>CAWUFW010005234.1:0-1375496 GCA_963921515.1 Calotriton arnoldi | reverse complement strand
AGCATAAACTGTGCTTAAACACTTGGTGGCATACTTTGGGAGTGGAAGTACCCCGACCACCGCAGGATCTTTGTAGAAGAAAGGGCTGTGATCGCACAGCTCCACCAAATAGTGCTCAATAGCACCATTGTGGGAGGACAATAGGAGCCTAGCCGCGAGGCTCGGACGGACGCTGGCATTCATTCTTAATTACACTTTTGTTACCCGACATCAGTGATTGGATTGCATCTGGTATTGCTCCTGTTCACTATGTATCCGTTTGGTCGCCCAGTTGTTGAGGAGGAGCAGCCCTTTACGGAACATCGCCTAGAAAGGGGGAGGGGGGGTTGGATGGTCCAGTTGGTCAAAAGGAGGAAAGACAGTTTTCTTGATTATTGTCCTGATGTCTTTGATTGCTGTGCTCGGTATATTGTGGTTTTTAGAAGAGAGACATCCTGCACATTCCCTGGTTGGCACAACGCCTGCTCCCCCTGAGCACATATTTGTGACCCTATCCCCTCACAACGGTGAACACCGGAAAAGTTATATTGACAATACGTTTGTTCAGATGTTACACCAGACCCATAGCGCGTCTAATGCAACGAAGTGTTGGGTATGTGGGCTACTTCCTTCCGTAACACACAAGAAGGATTTCCTTTTGTCCATGCCTTTCTCTTACCCGAGTAGTTGCGAGGGATGGTTTGAGCTGCTTAGCATGATGCGTCCCACTTCCGCACCCCCAACGATGGCCAGGACCCCTGTTGACTTTCGTACTAAAGTGCCGAATGTACGCTCCAGTCATTGAGCTCCCTTAGTGGGTGGAAAGGGACAGGCTACGTCCGGTACTGTGTTCCTGAGGTCCTGCTTGAATGCGTACCGAGGAGTACAGAACAAGTCATGGCTGCAAATGGAGATGGATGGGTTCAAGGGTTTTAACACTTCTGACTATTTCCGGTCCTTTCAGACTCGTAATGTGACAGAGGACAGGCTGGTGCCGGTACCGGTAGTTAGCATAACAGCTAGTTTTTGCGTTGAGGGGACGGGGAAAGTTATGGTAGGGGAGAGTAGATGCAACTCCACATACAGTTTGAGAGCAGGGGAAAGTCCGTCCTTAATACCCCCTCCTAATGTTTTCTTTGTTTGCGGATCCCAGGCTTATGTTTGGCTCCCAGAGGGCTGGTCCGGCAGATGTTACCTCTCTTTCCTTCTTCCCCCAGTGTACATAGCACCGTCCAATTACCACAGGGACCATCGATTGCAACGTAGGAGTGCCCACCCGTCCCGCGTTAGACGAGTTATTAACACAGATGATATTGACCAGACTGACACTACCCTGCAGCAGTTCACCGATGCCATGAAAGGCCTTGTCCCCTTTTGGGGCCCTATCTCCAACAGCCTCAACATCCGTAGACTCACTAGAGTGGTAGAAGGGGTCATTAACACTACAGCAGGGATACTTACAAATGTTACAGCTGAACTTCAGGCGACAAGACTTGTTAAGTTACAGAACAGAATGGTTTTAGACGTTATCTTGGCCGATAGGGGTGGAGCCTGTTGTGTGATTGGCAGTAGCTGCTGCGTGTACATCCCTGATAACGCCCCTAGTGTATACACAGTGATACAGAAGTTACACAAAATTGCATCTGACATACACCAGGAGAACGGTACTTGGTCCTTCACTGGGTGGTTCTGGAGTTTGTTCGCATCCTGGGGTTGGAAAATATTCATGTTTCTAGTGGCGATAATAGGCATCATATTCACTTGTTGTTTATGTATACATTGCCTTCCTGCCTGTTGTGCCTGCTGTGTGAAAAGAATGATGCCCCGCCCCGAAGTACCAGAGCCCGACTCTATAGCTAAGGCCATAATGATGCAGGGGATCCAGGATTTGATGCTCATCGACAAAGGCATTTTTGAGTACTAGCAATGAGCGCTTACAGTAGTAATGCACTGAATAAAGACGCTGAGTTTAGTTTTGAAAAACAGTCTGCCGAATAAGTAAATATGATTTGCCCGAATTTCTCTCTCTTAGAATTGTAAAGACCCTGACCTGATAGCACCAATAAAATGGTTAGCCATGTATGCTAAAAGGAGGGTCTGTAGGAATTTAAAATTATTCTGCACCTACTGTCTTGTTGTGTGTCATGTTAAGTTAGCATCCATGGCCCCATTTTAGCTTAATAGCCGCCATCTTGTATGAAGATCGAAACTAACTTCGGAACCCCTTTTGCTTGTCTCAGCAGAAAGCAGCTCCAGTATTGTCTTATGTTTCTCAAGGCTAAGCTTCGCTGTCCTAATGAATGTATTCAATGTATCTTCGCATACCAATCTTGCTTGATAGGCTTGTTCTCATGCTCTACAGTGGCAGGCACGGTTGGGGCGGCCTTGGAGCCGAGATAATGTGTACCCGATCCCAGGAGTGTAGCTCATCTCAGCAGTGCCTCCATTGTTAACCTGCTCTAACCGGAATTTTCCAGTAGAAGGCGGGTCCTGTGGGTGATTGAAATGTATAACTTAGTGTGTATTGCTGTTGGGGGTCTGTCTCTCGGCAGCTGATTAGGGTGGCTGGTCAGACTGGACTCCGCTGCAGCGCAATTGACTAATAAACTACTTGGTTTGCATTCTCTACTGCCTCATTGACTCTTCTATATTGGGAAGGCAAGAGGTGGTTGTGAGTGACCCAAGTTGCCCTTTTCGGGTCACTTCCTTCAGTATACACCAATGCTGATTGTCTGTCCAGATTTTTCCGCCTTAGTGAATAGAACTCCCAAGAGGGTGGGTAGTTCTCCCCACATTTCAGCTGGAGGGGACACGTGTTAGACCTGGCATCATTGGCGTGGGCTTACCCGGTATTTTTGCCTTTGCCTCCTTTTATTTTGCTGTGTGTTGGACTTCGTTTTGCTGGTCTAGATGCTTTGGGCACTTTGCAACTGCTGTTCAGTGCCAAAGTGCAAGTGCTCCCTTTGTAAATTGTTGTTATGGATTGGTGTTTCCATGATTGGTCTATTTGGTTTACTGTTAAGTCCCTAGTACAGTGCACTGTGTGTGCCCAGGGCCTGTAAACCAAATGCTGCTAGTAGGCTTGCAACACTAATTGTGCCACCTACACAAGCAGCCTTGCAACAAGGTCTCAGGCCTGCCATTGCGGTGCCTGTGTGCAGTCTAGTCGACCTGGATAGTGCACCCACTTGCCAAGCCCTAACCTTCCCTTTTCTTACATGTTAGTCACCCCTAAGGTAGGCCCATGGTACCCCTGTGGGAAGCGTGCAGTGTATGTGAAAGGTAGGACATGCCCTGATGTGTGTGGCATGTCCTGATAGTGAAATACTGCCACTTTCGTTTTTCACTACTGTAAGGCTATCTATTCGCATAGGATAGATTGGGGAGTTTGCTTATAACATCTTATAAGCATAACTGCCCATGGGAACAAGATAGGAGAATAAAGTTTGATATGCCTGAACTCAGAATGTTAAGATGCATCTTTTAGTGAGGGTGATTTTTACATTCTGGGTTTGAAAATACCACTTTTAGAAAGTAGGTATTTCCTTTCCTAACCATCGAGTGTGCCTCTGCTAGGATGTATATTGACTGTCTGGCTTTGGAGTGACAGGGGCTGGGGATGTGCAGCGGCTCCAGCGAGTCTGGATGAATCAGGGCTGAAGAGACCTGAGCTGCATTTAGAGTGGGGGGAGGAGATTTCCTTTCACCTGAATGGGCCTGATCTGCCTTCCACAATGCTGTTTCCATCTCCTGCCAGGAAGCTGCACCAGAGAGGACAGAACTGGTTTTGGCTGGGCAAAGAGCTTCTCTGCCACAGAGAACAAAGGATTTGACTGTATAAAAGAGGGGCCCAGACCCCAGACTTTTAGATCACTTCTGGGAATCAAGAGGAACCTTTGTCAAGGAGAAGAGCGGGAGAAGCTGAGGAGGAATACTGCCCCTGTGCTGTTTGCTGTCTGGGGTTGGCCTGCAGTGGCTACCTGCTGCCAAGGAAAGGAGAAGGACTTTGCTGCTTGCTGTGTCCCCTGCTTGAGGAAGATCTCCAAGGGCTTGAATTGAGCTTGCCTCCTGTTCTGAAGTCTCAGGGACACAAAGACTTCACCCCCAGTCCCCCCTGAACTCCTTTGCTGGGAGTTCTGACCTGCTGAGAGGTACCTGCCAGTGTTCTGGGACTGGAAACTGCAAGAACTGTGAAAATCGATGCATCGCCTATTTTCGACGCATCGCAACAGTGCGAGAAGAATTTTACGACGCATTGCCCCTGCCGAAGAATCGACGCAGCGCGGCTGTAGTGTCTGCTGTGCGACGAATCCTTTTCACCGATCTCCGACGTCCGAGATCACCTCACCGATTCCGACTGATTGTATCAGATCGTCACGCATACCATCGAAGCATCAAGTCTGTTGCATCGTTGGGGAACGCAGTAAGAAACTGACGCATCACCTCCCCACGCATTAAGAAACCAACGCATCACCTTCTCTCCGGTAACGAACCGAAGCATCACCTCTCCTGCGCAGCAGTAAGGAACCGATGCATCACCTTCCCGGAGTGTAAGGAACTGACGCATCACCTTCCCTACAACACTTTTTGCTTGCATTTTTTGACGCATCCAAGGTACTTTGTGTAAAAGTGTCACATCTCACATTTTCTTGGAACAGAACTGTTTTCTACTATTTTAAAGTCATTTTTAATTACTGTATTTTGGATTTTTGACGTTTGGTCTTGCTTGGTTTGGATAAAGGCCGGCGTGACCCTACACGAGGGGCATACACTAACGGCCGAAACATGTTGACCACCTTGCAGTTAAGGAGGGGTGCTAGGAGCACATAGAATCTCCCAATCACCACCATCCTTTACACTTTTTAACTCTGGCCGGAAGATCCAGGAATAAAGTTTTAGGCACAGCGACACTTCCGAGCTAGTTTTAATTCACTTCACACTGCACCTTCACTACCGACGTTCCCAGTCACTATAGAATTATTTTGTGTCTCTTTTTGTGTGTTGTATTGTCTTCCCCCACCCTATTGCTCCACCCCATGCGTGGCTACGCTGGGGTGTTTTTGGTAGCAGCCCAATGATGAAGCATGTCACACATTTGTGTGAGTGAGGGCAGTATTATCACATATTGCAGGTGCCATCACGCTACATATTTTATTACTCCCTACTCCTTCTGGTGCATAAAGTGTTTACAGGGAGTTCGGGGTAGGTGAGTCCGTACCCTCACCCCTTCTTTTGTGTGTATTATTGGATAAAGATTACTCATTTTTTTTTCTAAACTGGTGTGGTGTCCATTTTTAGTGTTTTCACTGTATTACTGTATGTGTTCACAAATGCTTTACACATTGCCTCTGAGATAAGTCTGTCTGCTCGTGCCAAGCTACCAAGGGGGTGAGCAGGGGTTATTTTTGAAGTGTAGCCCCCTTACCCTGACTAGGAAGAAGGGTCCCTACTTGGACAAAGGTACCTACCTCTGCCAACTAGAGACCCTCATTTCTAACACCCACCTACGCTTATAGCTGTATCCCGAACCTGCGCTATACTTGCGGATGTCCCTTTATCCTTCTATCCACCCTCCTTTTCAACACTCATCTTTTTGGGAGCCTCTGCCTTCGTGTCTTCGGCATCTACCCCTGTTTCTTTAACATACCTACCCTTCTGCGTTCGTGCCTCCTGTTCTCACTCGTACCCCGCATCTACCCCCGTTTGACACCATGTCTGCACCTGGCACCTTAGACACACTTGTACCCTTACCTGGCCGTAAGGTCGGTGACCGCTGCGAAGCGTGCTGCCTTGCCAGTGTGCTTCGCTGTTGTGCCCCTTGAGCATTCGCTGGCCGACCTTGCTCCCTAAACAGAACCTGAAAAAGAGCACTAGAGGTGAGATTAGAGGAGCCCTCCTCCCCCCCTACGCAGTGCCCTTGTGTGCCTTTGGCAGCACTGAGAGGACTTGTACCTCTGTGTCCACAATTTCTCCTTCCTCGAGACTGTCGTCCCCATAGTCCAGAGCATGGGTACTCGCAAACAGTTCCACGGGGCTACAAAGTACTGTCTGTGGCTTCCCGAGGACTGCACCAATGCCAGGAGGGCATGGGTCGGAGTGTTGAAAGGTGGGCATGGGAGGGTCACAAAGCAGATGCATGAGAAAGATAAGTTGTCTAGGAAACGTGGTTTGCTTGTTTACCTTTAGTTTAGTCAACGTGCAAATAAAGTATGCCAGTTTCACAGCTTTCTGAATGTTCCTGCTCTGTCAAGTGAACAACGGACCAGTGCTGCTGTTCACCAGGGGGCTGCAATTAAAGGTCAGGGGGCCGCATGCAGCCCTTGGGCCGTACTTGGAGTATCCCTGGTCCAGAGCCTCATCATGCCATGTAAGCTGTGTCGGGCCACTTCCTATCACTGCCACACCTCGTCGCTCCTGGTGCCCTATTCCAGGGCTACCTGGTACCATTTCCTTAGGGCCCGTACGATCCCCTATCAGGCGTTCTGCCGATGCAGGCCATTGTGACCGTGGTAGATGGTCCATCCTGCTCCTGCATTGGCCATGGCAAGGCCTCCCAGGACCTTCTTGTGCCACATACCACTGGGTCCCGCGACACAGCCTGGCTGACTATTCTGGGTGACGCCTTCTCTTCTTCCTGTGGCATGCAAGCCACACCATGCTCTCCCAGGTCGGGTACCTGCTGAAACCAGGACACCAACAAAGAAGAAGGTAGGCCCGGTGTGAAATGCCCTGAAACACTTGCTGGCTGATCCTGGCCCCTGCTTTCCCCACTTTGACTTTGATGCGGTGGACTTTCGATCTGCTGTGACGAATCTGACGAAGCACGATCCCGAGAATTAATAAGTGGCTCAGGAGATCGAAACCACACAAGGGTGAATAAACCTATGAGGTCCATGCCCCAACCCTAAACTAAGGAGAAGATCGCAGCCAAATAAGGTGTATTAATTATAGAAATAAGTTTGAAACTATCTTGAACTTTAAGAATATCTGTGGGAATAGAGAGGAAAGCCCGCTTGAATATTGAAGTAAAACTCTAAGGAAGTGATTAACTCTCAAGAGATGAACATTCACAGAATTAATAATATAAAATAGTGAACATCATTGTTTTTAATCTAAAGTCTGTCCTGAAGAAGGTGGGGTCAACCAGTTTTAGTCCACCGAAACGCCCCGTCGACAACTGTTTTGCATTGTATTACATATAAATTGTTATATATTTTTTAATGTATGCTTGTATGTAGGAGACTTACTGCCAGATATATTATCTGCACATGAGTGTTTATCATTACATTCACAACAGTGAACAAAATTGTAAGGTGGTTCTTTGTCCACAAAGAAATGTCAAATATGTATTAAACTATAATTGGTGTGGAACCAAAGGAGCAACACATAGATGGGAAATACTCTACTATAACACTGTTTATGGTCTCCTTTGTAAAAAAGATTTTATGAATTGTTTTGTAATACTTTTAATGCTGTATACATCATTATTTCAATAAAGGAAGAGATATATTTTTTCTAAAAACAAGGCTTATGATCTGAATGCACTGTATGTGAGTGTGTGATTAATGTGCGTGAGGCAGAAAAAGAATAACATAGGGAACATTATTTTGTTATTGGCCCTGCTTTCCCCAAACCCTGACCTAACCTATTGCTCCACCCCCTTTCTCACCCCCTTTATTTTGCCTGGGATAAACTTTGTGGGGTTTCCGTAAAGTAAGCCCCACCAGAAATCCCATCTCCTCCCCATCACTCCACTCAAGCATGGCTGCCACAATAGCTGATGCCCTGCAGTGTTGTGCCGCCTGCTTGGTATCAACCTCCTCTGCTGTCCCCTGTTGCCTACCTGACCAACTTTCCCCAATGTCGCTGGAAGCCAATGGCCACCAACTCGCATGCTTCTCATCTGGGAAACGTGCCGTCCATTTCCACCCTGCCTGCATCCCGTGCCCATGAGACTCCCCCTGTCCTGGCTATCCTCTCCTAATTCCAATTCCCCCTTCAGGTCATGGCCGGCTCGCCCCATGTCTTCCACAATCGTGCCTCAGCTCCAATGGAAATTCTCTCCTTGGCCAGCCTGCCACTGCTTCTTGAAGGGCAGCATCAAGTCGTCCTCACCCTAAAAAAACTGTGCCTGCAGTAAATCAAATCACCCAGACTGGCCTGCCTCTCCCCCACTTCATGCTAGATCCACAGACTCCTGCCAGCTGCTTAACGTGTGTCCCTCCCCCACCCCTACCGACCGGTCTGAAGCATGGGGCTTAATACCTTGCCCCCTGGAGGCCTTCACTTTGCCTCTAATAGCGGCCTTCTTGGAGACCCCCCACCCCCGACCCAGAGGCTTTTTTTTTTTTTTTTTTTAATTATTATGCAAGTTCTCTTTGACATACACAGCAGTACGCCTACAACCCTGGGGCCGGCTGTGCAGGTACTTAAAGACACTGCTCAAAGCAATGCTTCCCACATCCCGGGGGCCGGTCAGCGCTGTGCTTACCATTTATAGTGTTGCTCAATTTACAAAGCAGGTTCGCTGTGCGTCAATAATTTTGTATACAACTACAAAACACTTTTAATATGAAAAAAAAGAAAAACAAACATACAGTGAGGTGTCAGATCGGTCACTTGCGCCGAGACATCAGAACTTGTGATCTAGCATGACTATGAGGCTCTAAAGCTGTCGCCAATCCCCTCAAGCTCCCTCCTGATATCCTCTTTGTTCTCCACCTATGTACACTTTTCATTCCGGTCCCCCTGTTAAGCTGGACACAACAAGGCCCTCCACCCGCGAGACCCTCCCCCGCCCCTCAAGAAATGCATACACCTCTATAACACTAAAGTGCTGGCCCCCACCTCTGCGCCTGTCTCTGTTTCTGCTGCCGCACCCCTCCCCCCGCCCCTTAGGTACGCGGTGTATAGACTCCAAAAATTCTTAGGTCTGCACCTCGGTGATAGTAGATCGCTAAAATTTTCTGATTGTGTGCAGCAGTAAAGGACGTCGCGCGACCATTGCAATACCATGGGTAAAGGTCCCCTCAGCCAGCACATCGCTGCTCTACGTTTCGCCATCAACTGTCCCATATCTACCAGTCTGCGAGCAGCTTTCGGCAACGTCCTAGAATAGCCCAGAAGCGCCACCGTCGGGTCAGGGGGAATCTCCAGCTCCGCAATGGTACTTATCTCACGGAATATATTTTCTCAGAATTTAAAAACACCAGGGCAATCCCACGCTAAATGTATAAAGTCCGCCGTTGGATAGCGACATCGTTCGCAAGCTGCATCCTTTCGCAGGCCATACCTATGCAATCTCTCCAGAGTGTAATACACTCTGTTAATATATTTAAAATGTATCAGTCTATGTTTGCCATGCAGAGAGATGCGCTTCGTGTTTGCGCAGCAATATGACCACATGTCGTCGTCAATAGTGACGTCCAAGTCTCTCTGCCAGGCCAGTCGTGCTTTGGTGTATTGGTTAGCTCTCTGGGACATGGCCAATTTATATAAATTGGAGACTAACTTGCGTGGGGATTTCGTTTTGATGAGATATGATAGTTCTCGGATCTCAGGTGGTTCGTCCATGTCCTCCCCGAGTTGTTGCCTCAGTGCACTGTACACTCTGTGATACTGAAAACGCTGCAGTGGAGTAGGGGTTACTGCAGTGGATGTAACATCATCCCACGTTCTAGCAACGCCATCTGAGAAGAGGTCTCCTATTTTGTGGATGCCCAGCTCACGGAGCGCCTGTACCACCCCCCTATCCCTGCAGGGGGCCAACCAGGCCGCCCAGTCTGTAGGCATTTCCCGGGAATACAATAGTGCCCCGCCGTTTGCTGCAATATGCAATGCCATGCGTGCCAAGTCGAGTTAAGGGAGTCTAAAATACCGGTCCTGCGGTCGATCGGTTCAAAGATGACGGCCGGTAGAGGGAGAGGATCTGCGAACAGCCTCTCCAGCTTGAGATATGGTATATTATCCGCGCCGTGTATCCAGCTGTGTGCCTGCGCCCCCTGTGCCACCCTATAATACAATTCTAGGTCAGGTGCTCCCAGCCCCCCTAGATGATAAGGCAGCGTGAGAATTCGCCATTGGACACGAGCCTGCTTGCCCGCCCATGCCAGCTTCACCAGCGCTTTCTTAAGTACTGGCGAAAAAGGAGCGCGGAAGCACTATCGGAATGTTTGCAAACAGAAAGAGAAATCTAGGTAGCACTACCATCTTCATAATAGATACCCTGCCGATTAGCGATAGTGGGAGCCCAATCCATGTCTCGACATCGTCCTCCAGTTTGGCTACTGCTGTCCCATAATTTTCTCTAAAATTTCCGAATCTGTGTGTAACCTGACGCCGAGATATCTAACCGAGTCTTCTGTCCATTGCAGTGGAAACTCCATCTCGAATGGGGAAGTGGACTGTGCAAGCGGAAAAGCTATGGACTTAGCCCAATTGACCTTTAACCCTGAAAGTGCCACAAAGTGTACCACCTCTCGCAGGACCGGGGCTAGGTTGTTTTCGGGATCTCTCACATATAGCAGGGTGTCGTCTGCGTACGTGGAGACTACAATTTCGCAGGTGGGAAATCTGACTCCCCTGTGGCTATGATATTCCCCAAGCGCACACGCCAGGGGTTCAGCAATCAATGCGTATAGCGTCGGTGACAAAGGGCAGCCCTGGCGTGTCCCCCTTGTGATGGGGATAACGTCTGTGACCAGGTCCCCGAGCCGGATCCGTGCGTTAGGAGCATTATATAGCACCCCAATCATTTGCAAAAAGACAGGGCCCAGTCCCATTCTAGTTAGCACTTGTCGCATAAAGGGCCACTCCACCGAGTCGAAAGCCTTCTCCATGTCCAAGAAGACTGCAATTGCTTTTGTGTCAGTTCAGTTCAATCCACTTTATTCGATTAATTAAAATCATAAAAGTACAAGACATAAAATACATAAACACACACATACCTATACAAAATTTTGGGGATAAAAAGTTGGGCACAATCCTATTTGTGTAATTCAGCAGCATCAAAAATACAAAAGTTAAAAAATTATTTCATTAGAGAATCAGCATAATACAGTATATAGCATAAAAATCCATACAATAGCAGCAATAGAACTAGTAATATTAAAAATAATCCACAGAATACTCAGCTTCAGCAAATGAGGTTAATCGGTTCGTTAAAATGCGTAACAATGTGCATATTTTTTTCCAATTTCTTCCTAATCCTAATAGCAGCAACCAAAAAACAAGCAATATTAAAAATGTCCCATGTATTACTTAACATTTGCAGATAAAGCAGTGCAGGTTTAACCTGTAGAAAACCCTTTTATTTAATAGAGGGACTAAAAACTTCCTACGTATATCCAAATAGAGGTCACAGAACATTACAAAATGTAGGGTATCTTGTGTAGAAAAATTATCACAAGAACACGGTCCTGCATCCTCTGGCTTACACCACCCCTCATAGTTGCCCAAATTAAAATGAATCAAATTAAAACGGAACCAAGTCAGGAGCCAGCGATGGAACGGTTTAGTAACAGTTATCAAATACGGCTCAATTAATAACGACGTTTTTGTCAAAAAGTGAGCCCTAACTAAAAGGTTTCTGTAGCTCCTTTTCTTCCCGTTCCAACATCAACATATTTATAAAATTCGTTCTAACCCCTTTCAAATCTTCCTTCCTAATCCTATCCGGGAATTCAAATAGTTCTAGCCGCCCTATTTTGGATAACATAGATCTAACATATGCAAGCCAATCAATGTTACTTACTTTATCCAATTTGACACAATCCCGCAATATCAAATGATTCAGGGTTAAAACTGGGTTAAGCCATACTTTGAGCCAGCAGAGTAACGGCGCTGTACGCAAAGTATCTGAGACATAACCCAGCCCCAATTCCTGGTGTATGGCAAAGGTTGAAGTAGATTGAGGAACAGACAGGAGACTACGTAAAAATTTGTTTTCCACTGTCTGTAGTCCTGCCTGTTGCTTGTATCCCCAAATAGATGAGCCATATGCTGCAATAGCCAAACACTTAGATCTATATAATTTTATAATGGCCTCCACAGGTCTAGCTCCCAACCGCTGCGCAAACCCTAGTATGGCAGAGGTTGATCTAATTACTGCATTTTTTAAATTTTTTGTTGGGGAACCCAAGAGCCTCTTTCATCAAACACTACTCCTAAATATGTAAACGAGGATACAGTCGTCACAACCCCCCATTACAATAAAAAGTCTTTGCTTTAGGAGCTTTATGACTCGTGGTCATAATATGTGATTTCCCGATATTTACTACCAGGTCTAAAGACTGCATATAGGCTCCAAACGCATCCAGAAGCCGCTGGAGACCTACTGCAGTTCGTGCCAAAAGAACGGCATCATCCGCGTATAGGAGAACCGGGATTGGACAAAGGGCAGCCCTGGCGTGTCCCCCTTGTGATGGGGATAACGTCTGTGACCAGGTCCCCGAGCCGGATCCGTGCGTTAGGAGCATTATATAGCACCCCAATCATTTGCAAAAAGACAGGGCCCAGTCCCATTCTAGTTAGCACTTGTCGCATAAAGGGCCACTCCACCGAGTCGAAAGCCTTCTCCATGTCCAAGAAGACTGCAATTGCTTTTGTGTCAGTTCAGTTCAATCCACTTTATTCGATTAATTAAAATCATAAAAGTACAAGACATAAAATACATAAACACACACATACCTATACAAAATTTTGGGGATAAAAAGTTGGGCACAATCCTATTTGTGTAATTCAGCAGCATCAAAAAATACAAAAGTTAAAAAATTATTTCATTAGAGAATCAGCATAATACAGTATATAGCATAAAAATCCATACAATAGCAGCAATAGAACTAGTAATATTAAAAATAATCCACAGAATACTCAGCTTCAGCAAATGAGGTTAATCGGTTCGTTAAAATGCGAACACACGGTATATCCAAGCTCGCCTCCACCAGAGATCTATCCAGGGCGTTAGTATATAGTGTAAAAAGCAGGGGAGCCAATATGCACCCCTGTCTTACGCCTCTTCCTGATTTAAAAGACTTAGAACACTTGCCATCTTGTGAGAGCCTAATTGATGCAGATAGGTCACTATGAAGATCAGCTAGGAAATAAACCAGACCCGGATCCAATCCCATTTCTAATAAAATACTCCACAGCTTCGACCTGTTAACCAGGTCGAAAGCTGAGGACAAGTCCATAAAAGCCATTTTAAGCGAGCCCTCTTTAGCCTTAGTATATTTACTAATTAATAAATACAGGTTGAGACATTGGTCCATAGTACTTCGTCCTTTTCTAAAACCGTACTGTAAATTAGAAACAATCTTGTTATCATTGGCCCAGTCTAAAATCTTTTCTAAAATCACTTTGCCCAAAATTTTAACCGTCGAGTCAATTAAAGATATCGGTCTGTAGCACCTCGGGTCCCCTCTCTGACCCTTTTTAAAAACTGGTATAATAATCGACTGAGACCAGGATGCGGGAAACCCACTCGTTCTCACTGCATTAAATACATTTGCAAGTATCTTAGCCCAAAATTTGGGGTTACACTTAAAAAGGTCTGCCGGGACACGGTCTGGACCTGGAGCTTTATTACTAGATGTGTCTTTTATTGCTCTCTCAATGTCCTCCTCATTAAAAATAAAGGATGCTGCAGCTTGGTGGGTTGATACCTTAAAATAAGTTTCCATCGTCTCATCAGAACCATAAATTCCCTCAAAGTGAGCCAACCACTGAGCCTCTGTGATATTACTTTCCTGAATGTCGTTTTCCTGACCTGTAAAAAATGGGGAGTTAACAACAGACCAAAATCTAGAACTATCTTTTAACACATCGACTGAAACAAGATCATTCCAAGCCTCTGCCTTAATCTCTGATTTCCGCCTATGAACTGCGACCTTGTATTGTTTCCGTAACGACACTACCAATTCCCTATCTCGAGGAGAACATTTCAAGGCTAAAATAAGGGCACGATGTGCTCGTGAGCAGTTTTCATCAAACCATTTTTCTCCTAATTTAGTTTTCATTTTAGAGTTGATGGTCAAATCCACTGATGTCTGTCTACAGATACCAACAAAAGCTCCTAGGACCATATTTTCAGGACTTAAAGGGTAGCACATATTGCGATATGTCCACTAGTTTTTAGGCAAAGATCTTTAAAGAAGGAATCTGGTACCACCTTCGACCACTTAAGCCTCCGCCCTTGATCACAGGTTACCATACTATTAACACCCAAATTTTCCCCACCGTTTCCCAAAACCCACAGCTATTATCCAGTTCCAATATGACGGGGTTATGATCACTGAAAGATGAAACTATAGCGTTATAAAAAACTACCTTGTCAAGTAAAGTAGAGGACAAAAATATATAATCTATGATAGTGTCTCTAGCCTTGGATTTAAATGTAGGACAACGATCAAAATGATTAAAGAATGCTGGTTCAAAAAGATCGGCCCCCGACAAAGGTTCTCTAGAGCCTCCCCTGGGGCGAGTGCTCAAAATGAGGGCTCACCGAATGAGTATGGGCTAAGTGATCTTCGATAAGACAATGCCGCTCACACAAATGTATATTAAAATCACCCATAATTAATATATGATAAAAAGTGGATTGATTAGCCCTATAGTCTTCTAAAAAGGAGTTCAACTTAATCAAATGTTGATTTAAAAAATCATTTTCCCCAGAATTATAGAAATTAATAAGTAATAACTTAAAATGATTTGCCCGGGTAACTTCTAATATCAGGGCATTAAATGAATCTACCTCTAGTCTACATAAAGAGCCCGCTGGCTTATTGGAGAGGAGGAACATCAAACCACCCTTAGCTCTACCAGCCGTAGCCGGGCGAGCGGGTAGAACATAGGATCTAAAACCATCCACCCAAAAACTATCCCCCCTATCCCAGGTTTCTTGAAGCGCAATTATGTCGTAAGATCTTAAAACCTTCAACCAGAGTGGATCATCCCTTTTAGCTTTGAGGCCCGCAATATTCCAACTAATAGTTCTACAACTTGGGAGGATAACCACGCCTACATCATCTGAACCTGGATTTGTAGGGGATGGTTGTAAACTACCAACCACTGGTTCCACCAGTCAATCATTCTGATCCATCGAAGTGAGTGGAGAAAATCTATTTGAGACAGGTAAGCCTCCCTCCATAAACCTTGGTATCAAGGCTACCACTTTTTTTGTATTACTTCTCCCACTTTAATTTTACTAGGGTAAAATCCACTGCCATGACCCTGAAGCAGCCCCAAGTCAGGGAGGGAGGAACCAGTAAAAGTAGCCCCACTGGCCCTCTCAAAAGGCCGCCGAGCATTTAGCGGAGAGTAAAAATAACCCAAAGGTAAAGCCCTAATTTCCCCCCCATATAATTCTGTTGCATCCCAGAACAGCCTATCAGCTATATCCTGTTTATTAAAATTAATTATAATACAGTCTCCTGGTACACATTTGGGGCCATTTCCCACCCAGGCCACCCGTCTAGTCATTATAATATGGTCTGATATCCCAGGTTGACCTGATGAATAATGATCACACCAATTTTTTGTCTTGCGCATCAGTGCCTCCGTTGGTTCGTTATCATGAACACTTAAAGGGGGAACCCCTACAAGAATCGCAACCAAAGGAGTGGCAGCCATAGGAAGGTCAATTCTACATTCTTTTGGGCTTCTCTTACTTTCTTTGAAGCCGATATTCTTGTTAATTACAACATTAGATCTTAAATCTGTAGATTCAGCAGGACTTTTATCAATTTGGGTCAAATGCCCTCCTTCTTGCATTCTTTCCTGGAACACATCCTGCCTAACACCCTTTTTCGATTTTACCCACTCACTTGGAACTACAAATTGGTGATTACCTAAAGATTTTCCTCGAGAATCTAAATTAGATTCTAACTGGGGAGTAGCTAACAAACCTGAATTATTTTTAACATGATTAACTTTTAAGTAAGAGTCCAGAATAGAGTCCATACGCTCACATTTTTTCTTCAGGTCAGCGACACACGAGTTCATAGTGTCAATTACATCTTTAGCAATATTAGTCAGTATGGATTCGAACCGAGCACTAAAAATCTCCTCCACCACATTCCGTAGTAATAATTGAGTATTCTCGTCCAGCACCAAGTCTAACTTTGATGGGCAGTTTTTTTGGCCCTTCTGCCTCTTATTAATTTTCCTAGAGGTACTCCGTTCCCCCTGAGGCCTCGCAATTAAGTCCCTAGATGGATTTTCCCCGTCCATAGCAGAAACTTGCGATGGTACAGTCACTTCTCCAGTTTCAACACTAGTCGGGCCTGAGGTTCAGAGTTCAATCTTACGCCACTAATCTGCACAACTGGATCCAGCGAAACAGGAGCATTAGATAGTGGCTCAGAATCCTCAACACCTCCTCCTTCATTATATCTTGAGCCTAAACCTAATTCCTTTTCGGCATTAGCTATCTCGTTAGTCAATGCTCCCACGGCCGAAGTCAGGTATGAGATTATAGATGATGATTGTCTCGGGACTTTAGATTTTGCACCTCCCTGGTCATGGCTACCACGAAGTTTGCGCTTACCCATAGTTAGATGTTAGGGGAATGGCCCAGCCCAGCCTCTGACGGGCTTTGACGGGCGCGGACGGGCCCGCCCTTGGCCCGGGCTTCGCCCGGGCAGCGCCCGGGCACGCCCGTGCGCGTCCCGCGCTGCGGGAGAGCTACCCAGCTGATAAGCGCCTCCAGGCGCACCGATAACGCCCACAGCAAGCGACTCCCACTGCCTGCTGGGGGTGGTAGTCCAGCCGTTGCCCTCACGGCAGAAATGACAGTGACGTTCCCCTCACGGCAGGAAAAGCGATGGCGAAGTGTGGGCAGGAGCCGTTCACCTCACGGCAATGTCCAGGGATCAGGTAGGGTGAAAAAAAGACCGTTCCCCTCACGGTACTGCTGTCAGCTGTGAGCGCGTCCCGCACTGCGGGAGAGCTACCCAGCTGATAAGCGCCTCCAGGCGCACCGATAACGCCCCCAGCAAGCGACTCCCACTGCCTGCTGGGGGTGGTAGTCCAGCCGTTGCCCTCACGGCAGAAATGACAGTGCCGTTCCCCTCACGGCAGGAAAAGCGATGGCGAAGTGTGGGCAGGAGCCGTTCACCTCACGGCGATGTCCAGGGATCAGGTAGGGTGAAGAAAAGACCGTTCCCCTCACGGTACTGCTGTCAGCTGTGAGCGCTTTTGTGTCCTGCCGGACATGTTGCATTGTGCCAAAGATCGTACGCAAATTATACGTGAGATTTCTATCGGGGACAAACCCGGCCTGTTCCGGGGCTACGAGTTCGGGGGTCAAAAGGGCCAGCCGAGTAGCCAAGATTTTCGCGAACAGTTTAGTGTCCACGTTCAGTAAGGAAAGCGGACGATAAGATCCACATTCCTCCGGATGTTTACCTGGCTTGGGAATGGCCACCAATATGGCTTCTCTCATTGTTTGTGGCATCTGTCCTGTTACACACATATCATCAAACAATTCCATTATATGCGGGAGCAGAAGGTCTATAAAAGCCTTATAGAAATTCACTGTAAGTCCGTCTGACCCTGGGGCACTGTTTACCTTCATTCCCGCCAGAGCCTCTAGAATCTCATCTCTTTCTATGGGGAGAGATAGGAACTCCCTATGTGTGTCGGATAAAAAGGGTAACTTAATATGCTCCAGGTACGTTAGTATTTCCTCATCCATACCTGACAAGTGCGAAGCATAGAGGCCCGAGTAATATCGTTTAATCCTGTTAGCTATATCTGCCTCCTCAGTAAGCAAGTCACCCTCTTCCGAGCGAATCGCGGTGGCGGAGGTCCTACCCCGTCTGGCTTTTAGGATGTTAGCTAGCACTGATCCCGGCCTATCTCCCTCCCCGTACGCGCGCGCTGTGGCATATTTTCCCAAGTGCTGCACTTCGCTGTCCGCCGCCTCATGATATTCCTCTAGCAGTGTCTTCATTACCTCTGCGTATTCCCCATCTGTTCCTACTTGCTGGCTGGCCTCCAGATCACCCAATTTTTGCTCCAGAGTCGATAGTCTCTGTCTAATGTCCCGTAGCACCCCGGAGTGCTTAGACATGGCCACCCCCCTAATGTACACCTTAAACGCCTCCCATACAGTCTGAAAATTGTCCACTGACCCTATATTTGTAGCAAAAAATGTTTCTATCGCCTCTGCTATCGCTTCTTTAAACAGTGGGTCCAACAGAGAGTAAGGAGGGAAGCGCCATGTAAATGGGGGAATCGTCTTCCTAGGGGTGGGCAAGATCAGCAGGACCGGGGAGTGATCCGACAGAGTGCGCGGTAGAACCTGACAGGTGCATATCTGTGACATGAGAGGTGATGATACGAACCAATAATCAATACGTGTGTGTAGATTGTAGTAAGCAGAGTAGTGTGTAAAACCGCCCTCCACAGGGTGTAGTTCTCTCCAAACATCTATGAGGTCCCTGCTGATCATGGCCCTTTCTACAGCTCTGACTGCCGACGCCGGCTTTCTCGGCGGCCCTCCCGACCGGTCTAAGCTCGGGTTCCTGACCAGGTTGAAGTCCCCACCCCATAGCATGCGTGCCGCCCCGTGTCTGCTCACTGTGGTAGCTAGTGTGTTGAAGAACTCAGGGCAGTGATAGTTGGGGCCGTACACATTGACCAAGAGCAACTCTAGTCCCCTACCCTGACAACGGGAAATTACAAACCTGCCGCCTGTATCTGCCGTCAATAGTTGAAGCTTATAGTCGGATCTGGGGTTGACCCATGTCATAACTCCCATTGCATGAGTCGTAAAGCCTGCTGCGTTGACGTTCCCCACAAGGCCTCTAGAGCGCATCATTGGACTCTGCAGTGGGAGGTGCGTCTCCTGAAGGAAGGCAATGTCTACTTTGTGTCTGGTAAGGTAGTTCAACACTTTGCGCAATTTGCGGTGGTCATTAAGACCCCTCACATTCCACGTTAATGCTCTAAGGGATTCCAGTGGTTTCTGCTCGGCAGCCTCTCTAGCCGTTAACATACTGTCTGTCGTGTGCAACATAGTATCGTGCGTCCTGCGAGTGACTTGTGTGCCGTGTAATATCCGACATTAATACTGACCTCACTAAACTCCCAACAACAAAAAAGAAAACCTGACCCAGCCCAACCCCCCACCCGCCCCCACTGCGAACCACCCCCAACTCGGTCGCGATGCATCCCGTATAGGGACTTCCCACACCTCCCGCCACCCACCCCCAACTTAGCTATCTGTGGTGGTGGTTATCACTTGCGGGCGGAGGTCGCTCTGTTCGCTACTTCCAATTCGGTGCAAGTTTGTCCCCTTTCTTGACCTCCCAGCACAGCCTTCCAGTATAACCCCCACCACCGATCCGCCATCCATTGCAACACGTGTCAGCGTGTGATTCCGCAGCCCAGTGTCACATATCAGCTAGTCTCAGGCCTCCCGGCGGTCACTCCCCATGTCCCTTGCTTTCGCTATGCAACAGACTTCCGAATACTTTCCAACCACAAGATACCTAAGAACAAAATGCAGTATAAAGGAAGACCTGTATAGTGGTGTGGCTGTGAACGTCCGCCTCTGCTTTATATACACATTACCAGCATACTACCCATCTCCTCCCCACCCCCCCCCCGCACACAGCATACTTATCGAGTGTCTGCCACTGCATCAATCTCAGTCTTGTTCCTCCAGTGATCCCCCAGCTGCCTCATCCAGAAGCTGCCGCTCCGGGCCCTGCCGCTGCTCCCTATTCCAGTCTTTAAGCGCCTTCTGCAGAGCCTTCGGGTCTATGAAGATGTGTGATCTTCCTTGCCTGTTCACCCGCAGCTTGGCCGGGTATAGCATTGCATAGTCTAGCCCCAACTCCCACAACTGCCTCTTCATGGGGACGAATTGTCGACGTGCCTCCTGTACTCGAGCGGTGAAATCCGGGTAGATTGAAATGTTCGACCCCTCGTACAGCAACGTTTGTTTTTCCCTCGCCACACGCAGAGCTGCGTCTCTATCCCGATAGTTCAATAATTTTGCGATGATTGGGCGTGGCGGGGCACCTGGCTGGGGTCGGGGATCCAAGGAGCGGTGAGCTCTTTCCACCACGAACATGTTCGAGAACACCTCTGCTCCCAGCAGGTCGGACAGAAGCCGCTCCACAAAACGTTCCATGTTTCCAGTTTGAGTCGTCTCCGGCAGGCCCGTGATGCGTAAGTTGCAGCGTCTCGAACGGGCTTCGAGGTCCTCCGTTTTATCCTGCAGCACTTGCATAATCCTGCCAAGTTTTTTGTGGTTCGTGTCCAACGTCGTCTGTACTTCTTCAACTTCCGTAAGTCGTCGTTCGGACATATCGAGCCGCTCTGCATGCTTGTCCAGCCGCTTCCCCATTCTATCCATCCGGTACGAGAGGGCGTCAATTTTCGCGCCCAGAGAAGAGATGCCGCTCTGCAACCCCTTTTCCATTGATAGCAGCAGACTTCGAATGTCCTGCCCGTCTTCCATCGGGGGTGTGGTTCTGGTCTCCTCCCCTAAAGCAGGGTCGTGGGACTTGGAGTGCTTCTGTTCAAAGGTCAGCTTGGACTGAGTCCTATCCGTTTTGCCCATCGTCTTCTCTGATGTGGCGCAGTTATACAGAGGTCGATACCGAAGATCCCCCCCGTAACCAGCCGTCAAGGGCCGTACCACAGGGTCCCACGTGGGTAACTGGCCGTGGAATCCCCTATCCAGAGGGTGTTTTTTAGTGGAGAACCACCGATCTGCACAGCATTCCGGCCACAGGGGACGGCACCTGTTGTTGCCTGTTGCTCTGACTGCTATCGTGCCTCCTCCTACCCAGAGGTTGCTCGGCCGGGCCACTCCCCTTGCCACTGCTGCTGTGGGCAACCTGTGTAGTCCTGCAAATACCGCTGTGCCACACCGTGCTCTGCTTGCTAAGCCCTGTAGGGGCCAGGAATAACAATGCTACGCCTGCTTGGCGCTGCGCTGTGTGTGCGGGAAGACCGTCTCCCACTGGGAGCCCCCTCCGTGCTTCTCACTCCTGCCTCGCTCAGCTTCGATCCTCAGGGCCTGCCGCCGATGTATTGTTATGCTTGGGCGCTCTCACCCCCGAACCTTAGCGGTCAGCCCCCCATCCTGGGCACCAGCCAGAGTAGTCCCTCACAGGTTCACAGGTCATTCACCCTGCTCAGTTCCCCGGCTCCTCCAGGGCACCGGTATCAATCAAGCGCACTTCAATCGTCAGCGTTGCTCGGGGCACAGCTCCTGCACGCACCCGTAGAATGTCAGCCTCCTCAGAGACCGAGTTGCAATAGCCTGGGGCCCCCACATCTCTGCACTCCTCTATCAGGCTGCCAGCAATCGCCAGGTTCCTGCCCCCCTAGAACGTGCCACTTCTCTCCTCCGTCAGTGCGCACTTCACTAGGGCACTGCGCAGTCTCAGGGCTCGCACCGTGCAAATGGCCCTAGTGATGGCCGGCGCTTAAAGCCCTCCCGGCTGCCGACAAAATGGCGGATCCGCCCCTTGGTCCGATCATGCCTCCACCTTCAGTGCAACAATGGGCAGCAAGTACATCCCAGGTCCCCCGCTGCGAGGCCCCCGCATTGCCCCGCACCTCCACCGCTGCCCAACCTTCGGGACTGCAGCCGCTCCCGCCGCCGTGCTCTCGCGGGGGGGGGCAAACACTCCGATGCCGGCAGTAACTAGCACTCAGCTCACCCTCGATCGCCAGCTCAGACGCTCTCTCTTGTCCCGTCGCTGTGTTCCCAAGACTGCTGTGGGTCCTAATTACCATCCGCTCAAGACCGGCCCACAGGATACAACAAGACCGGTCTTTCCACGGCCCTCTATGCCGCACACACGATTACGTCGCTCCGCCCCGCGTCCTACTGCAGCGCGGGGATCAGCAGCCCTTCTTCCCGGCGCAGACGGAGCCTCTAGCTCTGCGCCGGTAAGTGCTACAAGGACCGGAGTGGATGGTCCGGGATGCGCCGACCTTCCGACCGCGGCGGGGCTGTCTGTAGCGGCGTTTACAGTGGTATGAGGGAGGATAATTGCAGGATTATTGTGCTGTGCCTTGGAGCTCAGGTCTCAGGCGGCCATTACCGTCGCGAGCCAAGCTCCGCCCCCCCAGAGGCTTTTTTATGCTGCTTATCACCTGCGGCCCCTCCCGAACCCCGCTCCCGCCTTAACACGTTGCCGGGGGCACTCCATGTGTTTGCGTGTGGCCCCTCACACTCACAAGAGCCGCAGCAAGGTCCCTAAGTAGTGAGCACGTCATAATGGTGGTTGCCGTCCCACTAGCGTGGTGGGCAGAAAAATGATGAATTGAACCCAGATGTGTTGACTGGGGGGTGAATGTTTGCATTGTTCAGCATTCCGTCCATCTTCTGTTCTTTTTGTTTTTATCACCCCACTAGAGGCACTCACCGGCCGCGCTGCTGCCGCGCCAGGTTCTCAGCCACCAGTCGATCCAAGGGCCCAGTACTTGGAGGGGCCCTCTCCGGACTAACTCGGGAGCTCACCAGCCAAAGTACTGTGCTGAGGGGGCCCCCTGAGCTTGGGTCCTCCCATACCGCAGGGACTGTGGGGGCCTGTGTTATGCCATTCCTGGACCCTTTTATCCTGCATTGCCTCACAAGGGACGATAAAAAAAATGTGGCAAACGCTTGCCAACAGATGTTGGCTAACCTAGCCCTAAACTATCACGCACTAGTAACGAGGGAAAATTTCTGCCTACCTGGGGCAGCCTCTGTGTGTACCTACCACGCAAAATGGTGAATGGCAGTTAAAAATGGTGCGATATAAATACCTTGGGCTACATCTTTTACTGGATGTAGCCCAAACCAGCCCAGTCGTCTAGACTGCACCTGGTTCCCCCAATACCCCCAGGGGACGGTCCTCCCTTTGGTCGGCTGTCCCCCAAAGCCCTGTTCTCCCGAAGCCGCCAAAAGCCACCTGCCTCCAGGTGCGCGGTGCGCAGCAAACAGCGAGCAATGTGCGGCATTTTGGTTTTGGCGTGGTGCTCAGGTTTTCTGTCCTTCAGGTCGGATTTACTGCTGCAGCCACTCGTTGGTCCGGGCCTCTGGAAGATTCCAAAACCAGCTTCATGCAGAGTGGTGTCCCCGTCAGCAACTCATGGAAGCAGCAGGGTGGGCAGGCACTAACGCAAGCAGCATGGCGTGCCGGAGGAACAAAATTTAGATACATTTCTTATAGATTCAAGCATCCCATTGTGTGTTTTTTGCTCCGAAATCATGCTCTCTTTTTCTGGATGTATACTAGTGCTTAAATTAGGGCTACCAACCCTCCATTCCAGATTGTGTTTGCTGTGAAATAAGTAAGGAAGCGTTAGCCTGACTCCGGGATAGGGTTATTTGCCTGTCTGGGTAATCCATCCACTACTTCAACTTTTTCACCTGTTGTCACACACAAGCAGAAAATTACTTGAATGTGCCTCCGATTGGAAGCTACTACTCGAGTGACTAATGAAACAATTTGCTCTTTGTCTCCATCTTGTAAGGGAATTCTTCCATTCTTCTATCAGTGGTATAAAGAAAGTAGCCCAAAAAGTAGGAGGGTTCACTTGCTGTTGCCACAGGATTGTGGCACTAGAGTTGCAAAAATCAATTGGTGGTGTAATGGCTCACAGCCCTCACAATACATCCTACTACAGCACATACAAACCGGATAGTGGTCTCAATAACTCATTTAATACTTTATAATAGCCAACAGTGCCTCAAATGTATTAATATTCTGCAGTCCTAGAATAATTTGTATTCCCCTTAGAAACAGTTTAGAAAATTTCAAAACGTTGTATATTTTGAAGCAAGAGCTATAGCGGATGAAATGCCCATCACGTTTGCTGTCCCCTGAAGTAACGGCCATCTGAACACAAGGTAACTGCTAAATAAATAAAAAAACACTAGAAGGCCTACTGAGACTGGCAGAAGTGCTGTGTCTGTAGAAATAATGTACCACAGGAGTGTTGTGCAATGAAATAATTTTCATCCAAACTGTATCATGATACTGTGTATCTCGTAATATGGATCAAGATAAGCATACACAATATTGTTGCAGAGACTGCTTCTCACTAGTCAGGTTTTGTGGAATTTGCCGTCTTCTGCTCCTTTGCTAGGTTTAACAAATTACTCAATTTGGTATAATCCTGGATGCCCAATTTAATTTTTCCAAATTATTGTTGCCAATTGCAATAGCTTCAAATGAAAGAAAATGAAAACTAGAAGTCACACAGTGCGCTGATTTCTTAAATGTAACCACAGGATAGAAACATGGTCTCATGTCACCATGCACATATCCGGCATTTACTTCCTGGCACTATACAACACGGTATAAACCATTGTGAGGCAGAGTCGGTAAGTTCCTCCCTACAATTGGCTGTACCTGCAAATGTCTTTGTAAGTTTATAAATGCTGATGCAGACCCCTGGGCTTTCAAAACCCAGGAGTCTAAATCTAGCCTGCTACATACCAATTCATGAAGCCGTCTAACCTAACAAAGTGAGGTGTGATATATGAATATTAATTATTTACTGTGGCTTTGTGTATGTTTTGATATGGGATGCCAGCAAGATGCCCCAGCGTGTCAAGAGCTTGCTACTGACGACTTGCAAGTCACATTTTTGAATCATGGAAAGGCTTACTCAGTCTTTTATCCTTCTAGGACAGCTAAATTAAGTACCATTAAAACTGGAGAGCAGTAAACCTGATGTTTAGAGTCCTCAAAAACAGCATCAACTCTTGTGTTGAGCACTAGAAAAGAAAAGTATATTATTATTATTCTTATCTACACTTGAGGTTGTGCTGTGCGTTCATTTACTTATAATAAAACTGGAGACTTGTGGTTGTCTGGTAATTGCTGTGTGGCTGTTCTACTTATGGGACACATATTATTATAAATGCTATTCTTGAATTTACCATAACTAAATAAAAGACTGATGAAGTAACTATTTTTTGTAGCACCTCACAGTTTGGTAAGCACTTTGTGCCCAATGTACAAAAGCTCTTTGAAGTGGCAGCCTTCAATTCACAAAATCACAGGTTTGGGACTACAAAAAGCTATGGTGCAATGTACAAGAGATGCTTTAGAAGTCTGAAAAGTATTCGTGACTTGTAAAGTAACTTTTGCACCTCGTTTGCAATTACAAATAGCAGGGATATAAAGTCCCCCCTTATTTGTGAGTCACAATGCAGTTTATCAATGGTTTAAGGCCACAATTCCAGTTATCAATCAGTAATCTGTTACTGACTTCCGACTTGGGGTGGTAACTGATTTGCAAAGGGGAAGCTGTCCCTGTGGAGCTCTGTGGGAATTGTGGCAGGCCTCAGTGGGAACACACTGTGATACAGAGGATCGCTGCTTGCCCCGCTTCATGTCGTTTCCGATAAGTGAACATTTTTAGGAGCAGCCAGTGTCCTGTGCCAGAGGCTGCTTTTTAAAGTAATGTTAATGTGGAAGGAATGCTATTTAATAACAAGCATTTGTAATGCAATAGGTCTCGCATTTACGCGAGTTTAAACTATTGGCATTGTAAATGACAATGCCTTTTATTTATGTTTTAAAAACGAAAACAAAAATAAAAGGCATTGTCATTTACTTCAATAGCTCAAACTCGCGTAAATGCGAGACCTATTGTATTGCAAATGCTTGTTTGAAATAGCTTTTGTTGCAGGCAGGACAAGCTCATTGACGCACAGAGCACTTCCAGTAGGGCATTTCCGAGGCCGGCTTTATCTTTCATCATGGCGGCCCCGCCTTCCTTTTATTCTCTCTCCACAGCGGCTCGCAGGGTGACTGTCACTTTGTCAAACGCTGTTGCTCAGTGAGACAGACACATAGGGTGACCAGACGTCCCGGTTTTCCCCGGACGGTCCCCGTTTTTGGTGAAGTGTCCCCGTGTCCCGACACTTTACTCCAAGTCAGTCAAATGTCCCCGTTTTAGAACAGTGTCCGGGTTAAAGACAGAAATGTCCCGGTTTTTCACTGTTCCGGTTGCGCGCATGCTCTGTTTGCACTGCGTGTGTGACGTCACGGAGGTGAGCGTTGTAGCAGGAAGGGAAATCCTTTGAAGAGAGACATCTTCTCTCGGGATTTCCTTCTCTTTGTCCACGCAGCCGCAGCGCCACCTACGTCATCGTGCAGCTGATTAGAACCACCTGTGACCGGCATGACCCTGATTTTACGGCCTGCAGCAAGATTCCAGTGTGACCCTGCTCTGCCTTAAAGCGAGCGAGGGTCGGACAGTCTCGGACTACAACAGAATCCAGCAGCAGCTTCGTGAGGCTTCCCCAGCCCTACCAGCACCGTCAGGACCCTGCCTCCGCATCAGAGCTGCCTCATCCAGGATCCTCTGAAGCCACACAAGACTTGCCCTCCCAGCCTGCAAGCCCGGAACGTAAGTATTTTAACCCTGAGAGTTTTATTTTTTAACGTTGCATTTAATTCTAGCAGGCATGAAATACCAACGCTAACAAACTTGGATGGCTTTTTCGTACCCTCGACTATTGATATATGTGAGAAGAAAGGGTGTACTTGCTGAAATACAACTTTTAATATAAGGTATTTATAGAATAGAATTGCTTGCGTTATAGAGTTGCCAGTTCTTTCAACTCATTTTGACTATTTCTTTTATCACATGGGTGTGTGGTTTGTTACTTTGGGTTATTATGATTTCTTCGTTCATCTCTCATTGTTTAATTGCAACACTCTGTGGATTTCATTTTTTGTTTTACGATCTTTGGATTTTCTGTGGGACTCTTATCACTGGCACTTCTGCCTAAATGACTTTTTCTTATATTTTTGTTGGGACTGACTCTTTTGGGCACTTTTGATTATTTGACGTGTAGAACAACACTGCAGAATACTGTAATGCTGCTTGATTGTGAGATGTTATATTTAAACGTGTGCAGCCATCCATAAGTCTAAGTTAATATATTTGACACTTCTTGTGTTTTTCATGTTTTTCTGCTTTTATTTGGAGCTTGTGTTTGTCTCACTCGGAGCTTCAGTCCATTCTCGGTATTATGTTTGTAGTAGTTGATATCTTGATATATATGATATTTCTTGTTGGAGGTTTTGCCCATCTCTGATTGTTAGTATGGGTGTCTCTCAGGTATTTTGTTTGTGCCTGTGCTGTTCGCGTTTGACCTTTGTTTGGCAGCAGACGTCTGGCACACCCACCCTTTAGGAGACACTATATGTTTTACCGCATTTAAATAATGGTGGTAATACGGCCAAGGCGTCAGGCACGCAATTACACCGCATCATAGAGCGCTGGTGATACCGCAGGTTATTCACATTTTCCCATTCCATTTTCTACAAACCGGAGGTAATGCTCAGAGGTAATATAAATACCGCCACCGATATTACCTCCAGATCTTGCTCTGAGGTCCAAATGAAGCGCATCTAACGTGTGACGTCATTGTACAATTCTGTCACATAATTATACATTCGAAAGCTAGTTTCTTGAAACCTCAAAGCTCTAAAATAAAATCAATGCAAGATGGTGCACACTCTGAAATCCGTAAAAGTGCACTCTCTTAATGCTTTATTTTAATAAATATATTTAGGGTGATCACCAACCTCTAGTTCAGTGTGGACACTTTCTCCAGTCCTTGTCTTCTCTCTCTGTACGTCACACCTCTCTTTCAATAAACCTCAGTGCCCCACAGCACTTACCTCTCATGACCTCAACTTGCCACCTCTCTCCGATCCTACCTCTAGATCTCTAGCTCTCGGTCAGCTCTCTGCCCCTCTCTTCTTCTCAAGTGCCCCTCTCTCTCTCTCCTTTCTCTTCTTTCTGCATCTTGCTGCTCTGTTTGCATCTCATCCCCCTTCATTTCTCTTCCATTTACTTCCCTCCCTCTTAATTTCATCTCTTTATCTTACCCTTTCTATCATTTTTGCCATCTATACCTTACCTTTCTCTACCTCTCGCATGCCTCTTTCTACCTCACCATTCTCTTTTATTTCTCGCTCTGCCTCACAACTCACTGCCTCATCTCTCTCTTCCCCACCTCTCATACACTATCTAGACTCTCAATTTACATCACCTATTGGCCTTCTGTCTCTCTTTTTATTGATGTCCTCTTTCCCTCGCCTTTCCCATTATTTTATTTCTTTCTCTCTACAATGCTCTCCCTACCTCTTCCACTCCATCTATCACTCCCTTTGCTTTCATCTCTCTTACTATCTCCTTCACTGTTTCCGTTCACTCTCTCTGCTTCCAATGTCTCGCTCGTTTAATACATCTGTCTTACCTCTGTCTCTCTCTCTCCCTATTTCACCATTCTCTAATTCTCCTTCGCACTTACTCTGTATTAGCCTCATCTCTCTACCTCATCTGCACCTCTTTTTTCTCTACTTCTCATATCTTTCTATTTTTCATCCCACCGGCTCTACCTGCCTCGCTACTTTATTTACCTCACCTGTCATTCTGTGCTTCACCTTTCTATTTGTGCTATCTCATTATAACTCACCTCTCTTCCTATCTTATTTCTCTCTAGACCTTGCCCCTCGGGTTGGCACCTTTCTTACCAGCCTACATTTAAAACTGCATGCCAGGCCTCTAAAAACAAGCATTGGCATAGTCAATAGGTCTCGCCTTTGGGACCTTATAAGTTTTTAGACATGCAACAGTTGATGTTCTTGCACCAAGGATATTGTGCTGCATAACTAAATACTTATAAGGTCCCAAAAGCGAGACCTATTGGCTATGCCAATGCTTGTTGTGTATGAGTTTAGAACAGTTGGGCACTGAAGAGAAAGCCAACCACTGATAACGTGATTTTCCAAGCTGTAGAGAAAATGTTGAGGCTGTAATGCTTCATCTCGGTCTGTGGAGGGAGCTGTCATTGTAGTCCTTTTTCTATGTCTATGACAGCTGTCAAATAGTCCTACTTTTATGTCGATGGTTACTGCAAACCTTAGTCCTACTTTTATGTCTATGACCTGTCCCCGTTTTTTGTTTTGAGAATCTGGTCACCCTACAGACACAGCACTTCCAGCACGGCGCTTTATCTTTAATTATGGCTTTTATTCTCAATGGCGTGCCTCGCAGGGTGAATTGTCACTTTGCCAAACCGAGGCCACCAATGCAGACTGCACTGCTCCTGCCGCTTGGGAGCGCTGTCATAGTGCCGCGCAGCACCACTTTACAGCGCCTCGCCTCTTCATGGACAGCGCTGTATAAATACAGATACTACGGGCCTGAGCGCTCTGTCTGGCGGCCCTTGCGCCTATCTGTGGGGGGGGGGGGGGGGTAGACCCCGTTTATTGACATTCTGACCCCCGAGATTGTTAAACAACCTTCCCAACACTGGCAGAGGTGACTGGGATAATTTGAGCAAGATTACCGTAAAGGCTCTAAAACGAGCCCTGCTGATTTTTGTACCCACTGCTTTGTGAAAATGGTATCCTGTCACAAGCTTAATGTGGATTTTTTTTTTTTACTTCAGACAGCATATTACTCTTGTTTTATATGTGCGTCTGGCCTTTGCTCACTCTGGCGGCTGTTTGGTCACTGACAAGTAAGAGGAGGTTATATGCATGAAGAGTCACTGAAAAGATTTACAACTCTCTAAACATTTTTTGAGCCTCGATAAACAGACTTTGTTTAGGAGAGTGCAGACACTTACCAGTAAGTACCTGGTTAAACATGGAAGGAATTAAACCTGAAAGGCAAAAAAAGACAACTTTTCCATGCTTTCTTGCAGCTGCGCCTGAGGTGGCTGCTGCCTGTGAAGATCCGCCTTTCCTGTTTCACTGGAACTTGTGGGGCATATTAGCAAGACCCACGTTAAAATTATCGCCGTTTTAGCGACAGGAAACTGCCACTAAAACGGCGATAATGGGCTTGCTAATATGCATTATGGAATTCCAATAGAAGCCCAGGTTAGACGTCCTGCACATCTAACCTGGGCTTCTATTGGAATTCTATAACGCATATTAGCAAGCCCATTATCGCCGTTTTAGCGGCAGTTTCCTGCCGCTAAAACGGCGATAATTTTATCGTGGGTCTTGCTAATATGCCCCTATATTTTTAAAATCAGCGATACGATTTTCGAGAACATGGTAGGAAGAGACATGGCTTTACAACGCGGAGAAATGCAGCACAGTGCGTGTTACTTACCATTTACACATACAAATCTCACCCCCTGGCCAACCAAACGCCTCTTTGTGCTTAGTAATTCATCGCACTAGCCCCCTCCTTGGAATTCGCGCCCCTCCCTGCTCAGGCACATTTATATGGTTATTGTCTGTGGAGCTCCCGCCCATGAATGAACTCCCCACTGAAGTAAACATTTCCCTCAGGCTTGAGAGGTCTCCAGGGTCGGTGCACCATCTCCCTGGTGAAGAATTGTAGTCGAAAACACATGACGCGAGTACATAATGAAAGTGAGTTTAAACACTGATAACACTGGCTATTGTTATAGCGCTCACCGCCCCCTTGGCGCTAGAATAACGCGCGTGATTCACGTCCGCTGGTATGGCCTTGCAGTGATTTTAGAAGGATGAAAGCCGAGTTCGGTTCTGAGGGAGTCGACCCAACAGCACCTCTGCAGCAGGCACTCCGGACTACCGAGCTATCTTCCAGCTTCTCGGGTTGCCAGTATGACTCCTGTAAGACCATGGGTTTTAATTCTTAAGCAGGGAATCACGAATCTCTCACAAAATATGTATATAGTACTTGTAGTCTATCATAACAAGTACATGGCTTGGGTATTAAGTTTATAACCCAGCTTGCCGCCTACGTAGAATATTCAGTACTGCATAAATCATTACACCCTCTAGTAAATATTACTGTCGTACTTGCCGAAATACTAGCCAACGTATACAGTACCTACATCAGCAGATTTAATATACGTAATGTGAACAATGGTTATTCCAGCATGCTTAATATATATCATAAACACTGTGCTTCTGCATGTATAATATAAAACGCAACAATTAGTGTTTAATAAGGTACATTAATGTACTCCCGAGTTATATTGCAAACGGAGAGTATGAGAGTTAAGCATAAAATTGTGCCGGCGAGCACAAGATGTGTCTGCTCTTCTCAGACAGCGTCTCATTAAAAAGTAACTCAAAATATTTGTAAGAATAATAATATTGACGCTTCTTATAGCGTCCACCGCAGATGGAAAGACATCTCGGCGCTAGAGAGCTGTCGACCAAAAGGAATGAAAGTTCAGTTTCCAGTAAAAACAACGAGGCAGACAGAAAGAAATACACAAACGCACGCAGAGGCACGTACAGTCAGACACACAGACAACCTCACACCCGACACCCGCAAGACCTCACACCCAATGTGGCCGGCTAGAACTGTCTCCTCTTAATGGTCAATGGTCAGAGAGAGCTGCGAGGGAGGAACAGTGCAACACCCAACCAGTGCGTGCTCACAATTATGTGCTCAATCACAAACAGTGTGTAAACAATCTAGATCTTTGTGCCGCAAACACCGTGAAGACTCAATGAACAAACTCTTCACTAATGCGTCAACTGAAAAGAATGGTGGAGGAAGTGCCTTTATAATTGAAAGGAAATACAGGGTCCAGCATGCATCTGAAATCTCACTTGCACTATGCATCGTGCTGCCTGAGTCTCAACTTGGAAGCTCAGCGTGTCCTCATAAACTAAAAACACAAGCATTTGCATGTAGAAAAAATAGTGTTCTGAAGTCTAGGGGCTGCTCTTCGCCCTTTCGTTTCCTACAGTCAACACGAAATAGGACCCAACCACCGAGACTCAGAAGGCTTCAACCCACGGATGAATAATGAGTTTTAGTGGAAGCAGTAAATCTGCATAGACATTAGGGCTCAGTCGTGAAAGAGGGGCCGGTTTTCATTTTTTATACATAAACATATTAAAGGATCGCGGGAATGACTAAATCAGTATATTATGCACACTGCATAACGGCGCCAGAACAAATACGGCCCGAAGACACAACGAGAGCGCGCGAGCGCGCCACAGCGAAACATGTGGTTTCAATTATCGCGCCCGTGTCTGGGCACGATAATTGAAACCACATGGCCTTTGGTGCGCGTAATAGACACCAATAGGCCATGGGCGGAGCAATGCGCCCGCCTTTGGCCTATTGCGTGCTCTCTTGGTAAAAAACACGCACGCAAAGGCCAATAGCGGGGCACAAAAGGAAAAGCACACGCACGAGCATGTGCGATTCCAGGCTCCATTTTGAAACCCTGTACAAAAGGACTCTCGCTGCGCGAGCAGTGCTGCGCCCTGCATCGCTAGGCGCGAGACCTAAAAACCAGTGGTGCGCGCGCACCACAGAGGAGCGGGGTAGGGAGTGCGGCAGCGGCAGTGAGGCGAACGCGCGCTGCCGCGCGTGCTAGCCACCAGTGGGAATGGGAGGAGCAAAGGCGGGACATGCGCCCGCCTTTGCCCAGTCGCGTGCTGTATTTATTTTAAAAAAGCACGCGAAAGCCAATAACAGCCGGCGAAAGCAAAACCACACGCACGAGCGTGTGGTTAGCTTTCTAAAGCCCGTACAAGAGGTCTCGCGCTGCGCGACAGAGCTGTGCACTGCAACGCTAGGCGCGAGACCTAAAAATGATAACTTGGAAGGAGTGTGAATGCAGGGATGGAGTCTGCTGTTCGTCTCAAGCCTCTCTCACTGAGTTTCCCTGCATTTACAGGGGGTTGCAAACTTTATCCTGACTCATTTTTGCAACAAATTCGCAAATGTACATTTTGGATGTGAACAATTGCTTCTACTGTGCAAACACATAATGAGTCCAATTCACATATATTTTCATCTGAAAATGCCTATATTTATACCTGCTGGGAATTCTCAAGTGAAATCCTGGCAAATGTAACAAATGCTTTTACCACTGTGTAACCGCTTTCAAATGTTGGTAATCTTTCCCTGGTTTGCGACTGAAGAAGCAGTTTTAAGACTTTGATATATTTCCTTGCGAGCAGTAAGAAAGATAAGGCATCTTTTTACTGCCACCTTTTTTGTATCTTAGTTAGGCCCGGGGAGAAACGCTGCCATTCTAAAAATATACACATCTCCTAAGTTGCCTTCCCTTTCACACAATGACTTTTAACACACATTTGCGCTCGTGACAATGCAGGATTAAATTTCTATGAAACTGCATTGCTTACAAATTCCACTTAGTAAGAACATTATCACAATACCTTCAACATCCAGTACAAGGTCCGAACATACATTGTGCAAATGCAGCTGTTTGTTATTTGTCCATATGGCGATGCAGCTATCTATAGAACTTAAACAGGCGGCCTGACAAGAGGTCTCGGCTCAGAGCAAGGATGCTTTTTGTCACAAATAAACAAGCATTTCCAGGTTGAGGCAGAGGAGCACTTGCTGTCATTTGCGAGGTCACTACACACTGATACCTCAGCCCAGCAGCTTGCTGATCCCTCTGCGAGGAGGGATGGCCAACTCGTGACCAAGACGGGGACCTACATTCTTTCCCTTCAGGTAATGGGGGTGGATCATCCAATAGGAGATTCTTGGCAGAACGCATACACCCCCTAGACACTCAGGTTAGGGAACGCAGAGTAGGAGTACAATATATATTTATTGTTTATATTCTGGCGTATATACATTTTTTTGCAAGATGGTGGAACTGTTCACCCTGTTCACTGTCCTTATATTGCTAATTACTCTTGATTGCTTCTGTCTATTCATCATTTCAGCACATATATTCTATACAAGAATCACAATGGTTAAAAAAATATTGAAAATGTCCTTCTGTGTATTCCTTGTATATTTCTCTGAGAGAAAGAGGGCACGATTGGCTGAGCAAAAGGACTCTAGATCTGTTACTACGATTCCTGGGAGGGATCAGGGTTGTCATGTTCTGTGGTTGCCAAAACAGTTTGCTACCTTTCTAGGTTTAGGGGTGCTTACGGTGGCACTGTGAGCTAGCTGGCCCTTAGGACAACATATCCTGAGGGGGTGCTCGGAATCCGTCTGGCTCCATCCCAACGTTTACGCTGCCCAACAAACGTGCAGTTCCTACTGGAAAGTGGAAACTACATGACACCACAAACTTCGGAGTATGTAGATGTACTCCACCTTTCGTTAGTGAACCAACCCTCTATGCATAGATTTGCATGAGTGGAAAATACATTAAAATGGGGACACTTCTTTTGGAGAAAATCCTGTGGGTCACGAAAGGTATTTTCTCCTTGGAGATGTTGCCATTTCTGCATCTGAGTGGCACTTACGCATCAAATGGCTTAATCAATGAGGCCTGTGCAGCACAGCGGCAAACTTGGCGATGGAATGCTTATGCTGGTATTAATTCTCAATGTAACATTTTGTTCCACAGTTGTACCCTTGCTAAGCCACTGTGCCTTTGCATATTTTTATCTACGCCTTTACCACTAGAATGTTGCTGATCATAAAACAGCATGGATTTTATGCATTGCTGTGACGTAGTTTTACCTTGTAAATGACATGGTAAAATGCAAAATCCATGCGGTTTCCTGCGGAGCTTACAATGCGTGTCAACAATAATAGATGTGAAAATCAGGACTTCCAGCACACATTTGCCATTTGGGGATCACACAAGTAAAGTGTCATGGTATGCTTCCGTTTCATTAAAATCGTTATTTGAATCACACTCTAGATATTGAAAAAGCATGCCTCATTTGAAATTTTCCTGCTGCTGATATTTTTGGAAATACTTGTAAACTTCATTTACAAGTATTTCCAAAAGCAATTGACGCCGTGTAGTCTAGTTTCACACGCCCTGTAAACACGCCAGACTCTTGTTAGGATCCACATACAAAAGTCAGAAAGGGAAAGTAAACATAGATCCATGTTAAAATGAATACGCAACGATCTGTTCGTGGGGAAGGCGACCTGTGACCTCTAGAGAAAAGCATAAAATTGAAAGGCATATTTCTTGCTCATTTTCCTTTTAAACGCTTTCGAGATTATTCTAGGGGTGGTGCAGCCCACTCCCGCACGGACACCTCTAATCCCAGCCCCCTTCTTTTCTGGAATTTATAGTCCGGTTCATCATGTTATGAAATCAAGACCACAAGTCACAAAATGCAAAGCAAACGTTGACTGGATATGCCACTAGTTCATGCACCTAGGAACTTGAGACGGCTTCTAGAGCCATGATGACCCCAAGAACAGACTTGCAGAAGATGGTGCTGCTCGTGATAGCGCACAATTCCCGTAGCGGCGCTATGTGTATTACCAACCATGAACAGTACCTGTCCGATTTAAAGAAACACGTAAAAAACTGCAATAACACTATACAATGGGAGAAGACCACAGCACAGTGAAAGTCGGTAAGTACCCCCTTACCTAGCTGTTAAGGGTCCCAGCAGAATCACGATCCTTCCTGGTTTGAGAACTTGAAGTAGGCACGTTGTTTGTTGTTTTCAAAAGTGGATAGCCACAGAGGTATACTCCACTCCAGAGAACGGAGTTCCGGGCAGGGGGAGGTTAGAGTGCGTGAGGTGAGGAGAAGCCCCGCCCCTTAGACCGTCCCAGGAAAGCAGCTGAGGAGAACGGAGGCGCGAGGACTGAGGAGGTGGAGGTGGCTGCAGAGGTGTAAATAGACTCCTGTCCCGGCTGTACTCGCCACCAAGAAGTAAGGGACAGGGCTAGGGGGCGGTAAACTCCGCCCACTACCGCAGGGCTGTACTCAGTCACCTCCCAGTACAGCAGGAAGGAACAGAGGACACGGTGTCCGAGCAATGCCCTCTCCGTGCGTCTGCCTTTACCTCTGTCCTAGTTCCTTCCCAGCCTTCAGTCCAGAGGAGACAAAACACGTTTCTAAGAATTCTCCCCGCATGCCCCATGAATGAAGACGAACTGGTCTGGGTCTGGCTCCGTTGCAAGGTGCAACCGTGCAAACCCAGGCCTCCGTTTCACAACCACGCCCAACTACCTGAGTTACAAAACTAGCCCACAGGTAAGTTATGAAACAAATCTAAAGTCCAACAGCAACCAGGTGCATTGAGGGATTTGTAGTTTTTCCCTTTCATTTATTTTGGAAGCTTCGTGAATAGATTTTAGAACGCAGAATAAACGGGCAGGTACTGTTAAGGTTGTCGTAAGCTCTGTTCTCTCGGTCCGGCCTGGCACTTGCTAGTATCACTTCACTACCACACGGCCCTAAAGTTTCCCAGCTTCACGAGCATATATTTCAATGCTTCCATAGCATCACCTCGGTACATTTAATGGGACAGTACCAACATCACTGCAATACCTTTAAGGAGACAGCATCAAAACCTCATGGTAGGTCTGTTATGCTTTCATTAGTATAATACTGGTGCTTCTGAGAAGAACTGGAACACTTTAAGTGGGCAGTACCATCGTGTTTTTACTTTTATCCTTAATTTGAGAAGACAAATTTAAGACAGATTTTAAATCAAATCTTATGCCTGGTATAATAAACAGATCATTCTAAAAATAAATGCTCACACAAGAGAAATATTCTAAAATATATACAATGAGCACTTTATGGAAAACAGGAACACTTTTCAGTTTAGTTTCAATATTCATAATTGCGGTGTACAGTTCGTGACAGTTCAAAAGCAGTTCATTTACCCACTAGCACAGAGAGATACCCCAAGGTTCCCAATTCCTTGTACGAGTATGCTAACCAGTCCCGGATTTTTCCTTGTCTTCTCTTATTTCCAGTGCTCAAATCAGGAATAAATAGGGCTACAGACAATACAAAACTTAATGAAAGAAATATGGATTTAATTAGCTGCTGCTCCTTCAGGGAGCGGATAAACTTAGGAGCTCGTTACAGAAGTACAGCAAGGAAGCAGCATGTGAATTTCCTTCATGCAGAGGCCACGTTTAGAAGTGACCGCAACAGTGTATGCAGGGCCACTGGAATTATGCAGAAGTGGAGGAATACGACTGTGCGGCAGATAGATTGTTTTTTAATTTTAACATACATTGATACAAGCAGAAGAGGGGGGCGTGGCTTGACGCGATGTAGAACGCGGCGGACCTCGGGGCTCCTCTGTGGCCTCCCTCCGCTGCAAGGAATCCTGATATCCTGGGGTGGCCCCCGTCCTACCAGCCTGTGGCGGAATGCCTGGGGCACACCAGGCTCTAATTTGGTAGTGCCTGCTGACCGTAAACCGGAGAAAACGAAGATTCGCTCGCCCGCTCGGTTCCTGGGCGAGTCGTCTTCCAAAATGGCGGCCGCGACTTCTGCCGGAGACTCCTGGTAGCTGAGAACGGCGGAGAGACGAACTTAACCCCCGGACAACAGGGGGGACACCCGCGACTGGCTTGCTGGTGGTGACCTGGTTGCGCCTGCAGCGGTAGGAGACCACGAAGGGGGAAGAAGCAGGGGACGACCTCCCCGTGTGTGCCTGACCCTAAGATGGCGGCGCGAGAAGCCCTGACCGAGAGCTATAAGTGCGGGGCACTATAGACCGAGTGAGGGACTGGAGAGGACTTCGCTGCTTCTGAGGCGGTCCTCTGTGACCTGCGGCTGGCTGAGACCCCCCGCTGAGAAGGAGCACAGTGAGCGCGCAAGCTTGGGGCGCAGGAGGGACTGCGGCAAAAAGCCCCCAGCGGCGGGCGGTGTGAGAGAGGAGCCTGGGCGGTGACTTGTGGGCCCCTCACCTGTGAGGGAAGCGAGGTGAGGCACGGAGACGCCCTGACGCTGAGAGCGGCTTTGGTGGCTTCGGGTTCTTGGAAGGCGCCGGGCACTGACCACCTGAAGGACTGGGGCTCCCTGTATTAGCTGGTCCACACGGCCCCGTGGACCTTGAGTCACGAGATTGAGGCCCCCATAAGAGAAATTCACTCCCTTGCTGCCTGTGGAGGAGGACCCTCTGCCGACCCCTGAGAGGGGGGTCCCCTCGCCACATTGGGGGTCACTGGAAGAAGCTGTGGGGCGGCGCTTGGCACGGCCGCTGAGGGCACCATAGCTGGTTGTTGAACTGGGGCCCTGGTCGCCCACGCGGCTCCAGCAATAACTCGCGGCCTCCTGCGGAGCCGACGCGATGGGCCGCACATCCAGGAGAAAGGGGTTCGAGGTCTTGCGGCTGGATGAACCGGATCACCATGCAGATGAGGAGGAAGACGAGGCTGGGGGGCGCGCGGAGAGAGCGCCGGAAGACCCTACTCTAGCTGACATTATGAAGGCCATCACATCCTCAAGAACGGCCCTAGAGGCAAAAATTGACGCCATAGGAACTGATCTCACCTTGTTAAAGGATGATCACCGCAAACTGAAAGAGCGAGTGACCTCCAATGAAAACGCTGTAAAGGGCATTCCGGACAAGGTCGACACCCTACAACATGCCCTGCAGGTGGTGGAAGCTAGAGTAAAGGTGCTAGAGATGAGAGCTGAGGACAGTGAGGGCCGGTCTCGAAGGAACAACCTTCGCATAGTGGGGATTCCGGAACGAGAGGAAGGGGCTGATGCTGTGCAATTCCTGGAATCCTGGCTGCGAACGGAGGTGGCCCCGGAGGGCCTCTCCCCCTTTTACGCCCTGGACCGTGCCCACAGAGTCCCGGCCAGACCGCCTAAGCCTGGCGCTCCCCCGCGACCGTTCGTGGTAAGGTTACTACACTACCGGGACCGCGATCACCTCCTGCACCAGGCCCGAGAGAAACAAACCCTCCAGATCGGGAACAGCCGGGTGATGATCTTTCCAGACTACACTAGGGAGGTGCAACGACAGAGATCTTCCTTTCTGGCTGTTAAAAGGAGGCTTCGCCAATTACGTCTCCCCTACGCCATGCTGTTCCCGGCCCGGCTTCGAGTGACTGCGGATGCGGCGACGCACTTCTTCCTTGCCCCACAGGATGCTTGGGACTGGCTGGACACTCACGGCGGTGCTTTGGAGTCACCTCGGCGGCGGCTGTCCGCTGCGTCGACTCCGCGGAGGAATCCGTCGCCCACAGGCCGGAGCCAGGAGCGCTCTAGGGCGGTCCAGGCAGTGGCGGAGATCAGTCGGGGCGCTGTGAGTCCAGGCAGTACTGTCACAGATCCGGAGCTGGGAGGATCTGGGAGTTCCGGGGCCAGCAGGGTTCCTGGGACATGGACCTCCCGGTTGTCACTCCGCAAACGGCGGACGGCATGTTCGGTTGAACATGCCACAGGTCGTATGTTAAGGGGGCTGCCTGCAGTTGTTGGACGATGCTTTCTATTGCAAGCCCGGGCTGGAGGTTGATTGATGTCGTGCCTGTGTACTGGGGCCCACCATGAGCTATATGATCATGGGGGGGACCGGGGGGACCCTGGGTCCGGTGGGGTTGGTTTACGTTCTGCTGCTCCCATGATTTACTGTTCGAATGCTTATGTTTGGATGGGGACTTGTTTGTGTGCGCCTGTCCTGGGGAATGGGAGTTGGGTTTTTTTCTTAGTTGGGGGGTTTTGGTTTGGGATCAGGCATGTCGCTATAGAGGAGGAGACACGAAAGGTTCTGGGGATTGAGCCATGGGTTCCGCCGTAGGTATCAAATGCATAACCTGGAATGTTAGGGGATGCACACTATGTCTCGCCGGCATAGAATACATGCCTACCTGGTGCGAAGGGGGTACGAATTGCATTACTGCAGGAAACTCATTTGACACAGAAGGAAGGTGCGGCACTGCAGCGCCGTTGGAGGGGACAGGTGTTTTACACCACATACTCAGCGTTTGCCAGAGGGGCCTTAATTTGGGTGAGAGCGGGGACTCCCTTTCAATGCGATAGGCAAATTATAGACCCAGGGGGTAGGTTCGTAGTGGTGACGGGGCGCCTTGATGGTCGGGACGTAACACTGGGGAGTATATACGCCCCCAATGTAGATCAACACGCATTTTTAGGACAACTATCACAGACATTGGCACAGCCATTGACGGGATCTGTGCTACTGGGGGGGGACTTCAATAGCATTGTTGACATTGACCTGGACCGCTCTCATCCGCCGCTTCCAGACGCCCCAGCCCACAGGATCGCTGCGGCCAGACGGGACTGGCAACAGCACTGGGGGTTAATAGACACCTGGAGGGTTCATCATCCGATGGAAAGAGACTACTCTTATTTCTCGGCCCTCCACGAGCTGCACGTGCATTTAGACTACATTCTCTGCTCCCCGGAGGTACATGCCATTGTCACTCGGAGTGAATACTTGGCTAGGACGATGTCTGATCATAATCCCCTGCTGATATCCCTGAACTGGGTGAGAATTAAGCCCACAATCCCTACCTGGCGACTTCGTCCAGAAATGTTGGAAGATCAGGTGTTCCGGATGACCATAGGCACGGCCATAGAGGACTACTTCCTGCACAACGCTGGTACAGCTACCAGCCCCCTTAGGGAGTGGGATGCTTTTAAGGTCGTTATTAGGGGCCGCTGTATAGGAGAGACGGTAGGGGTGCGGAGAGTCCTCCAGAGTGATGTGATGACAGCAGAACAGAGGCTGCGCGCCGCAGAAAGAGATAGGCCGGAGAGAGAAGATAGACGGACAGCCCTTCTAGAGGCCAGGGAAGAACTAGCGCTACAGGTGGAACGGTTGAGGTGTTTTGATTATAGAGCGTACACAGCTCGGGCCCACGCGGAGAGGGACAAATCTGGGGCACTCCTGGCTTGGTTGGCCAACCCGGCGCGCAGAGGGTCGGCGATCTTAGAAATCCGAGGGACTGATGGCTCGAGCCACTATGGGCAACAGGACATAAATACTCAGTTCTTGGAATATTACACCTCCCTGTACAGGAGCCAATTGGATCCGGAGATGATGGAGGATGCAGGGTTTCTAGAGGACATTGCCCTACCTCAAATTGATGCAGACGCAGCGCTGAACCTGGGTCGTGACATAGAATTAGGTGAGATTAGGAAGGACATAAAACACATGGCCAGAAACAAAACCCCTGGTACGGATGGACTCCCGGTTGAGTTCTACTCAACGTACGTGGATATCTTGTCCCCTCGCCTGATGGCCCTTTATAATAGGTCAAAAAGGGTTGGGTGCTTGCCGGATTCGACGAAGGAAGCAGTAATTATACCGCTCCTAAAGCCGGATAAACCGGCCTGGGACCGCACGGCATATCGACCCTTAGCCATGCTCAATTTAGACTACAAGATACTAAGCTGTATCTTAGCCGATCGTCTGATGATTCATATGACGACGCTTGTTCACGGGGACCAGGCGGGTTTTGTTCCATCTCGCAGTACGGCCATGAACATACGGCGGCTGTTTCGCCTGCTGGATGCGACCACCTATGATAAGGATGAGGCGTGCATTTTATCGATTGATATCGAGAAAGCCTTTGATAGTCTTGAGTGGCCATATCTTTTTAGAGTCTTAAGAGCTTTTGGGCTGGGAGAGGAATTTGTGGCATGGACGGCAATACTATACAAGAGTTCTAGGGCCAGGGTGCGCACGGGAGGGGTGATCTCGGAGTCCTGTGTGGTGGGTCGAGGCACGAGGCAGGGCTGCCCGCTGTCTCCCCTGTTGTTTGCGTTGGCGGTGGAGCCTCTGGCTGTACATGCGCGTTCAGGGCGCCACTATCGTGGACTGGACGTGATGAATCACACCCAATTTATAGCACTGTACGCAGATGATCTTTTAATGTTCCTGGCCGACTCGGCGTCCGAGCTGCAGGGCGCCAGAGCCCTACTAAGCAGTTTGGGGGGAGTTGCGGGCCTTAAGGTTAATTGGAACAAGACGTGCCTATTCCCAATACGACCTGGAAGGAATGTACCCCCGAATGTGTCGGATGTTATGTGGGAGAGTAGGTGCCTGACCTATCTGGGGGTTCGCGTGTATCATGCGGCGGCTGATGTGTTGGACGGTAATATAGGACGTGCGATACGGAACACCAGGAGCGCCTTTGACTTCTGGGGACCCTTCCTCTCTCAGTGGCGGGGCGGGTGGCGCTCCTGAAAATGGTCACGCTGCCGCGTTTACTTTACTACTTTGGCACGCTGCCACTATGGATCCCGCAGAAGTTTTTTACTCAGCTCAATACCATGATCACGGGATTTCTGTGGGGTACCGGGAGGCGTAGAGTAGCACTCGCCACCATGATGAGGCCTAGGGACGAGGGGGGCTTCGCGGTGCCGGATCTCGAGGCCTATTACCATGCAGCCCAAATACAATGGTTCACGAAGTGGATGGCTGGGCGGACCCGCGACGAAGAGGGTATTGGGTCTACAGACCCGACCCTGAGACAGCTTGCCCGAGTGCTGCTGCGACTACCTCTACAGAAGGGGGAGACTCCTGGGGACCTGTGGGCACTACGCCAGTGTTGGAATTGGGCCAATCGCAGGGCCTCACGGGGACCCCCCGTACGCACCCGAGATCCCGCTGGTGGTCTGTGAGGCATTATCACATGGGGGTGACTGGCGGGGACTGCGGGCTTGGAGGGAGGCGGGGATCTCTACCATTGGGGACCTTTACGACGATAATACCCTGCTGCCCTTCAATGACTTACTGGAGCACTACGAGGTTCCTGGGGGGGATTTTCTTCTGCATACTTCCCTGACAGCAGCAATTCGCAAACATTGGAAGACGGGGATGGTGGAACCACCAATTTCCCTGCCTTGTCAATATGTGGTATCTGCGGCTGGGACGGTTAAGGCAGTGACTTGCCTGTACAGGCGAATCACCCAGGAGCTCAGACGATCCCTAGATAGCCTGCGTCTCAAATGGGAGACAGATCTTGGGGTGCCCATTGAAGAGAAGCCATGGGAGGCGCTGGTAGAAAGGGCATGGAAGAGCACCAGAAATGCGCGGTTCCAATTATTACATTTCTTTGTCCTCCACCGAGCATACCTTACTCCACATAAAATCAATGAGTATTTTGGGGTCAGGGCAGTTTGCCCGAGATGTAATCTAGTCAATGCCGAGTTTATACATATGTTATGGGTTTGTCCCTCATTGGTGGGGTTTTGGAGGGAGATACTGACCAGACTGAACGACATAACGGACCGTGACATTGAGCTTACCCCGGGAGCTTGCTTATTACACTGGTTTCCTCACACTGCCCGGAACAAGATTACCAGTAAATTTATTGATCTGGGCCTAGTCATGGCCAAGCGAGAAATCACCAGTCACTAGAAGGCGAGCACTCCCCCCAGCGTCTTGAGGTGGGTGAGGGAACTTACAAAATGGGCGGATGGTGAAGGAATTTGCAGGCTCCAAATGGCCCACAGAACGGGTAACGAAAAAATATTGGAAGCAGCAAAGGCGTGGGGGACATTGGTGGAGGTGCTTAAGCACCTGGTCGATGATGCCATCGACCCTCCCCCTGAGTGAATGAGATGGTACAAGGAGGTGATTGGACAACCTTAGATATGCTAGTTGGATGGCTGATTGATGAATATACTGTGTGGGTGCGCCCCTTCCCCTTCATGCTTGATCCGAACGGGTGGATACTAGTATGTTAGACGTCCTGACTGTCAGACTTTGGCTCTCCACAGATGTTCAAACGAAAGAGCGACATGCCTGGGGGGGGATAGGGTGGGGGGTGGGTAAAAGTTGAAGGGGGAGGGAGGGAGGAGGACTGGGTGGGTAGGTGGGTTAGTTTTGTTACTCCATTATCTATTGTGTTCTTCATGAGGCCACGACGGAATGGACTGTTAGGATGTGAATTATCCAATGGTGGGGAATGGAGCTCGATTTACTTCGTACAATGTAAGCCCATTGTCCCAATGTATTGATCCTATGCTATGCCACAGTAACTTAATAAAATCTGTTTACAAAAAAAAAAAAAAAAAAAAATTGATACAAGCAGAAGTCTAAAGCTATACAGAGTGCAATTTTTTTAATTAAGAAAAAAAAGTATACATTTTCACCAGATCTTATTGAAAATGTTATAACTAACAAATTGTAGCTCAGGAGAGGACTCCGCCTGTGATGAGGGGCGGGCTCCGGTGAGCGCCGCTGGAAACCATCGCGGGGGTGTAGTGCCCTGGTCTGCCCGGCTTGGTTGACAGCGATGCAGCCTGGAGCGCGGGGCGCCTTGCGAGGCGGTGCCCCACCCCATAGTGTACAAAGTGGCGGCGCAGGGGTGGCCAAGGCCTAGTGGCACACCCCAATAGAGTAGCACACACCCACACACGTACTGTAATGCGGCGGGAAGACCCCGAGCGGTCTCTCCGCAGTTTATTTATATCCTCGGGATGAGCCCGCCCCGAGGAGTGCATGCTGTCGATACATTGTGTTGGAGAGCCCGGATGCCTCTCTACATCCCTCCTTTTCTTTAGCTCACATTAACATACTAGCTACGGAGTTAGGGTGAAACACACACAAAGTCTTTGAATCGCTGACTGGGCGCACGGTTCGGCCGGAGACCATACCTCTGGCTCCGGGAGCTGGAACTGGTCCCTGCCTCGGCCAGGTCATGTGTCGTCAACTTGTTCAGCACGTGTGGACGGGGATCATCTTGGGCTTGCACGCCGCGCCAGCCTGGGCCTCTTCTGAGTCCCGATCAGGAGTAGATGGTATTTGTGGACTTCCACTCAGCGGATCTCCTACTTCCTCCAGCACGATGAGCTCTTCCATGGCATGGCAAAGTCCTGGCACCTTCTTGAACCACAACACATTTCTCGTGACTACTTGCTGTCCTTTTCTTGCGGAGAGCATGGGTGACTCTCCACACCTCCGGCTCATATGGTGTCCGAAACCTCCAGCCGGGATGTCTGTCTCTGACCACCACGTAATCTCCCACCTTTATGGATGACGTCTTGGCACCTCTGGCGAGACTTGCCTTCTTGTTTGTTGTTTCCCTCTGGGCTTGTACTGCTGCGTCATCTCTCTCAGGGGGTTTCCAGGCAGGGTCTGTTGGGATGCTGTCTCACGGGGCTCTCCTGAAGAGCAGATGAGACGGTGCACAGTGCGTGGTACTGCGAGGGGTTTGCCGATAGGCGTCTAGGAATTGGTGCAAAGCTCTTTTGGCGTCCTCTCCCTGTTCCACAGCAATGTGTAGTACCCGATTGAGCGTTCGCATGAAGCACTCAACCTCCCCATTCGCTTGGGGCCACTGTGGCGTAATCTTTCGGTGCCGAACGGCTTTCCTCTCCAGATATTCTTGGAATTCTCGCCCCTGAAAGGGGGGGCCGTTGTCTGATCATATTTCCTCCGGGAGGCCCAGAAGTGCAAATGTTTTGTCGAGGGCCATTTAGACTTGGGTGAATGCAGTAGATGTGACCAGCTCCACCACTGGAAACTTGGAGTAGGAATACATCAGTACCAGAGTACTGTGACCGTCAGGAAAACTACCAAAGTCAATGCTGACTTTGGACCAGGGTGTCTCACTAGACTCTTCCGTGATCACCAGCGCCAGGGCAGGGTCACTTCCTGTTATAGCGCACGAGTGGCAGTTCCTGATCTTCTCCTCCATGGGGGTATCCATGCCAGGGAACCACACCTTGCACCGTAGGCGTGCCTTTGTTTTCGTCATTCCCAGGTGTCCGACGTGTGCCAGATTGACAACTCTGTCTTGCAGACTTTTCGGGACTACGATCACATGGCCTCGCAGCACGACGCCATGTTCTCCCTCACTGAGTTCACTGCGGACCCTCCATAGCTGTTGTCACGCTGGACGGTCTTCTGCGTTGAGCGCCTGCGCACCGTCCAAGAAGTGGGTCCAGCTTCTGGTGAGCAGGGCTTCCTTGACTCTCGCCAGGGTTTCATCCATGGTGGTGGCCAGCCCAAGCTCTTCAAGTGTCACAGCCTTGGGGCACGCTTCTCGAGTGATCATCCTGACCAGGGCTTCAGTGTGTTCCTCATCTCGGTGGGGACACTGTGTGATTGTCACCTCCGGGTGCCTTGAGAGATAATCCGCAGGATTGTGTGCTCCAGGGCAGAATATGACTTTAAACCTGTATGCCTGCAGCTGCACCACCCACCTCTCTATCCTGGGGGGAGCCAGTCTCGATGTTCCTGCAAACAGGGGAATCAGAGGCTTGTGGCCCGTCACCACTTGAAATTCATGTCCGTAGAGATACAGGTGAAAATGCTGGCATGCCCACTTTATGAAAAACACAATATAACAGAGGGGTGAGAGGAACAAAAGACCCTCTTCAACCTCCCGCTCAATACTTTAATCACAAATAGAAGAGGGAAAAAATGAAATTAGATAAAAATGGGTGAGTGAAAAGGGGGGGAATGCACCATGTTTAAAAACTGCCCTCACACACAGCAAGCTGTGTCATGCTTCATCATAGGGCTGCTAACACACCTCCGCATTTGCCCAACGCTGGAGGTGGAGCAATAGGGAGGGGAAGACAAAACAACATACAGTGTCCAACCCAAGGTGGGAAATAGTGCAGGAAATGTGAAGTTAAAACTGGATTCAGGGAGTCCTTATTACAGTTTTAATATTAGATACCCTGTCCAGAATTTAAAATTAGAAGAAAAATATAATTGTGGATGCTGGGTTGGGGAGCTTATAATGAGACTCCAACCGCTCCACTCTGCATAAATGTCGACATGTTTCAGCCGTCTAAATGACAATGCCCGGCTTTCATCAGGACTCTCACCACTGTGATCCCTGGGTGTTACCCCTTCCTTTTATAAATTCATAAGTAAAGGGGATATCACCTTCCAATTAACTCTTCGAAATTGAAGAGGAACCTGTATGAATAATTAAAAACGAAAAACAAGTGATGTGTTAAGTGTTAGTGCCCTTTGTATCCTTCATACTAAACTTGAACAGACAGGCAACATAGATTAATATTCAAGTGCAACCACTCCAGTCACTCACAACATAATTTTTTTAAATTAATAATAGGGGCACTCCTACTACCATCAGGGTCTGGGTGCTCATAACATTATTTTTGTTATTGTGTGAACTCTCCACTTAAAAAGGTTAAGTTCAAACTAGGAGCACTAAATAGTGCAAAACATACTCAGAGACACCACAACCATCCCATGCCAATTTTCCAAAACTTACCGAGTCTATTTAAATCTCAAACTCGAAATGGCGGGGGAGTGAGAACAGCTTCCTATTAGCACTCTCTGTGAGGGAAGCAAAAAATTCAGCTTAGAGCGTCCCTTTTCATTGAGGTGTCGTAAGAAGCCTTCTTATTACTGTCTACCTCAAGGGAGACGGAATTCTAAAGAGACAGAATTCCTTCTCCTATAACACGCTTACTCCTCGTGATCTCAGTAAAATCCCTAGACCTCGACACTGTTTGTAAATAAAAAACTCGTCCAGTTAATGTGCCAATTCAAAACATAGTACTATTTCGAATGCAACGGGAGGTCCCATGATCACCCTCCTTCATTGTAACTTCATGTCCATGACGTCCTTCAATGATATTAAAGAGGGGGGGCAGGGGGGCACCCTTCCAAAAATACGGCAGTAAGGGGAACACCGTCTGCTGCTCTTTGCTCCCGAAATTACTTACTCCCACATCAGACTATTTGAAACCCATCTCCAACCTTCTTAACAGACTCACTGCTTGCGAGGTAAGCTGTCGCCACCGAAGTTCGTCTCTCCCTCTACGCCGCGTAGAATACTGAACCAAGGTTCCAGCGGCTCTTTCAAACGACCAAAACCCGCCACTACTGGCGTAGTTAGTCATGTGTGCAACGTCTCCAGTGTACCCGGAAGTTCAGAAACACTAGAGCGCTCAATCCTAGTCAGTATATACAGGTTTAACAGGTCTCGGATCGGCCGCCATTAGGTCAATAGCGTGTGCCCAGAAAACGGACCCTACTCCTGCCCACATTACCCGTATTGTGAGTTCGTGCTTACACCCCAGTGGGCAAAAGGCAGGATATGATCAAAGGGGAGAGCCAGACTAACGAAAGGGGGACTTGTATGCAAAACCAAAAGTTGATGAAATAAAGGCGATATTAAAACCTATTATGAAATGGGCAATAAATCTCAAGAGTAGGATAATCTCCTCAAAATCAAAAATCCAAATTAACTGAAGGGTGGAAGTAAATGCGGAAGCAAGAGTGCGGATTGATATGTCAAAAAACCTTCCTTACTGCTTATGACACGAACCCCTTATCTAAGTCCAGAGATACCTCTCAGAACTGAACCATACAGTTAGCTCAAATATTAAGATATTTCATGGGTTATTGAGACTACTCCATGGGATATCATCATTCAATCCCCTGGAAAAGCTCCGTACCCTATAAATCCATTTCTGTTCTCTGATGAACAAGGCTCTTTCTGGATTACCCCCATTCATATTGATGTTGGGTTTTTCAATGACTGTCCAAGAGAAATCCTCAGCCGAGTGATCCTTCTCTCTGAAATGGTTGGTCTATCTACTCACATTCCTTTGACATCTAAAAGTAGACCTATGTTCCATAATTCTCGTTTTTACCTTTCTGGTGGTCATGCCCAAATAAATTAAATCACATGGGCATTTTATCATGTAGATTACAAAAGAGGAGTTACAATTAGTATGTTTCCTTTGCTCCCAAGGATGTGTTAGTCCAACATCTATCATTTTGGTATTGGCTGTCAGGTGGCATACATCACACATTCCACATCTACTGTGACCAGTGACTGGTGGGAGGAACCCCATCGGATTTGATTCCCCTATGTCCACCTGCCTCCTGTTGGTTACTCTTGGTCTTGTATGTACCAGGATATCTTTGATGCTCTGGCTCTTTTTAAATGAAAAGAGGGGTTTATTTAGAAACAGACCATCGGAATTTAAAATTCGCCAATTACGTAAGATGGTCTTTTGGATGCTACTCGAGGCTGTGTTAAATGTTGTAACACAAACCGTTCTTTCCACAGGAGGTTTTTCATTTATCTCGAGGAGTGCATCTCTATGGCAATTAGTAGCTCTTTTCTTTGCCCTTCTCACCACCCGCTTGGGGTAATGTCTTAGCAAGAGTTTTTTCTGTAGGGACTCTGCTTCTTCCCGAAAATCAGTCATATTAGAACAATTGCGCCTTAGTCGCAAAATTGTCCCACAGGGAGATTCTCCCTGAGGGATTTAGGGTGGAAACTTTTAAAAGAGAGCAAACTGTTCCTATCTGTAGGTTTATGGAACATTTTAGTACTTAAGCCGCCTCCCTCTGGAAAAATCGTCAGGTCCAGGAATGGTAAGCTCTCTTTAGTAATGGTGGAGGTGAAAAGAAGGAGGGGATTTCTGCTGTTGAGCCAACCCAAAAAGGTATCCAGTGACTCTCTCTCCCCCTTCCATATCAAGAGGACATCATCTATAAATCGCCTCCAGACCTTGATATGATGAACCCAGGGGCCTCCATGGGTGTAGATGTATTGGTCCTCAAAAGCGGACATATACAGCCCAGCCAAACTTGGAGCGAAAACACTCCCCATGGAGGTACCATGGGTCTGGAGGTAGAAGGTCCCCTGAAATTCAAAAAAGTTTTTGTTAAAGCAATTTGAGCCAAATTTAAAATAAATGGTCTGGGAGTGGAGTATTCCCAATCCATTGCATACAAGATGTCTTCAACCACTCTGTGTCTCCATTTGTGGTATATTCGTATACAAGGATTCCACATCCAGCCCCACCAGGAAATCCTCGGTGGGATTAAAGTCCAAGTCCTTAAGCAAAAGAAGGACCTCTGTCGTATCCTTCAAATATGCTCGTCTAGATTGAACTATAGGTTTGAAAAAAAAGTCACAAAATTGTGACAAGGGCTCCAGTAATGACCCCATCCCTGAAACAATGGGCCTTCCTGGAGGGGGCCTGGCTGGTTTATGAACTTTCGGGAGAGTGTAAAAATATGGGATTACTGGTTGGGGTTGACAAAGGAAACTTCCCTCCTTTTCTGAGATCCATTCATTCTGAACGGCTTCTTCCACCACTGATATTATTTCTTTCTTAATGACTTCTGTGGGATCCTGTCTCAGCAGCCTATAGTTTCTTCTATCAGCCAATAGTCTTAAGCATTCAGTTTCATAAGCAGTTCTACTCTGTAGCACTGTAGCTCCCCCTTTGTCTGCCTGCTTTATCACTAGGTTTTCATTGTCTCTCAGCTCATCCAATGCTCTTCTTTCATTTTTAGAAAGATTCATAAATGTCGTGTTCCTCTCTCTCAATAGTGTTTCTACTTCATATGTCACTGCAAGTTCAAATGTCTCTATTTCAACCGGAAGTTGTCCCAGAGTCGGGGTGAACTTAGACTTAAGGCGAAGGTTTGTATCTCCCCTCTCTGTATCTTCCATGGCCTGATCACCAAAAAAGACTTTCAGACGAATCTTGCGAAAGAACCCTGCTAGCTCTTGTCTTATTTTGAAATTATCTGGTAATAACCCAACCCCTTCTCAAGGACCTCAATTTGTGTGTTCGTCAATTCTATATCCGTTAGATTCATCACAAGGGAAATCATTCCCGGCTCGTCCCTGGGGTTGGTTCCTTGGCCATACTCCTGGTCACTCTCTGTTCCAGCTCTTCCCACTGTACCCCCATCGTGCTCCTCTGTTTGCCCCTGCCCCTCCCCCGGCCCCTCCCTAAAAAAGGATTAGGCATGTGGGGATATTGTGTCATAGGGCCACTTTGCATTCCTTGAAAATGGGGCTGATACAAAGGGGACCATCCAAAGTTGTTATTAGGGAAGTGAGAATATGGAGTGTTGAACTGAGGGCGGGGCCTCCAAAGAAACCCCTCCCTCTCCCCCTTCTGCGAGGCTTCCTCTCATAATCACTATCCCCACTACTCGAGCTGGTTCTGTCTGATGTTCTCTGTTCCCTGTTGATACCCTTTTTCATATCTTCAATTTTCCTCTCAGTATATTCGTCTGTGGTATAGGGGTAAACTTTTTCCCTTGAAAATTTCTTTAGATCCTTTTGAAGTTTATCCACTTTAGATCTTAAGAGATAGTCCTTGTGCTCAGCTATATCATTATTAATCTCCTCCAACTTCTTTTTAAAGGTTGCGGATAGGATTGTTGTCTTGATCCCCTGCTCATTCGCCTGGATCTTAATGTAGAGGGCATCGGCTGTTCTCTTTGCTGTATTTATAATAAGAATCAGCCAATCCCTCGTACACTTCCAGGCGATCAGTGACCAATCCTTCCGAAAGACAGGATCCTCTAAAAAAATCAGAGGTTCATTGGTCACCAATAAACCTCTAGGTGCCGCATTACCTCTTAAATATTCCGTTAAAATTGCCCCATGTAAGATGGTTTTAACGTGGGACTTTTTAAGCTCTAGAAGTGTGTCCCATCCTTCCCCTTGAGTAAGCACTTGGTTAATTGTGGTGTCTCCAAGTAAAGATGGCCCTCTGAGGATTTCAGCAGCCGCTTCATCCCCAAACGACAAACCCTGACCCTCTGCCATTATCTCAAAGTGGAAATCCCACTTATTTAATACCCAATATGGTCTTTTTGATGGCTGCAAGATCGGGTTGAGTTATCAAAAATAACCCCTGCGGCTCAGCGGCCGCTCCAGATACAAAAAACACAATATAACAGAGGGGTGAGAGGAACAAAAGACCCCCTTAAACCTCCCGCTCAATACTTTAATCACAAATAGAAGAGGGAAAAAATGAAATTAGATAAAAATGGGTGAGTGAAAAGGGGGGGAATGCACCATGTTTAAAAACTGCCCTCACACACAGCAAGCTGTGTCATGCTTCATCATAGGGCTGCTAACACACCTCCGCGTTTGCCCAACGCTGGAGGTGGAGCAATAGGGAGGGGAAGACAAAACAACATACAGTGTCCAACCCAAGGTGGGAAATAGTGCAGGAAATGTAAAGTTAAAACTGGATTCAGGGAGTCCTTATTACAGTTTTAATATTAGATACCCTGTCCAGAATTTAAAATTAGAAGAAAAATATAATTGTGGATGCTGTGTTGGGGAGCTTATAATGAGACTCCAACCGCTCCACTCTGCATAAATGTCGACATGTTTCAGCCGTCTAAATGACAATGCCCGGCTTTCATCAGGACTCTCACCACTGTGATCCCTGGGTGTTACCCCTTCCTTTTTATAAATTCATAAGTAAAAGGGGATATCACCTTCCAATTAACTCTTCGAAATTGAAGAGGAACCTGTATGAATAATTAAAAAACGAAAAACAAGTGATGTGTTAAGTGTTAGTGCCCTTTGTATCCTTCATACTAAACTTGAACAGACAGGCAACATAGATTAATATTCAAGTGCAACCACTCCAGTCACTCACAACATAATTTTTTTTAATTAATAATAGGGGCACTCCTACTACCCACCTACCATCAGGGTCTGGGTGCTCATAACATTATTTTTGTTATTGTGTGAACTCTCCACTTAAAAAGGTTAAGTTCAAACTAGGAGCACTAAATAGTGCAAAACATACTCGGAGACACCACAACCATCCCATGCCAATTTTCCAAAACTTACCGAGTCTATTTAAATCTCAAACTCGAAATGGCGGGGGAGTGAGAACAGCTTCCTATTAGCACTCTCTGTGAGGGAAGCAAAAATTCAGCTTAGAGCGTCCCTTTTCATTGAGGTGTCGTAAGAAGCCTTCTTATTACTGTCTACCTCAAGGGAGACGGAATTCTAAAGAGACAGAATTCCTTCTCCTATAACACGCTTACTCCTCGTGATCTCAGTAAAATCCCTAGACCTCGACACTGTTTGTAAATAAAAACTCGTCCAGTTAATGTGCCAATTCAAAACATAGTACTATTTCGAATGCAACGGGAGGTCCCATGATCACCCTCCTTCATTGTAACTTCATGTCCATGACGTCCTTCAATGATATTAAAGAGGGGGGGGGGCAGGGGGGGGGGCACCCTTCCAAAAATACGGCAGTAAGGGGAACACCGTCTGCTGCTCTTTGCTCCCGAAATTACTTACTCTCACATCAGACTATTTGAAACCCATCTCCAACCTTCTTAACAGACTCACTGCTTGCGAGGTAAGCTGTCGCCACCGAAGTTCGTCTCTCCCTCTACGCCGCGTAGAATACTGAACCAAGGTTCCAGCGGCTCTTTTCAAACGACCAAAAACCCGCCACTACTGGCGTAGTTAGTCACGTGTGCAACGTCTCCAGTGTACCCGGAAGTTCAGAAACACTAGAGCGCTCAATCCTAGTCAGTATATACAGGTTTAACAGGTCTCGGATCGGCCGCCATTAGGTCAATAGCGTGTGCCCAGAAAACGGACCCTACTCCTGTCCACATTACCCGTATTGTGAGTTCGTGCTTACACCCCAGTGGGCAAAGGCAGGATATGATCAAAGGGGAGAGCCAGACTAACGAAAGGGGGACTTGTATGCAAAACCAAAAGTTGATGAAATAAAGGCGATATTAAAACCTATTATGAAATGGGCAATAAATCTCAAGAGTAGGATAATCTCCTCAAAATCAAAAATCCAAATTAACTGAAGGGTGGAAGTAAATGCGGAAGCAAGAGTGCGGATTGATATGTCAAAAAACCTTCCTTACTGCTTATGACACGAACCCCTTATCTAAGTCCAGAGATACCTCTCAGAACTGAACCATACAGTTAGCTCAAATGTTAAGATATTTCATGGGTTATTGAGACTACTCCATGGGATATCATCATTCAATCCCCTGGAAAAGCTCCGTACCCTATAAATCCATTTCTGTTCTCTGATGAACAAGGCTCTTTCTGGATTACCCCCATTCATATTGATGTTGGGTTTTTCAATGACTGTCCAAGAGAAATCCTCAGCCGAGTGATCCTTCTCTCTGAAATGGTTGGTCAATCTACTCACATTCCTTTGACATCTAAAAGTAGACCTATGTTCCATAATTCTCGTTTTTACCTTTCTGGTGGTCATGCCCAAATACATTAAATCACATGGGCATTTTATCATGTAGATTACAAAAGAGGAGTTACAATTAGTATGTTTCCTTTGCTCCCAAGGATGTGTTAGTCCAACATCTATCATTTTGGTATTGGCTGTCAGGTGGCATACATCACACATTCCACATCTACTGTGACCAGTGACTGGTGGGAGGAACCCCAACGGATTTGATTCCCCTATGTCCACCTGCCTCCTGTTGGTTACTCTTGGTCTTGTATGTACTTTATGGCCAGGGCCAGGGCCTCTCTCTCAATATGGGCGTATCTTGTCTCCGTGTCTGACAGGGCGCGGCTGGCGTATGCGACAGGCACTCACGTTTCTTGATCACTCTCTTGGAGGAAGACTGCTCCCAGTGCAACAGGGCTTGCATCTACCACCAATTCGGTGCGTCTTCCTGGGTGAAAGTAGGCCATGACTGTTTTATCCATTAATATCTAGGAAACAGTGGTTCAGGTGTGACCTAAATGGTCCAAAGCGAGAAAGTGACCCAGCAGGGAACACTTGGTTCTAAGATTTTGAAATTAATTCATGAGGGAGCAAAGGAAAGATCAGAGGAAGGTCATGTAGGTCAGATAAATGATAGACATTTATTTTACAATTTTTTGTATAGTATTCAGGTGCTCACATACATTTAGGTGAAAGGAAGCGTGACATGCAGGGTGATAGTGAGGTTTAAAAAGGCATCGCATTGACAACAGTATAATGAGCTCCACAGTTATTTTACAAGGAGTAATAGGAGTTCATGTTGTATGGTGGTCGACGGCGTTTCAAACCCAATAAGTGGGGTTCATCTTCAGGACAAGGGTGAGCAAGCTGAATTAGAAGAAAGGAAAATCATCCTTGGCCCATTCGTCTGTTAATGATGTGGGCAGCTGGTACTGATTTTTAAAATGGGCTGAAGGCGTGAATTAATGGCGCCAAAGAACTGAGTGGGAATGTCTGTCCAGGACTCGTGTTTGCTTATTTGGAGGGAACCCGGGATGGAAAGGCAGCTGGCCGGGATGATTGGTTTTGTATTTTTTAGAAAACGAACTGCAGGGCCTTTAAATGGGAGCCTGGAGCTGTGCAGACGGGAGCGTCCTGCTTCTGCCTTTGCTGGCATCGAAAGCTGGGTCACTTTCTCGCTTTGGACCATTTAGGCCACACCTGAACCACTGTTTCCTAGATATCTCGCCACCCCAGGTTCACATATTGGGGTACCCTTGTCTTCTCAAAAAACCTGTTTTATCCATTAAGGCTGCCTTGATGGCGTGAAATGCAGTGTTAGCTTCGATGGTCCATTCCCACATGTGTCCACTGCTTGTTAGAGCTCATAGGGGTTCAGACAGTGAGGCCAGATTCAGTATAAACCTGCCACAGTAAGTGGCCATCCCCAAAAAACTGCGGTCTTCCGTGGGCGAGGTAGGGGTCTGAGCTGACCGGATGGCGGTTGCCTTCTTGGGGTCCACTCTTAAGCCTTCTCTGGAAAATGTGTATCCAAAAAAGTCAACGGACTCCTGGTAGAAGGAACACTTGGCTTTGTGAAACGTTAGACCACAGTCTGCCAGACGTTGCAGGGTTGCTCGTAGGTGTGTGTGGTGGTCTTCCAGTGTGTGCGAAAACACCAGGATGTCATCGTTCAGATTGATGACGCCTTGCAGGCTGGACAGGGTCTCCCGGATGGCGTTCTGGAAGACCTCTGCCGCCGAGGACACCACAAAGCTCAGCCTCTTGTACCGCCGGAGCCCCACGTGAGTGGAGAACGTGGTGATGAAACGGCTCTCCGGTTTGAGCTCCAGCTGATGATATCCGGCGTTCAGGTCGAGCTTCGAGAATCACATGGCCCCGCTGAAGGTCCGCCACAATGTCATCCATTGTGGGTGTCCGGTGTCGCTCTCTCTTGACGGGCTGGTTGGGGAGGCGCATGTCCACACAGAGCCTGATGGCACCGGACTGTTTGGGCTTCGGTGCGATGACTAGCGGTGACACCCACGGGGTCGGGCCCGACACCTTCTCGATGACATTGAGGTCTTCTAGCTTCTTTAGTTCGGCTTCTCCCTGCGGACGCAAGTGGAATGGCACTCTCCGATGCCTCAGTGCGGTTGGTCTGATGGATGGGTCGATGTGCAGTTTGAACTGCCTGCCTTTGAGTTTGCCCAAACCTTCGAACAGTTCTGGGAATTCGTGCAGAATAACTTCGGCGTGCGAGTCATGCACCTGATTCGCGAAGAAGACTAGGCCTAGATCTTCTGCAGTGTGGCAGCTGAGTAAAGTTCCCTTTTTCCCTTCGGTGATGTGGAACCTGGCTTTCGTTGTGTGTTTGTCGCAGGTAACTTTGATTTCGATCACCCCTCTTAGGGGGAGGGGGTGTGTTCCGCCATACGTGTATATTCTCGCTTTCATGGGAGCGAGTGGGGGCCATGGAGATAGTCGCTCGTATTGTTCTGAGTCCATGACGTTCACGGAAGCCCCGGAGTCAATCAACGCCTGGACGGTGGATCCTGCCACCTTGACGGAGCACATGGGAGGAGGTCTCTTGTGTTTGTCTCAGCGACTTATGAAGGCTATGACAAATACGTCATCATCGTCTTCTTTCAGGGTGAACTGAGGCCCTTGCGAGGCACCCTCCTGTTGGGGTCGTCGATCAACAGTTGTCGTATTTGTGGCATGGCACAACGTTGTTTTGTGAAGACTGGCCGGGACCTGCTGCTCCGGCATACTTTTGCAAAATGGTTTGGCTTCCCGCACCGGGAGCAGGTCTTTCCTTTGGCGAAACATGGCCCGGCTGGGGGATGGTCTGCTCCGCAATTTCCACATGCTCCCCCATCTGAGTCTTAGTGGCAGTGCGCAAGGGGTTCGGGCACCATTGGATTGCCTCGACCCTTTCTTCTTTGATGTGACTGTACTTGGGGCATGGGACGTTGCAGCACTTCTGTTCAGGGCAATCTCCATCTCCTCTGCTCGGGCGTCCAACAGCTCGTGAGACCGGGCGAGAACTAGTATCTCGTCCAACGATATCCCTGGTTGCCGAAGAATAAGCTTCCGGAGTAGTACTGAGCGGCACCCTTGAATCACCTGGGCCCGTATTTCTTCCCTCTGGTCAGCGAATGTGCAGGTGCTTGCCAGCCGCCTTAGCCGTGCGTAGAACATGTCTACAGATCCAGTGTCGGACTGCTTTGCCTGTCGTAGCTTGAATCGCTCAAAATCAGGATTAAGCTGGGGGTCAAAGTGTCGATTTAGTGCTGCAACTGCGGCCTCGTAGTCGTCATCATCTCCCGTGTTCGGGAGTGTCTCAAATAGGTCATATACCTCTCCGCCTCCATAAGATATTAGTAGTGACCTCTTCACTGTTCCATCCGTCTCCCTCGTGCCTTTGAAGTAATGGTTTAGGCATCCTATCCACGCTTTCCAGCGTGGGGCTGCCATTGCAGGGTCAGCGATTTCACTGAACGGGGGTAACTGGGATACTGCGGCATGGTTATGTACTTGGGGTGGTGCTGCAGCTCCAGCTTGGTTGCCCGTGTACTGTTGGTCTGCCTCTTGCAGGGTCAGTGTATCTGCGCCTCTCAGCTCTCTTTTTCCCTATGCCTCTGCACTGTGTGCTCCTTGTTGTTCCTGGTTTTCTTTTCTTTAGTATTTTTCTTTTTTTCTCAGCTTAGTGTCCTTATGTGAGCTGTTCTTTGTTTATTTCCCCTTTATGTGCTGCTTTCCTCCTGGCAGGAGTGTTCTTTGTCTTTCCCCTCTCATTTTGCATATGTGAGTCCAGTAGGGGGCGCTGCAATCCCAGTTCCCTATGCGACGTGCTTCAGCGCTCCGCGCGTGGTCCCAGCGCGCTCACCTGCGGTGCTGGTGGGTGTTTGTCTTGCTTCGTGGCCTCGTCCAGCCCGCGAGCGTATATGGGGGCGGGGCCATGGCAGGGCTTTGTTGAGGGGGCTCCTGTCGGGCCTCCGGCACAAGTCGTGCTGCCCTGGCTCAGCAGTACGTGCAGGCGATGTTTCTAGGCGAGGCAGGCCTCGATTCTCGAGGGGGTGGAAGGGCCGCGGAGAGGGCACACCCTCGTCCGCAGTAGCAGAGCCCGGGATGCGGTTCCCGATCGGGTGTGCTGATGCGTGCGCGTTGGAGAGCGTGGGGAGCCTACTTCCTTCGAGCAGGTAAACGGGTAAGGCGCGGGTTCACTACCGGCCTCTTCGCCAATGTACAAAGCGGCGGCGCAGGGGTGGCCAAGGCCTAGTGGCGCACCCCAATAGAGTAACACACACCCACACACATACTGTGATGCGGCGGGAAGACCCCGAGCGGTCTCCCCGCGGTTTATTTATATCCTCGGGACAAGCCCACCCGAGGAGTGCATGCTGTCGATGCATTGTGTTGGAGAGCCCGGATGGCTCTCTACACATAGAAGAGACCACATGGCCTGGGGCTCTTGAATTTTTCAGACACGCGACTCATTGGGACTGCAGCGGAATGCGGGCCTGTGATGCAGTAGTTGTCGGCCCCGAAACCCAGATGCCAATGGGGGTGTAAGACTGAATCCCACAATCATGGAGAGCAGAGGCCCGCACTGAGGAGGCCAGAGGCGGTGCAAGACCGATACATGCCATCTTGGAGGGCAGATCTGGGAGGGCAGAGACCCACACATGGGAGCCACCGGCGGTGTAACACAGGAGGGCAGAGGGCCTGAGCTCGTGACAAAAGGTGAGCGGCGTGGGCAGCTTACTAACCGACATCGCCGGCAGATGAGGTCTGGGGACGGTGTCTTTGTCCCTACACCTGGAGGGCCCATAAATGCAAGATAACCCCCTGCTAAGTGCATATTTGTGACAATATTCCGGCGGGGAATCGCGCTGAGAAGGGAATTGGAGCTGTGTCTCCTCACACTTATGCATTGGAGCACAGTGGGCACCGTGCGAGATTGAGGAAACTGACACTGGGCACCCAGACAGCCCGTAGTGTACGAAACATTCATCTGGATTACACCCAGTGCGCCCCTAGGATACCTGATAGCTCGAGAGCCAGCAAAAACGGTGAAAGAGAAAGGGAACCACTCGTCTCAAGCCAATAAAATCCTAAATTATGCGCATCCCATCCCTCCAGATCTTGGAGCACAAGAGACGACCCTGACTGACATGCTGAGGGCCTGCAGCATATTGCAGAACAGGCCCCCTCTATAGCGGATGTGCTGGTGGCGAGCCACACCACATGAGACCAGATGATACACAAAATAGATTCCTTCGCCATTGAGGTCAACTTGCTCTGCTGTGATTTACTCAAAGTCTCCGACAGGGTGACCACCACTGAACAAACGGTGAACACCTTGCAGGCAGAGGTCCATACTTTACGAGACACTGTGCTTGACCTCCAAAAGTGAGTGGTGCGATTGGATGACAGAGCGGAAGACTCTGAAGGGAGATCACGCAGGAACAACCTACGCTTTGTAGGTTTTCCTGAGAAAGTGGAAGGGCCATCCGCTGAATTATTCCTCGAGGACTGGATCACTTCTGCTTTGGCCCCCAAGAAGCTTTCAAAGTTTTTTTAATGTTGAGCAGGTACATAGCGCGCTTGTTCCTCCACCAAAACCTGGTGCGCCGCCGAGAGCCATTATAGCCTGGCTTTTCAACTTCCGAGAACAGGACGCCATCTTGCAGGCTACCCCCGCATGCGGTCCTTTGTTGTTTCACCAGATCCCAATCTACCCAGACTACACACAACATGTGCAAGATCAGCGAAAAACTTTCTTAATGGTAAAACGAAGTTTCCGGGACCTAAATCTTAAAAACATCCTCCTCTTCCCGGACAAATTGAGGGTCAAAAGCAATAGGAAAGTGTTGTTCTTCTTTTCAGCAGCGGAATCGAGTGACTGGTTGGATTCCCGGGGCCACCTAGGGGCGTGCTTGGTAACTTCTATGGATTATCCCCAGCCAACTGGATCAGGCAGGCCGCCCAGGAATTAAAAAAAACAGAATCCCTGGCAGTCCAGTAATGAGACTCGGAGTCCTGGGTGAATCCGAGTATGCCCTGATGGAATTCTGCAGACTTCGGACACTGTCCCTGACTCTAGGGACTCGTCCCCTGCCTAGCTGATGGACCAAGGCCCAAACGAGGATACTGGCATTTAAAGTGCGGAACCCCTGACGGGGAAGGGACATACATACTGGGCCCAGATAAGTGTAATGCTGTTTATTTGAGATGGCTGACGGAATGCAGAGGCTACCACATGCTGACCAGCCACTAGCGCAGCACAGTGCTTGTAGGCAGTTGTAAAAGGAGCAATACTGAAACTATGGAAACTTGGGAAATTAAAATAGACCCCATGAGTTTATGGTTTCTTGTTATTCTTTGTTCTGGGTTTTGTTGGGTGATGGGGCGACATCTGCACATCCTCACCTTGTCTCTTTCAAGACTGGAGGGGGTGGCGATATTGCCCAAGGAGAGGGGGGAACTGTACATGTTATGGTTTAGTTGGGGTTGATGCTCCCACTTCCGTGTCGGGTGGAAGAGTCTGAAGTGTGCAAGGGTTTCAATGGCCGCAAGAGATGCCTGGGGAAGTGTGGCCAAGAAGCGGCAAAGAAAATGTATTATGTGTTCTATGGCAGCCCCCATGACAAGGTTGATTACTTGGAATGTACGCAGCATTGCTGCCTTTGAAAAACGCATAAGGATGTTCACCTACCTGAAACAGTACAGAGTAGCCATGGCATGCCTGCAGGAAACACACATTTGGGGGAACTCCCTACCATGTTTAAAGAAACGTTGGAGGGGGCAACTATATGCCACCTCATACTCTGGCTTTGCAAGAGGGGTCCTCATTTGGGTGGCTCCCTTTCAACACTTACACCATGTGGGGGACCCAGAGGGGAGGTATATTAATCGACATGGGAAGCTAGATGGCAAAGAAATATGCATTCTCAACGTGTATGCCTCTAATGCGGATTGTCCCTCTTTCTTTCCCACCCTGATGGAAGTGGCATCTCCATACTTGGGTGCACCAATACTAACGGCAGGAAACGTTAATTATGTCCTTGATGGCTCACTGGACCGTGAGCCCCCCCGAGCCCATACTAAGTCCCGATTGACTTGGACACTACGAGACATTCTAGACGGCATGCACTTGTGTGACATTTGGCGAGAATGTTACCCAACAAAAAGACAGTTTTCCTGTTACTCTCCAACGTCTGGAACTTTTAGTCGTTTAGACTACTGGTTCCTCGCGAGCTTGAGCCCGGGGTGGAAGGGATAACCTATCTATCTAGAAACCTCTCTGACCACACGCCTGTGTTGTTAAGCCTTGGGGGGACCAAAATCGCTCCGCGATACCCCTTTAGCGCCTTGGTACAGAGGCCTTGACGGACCCCCCATTTGTAGCTACACTCTCAGACGCCCTGGAGCGTTACTTTGAGGAGAACTGGAGGTTTGCCTGGAGACGAACGCTTGAGTGGGAGGCCATGAAGGTTGCCCTTAGGGGGGTGTGTATTAAGACGTCCTATGCTGTCCGACATCAATTGGGAAAAGACATAGCGACACAAGAGGCAAGGTTGGGTAAATTGGAAGCGATGCTCCCTGTGGCCCCTCATAAAATGACGGAGTGGTGTGCTACCCGGGAAAACTTATTGACAGTTTGGCGTAGATTAGAGAAACACACACACCGCATACCGACAATGTCTACACATGGAGGGAGACAAAACGGGAGCCTTGTTGGCTCGACTGGTTAAACGGGAATCGCCCACAACCCCCATCTCGCAGCTGAGGGATAGCAGTGGAAACATGGTATATACACAGCGCTGGATCACCGAGGCTTTGGCGAAGCATCTCGGCGATGCATATGCAGACCGACCCTCCCCCCGCAGGAGGCAGTCCGAGGCTTCTTAGATTCTGTTGAGCTCCCCCAGTTGGATCCGGAAATGAATAAGGTTCTGAGTGCCCCAATAAAAAAGAAGAAATCATGATGGCTATTCAGCATCTCAAATTTGCCAAGAGCCCGTGAAGCGATGGGCTCCCGGCGGAGTTCTATCAGAAGTTCACCCCCTGCTGGCCAATTGCCTACTGGAGGTCTACAGCGAAGCGCTCACGGCTGGCACTTTACCGCCCTCCATGCAAGAGGCCCTGGTGGCCATGATACCAAAAACTGACAGGGACCCTTTACTAGCCAACTCCTACAGACCGATTTCGCTTCTAAATAAAGACATGAAAATACTTAGTTGGATTCTGGCGGCACGCCTTCTCCCGAAGGTGCCCCACCTTATCCATACCGACCAAGCGGAGTTTATACCTAAACGTAGTACCACTCATAATCTGCGACGCTTGCCACATGTATGGCATGCCCCGCGTCTAATGGAGGACGATTATGCACTAGCACTGTTAGACATCGAACAGGCCTTCGATTCTGTAGACTGGCCCTATATGTAGCAAGTTCTCCAGCGGGTTGGAGCGGGAGGGGGGGTCCTTAAATGGGTCCAATTGCTCTACACGGCCCCTATGGCCAGAATAAGAGTTGGAAGCTTGGTATCTAAACGGTTTGATCTTTGCCGGGGCACCCGTCAGGGTTGCCCGCTTTCACCACTCATGTTTGCGGTGGCTATGGAACCTTTGGCAACCGCCCTGAGAGATCGAAGGGACCCTGGGGGATCAAGCTGGGGGGAGACCAATCATGTGGTTTCCCTTTATGCTGATGATACGCTGGTTGACCTCTGGCGACTGACGTTTTTCGGGTCTCCGTATCAATCCAGGGAAATTCAAGCTGATCCTCATAGGCAGACTGGCGGGAATGCCATACTCTGAATTACCACAGGGGGAGTAACCATGGGTGACCGAGGGAACAGATACTTGGAGATCCAACTAGCAAACACAGCCTCTTCCTATTTAGATCTTAAGAGTGATTGACTGAATAGGCGGCTCCATACAATTTTGCCGCGACCCACCACTGTCCCTTAAGGACTGGATTGCAATTGTAAAAATGATTATCCTACCCCAATGTTTGTATGCATTACAGCACTCACTTTATATAGTCCCACAGCATTACTTCCAGACACTAGATGGCTACTGGCAGACCTCCTGTTGGGCAACACGCATAGGAGAGTATGCCTGACAACACTGCAGAGAACATAGGGTAAAGGAGGGCTAGAGGTTCCTTGTCTAGAATTTTACTATAAGGCATCCCAATTACAGCACACAATACATTGGCTGGATAGTGAAGATAATTGGGAGAGGCAACTCTTGGCAGGCACGCACGGTGGTCGCCCGCTGCCAGAGGTTCTGATGCTCGGAACTGGAACCCCCCCATCGCTTCCATACATTGTACGACATGTAGCTATAATCTGGGAAAACATGGTGTGACGGGTGGTGCGGCATGCCCCTTATGCTCCCGATATGCCCCTGTGGGTGCTGCCTGTATCGCCAATTCTATGTCTGTACGGCAATGGAGGGAGGGTGCCAAATGCTGGGGGATTTGTACGTAGACAGGAAATGTATCACCCGCGGGGAGGCGATGGCCACCTTTAATATGGGAACAGGACAATTCCTACAATACAAAAAGATTTCAAGAGTGGCACAGGAGATTTGGCCATCATTCCCGGAGGAGCCCCCCAGTACTATTACTCTAAAAGTGATGCTATGTATGGCACAGGGTGGTCGATTGGTGTCCCATCTTTATCGAGCCTTACGCGATGATGTACCATGTGGGGCTCTGTCTGTACAGTTAAAATGGGATGCGCTGGCTGAGGAGCCTCTGTCAGAGGGAGAATGGGTAAGAGTTCATGAGGAGGTTCAGAAAGTGAGCTCCAATGCACAGCTTAAGCTCCTTTAATATAGCCCTGTTCACTAGGTATACCTCACCCCACGAATATTGCACATAATATATCCAGCTTGCACAGATGAATGTCCAAGGTGTAGATCACGGGCAGCAGATTTTCTCCACATGATTTGCGCTTGTTTGACACTACTCTCTTATTGGGGCAATGTACTTGCACACCTCCGGAGGGCCACGGGATGGGTGATCCCTAGGGAGATCCAACAAGTGTTGCTGGGTTTCTTACCCACACCAAAGCACAAAAAGCTAAGTCGACGTTTTGTTCACCTGCGGTTAGTACTAGCAAAGAGATGCATTGTTATAGGATGGCTTCGACCTGGGCCCCCACAGACAGAGGAATGGGTAAGAGACATGTGTGAGTGGGCAGCTGCGGAAACTGTACGAATGAAATTTGTCTGAAAAGATGAAAAGCTCCCTGATTATCTCCAGGCATGGTCTTATATGTTATCAGAGCTAAGAGACACACTAGTCTCTGGGACTCAGGAGGCTGCAGGTGAGGGGGAAATACAACTAGTGCCGGAGAATCATGGGAAGTGGCAGCCCAGAGGCGATAGCTAAATTCACAATGGGCGGCCCAAGACAACCATGCATATTTTAACGCCTTTTCCTGGCTTTATGACCTGACACGGAGGGGGAGGGAAGGGGGGGTGGGTTGGTGGGAGTTTCTATGTTGAAAGTTGGCATGGGTCCCGATGGACAGAATGAAGAGGCAGATTATGTATGCCTATGTATCACCATTGTAAGAAATCGTATGCAACTTTGTTTCTTCCTCTTAATCCTCATCTGAGAAATGGAGTGCCTCTGTATATGGAATTGGTGGATTGCCATCCCTCCCTTATCTCTGCAGAGAGGGGGGGTGGGTGGGATGGGGAGTCTGATTTCACTCCAGTGTATTCCTTTTAAATGATGTCTGCGTAATGGCAAGAACCGTGGTGGGCCTTCACAAGCCTTTGGATGAATTTACCTTGTTTATGGACCAACTTGATTGTTAAGGCTTTAAAGCTTCCTATATATGATCAATCTATCCATGCCAGCATCTCTGGGCGCACACTGTCTCCTTGAGCCCACAGAATCACAGGGGGCTCATTTCCCCAACAGACATCACGCCAAGAGGCGCAGTTGCTGCTTGTCCTCCAAAGGGGCGGGGCTTCCCTCCATCACACTTCTAAAGCCCTGTGCAATCCCTCAGTGCGGGTCTCCTTGCCAGCATGTCTGGGTGCAAGCCGCCTCTTTGAGTCCAGAGGGGACTCATTCCCCCAACAGACGTCACTCCAGGTGGCCCAGGTGCTGCTTGTCCTCCAAGGGGGAGGGGCTTCCTTCCATCATGCTACTAAAGCCCTCTGCAATCATGCAGCGTGGGAAGCCCGCGGGCTGTGCCTGCTTAAAGCCCGGGCCAAGGACGGACCCATCAGAGCCCAGAGGAGGCTGGGCCAACTCTCAAACATCTAGTACAAGGTACTGCATGATTATTTAATTTTATTATCCCTATCTGTTCGGGCTTTTACTATGCCCCCCAAGCCTAGGAGCTGTAAAGAATGTAAGTCTGTGGTCTCTGTGTTACCGAGGTCGCACACTCCCTGCGCACTCTCTAGACAGACCATGGGGAAGCGGAAGGTTATGGAGACAGCAAAAGGCCCCTCCACTACAAAAAAGAGGCCGTTCAGCGGATGAGAACTTCGTTGTGGACAGTATAGACGATATCCTGGAAGAAGTGGAAGAGATACCAACCACTCCAGCTGATTCGAGCACTGTTGCCCTGTCTAAATCCCAAGCTGGTCCTGCAAAGAAAAGAAGGGCTAAGAAGAGAGCCCCTGAGATGTTTATAAGGAAAAAGGGTTCTCCTTCACCATCCAATGACCTTTCTATGGGTTCTCACCAGTCCCTTTATGACACGATCCATTTAGCAGGGGACAATGTTCGGTCTACAGTAGACTATGACATAATGTGTGAAAACAGGTTATCGGTTCTGTGTCCACAAGAGAGCGGTAAGAGTAACAATGAGTTGGGGGCTTCCGCTATTGATCTAACCAGGGCACCTGCAGATCTAGAAACAATATTGGAGGTGATTAAGGGGCTTAGGGACAAGGTGATGGCTTTGAAAGAATTAGTAAAAGCCCTAGAAGGAAACATTGGTAAGCTCAAGCAAACAAAGGGACATCCAAAATCGGTTAGGCCTGCTATGACCCTGGGGTAATTGGAGACCCCTACAAGTAAACACTAGTGCACAAGGCAAGCCCACCCCCATGTTGATTCCCAGGGCATCACCCGGCTCTGGGCACGGGCAACCCCCCAAACACAACCATACCCTGTTTGCCTGGGTCCTGTGGTGCAACCAGTTTCCCGCACCACTGGCAGTGGCCTACCGGAACTCATTAACCCCATAAAGCCTGGGGACATTGATGATGGGGCACAGGAAAGAAGAAAGCACTGGTAGGGGATGGGGCCCCCTACATATTCTAGGGTGGGGCAGAGGGAGGACACACTTGACTCTAGCAACAGGGGGCTTGCACACTGTACCCACCAAGGTTTTCGGATGTACAATCCAAATCATCCCTATTACTAAGTCTAGAGGGTATGAGACCCCAGCAATCTAATTCCAACCAGGGCCAGTTCTTCCTGGTACATGTTCCAAAGGTGGCCCCGTGATGCTGGGAAGATCAGGACTCTTTCATTAATAAAATCACCCACTGGCTCAGGCACGTGAAGGGGTGTTATTCAATTATTAGGAGTGCCATCCTAAGAGCAGAGCATATTATAACCCCCAGCCAGTCTGTTGATGTTGTAAGAATGTTTCAGAGGGACTGTGGTCTGATTGATGGGTTATTGTTTATGGATGCTCATGGGATTTGTCATGTCCCCACCCAGATCCTGATTAGATACAGGGGCAACTACAATATGCGAGATGTCCCAAGACATGGCTCACAGGACCATGCTCGGCACAGCGGCCTGGGAGATATCAACTGACTGAGCATCCCCCCCTCCCCGGGTCTCTGATTCATAGGTAGTCCTGCAAATGGGTACATAGCTACAGAGAAAGAGCCCCATGGAAGTACAAATGCAGTAATAGAGCAAGCAGGACATAACTCTGTGAGTCTAGTGGCATCCATTGGTGGGACTATCTTTTGGGGAGTTGGGCTTGTGACGTCTTCTGGGAGGCAGGAGAGATTCTGTGGGGTGGAGGGTGGGTCCAATACGAAGAGCAAGTCAACCGAGCAGGCCAAGGAAATAGAAATCCTGTCTTGGAATGTAGCTGGAATAGATACTAAGCTAGGGGATGCTGACTGGGGGCAGCTCATAGGAAACTATGAAATCTGCCTCTTTCAGGAGACATGGAGCATGGTGCCTGTCACCAAGAACAGGTATACTTCCTTTTACACCTAAGCAGTTTGATCCCCTAGAAGCAGGCCCTCAGGGGGCTTCGCAACACGGATTCGCAAAGATCTACAATGTTCTGCTAGGAACCTCCCTGTCAGTTCCCCAGATGTGTTTACTGTAAGAGTGGATTTTAATAGCGGAAATTCCATGCTGATGATCAATGTCTACAATCGGGTCATAGAGAGGAAGGAAGGAGCCCAAGTGCTGAATATTCTGGAGGATTTCCTGACTGAGCATAGAGGTGGTGGGGAGCTTATCATAGCGGGAGATCTGAATGCTACCTTTGAACCACTCAATTTGTTGGACCCTGATTTATTGACAGACCAAGACAAAGAATTGAGAATTCAGCACATTGATCCCCCTCCTGTTAAGTGGTCCCCGAGGGCAGCCCAGATACTTGCCCTCGCCTTAACATTTGATTTTAGAGCCACAAATGGGTGGACTGTATTAGCCACTGAAGGTAAGCATACCTTCAACAGGCCCTGTAATACCAGCAGTATTGATTATTATTTAATTAGCCTGATGAGCTGGTCGTATGTTCAGGACATGGCAGTTCTCGAAAAGGTGAACAGTGACCACAGAGCCCTTTGCTTGACTCTGCTTGGCTCCCTTGCTAACACCCTGATAGCCCAGGGTCATCCCCAAACAAGAAATGCTGAATTTTCCAATAACGGCAAAGCATCAGATGGGGATGGGTCGAGAGGCATCCTGAAATTGTGGAGGCAGTGAACTCTATGGCCACAGAACATGTAGAGCTACTGAATAATTTTACCCCAGAGGAGAGAGGGCTGTTTTTGACAAAAGGCCACAAGTCTTTCTTTAATAGCATAACAGAATTGTTGGCCCAAGACATAAAACGTCCACACACGAGACAGAAAGAATTGCCCTGGCATGTAGGGCAGCCAAAATTCAACTATTGCAAGCGATTAAGGCTAGGGACAGGTCAGAGCTTTTGGCTTATACGGCAAGTTATAAGAAAGAAGTGGGACTAGGATGACTCTCTCTGTGATGAGCTGTCCTTTGCTCTGTCATCCAAGGATAATCTAAAATTTTAGGCCAAATTGGCTTTGCTATCCAATGGTGGCCAGAGATCTGTGGAATGCTTCATACAATCCCAGGAATCAGTTTCCCATTTCAGCAATTTATATTCCTGTCTGGATGATCAGGGTTGGATTGACGTGGATCCCCAGCTGGTGGAAAACTCAAGGGCCATGAAAACCTAGAGGTTACCCTTGGGGAGACAGAGGAGGCTATTAGCTCCATGTCACTAAGGAAGGCACCTTGTCCTGACCAGATCCCAAATAAGCTCTACAAACTTCACTTGGGGCCCTAGGGCTCTTATCTGAACCATCTCTTGAATGCCATTTTGAAGGGCATGCCGGTCCCCGCCTCCAGGCAGTTGGCAGAAATGATTCGAATTTACTAGAAGGGCCAGCACAGTGTCTGTAGCAACTACAGACCGATTAGTCTTATTGACGCCTCCCAGAAGATCTTTTGCAAACAATTCTTGAATCCCATTTTAGAGTGGATAGGGGAGAATAAAGTACTATCTGATTTCCAGGTAGGGTTCAGGAGTGGAATAAGTACTGTATATCAGATCTTCTGCTTTAACTGTCTCGACTCGAAGACTGTGCTGGTAAACTGGGTATGACTCTTTGTCGCCTTTGTTGGCCTATGCGCAGCCTTCGACCTAGTTCCCAGGGCTATGCTCTGGACAATACTAGATAGAATGGGTATCCTGTTTAATTTATTGGCTATTCGGGTAAGGTTGCATGAGGAGAACTACACCTGGTTACATGGGGGGATAAGGGGCAGCTCAACCCTCCCATAAGCATCCAGAAAGGAGTAAGGCAGGGATGTGTACTGACTCCCACTCTGTTCTCCCTCTATATAAACAACGTTGTGAGGAGACTGGACAGGGATGGTTGCAGTGCTTCTAGGGTGGTGCAAGGAGAGTGCCCGTCCTGCTCTTTCCGGACGGCACTCTCCTGATTTCCAAATTGTTACAAGGCTTACAGCCGTGGGTGGGTGATTTTAATATTTTCTGTTTGGAGCGGGGACTAGACCTAAAAAGCGTGAAAACTAAATTCATGGTCTTTAACCATGCTAAATCTAAAAAATATTGTTGAATTGGAAACGCTCTATTGGTACAGCCTCAATAGAGTAGGTATACTATCTTGGGATAAGGTTAACTCCCAGCCTAGACTAGTCCTTACAGGTCCAAAAGCTGACTGTACATTAATACATTATTCATTGTGACTGCTAAAGTTATACAACAAAACTTTCTCCAAGAAAGTCACTCCAGTGATTGAGCTTTAGAACATTAAGGCTCCTGAGACAGCCCTTTACAGTGCAGAGATTTGGGGCTACGCTGAATGTCGCATCCATTCTCACTCTGAGAACAGGTTAATTAAACAGCTATTTGCGCTCCCAAAGAGCACACCGCTGGTCCAATTGCATCTAGATCTAGCACTTGAGAAAAGTTTCTGGGAAGTCAAACTTTGACTCTTATTGTATTGGCACAGAATATGGGCCTCATCCACCTTGGACAACGAGATCAGCCCTATTCTAGCAAGGAAACTGTTTTTACAATTTAGATATCAGACCCTACCCATGATGACCTTCTGTGCCAAGTGGGCAAACGTGAACCACAAGAGAACAGAGTGCCCGGCATACAATGGGGCTCTAGAAGATTTGCCCCACTTTTTATTTTTTTGTCCAGCATACAATGTTCAGAGGAGAAAATGGCTACTACCCTTGTGCAGATCGCTGGGTGTTAGGAGTTTACCTGGTTCCTACCTGGATCCTAAGATCTGATGCCTCTAGGTTGGGGGTGTTTGTGGTAGCACGATGCATCCAGGCGGTCTGGATATGCAGATACAAGTGAATCTGTGCTAAAGAAGCTAGAACACCACAGGAGAGCCACCCGGGGGGGGGGGGGCGGGGGCGGGGCTAGGAGGCATTCAATAGTGCAAGGAAAGCCATATCTCAGCCAAGGGGATTGACTATAGTTGGTAGGTGTGTGATATTCATTAAATAACTCAAAATGTTCCTTTTGAAGGTTAGTCCTAAATAGCAGAAGTTTATCCTTCTAACCAAATCCATCATGAATTGTTTATTATTGGTTTTAGGTACTTCTTCTATGTTTTAAGTTGTCTCAAGCACTGTTTTATCACAAAATATTTCATGAATTTTAATCTTACTCTTTTTATCTGAGAGATTAGATATATTGCACTATGCACTTTATTCCTTCATGATGGCCAGTGGATTTGAGTCTCCTCCTATGGGTACTATTTCGGCATGCCGGATGGCATAATGGACCAATCAGGAGCCATTTTAGGGCCTTATCTTGAGGTTTTTGCTTTTCTGGCACCTTGTCTTAGTGTGTGGTTATTTTTGTGAGGGCACTCCATTGGATCCATCAAACCAATTTGACTTTGTGTTAGTTCAATCAATTGCATTGCATCAAATTTAGTTTTGTAATTTATCAATTTTTTAATGAAAGATATGTATTTGTTCACATTTGTGTGCTTTTATGGATCAAACTGAAATAAAGTTGTTTCATGATGATGAGCAATCTATTTTTATATGCCTAAAGAAACATTCAGGATAAAAGCACGTTTTTGTATCTAGAATGTCCAGCAAATATCACAGTAGTGGTCAAAAAATATTATTTTTCCAGCGAATGACCAAAGTCTTACCACCCTGCCTTCCCATACTTCTCCTGATTAGAACACTGCTTCCTGTGTGTTGGTCATAGGAATGGATCAAAACTGTACCCATGTTAAGCCTTATTGATACCCACGTTGACGCCACATAGTCTTGCTGGCGATACACCCATCCACCCATATGGGGTATCATTTTTATCGTGAGAAGCATGGGAACACTGGGTAGTTGGACTTTTGTTGTTCCTGGTAGATTCTGGAACATTCCATCACAGAAATAATAAGTATTCAAATTTAATGGAACACCACCATGAACTTTTTAAGTTTTCCAGTGATCAGAAATGTCTGGGGTTGGTAGGTTTTCTTGGGTGCTGGCTGAGCTAAAGCCTAAATACTGGAGCTACAGACATTGTCAAAACAAGTGAACTTCATGGGAAACACCTTGACGGTTCTTAGTTGAATATTGGGGCCTTTTCTGTCATGGAGGATAGAGCCACCCACACAAGAGGGGTACCGTTGCTTTTGATAGAAATGTTGTACTGCTAGTTAGGACTTTTGTCGAACCTCACAGATTCACTAACTATCCATTACAGGATTATATGGAAAATCAATGATATTCACCAAAATTTGATGTTTGCAGGGCAATCTGGGCAAGAAAACATAGTAGGATACATGCAAGCCACAACTCCCTAGACTCTACAGGGTGCCTAGTTTTTAGAAATTTTGCTGCACACTGGGGGTCTAGTGGGAGAGAGGAATCCAACCCAAGGTGTACTGCTCCCTATTAAAGTAGAAAACACACAAAAGTACTCTGTATGTGTAAAAAGACCAGGAGAGATGTTTCAAGGAGATAAAAAAGGGGTTGTCAACAGCTCTGATTTTCTCCTTCTGACAGTTGTAGCCCACACCAGGTCCATTGCGTTACAGGTGTGAGGAGGGAACCCAATGATGAAGCATGTCACCCAAAGGAGAGTGAGGGTTCTTGTCCTAAGAAAATCATTCTTCTTTATAATTTCCTTCCTAGAAAGATCTCTTTTGTTCTTTCTACACTTACCAGACATACTTTTGTGTGTTTTCTAGTTTTTAGAAATGCCTGTAGGTTGTAGGTTTCCATGGGCTCCAGTAGAGCCAGGGTCCAACTACTGCAGCTACCCATATTGCCAGGATGAGTGAATTCCAAAGGGAAAATCTTAATGTTTCGTTTTGAGGCCTTCCTGGAGTGCCAATTTTTATTAGGAGAAGTGTAGTATAGTAGACCATTAGTTAATAATTGATTTCCCCTCCATTTATGACTTCCACATGTAAGCTAGTGTGCAAGAAAGAGCACATCTTACAAAATTCCCTCTGAATTAAATGATGTTATAAGTAACCCCACATTTAGAGTTGTACAAATAAACACTATTCCTAAATGTGTTGCCTTGACCACATTTGAAAACATAAATTAGGTTTTCTTTATACCTATTTTTCGTTCATTTTAATTTATCATATGGATAAATGCATGGGCAGTACAGAATGAAAAATCATTGTAAGCTGCAGCTCAGTGGATTGCTCTGGGTATCGCCTGTTTTCAGACAACCAACAAACACTATACATGTCTGTGACTAGAAGAATCTGATGGGAAACAACCTTAACCACAACGCCGGAACAATGACATTCCTTTACAACAACTTTTTTAACCACGAATATGCCTTTACCACGAACAACGTTACAAAGAAAATTTACGTATTTCACAGGTAAATATATATATTCACTGGAAAAATAAAAGTTTACAGGGACCTTATAGTTAGGTTTACATTTTACACACAAAACCATAGAAAATTTGTAGTTAAAGTTACTCTAACTCATGCCCTAATGTAGCTGTAACTCACGCCCTCACCATGCACAGTTTTCTCATCAATAACTTCACTGCAAAAGTTGCGGTGATATTAGAAATGATGTCATAGAAGATGTCATGAGTGATTTAATATGTGGGGTACTTAGCGGTGCATGGCGAGGGCGTGAGTTATAGTTACCTTAGGGCACGAGTTATAGTATATGGTTTTGTGTGTGTAAAATCTGAACCTAACTATAACTTCCCTGTAACCTTTGTTTTTTTCAGTGAATTCCTATGTTTTTTTTTACAGCTATGTCCTAACAATAACATACTTGCAACCTGGGTGCAGAGGGTGAGTGTGAGTGGGTGTGTGAGTGGTTGTGTGGGTGTGTGAGTGTGTAGGGTGGGGGTGTGAGTGCATGTGTGACTGGCTGTGTATGTCTGTGAGTGGGTGTGTGAGTAGCTGTGTGGGTGTGTGAGTGGGTTTGAGGGTCTGTGAGTGGCTGCATGGGTGTGTGAATGGTTGTGTGAGTAGGTGTGTGAATCTGCGATTGATTGTTTTTGTATTTTTTTAATTCGGGACTGGATCCGCAGATCCACCTGAATACGGGAGGATCCAGGGAGGTTATGAGGATCCTTGCATGGTAAAAAATGTGGACAATTTCTTGCCTATGAGGGATCCCTCGCAGACCCCTCCATTAGTCCAATGGGTTCAGGGTAGCTCTACCCTGACCCCTTCTATCACTTTTTAACTTTACTTTCCCTGCTGGGAACCAAGTCCTGATGAACAAAATGGCAGCCGCAACTTTCCTCTCAGTTTGCAGCCAGCCAAACATGGCATTGCTGTTGGCACATGGATTTGCGGATCCGAGGAGGATCTGCATCCCTAGATATACACATTTATTTTTCCTTTAAAATCTCAAAGACTACCGTACAGATTTACAGCAAATAACAAAAAGCACTCTTTCTGGACCACGAGCTAGCTTTCTGCAAAATGTGGTGTAATTCCGTTTAGCGGTTAGTCGATTCTGGCTGTATTTGTGTCTAAAATCCCTATGGGAATTAACATGGGAAATACACTTTTTTGACCCCCCCCTTTTTCTCTGCCCCCGCTTGATGGATCACCCCAAAACTTTCCATGCACAATTAGAATCAGTGGCACAATTGCGTGAAGATTCGTCTAACAGCACTAAAGATATAGGCAAGCCAAAAAATGCTTTTTCTATGGAAACTAGGTCCTAACTAAAGCTACCTACTGACGACCACCAGTAGGTAATATGTATATATATATGTATATGTTTTAAAAACACTCACAGTCACTGGATGATGTAATCAATGATGTCATCAGTGATGTAATTTGAGATGTCATCAGTGATGTCACTGACCATGTCATAAGTGATGTAATATGTGAGGTCATAAGTAGTGCATTGCGGGGCGAGAGTTACAGTTAGCTCATTAACTATAACTGCAGAATTTCACTGGTTTTGTACGAGTGAAATCTGAGCCTAACCATAACATCCCTGTAACCTTTAGTTTTTTCAGTGAATTTCTAAGGTTAATTAAATGCTAATTCCTAACTATAATGTCCTTCTAACCTTTGTATTTTTCAGTGAATTTCTAAGGTTTTTTTTAAATGCTAATTACTAACTATAACGTTCCTGTAACCTTTGGTTTTCTATGGTTTTTTAAGTTGAAGTCATATTTGCAGAGTGTTGGAATAATGGAGCTAGGCCTCCAACCAGCTCTCAGGAATCCTGCTGTGTAGGGCTTACAGGAGGTACCAAGAGGGCTTCTTCGCCCCCAGGTCCCTCATGAGTATAGTGGACTTCATCCCCCAACTAGTAGTGCACCAGGAAGCGTGTTTGCAGAGAGGTGCAGAAAGGGGGTGTGGGCTCTGAAGACCTCTTAGCAATCCCGCTGCATGGGACTTACTGATGGTAACAGGAGGGGTAGTTGTCCCTCAAGGATGTCCTTGGGGGCAAACTACTTCTCCTGTTGCCTCCAGTAAGTCCCACATAGCAGGATTGCTGAAAGGTTGTCGGAGGACACTCCCCTTTTCTCTACCTCTCTGCAAACGTGCCTCCTGGTGCACTACTAGTAGGAGGATGAACTCCCCTTGGATATTGAGGGTCCTTGGGGGCCAACTACCCCTCCTTTTACCTCCAGTATGTCTCACACAGTGGGTTTGCTGAGAGATTTTCGGTGGCCACACCCCTTTCTCTACCATTCTGCCAACATGCCTCCTGGTGCACTACTAGTTGGGGGATGAAGTCCCCTTGGCTCTTGAGGGTCCTTGGGGGCCAACTATCCACCTGTTACCTCCAGTATGGCCCACACAGCTGGATTGCTGAGAGGTCGTCAGAGGCAACATCCCCTTTCTCCACCACTCTGCAATCGCACCTCCTGGCACACTACTGGCTTGGGAAGAAGTCCACTGTAGTCCTGAGGCTGTCTGGAGTAAAGTGGATTTCATGTCCCAACCAGCAGCACACCAGGAGGTGCGTTTGCTGAGTGGTGGAGAAAGGGGGCGTGCCCCCAAGACCTCTCAGCAATCCCACTGTCTGGGACTTACTGGAGGTAACAGAAGGGTTTCCTGACCCCAGGACCCTCAGCATTCTAGGGGACTTTATCCCTCAACCACCACTGCGCCAGGAGGCGCATTTGCAGAGAAGTGGAGAAAGGGAGCGGGGCCTAATGCGACTTGCGGTCCGAGTTTTTTTTCCATGGGAGAAGGGCCGCGTGGCCTCCCTTCTCTGGAACGATATGGCCCCCAGGGACCCCATCCCCCGGGCCAGGCCTTTTTTTAATGCCAGAGGCGGGACACGCGGCCCCCCTCCCCGGGCTGATTTAGGTCCCGGTGACCCCATCCCCCGGGGCCCGGCTTGTAGTGTGGGTGCCCTGGTCCCACCCAGGGCACCCACTTTTTGAAGGTTGGGAACCGGGGAGGGGCCTCAAGACCCCACGGTCCCTGCTGGAAGCAGCGTTGCTTTTACACATAGGGAGCTGCTCACATGCAGCTTCCTGTTTGCAAAAGCAACCCTGCTCCGCTTCTAGTAAGCAAGAGCATTTTATGCTCTCACTTACTAGAAGCGGAGCAGCATTTGCTAAGGCTTGGCAGGAGCAGTGCTCCCACTAATGCCCGGGGCATTTCAGGAGCTGGCCCTGGGGAGGCGGTCCCCAGGGCCATCTAGGGCTCCAGGAGGGGGGCCGTGCGCCCCCTCCTTTTACTTAAAAAAGGCCACCCCGGGGAGGTGGTGGTCCCATGGGCCGTGAATGTCCGGGAGGGGGGCCACGCGGCCCCCTCCCATTTTGGTATTTTGGCCCCCGGCTGGTGGTGGTCCCCAGGGCCTGGGGGTTCCGTGAGGCCCCCAATATAAATATTTAAGCCCAGATGAGGTGGTGGTCCCTGGGGCACGGGAGTTCGAGAGGCCCTCCAAATTAATTTTAAATGGTCCCGGGGAGGTTGGGGTCCCCAGAGCTCAGGGGGGGTCAATGAGGCCCCCCTATTTGATACAAATTGACCCCAGGGAGGTGGTGGTTGCCAGGGCCCAGCGGCCCGCACAGCCCTCTGTAGTGAAGTAAATCCTGGGAAGGAGGCAATCCCCAGGGTACATAAATGCCGTAGGAGGGGGGCCCTGTGTGCCCCACTCCTTTAATTATAATTTGACTATGCCCTCGGGATGTGGCCCACCCGGGGGCCTCCTCATTAATACATGTGGGAAACCACAATTCTTTTTTTTCTGAATTTTGCCCGGATTCGCGACTCCAGCGCGATTTTGCGGGAAAATTCACAAAAAAATGCTTTTAATGCCTGGCGGGGTCGCTCGGGGACCCCACCAGCATTCCTAGGGTATTCCAACCCTGCCCCCTTTCTTTTTGTTTTTAATGTTTTTTCTGGGACTCAGCTTCCAGTCGAGTCGCAAGGTAGCTGCCAACACTTCCTGGTTTGAAGTGTTGGCAGCCAGTCAGTTCTCGGCATGAGATCGGATGGGGTCGCGGATCCTCCACGTCCCTATATATACACAACTGAAAATTTCTTTAAATAACTCCAAAACTACTGAACAGATTTACACCAAATAACAAAAAGGCACATCCCTAAACCAACATCTACCTTCCTGCCAAATTTTGTGTAATTCCGTTCAGCAGTTCAGGCTGTAGCCGTGTCTAAAGGTCGTATGGAAATCAATATGGGGAAAATGAGCTTTTAAGCAGCCCCTGGTTCTCAGCCCCTGCTTGCCAGATCACCCCAAAACTTTCAAGACAGCAGCTGAAGTTTGCATCGTATCAGTTTTGAAAATTTCGTGAAAATTCGTCAAACTGCGCCAAAGTTATTGGCAAAACAAAAACGCTCTTCCAATGCTAACTACATCCTAACTATAACTACCTATTGGCTACCGCCAGTAGGTTATACATTTGTAGTTTATACTTGCCTGTAAAATACTTAAATTTTCATGGTAAAGAGTAAGACATTTGTGGTAACAGCATATTCATGATAAAAATATAGTTGTAAAGACTTTCGTTGTAAAGACTCATTCGTTGTTCTAGAGTCGTGGTAGAGGCATTCATTGTAAATGCCGATGTGGTTCGGTCATACATCCGGGTCTGACAGATGTAACAGTGGGGGAAAATTTTCAGATAAAAACATTGTCACTTATTTCTATTTTGTCTTATAATTGCATTATTTTTTTATTTCAGCGATTAGTTCTTTTTGGAAAACCATGAGCAATCTCCTCAAATGACCCCTTACTGAATTCAGAATTGTTCTGCTTTTCCACAATGTGTAGCTTTCCCAGTTCACTCATGGATTTTACGCCTGTTTCCACCACAAACTGCAAATAGGCAGATACCTTAAAAACAGGAAAAAATGACTACCAAATAGAAAATTGCAAAAACTGTGGCAAATTTTTTAAATTATTTAATAACAACCCTGCCTATTCCTGAAGCACATTAAACTTCTGAAGGAAATAAAAACTTCTTTCTTGCATTGCCCCCCCCAAATATTGCTACATTTTAAACAGTTGCTTAGTGCCCTCCAGGGGAATCCACAACCTCAGGCTACTTTTAGAATCTCCAACATGGGGAAAAAAGGATACAAATTTGGCTTGCATACCTTTTGTGGAAAAAACGTTATGAAGGCTTAAGCGTGAACTGCCTCAGCCATTAAAAAGGGTTCATCACTGAGGAGAGAAAGGTTCAACAGTCAAGTGATTAAGACACCAGTCAGTCCAAAACTGTGGCAAAGGCCAGTCTTAAATTAGCACTTTTGGTGCTTTCTTTATGTAAAACAACTGTAAAAGTAAAAGAGGGTGTGTTCAAAAAGCATGTACATGGAGGTTGGCTCTCTGCTCAGTCGAACAGAAAAACCCCCCAATGTGCATATTTCATATAATAAAAGGTATAATACAAAGTGTCCCTCTATTATTCGACATAGTACTATTATGTTTGAGAATGGGTCTTTAGTTTTGGATTTGCCCTGTCCACGTTTGGTGCTTTCTTTAGAAGAATCTCTTTCTATCAACAAAGAACACTGTTGAACAGTATTGCATGTTGCTTATCTATAATGCAGCTGTCTTATCTAGGAGGATTTAAGGCCCCAGATCTTATAGATCAATGAAATTCATGACTTTTTTCTGTACTCTGAGCTTCCTCTTGAAATTACTGATGCTATGGGGGGGCGCTAGAGGGCCCACAGCAAGATGGCCGTACTCTAGTGCAGCTCTGCTGGCAAGGGATATTAATCCGCCCATAATCCTGAAATTGGACTGTTATCGACTGCAGTACATGGATATTTATTGCCCCCCCCCACCGCCTTGCGAACCGATAAGAGTACAGGAATAACTTGAAGACGCCGGATTAGAGTAGAAAACTGCTTTGCAGCGGAGACCGCATTGCTACCCAATGAGACAGAAAATGCCGGCTGTCAGCCCGCTGTGGAAGTGGTGAAATAACTTGTGGCGTGCCACAATCCCTGTTTCCAATAGGGAAATGGGCGAGCGCTCCTGCGACACAGTCCTGTTCTGTGAAGATCGACTCAGAACTAGGCTTCTAATGTGCTGCCTCCCTGTGAGAGGGATGTGAGTATGACCGAGAGAGGGCCGGGGAGATGCTGACAGGAGCTGAAAGGAGACGCTGGAGGACCGGGCACGGCTCTGCGCTACACGTCTGGTCATTTGTGCCCAGATCTGGCGGTGGGCGCTGCAGAGGAGAAGCCGTGGCTGCGGTGGCAAGGTGTGGCGCTGGCAGCCAACATGTAATTCTGCCTGCGGACCTGGGCCACACTGCCAAGGAGCTCATGGTCAGGCTGCTGTGCTACATCAATAGAGCACGACTCGGACAGCGGCACTGGTAAACAAGTGATTGCAGCGTGGGCAACCGTGCATATTGGCGACGGCCCCTGAATCTGGTATGATTGGGCGATCATTGCTGCAGGAGATACTGGGGAAGCCCGTGTGTTTAAAGCATATGGGAGCAATAAACAGTGTGTACTACATTTTGTTTGGGACCATGCTATAAAAGTCTGCTGACGAGAGACATCGTAGTGAGGCCGTAATGTACCATAAGGAACGGCCACTGTAGGCTTAAGAGAAGTCTGCCCGTCAGATTGTAATACTGCCCATGGACATCACTACACGATACAATACTGCAATACAGTTCACGGAGGATCAACTATAGGCCAGGCACTACGCCCAGGTGTATTTTTGATTGCCCTGATGGAGTGGAGAGACTGTTAGGAGGCATTGAATGTTAAATTCAAGCTGTGTCTGGCTCCCCGGGAGCGCATACCTGTGTCGAGGCGTGTGTGGCTAGGGACTACGCACAAGAGAGTAGGCTGCATAGTCTTGGTCTGTGGTGGAGACACAGGTGGCCTGAATCAGTCTCTTCAGTCCCAAGACTACATTGGATCTCCACCAGAGACAGCCCTAACACTTGTCCAGACATGTGACGCTTACCGAACACCTGCAGCACTACAGCAATGACTATTACTTCATTGTGCTCCCCAGCACGAGACTCGAGGGGGAAATACTACTAACCAGCACCTATAGGAGATTGCCGCGGCCTGGCTGACCCAGGGACGACTAATCCAGGAGAGCATATCGCTCCCTGGGCACTGGCCCAATACTAGTGCTGAGGGGTCTGGCGGCCAGCGGTGTGCAACCCCGAGATGGGGAAAACTGACAAACAACAATCACGTTTGAGTTTCGGCGTGCCACGAATTCCCAACAACACACACTGTCAGATTCGGAACAAGACCTGCCATCGAGAGGCACTACCACACTAGAAAATACACTGCTGGCCATGCAGCAAAGTCTGCAATCATTTGATGGCAAAATTGATGCACTGGATCTGCATATGGACCATATGGCAACCAAATTGGATAAGCAGGGCACTCTCATTACTGAAGCAGAACAACGCATTTCCACAGTGGAGATAGGGCCGAACTCTGTTAGCGCCTAGTGTGTAACTATGGAGAAGGTGCAGAAAGGAATTCAAGCCAAAAATGAGGATTTAGAAGCTAGATTGCACCAGCATAATCTATGGATCACAGGCGTACCGGAATCCACGAATGCCAGCAGGCTGGAACACTACGTGGAAAGCATACTGAAAGAGATGTTTGGCGCGGAGCAGTGTTCTGCAGTTTTGATTGCCGAACGAGCACACAGATCGCTCATGGCCAGGCTGGTTCCGAGGGTGCCTCTGCGTCCCATTATCGCTAAACTACTGAATTACCATGATTGCGACACATCGGTTTGTCTGGCGCGTGAAACACAGAACACGAAATATCAAGGAAATGAGGTGGCATTTGACCCTGATTTTACAGCGGCAGTTCAAGCAGCATGGTATGAGTTCCTACAGTCAAGAAGAAATTGCAAGCCTCAAATGTGCAGTTTGCAATGCTGCACCCGGCCTGCTTGCGGATCCCAGCACAAAGACAAGCCCAAAGTTTTTACAACACGAAAAGAAGCCATGAACTTCATCAAAATGATGGCCCGCCCTGACGATAATCACCATGAGTCAGTCTCGGACAATAACGCGACTTAATCAAGATGGTGGTCGTCCATGCAGGTATCTAAGTTGGAAGAGAACATGGGCAATGGTAAGGCCCAGGAACTAAGACATTGGGCCTGATGCCTGTTGAAGCCCCCAACAAATTGACTTGTCATTGATTTTTAGTAAAGTTTAACTTTTGTGATATATATTGCTGCCATTTAAGCGAACTGGTTGCTTATTGTTAAATGTCAATTGAGCGTAATAGATCATGATCTAATGTAATGGTTTGAACTACTATCCACATGTGTTATACCCCGCTTAGGCATCGTGTCCTGCACGGAGTCCACAAAATACGCCTGGCCCCTCCACTCTAGGGGAGGGGTACTTTACTTCTAACGGCCCTCAGTGGGTGTACCCTGTATGATTACGCCATACGTTCTAGAAGGGGCAGCTCCTCCGCCATGGCGGAGGAGCGTCGCCCTACTGTTTTCAAGTAGTGGTAGTAGAAACATAAAATGATAATAACACTGTTTGCGTTATTATCATTTTATGCTTTGTGCTCACTGCTTTATGGGTGGGTGGGGCTGCTCTGCTCTCGGAGCAGGGCAGAAGTGGTTTGCTCACTCCTAAGTGTGCAATGACTGTTTGGTCCGCCCTCTCGGGCCACCCAAACCAGTCATGCGCACTTTCCCCGTTCTCCATACAGGCTGGACTACAGACTGCATGGAGAACATGACCAGAGCTCCATTCCCTGGTTGAGCGTTGAACCAGGGCACTCAAAACCAATCACAACACTGCATTGATTGCAGCGTTGTGATTGGTCAGGGGAGCCTGGCTGTGCTTCCTGAGGAGGAGAGCAGGAGCTGATAGGCGGGACCCGGTGTGTGGCAAGGTAAGTATTTATTTTATTATTATTATATTTTTTTACATTGCGCACCGTTTCCCGAATCCCCCCTCCACATGCCCCTGCACCCGCCCGCCACCCGCGACTCATGCCAGCCGCCCCTGCATTCTAGACAGTTGTGTAGGCATTATTTGTCCTATTGAACAAGTTGGTTGATTGTTGTTGTGAATGAGGATGGCTTTAGCATGATTGCGATGCTTAAGTGGGTGGGGTGGGCCTTTTGACAGTATATGACATCATTACGTTCATTAGGAAACAATGTATTTTCTCCCTCCTCCTTTTGTATTCCACAGGCCATGTGAAGGTAAGCCGCCATCATTTGCAGTTTTTCAGGAATTGTGATCTCTTAAAGGAAATACCTTCACTTCATCCATCTTACACAGGACACTCACTACACATCGTAGCATGCTTTAACCATCTCTAGAGAATAATGTCATATCGTAGATTTTTTAAGATTAAATCCTCACATCATGGCCAGCGTTTGGCATGGGGAGTGTGGGCAGCTGCCCAGGGCCTCGCACTCAGCCCACCAGCATGAGACCCCCAGTGCAACACATCGTCGGTCCTCTTGTACCCCTGCCGATCCAACTGAAAGAAAGGTGTCTCCTTGCAATTGGGGCCATGGGAGGGGGCCCCCTCCCTGGGCCTCTTAGGGATGGTGTGGGGAGCCCTAGGGGAGAGAGACACTTCCTCTTGTCCCAGTTGCAAGAAGACACATTTTGCAGAATTGTCCTTCAATTAGGCCTCCTGCCCGCTGCCCATTTAGAGACACTGCAGGATGCCCATTGTCCAGCACTTTAGCGACCCAGCAGTTTTAACTTTCAGCCCACAAACAATTCTCGCACCTTCAGCCCGATAGGAGCTTGAAAAGAGGTGCTTGTAGGTGGCTGAGAGGAGGAGTTGCGGCCCAGGAGGAGTCTGCACAAAGCAGCTTTGGGAGCCCTGAAAGTGTCACTTATGTAAATTAGAGGAGCCTCGCACATTCCCTTTCTTCCCAGGGCCCCAAAAAATCCTAGAACCGGCCCTGGCTAACGTATTTCCCTTGCTTCCATTGAGAAAAAACATTTCTGGTTCACTGCTGCCCGCCAACATCTGAAGTGTCGCCTTAGTACAGTAGAGCACAAACGTGGTATTGTGCACATCTGTCAAGGGATAAAATATTTTTCAGTTTAATCATTTCAAGATCTCAATATAGGCTTCAATTTTTCTGTTGGGAAATTGTGAATTGTCTTTAGTGGTTTCCCAAGAAGCGGCCTTTGAAGTGCCCCTGGCTCAGCTGGAGAGGCATAAGTATGTCTTTGTATGTCTCAGTAATTAGGACTTAAGCATACTTTTTCCTCTCTAGAGGTATATTCTAGATCAATTTCTAATGGTACAGAGAAACCTGGTCTAGTTCTTTCCTCATTCTGAACTTCTCCATTCTGCCCCAGGCTTTGTCTAAAAAAGATTTTGTGGCCTGTATCGCTGAAACTTTTTGATTCCCTGCCCAGGTAGTTTGTCCTTGCTCAGACTTTCTTCAAATGACGTGTCAATGAGCCCTTATTGTCTGTAAGGCACCCCAGGTATGTGTAAGTGGAGCCCCCTTTCAAATTTTTGTTTAACTGAAGCTTTACTGTGGTCTTTTTCCACCTAATTATAATCATGGATTTACTTTATTGTGCTTCTGCTTCTTTGCTTTACAGTACTCTGTCATACTCGCCAAGAATGTAAGCAAGATCGCAGGATTCCTCGGCTACTAGTCCGTGTACGCTACCTATAAACTCACCTGCACTGGTGGTGGACGTCTCTTCAAGCCACGCCTGGATGGCGGACATGGAGAGGTGTGGTGCAGCGGCCAGGGCAGCTGACTTCGGAGCACAGGGTTCACGGTTCGATCCCCGGCTCCGGCGGCAGCTCAGCTCAGCACCATGTGATTCTGGGCAATAGCTCACTTAATTTCCACTCCGGCCCCCAGCGCCTTGAGACCCGTAAGGGTGAGCAGCTGCGCTATATAAAAACGGACTTACTTACATGGTTACTGGAGATCTGTAGATCAATGCACAGCAGACGTATGAGCTGATAGGACCCTGGCTTGTTCTTCTCTCCTTTCCTGTGAACGGGACCACCACCCTATTTTGCTATGAATCTGGGACTGATTTGCTCATTATAAAGTGTCCAAAAATCTCTATTTGAATATCCTTTTCTTTTCAATGATTATTTATTTATAGCAATTCCTGCGCTGTTTACATCCTGCCCACCTCTTCCCTCATTTTTTGCCACCTTTCATTCCTAATCATGATACACCTGGTATCATTGGTAGGCCACCTTCGTCCACTTTACTACTGATTTTACTTCACATTTAGGTCCTTATTAAATGGGGCTTATGTGTTAAAAATAGTATTTATATGTTGCCAAACCCTCAACCAAAATTCATAAATAAGAGGACATTCAAAGAGCATATGTTTAAGAACTGCTGAGGGTTGAGAACAAGACCAACAGTTAAAAGGTACAGCAGAATCTATTTTATGTAATGTAACAGGGGTGATCAAAAGGCGGTTATAAATAAAAAAATATGTTTGAGTTGCATTAGCCTCTCTAGACGATATCCTTATTTTAACCCAAATTTTAATCTAAATTTGGTTGGAAAAAGTAGTTTACAGATCGAGTTCCCAAAGATACTCTACCTCTGTTTTATCTCTATCTTACGGAACAAGTGTAAGATGTTTATATAGTAGGGATGCAGAAGGCAATATATCCAATAAGTTATGAATAGGAGGAGGTAAGGGAGAGGTTGCCTGATCAAGAGAGAATTTGTTATAAGAGGATTGAGTTACCGAGATAAGCAAGCGGTATTTGACTTCATATGAATCTGGAAAGGAGAAAAGCGACTGTACTACTCAAAATGGCAAGCAGGCACCATCTTGAAAGAACTGATTAATCCATTTAAAACCTCTAGAGTACCAATCCTTCCAGAAAATTATTCTATTATTTATTTTAATAGAGGCATTATACCAAATTGATGAGTTTAAAAATTGATCTTTAGGAGTTTTATAAGAAATAAAAATGGGAGATAAAAATTTGCATGTGTTCATATAAACCGGAAGAGATGAGAATAAGGGTCTAGAAGTGAAAGACAAACACTCCATTAGGGGAAAAGGGTGCCAAGAGGCTTTTTGAAGGTCTGTCCATAAAGGAGAGAGTGTAGAATCATTTTCTTGTAATAAAAGCGATGTTTGTTTAAGACAAAAAAATAAGTGATATTTATGGAAATCAGGAAAGTTAACTCCCCCATATGTTTTGGTTTTTTAAGTTTAAGAAGCAACATCCTAGGTTTTTTATTGTTCCATAAAAAATTAGATAAAACAGAATATATCTTTTTATATTGAGACTGTGAAATATTAACTGGCATATTTGAAAACTAGAACAATATAATAGGTATAGCATCATTTTTATAGTGTCGAGGCGACCCCACCAGGATAAAAAAGGGTTTCAACGAGATGTATGCGCAAGAAGGACTGAGTAGTGTTTTCAAATTAAGAGCTATAGTATCTTTAACTGTATCAGAGAACCACAAACCTAGATATTTAATCTTCTCTGGATTCCGATGAAAGGAAGACGAACTGAAATCAGCATGAACCATAACTTATTTAGAGGAAAGATTTCACATTTATCTGCATTTAATTTATAGCCCGAGACAGACGCAAAATTATCTACTTCTAATAGAAAAGCTGGTAAGGATGTTTGTGGACGAGAGATAAAAAGCAAAATATCATCGGAATAGACAAAGTTTAAGCTGAGTGTCCCCATAAGCAAAACCTGTAATCTGTGGATTAGAACAAATCTTTATTAAAAACGGTTCCAAAGCAAGTATAATTAATAAAGGGGAGAGCGGACAACCTTGCTGAACACCTCTATGAAGAGGGAAAAAAGGAGACATAAGGCCATTAACTAAAATAGATGATTTATGGGAGGAATATAATAAAGAAACATAATTAATAAAATTAGGACCAAAACCAAACCAGGAAAGCGTAGAGAAAATAAAAGACCAACTAACTCTATCAAACGCTTTTTCCGCGTCCAAAGAGATAGCTGCCAAAGAAGATTTATTTGATTTGGATTTACTAAGAACATTAAAAAATAGTTGAGTATTACCGAAATATGCCTACCTATGATAAAACCACATTGTTCTCTCCCAATTAATTGGGGTAATAATTTATCCAAATGAAGAGCTGATATTTTTTGCAAAAATTTTATAATCTAGGTTAATTAGAGAAATAGGACGATAATTTTGACACAATCTGTGATTTTTATTAACTTTGGGAGGGAGACAAATCAATGCCTCTTGAAAAGAGCCACCTGATGTATGACAGGATATAAAATAATGGAAGAGTTGGTGTAATTTGCGTAAGAGAAGTGAGGAAAAGTAAGAATAGAATTCAATGGTGAAACCGTCAGGTCCGGGAGCTTTACCACGTTTCATAAAACGAATAGAATTAGAAATATATTGGATTAAAATATCCTTCTCCAATATGGAAAAATCAAAGTCATGGCGTGAAGGCAAAGGGATGGATGATAAATAATGAAGTGGATTTTAGGAATTAGACTGAGACTCGGGGGTATATAGGGCCTGATAAAATTTTGTGGATTCCAAAAGAATATCCTCATTTTTATGTATATTTTGATTAGTAGAGTTTAAAATGGAATCAATTTTTGTACGTTCTTTTTTTATTTTAAGGTAATTGGCAAGAAGTTTCCCTGCTTTATTTTGACCCCCATAATATTTCGAGATTTGAGTAGATAAGAATTGGCACTTTCTGTAGAGAGTGTATTAAACTCAAATTTAGCAGACACTAGATCATTTAAGATACGTTCAGAATGAGTTATAAAAAGAATATTCTAATTGCTTAATGCGTGAGTTAAGTACTTTAAATTTACAGGAGGCAGACTTCAGTTTCTGGGAAACAAAGTTAATAATAAAATCTCTAGAAGCGGCTTTAAAAGCATCCCAAATAATTTGAGGGGATAGGTCAGGGGATTCATATTTTGTTTTTTAAGAATGTGTTAGGAAATTGCTCAAAAGTATGTGTAAATTGCAAATCTAGGACGAGAGAATGATTAGATCTCCACCGTCTACTTCCCTGAGAGGGTGGAAGGAGATCTAAATCCAAGGCAACTGGTGCATGGTCAGAGATCAAAATGGATCCTATATCAGAATTAATGACGTGCTGAGCAAGAGCGTTAGAAATAAACATATAATCTATCCGTGATTGGGAAAAGTGAACAGGAGAAAAAAAGTGTACTCCTGACGTGTTGGATTGCGCAATCTCCATGCATCAATAAGAGATGGTTGGGATATTGTTGACCTGAACTGAAAATGTATCTGTGAAGGCAGAAATCTAGATTTGGAGTGTCTATCTATGATGGGTTCAAAAACCATATTGCAATCTCCACCAACAAATAATCATCAGTATAAGCCATCAGTTTAGACAACACTCCTGGCCAAAAGGAATTATCCGGATTAGTAGGTGCATACAGATTAACAATAGTGAGTGGAATTTTATCAATAAGTAAGGAAACTGAAACCCATCTACCTTCGCAGTCAATATCTTGTGAGAGAGTTTGTATAGTAAGGCGCTTATGACATAAAATAGCTACCCTATTATGTTTCCCTGAGCCCGTAGAAGCAAAAACATTACCAACTCACTGTCTTTTAAGTTTAGTCACCTCTTTGTCTTAAATATGTATTTCTTGCAATAGAACAACAACACCTTTTAAGATTGCAATGTGAGATAAAACCCTTTGACGCTTTATAGGAGAGCCCAAACCTTTAACGTTCCATGAGATAAATCTTAAAGCTATCTATAATACAATAATAAATTCAGAGATTACAAAACAGGCAGTAATAATTAACTTTCTACGAAAACAGTATAAAATAAAAACAAAAGATACTATTGTATAATCCTGAAAGTGTAACAATTTATCAGAGTAGATTGCATATGAGGCAAAAAATTGAAATCAGAGAAAAAAGGAGAATAGAAGACAGAAAAATAGAAAAAGAGGAGCTGTTAAACAGAGGAAATTTAAAAAGGAGAACTAGAGATAAACAAGGACTTGATAAAGATCTTCCGAAAAAGAAAGTAGAAAAAGGAGACAGAAACATGATGAAGCAAAAGGGGGAAAGGGAGACAAAACCCATATATAAAATATAAAAAATAACATACCAGAAAGAACACACAAAATTCGAGGGTGGTGGAGCCACATAAGGGGAACGGTACAACGACTGGAGCTCTCTGAAACGGGCACGGGAGGAGGGAGGTTTATCATCAAAAACGTAAAGGAGTCACATGTTTGACATATGACAAGGGCAGTACCTGAGAAAAAGAAGGAGAAACAAGTTATACAAATGTTAACAAAAACAATACAAAAACATATAAAACATATAACCAGGGCTGTAATACATATTAAGAAGAATTTACTGAAATAAGTTAAACAGTAGGTCTAGTAACTTCCATATCTTCCAGCCTACAATTGTCCAAAAATCGTTGAAGAAGACAGGGATCTTCATAGGTCGTGGTCTTGTTCTTATAAGTGACTTTAAACAGGCAGGGATGGATTAGACCGAATCTGGCATTGATGTCTCTCAGTGCTGGCCTCATGTCCAAACATTTCTTCCGTCTGCCCGCTGTTGCTTTGGCATAGTCTTTGGCAAAGAAAAGGGTAGAGCCATGCCATGAGATCCTACCCTTGACCTTGACTGCTTGCAGGACCTTCAACAAGTCTGTGTATTATAAAAAATACAAAATAACTCCTCTTGTTTTACTCGATGAAGATGCAGACTGTGAAACCAGTCTGCATCTGACCTAAACAATGAGCTCTGTTCAATGTCGGAGATTCAGGAAGATCCAGAAGTTTTGGGAGAAATGATTGGAAAAAGGAGAGAGGATTAGGGCTTTCAAGTCCCTCTACCAAGCCGTAAATACGTAGATTATTGCGTTTGTTGCGATTTTCAAGGTTCTCAATCTGTTTTTGAAGATGCGCGATCTGAGATTGCATAGAGGGGACTTGATTGGCGACAGAATGGAAAGATTCCATTTTATTTTCTAATTGAACAGTCCTACTCTCCATGTGTGACCATTTATCATCCAGTTGTTGAAGCCGAATATTGGTCTCTTCCATATAAGGCTTAAGTGCCCGAACTTCCTCAAGGATTATTTCCATAGAGATTGAAGGAGGAGATATAGTTGGAAAAGGCGGGTCTTTTTTAACCCTTTTCCCTGATGAGAGGGCTGATGTGCCCAATAGTTTGAACGCAATTTTGGAACTAGGAAGTGGGAGATTTGATACAGCACCTTGTTCTGAATCCGCCATGTTCTCTTGAAGAATGCAAAAAGGGTTGAAATCAACCACAGATGAGGAAGAACTGTTGACAGAATGACGAGCAGGTTTCGTTCTCCCCATACACAAGGTAGCATAAAAGGAACATGCAGCCAGAATACTGAGGGAGCCTGACGAGGTGCACAGCAGAACAGCAAAAATGAATAGTATACACTTTATGCTGAGAATTACAGTCACAAGGAAGAAAAGGTGAGGCAATATTTAAAAAGCGCCAGAAGAGCTCCAAAAATAATATAAGCTACCTCAAGACCACTAAGGAGATATGAAAGAAGCAACTCCAGTGTAAAACATTATCATTGAGCAATATATAATTAGCAAGAACTCCAAATTTGAGGCTTTCATGATTTAAAAACCCGTTGGTATTCATTTTTGAAGAGAAAACATCCTTGCGGCAAAAACAAGATGGCGGTCGCAATACATGAGGGAAACACGATGGTACAAAAGAATGCAAAATGCGGTATCCTGCTTACCGCAAGGTAGTTGTTAAGGGAGGAAAACAGGTGCAGGTAGTTTCATTGAATAACGCCTCGCATTTCATGCCCAACGGCGAGGTCTTGCCGGGGTAGGAAGAGAAAGTCTCCTGCGCCGCGACGGAGCTTACAGCGGAGCGGCCATTCCCATCAGCGTCCAAGCCACGCCCCCATTGTGATCACTTTCTAATCCTCTCTGCATTCGAAGTTTAGAAAATCTGTGCATCTCGTTACTAAAAGGTAATCAATTACTGACTCCTTACGCCCTTCAAATGCTGCCACATTCCTGGGATGCGCACTAAAGGAATTGTAGACCAAGACAACGTCCTATCCTTTTAAAATGTGTGCTAGACTTTAGCCTTTCTTATTGACCACCATAAAGGTAGTTCCCAGTATTGGCCCTTGGCAAATCCCTATCTTCTTCAATAATTCTTCATCATCCAGTCCCCAGATACCAAGCTTGGCATTCAGGTCTCCTGCTTCCACAATTTGTCCTGGGCATACGTCTACCATTTTGATTGATTAGGCTTAGCATGTTGTCCATCTGCTTCATGTGCATATTGATGAGTTCCAAGTTTATTGGGGATAGATACACATTGACTGTCTGTGACACATCCTTGTATTGGGCTAATAGCCTGCCCATTGCGTCCCATTGGTTGGCTTTGTTGTCATTCTCATTTGCTTGCTTCTTTTTCAATGGCTTGGCTTTCTCTTCTTGTATTTATCCCTCCCCTGAAGCATAGCTTCTTTAAGATCCTTTGATTGACTGATGTTTATCCTTCCACTTCTCACATTTGGGGAAATATTTTTAGGTCTCGCCTGAGCCAGCGCATGCGCTGGTCCGGCGAGACATTTAGTGAGTGGATTTCAGAAATGCGACCACAAGCTTTTGCTTGTGGCCTAAAGCTTGCGGTTACGCACACGTGAACGTGCATGCAAAGCTGCCATCTGGCTTTTGTAATGGCTCATTAAGCCTTACAATGCTCCTCCACCCCCCTCTCTCTGTCTGCTCTCACTACCCCCTCCCTCCTTGTAAGCTTCATGGCAGCGCGTGAATCCTGGCTAATTAACCCTTCCTGCGCGTGAATTATGCTCCTCAACCCCCTTGTTGTCTGCTCTTCGTACCCCCTCCCTTCTCCCATGGCAGCGCGTGAATCCTGCTTCTCCAGCTCCTTCCTCTCTGCTATCACTACCCCCCTCCCTTCTCCCCTTTCTTTCTTGTTAAATTTTTTAGGAACAGCACCCGAAATGTGTATATTCATGAGCAAAAACAGCTCCTAGAGCTAGAGAGGGTGAATTGTTTAACAGGAGACATGTTAGTGTGCTGGCCTCCATTTGCGTAACCCACCAATAGATGTATGCTAGTACGCTAGAGAGAGCAATCTTTATTCTATTTATTATGTTGCACGTTTTTCACATTTAGCTTTACTTGGTGTCCACGCTTTTATTCCGTTCCTTGAGAGTCGCCAGCAGAGGAGTATGCCGTAGAGGAATGTGTGTGTCGGAATAATTACAGTAAAAGGAGAACCGACATTATCGGCTCTAGGGGGCATCCGAGATTTCCACAATCACACGGCTGCTCTAGTGTTCTTCTGGAAGTGAGCAGCGATATTATTAACATGAGGTGGTGGGGTTCTAGGGTCGGCCTGGCTGCCACTGGTGATGTCTTATCGTCACACAGGGCTACGAGGTAAATGGATGCAGGGCGGTCTCGGAGCATGTCACCATAGGCTGCCGCAGAGGTGTCACAGTCAGGGACGGAGACAATTCCCCTACACTTTTAGGTCCTGCTTATTTACTACTCCCTAAAGGCCTGGTGAGGTTTGCATGAACTGGAACATGCCGTTCTTCAGTAGAAGGTAATAGAATATGTCCAACTCTAGAGAGTGCTTTTTAATTAAAAAACATACTGAACATATTTTGCTCTTGCACATCTAGCTTCTGAAGGAATAAAACACACAAGACTGGCTATTCAGAGAGCCTGGTAAGTAAAATGTGGGTAATTAAAGAAGTAAGGAGTACGTTGTACTTATTGATAGAGGAAGATGAGGAAGAATAGAACGTAATCATATTTATTTATTTGAGAGTTTTATATAGCGCGAACATTGCCTTTTGGAGGTGATTGTAGCTATTTGCCTTTGGACATTTTCAGAGAGTAAACAAGGTTTGGTGCAGCCCGTCTGATAATAGGTTAGGAAGAATGTGCGGTTGATATACGCATAGTGCAGGTATAAAAAAACAAAAAACAAACAAACAGCACTCTCTCACAGACTCTCACAGACACTCTCTCACAGACACTCTCTCACAGACAAGACACTCTCACAGACACTCTCACAGACACTCTCACAGACACTCTCTCACAGACACTCTCTCACAGACTCAGACTCTCTCTCACACTCTCTCTCACAGACACTCTCTCACAGACACTCTCTCACAGACACTCTCTCACAGACACTCTCTCTCACAGACTCTCTCACAGACTCTCTCACAGACTCTCTCACAGACTCTTTCACAGACTCTCTCACAGACTCTCTCACAGACTCTCTCACAGACTCTCACAGACACTCTGTCACAGACTCTCACAGACACTCTGTCACAGACTCTCACAGACACTCTGTCACAGACTCTCACAGACACTCTGTCACAGACTCTCACAGACACTCTGTCACAGACACTCTCTCACAGACACTCTCTCACAGACACTCTCTCACAGACACTCTCTCACAGACTCTCTCACAGACTCTCTCTCGCACACTCTCACAGACACTCTCACAGACACTCTCACAGACACTCTCACAGACACTCTCACAGACACTCTCACAGACACTCTCTCACAGACACTCTCTCACAGACACTCTCTCACATACACTCTCTCACAGACTTCCTCTCACAGACACTCTCTCACAGACTCTCTCTCACAGACACTCTCACAGACACTCTCTCACAGACTCTCACAGACACTCTCACAGACTCTCACAGACACTCTCTCACAGACTCTCATAGACACTCTCTCACAGACTCTCACAGACACTCTCTCACAGACTCTCTCAGACACTCTCTCAGACACTCTCACAGACAATCTCTCAGACACTCTCACAGACACTCTCACAGACACTCTCACAGACTCTCACAGACACTCTCTCACAGACTCTCACAGACACTCTCTCACAGACTCTCACAGACACTCTCTCACAGACTCACACACTCTCTCACAGACTCAGACACTCTCTTACAGACTCTCTCACAGACTCTCACAGACACTCTCTCACAGACACTCACAGACACTCTCACACTCTCTCACAGACTCTCACAAACACTCTCTCACAGACTCTCATAGACACTCTCTCACAGACTCTCACAGACACTCTCTCACAGACTCTCACAGACACGCTCTCACAGACACTCTCACAGACTCACACACTATCACAGACACTCTCACAGACACTCTCTCGCAGACACTCTCCCACAGACACTCTCCCACAGACACTCTCCCACAGACACTCTCCCACAGACACTCTCCCACAGACACTCTCCCACAGACACTCTCCCACAGACACTCTCCCACAGACACTCTCCCACAGACACTCTCTCACAGACACTCTCTCACAGACACTCTCTCACAGACACTCTCCCACAGACTCTCACAGACACTCTCTCACAGACACTCTCTCAGACTCTCACAGACAGAATCTCACAGACTCTCACAGACTCTCACAGACACTCTCTCACAGACACTCTCTCACACACTCTCTCACACACTCTCTCACACACTCTCTCACACACTCTCTCACACACTCTCTCACAGACACTCTCTCACATACACTCTCTCACAGACACTCTCTCACAGACACTCTATCACAGACACTCTCTCACAGACACACTCTCACAGACACACTCTCACAGACACACTCTCACAGACACTCTCTCTCACACTCTCACAGACACTCTCACAGACACTCTCACAGACACTCTCTCACAGACACTCTCTCACACTCTCCCACAGACTCTCACAGACACTCTCTCACAGACACTCTCTCACAGACACTCTCTCAGACTCTCACAGACTCTCACAGACTCTCAGACACTCCCACAGACACTCCCACAGACACTCCCACAGACACTCCCACAGACACTCCCACAGACACTCCCACAGACACTCCCACAGACACTCTCACAGACACTCTCACAGACACTCTCACAGACACTCACACACACTCTCACAGACTCTCACAGACACTCTCAGACACTCTCACACACTCTCACAGACACTCTCTCACAGACACTCTCCCACAGACTCTCACAGACACTCTCTCACAGACACTCTCTCAGACTCTCACAGACACTCTCTCAGAGTCTCACAGACTCTCACAGACTCTCACAGACTCAGACACTCTCACAGACACTCTCACAGACACTCTCACAGACACTCTCACAGACACTCTCTCACAGACACTCTCCCACAGACTCTCACAGACACTCTCTCACAGACACTCTATCACAGACACTCTCTCACAGACACACTCTCACAGACACTCTCTCTCAGACACTCTCTCAGACACTCTCACAGACACTCACAGACACTCTCACAGACACTCTCTCACAGACACTCTCCCACAGACTCTCACAGACACTCTCTCACAGACACTCTCTCAGACTCTCACAGACACTCTCTCAGAGTCTCACAGACTCTCACAGACTCTCACAGACTCTCAGACACTCCCACAGACACTCTCACAGACACTCTCACAGACACTCTCACAGACACTCTCACAGACACTCTCACAGACTCTCACAGACACTCTCTCACAGACTCTCACAGACACTCTCACACACTCTCACAGACACTCTCTCACAGACACTCTCTCACAGACACTCTCCCACAGACTCTCACAGACACTCTCTCACAGACACTCTCTCAGACTCTCACAGACACTCTCTCAGACTCTCACAGACACTCTCTCAGAGTCTCACAGACTCTCACAGACTCTCACAGACTCTCAGACACTCTCACAGACACTCTCACAGACACTCTCACAGACACTCACACATACACTCTCACAGACTCACAGACACTCTCACAGACACTCTCACAGACACTCTCACAGACACTCTCACAGACTCTCTCACAGACTCACAGACACTCTCTCACAGACACTCTCTCACAGACACTCTCTCACCGACACTCTCTCACCGACACACTCTCACAGACACTCTCTCACAGACACTCTCTCACAGACTCTCTCACAGACACTCTCTCACAGACACACTCTCACAGACACACTCTCACAGACACTCTCTCACAGACACACTCTCACAGACACACTCTCACAGACACTCTCTCACAGACACTCTCTCACAGACACTCTCTCACAGACACTCTCTCACAGACTCTCACACTCTCTCACAGACTCTCACAAACACTCTCTCACAGACTCTCACACACTCTCTCACAGACTCTCTCTCACAGACTCTCTCACAGAGACTCTCTCTCACAGACTCTCTCTCACAGACTCTCACAGACACTCTCTCACAGACACTCTCTCACAGACACTCTCTCACAGACTCTCACAGACACGCTCTCACAGACACGCTCTCACAGACAGTCTCTCACAGACACTCTCTCACAGACACTCACAGGCCCTCTCTCACAGACACTCTCACAGACACTCTCACAGACACTCTCACAGACTATCTCACAGACACTCTCTCACAGACACTCTCTCACAGACACTCTCTCACAGACACTCTCTCACAGACACTCTCTCACAGACACTCTCCCACAGACACTCTCCCACAGACACTCTCCCACAGACACTCTCTCCCAGACACTCTCTCCCAGACACTCTCTCCCAGACACTCTCTCCCAGACACTCTCCCACAGACTCTTTCCCACAGACTCTCTCTCACAGACACTCTCTCACAGACACTCTCTCACAGACACTCTCTCACAGACACTCTCTCACAGACACTCTCTCACAGACACTCTCTCACAGACACTCTCTCACAGACACTCTCACAGACACTCTCTCACAGACTCTCACAGACTCTCACCGACACTCTCTCACCGACACTCTCTCACCGACACTCTCTCACCGACACTCTCTCACCGACACTCTCTCACCGACACTCTCACAGACTCTCGAAGACACTCACACAGACACTCACACAGACACTCACACAGACACTCACACAGACACTCACACAGACACTCACACAGACACTCACACAGACACTCTCTCACAGACACTCTCTCACAGACACTCTCTCACAGACACTCTCTCACAGACACTCTCTCACAGACACTCTCTCACAGACACTCTCACAGACACTCTCTCACAGACTCTCACAGACACTCTCTCACAGACTCTCACAGACACTCTCACAGACTCACAGACACTCTCACAGACTCTCACAGACACTCTCACAGACTCACAGACACTCTCACAGACTCTCACAGACACTCTCTCACAGACACTCTCTCACACTCTCTCACAGACTCTCACAAACACTCTCTCACAGACTCTCACAGACACTCTCTCACAGACTCTCACAGACACTCTCTCAAAGACTCTCACAGACACTCTCACATACACGCTCACATACACTCTCTCACAGACACTCTCACACTCTCTCACACTCTCTCACAGACTCTCACAGACACTCTCCCACTCCCCTCTTCTACCCCTCAACCCCTTTTCTACCCCTCTACCCCTTTTCTACCCCTCTTCTACCCCTCTTCTACCCTTCTACTACCCTTCTACTACCATTCTACCCCTCTACTACCCTTCTACCCCTCTACCCCTCTTCTACCCCTCTTCTACCCCTCTACTACCCTTCTACCCCTCTTCTACCCCCTTCTACCCCCTTCTAGCCCTCTTCTACCCCTCTACCCCTCTTCTACCCCTCTACCCCTCTTCTACCCCTCTACCCCTCCTCTACCCCTCTATCCCTCTTCTACCCCCGTCTACCCTTCTACCCCTCTTCCCCTCTACTACCCCTCTACTCCTCTTCTACCCCTCTTCTACCCCTCTACTACTCCTCTACTACCCTTCTAGCCCTCTACCCCTCTTCTACCCCTCTTCTACCCCTCTTCTACCCCTCTTCTACCCCTCTATCCCCCTTCTACCCCCTTCTACCTCCTTCTAACCACTTCTACCTCCTTCTACCCTTCTACCCCTCTTCTACCCCTCTACTACCCCTCTACCCCTCTTCTACCCCTCTACCCCTCTTCTACCCCTCTACCCCTCTTCTACCCACTGTAACTAGCAAGGACACTGTGTCACGGGAGCATCACTCAGCACCACCACAGCATCACCACAGCATCACTCAGCACCACCACAGCATCACTCAGCGCAACAGCAGCATCACTCAGCGCTACCACAGCATCACTCAGCGCCACCACAGCATCACTCAGCGCCACCACAGCATCACTCAGCGCCACCACAGCATCACTCAGCACCACCACAGCATCACTCAGCGCCACCACAGCATCACTCAGCGCCACCACAGCATCACTCAGCGCCACCACAGCATCACTCAGCGCCACCACAGCATCACTCAGCGCCACCACAGCATCACTCAGCGCCACCACAGCATCACTCAGCGCCACCACAGCATCACTCAGCGTCACCACAGCATCACTCAGCGTCACCACAGCATCACTCAGCGTCACCACAGCATCACTCAGCGTCACCACAGCATCACTCCGCGTCACCACAGCATCACTCAGCGTCACCACAGCATCACTCAGCACCACCACAGCATCCCTCTGCACCACCACAGCATCCCTCTGCACCACCACAGCATCCCTCTGCACCACCACAGCATCCCTCTGCACCACCACAGCATCACTCTGCACCACCACAGCAACACTCTGCACCACCACAGCAACACTCAGCGCCCAGGGACATCTTAAGGATTTTGGGGGCCCTGGGCCAAACTTATTTTGGGGGCCCTTGTTCCGAACAGCTTTGAATTTATGATCCAATTCCAGCTCTTTCATGCCCTCTTTGGCCAGGTCACTGACAGTGCACAGACACAATTTCTAAATGTGTTTACATCTAATATTTAGGGCTAGTGATGTGTTTTCAATATTGTAACACAGCAGGAGCTCACTAATATAACTGCAAATAATCTCTGTGACACCCTCCCATTTCTCATATGTGAGGTCCTATTTTGATCTAAAAGAAACTTTTTTATGGATTTTGCATGAAACATAAACACACATTTCTCTGCAAAATGTCTGTAATAGACTCACAAATCACCCACATTAAAAAATAAATGAAAGGAAAACGGTATTTAAAACAATTGATTTAAGAATTATTAAACGTCATTAGGGCAAGACTTTCTGCAGAACAGAGCTGGCTCTATCAGGGGGCCACCCTGAAAGGCTGGGGCCCTGGGCCAGAGCCCACTTTGCCCATGCCTTAAAACGTCTCTGTCAGCGCCACCACAGCAACACTCAGCGCCACCACAGCATCACTCAGCACCACCACAGCATCACTCAGCACCACCACAGCATCACTCAGCACCACCACAGCATCACTCAGGGCCACAACAATATCACTCGGCGCCACCACAGCATCAGTCAGCACCACCACAGCATCACTCGGCACCACCACAGCATCACTCAAGGCCACAACAGCATCACTCAGCACCACCACAGCATCACTCAGCACCACCACAGCATCACTCAGCGCCACCACAGCATCACTCAGCGCCACCACAGCATCACTCAGGGCCAGCACAGCATCACTCAGGGCCAGCACAGCATCACTCAGGGCCAGCACAGCATCACTCAGGGCCAGCACAGCATCACTCAGGGCCAGCACAGCATCACTCAGGGCCAGCACAGCATCACTCAGGGCCAGCACAGCATCACTCAGGGCCAGCACAGCATCACTCAGGGCCACCACAGCATCACTCAGCACCACCACAACATCACTCAACACCACATCAGTATCACTCCGCATCGCCTTTGCAATAGTACACCACCACATCATCATCACTCAGCAAGACCTAAGTATCATTCAGCATCACCTCAACATCGTCTCAGCACCAGTCACCACCACCACCACCACCACCACTACCACCTCAACATCACTCAACACCACCTCAGCCTGCTCTCGGAATCTGCCATCTGTTGATTCTCCCCTAGCGTCTGGCCGCTGCTAGTGTTATAATACAGGTACTAGTTCACAACCTTCAACCTCCAATTGTTTATGCCCCCTCAAAATAAAATTTAACAAGCATTGCAAGAACAAAAAATAAATGAGGAAATGTTTTATTGTACATACATTTTTTAATATGGTCGTTCTGTTGGACATAATGCCTTCTTGGTCATATATAAGGTAACAAAAATGCTTCTGGCACTTTTTTATTACAACTTTTCAACATGCTGCAAAGCAGCCACACTTCTCTACAGCACAGCTTAAACACATTGGCAAAGTCAATAGCTCTGCCTAAACACTTATAAGGCCCCAAAGGCGAGACCTATTGGCTATGCCAATGCTTGTTTCTTTTTCAGTCCACACTCTATAAGATTGCATGTGTTTTCTAGCTATCTCCCCCGTGTGCTGTTTCCCCACACCCCAAATATCTCCCCTGTGCTGAGTGGCTTCGACCAAGCCCAGTTTGTCTGTAAAAGCAGAGCAAAATGGCTATTTTTTGCTGGGATATGATTAAGCAACAGGGCAAGCATATCCCTTTACATTTTGACACTTGCTTATTCTTTTTGAATTTGCTTCAGTTTCCTGAATGGAAAGTATTTGAAAAATACCTAACTCCATTTATAAAAAATGTAAAACATTGAATATGTATTGAAATACAGTGCGTTGAAATGTACGTTTAAGACACCATATGATATGTATTTCCTTCCTCCTGTATTTTGTATGTTATTTGTTTTACTTTTTTAAACAATACTTTACAGACAAGCATTGACAAATCCAACAGCTTGGCACTCACATTATAAAGGTGAGAGATATTGGCTTTGCCAATGCTTGTTCTTCTTTGTTATTGCTTTATCTCAGTGTCAGGAATGGAGAGTAGGCATCCGTATTTCTTTCACTTATATATACTAGCACTCTATTGGAACCCTTATGAGTCTCTCTGTTTCATGTTACCAGATGCAGCGAATATGTGCGTCTCATAACCTGGCATATCCCATGGACATTTGGACCAGGTTTCCTGTAGGAGGCAAATGCCAAATTCTTTCAAATAGCTTCACAAATCCACATCACTTTTTTGGCCTTAATGTCAGCAAAGCTACCGAACAATATTCTTAATTGTTCTGCTTCTTGTGCTAGTCATATCATCATAGAACTGCTGCATCTCCGATTAGTAACCTTTTGTTCTCTTCAGTCTGTGGTCGCCAACTCAGTCGGTCTTTGGTTATGAAACCTATGTAGCAGTGTGCATCTAATGCTCTCTTATGAATGATCACATCTACTCTTTTCCTTATTGCAGACACAACTACACCTTAGTCAGGCGGCTACCTTCTCTTCTTTCTGTTTTTTTAATCATATATTTAATTTGATTAAATTATATTAATTTTCATTTACACTGACCCTACCTTAACCACAAATGGATTCAAAGTACATATTTAAAATATTATTTTACATTATAGCAACACCAATTTCCAATCCTAATTCAAATTAAATACAGCTAAATGATTTGTTAAATTACATTAATGTTGATTGTAGAACTAACTCTATTTGTAATCAAATTAATATTAAAAGTAATTTTAAAAAGTAATATTTTCCTAATCCTAATGGTAACTGATACCCTATAATGAAATTTAATTGATATAGGTAAAGGTAAATTAAGTTATATTGTGCTAATAATAATTCATTTCATACCCTAATTTAAATTAAAGTATTTATAAACAGTGTTCTAACGTTCATGCTAACTCTGTGTGGGTTATTAAATTAGTTTCAATCTGTAAATAATTTTTCAGTGCTGTCTTTAATTGTTACGGATTTATTTCGTTTTAATTCAATTATGTTCAAATAATTACTGAGAAAGTAGCCATAACCCCTTTTTGATAACTCCTTATGCCTGATTGTGGTATTTCTGCTTTTATTCAATTTTTCATTAACAAAGGCATGTACATTTCTTCAGTCATGTGGGTTCCTTCACTATACCAATTTTGAACTCTGGAACTTTAGATTGCGGATTGCTGTTACATAGTTATATTTAGCTATTTATTATCGCTTAAAGGACCATTTTGATGCACTTGAAATTGCTGCAGCCTTATTACATCAAATCTCGATTTGTAACGTTGTCGTATACAGCATCACTTCTTAGGGCACAAATAGAAAACTGTCTCAATTGCAGGAGCATATTATGCACCACCTAATTACCGTTTGCACAGTGTGTGGTGGCTAGCAGTTGCGCAATTTGTACTTTATTCCAAGTTGCAAACCTGTGAATGTGAAATAAAGTGGCAATTTTTCGTTTTCCTTCGCTTTGAGGAGTCCAAAATGGCAATTCTTTTCTGTTTGTCCTGCTGATTTTCGCCAGTATATACTTTGTGAAAATCAGAAGTGCAAACACTAACCTGTTCTGTCCTTTTTTCTCTTTAACCCAGGAACCGGATGGTGACAGGGGAGGAGAATGTAGATGAAGACCGGTGAAGTAAATGTAGTTATTTTCTGTGGGGGGCGTAGGGGCCACTAACCTGTTCTGTCCTTTTTTCTCCTTAACCCAGGAACCGGATGGTGACAGGGGAGGAGAATGTAGATGAAGACCGGTGAAGTACATGTAGTTATTTACTGTGGGGGGGGCGTAGGGGCCACTAACCTGTTCTGTCCTTTTTTCTCTTTAACCCAGGAACCGGATGGTGACAGGGGAGGAGAATGCAGATGAAGACCGGTGAAGTACATGTAGTTATTTACTGTGGGGGGCGTAGGGGCCACTAACCTGTTCTGTCCTTTTTTCTCTTTAACCCAGGAACCGGATGGTGACAGGGGAGGAGAATGCAGATGAAGACCGGTGAAGTACATGCAGTTATTTACTGTATGTATTTGACTAACGTGACCTTTTCCTTTCACATGTAAAAGGGCAATGGAATAGTTTGTGCACTTGTTGTCAAGTTTGTTACCAACCTCTTACGAATATTAGGGTGTTGTGGAAGGTGAATTGATGCATCTGAACCAGAAACGATGCCCTGACAAGAGGGAACAAAAAGAAAGAAAGAAATAAGTAGTTCCAGCTGAGGTGAGTCTGACCTGCTTTGGTTAGACTCGGCTCTGAACCCTTTCTTCATTTGACGCCAGGAGAAAGATTTGAACAATGTGGAATCTGCACTCAATAAAAGCAGTAAGGTCCAATAGACATAAGAGCCCTTATTACACTGGAAATGCCTCCAGCACTAAATCAGTTCTGTGGTTATTAATGGTCTACTTGAAGTACCAGCTAGTGTTGTTGTGCATTTTTGGAGGTGGTATGGAATTAGCAATGAGAAGTACCACCAGTGGCAATCACTGATGGCCGATGAACAGTGCGGGTCGGTGAAAATCACATTCAGCAGAATCCACATATCTTTGCATTTAGCAGTTAAGTAAACCAACTGGGGCAAGATTTACCACTAACTGGTAAAAATACAGCCAGCCAAAAATACATTTTAATACAGGGAGTGTGGCCATGGCGCCAGTATGGCAAAACACTTGAACACTCGGGCATCGTTAGCTGTGTTTAGTGAACTTGCATAGGTAATGTTTCTTGTTGTGGAAATATGCCAGAGGTTTAAGCTATTTTAAGACCTACTCAGAGCTGCTGGTATTTTGGATGGTAAAATCCATCATTTTTTGGCCATTGTGGCTGCCATTATGAGTGGTCCTATAATTCAACGGAACCATAAGTATTGCATTAACACTGCATCCATGTGATGTTTCATTTGGAGAGTTCACCTGCTGCAATAAGGCAAAGTCTCTGGGTGGAATACCAGAGAAAAGGTTGCAGAAATCGGCACAGTAAATCAGATTTCCACATGTGACTCCTCGCTAAAAAACCGCATATTTTCTGCTACTTCCCTGCCCTCAGATTTCCCGGAGCCCCTGGTAACAGTAATCCTGGGGTGGGCAAACATCGGCAATTATTAAGGGCCACTCATAATTAAGGGCTAACGTATGCTTTGAACGGTCACTGGGTGAGTAATGGAATACAATTACTGCCTGCTATAACTTCATCACCAGTGTCAACTGTTTTGTATGAATTTTACTGCTGATTGAAAATGTTTTCTTCTCTAATGGAAGGAATTTACCCCTTTTCCCCAGCAGGAATTATCCATTACCGCTCACTACCCATTCCACACTGTGTGCTGGCTAATTGTTACATATAATGATGTTGCTTGTTGCTGCATTAAGAGAAAAATTAATTTTAAGAGAGAGAAAATTAATTATGGCCTAAAGCTGCCCATTAATGCCATCAGAAACAAATACTTTGATTAATCTGGAATCCCACAAAGAAGTTCAGACTCATTTGACCTTGTCAGAAGGCAGGGACACAAGGAGTGTATGCCTCAGCACAGCAACCAACAGCTGCTCAACAAAGAGGAAGGACAATTAATCAAGGCAGTGATGCTTCAAAAAGCAGTGAACAGAAGAGAGCCGAGTTAAATGGTTTGAGGATGCATGCGTTCTGCATAAGCCCACTGTGGTAAATTCCATCTGCAATCGTTTGCATTTTTATTTCCAGGATAATTAAAAGGGAGGTGCTTGGCAGTAACATGGTCCCTTGACAACCTTTCATGCGTCAGTATCAGTAAGTGAAGCACCTCCTTGCTAAGAGAGAAGGGCGTATGGATGTTAGTAGCCCTGATCAGACCTTGCCTGTCAGCACTTTTCTCGCAGCTTTGCATTCCTAAATATCACCCCTGCATATCATTGCTATCTCTCCCACCCCAATCCCTTCCAATGTTGTAGTGCATTGTTAGGACAACAAAAACAGTGCAAAGAAAGCCAGCTCCTCTTTGCCTGATTTTACTGGGCATGTCTTCGTTAATCTCTCTCATTCTGAAAGTGTTGTGTCTGAGGGAACCCTTAGCCGCATTCAAGTCAGTAGCACTGTCCTACACTCAGTAGGGTGTATATTTACACGCTTGACATATGCTAGCTTTCAGTATAGAGCTCTGCAAAGTGCTTCTCTGCAGATTCCAGAGCAAAGCGGGGCCAGCTCCGGTTTCCACGTTTATTGACAGATCTAACCTCATAATTCATCATCAAGCAATATTTCAAAACACACTCAAATAAATAAAGCAAAAATCAATAGAAAATAGATTAAAGTGACTTAAAAACCCTACAATAATAAAATGAATGCAAAACAGTAAGAACATCAATTAAAAACATTAAGCTAGCAGGACACAGTTCACACTCATCAAAGTACAATTAGAGCAACTCATTTCATTTCGCGAAAACATGTGCATAGAAATGGTCGTTGTTAATCGAGCGGCCACTCTAAGTCTAATAGACCATGCATTAAAAAGGAATTTACTGTAGTCACTACCACTCTAGTAGAATCGCTTTTGCAAATTCTAAAAGTATTAGTACGGTGTGACCAGTGGCGTTACTAGGGGGGCGCGGGGGGTGCGGACCGCACCGGGTGACATCATCACATGGGGTGACACCTTTCCCAAATGAGACTATTTACTAAATAGTCTCATTTGGGAAAGGTGTCACCCCATGTGATGGTGTCATGGGGTAAGTCGTGAGGGGGTGACACCATGAGTTACCGCACTGGGTGACACCAACCCTAGTGACGCCGCTGGGTGTGACATCTTCAGTAGATGACACGGGTGGGGGGGGGGAGCTTGGTCTAGATTAATTTGGGCAAAAAAAGAGCAGATGTTCCTCGGTCTCGTGGGATAACATGCATGACTGGCACAAAGTGGACCTTGCTTGTAGAGGAGCCCATTTTGCTAAAAACACAGCTGTGGGCACGGTACCATACCTAAATTGTAGTAAAGCGAGCGCGCATGCGTTGGACAAATACAATTTAGAAATTCCTCAGCCTTGGGCACACTCTTGTGTAATAGAGAGGACCTTGTGCAACTGCCTGTAGAACTCGACAATTCATTCTGGGCAGTAGCTCTCTCCCAGCATCTAGCCTTAACAACAGTAGCCACAGTGAACGTGATGGAAGAGGGCTCGTCCCAAACATGACCTAAGCCCAGATCATAGTGTTTTTTTTTAACATAGGCTAGCCTCTTGATGGTATTAGAGTGGCATAAGTTTATCATATCAACAAGGCCCTCTCTATAGGACTGTAGATCCTCAACGGCCCATTCAAGGACCCAATAAAATAACAGCTTTAGTGAAGCCAATGCAGGCACAGGTTTAAGATCAAGGTCCAATCTATGCGGAAATAGAGGGGTACCTCTTCCCATATCTGTAAGAGCTCTTATGAAATTGTTCTCATTGGTGCCCAGGGAGCCCGTGGAGCAATGGCCCCATAACTCTGTGACATACAATGCTGCTCCCCTTCATTGAGCTTTTCTAAATTTCCATGGCTGGAAGAATTGTATACCAGGTTCCCTTTTAGCAAATCCAACAATGGCTGCAGCTCTATGGGGTAACAAGAGTGAGCTTTACAGATCTGCAGGGACCATGATCCAGAGTCAGCCAGACAGATCCCCAGGTATTCAAATTCCTTAACCCATTCCAGCAGTTCCTGTCCCAGGCTAATGGATCCCATCTCCCTCTTCCTCTTACCGTAAGTCATCTGCTTGGTTTTTAGTGAATTAATTTCAAGGTCTTGTGACATGCAAAACGTATAATATATGTGTCTACAAGGGTTTGAGAGCCAGCATTGGTTTTAGCAAACAGAAAAGTGTCATCCGCAAAGAAGAGGGAAGGGATTTTCTGACCTGCTACCATAGGGGAACCATTTGCACAGTTGATCAGGAAGTTAACACCGTTATTGATGTACAAAAGGAAAAGTGTGGGAACCAGGACACAACCTTTGCGCACACCCTTGTCAATGGCAATTTCCTGGGTTAATTTGCAGTTCACATCACAGCAAACCCTGGGAAAGTTCCCCTCGTGAAGGTGCACAATGATATTTAACAACCTACAAGGGATTCCTAACCCATGAAGAACCTCCCAGAGTTTCTACCTGGGGACCAACTCAAAAGCAGCTCGGAGATCAATATATGCAACAAAATGTTCACAGTCTTCCACTTGGTCGTCAAAAAGCAGAAGACCTGGCCAGTGGAGCTGGTTTTAGGCCTAAATCCTGCCTGGAGGTGGGAAACGATATGGTTTTCATCAATCCAATCTAATAGTCTCTCCAAGACCTGTTTGCAAAAGACCTTTTGTATATTATCAAGGAGACTGATTGGGCGGTAATTAGACAAAATGTTTGGATTTCCTTTTTTGAAAACAGGCACAATCTCTGCCCCTTTGCATGAGGCAGGAATTCCTGCACTGGCCAAAATAGCATTAGAGACAGTATTAATGTTGGGGACCCAGATACGTTGATCAGATTAAAAATGATCCTGTGGGATCTTGTCCTTGCCCGGTGCCTTGCCAGTCTTCTGGGAGGAGACCGCTGTGGCTGTCTTGGTTAGGGTCAAAACTACTTGTGGGAAAGTAGACTCAGGAGGACAAACAAAGCCTTCTGCGCTTCTCTTAGGAATCAAGTCAGTTTTTCGTGAAGATGAGTAAAGGTTCCTGAATGGGTAACCCACTTGCATGGCAGAATAGATTTTTCCTCTGGCTTAGGTAAATTCCCACTACCTAGACATACTAACTGCCAAAATTTCCTTGCGTCATTATTATTAGAGGTTTCTAAAAGATATTCCAAATTATTCCTTTCCCAGTTTGCCTTAACTTGCCTTATCGCAAACCAATATAGTGCTCTACAGTTCCTAATCTCATGACTCACTCCTTTTTTGTATTGCTTTAAGGAGGTTGTTCTTTGCCACTATGCACTGTTGAGAGAACCACCCACCCCGGTTAAAATTATGAGACCTTTCCTAAAAATCTTAAGAAAGAAGTTTTTAAGACCATAAAAAATAACTTGCCGTGCTCAGCGACGACCATATCATTATTTCCCTAGGTATTAGACATCGCTGCCATATGGGAAGCAACATTAGTGTACATGTTTGCCAACACCTCAGGGGAAGAACACACAGCTTCCCACTTCTCATTTGTTCGGTTATTGGTGACCTCCAAAATTTAGCAATGGGCTGAGATAGAAATGGCAATCGATGGGGAATTAGGTCCTTTATAATTAGGACCATGGTCGATCACTTCCCTCTCTAGGACTCTACTATCTTCCATCAGCCGCCATATCCTAAGCTCTAAAACAATATAATCAATATGACTGGAATAAGCCCCTCTTTTAAAGGTTGCCATAGGAAGGACGAATGCTAAGGTAAGGTCAACCATTTGGAGGGCAGCCCTCGAGAGGTGATGACTCTTTTGAGATGTTAGTGCAGGAATGCCCCCTTCTACATCTTCATTGTGGCACAAGTTCTGTGTGATTCCATACAGTTTGTAAGTTAAATTCAGGTCATCTGCCAAAATAAAATGATGGGACTCAGAATGCTAGGCTAGAGTCTCATCTAAGAGATAGCGAGTTAGAGACTCCTTCCAATTGCCAGAACTTCAGTTGTAGATATTAATAGTAAGTGTAATGATTAGCCTTGCATATCTAATGATGCAATGGGCAGCATCACTACAGAGCAGGTCAGCATATTAGTCACCAGAAAAGAAACCCACCCGAAGGGCATTCTGCAGGGGACCTGGTAATCGGAACACAATAGCTCTTAACGCCACTTCTAAAAAAGCTATCAATCATCCGTGTTTTCTGAAAAAAGACAAATCCCATGAGAATCCATAAGTTGGCCCCATTCTAAATCTTCAAATTTCGGGTTTATCCCAGCAATGTTCCAGCTAGTGAACTCCCACACGTTGTTGGTAAGTGATGTTAATATTTCTTTTAAGTAATGAATACTTTTTGATCCTATTATCCCTACAGGTGTTGATCAAATGTCATTAGGCAGTGGAAGGTATGAGCGCATTAGGCCTTATTATTGCTGCATGGGATGAATGCATAGACAGGCAGGGAGTATAGAAGCCCTGAAGAAGGGTATAGACCCACCAGGGCTTTTTTAGATGGCTGAAACATTCTGGCATAAAAATAGGGGTTGATGAATTATTGAATATCATCATAAGCCTGGCATATCTTTTTTCTAACCTTACCAAAGGTACCCAACAATAAAGGGAAATCCTTGGGTTTACCTTTAGGTATTTTTATCATTTATCTGGATCCCTGCAATTAATCCAGCAAGCATTTATAAAAGAACTCCCAGCAAGGTTCGAGTCCACCGAGGTGGTATTTACCTACCGAGGTGTGGGGAACCATCAGTGATGAAGCATGTCATTATAAGTTGTGGGTAAGGCACCTTCCCCAAAATCTTTTGGATTCCTGTAGGTTTATTATGATAGCCTCTCACATACCTTAGGCATCTTTAGTGAGTTCCTGCCTCAATAACCCCCAGGTGTTCATGAATTGGCTTTAGTTTAGCCTCCAGGATATCGGTTATTTTACTACACAGAACCCTCACAGCTTCAGCAATGAATGCCTCGCCCTGGCCATCAAAGTCCTCATTTGAACTTGCAGATATTAAGCAAGTGGTTTTAGGGTTGTCGTGTGATTGATCCCTCCTCCTTTTTGCTGGCTGGCCATTAGCTGAAGAACTAGATGCGTTCAATAATAACTCAGAGTGCACTGGGGAGAAGGAAAAAACTCCAACTTGGAAGTGTTAGTAGAACCCCCAGATGCACAGTCCTCAGCTATTTGGCAGACAGGATACGGTGGTAGAGTAGGAGTGAGGGACAAACGGTGTTCAGCAAGTTCAATCTCTTTGTTAATGACGCATACTGTGCGCTGAAGGAATCATTCAAGTGAAGAGCCGTCTGGGGTTTGGGCAAGTTGGCAGCAGTTGTATGTTTCCCCATTCTGGCAAAGTTAATGCTAAATAATCCAATGAATAGGTACTTCACAAAGTGGTAAGAAAGCAAAACAGTCAATCAGTACCATAGGAGGCCACACATGGTTCGAACGTGTTGTGAATTCGAAAGGGATATGGCCCAGCCCAGACTCTTCCGGCAATTCAGATTCCAGTGCAAAGTGGTGCCAGTCATTTCCCTGGCACTTAGTCCCCTCATCTATCCAAATTTTTTTATTGCAAGTTCGAGCTATCCAATCCCCATTCCAAAAATGCAACAAAAGTATTTAGGCATCACTAAGACCCCAATAACAAGATGAGGGGAATGGAATTCCTGTGTAGAACTCCACTCCACACAACTATAAGAGGGCTGTTGTTCCGGCATTCGGTTTTCCTGGGTGTGGGAACAACGGACTTTGTTTTAGCAGCCAGAATATCCATACAGTAGGCAGTGCATCCTGGCCAGGTTTCATGGCCTTTGTTAGACCCCTTCCATGGCACAGGGAGCATGTAATGCTCCCCACCCTGCCAAGGAATGTCTTTTCCTTTCTGCGCCCACCTTTTCCTGTACCAACCCTCACTACTAACCAGTCCCACTGCTCACATTTACCACTTACTCACACTAAGTGCTAAATCTGAGCCTTAATATCCATGGACAAGGGAATACTCTGGAGCATTTAAACTGGTAAAATTGGGTCCATTCTGTCATTCCCCATTCCATGGGGATTGACTTGCATGGGACAGGTGAGGTGTCACCACATGGAGGTGCTGTTTAGGTATGTGAATTGCCTGTTCACACTGGATATTCTCAGCACCAGAGTATATCTACCGTTTCAGGGCCAAGAGTGGGAATCGTCCAGTGGACCTTCCCTGGCTTGTGATTCAGGTGCGGCTGAGTTTGCATGGCATCTTTTGAGCATTTAAGCACCTGGAAAAGGATCCATTAGCATGATTTTATAGTTGATAAAATGACTTACTTTATTGTCAAGGTATTTGAGAAATCACAAAAAACACCTTCTCATCTCCTTACAGGAGATAATAGCAATCACTATATTAATACCTCCCCCAATCCCTAAACAAATTAAACCATCAAACCTGGCCAGCTATGTTCTAATGCCTCTTCCAATGGACCCTAGAAAACGTTTATAGTACACCCGCACCGCCTTTCCTCTCTCTCGCCTCCAAGTTCACAGAATCACCCGGTCCACAGACAAACCTACCTTACTTATAATGTAATTTCTCCTGATGTACCTGTCATGTCCTTACCTTTGCATACCGGTCCTCCATCAAGCCCGTCTACTCAATGGATCAGGGCTGCAATATCTCATCACGGAATGCATCAAACCCCCTAGCCAACCTACCTGAACTTAAACCTAACTGGAACCTAACTTTACTTCTAATGATTTTAGTGAGCCTGCCTTGAGGAACAAAATGGATGCACAAGTGTTTTACTCGACAATTACCTTTAGCTTCATACACTACAGGTGACCGTGGACACAAGCTTGGGGGGGATTCGTGGTGCAAGGAGGAAAGAACACCCTTTACTCCTCTGCATGCACATGTGATGAAGTCACCCGATGGGTATTTGTCTGGCATTTTGACAGTGGCACGGTTGGCAGCCCCTTCAGCACAAAGCCCTCTTGCCTTTCGGATTCCACCAAGCCCCCCAATGAGGGCTCCTCTGCCATTTTAGCAAAGAGAGATATGCTGTATACCTGCCAGTCTTATCTCATGCCAACAAGGAAAGTCCAGTTCACAATCCACAGAGGCTACACGCAATCTCTTAAGACATAATTCTGATCTTGGTGGTTCCTGTCAGAGAAGGGTACCCGCCTCACAAACAAGAGAAGCACCTTTATCCAGTAATCTAATATAAGGCATGTTTCATGAGCCAAGATCAATACCTCAAAATATCTCCAGGTCTGTCAACAGTTTTGACAAAATACAAGATTTTTTAAATTTTGATGTTTCTTTGCTAAAAGAGTCACTTCTGGAAACACTTGCAATTGAATCGCTGATTTGTCTGCGTAAAAATAATAAATAACAGCGACATCTGTGGTCCAGCGTCTATTCTCACAATTTTCACAACACTCCATGACTATGTGCAGCGACAATCGCCGAACCAAGCTCGAAACGTGTCTTTGGACCTCATGTACGTCACCCAGGATGTACCATACAGGCTATGATGCAGCCAACACCCTACAAACATGCTCTGCTGAAAAACTGCAAGGAACTAGGTTCACATCGGAATACTTCACGGTCTTCTCAGCAGTAAGCAGCGCTTTATAAAATATACAATACCACAAACTATCTGCCATGGAAAATGAAAAGTGCCCTTCACAGATTAACCTCATGCACCTGAAAGTATAACTAACATCCTAAAGCGGATACATAAATAAAGATATGTGGGCATATGTACAAGCAAATGTCGGAGCGCCGAGCGGTACCAAATTTGGGAGCACATGCTCCAACATTTCCAAAACGAGGGAATGCGCAGTATTTACAACAATATGACGCACTCGTGTGTTTTCCCTAGCGCTGGTGCTAAAATTAGCTGCCTAGCGCCAACACAGGCACGCCTGCGCCATAGTGCAAAGGTGCCTGTGTTGCAGGGAATGATTGTTTATGTGCAGGAAGGTGTCCCTTCCTGCACATAAACAATCAATAATGGTGATTACTTTACTTTAATGGTGATTACTTGTTACTTCTATGCGTGCTGCAGAATGCAGCACACATAGAAGTAACAAACTGTTATTATTAATTGATTGTTTATGTGCAGTTGTCTCATCTGTCTTTTCAGTCAAATAGATAGTAGTGAGTTGGGCTTATTCTTAGTAAAATTCCTGTGTATGTTATAATCTTCAAATGTCATTAAATATTTATTGAATTATTTATTTATTTGTTACATTTATACAGCACTGTCCTTCGCTGCAACTCCAGTTCAGAGTATGCAGGAGAAAATACTACTAAGCAGGATTAGGAAGGAGGAAAGAGGTGGGATATACTCCTTGGAGAAGAACGGGGAAGAAGGATAACTAAAGTCACAGAAGTGGAAAGAGAGGAGGAAGAAGCAGCATTCAGAAACAGACTCAGAATATGTGGTTTAATACACGTTTTGGAAGGACCCTAAGGAAGGAATTACAGTGCCTAATGTGTAGAAAAAATAAGTGCAAGGGCCTAAAGTTTTTCTTAGGAGCCCACCGCTAGCTCTGACAAATTCTGAGGTTGCTAAACACTAAGGCTGCCTACTTTTGATTCCACCAGATGCCTCTTTCTTCCAGCCACCCTACACTTCTTGTCTCATGCATGTTCTTTTTCATCCATGCTTTCTTTGTCAGAGTTTGTTCCAGTCTTTCTCCTCCTCATCCTCCTCCTTCTTTCTCCTTTTTCTGCCATTCACTCTCTTGGTCAGGATTAAAGTCTCATGATGAAGAATAAGTCCTCGTCCACATAAATGAGTTGTGGTGCCCATCACCTACAACCACCAGCACAAATTAGGTACTCTGGAATTGATATCATAGAAACAAGAAAAGCATTACATGTGTTTTGGCTCCCTGCAGTTTGTTTCTATTTCCAGGATTATTCAGCCATGAAGCACCAGGCAGACTCTTGAGTAGGGACTGCAAGTCCCAGGATCACTGCGGTGGGGTTCGCACAGCCAGACCATGTCCCTTTTCCCTCACGCTCATAAGCGCTTGAGGGGTCCTTCTGCATAAGGAGACCAGGTACCAGGTGGACTCTCGTGCAGGGGTTGCAAGTCCCATGATTCCTGCTTTGGGGGGCATGCAGAGCCACTTTTCCCTCACGCTCTTAAGCGCTAGAGAGGTCACGCGGGATAAGCCCAGGCCAAGGGCCTCAGAGGAATCACCCTTTCTAAGAACGTGGCAATGTTAGTTTGCTCAGCATTTTACCAGGGCCCTTCCTAAAGTTTTATTGTGCAACTCTTTTGTTGCTTCTGTACCTTCTGGCTGTTTGTCATAGACTGAATCCGATTGATGTGAGCCCGGTCCACTGTGGTTATCCGCTCCTTCATACTCCATTCGCAGTACTTGGACATGGGTAAGTGCAAGTCTTCTCCTGAACACTGTGCCCTGTTGGGGCTATAACCAATGACATTATATCAGTAGAAGAACTGGGTTAGCCTCACCGGCTGCTAAGCATTCTGACCGCATTATCTGAGGGGATTGCTTCTAAAGCAAAGTCTGATTCCAAGCTGTCCCCGGACGTCAATTCGCATATTGTTCAAGCCACCGTGCATCATCCTCCAGCAACATGTAAGCCTTCTAGGGAAAAAAAGAAGGCGGCAGCCTCCCTTTGGTCCATGACTGGCTCAGTTTTCACACTTTATGTTGTGACTGAATTGCTTGCTAAGTATTTTAGCAAACTGGAGAACTTATTCATTTCCTCCTTTACTGCCCGCCATGATAGGCTCAGTAAACTAGAAGATGCTCTTACCAAGCCTGAATCTACTTCCCAGCCTATTAATCCGACCACTGTGGGGGGCGGACAAAACTATGTTGTTTTGACTCCATGGTTGCAGGATCCCACACTTCGAAGGTGGGTAGCCGCAGAACACCTGTGTACAGCTAGAGGATTCCCACCATGTTGACCTTGGATCAACAATACTTACTGCTTGCAACACTGGGCCTCGCTCAGTCAGTGGGCTGAATGTACATGCCTTCCTCAAAGAATCTTCAGTCTTGGCAGCTGTCTTTCGCTGGAGCCAATACTAGTGGGAGGCCCAGTAATCTAGTTGTAAGAGATGGAGATTTTGGTTCCGATAATTAGAACCTTGATTTGCCACTGGCCACTACACCTGTAGAGGGGTGGCACGGTCAGGGTACTGCGATGGCCTTAGGGGATAACTGGCCAGGGCACCTTATGGAATGACACAGCACACAAGTCGTGGTTACATGCATAAGCCACGAGCGGCTTACGCACCTTTATTTATCACCTCGGGACGGAGCCTGGCCCGAGGGTGTAAGGTGCAACATTGTAGGATAGTTGCCGGATGGCTCACTACATCCTTCCTAACCTTTCATCAAAAATAATAAAATACCAAAACATAAAGAAAACACAACGTTCTCAGGGAATACAGCTTCCACATTGTCAGACTCTTCAACATGCAAAGTCCCCCAGTCTTTGGCTGTCTCTCGGATTTGCTCTCAGCTTATAAGGATGCCATCGCAGTGTTTCGGGTACATCACGCCTTGCATGCATGCTCGCTGGAGGAGTTAGTGTCATCTCTTTGGATGCACTCTGGGGACATCCGTCATCATTGTCCATTCCCAGGCTAGACCTCAACGGTTCCTCTTCCATGGCACTCGGATCTGTTAGGGACACCTCATTTCCCTCCACATCATCTTGACTTCGGTCTCCCACTGCTTTCCTGAACCATTAGATATTTCTTGAGACCACCATATCTACTCTCTTCGCGGTGACCATTGTTCCTCGCACTTTGACAATTTCCCAAATTTCCCTTTCAACAGGAGTCCGAAATTTCCACCACGGGTGTCGGTCTTTGATTACGACATGGTCTCCTTGTCTGATCGCCGTCTCTTGTGCTTTCCTCTTTCGACTGGCCATGTCATTGTTCATGCGCCTCTTTGCTTGGGCAGCAGCCACGTCCAACATTCTTGTTTCCCACTTGGAACTCACCGGAACTAGGTCCCTTACCGGCCTTCTCATGATGAGCTCACTTGGCGCACACCCAGTAGCGCTATGAGGCGTTTGTCGGTATACCCTCAGAAATTGATGTAAACATCCTTTCAGTTTTACTCCTTGGTCTACTCAGATCCGGAGTGCTTTATTGAGTGTTCTTAGGAATCTTTCTACCTCCCCGTTGGCTTGAGGCCACTGGAGAGTTATCCGCTGGTACTTAATGTTAAGGTGGTGGAGGTAGTCTCTGAACTCCTGGCCTTGAAAACGAGGACCGTTGTCCATCTTAATTTCATCGGGTAGTCCCAGCATTGTGAAGATCTTTTCCAAAGCTGGTTTGACGCACTCAAATGCAGTGGAGCAGACAAGCTCCACGGCCGGAAACTTGGTGTTGCTGTCTACTGCCACCAGAGTGATGCGACTGTCCTGAAGCTCCCGAAATCCATGCTCACTGATGACCATGGTTTGGTACAGGGACGTTCAATGATTACCGGCATCGTCAGGGGTTCACAACCAGTAATCAGACATTAATGGCAGCAATGCACAACCTCCTCCACCAGCCGGTCCATCCCGGGAAACCAATCCTTAGTCCTCAGACACGCCTTCGTCTTCGCCAACCCTTTGTGCCCTTGATGAGCTAGCTCGATGTTACGCCTCCAGAGACTCTGAGGTATTACAATTTGATGGCTTCTCAGTAGGAGCCCTTCAGTACTTTCACTTAGTCATCGCCACATGCACGTCCTAGCCTGTCGCTCCTCATCAGTAAGACTGCCGATAACAGCCAGAAAATCCTTCCACCAATGCTCTTTAAGAAACTCTTTCACTTTTCTGATGCAGCTATCTTCCTTAGTGGCTTCCATAATCTCCTCTAGAGACAGCACCCAGGGGCACGCCAGTTCAGTGACCAGTCTCACAAAACCTTCCACACTGTTGTCAGTCTATCGCTGCGTTCTTGAATCAACTGCCAGGCGGTGGTGCGAGAGACAATCCGCAGGATTGTTAATCCCCGGACGGTGTGCCACTTCGAAGTTGTACTGTTGTAACTGCACCACCCATCTGTCTATTCGTGGTGGTCTATAGTATTCGCGCTGTTCCTTCAAACAGTGGCTTGTGGTCGGTGATAACTTGAAAATTGTGGCCACACAAGTAAATGTGAAAATGCTGGCAGGCCCACCTGATGGAGAAGGCATCCCTCTCAATTTGGGTGTATCTTGTCTCTACTGCAGAAAGTGCACCACTAGCATATGCAATGGGTACCCATTCACCATGGGTATCTCGCTGTAGAAGCACTGCACCTAGCCCCACCAGGCTGGCATCCACAATAAATTCTGTCTGGCTTCCAGAGTTGGAGTACGCCACGGTGGCCCCTTGCAACAGAGCTCTCTTGACATCCCGGAATGCCTGTGACGCTGCCCCTGACCATTCCCATGGTGGGTCATTCTTTGTAAGCGCCCTCCGGGGTTCAAAACTGATTGCTAGCTGGGGGATGAACCTCCCACAATAGTTGGCCTTCCCCAGGAAAATGCGTTTTTCAGTGGGGTTCTGGGGAATGACAGCTGCTCTGATGGCCTCGACCTTCGCCGGATCCAACTGGAGACCATCTTGGGAGAATCTGTAGCCAAAGAACTCCACCTCGTTGGTGTAGAACAAGTATTTATGTTTGTGTAGTGTCAGTCAATGCTCCACGAGGCACTGCATGGTTGCTCTCAAACGCACATGATGCTCCTCTAGTGTTTGCGAGAAAATTAGGACGTCATCGGTGACGTTGATGATGCCCACCAGTCCAGACAAAGCCTCTCTTATAGCGTCCTGGAACACCTCTGCAGCGGAGGACACTCTGAAACTGAGTCTCTTAAATCTTCTCAACCCCACATGCATCGAGAATGTTGTTATGTACCGACTGGATTCATCCAACATTACGTGGTGGTATCCAGAGTTGAGATCAACTTTATTGAACCATTTTGTCCCATTTATCTCGTAGATCATTGAAGAGATGTGTCTTTCTCTATGTATTGCTTTATTTGGCAGTCGCATGTCCACACATAGCCGTATTGCCCCAGGCTGTTTGGGTTTGGGGGCAAATACCAATGGAGATATCCATGGGGTAGGACCAGGCACTTTTTATATTACTCCCACTTTTTCTAGTTTCTCCAGCTCTGTTTTCACTAAAGGTTGAAGATGGAACGGGACATGCCAGTGACGCAGAGCTATTGGCTTAACGGTCTGATCAATGTGCAGTTTCATTTTTACATTCTTTAAACACCCTAGTCCCTCAAAGAGCTCAGGAAACTCCGCCATTATTACTTCAGCATGGGATTGGTGTACTTGTTGAGCAAACAGTACCGCCCCAAATCTTCTGCTGTGTGTCAGCCTAATAGGGTGCCAGAACTGTCTTGGGGGATGTGGAACCTTGTCTGCGAGACCATCTTCCCATGTTTGACCTCCACCTCTCTAACTCCCTGCAAGGGAATGGGCGTCGTGCCCCCATACGTGTATATCTTTGCTTTGGTGTTCATAAGTTTCGGACAGGGCTCTAATTGCTGATATTGCTCCACATCAAGGATGTTCACTGATGCTCCTGTATCAATAAGGGTTGTTATCAGACTTCCACCTATGTCTACACAGCACATAGGAGGGGGCCTTCTCTTTTGGTTACTCCACCTGGTGAATGATATGGTGAATACTTCTTCCTCATCTTCGTCGTCCTCTTCCAGCAATTTCATTTGCTGACACACTACATGCTTCGAGTCCTGCTCCTCCCCTTCCTCCGATACTAGCTTGACTCAGCCAAATTTATTGTTCTTACCCCCTTCACTAGGCAGTCAGGTTGCTTTAGGATAAGCTTTTACAAAATGGTTCAGCCTCCCACATTTTAAGCAAGGTTTCCCCTTAGCCGGACAACCTCTTGGCAGGTGACTGTTGAGTCTGCAGTTCCCGCAGACCTTCTTCCCTCGATGGTTGCTGACACCCCCACATCCTTTCCCCGGCCACCTCCTGATGGTTTCCACCTGTCCCTCCTTGATTTTCATTGGGCCTGACTGTGATGAGGTCGTGACAATGAGGGCCAGCGCTGACTCCATTTCACCTGCTCCCGCATTCGCAAGCTCATGAGATCTTCCTAATATTAGGATGTCGTCTTATGATATTCCCGGCTGCCTCGGGATCAGCTGACTTAGGTTGATGGAGCAACAGCCCTGTATTAACTTCGAACATATTTCAAATTGCTTGTCTATTCCAGTCAGCCGCGGCTCATGCAGGTAAGAGCGGTGGGGCAGTGGGGTCGGGTGGGGGGGGGATTTCGACAGATGACGATGAGGGAAAGTTAATTATTATTTAATTTTCCCTTGTGGTCGTCTGTTGAATCCCTCCCCTACCTGGCCCTACCGACCTACTGCTCTTACGTGCACTGTTGGCTCCTGATTCCAGTGCTGGCACTGGCCAAATTGCACAACCTCACAAAGAACATATCTACAGACTCCCCTTCCTGCTGACGGGCTTGTCTCAACTTGAAGTGTTCGTAATCCGGGTTTAATTGAGGGTGGAGAATGCCTGTTCAGCGCCCTTGCATTAAAATCATCATCAGCCCCTGTATTAGGTAGGTCCAGAAACAATTCATGCAGTTCATCTCCCCCTTGTGTAACATGGTTGATTGCTTTACAGCACCATCCGTTTCGCGTGAGGCATGAAAGTAGTTTTACAGCCGCCCAATCCACTTCTGCCATCTTGGGGCTGCTGTCACAGGGTCCGCCAGTTGGGTGAATGGTAGCGCCACAAATGTGGAGTGGGAGCAGCGCTCTGATGCATTCTCCACCTCCTCAAGTTCCTGTACTGACATGTTGCCCAGTCACCACAAGGCGCCAGGTATCCATTCCAGTAACTACTTAATGTTGCCTTTGGCACGTCTGTATGGCTTGTCTCCCTTTTAAATGCACCTGCACCGACCCCGCAGCTGACTCAGTCTCATGGGTGCAGGATGGCAAGATAGACCAGAATTCACCGTTTTTTATCCCAAATCGGCCCATTTGCACTCAGGGCCTTGCACTCTTGTCTTCTTTACTAGGCCCACGTGCAATCAGGGCCTGTCTTTCACTCTCATTTTCCATTCACCTCGTGGTCTCACCATCGGCCACACTGGGCAGCATCTCTCCCGCCGCACTTCTCTGGCCTCACACAGCCTCGCCAGCACCGACCTCTCTTCTCTGCCGGCACCGGGACTTGACAGCACCCAGCAGCGTTCGCAATGGCCGCCTGGCTGTCATGCCCACCGCAACTGCTCCACTGCGAAGCTTACCTCAGAGCTGCCAACACCGCTTCAGGCCGCTCAGCGATGCCTCCGCCTGGCACGGCTTCTGCTCCGCTTCTTCGCCGTCAGCTGCAACTCACAGACACATGAGTCCGACAACTCGCACGGCCCTGAGACAATGTCAGGTAGCCTTGATACCACACCTTTCTGCGCTGCTACTCGTTGCTTCCCAGGTTGCGCCTTGCAGCGAGGGACAGACCCCCTCGTCACCAGTGTAGAGGGGTGGCACCTCTGGGTACTGCGATGACCTTGGGCATAATTGGGCAGGGCACATTATGGAACAGCACACAAGTTGTGGTTACGTGCATAAGCCATGAGTGGCTTACGCACCTTTATTTATCACCTCGGGACTGAGCCCGGCCCGAGGGTGTAAGGTGCAACATTGTAGGATAGTTGCCAGATGACTCACTACAACACCCTATGTTGTTGTGCTTGCCAGTGCACCCCCTCTAAAACCCGGGGCGGTTAAACATTATTTCCAGCTTAAAAACAAATGTATCCATTGGTTTGAGGGGGTGGCATGGCAATAACTTAATTCTATTTAACAGTGTTAATATGTTGCAAATACAATACATCAGCATTTGTAAAGCGCTACAGCTACCTCAAACAGAGGTGTCCCGGCGCTAGCATGATCCAGCAGCATAAGGGTATCAGATCTCCAAACTGAACAAATTCAACTAGTCCCGGCTAAAAAGCCATGTTTTTAGAGCTTTCCTGAACTCCCCTTCTTCCGGTATACGCCGAAGTCTTACCGGAAGTGAGTTCCATAATCTGGTTGCTCCAACTGAGAAAGCCCTTCCTCCAATACGAGCCTTTGCGAATTGGGGAACACACAGCAGATTCTGTGAATTAGAGCGTAACAACCGCCTTTGCTGATAAGGGCGGATACGTTTTTTGATGTAGTTGGGACCGCTGCCATTCTGGGCCTTGAAAGCAATTGTCAAGGCCTTAAATTCTATACGCTGTACAACTGGCAGCCAATGAAGTTGTTTAACATGTGGAGAAATATGTTGTCTGATTGGCACTCTTCTAATCAGTCTCACTGCTGCATTTTGCACCATCTGCAATCTTTTTATCAAATATGCCGGGAGACCAAGGAACAGACTGTTGGCGTAGTCAAGCCTTGAAGTCACCGTAGCATGAACGACTAGTTTTCGACAGCTCTCCGGCAGAAGAAAAAGAAATTTCCTCAAACCCTTCAAAATTCCAAAACAAGTGGATGTAATGGAACGTATTTGGGAAGCAAATGTCATCTCAGCATCCCATTTTACACCCAGGTTTTTTACCGTAGAAGATGGAGAGGGTGGAGAACCCATTTCCTCCGGCCACCACAGACCCGATGGTGGAGGGGAATTCTTACCAAAGAACAGCACCTCAGTTTTCTCTGTGTTCAGTTTTAGTTTGTTATTGTTCATCCACCTAGAGACATCGCACAAGCAGCCCCTGAACCTCTCGAAGGTGTTTGCCGACAGGTCCTTAAAGGAGAACACCAACTGTGTGTCATCTGCATAGGAGACGGTTTTAATTCCCCATTTAGAAATGAGCGCACACAAAGGGGCCAGATAGATGTTAAAAAGTAGCGGGCTCAACGCTGATCCCTGCGGCACCCCACACCAGAGAGGCTTAGCTTCTGATTTGTAAGGGTGTAATGTCACTCTTTGTGTGCGATCGCTAAGATAAGACTTGATCCAAGCGAGTGCCTTCCCTTTCACTCCCGCCTTCCTCAATCTAGCCAGCAATATTGGATGGTCCACCGTATCAAAGGCGGCAGACAAGTCCAACAGCACCAGCATAGCTGAGGCTCCGCCGTCCACTTCCATTCTTATTGATTCGGCCACCTCCAGCAGTGCCGTCTCTGTACTAAAGCCTGCCCGGAAGCCGGACTGTGTTTCATGCAATATATCGTTGTTAACCATGAAATTACTGAATTGATGTTGTACCAGTTTTTCCAACATCTTTGCCGGCACTGGGAGAAGAGAAATAGGGCGATAGTTTTTTAAATCCATCAAGTCAGCATTAGGTTTTTTTAGAAGGGGTTGGAGCATTGAATGTTTCCAAGATTCTGGAAAACTGCCGGTGCTTAGTGAATTATTCCATAGAAGGTTAAGGGTTGGATTGAGAATATAGGCAAGTGCTTCCCACAGTTTTGGGGGACAGGGGTCTGCTGGGGATCCTGACTTGCACTTCAGGATTCAATCCAAGGATGCCACGAGTGAGATTGGAAGAAATGCAGACAGGGAGGCATCCCCCGACGGGTTCTCACCCACATCAGACTCAACGGTGTCCTGTACAGGCGAGAAGAACTCATAGCCCTTGTGAATTTTTTCCTCAAAAAAGATTGACAACTTTTCACAAAGTACAGGGGATGAAGGTATCCTGCACTCGAGAGCTGAGGGTTTGGTGAAGGAGCGGACTATGTTAAAGATTTCTCTGCTGGAATTATCTGACGAATTAATGCGCTTCACAAAGTGGTCCCTTCTAACTGTTTTCATGACTTTGTGAAGCTCTTTTATGGCATCCCTATACGTTTTTTTTGCCAGGGGACAGTACGCTTTTCTCCAGACACGCTCTAAGCGCTTACAATTGCTCTTTGCCACTCTCAGCTCCTCTGTAAACCATGGCGCCGAAGGAGCCCTTCGAGGGGAACTTACTAATCTTGCTGGCGCGAGCTTATCCAGAGCGCCCAACATCCACGCATCCAAGGACACAGCATCCTTATCTGGGTCATTGGACCATTGGGGTTGGCTGTCCAACAGTACCGGTCCTAAGGAAGCTGGCGTCAATCTTTTCCAATTCCTCTTGAGTGCTTGTAGAGGTTTCCCTTTACCTTGGGGTATTGTTCTGCTGCAAGAGAATGGGATCAGGAAGTGATCAGACCAAATCTGCTCTTGCGGAGATTCAACAACCAAGGAAGAGATGTTAGAGAACACCAAATCAAGTATATTACCGGCACTATGGGTTGGAGATTTTACGTGCTGCATAAGGTTGGCGCCCTCAAGTGACAGCAGCAGTTGTGAAGACTGAGTACACTTCGTGTCTGAAATATGGAGGTTAAAATCTCCTAGTGCCAAATAATTTTTATATTGTAAGGACTTTTGCGCTATAAGATTGCAGAGGTCAGACGTGAGACAAGGGGGGGAGCTAGGAGGTCTGTAAATAAGAAGTCCAGCTAGGAATGCAGTTGGGCTGGTCTTAACACAGAAATTTAGTCCCTCAATGTCTCCAAGATTGGACACCTCCGACGTTGTAATCTCACAGGAGTCTCTCACAATGAGAGCAACCCCACCACCCCTTTTATCTCCAGGCCTGTTTGTACAACAAATCTTAAAGCCAGGTGGAATGGCTAGCGCTAAAACAGGATTAGAATTATCTTTTAGCCAGGTTTCGGTGAGAAACATCAAGTCCCAGTCATTATTCGCGAGGGACATCCAGATGTCCCCCGAATGTTTGACCAGAGACCTACAGTTAATAAGGCATGCTCTGAGCCTGTCTTCTGAATGCTTTGCCACTACGTGTATAAACGATGCTCGAGTGGTATTTTCAGTCCCCTCGGAGGACCCGATAGCCCAGTTGCATTGCGTACAGATATATGGCAAAGCTGTATGTCCTATAACAGCAGTACAACAATTAAGGTGTTTCTCCCTCCTTAGGTTCAACAATTCTTCGCGGGTCAAATAGGAAAACTTACTTTTATTCCCACGAACAGCATGGCTGGTGCTGGCCGCAGTCCAGACGCGGACGGGCGCAGACGGGCTTGCCTTTGGCGCGCCGGCGGCGTGCCCGCTGCGCGCGTCCGCTGCGCATCCGTGCAATCATTGGTTTTAAGTGTAGTCTTGCCGGAAATGGTCCTGGAATGACCAGCCCACTGGGTGGAGCCTCGTCCCTCCGAACAAACGACTACAGAGTCGCGTCGGAACGGGGACCGGAAAGTACAAGGTAACACAAAGTTAAAATTAATGTACGATAAAATTATTGCAGGATAAGGTTAAAAACACAATAATGCACAGAGCAGAATTCGGGTTTAAAACTCTCACTAACCCCGCTGCTATCACACGCAAAGGGTCAACTGGATAGGCAAGTCGGGAAAACTCAGGACGACAATGGTATCATTGTGAATTTGAACAATTCTTGCACAGGTGGCTATTTGCTATCGGATTGGTCACATTTGCATGCACCTTCTACTGGTGCTTTGCCCCTCCCCTTGTGTTTTTTCTAAAAGCCTCCTGCTATTCTTGCCAATCGTTTAGCATCCTACCAATTGCCTTCATCCATTCACTTCAATGTATAAGGTAAGGATTATATACCCAGTGTCCCTACTAACCACACATTTGGAGCCCTGAGTCCTCTGACTGTCAATGATTGACTATTTCAAGAATATTGCAACAGTGATGGTGCTGCTGACACCAGGGGGCACTCTAACTTAAATGACACAGACACCGTTTCCATTTTGTTTTGCAATGTAGCAGGGGCAGCCAGAAACAAGGATGATGTTCGTTGGATCTAATTTTTGAGAAAACATAATGTAATTTGTCTGCAAGAAACATGGGAGATAGCCAACAGTCTGTTTCTGGAGGGCTATAAGGGGGTTTCTGTCCCGGCAATAGCATGGGTAGCACCAAGGGTGGGCCTCTAAGTACTAACTTCACTAAGTTTAAAATGTAGCCTCAAATAATTGGACACAGGTTCTACAAACTCACTAGCAGTCAGCCTTTAATTTCGGAATCATTGTAATGCACTGCTTATCAATTTTTATAACGCTAACCCTAGTCGGTATCAAGTTGTTAGTGCTTCCCATTTAAGATGTTTGTTGGAAAAACATGCCTGCCCTATAAAGGGAAAATCTTTTGTATTGTTACTGGGTGACTTCAACACACATCTATGCCACGCTTGCCCTGTGCAAGAGTTCTGCAACTGGCCACCCTTACCACCTATCCCCCAACATTTTAGTTATTCTGCTCCAAGCGAGCTGTTAAGTAGCATATTAAGTAATTTCAATTCGGTTCTTAATCTTATTGAGTCAGCCAGTGTAGACGAGAGTTGCATCTCGACTGTGCCTACTTTCACCAGGAGGTGTTGTTTTTTCACTATCAACTTTATTTTTTGTCTCTTATGGCTTAGCATCTTCTCTTCTGAATTTTGAGGTGCTCTGGAATTCCAGAAGTGATCATAGGTGTGCTACTTTTTCCGAGTGGGCAATTTTTTTTCCTTCACTTGTTTATTAAGCTTTTAATACATGACAGGTCATGCAGAGCAACACATAAATAAGCAATAAAGCACAATTGCAGGCAGTTACAGTGGATCTGAGCCAGGATACTTGGTATATCATCATGAGTATGACACAAACGAGGATGTTGCAACATATGACACATTCATCTAAGGCAGTGTACACATATAACGCACAGTAGATCACAGTCGGTATGGCAGGTAAGGAAAGGGTCGGTTGAATGCTCAGGAGAGATGCAGCAGTCAGTCCAAAGTGTCAGGTTCCAAGGTGAGCAGATAGCCTCTAAGGGGCTGCCAGAAATCTTTAGGCCTAGAGGTAAGAGGCTGCAGTTGAGCATAGTTCCCGCTGACCTTGTCACATTGTAAAATACTTTTAAGATAGCTCGAGGTGAAGGGGGTGCAGCTGTTGCCTAAGAGGATTGCAATTTCGCATTTGATGAGAAGGAGTGCCAATGATGTGAATCTACATAACAGGGTGAGGTATGACCTCAACGTCGATCATGGTGGAGATGAGAGAAAATAAATATGTCCAATAATGACATCTCCTGGGGATTCTAACCCGTAATTACTGCTGCTGCCACCATCTACCTTTGTTTGTTGGACTTTGGGCTGCTGCTCACGCCCCTGCTGCCCTCGAGGCCACGGACGCCATACCCTGGTGGGACTCGCTGTCCCAGGGTACACTACATCACAACGCCCGCATTGGATGCAGCTGCCGCTGGGGGAGGCGTGGTGATCGTGCTATAAAGCGCTGCCTCGACCCCCGCGGCACGGGACGCGCGCGGATCGCGCACGGGCGAAGCCCGGGCCAAGGGCGGGCCCGTCTGTGCCCGTCAGGGGCCGGAAGAGGCTGGGCTGGGCCCTTCCTCTTAGTAATCCGTCTGCAGTAGCAGGGGAACATTGAAACTTTGGTCTGGGATTGTGCCCTTTTATTTTTTCTCCTCTTTTACATTTTTGGCGGACCGCTTTGAGAAGTGTTTAGGTGTAGCACCATATTACGGGTGAAGTATTATTCAAACGGGACCTTTTTTGCTCCCTCGCTGTTGTACGGCAGGGGCTTGTAATGGTTTGTTAGGCTGATATTGTTTTGTACATTCTAATTAGGGTAGTAGGTGCTGTGTTGCTATCTTTGCTTAAGACTTGGGGGGATATATTGTTACTGTGTTATGGGGAGGCAAAGGATTCAAGAGAGTCAAGAAGGGACAAAAGCTGTAACAAGGGCTAATGTTACAACCATGGATGCTTTCTTATTGAGAGCTACTTCAGTTATTGACAAGGAGATCGAAATGGTGAATAGGCGTCTCTCTAGATCTCCCTCTAATGGCTTACCCTCTCTCCTGGCTGGTCCTATTAACCCCATAAGGGAAGGTGTTATGGAAACACCGAGTACACCTTTGCCCCCCTTGCTGGGTACTAACCTACAGTCTAATGTAGCTTCATCTCCTTTGCAAGAAATCCCTTGTGAGGTACCACATAGGCCACTTTCTCCCGCTGTAATTATTGAGAATAACAAGGATGGTGTTTCTACGCTAACGATAGGGACTGGCGGTATTAATAATTATAGGTCACTAGAAACACACTGTAATGTTGGCCCCTCACAACAACCAAGGGTGGCTCAAAGGTTATGTGGGGGCCTAAAAAGAAATTTGAAGTCCATTGGGAGTCAAGCCAAAAAAACTAAACCAAATGTATCCACCAAGTTAGTCCCTAAAATCTCGGTACCCGTACCACCAGTAGTAAATACAGTTCACCCGGCTATAATGGAAGCCTTTAAATCAACCATGAGTTGTATGCTGGATGCTAAGTTGAGCCCCATTTTGGATAAATTAAACCATATAGAGAAAATTTTAGCAGAACAAAATAGGTTTGCTCTACCTGCCCAATCTATTCAATCTATGGCCCCGAACTTGTCTAGGGACAACACAATCCCAGGTATTATACCTATGCCTGGGTCAGCTCCAGTCCCTTGGCCTGCTAGTGGAACCCAGCCTCATGGTATAAATATGGCTCCCAAAGACCTAGGGGGGTTGGCAAATGTCTCAAGTGAAAGACAGGCTTCTAATATTCATCCCCAGGGTTCGATTTCTCAAAGATCAGGAACACCAATGGAGGGGGCACAGGGTTATCGGATGAAAGCTACACAGAATATAGCGGTCATCAATCTCCCACCTCAATCAACACCCCTCGTAATAGTTTTGGGAAATGTCCCTCCACTTTTGCCAGGGTCCAATGAGGATTTTACTCAACTTAAAAACAAGGTTACTCATTGGCTGTCGAATAACACCTCTGTAGGTCCAATGGTGGAACGCAATATTATTATGGTGCGTCGTGTGGGTTGGTTAGGGAGCATGAGGAAACCCGGAGGGGGGGATTGTATTGTTGTGAATTTCAATAGATCTCTCCTTGTGGATAGAATTTTACAGGATGCTTATTTTGACCGTACACATTGCGATTCTGGTATCCAGGTTCTCCCGTTGGGTTTCTTCTATGAGGCTGACTATACAGGGCGTCCAAACACAAACATTTCTTGTGATAGGTGGTTTCATAGACCTCGTGAGGTTATAGGTGGAAGATATCCACAACCCCAAGGGGCCCAATCTCCATCGACTGTGTACCAGCCTGCTACTCGGCTAGCGCTATCCAACAGATTTTCAGTTTTATCAAGGTTGGATGAGCAAGATTGACTGAATAAGAACTTAGAGCCCGCTGGAGAGTTATCGCACCAACAGGGGTCCCCACGCATCTCTGTGCGAAATGTTGTGTCCTGCTCTGTGGAGTCGTCTGGGATGACTAGCCCCCAGCAGCGGGTGCTTTCATCGACTGTACACCAAGGGATGATCGCAAGTGCAGACACTTATAATGTCCTGTCATGGAATATTGCAGGGTTGTTGGGAAAATTTCAGGATCCCTTATGGATGCAGTTCATCAGACAATTCTCTGTGATTTGTTTTCAGGAGACTTGGCTTGTGAACTGTAACCTGTTTTTGGAGGGATATAAAGCCTTCTTTGTCCCTGCGCCCCCGTCACCTTGTGGCAGAGCTAGGGGTGGTTTGGTGACTTATATATCGTTGGCTGTGACCTGTATCAATCAATCAATCAATCACGGCATTTATAGAGCGCGCTACTCACCCGGGAGGGTCTCAAGGCGCTGGGGGAGGGGGTAAGTTACTGCTCGAACAGCCAGGTCTTGAGCTGCTTCCTGAAGGAGAGATGGTCCTGGGTTCGCCGAAGGTGAGTGGGGAGGAGTTCCAGGTCTTGGCTGCCAGGTAGGAGAAGGATCTTCCTCCGGCGGTGGTTCTGCGGATGCGTGGTACGGTGGCGAGGGCATGGCTGGTTGATCGTAGCTGGCGGGTGGGCGTGTAGAAGGTCATGCGGTCGTTGAGGTACTTTGGGCCCAGGTCGTGGAGGGCCTTGTGTGCGTGGATGAGGAGTCTGAACGTGATTCTCTTGCTGACGGGGAGCCAGTGCAGGTCTTTCAGGTGTCCGGTGATGTGGCTGTGTCGGGGGATGTCCAGGATGAGTCGTGCGGAGGCGTTCTGGATGCGCTGGAGTCTTTTTGAAGTTTGGCTGTGGTTCCGGCGTAGAGGGTGTTCCCATAGTCCAGTCGGCTGGTGACGAGTGCCTGGGTGACGGTCTTCCTGGTTTCAGTGGGGATCCATCTGAAGATCTTGCGGAGCATGCGCAGGGTGTTGAAGCACGAAGATGAGACGGCGTTGACTTGTCTGGTCATCGACAGGGAGGAGTCCAGGATGAAGCCCAGGTTTCGTGCGTGGTCCGTTGGCTTGGGCGCGGTGCCCAGGGCCGGGGGCCACCAGGAGTCGTCCCAGGCGGAGGGTGATGAGCCCAGGATGAGGACTTCCATCTTGTCTGAGTTCAGTTTAAGGCGGCTGTTCCTCATCCAGTCGGCGACGTCTTTCATCCCGTCGTGTAGGTTGGCTCTGGCGGTGGTGGGGTCGTTGGTGAGGGAGAGGATCAGCTGGGTGTCGTCGGCGTAGGAGATGATGTTGAGGTTGTGTTGGCGTGCGATGGCTGCGAGGGGCTCATGTAGACGTTGAAGAGGGTTGGACTGAGTGAAGATCCTTGTGGAACGCCGCAGATGACTTCGGTGGCCTCGGATCTGAACGGGGGGAGGCGGACTCTCTGGGTTCTTCCGGCGAGGAACGAGATGATCCATTCCAGTGCTTTCTCTCGGATTCCGATGTTGCTGAGGCGCTTCACTAGGGTGCGGTGGCAGACGGTGTCGAACGCCGCGGAGAGGTCCAAGAGGATGAGGGCTGCTGTTTCCCCGTTGTCGTTTAGGGTTCTGATGTCGTCGGTGGCTGCGATAAGGGCGGTCTCGGTGCTGTGGTTGGCCCGAAACCCGGACTGCGAGGGGTCGAGGGATCCATTCGTCTCGAGGAAGGCGGCAAGCTGTCTGTTGACGGTCTTCTCGATGACTTTGGCCGGAAACGGAAGGAGCGAGATGGGACGGTAGTTCTTGAGGTCGGTGGGGTCCGCCGTTGGTTTCTTCAGGAGGGCGGTAAGCTCGGCGTGCTTCCCGCTCTCCGGGAAGGTGGCGGTGTGGAAGGAGGAGTTGATGATGTCCCGGAGATGGGGTGCGATGGTGGCGTCGGCTTTGTTGAAGACGTGGTGTGGGCAGGGGTCGGTTGGTGATCCGGAGTGGATGGAGTTCATCGTGCGGGTGGTGTCTTCGGTGCTGATCGGGGTCCAGTTGCAGAGGGTGATGGTGGCGGGCGTTGGTTCGGCGGTAGGGTGCGTGGTTTGTGCGTCGAAGCTGTTATGTATGTCGGTGATCTTGCGGTGGAAGAACGCGGCGAGTGAGTTGCAGAGGTCTGTAGGATCCAGCAACTTCCTACTGCTAATAAGGACTTTCAAGTTATTGTTTTAAGGAGAGGAAATGACTGTATGGGCATTATTCATTTTTATAACGCACCAAGCGCGCTGGGGGAGTGCAAGATTGCCCAGCTAGGCTGCCTCATAAGACAGTCCTGTGGTTCTGTTGCACATAATCTTATGGTGGCGGGGGATTTTAATATTCACCCTTGTGGAGACCCCAAAATCAGATGTATGGCTGAGCTGGGATGTGCCAGGATGCGGGGATTCCATTTTGAGCATTCCGTTCAGGGGGATGCATTGAATGGTTTGCTTAATGAATTTGACTTGTTATCATCAATGTCTTTAGCTGACCCCCTTAGCACACAGTCCGTCCCTTCTTTTAAAGGATGTATTGATGGTTCGTTTATAGATTACATCTTGATCTCCACCGGCCTTCAGTTTAATTTTCGTGGGTTTAGCATCATGGATAGCGTTTTTAGCGATCATAATCCTATCTGTGTCCACCTTGGAGGTAGGCTGTTGTTAATACAAGCTAGGGTGACATTCCCAGGTATGTTGAGACCTGTGGACGGTAGACGCCGCCTAAAATGGTCACAGATATCTCCAGACTCATTTTATGGCAAGGTACAAGTGTCTTGTGCAACCGAATTAGCTTCCTGTGTGTTATCTGGTTTCCACCCGGGGGTCTCCTTAAGGCTTTTGATGTCATTATTTCCAAGATAGGGGCACTTTTAAGTGCCCCTTCTCATAGGACGGTGCTATCTGACCCTAGATGGTTCGATCCACATTGTTCTAAGGCAGCGAGACATTTAAAAGATGCTTTAAAAGCTACCCCGAGAAATCAATCTTTGATATGTGCCTGCCGTCGTGAGTATAAACGGGCATTGGCCATCCGTAAGGGCGAACTGAAGGAGGAAATGTGGAGGGACCTATTGGAGGCAAGCACTTTAGGGAATAGCGCAAGGTTTTGGGGCATTATTAACCGACCTTTACTTAAAAAGGCTAGGGATGGAGAAGTAGGCACTAACATATCCGAGGATGAATGGGTGTCTCATTTTAAATCTATTTTCAGATGCCCCATGGATCCTCATCAATCCCAAGGTTTCTTCTATGAGGCTGACTATACAGGGCGTCCAAACACAAACATTTCTTGTGATAGGTGGTTTCATAGACCTCGTGAGGTTATAGGTGGAAGGGTTAACATTAATGCTCCAGTAATGTTTGAGCAGAAAGAGGTGGAGAAGGCCATTTTAGGGCTGATGTGCAATAAGGCCCCAGGCCCGGATGGCATCCCTCCAGACCTTTTTAAATCAAACCCATTTCTTTGGGCCCCGGTACTGATGGCTGTCCTTAATGCGGCGGCCAGGATCGGTTGCCCAGACTCCTGGGGCATCTCAGCCATTGTGCCGGTATTCAAGAAGGGCGATCATAATAGCACTCTGTGTTATAGACCGATCTCCCTTCTTGACTCCGTGGTTAAGGTTGTGGGTGGGGTGTTACTGGGAAGATTACCCTCCTGAGCGGCAGAGAACGAGATCATCTCTGATATACAATACGGGTTTCGCCCAGGGCGTTCCACCTTGGCCCAATGCCTTAATTTATACATGATCCTGGGAAAGTATACAATCGCCCGCCAAGGTACAATCTACACGGCCTTCATGGATCTTTCCTCTGCCTTTGATTGTGTCAATCGGGGGAAACTGTGGCAATCCATGAGGGCCATGGGGGTGGAGGATAACTTGGTTGACTTCCTGGAGGATTTGCACAGGGATACAAAGGCTAACATCAGATATGCCCAGGATCTCCGTGTATCTAGGGATTTTAAAATAGAGAGGGGGTTCGGCAGGGGTGTATTCTGGCCCCCTTTTTATTTAATTTATACATTAATGACCTGGAAAAACTTTGATAAAAACAGGGGTCGATTTCCCATATGTGGGGCGAAGAGGTCTGCCCGTCCTGCTATATGCGGATGATGCGGTCCTCGTTGCTATGACGGCAAGGGGACTTCAGACACTGCTCGACACCTTTCGGAGCTTTATGGAAGCCCGTGATCTGGCAATTAATAATTCTAAATTCTATATCATGCAGGTCGGGATTCGCCCGAAGAAATCGTTCCCTTTTAAAGTGGGTAATGAGAAAGTACCAATGACTTTGATATTCTCTTACCTGGGTGTTTTATTAGATGATCGTTTGAATTGGGGGGCCCTGATTCAGAGGAAAAAAGGGGAGGTTACAAGGGCGAATGCTGCAATCTTCAACTTTGCCGAGAAGATGGGTAAGCGCCCAATTGCGGCAATGGTGAAAATATTTCAGGCCAAAAGTGTTGCTATAGCTAGCTATGGGAGCGAAATTTGGGGCTATGCAGCAACTGATGCTCTGCAGGTGGCGGAGAACACTTTCTTAAAACGTCTCCTAGGAGTGCCCACCGGAACATCAAACCTGGTGGTACATGAAGAACTGGGGTTGCCATTTTTATGTGATACTTTGGCCATGCGCCCCTTGCTGTTTTGGCTCAATTGTTGGTTAAATAAAGATCTAGCTCTCAATCATCAGATCTTAAGAGAAACTATGAGCCTTGTTTATATGTCACGCATTCCATGGTTAAAATATATTAAGGGTTGTTTTGAAGAGCTGGGGCGGCCGGACCTTTTTTTAAAGCCTGACTCTATTACCTTGAAGGATGTGGAATTTGTAAAGAAAACCTTTACTACTCTAAAAAAGCATGGTAGAGACGATCTAGAAATTGGGAAATCTAGCGTCCGTAAATATGTGATGCTTAAAACAATCCCATCCATTGAGCCATATCTTTTGTGGCCATTGACGCCCCATGAGCGGTTTTTATTGATCAGGTTCCGATTGGATTATTTTAATTTGCTACTTGCTGTCCCAAAAGGGAGCTGCAGAGGTCAGGTGTTAGCATCCTGTGGCTGCGATGGAGTGTCTCCTCAGGATTTGCTACACTTTGTTTTTTTGTAAATTTTATGAAGTACCTCGCAGATATTTTTTAACACCTCTTTTAAAGAAGTTGAACTTTACCCAGGTCCGCCCAGCTCTTTTTTACTTACAACTGGACTGTGTGACTTTTATAGTAGGCTTTCTGAAATCCTCTCTGAGATCTAGGATCTGTATGGAGAGCTAGTAAACTCTCAATGTTGGTAGGCACCCCCCATTACTACCCACATAGATGAAGTTTTGGCCTCTGGCGTTGTGGTTTCTCCCCTATATTATTCCTTGTATTAGATGTATATACCTTTGTATTTTAGGGGACCATTTGCTTTAATATTATTGTTATGAATTGTATGTTTTAATTGTTATATGGAGCTGTGTAACTTTTATGGTTTTTATCTTAAAGCCGAATAAAGAATTTTTTAATTTGAATTTGACTAATCTGGGGGCACGTCTATGCCATATGTGCAAAGTCTGCTTCAGAAGCGAAGCATTTGGGACATTGTCTCGGCGTGTAAGATCAAACTTTGGGATAGCAGAAGGGTTGATGTATGCCCGGTGTAGGAATTTGAAATGCAGTAGTTTTTGTTTATGGTTTACTGATATGTGGCGAGTCTGAGAGCAGCAATAGGGTCATACCTTATCCGTAAGTGGGGAGTCCAGTTCAGCACCCCAGGCCCCCCTGAACCGGGTCGCGGTATTGGGTGTCGTGGTCATGCAAAGGAAACCAGTCTATCCCCATCCGTGTCTGGCAGAACAAGCAACAGTGGAGAGAAATCGTCGGGGTCAAGGTCAAAGGTGTTAGAATAAAAATGTATTTGCTGTGTTGACATATTGTTCAGCATAAGTTAGCTTTTGCGGCACCATTTTATGTTTAGCCGCCATTTTGATCCATGAGCGAAGCTAATCTCTCTCTCTGCCTCTGCGAGAAGCAGCTTTGGTAATTTTCCTTTCCCCAAGGTTGGGCCTTGCTGTACTAATGAATACACTGTTCTTATTAGTGCATAACTTTCCCACTAGATAGAGGCCTGCTCCCACTAGTCCAGCGATGGGCGCAGGCAGAACGACCTTGGCATAGAGATAGTTTGTGCCCGGTCTCAGGATCTAAACTTATCCTTCTGTACCTCCTTTGTGTAGCTGCCTCCATCTGGAAATTTCCAGTCTGGGCGTGCCTTCTTTGGTTCTGAATCGTACATAATGTATCACCATGTTTTCTGATGTCAGTCCTCTCTGCAGCACCCCTAAGCGACTGGGCAGATTGGGCTCCGCTCGAGTGTACCTGAATAAATACTTGGTTTGTATTCTTTACAGTCTGACCGACTCTTCATTTGTATGGAAGGCTGAGAGGTGGTCGCGATTGACCCGGGTGGCCCTAATCGGGTCACTTCCTTCAAAGAGTAGGAAGGTACGCCGAAGTGCACAGTGTTATGGAGCCGTCTAAGCATGAAGTGGTCCATATAGGAGGCATTTTGAAAGCGAGTATCATCAGCATGTGTTAGGACATGCCCATCTGGGAAAACGTTTCCCAGGGTATGGAGGTCGTGACGCTGGAGGGTGCACTGGACTAGTCTTTCGTGTGTAAGGGGTAGCCACGGGTTATTAGCCAAAAGGTAAGGCAGGGGAGTAGAGAAGATCACCGGCCAGTATCCGGTGGAGTTTCCACCATGCCCAGCACATTGTGGAGATGGTTTCGAGGTCTGAAGGGTCTATGGGAATACCCTTCGGGAGTATGGATGAGTGGGGAAGGTCCCTGGGTTGGTCCCTCTGGGGTTTAAGATAGGGAATACTAGCATCTGGGTGGTACCAGAGATGTGCGTAGTTTCATTGACCACAAGGTAGTAGAGGTCCAGGACTCCAAAGCTGCCATGTTCGTAGGGGAGAGTTAGAGTATCCATGCGTATACTGTGCGTGCGGCCTGCCCAAATGAGTCATGTTAAGAGACTACGAAGGGTGGTAGAAAACTTTTGTAAGTGGTATAGGAATGTTTAGGAAGAGATAAAGGAAACAAGGGAGGACCATCATTTTGATTATTGGCACTCGTCCCGGCATGGAGAGGGGGAGTTTAATCCAACGCTCTACCTGGATTGTAAGATTATCTACAGATGGGTCCTAGTTAAGTTGAAGTATCTGGTCTTTATCCCTATGAAGGGGTTTACCCAGGTAGTTAGTGCTCTCCATTTTCCATGCTAAAGGGTATTTGATAAAAACAGGGTGGGAGCTGTCTGTGAGGGGAAAACGTTCAGATTTGGCCTAGTTGATATGTAGTCCCAAGAGGTTGCTGAATCATAGTATTTCCTGAATCAGGGGTGGAGGGTTGTCGAAGGGGTGGCGTCCAAACAACAAAATGTCATCCACCTGCATTGACAGTAGGAGGGGGCTTCGGGTCTGTTGGAGGCCGCTGTGAATATAGCACTCCTGGAGATGATGGATGAGGGGATCCATTGCAATAATAGGAGAGGGGACATGGGCAACCCTGTCTGGTCCCTCTGGTGATAGCAAAGGCCTCCGTAAGGGTGTCGTTGATTCTCAGGCATGCCACTGGACTGAAATAGAGAAGCATGACTGAGGATAAAAAGCCCCTGGTGAGGCCTAGCTTTGTCAAAGTTGGTCTCAAAAAAGGCCATTTCAGGGAGCAAAATGCTTTCTCAGCCTTTAATAGGCCAACCACTGCTGTGTTTGTGGGGGAGAACTTGTTTAGCACCGCAAAGATAGCCGTTAAGGGAGGTGGATCTGTGGGGGACAAAACCAGACTGCACGGGGAGATGATTTGCTCCATCAGTAAGGGCAGTCTGGTAGCAAGAATTTTGGCTCAGATCTTATTGTCCAGATTAAGAAGGGATAATGGGCGATAGGAAGCACATAAATGAGGGTCTTTGTTGGGTTTCAAAAGTAGCATTAGTACAGCTTCTCACAGAGTGGGAGGCAGGGAACCAGTTTCTAAGGATTCAGTGTACATGGCCAGAAGATGCAGAGCTAATTGTTATTTAAAAGGTTTATAGAATGATCCTGTTAAGCCATCCAGGCTAGAGGCTTTGAGCCCATCTAAAGCATCAATCGACTTCATAACTTCTTCGCATGTAATTTGTTCACTGAGGAAGCAGCGATGGCCATTCATAAGTGTTAGACTTGGCTTTTTCAGCGGGTTTACCCCCAGACTTTTTGCTTTTTGGCCTCCTGTTTTTGACCCTGTGTGTGTTGGTTTTAGGACTCTGGGCACTTTACCACTGCTAATCAGTGCTAAAGTGCATATGCTCTCTGTGTAAATTGTGTTATGGATTGGTGTTTCCATGATTGGCCTATTTGATTTATGTGTCAGTCCCTTGAAAAGTGCACTGAGAGTGCCAGGGCCTATAGATCAAATGCTGTTGGTGGGCTGCAGCACTGGATTGTGCCACCCATGCAAACAGCCCGTAAAGTGTAACTCTGGCCTGCCATTGCAGAGCCTGTGTGCAGCCTGGGGCTGCCATATCGACTTGGCAAGTGCACACACTTGCAAGTCCCTAAACCTTCCCTTTTCTACATGTTAGTCACCCCTAAGGTAGGCCCAAGGTACCCCTGTGGGCAGGGTGCATTGTATGTGAAAGGTAGGACATGCCCTGGTGTGTGTGGCATGTCCTGATAGTGAATTACAGCCTATTTCGTTTTCACTATTGCAAGGCTACCTGTTTCCCATAGGCCAGATTGGGCAGTTTTGATTATTACAGCTTATAATCCTAACTGACCCAGGAACATGGTAGAAATTCGAGTTTAGTATGCCTGGACTCAGAATGATAAAATGCATCTTTTAGTGAAGTTGGTGTTAACATTCTGTGTTTGAAAATACCACTTTTAGAAAGTGGGTATTTTCTTGTCTAACCATCCAAGCCTGCCTCTGCTAGGTTGTGTATTCCTTGTCTGGAGTGTAAGTGACAGGGGCTGGGGGATGCCAGGAGACAGGGTGAGTCAGCCCAGGGCTGAATAGCCAGATCTACATGTAGATGGGTGGGAGGAGTTGCACCTGGGACCTGAATAGGGCTGTGCCTTCCCTCCACAATGCTGGCTCCACCTCCTGTGGTGCGTCTGATGTCCCTGGCCTGCACTGTGAAAGGAAAGCAGGAGCCTTGTCAACAAAGTGCTCCAGGACTGACCAGAACTGGTTTGGACTAGGCAAAGGCCTCTCTGCCTTCAGAGAACAAAGAGAAATTGAGGATAAAAAGGGGGACCCAAACCCCAGAAGATTAGATTACTTCTGAACTAAGGAACCTGCCAGGAAGAAGAACCGGGAAAGCTGGAGGAGGAGTACTGCCCCTATGCTGCGTGTTGTGGGGTTGGCCTGCAGTGGTTGCTTCTGTCTTGGGTAGGGAAAGGACTGGACTGTGCTTTCATCATCCTGCTGTTAGAGTTTTCTCCAAGGGCTTGAAGTAGAGCTTGCCTCCTGTTGGAAGTCTCAGGGATAGAAAAGACTTCAGGGAACTCTTTGGGATCAAGAAGACTGCCAAGAAGAAGAGCTGGAGAAGCTGTGAGGAGGAACTACCACTTTGCTGTGTGCTTTGCTGTGTTGGCCTGCAGTGGCTGCTTCTGTCTTGGGCAGTGAAAGGACTGGAACTGAACTTTCTGCAATCTACTTTGTGAGTGTCTCCAAGGGCTTGAGGTAGAACTTGCCCCTGTTCAAGAAGTCTCAGGAACAGCAAAGACTTCAAGCCCGACGCCGTCCTACGACGCCGCTGCCGACTCCGTGTCCTGAAGGCACCGCAGAGGGCACCGCCGTAACGCCGCACGCGACCCTGGTCTCACCGATGCCGCCTGCTGACGCCGCCACCGAGCCGCTGCCCGCACCGCGACCTGTGGGCACCGCACTCCGCACCGCCTCGCTTCACGACGATGCCGTGGTATCCCCGACGACGCCGCTCCACGCCGGACTCGACGCCGCTGCTTGCACCGTGGTTCGGGGGCACCGCTCGTAGTTACACGACGCACCGCCCTCATCCCGCATCGCAGCCTTGGCCCACCGACGCCGGTGCCATCGACTCCAAGTTCGTCAGCCGTCGACAGCGCTGCAGCTACGACGACGCCGCTGCTGCACCGTGACCTGCCAGCACCGTGACGAGCACCGCCTTCATCTCACACCGCGACCCTGGTCTCACCGACGACGCCATCCGACGCCGCCACCGAGCCGCTGCTCGCACCGCGACCTGAGGGCACCGCATGCCGCACCGCTGCACTTCGCACCGCAGCACCCGACGCCAGCCGACGCCAGCGCTCCTGACTTCAACAGAGAGGAGATCGATCTGCAACGTGTGTGACTTCGAGGGCCCCGACGACGCCGCACCGGCCTCCGGAACCGACGCCTGCGGACGCCGTGTATCCGGAAGCTCACCGCGAGGTCATCAACGCCCTGCATTTCTGAAAGGTACTGTTTGCGGGTCTTCCCGACACCGTAGCTGACCCGCGACGCCGCGGTCAGCCAGAACTGTTTGGATTTGTTTGTTCACGACGCCGTGATAGCCCTGGACGGAGCTATCGACATCGAGGAACTGTTTTTAAGGACACTGTGATAACTGAAGATTTTTAAAGTACTGTACTGTGGATTTTTATCGTATTGGTCTTGTTTTAAGTATATAAAAATATTGGATATTTTTCTAAACTGGTGTGGTGTCAGTTTGTAGTGCTTACATTGTATTACTGTTGGTTATGTGCAAATGCTTTACACACTGCCTCTAGAATAAGCCTGACTGCTCATGCCAAGCTACCAAGGGGGTGAGCAGGGGTTATTTTAGGAGTGTAACTCCCTTACCCTGACTAGGAAGAAGGGTCCCTACTTGGACAAAGGTGCAAGCCCTTGCCAACTAGAGATCCTCAGTAAGACAGAGCATCGGTGTAGCTAGGGGCTGCTGCCTGGTTGAGAGGCAGCTTGTTCACTGTTGCGAAAGGTCAATTTCTAAACATTGTAATTGGGAGCGTATATTGCGCAGGATGCCCACATGCTTAGATATGAACACTCCACAATTGTAAGCCTTGAAGGCCTCCCAAAGAGTAGCCTGGGTAGAGACTCTTCCGGAGTTCAAGGCAAAGTACTCAGCCACTGAGTTGTGGAGTTCAGTGCACCTGATCAGTACACCTGATCAGTACACCTGATCATGTAGGGCATCACCAGAGAATCTCCAGGAGTGCTCTGATCCGCCATAGGGGACCTGTAGGTGCAGGAGGGCCGGGCTATGGTCTGATAAGGTTTGCGGTAAAGGTTTTACCTCAATGGTCCAAAGCGAGGCAATGGCAGAGAGGAGCCAATAGTCAAGCCTCGCACATATAGCATGAGGGGCAGAATAGAAGGTGTAGCCAGGCATGGAGGGATGTTGAATGCACCAGATGTCATGAAGGGCATATGTGTCAATGATATGGGGTAGTACTCCCAGTGCATGGGGTTTACTACTCGAGTGAGTAACTGTAGAGTCATTGTAGGGTAAAGTACCATGTTAAAATCTCCACCCAGTATTACCAGATCCGCGTCCAACCATGCCATATGAGCATAAAGATCATGATAGAATTCAGGGGTGTCGATGTTAGGGGCATATATGTTAATTAATGGTGTGTGCTTGTCACCAAGGGTGCCAGATAGTGTCAGGTATCGACCATCTTTATCCGCAAGGCTAGTGTGCAGTGAAAAGGCGACGCTTTTGTTTATGAGAATACAGACTCCCCAAGAATGAAAGCTATAACAGCAGAAGTAGCGATGCGCGCCCCAAGTAGACGCATATGTCACAGTCCCTAGGCGGGAGATGGGTTACTTGAAGAAAGGCTATCTTCGCTCCGTGACAAGCCAGGTAGGAGAGGACTTGCTTGCCATTACGAGGATTATTAATATCACAAATATTCCATGTAAGGAAGGCAGTAGCAGTCACTGGTATTGTAAAGTGGTGGGGTGGGATGAGGTGGGGTGGGGTGGATGCTACCTAAAGAAAAAAATATATAAATATTAAAATTACACTTACCTGCTCCGATGGCCGCCACCTTCCTCCCAATCCTCACCTCCCAGACGTCCAGGAACTGCTGCACACTGAGCAGGCTCCCAGCTCCCAATCCCAGCACTGCTCACATGCTGGGAATGTTATTCCCAGCATGTGAGCAGCGCTGGGATTGGTCTGAGCACCTCGGTTCGGCACTCAGACTTGGACTGGGAGCCTGTGTTGGTTTCTCCACCCAACTGTACAACACAGCTAGGTGGAGGAAGGTTAAGTGCGCATGATGGTTTGGTCAGCCCCAGAGGGCCGGCCAAACCATCATTCCCACTTGGCAGTGCCCAGCACTCCCTCTCCTCCCTGGTGCTGAAGCATCAGGATGAACGCCCCCATGAGCCGAGCCTGTAGGACAACAAATAAAATGATAATAAAAATGTTTTATTACATTTTATTTTTCTTGGTTGCCTTTGCTGACTTTCAGCAGGGGGGGCATCGCTCCTCCACCATAACGGAGGAGCCATCCCTGAAGGAAGGTGATGTCTACCACCCTCCCTGAGCCATTAAGAGATGCGATTTAAAATGAGAATGTGAGTGAGACAGTGCCATGCCAATGAAAAACACATAGTGTACCTGAGGAGCAAAGTGCAACAACCAGAATACAAAAAATTAGAAACCCAGCTAGCATGTGCCCGAGTTAGGCCCTGTAGCATTTAGTGTGATTTATGCATGTACGCGATCTTTTTTCTTAAACTTGCCTTCTCTTTGCCACATTAACGTTTGACACACATTTTGCATTTGTGACGCTTGGACTGGTTTCGCAGAAACACTGACCTTGCTGACAAGGAACACTTCAGGAGAATACTATCTCACTGCCTTGGCATTTGGTGCAAGGCCTCTCACGTGCGTAATGCAAATGTGTTTTATTATTACATCCACCTGGTGACACAGCTATTTGTAGAACGCAAACAATGGTTGCCTGATCACAATCTCAACCCGAGGTAAGGATGTCATTTTCTACAGCCTTTTGTTTCCTAGCATAATTGAAGGAGACACTCCTGCTGACTTCAAGGGGTCCCTGCATGCTGAAGCCTTCACCTAGCAGCTGACTGGCATCTCCGTGAAGGGTGTCGAGTTCGTGACCAAGACGGGGTCATACACTCTTACCCACCAGGTTAAGGGATTAGATCATCCAGACATACATTCACACCCTAGACATGTAAGTTAGGGTTAGCATCGTAGGAGTACGCTAGATTGTTATAATAATTTATATATATATGCATATATAGCCTGTCTCAACAAGATGGTGGAACTCTTTGTTTTATTCACTGTGTTGACACTTATTATAACTTTTGTCTGCTTCTGTCTATTAATCTTTGCAGCCCATATCTTCTATAAAAGAATCACTACGGTTCAATAAATATTGAAAACGCCCTTTGTGTATTTATTGTATCTTTCTCTGAGCAGAAGAAAGCACAACAGACTGAGCGAAAGTATGAAGTCTGTCATCAGGGTTCCTGAGGGAACAGAGTTGTCATGTTCAGTGGTTGCAAGAACTGTTCTCTCCCTGTTCAGGTTTAGGGGGACTAACAATGGCACTGCGAGCTGGATGGTCCAAGGGACAATATATCTTACGGAGGTGCATGGAATCAGTCTGGCACCATCCTAAGTTTATGCTGTCCGCAAACACACAGTTCCTACTGATCAGTGGAAACTACACTACACAACCACTACCCCTACCCCCTACCCACACCAGACAAGAAGACATCCAGCAAATCCCTGAAAACAAAAACACAAACCTAAACAATCCCACTAAAGGCAATTCGTTATACACCATTGGTGAGTGGCAACATTGGTGTGGACCATGTGATAAAAGGAAACCTGAAACCTTAAGGAAGAATCAAGTGCACAATTACAGCACTGTTAAACCTCAAGGACGAGGAATGACGAAAACTAATCAGCAATACAGAACCAAAGCCAAAAGAGGACATGCAGAAGAGTCAGGAAAGGGAGAAATGCATTGATGTCCATGTCAGCCAGGAGAGGACTGCGGTGCAGGAGCTGGAGCCTTCAGGGGTGCTCCGCCTGGAGGAGGATGATTTCAAGGCAAAGTGTTTGCAAAAGTCAGTCACTTCTGCTGGGGTGTCAAAGGTACAGGGCTTCCCATTGACTTCAACTCGCATTCGGGCCGGGTAGAGCATGGCATATTTGAGGCCCAATTTGAGAAGAGAGTTTTTGGCGTTGCTGCATTTTCGGCTGGCCTCTTGAACTGTGATGTTAAAGTCAGGGAATAGAGAAATGGAAGAGCCCTCGTATTGGAGGAGTCGATGTTCGTGGGCAGTTGGAGAGTAGTGTCTCTATCCGTGTAGTTGAGAAGGTGCGCTATGATAAACTGTGAGTAGGCACCCACTGGAGGCCAAGTGCCAAGGGATCGTTAAGCATGCTCTACTGCAAAGGTGGAGGAGAAGTTGTTGCGGTTGAAGAGATCTGTGAGCAGTGGCTGGATGAATTGTCAGGTTGCCCCATATTCATAGTTCTGCTATGCCAGATAAGGAGATATTGTTTCTGCGGGACCTCGCCTCCAAGTCTTTCATTTTGATCGCTATGGTCTTAAGGATGTGCTCCAATCATTCAAGACATTTCATTGTGGTTGTAGCGCCATCTTCCAGCCCCGAAATGCACTCCTCCGCACCATCCATCCTGGTATTCTGACTGTCAAGGCACTCCCCCATGTGTTCAATGCAATTTGTGAGTGCCTCAAAGCGGGCGTCCTGTGGAGCGGAACCCAGCCCTGAGATCCTCCATGATGGTGACCATGCCACTGGTTGCGTCTGTGCCATCCTCCCTATCTGGAGGCTCGTCGGTGTTAGAGTGGGAGTCTTGGAGTCTCATTGGCTTGGTTTGCTCTAAGAGCAGTTTGCGTTGTTTGGGGTCAGTGCGACCCATTATGAGTGATGATCTGCAGAGGCGCAGTGCAGATTAGAGAACAATACGTTGAGGGCGGGTCATTATGAGCAGGATATTGCAGGGGGCTTCCCCATCATGTCTGTCAGTCCCGAGGCTGAACCCCCTGTGGGCATTCCGCCAGTGGAGAGGGTGGCAAGGAGGATGGTTGAGATGGTGCGGGTGTCAGCAGAAGAACTCAAAGCACCGTACTGTAAGTGGACTGAAGCTGATGTGGCAGGACAGCTGAGGATGTGGAGCCGCAGGTAATGAGCGTCGCAGGTAGCCACCACTGGAAGGAGAGTGAGCAGTGCATGAGATGAGGCACTGATACCGCAGAGGTATGCACCCAGGTCCAGCTCTGTTGACAACAGACCAGGTGGTCCAGGGCCCAATGACTTTGAGAGTAGGCCTCAGTTGAGAGCGTGAGCAACAGGAGAGAGTCAGATGGTATGATTGGGGCCCACAATGTCCAGCGTGGGAGATGAGCTTGCCTCTATAGTGCTATATTGGGGGATGGGGGCACTCCATTTGCAGAGCCTCCTGCAGTTATATGGCCTTTATTGATGGTCGTGCCTCCCGGCGACTGGAAAGACAGTGTGTTGCATGGCACTGGGCCTTAGAGGATGGGTCTGCCACCGAGGCCCGGAGTACCGTGTGGTGACTGTTGGTGAATTGCTCCGTGTTTCTTAAAGGACAGGCAGCCCGGGTATGTGCGGCAACTGGAGGTCTCCGTTATCCTCACAGAGGGTCACACTCACTGGATGGTATGTTTGTGGCCCATTAGGCTTTGGGGCTCAGAAACTGCATCAGGAGTGCACCCGTCGCAGGATGAGCTAGTTGAGTGGTGGCAGGGCGGCGGCGTGTTGAGCGGGTCTCCACCGCGGCCTCACTGGAGTGCTGCGGAGAGATGAGGGCGGCCAGCGACACCAACGAGACTGGGTAGTCTCTGCCTGAGGCTCGCCCACGGCCCATGTCGCCACGGGGCTTTTGAGGCCATGCCGGGCCACGCAGGCCACCCAACACTGCAAATATGGCCAAGAACTGGCCCCAGTCATGGGAAGGCCTGCATTCAGCATCCCCTCATTGACAGTTGCATCGTCAGGCAGTGAGGATAAGGGTAAATAAAAGGATGGCAGAGATTCTTGTGCGATGCAGGCTACAGCCGCCACAGCTTCACAAGATCTCAGCCATCTTGGTTGCTGCCGGGGTCAGGCCCCTGGGTGGGCAATTCTGTGCCCAATGTTCACACTTTATGTGGACGGGAATCTATTAAAGATTAAGGTTGCAGATTTGTTGGGATAAGGTTATCCCCAGTCAATTTTATTATGTCTTGTTCAGTAAATGTTCTAGGGAGTTTTTAACTTGCCTGGGTGATGGAGTCTCGGATTAATATATCCTAGATGTCGGGCGGACTGCCACCGATGGCCTGTCAGTGGCAGTCTGCCCGACATCATAATGAGGGCATTTATTTCAATACCACCATTAGACATCGAATTCCTTCTTCATGGTCCAACTTGATAATGGTACCGGTCTTTAAAAAGCGCTGTAAAGATGATCCACATTATTATCGCCCTATCTCCTTGATCGATTCTATGGTCAAGGTGATAGTAGGAGTAATATTGAATAGACTAAACACGTGGGTCAATGACTTTCATGTTCTGACTCACGTTCAATATGGGTTCCAGCCTGGGAAGGGGACGATAGATCAATGTTTGAATCTCTACCTGCTTATAACTAAATATACTAATGTCAAGACTGGCTCACTTCATTTGGGGTTTATGGACTTGAGCACAGCCTTTGATAGTTTTAATAGGGTGAGGTTCTGGACTGTTATGTTGGGAATATGATTGATAAATCGATTATTGCCTTTTTTTTTTTTACATGATTTGCACATGGACCTTACCGCTTCTGTTCGCTATGGGTGTCTAAGGGGAGTGTATGACGAAGTTTGCTTTGAAAAGGGGTGTCAGATAGGATTGTATGTTAGCTTCCTTTTTATTCATGTTGTACATTAATAATTTGGACACATTTTTATCTTTGGCAGGACAAGATCTAACCTTGCTGGGTAGTCAGGCAGTGCCCGTTGTACTCTATGCCGATGATGCTGTCCTGATGTCCAAAACTACCCTGAGCCCTCAACTGCTTTTGGACAGTTTTGTGAATTTTATGGACAGCCCGGACCTCAATATCAACTTTATCAAATCTAATATCATGGTAATTGGCCCAAAAATACCAAGAGCAGATTCCACTGTAGCAGGCTTAGCAAAGTGAAGATGTTCCCCTATATTGGGATTAGTTTTGATTCCTCTATTAGTTGGTCTCCTTTAGTTAGCGCCAGAAGTCACACTTTTGCCAGAAGCATTGCTTCTGTTTTCGACTTTGCTTCAAGATTAGGGCAGAGATGTGTTATTGCTTTGCTTAAAATCTACATGGCGAAGTGTCTTGCCATAGCTACTTATGGCAGCGAGATTTGGGGATATACTAATCTGTCGCAACTACAATCAACACAGAACAGATTTTTTATAGTGCCTTTTTTTTTACCCTGCAACGTGTCCTCCTATAACGTCTGGAGCAGCGTAATTTTGGCTCCACCCTTTCACATCTTGGCTATGCCACATATATGTGCATGTAGTACCATATACTTGTGTGCTTTAATATCATTGAGGTAAAGTCGTGCACCTGAACGAAATACTGAAGGTGCATTTGCTGTATAATCCAGACATTTACATGAGTATGCATACTTATGTTTTCCTTATAGTGGTACTAAATTGCAGTTTTCATATATATATCTGCATTTGCGTAGTTTGAGTAATTTTGTTCAATCATTTGAATAGCATCCTGCATGCATTTCTTTAACTGTAAATGTATCCAGAACCATGCATTTAAATGTGTATTGAAGTGCTTGCTGCGTTAGCTTGACCAAAGGTCTTAAGCATTTGTACTCTCATGTTTAACCTTCAACTTAAAAGTTTGCTCGGGTTACAATGTTTTCTTCTTCTTTGCAGGTACTTTCATATGATCTCATAGTTAGTGAAAGGCACATTGTGTATGAGAGATAGTGAGGCTCAGGAGGAGAACTCTTGGCAAGGGCAAGAGGCGCTAACTAACAAAGGGAGGACACCGATTCATGTTATATCTAGAGACAGGAGGAATTCCTGAAGTTCAGACCATGAGATGGGTGTATAGCATGGGTACTCACAAACTTTCTCTCGGGGGCCAAATGTACAGTGTGGTTTGTGGCCGAGGGCCGCACCGGTGGGGGCGGGGTCAGTGGGGGAGGGGGCGGGACTAGAGCAAAAAAAAAACTGTGACCATGAGGTTGAACACAGGCCCCTGCAGCGGACGCCTTCGTCCACTGAGCCACCAGACCCGGCATACACACCTCTCTCTCTCTCTCTCTCTCCCTCCCTCTCTCTATCTCTCCCTCCCTCTCTCTATCTCTCCCTCCCTCTCTCTATCTCTATCTCTGTCTCCCTCCCTCTCTCTCTGTGTCTCACTCACTCTGTCTGTCTCCCTCTCTCTGTCTCCCTCCCTCTCTCTCCCTCCGCCTCCCTCTCTCTCTCTCCCTCCGTCTCCCTCCCTCTCTCCCTCCGTCTCCCTTCCTCTCTCTCCCTCCGTCTCCCTTCCTCTGTCTCCCTCTGTCTGTCTCCCTCTGTCTGTCTCCCTCTGTCTGTCTCCCTCTGTCTCCCTCTGTCTGTCTCACTCCCTCTGTCTCACTCCCTCTGTCTGTCTCACTCTGTCGCCCTCCTCCCTCTGTCTGTCTCACTCTGTCGCCCTCCTCCCTCTGTCTCCCTCTCCGTCTCTCTGTCTCTGCCTTTATCTGTTTGCCCCTGTCCCTGCCTCTATCTGTCTGTCTGTATCTGTCTGTCTCTGCCTCTAAATGTCTGTCTCTGCCTCTATCTGTCCCTGCCTCTATCTCTGTCTCTCTCTCTGTCTCCCTCTATCTGTCTCCCTCTCCATCTCTCTGTCTCTGCCTCTATCTGTCTGCCCCTGTCCCTGTCTCTATCTGTCTCTATCTGTCTCTGTCTGTCCCTGTCTGTCCCTGTCTGTCCCTGTCTGTCCCTGTCTGTCTCTGTCTCTGTCTGTCCCTGTCTGTCTCTGTCTGTCCCTGTCTGTCTCTGTCTCTCTGTCCCTGTCTGTCTCTGTCTGTCCCTGTCTGTCTCTGTCTCTGTCTGTCCCTGTCTGTCTCTGTCTCTGTCCGTCTCTGTCTCTCCCAGATACCTGCCTTCACGTTTGTGCAAGGCCTGTTGGGAGATAAGGCTTTCTGTTGCTGCGCATAGATTTCTCTTGGGCACTTTGTGAGCAGTGAGCTCAGAGGTGACCGGGACCTTTGCTATACTTGGCCTTGTCAGTGGTACCAAGAACTCTGAATGATACCTCTGAGCTCACTGCTCACCAAGTGCCCAAGAGAAATCTATGCGCAGCGACAGAAAGACTTATCTCCCAACAGGCCTTGCACAAACGTGAAGGCAGGTGTCTGGGAGTCAAGACGCTGAAAATAGAGTTGTTCCAGTACCTGTTTAACTAAATTCAACACAGTGACAGAAGACTGCCGGACTGTGACCCTCCTCTCACTTACTCGACTCCAACTTCTCCACTCTATCTCATCTAGTGCTCTCAAGTAACAGAAGTGAGACTCTTATTGCTTTGAAAAAATTCAAAATAACTTCATTTGGCCCATCCTATATCTTTTTTCTGTCTAATTCTCTCTGCAGTGGTTTAAAAGACCCCTTTACCTCACTACTTGTCTGCCCTGTTGTCCGTAGCAACACTTTTGCTTTTTATCCTTCTGACCTTCACCTCCTGTTCTTGTAACTTTCATTCACATTGAATATTTAAACTCTGATGTGTCACATCACTGGTACATGCTTTCAGTGGTGGCTGGTGACATTTGAAAGTGGTGGGGCGTAAACTTATTGGCATACTGCACCGCAGTGAGCGAGCGTAGCCAGCGAGCCCGAACAACTTAAGGGGGGTTCGGGGCGGTTCGGGGGGGTTCTCCCCCCCGAGAAAATTTTGAAAAAAGAGTGGACAAATGGTGCATTTTCAAGCAAATTTGAGAAAGCAGGAAGGTTAATAAAGCAATTGTGAAAGTGCAGTTATTACATTAATAAAGAGATGTCATATAACATAGGTAGCTGCTTATTCAAGCTTTCTTTCACCCCATAGTCCAGCAGGGTCTTGATACAAGACAGATAAGAGAAAAGCAGTGTGGTCCTCGACCAGGAAGACACTCATATTTCATTGGTAAGAAGTCAAAGGATTGGTCAAATTGAGAACCTGAAATGCAATATGCAATCAAACAATTTGCAAGTACATCTCATCTATGTTCAACAAGCCATGTTTTACCCATGATTGGAATTGTGAATCACCAAATAAACTGAGCCACTGCAATCAAAAGCAGAGGGCCTCCTCAAAAAGTATGCCCTTAAGAGAGTTCTCTCATCTCATGTCCTCTCTATATTTTCTCTGGAAGTTGAAAACTCATCACATTCTACTGCACAAACCTGAACCCTTCTGCATATTCCAACACCAGAACTCATTCTTGGCCATTTAGTTTGGAGCCATTCATACCAGGAATACAGAAAATACCTTTAAATAGAGTAGAAGGTTTATGAATACAAGCACTTAGCAATTGTACATATACTATGAATGAGAGCCAAAGGAAACAAAAAGGAATAAAGAAGGGAGCAACACTCAAACACAATGAGGTAATATCACAAGATATGCTGCAGTATGCTGCACAATTTGCCTTTTCTTGCTACATAATTTACAAAACCCTACCACTTAATTCCAGAGGCTCTGACAATAACATACTCAAAATAACATAACACCACAAATAAAACATAAGATGGCACATCACAACATATCAGGCAAAACAAAATGCAACGCAATTAAAAAATGCAACAAAACAAATTTACATTTCAATAATGCAGCACAAATACTCAGCAGCACAGAAAATACAACAGAACACATCACCAGCACAACAAAATGACACATGCAAAATGTGCACATTCTTGTCCCCATTTCCACCTCCAGAATCCTATTTTCAAAATACGATGGTAAGAAGGTTTTTAGAGCAAGCACTAGCTTAATAGCACCAGTCAAAACTGTTTTGTGATCTGTCCTGAGACTTCTAAACCCTCAGAACAAATGTTTCCATGCTAGTGCTTCATTTGGAAAAGAATGAGTGCAGGTGCCTGAAGCTCAGGTCAGAAGCCCATGGCTGACGCTATGAACGTCACCAGAGTGCTGGCATGTCGGCACCAGCTCTCCCAAATGCATTTTGGTTACTTTAGTTCATAACAGTCTAAGTACTCCGTCACACCACAGCTTCCGCCTACACCTTGGTGTCGGTGACATCCCTTCATAAACAGTTTTACCAGTGGGGAGGGTCAGTAAGCAATGTGACGGGCATGCAGCTTTCACAGCAATGACATTTTGGCCCTCAACACATTAGATTCGCCTGAAAACTCGCAGGACAAAGAGATGCTTGCACATTGTGCAATAAAGGAGTTTGTAGTGCTCGTGTTTACCCTGAAAGCTGTTCTGCAGCTTCCTGGCTCCGAGTCAGCAAGGAAAGGCGCCCTTGTTTACACTAGAGTGTGCCCACTGTACACATCACAACTAACATTCAAGTCAGGAGTAGATCAGCACCGGGGTAAATAAAGAACGCAAGTTAAAAGCCCTTTAACACTGTCTAAAACAGAGGAAGGCTACAGAACTAAACATTTGGGCTTCGGGCGTGTTGTGCTCATGCATCTCACACACACCTCATAACTGCCAACATTGGGAGAACCAAAAGACGTAGGTTTTTCTAGGAAACAAAACCATCAATTAGCATAATGACGACGCACCGGAAATGACATCATACGACCTTTGACCTGACAGTCACATCACCAAAAACCACAGAATATGAAATTGGAACCAGAGCATAAGAGACAATGATGTCTTCTGCCTTCGGCGACAACATCAGCTATAAATGCACAGCTCTAATCGCTGTGGCCAGACGTGGCCTCAAAATGAAAACACTGTGTCATTCACTACACGGAGTGTGCCAGCAGGGAAGCACGCGTTTCAAAACTCTGTACCCTTCAGGTTGGTATTAAACTTACAATCGTGTCAAGCCCAGGCGTTTTCATTAAGTGATAACAGCGCTCGTTCACAAAGGGAAGCGGCGCCTGTCGCTGTCCGCGGGGAAAAACAGGAAGGGGAAGAAAATATGTACCAGTAACAACGTTTAATACAGATTATGAATGTCAGCATAGTAAACCAACGAATCTAAACAAAACACGTCTTCATATAAAGGAAATTGGGAGCACATTTAAAAGTATGGCGTACTTCAAGAGCGTGCATAAGTTACATAATCGACTCACAAGCAGTGCAGGTAAGTGGACCAGGCGTGAGCTATCTGGGAGGTCTGGTCCACCTACCTCGTGAGCATCTACACTACAGGTCCCATGGCTCTGGGTACGGTTTAAAAGTCACAAAAGGAACTGGCAGGAGAGGGTAGTTTGAGCCGAACTAGTCTTCCACGAGACATTTTCTGCTCAAAACAGCAACATTCTTGTCAAGCAAAATGTGTGCTTTTTGGGGGCATGAAAAACATGTGCTGGCCTGATATTGTAATGTCAATCCATATGCGAGTGAATATTATTATATATTCACACACATATATATGTATATAAACATTACTTAAAATTGTAAAATAGTACTAGTAAAACCTAATAATACCTCATTCCAAATGAAAACTCTCCATGTCATTACAAAGTTCTAAAAGGAACACTAAACGGTTCAACCTCAGTCCAGCCCTTTGCCACGCACGTCATCATATCTGACAGAAGACTGCTGGTCCCTGTACAGGTGAAGCAGTGGTGGCAGTGCACCATAAGTAGTGAATTCTTAGCTTAGCATGTCCAGACCTTGCTTATCTGTGTCTGTGAGAATGTGCCCCACCGGCCAACCTCGTGTGAAGTTCTGTTGTGTGTCAGCATGGGGCGTTGGGCGCTACAATTTGGATGAGCAGGTAAACTGCAAGGGGGAGCATACCTCCTAAGTCTCTGCTAGTCCTACCTGGGCCCCCGCTGTCTGCAGGGCCGGGCCCCTGGAGGTGATCTGCAGTGATGGAGTGCAGGAGAAGCAGCAGCAGCAGCGAAGGAGTGAGCGCCGCAGCCATCGTTCATCCACACTCGTCAGTTCTCTCCAGACCTCAGTGCCGGCCTCAGTGCCCTCCCTTCCTCTCTTCACGAGATCACCGGAAACAGACAAGTACACTGAGCGCGTGCGGTTTGTATAAAAGACACTTCCTCAATACTCGCGGCGAGCACTGAGGTGCCATAAACCTTGCAGACAGAGAGAGATCAGACCAGAGATGTAAAATATAAAGACATCTTGTGCCACTCGGACAATTTATGAAATGGAATTGATACAAAGCTTATCTATAAAAATAATCTTCCCTGCTACGACACAAGACAGATCCGGATGACATATCCCTCCCAAGATATTTTTGCACCTCATTTGCAGATGCGGGGGGGGGGGGTTGTGCCGGGGGCCCGGGGGATTTTTGAAATGAAAAAAAGAAAATCCTACGTGAGGTGGTCCGCCGTCCGCGCCGCCTCGGGTCCGACTCCGTTTGGCCCTACAGCCCTGCCCCTCTCAGCCAATCCTGGCGCTGCTGGCAGCGCCAGGATTGGCTTAGGCACTGGTTACCTCTCGCCCGCCTGCCCATTAGGAGACCGAGGTTTGAGCCTTTGCTCAGCCCTCGCTTTCCTAATGGGCATGCGCAAGCCAGTGCACACACAAGTGCGCATGACTGGGCACGGCGCGAAAATTCGGTGCCCTTTCCCACTCATGCGCACTTGTGCTGCCTACTGCCCCTGGTCCCTCTGACAATCATGTCAGTCAACATGACGCAGGGACCGCCCACCCCCTTCAGACTCTGAAGGGGGTGGGCGGTCCACGTCATGCTGACTGACATGATTGTCAGTTCTCCTCGGCTCTTTGAACTTAAGTAAACTGATTCAGTTTACTTAGGTTCAAAGACGCCGAGGGAGCTGCGGGCGGGGGGGCTACGCCCCAACGCCCCAATGGACGCACCGCCCCTGCATGCTTTAATTGACCGATCTTGATAATCTTGCTTAATGCTAATATGTTGACTATTCGTCCCATTTTATCTCTACCTCTGAATTGGTTAGTTCCTGAAGACTTTGTACAGTATTTTACAACTTAATGTGCCCGTACAACACTTGAATACCTTTCGCAGGCTTGGTAAGAGCTGTGTGTGCGCCCGGGCTGAAACAGCTTCCCTGGCGCACACACAGCCGCACCCGAGTACTTCACAGGTCTTTAAAAGACCATTTACTTGTTAATGAGGCTTTGTTGTATTTCATCTCTTCTTAGCGCCCCTGCAGCTCCACTCTGACTATCGCTGGAATCGCCCGTCCCCCATAGAGCAGAGTCTCTTGGAGTCTGCGCTGCTGCAACTGGCGGTGTTTGCTGACATTGTTAAAAAAGCCAAAAAAACACAGGTACGATGTTTGCAAGGTCCGCGGGCCGCCAAGGAAGGCTTGCCGGGCCGCTGGCGGCCCGCGGGCCGTACTATGAGTACCCGTGGTGTATAGAATAAGCTTGCAAAGTTTTACTGTGAGAAGGTGGAAAAGTATTGGGACACATGATGTGGGATTCGTGAATGTTCTTTAGAAGTTTAATTGGTGGTCACACTTTAGCTTGAGTCAGATTCCTTTTAGACTTCGAGGGGCACAGACCTCTTTGCTATATTTCTGTTGTGTGGCTTTATGCTATGCAGTACTCCTGATTTTGGAGGCATCTCCACAGAAGTCTCTGCAATGCTGACACCTTCCTGCTTTACTGGATCTAGTTAGGGTTTCCCCAATTAATGCTACTTAGTTCAGGCTTAGTTTAGGTAATTTAGATTTACTCATACCTAGGCAAGAGGACCAGAAATTATATACTGATCATCAGATTTTGTTCCTTATTTTCTGCATTGCTATTACTGAATTCCTAGTATGTTTTATGCTTTTGAGTCTTACATTTGTTAGATGATTTAGACTGCCAGTAGTGATTCTGTGTTTTTACAATGTATTCTTGAGAGTTGTATACATCAGCTTGGCTTTGAATTTGTCATACACCTACATTTAATCCCATTTATTGACTTTGGGTCCTCACTGTGTAGCCAAATGAGCTACACTGTAAATTAAACTCTTGGATGATGTTAATTCCTCTTTATTTCTCAGGCATCTAGAAAGGTCTATTGGAGGGATATTTGGATATTTGGCTGAGTGCTTTGGAATGTCCATGAAGATCTAGCGATTGGCTTTATTTCCAACCAAATTCAACTTCGTCCCTTGATTTTGTGGTTATCTGTTTGGCTCAAGAACGAGCTTGAGTTTAACAGATTAATTATTAAAGACTGAGGCTGCACCATGCCAACAAGATCCTGTGGCTTACCTACGTAAAATATTGCACAAACTTGAACAACCTGATTTGTTTCATAACCCAGAGTCTATTAAGAAACATATAGCCTGGGTCAAGAAAGCCTACTTGATGCTAAGGAGGGATGAAAGGGAAACTAATGCCATGTCTATGACTGCTGTCAGATCTTATGTATTGATCCAAACCACTTTTTCTCAGGAACTGTATCTAATTTATGCTTTTTGTTTACCTGCTTCAGGCTTAATGTAATACACCTTCTATGAGCAGTGGCGGCTGGTCCATAGGGCGCCGGGGCAGCGCCCCACTAGGCAAAAACTGCTCACTAATCGGGCAGCAAGAAATGTAAGTAGACGAATTGCCAGCTTTGACAATTCGTCTGTTTACATTTCCGGCCTGTGCTGGCAGCTGCTTCACAGCCTCAAGTGCGCATGACAGAGTCTCTGTCATGCGCACACAGAGTCAGTAACAAACGCACATCCCACGCAGGCAGAGCAGCAGGAGTCCAGACTCCGACTGCGCATCTGCGAGAAGAGCGATCTTTATTTCTGCAACCCACTCCATTGACATTACATTAGGTATGCTGCGCATGCCTAGTGTAGTGCAGGAGTGTGAAGATAGGGTCCTGCTCGGGCGGTGACGTACAGTCGCCCCATGCCCTGTTAAATGGCAGGATACGGCCGAGTAGCCGCCCCCAGTCTTCAGATTTGCCACTTGCCAATCAAGCAAAAGAGGGGGAAAAGTTAGTTTCACGACTGTGAGAGGAGAGTGGAGACGTGATGCGACGCGGGACCCGGTGGAGGAGATGCCTGACTGGTAAGTTTGTTTTTATTTTATTCACTTTAATTAAATGCCTCCCCCCCCCGCGCGCATCCCCCCCCCCCCGTCATGCTGGCCGCATACGTTCTTGAAGTTTACCAACACGCGCAGCAGGGTGACAGTTCTGCAGCATTTCTTGCTTTTCATTAAAGGTGAAAGGTGAATTAAAAGGGCCGCCTGGCAAGTCAGGGCAAGGGGGCGGCTGAGTTCTGGAGAGCTTGGCAGACGGCAGTGCTCTAGGAAAGCAGGGGAGGGGCTGCTTTAAAGCAGCGCCTTCGGGACTGACTGGGATAGCAGGCGTTGTACAGACACTGGCAGAGGAACGGGGAGCTGAAGGCAGCACGCGGGACCGGCAGCTTGGAATGACGTCGCATTTTATAAATAGAAATATGATGGCAGGAAACAGTTCTGCGTGACATAGACATGGCATGCATCGCAGCAAATTATATTTTTGGATGGTGCACCACTGTTATGCAAACGCTCTGCGTTTCCCAATTATTTCTGCTACATCTTTTGAGGACTCGCTCAACAGTCACTGGTCCTGGACGTGAGCAGAGGGCATACAAACTGCAACAGCATTGGCAGCAATTGATGGGCATTTCTGGTGCCATGGAATGCACAAAGGTGTTCCTGTTGGTGGCGTGGGCCGTGTTTCAGGAACATTTAAATGGACTGTCTGCAGCCGACACAAGACAACCTCGACTGTGGCTGTCACACAAACGTAAGTACCAGTTCACTCTACAGTCAGATGACGGAGGAGTCTCGAAATGTTTGTTCTTCCAATAGGATGAACAGAATATAATTTATCTGCAATGGTTATTTATTTCTTCCCAAGTGGTGAATTTTTACTCAAGTACTCGTAAAATAGATAAATAAGGCCAAAGTTATGTAACTTAATTATTTTTAAAATACAGATTAAATACTAGAGGCTCGATTCTCAATAGTATTTGTAAGTACGAGAAATAGTCCCACATGAGCACTTTTTATGTACTCTACAAGCCCTTTTGAACTTTACCCAATACGTCCAACTCTGTTACTAAAAGCGCAAAGGCGGCTCAAACCTCTTAGTTTTTACTAAATATTCCTAAATTATTTCCATTTTACTTGCTTTGGGACTAATTCACAAACCGATGCAAGAGTGTGTAAGACTATTATAGGAGTACTACTTTACGTACTCCAAATTCCCCTTTTGAATGGGCCCCTAAAAATGCTTGAAATATATTGTTCATTACACACCTGCTTACCTAGCAACTTACCTAGCTATTTGGTCTGGCAGCTCAGTGGGATCCCACAACCATTGCAGAGGTTTGTGTGTGGCACCTTTGTCATGTGATCAAATCCCAGAGGATCCAATCAGACTTTAATCATTCCGAGGCCGATAAAATGATCCCATTTAGTTGAATAACTACAAACATTCGGTATCTGTCCAAGGCACCAAAAGACTACTTGGGGTGAATGTGTTTAGCTCTTCATTTAAACAGAATAGCAATGGTTATAATTATTCTGTGCATGGTTGGACCTCTGTTGCAAGTGGGTGGTGGGTCTTTGACCAGGCTCGCTCACTTCTGGGGGATATATGTGCAGATGCAGACATATAATAGATTGGAGTGCAGGAAATTTGCGGAATTTGCTTTTGAGGCACGAGGATGCATTTTGTGGGAAACAAAATTTCTAAAAACACAAGTAACATTCCAATTGCTTTATTAACCTTCCTGCTTTCTCAAATTTGCTTGAAAATGCACCATTTGTCCACTCTTTTTTCAAAATGTTCTAGGTTGTTCGGACTTGCTCGCTACGCTCGCTCGCTGCGGTACAGTATGCCAATCATTTTACGCCCACCACTTTCAAATGTCACCAGCCACCACTGTCTATGAGTCCCGAAGGGATGGACTAAGGAGACAGATAGTGGTCCTTGTTTATATGATGGTATTTGCATCAACGACACCTTGCACTTTGTTTTTGTATGCCCCTTTTATTCTTACATGCGTAAAAGATTTTTTAAAGCCAATACTGGCAGACTGCAATTGTAGGCAAGCTAGGCCCACTCTGTTGCACCTGCAGATGCTGCCAGACCAGGGCCGGATTAAGACCTTTAGAGGCCCTAAACGCTTTAAAGATTTGTGTGCCCCCATATATATCGAATTCAAAATATAAACAATAATAAACTGTAAAATAAAAAGCTTGTATTTTTTTTTTTTTAAATGAAACAAAACTTATAGTAAGATTGAAAATATTGTTTATTTTTGTGTACTTCCACTTTATGGAAAATGTCTGTGGTGCCCCATTCACTTGATGCCCTAAGCACGTGCTTATTTTGCTTAATGGTTAATCCAGCCCTGTGCTGGACGTTAGAACCTGTTATCGTGCTGCTTGTTTTTTAAACAGTGCAGTTAGAATGAGGAACTCGATGATTTTAGACTGATGAACTAAGTGCTGTTCCTACATTTCACTACGCAATGTATGCAGTCGGGATTTTTTTTCCTTCTCTTTAAGTTTGTTATCATGTGAGCTATTTTAATAAAATGATGGACTGCTGAAGTTGTATTGTTTTTATTGTCTTTAGTGGTTTACATGCTTTAAACCGAATAAAATATTTTGGACTGGACAATCACGAGGCACGATACTGTGAGAAACTCTTCGAAACAGATTTTGTTTTAGTTCGAGTGAGACGCCTTTGAGTTTAGATATTTAGGTGCTCACTTCTCTAAGATTTTCAGCACAAAGCAGTACGTGTTTACAGCCCAAGTTATGTATATGTAGGGTTCGCAATGCAAGCAAAGGAAAGGAAGAAACGGGTGAACAGGCTTATGTTTCAGCAGGATTGAGGAACCCTAAGTACTGTGAAGCAGGTAACCTTTGGTAAAAATGGGTAACTGTATCAGAGAAACAAAATGCAGAAACACAAAGAAACAAGCAGCAGCAATACCAGCTGCAAGGAAGCAGAATTTTACTGCCTCAAATTCCAGGTGTCTAATGACAAATGTTATTAGCAGGCATCTCAATCCCCTTTTGGGGGGCCAAGGGGCAAGCAAGCTGTGGGGCAGGAACCGTTTGCCTCTGATGTCATGGGATCAGTTCTACTATGACTCTGCAAACTGGGCCAAGTACAACCCCTTCATGGTTGATTCCTATTGGTAGTGGTGCAAGCAGTCACAAACTTCTAAGGGAGGCAAGTGTGGCAGCATAACAGGCTCAATGCTTGACAGGCCCCTAACAGCACAATAATGTGATTGTCTAGCCCTGTGCTCCTCTATGAGAAAGGAAAAGCACCTTAATACAGGGTAACATTCAATACTACACTCTACACAAAAAATATCAAAAACCTGGGGCCGCATTATACATGCGGCACATTTTCCATCATTGCGCTTTGCGCACCTTTAAAAAGGTGCGCCCAGTGCAATGAAGGAAAATGCGCCACATTATGGTGAATGCACTGCCCCCAGGGCAGCCCTGAACTCACGCTGCCCTAGTGGCAGTGCATTCATGTGAAAAACGGAGCCGCTGCTTTAAAGCCATTCCATGTTTTCACAGTGCAGTAGGCAACCCGCCAGCACTTTAAAGGGGGATTTGAGATCCCCTTGCAGGCGAGTTCAGTCACTGACTGCACCCGCCTGCAAGGGAATGTCTGCGGGGTCCATAGGACCTCCTTTCCCCCTCCAGAGGGCTACTCTCAGGGGGCGCACTGACAGTGGGCCGCCTTTTAGGTGACATACTGTCAGTGCACCTCCTGAGAGCTTTTTGGCCTCTACACCCTCGTCTGTAATACGGCGCAGGCACAGAGGCAAAGGGATTCCGTCATTTACATGGGGCATCAGTATTACAGAAGGGGCCGCACAAGCGTCTGCGGCCCCTTCTGTAATACCAAAGTGCCCCAGGGGAGCAAAAAGTGGGCGAAAACGCTCGTTGCGCCCCCAGGGCACTTTGTGTAATAAGGCCCCTGGGATTCTGGTCACTCTGTTCCCATTCTGCCTCCCACCTTATGCTAGGGCACACTGGCGGGGTAGTAGTGCAGTTGCAGTGCTTTCTTCTTCCCCAGGCTACCAGTTTTTAAGCAGGCATAGTAATCAGTCCCTCAAAGCTGTTCTGCAGCTGCGGTAGGTCTCATGTCAGCCTTACGCCCTTCAGGCAGGGATCCTCTGTCACTCGGGAGGAGATCTTCCGGCTGCTATTGAGCCAGGTAGGAGCTTCACTCTCATTGGCAGGTGCAAACCACACAGCAGTGTCATGGAGGCAGTGCAAGGCTATCTTCAGACTGCAGGTTATGACTTGCCCAAAGGGCAATCACTCAGTGGCCGACGGGCAGGTTTGACAGGTCAGTGCGTTGGATGTTCTTTTTGCCTGTTTGTGTACCTGCTTTATGGTCTGCTTGGCCAGTTTGTACTGTTGACTTTCCTGAGATTAAAACAAACATTACCTGTTGCAAACTCAAATCCATGAAGTCTTCCATATATTGCAAAACACTTATACAGCATATCTTTACATTTTCTAAACTTCCCCAATTTGCAAACATGTGCCACTTTTGTAGCTTTCTAATTCACCATTTTTTAATATGGTGTCCAGGCCTATTTTCTATCTCAGTCTGACCCTGTCAGAAAGCGGCCCTCTCCTGGGCTGATGGCATGGGTAGAATGTGGGCTGCTAGATTGCAGACCGGCCTACTCTTTCCTTGGGATGAGTCGGCAGTGCAGTCCTCTTGTTGCAGTCCTCTTCCAGGCATAGGTCCAGGGTTGGTGACTGAGTGGCTTCAAGGTGTTTCTGGGCAGTGGTAACTGGATCCGATTAGGCACAGGTGGGAATAGCGCCATGGACAACCACTCTGTTGCTTCAGCACACCTTGGCAAGTGCTTTGAAGTAGTGGCATTCACTTTCAGTGGTATAGTCTGCATGAGTACACAATTGAAAAGTGCAGCGGGCTAGTCACAACTTCAGTCCATCGGGCATTCTTGGGCATGTGCCACAGCTTCACAGGCCTTTCTTTGGAGACGCAGACTGCTAGGACACACTTGGCACATGCCATGGCTATGATGGCAGAGCTACTTCAGGCACATGAGCAAGTGCCAGAGGCCAGTGTTGGTCCCTTTTTCAGCAGTACAGGCTGTTTAGACACATACAGGCTAGTGGCATGGCTGCGACTGCAGGGTAGATTTGCTCAGGCATACTTTGGTAGTGTTGCCAATCCTCTGTGTCTGCTTCGGTGACCAGCTTTGAGGCAGGAGTACACCAGACAGACTCTTCATGAGTCTCTGGTGGATGGACCCTCAGCATTGAGCTCCACTGCTTGTGTCAACACATGTAGTCAGCTCCCCCTCTAGGGTTGACTCTCCAAGTATTCCATGAAAACTTCTTCCTCAAAACCAGAGTCGAGGTGATGGATCCTCACCTCTCAGAAGCTGGCTGTTAGGCATTCAGAAACTCTGGTTCTGCTACAGTCCTCTGGGTACTCTGTGGAGCACCAACTCTTTGGTCAGAGAGAACTTGGAATTGAAACAAGTGGGTCAACAGATCCCACTTTCATACAAGGATGGCAGACCAGGGATGTGTACTGTCTGTCTGCACTTTTGGAACCAGTTTGCGTAGGTTTTCCTTCCATGTGCTCCTCACAGCAATGTCATCTCAAGGCTGGCACACCAACAATAGAGGCACAAAGAGGTGTGAACAGTCTGCACCTGAATATCAACAGGCAAACCTGACGGTGATTATGAAGAGAGGCAAAAGGTTGACCCCTTTATACAGGACCCCTTCACAATCAACAGGAATTGTTGTTAACCTTCACCACTTCCATCGACAAATGGCAGTTTCAGGTAGATTAATCAGCAGCCCTCTGTGTCAAAAGGGCCTAATCAAATTTTTAAGGGGAAGTCAATCTCCTTTTCCCCCCCTTTGAAGAAAGTGACCCGATAAGGGCCACCCGGGTCATTCGCGACCACCTCTCTGCCTTCCAAGAAATGAAGAGTCGATGAGACAGTAGAGAATGCAAGCCAAGTTATTTATTAGTATTGCGCTGCAGCGGAGGCCAGTCTGACCAGTCTCCTGAGATGACTGCCGAGGGACTGACTTCACCAGACTTGGTAAAACATAATATACATTTCCAACACCCCTGAGGATCCGTCCAGGCTGGAATTTTCCAGCTCGGGCACTGTCGAACAATGGAGGTACAGTAGGATGAGCTACCACCTGCAGAACGGGTACATGTTATCACACTTTCAGGGTCATCTTGTTCAAGCTCAATGCTCTCTAGTGTGGGAGCAGAACTACGAGAGAGGAAAGGCATGCGAAGGCAGAATAAGCTATTCATTAGTACATTAGGATTCAACCTTGAATACGATGAACAAAAGCAACTCGAGGCAGCTTTTCGCTGAGGCAGACAGTTCATGAGACAGAAGCTTATTTTCGATCACAGTACAAAATGGCGGCTAAAGACAAAATGGCGCCGCAAATGCTAACTTAACTTGCACAATGCTAGAAGGAGTCGGTCAAATGCATTTGCATTCCAACAGACCCTCCTTTTAGCACTTGCTAACAATTTTGTTTATGCTAGCATAATAAGAAAATCATTAATGCAGAGCAATACACATACTGTTAATATTCAAAAATACCTTTGTCTATATTCATTAAAGCATGGACATCTTGCATCATCATAGGTGATGGCTTAACATCATGCCCTGAGGCCTTGGGTGCAGGTGTTAACTTGTTAACACAATATGTACAGCAGGCAGGAAGACAATTAATACACAAGCAACAAGTCAATATGACACCCGCAATGGCTACTAGGAAGAGGAGTATTTTCCAACCCCAGGATGCTATCAAACCCCAGAACCAACCAGAAAGGGACCAGGTGCAGTTCTCTTGGTGAATATCGGATGCAAGTCGATGGAACTTCTGTATTGCTGCATAGACATTCGGAGCATGGTCCGGTATGTACACGCAGCAGCTACTACCGATGACACGACAGGCCCCACCCCGAACAGCAAGGAGGACGTCTACCACCATCCTGTTTTGAAGAGCAACAAGTCTTGTAGCCTGGAGCTCAGCTGTAATGTTGGTCAATATTCCTGCTGTAGTGTTGATAACTCCCTCCACTACCCTTGTGAGTCTGCGAATGTTAAGGCTATTGGACATAGGACCCCAGAAGGGCAGAATACCCGTCATATCATCAGTAAACTGCTTCAAGGTAGTGTCTGTCTGATCTACATCTTCTGTGTTGATAACCCGTCTAACTCGGGATAGACTGATTCCCCTACGCTGTAATCAATGATCTCTATGGTAAGTGGACGGGGCTATATATACCGGGGGTAGGAGAAAGAGACGTAACATACACCAGACCACCCCCTGGGAAGCCATACATAAGCCTGGGATCCACAAACAAAGTACACATTATGGGGTGGTAATAAAGGTGGACTATTTGTTGTGCTCAAGTCATAAGTATAATTGCAAATACTCTTTCCCACTTTAACATTCCCAAAACCTTGGACACAGAGAGGAGTTGGCCTAACGGCTAGGGCGGTCGACCTCGAATCTGGGGAACCGGGTTCAAGTATCGGCAATGACGCTGAACATCCTGTGATTCTGGACAAATCACTTAATCTCCCCGTGCCTAACAAAAATTGATGAATGTGTCCTCATGTAACACAACTGGTGCTATGTAAAGCGCTCTGATACCCGATACCGGGTCAAGTTCACGCTATATAAAACTCAGTAAAAAAAAAAACTGAAACTAGCTGTCATGTTAACTATTGGCACAGGCATTGCTTTGTCCTGAGTAATATTACGCATCTGGAAAGACCAGAAGTATTCAGTGACATTAAAGTCTTGAAAATCCATAATTTCATTTTGGAGCCATGTTACATTCTTATTGACCTCGTAAACATTCATACAGGCATTTGGATGCAAAGTGTCAGGGGCCCCTTGTTTTCCTGGAGTAAACCACTAGTGTACACTGATATATTTCAACACAGTCTCATAATCAGAGTAAGTCATATTCATTGCATCAGTATGGAAATGGATATACACCATGGTAAACAGTTGGAACCATGCCTCGCAACTCCCTAAATAAGAGAAGGGTAGGGACATCAACAAATCATTTTTATGCATCACAGAAGGGAGCAAACCGCAAACCCAACAATCGGTAACATTAGAGGTATGGTGCGCCTGATGGAGCATCTGTAAGAAAACATTGTCAACGTACGTTTGTCTGTGCCTCTCCTTATGAGGGGCTAATGTGACAAATACATGCTCGGGGGGTACAGGGGTAGTACCAATCAAAGAATGCACAGGATATTTCTCCTCAAGGAACCACATAATTCCACTTGCAATTATTAAGAAAATCAGAATAATTAGTACAAAGACCACCTTGCTTTTAGTGGACCAGCTAGACCAAGTGGGCCCACTTTGCTCAAAACGTGGGGCTGTTAGGGGCTGTTCTTCTTCCATAATTAGGCGGCCAAATGGGTACATATTAAAGCCGGACTACCAGAGGAAAGGTTATGCAATGGAGCCAACGATGCTAAAACAAGGAAGAGAGGCACAAAATCCAGCGTCCTTCTGAGCCTCGCTGGTAGACTCCTACAGTTCATCAATCGGTGGTGCTACTGAGCACTTCTCGGTGGGGCTGTGCGATCACAGCCCATTCTGAAGAAGTCCACGTCACTCATAATAGGGCACCCTCCCTCCTGGGAAGACACCCTCAACTTATCCTGTCCAGTGTCTCGAACAATGCACCAATCTCCCTTTCCCTGATGTATCGTTGGTACCGCGGACAGGGTACATACACCCTATTCTTCATCCATACAGTCCATCCCTACTAATCTGACTTTTCCTTTGGTGCACTGTTCCTCCGTCGGGGATGCAAATTGTACCTAGCCACTCCGGGCACTGTGTCGTCACAGAAAAGGGGCTTAAACTCAGAGGGACCAATGGACTGGGACTCAAGCTCCTGTGGGCCAGGTGGAGGAGGATTCTGGGCAGCCCTTACTTCTGGGGGGGCCGCCTCATTCAAGGCAGCGTCGTTCTCCTCCTCCGTTTGCTCCCATGCCAGTCGAGCATCAGAAAAGGGGACAAAACGTGGTACCTTCTCTGTCTCGTGGTCCCCCACGCCGTCCAGGACCCACTTGTCGTAGGGGAGGGGTAATGGAACTTTCCGGCAATGAGATGAGTGGATACAATGCTTCCGGCCGTCCACCTTCACTGCCGCCTGGGTGGCAAGGAGGACCTGCAGAGGTCCTTCCAACGCGGCTCCAACCTCCCCTTCCTCTGGTAGTTTCTGACCAGGATATAGTCCCCGGGTTGAATCTCGTGTCCTGGCCCCTCCTTTACAGCATAAGACTTTTGAATCTTGGACCTCTCTCAAGAATAAGGCATTAAACTGGTTAGGGGTAAGATCGGGCCTCACCGAACATTTGTTTGCAGCCCCAAAGATAGACAAAGTAAATGGGTGGGCAGGACCCAGAAATCTCTACCAGGAGGCTGCGTAGTTCTGTCTTTTAAAACACAGAGACTGGTGGAGACTGTCCTAAATAGAACCAGGCCCACTCACGTTACTGCAAATATGATTTCTGCACTCCCACTTGTTTTTTTTTGCCAACCAGGTTCATTAGGGCCCTCTAATCGGTCTATGCCTCTAAGCATTCCCCCACCTTCTACCAACCGACTTTATAATGTTCCAACTTTTAATAGATATCAGGGACTACAAAATCTTGAAGACATAGATTGACCACCAGTGGAGAACCGGGAAGGAATTGAGCAGAGACACGAGGGGACAAAAGCATTATATCATCCTGGAAGGGGGAGACAGACTTTAGTAACAACTGGTCCGATTATTCAACCTGGCGTCGATTCTTTACAGCATGCCATCAGGTACAACAAAGACGCAAGGCTGTTGCAGGGGATTCTTTCCACTCTCCCAATGAACATATTGGTTTCTTGTTCTGGAACGTGGCAGGACTCCGGAACAAAATTAGCACTCTAGAGTGGTTAGATTTCGTAGAAGGCTTTAACTTCATCTGTCTCCAGGAGACCTGGCTGGTGGAACCTGTTCATATGAATGGCTTTAGAGCATTTCATGTTCCCGCTGTTCCAACGATTCATGGTAGATCTAAAGGTGGTTTATGTATTTATGCTTCTAATAGCTTACCACCCGTAAAACCAGTTAAAGAACTAACCAACCCCTATTACCAAGTGATTGTATGTGAAGGTTCAGGCTCGGCCAGGTTGGTAGTGGTTAATTTGTATAACAACATCCCAAGCAGTGAAATCATAACACATTTGGATAAATTATTTGACTACTTGGAAACGCTGGATAATAGCAATAAGAAAAAGCTATCGATTGTGTGGGGAGGCGATTTCAATATTCAACTGTGTAGTTCACTCACCGAGAAAACATGTGGCTTGAACAACTTAGATGGTTCAAGTAAATCACATTTTATCCATAATTGCTACGGAGATAAATTAAATGAACTTATCTATAAATAGATTTATCATTTTCAAACGAAATTTCATGCCCATATGCTCCATTCAGGTGTACCTTTAATGGGAGAAATAATCACAGTACTATTGATTATGTTTTAACTTCAAAAATCTGAGACCTTATGTTTTTAACTTTAAAACCCACTCTATACCATTAAGTGACCATTGCCCACAATCTGTACAAATTGCAAAGGCCCTATTAACCAGAAAACAGCGTAGGTCTGGCCTGGCTCTTGGTAGAGATTTGGAGTTAGCCACTCGTAATGGTTTTTCACAGCGGTGGCACCAGATTACCCCGGAGGGTTTTCTGGAAAAATTAATTCGTAATATGGGGGAAGCCTTTGAGACATGCTTGGATGAAACATCACAACCAATGGAAATTATAAATGCTTTTTTAATCATTAGCCAGGCTGTGAAGGAGAATTTGCAATCGACAACGAAAATTAACAAAGCTAGAAAGGGCTGGTTTAATGCACAATGTACTAAGGTAAATAAGAGGCTCAAAGAGGCACTACATAAAAACCCTAGGTGCAGAGCTGAGGTCCAGCATTGCAGATCTGTTTATAGGCAGGCCCTGAAACAGAGGAAACCCAGTTAAGGGAAGAGGCTTGGTCTGCGTTATGCGAAGCAAGCGGTAAGAGTGACAATAAAACATTCTGAAAGATAGTAAATTCTGCCCCGTTGAGAGAGGATGTTGGACCTGGGATTGTGGTTGCAATACCTGAGGATGACTGGATTAATCACTTTTCAGCGATCTACTCTGCACATATCCCTAAACCTGACTCTACTGGGCCTTCTAACATCAATGGTAATCTATATCTCGAACAATCCCTCAGCATTACCCCATTTACCATGGATGAAGCGACTGACGCAGTAACTTCTAGCAAAGGGGGAAAAGCACCTGGCCCGATGCCATTCCAGTGGTTTTGTATGAAGCTAATATCCCTTTGTGGGACCCATCCTAACCGTTGTCTTAAGGGCCTGTTGCATTTCAGAATTTCTTTCAACATGGGCCGAATCTATAATAGCACCCATTTACAAAAAAGGGGATTGACATAATCCTGCCTGCTATAGGCCGATCTCGTTGCTCGACTCATTAGTTAAAATAGTGGGTAGAATTATCTTGAATAGACTTAATGAGTGGGCCGAATCTAGGGGTGTTTTGGCTGACATACAATATGGGTTTCGCACTGGGGTGGAGACTATTGAACAGAGCCTTAACTTGAGTATGCTAGTAGGGAAATACACTAAGATTAAAGGCGGAGACCTGTACTTGGGATTCATAGATTTGTCCTCCGCCTTTGACTGTGTTAACGACTCTAAGCTATGGGCGATTATCAGTGATATGGGAGTGGACCCCTCTATTATTTCCTTTCTGAGGGATCTATACTCTGGCACGAAAGCCAGGATCAGATATGGGAATAGGGGCGAATGTACACAGCCATTCAGCATAGAAAGAGGGGTGAGGCAGGGCTGCATCCTTGCACTCTTTCGATTCTCGCTCTACATAAATAATGTAGGAACTGCCCTGACTTTGCAACCGAAAGGTCTTGCTCAGATGGGACATCGTCCTGTGCCTACCCTTCTGTATGCTGATGATGCTGTCTTAATGGCACGTACTCCAAACTCCATGCAGTCGGTACTTAATGATTTTGTTAACTATATGCAGGACCTTGATTTGCATGTGAACCAAACTAAGACATTTATAATGAAGTGAGGCAGGAAAACTGGCAACTGCCGCACAATTAGAATCTTGGATTCCAGCATTGAATTTACTAAGACTTTCTCGTACCTGGGCATTCTATTTGATAAAGATGGCACATGGAACCATGCCATCAAGACCAGGACACTGCTTTTCGGAAGTGACTGTATAGCTTTACATAAATTCGCCATAAGATTAGGTACATATCCCCCGCGAGAGATGCTTACTATTTATAAGGCAAAATGTGTTAGTAAAGCAGGATACGGGGCTGGTATATGGGGGTATGCAAATTGTATGGCACTACAACTAGTGGAAAATGAGTTTTTAAGGTATTTACTTGCAACACCCAAATCCGCCCCAACCTTTGTGTGTCACCCAGAGTTGGGTGTACTGTTTCTCGCTGATTTAATTAAGATCCAACCGATCCTGTTGTGGCCCAAGGTATGGTCGTCTGAGTACACCGCCCTAAATCGGTCCGTTATAAGGCATTGTCTAAAATCAACCCTGTACACAAGAATTCCATGGTTGAGATACATAGAGTGTTTTTGTCAGGATTTAGGGCATCCAGATTATTTTACAAATCCCGAATGCCTAGTTGAAATAAATAGGAAAGATCTAAAGGCTGACTGTTTAACACACCTAGAGAATATCAGGATGTCTACAGAATTGCCAAAACCCACTGTTTTAAGAAACCAGCTTATTTTAACCAGTTATGATATGCAACTATACTTGAGATTTGTACCACATCAAAGGCATAGATATATTTTAACTCGTTTTAGAATGGACATTTTTCATCGCATGGTTACCTTCCCTGAACGAAACGATTGGTCCTCAAATTTATCAAAATGTCCCTGTGATAACTCCTCAATACAGACTACAATGCATGTTGTTCTTTTCTGTAAATTTTATAAAAAGTGGAGGAAATACTATATATTAAGTTTTTGAAAACACATTGGGGCCGATTCCGATCTCGGTCGGAGGCGCACCCAATACCATTCGGTCGGGAAAAAAGCCATGCGAATGCCTGTTTCCCGACCGATCCGTACAGCAGACCGAACGAGTAAGTACGATGCGCACAACAGCACAGAATCCGGCCGAGTCGTACTCACCCAATCCAGGTCCTGTTCTCCGACCGAGGCGAATCCGGAAACGCTGAATCGAGTCGCACGGAAGGGAAAATGCAGCTCCGTCTGGCCGAACAAGTACGATGCGCTTTCCATACGCGCCGAACCCGTCGCTACGCACGGCACGTCAAAGCATCGGGGAGAGGCGCACATAAGCTCCGATTCGCGCCACAACACGATCCACGGCTACGAGGCGAACACGCCAGCGACGAAGAGGACGCGAAGCGACGAGGACGACGCGAAGCAACGAGAAAGACGAACGACACGAACCAACCATGAATCCCTTCGTCCCGATCATACCAATATTCTACATTTACTACCGGAACAGGCACGGACACGTACGGCGCAGAAGGTAAGTCAGACACCAACCACAAAACACATACAACACGTACACAACACATCACACACACACAGAGGGATGCAGAATTTACTTACACCAGCAACAGCAGCACCATAGGGGCGGGATGCCCATCACCAATGCCACATATGCACACAGGGGCCTGAATGCGCACCACTACCCCTACCCAGGGGGGGCCGGATGCCAACCACCACTACCACCCTTACCCAGGGGGGGCTGGATGCCTACCACTACTACCACCCTTACCCAGGGGGGTGCCAGATGCCTACCACCACTACCACCCTTACCCAGGGGGGGCTGGATGCCTACCACTACTACCACCCTTACCCAGGGGGGCTGGATGCCTACCACTACTACCACCCTTAGCCAGGGGGGGTGCCAGATGCCCACCACCACTACCACCCTTACCCAGGGGGGCTGGATGCCTACCACTACTACCACCCTTAGCCAGGGGGGTGCCAGATGATCACCACCACTACCACCCTTAGCCATGGGGGTGCCAGATGCCTACCACTACTACCACCCTTAGCCAGGGGGGGCTGGATGCCTACCACTACTACCACCCTTATCCAGGGGGGCTGGATGCCTACCACTACTACCACCCTTAGCCAGGGGGTGCCAGATGCCTACCACCACTACCACCCTTACCCAGGGGGCTGGATGCCTACCACTACTACCACCCTTACCCAGGGGGTGCCAGATGCCTACCACTACTACCACCCTTACCCAGGGGGCTGGATGCCTACCACTACTACCACCCTTAGCCAGGGGGTGCCAGATGCCCACCACCACTACCACCCTTAGCCATGGGGGTGCCAGATGCCTACCACTACTACCACCCTTAGCCAGGGGGGGCTGGATGTCTACCACTACTACCACCCTTAGCCAGGGGGGCTGGATGCCTACCACTACTACCACCCTTAGCCAGGGGGGTGCCAGATGCCTACCACCACTACCACCCTTACCCAGGGGGGGCTGGATGCCTACCACTACTACCACCCTTAGACAGGGGGGTGCCAGATGCCCACCACCACTACCACCCTTACCCAGGGGGGCTGGATGCCTACCACTACTACCACCCTTAGCCAGGGGGGTGCCAGATGCCCACCACCACTACCACCCTTAGCCATGGGGGTGCCAGATGCCTACCACTACTACCACCCTTAGCCAGGGGGGGCTGCATGCCTACCACTACTACCACCCTTAGCCAGGGGGCTGGATGCCTACCACTACTACCACCCTTAGCCAGGGGGTGCCAGATGCCTACCACCACTACCACCCTTACCCAGGGGGGCTGGATGCCTACCACTACTACCACCCTTAGCCAGGGGGTGCCAGATGCCCACCACCACTACCACCCTTACCCAGGGGGCTGGATGCCTACCACTACTACCACCCTTAGCCAGGGGGTGCCAGATGCCTACCACTACTACCACCCTAAGCCAGGGGGCTGGATGCCAACCACCACTACCACCCTTAGCCAGGGGGTGCCAGATGCCCACCACCACTACCACCCTTAGCCATGGGGGTGCCAGATGCCTACCACTACTACCACCCTTAGCCAGGGGGGCTGGATGCCTACCACTACTACCACCCTTACCCAGGGGGCTGGATGCCTGTCACTACTACCACCTCTACCCATGGGGGGCTGGATGCCTACCACCAACACCACCCCCACTCATAGGATGGACAATGCATGACACAACCAGCACACCACAACCTAGGGAATGCAAGAAAAAGACATCCCCCAACACCATGACAAGCGTGTGTAGACTGTGTCAAATGCCTACAACACTGAACATGACTTTGAACATACAATGTGACCCCCTATCACATGTGCCACACATATATGTGTGTGGCCCCCACAATGCAAGCAGGCCATGACCATTGTGGCAATGGGGTCCAAACCCCTATCATCACAGTGACCAAAAGGTAAGTGTGGGGTCCATAGCTGAAGCACATTTTGAACATTGTGGCAATGGGGTCTAACCCCCATCACCACAGTGACCAAAATGTAAGTGTGGGGTCCATAGCTGAAGCACATTTTGAACATTGTGGCAATGGGGTCTAACCCCCATCACCACAGTGACCAAAATGTAAGTGTGGGGTCCATAGCTGAAGCACATTTTGAACATTGTGGCAATGGGGTCTAACGCCCCATCACCACAGTGACCAAAAGGTAAGTGTGGGGTCCATAGCTGAAGCACATTTTGAACAGTGTGGCAATGGGGTCCAAACCCCCATCATCACAGTGACCAAAATGTAAGTGTTGACAAAGAAAGAGCTGCAACTGCCAAACTGCATGGATGATTCCTGGTCACAGAACATAAAACACATCAGTGGCAAAGTAGTGCATGTGTCCCATTGCAACATAAATTGGGGGAGCCAAATACTGCAGTGCAAATAAGACATACCTTTGGCCATGTGCAGACAAACAACACCCATGGGGGCTGACACTGTCAACATTCATCAATGACACAATGACAGAAGTGACCATCAGAATGCAGACCCACATATTTGCACCAACGGGCACACAAATGCAGATACCCTGTGGAGACTGTAGATGTGAGGTGAACAGATACCATACCATGGCAGCAATGGGACACACAAACCATGATCATTGTGCTGACCGATGACCTAGGAGTCCCAGGGACAGCAGGGGAAAGCCACCAAACTACATACAGCCAATGGCACACCCAAGATATGCCAATGCAGTGGTGCAGATGCACAAACACAAACAGGCAGACCCACACTGCACATCATACACAACAGGTGGGGGGGTGCCAGTGTCCCCAGGCAACCACACAACACATGAGGAGACCTGAATACCAATCATACAGATGTGCATACAGTGCCACACAAAGGTAACTCATGGATCCAAATCCCCTATGTGGGCAAGCAGGCATTGTCAGATGAGAGGGAGCACAAATCACACATGTCACACAGGCACGTAGGAACAGCAACTGACACAGCAAGACACAGACACACCACAGCACTACCCCCAGGGCCCCCACAATGTGGTGACCCTGGGCTGCATTACAATCCCACTGTGATGACAAAGCTAAATGTCGTTCACACTGTGAACCACAGTCATGTGTCCTGAGCAACAAACTACCATCACACCTACACAAGCACAAATCAGTCAGCATGGCCAGTAAGCCAAGGCCAACATGGAGGCAGGGGCCTAGCCGGGCAACAACTCTCATCTGCACACACTCAACACCACACCCCTCGACCTTCAACAATGTGCAGCAGTGAAGCACACATGCACTGGTGACATTGCACATGCACCCATGACTATTCCAGGGTGGTGGGTGGGAACCAAGGTGCAGAAACACATCACACATTGCCACTCAACAAGACTCCTGAATGTCTGACACACTGCACACTACGCTGTACATGGACATGACGGCAATACCACACCAACCAATGGGATCCCAGCCACAGTCACACACCAATGAAGAAGCCAAGGTCACCCACAAAGAACACACATAGACAACAACCAACATTGCAGCCCGGACCCTGAGGAGTGCCAGCAGTCACACACACAACGTGTCACAATCACTGAAAGATAACACAAACTGGAAATCACATGACAGGGGCAAACAACAAGTGCCAAGGGGAAACCTGACTGTGACCCATCTGCGTCTGCACACAAACTCAGCCCTGACAGCAAACACACACCTATGGGTGACACCCTGATGACCAGTAATGTGCCATGCACCCACATCACAGAGAACCCAGGGAGAAGACTTTGGGGGAACATAGGTCAACTCAGCAAGCATCACAAACAGGTACAACACTAGGGATCACAGTATGCACAGCTAAACGGAAGTGAACACACAGACATGCACATACAACACACACCTTGGGCGCAGGCAATGTCACAGGAGTACACACTGCCATGAGGGGACTCCACTCCTGTGTGAGGAAAGCTGTGCCATATGTTGCCTCAGTAGGGCCCCATCATGTCAGCTGAGCACTTGGTCACACAATCAACAATTAGCACCAAATGAGGGCTCCCGTCACATCAGCCTGGTCATGGAAGTGCCAACGAAATCATCAGCACAGATCCAACACACTTGTATAGCAATGTTGCACTGACAACACAGATGAGTCCTTCCCCATTGATGCCCAAACCTGCATGTCCAGTGGAGATGGCCACACGGTCAGGGAAGTAGACGAATTGAACAATGGCAGGCACAACAGATGTGCAGGGGTGGAAGCCACAGATGTGAAATAGCTAATGTAAGTAGGAAATCCCATTGCCAAATACTGAACACATGACACCCTCAGATGCTGCTATGGATGACATGGATACACCACAGGATAGGACACATTCTCCCTGGACCACATGGGTTCCTGCACAGTAACACTTCATTATCATGAGACCAAATATCACCATCACTGCAGCAAGTGCATGGTTAGCATCATCAACAACATGTACATCAGAAGCATAAGCACTAGAGAACAGAAAGTTGCTTTATTCAGCATATGTGTGCAATGAAAACTGAAAGTCCAGAAAAAACACAAAGGCCAATGGCCAGTCCATTGTCAAAGTCCAAACAGGGTGACAGTGGCAGATGTCACCCTACGCATGCCTGCACAAAACCAGGGACAATCCACTAGGAGGGGCAACCGGGGGGCAGGCCAGGCACCGCAGGGACAGGATCAGGGCTCACCAGGAGGAAGCAGGGAAGGGGTGGTGGGTGCTGGAGAGCCACTGACAACTGCAGTGGAGGTGTCTGACATGGTGTGTGCCGGCACAACTGGGGGCATGACTCAGATGTTGTGGGTGCCGGCACGACTGCAGTGGACCCTGCAGATGGAGTGGACAGGTCCGCCACTGCAGTGCCCAAGTCAGACAGGGTGGTAGTGGACTCCACTGCAGTGCCTACCACCAGGGGAGGAGAATGGGGAACAGGCAAGGTGGGCTGGACAGAGGGGAGGACACCCTCACCACATCAGTGGCACAGACAAGCGCAGCGGGGGTGTGGTGCCGGGAGAGCAAGTGGCAGGGGGAGAAGGCCGGATCCTCTTGGGGATGGTATATCTGTGGGTGGGGGAACCTGGGGCAGGGTGTGGTGGGGGCACCTGTGGAGTGGGGGCCTGAGGGATGGAGGAAGGAGACCTGGTGCCTGAGCTGCAGGGCGGCGGTGGGGTCTTGCTCTTACGACTCCGGGGGACTTGCGGGTGGGGGCCTCAGTCTGTCTGCGCCTGGGGGAGAGTGTCCGGGGGCAAGGGGCACTCTGCTCCGTGTGGGTGGGCTTCCTCTTCCCCCTGAATGCTGTATCAGCTGGATCGGAGGGGAAGAGGCCGAGGTCACTGAGGAAGAGCCGCTGGGTCTTTGGGGTTGCAGGTGAGGCAAGGGAGGGTGCTTTGGAGGGAGAGGCAACTGAGGACTGCGCAGTGCTCGTGGATGCGTGTGTGTGTTCCAGGGCCCCATCCCCTGTGAGTCTGGTTTCAGTCCCCTGACTGTGCGTGCGTGTGCGTTTTGTTTGTGGCGTGTGTGTCTGTGTGCTGGATGTGTGTGTGCTGGTGTGTGCCTGTGCCGGTGTGTGTGTGCTTGGGACGGGTAAGGTGCTGGGGAGTGTGGATGGAGCAGAGGCAGGAGGGGTGAGGGACTGTCTGAGGAGGGACACTGCTGCCATCAGGGAGGAGTCCATGGACCTATTGCCCCTCTGTAGGTCAGACATGCCCGATGAGATGCCCTCCATGAACGACACCAGCTGAGTCTACAGAGCGGTGTGCGCATGGAGGACACTCAGCATGGCTGTCTGCCCTACATGGAGCTGCCGAAGGAGGTACACAGACTCCTCACTCAGGGCAGCAGGGGACACAGGGGCAGGGGGTGCAGTGCCTGGCCCAAAGGAGACACGCTCCCGAACATGGGAGCCTCCACGGACCTGGGGAATGGGAGCCGATGGGAGGGCGGTGGTGGTGCTGGTGGTGGCGGGGACAGCAACACTAGCTGGGGTGTGGTGGCTGCTGACACCCGCCTCCATAAGGGAGTCATCCTCCGAGTTGCTCTGGTCCTCAGCTGAGGTGGATGGTGCTGAGGACTCCTCGGTGTGGCTCCCCTCGCCCTCCGTGCCACTGGGTCCCTCCAACCACTCCTCGGCTGCTGACCCAGTCTGGCTCTCCGGCTCCTCCTGGTCCGTGGAGCTGTCCCCTTCCGTGGCCATGGATGTATCTGCAAACAATGGGGAAACAGACAGACATCAGTCACCTGCACCAAACGCACACACCACTGTGAGCACAGCACATTACAGAGCAAGCCCTGGCATCATTAGTTGTACATTGCTAAAAGTGCCCTAACTGAACAGGAGAAGCCAATTGTCAGTCTGATGCCAACCATGGCACTCACATCCCACATGGCCTTGCACCCATCTGTCTGGTATCTGTTGGATAGCAACACCCCAGTGTGGACACATGCACCAACTACACAGTAGTTGGACAGTGCAGAGGACACGGTGTAGCATATGGACATGCACACATCACAACTCTTGCCACTGAGTCAGTACAGGTTTCCGGATGAAAGGGACGCCCAGAGTCAAATAGGAAATGCATGTGATGCATACCAGCGACAGACACCATGATGCACCCATGTCCTGATAGCCATCGCCACAATTGTGTGCATGTAGCACATGTCACTCCCCTGCAGGATCACCAATAAGTAGACACATGCCATGGCGGAGGCATGACTGCTAAGTCATACATCACTGTCTCAGTGATGTATGACTTGGCAGCCAGACAACAACACTCTGCACTGTGTCACAATAGTAGGTCATGGGGAATGTAAGTCCTGGAGCTGCACAAGTGCACATGTACATCCCCACACAACACATCATCTTAACCCTCATCTGTCCAGGTCATACCGATTGGACATATGGGAGACCTGTGACACTACCCTCTGAACCTGAGCCCCTCACAATCTGCTGTGAATGGGGAACAGCTGCCTGAACTTCACATTCGCATACCCCAGTCTGCACGGGCAGCTGATCAAACACCTATGTGACACACAAGTATCGTCTCCTATGGTCACATCTCCAGTGGCATGCTGAGCCCCTACCGAGAAACACCCCAGCAGTCCTGGCAACAAATCCACAGCACACTGACACAGAGGCAGACACCTGAGGGGTCAAATCACTGCACACAATGTGTCAGCTGATACATGGGAGTGGGAGTACAGAGTGCATTGCATGGCCTGGAGTAGGCATGACTGTCCTGCCCCACATGAATGAGGGATGAGCCCTGGACAGTGGATAGCTGGCTATGTATGTGTGACACACGTAATCTGCACACTCCTGGGGCCCAAACATTGTTCCCACCCGCTGCATGGGTGTGTGCCACATACCCCAGGCACATGTGGTGGCTCAGCTCAGCAAGTGGACCGCATATCAAAGCAACACGCAGATTACATGTCCGAACACAGGCGTTGTGTGAACAATGGACCCACCCATGATGCCCACAACAGAGTTAGGGAAACAGATGCTGTCCCCCACCTTTAGTGAAGCAAACTGCAAGGACACAGTCCCAAGTGACACAATTCCCTGAATGTAAGGGCCACACCTGGGTATCAGATGAGGAGTGGGCAGTGCACAATAGAGGGACATGGCTCCTGGACAACATGACTGCTGTACTGTGGCAGTTTAACCAGGCCAGAGGAGGGCACATAGCATGTAATACAGAGTTCACAGTGCAGTCTTTGACTCACCCCCTCCTTGCTGCTGTCTGGCCTTCAGCTGCCCATCCAGGTCTGGAAACACCACCGCCAGGATCTGGAGCATGTGGGGGTCAGGGTCCGTGTTCCGCCCCTCCTGCGAGGAGGCGACAGCTTCAGCTGGACCCGTGCAATCCTCCGGGTCCAGCCCCGAAGGTCCTGCCACCTCTTCTGGCAGTTGCGGATCCGGCGCTTGTAGACCCCCACGGACCGGACAGCCCGGACGATGTCCTTCCAGATCTCCTGCTTCCGATGGGCATTAACCTGTCAGGATGACAAAGTGAAAAGGCCATTACTACACATGCAACATATCCGTGCATGACACAGTTGTATATACATGTCTCATTCACAGGGGCACATGATGTACACAGGCAGTGCAACGCTGCCCATGGACAGTTTGCCAGACGTCACTACATGGTATCATTGCATGGGAAGTAAAACCTTGTTCAAATGCACTGTCACTGCACCATACCTGTCCAGTGCATGTCACTACACACTATGGGGGGTGACAACTACTCAGTGAGCCTGCTAGCCAGTGGCATGCAGACTTTCAGCCTTGCTAGTCAGACAAAATGCACATTCAGAAAGGCAGTGCACAGAACACTCACCTGCTCCCCTGGTGTCCCATACAGCTTGCTGTACTGTGGAAGTAGGCTGTCCAGCAGGGCCTGGTTCTCCTCAAGGCTGAAGGCTGGGGCTCTCTCCACAGTACGTGCCATTGCAGGGTCCAGAGGGGCAGAGACAGCAGCAGTGCAGTGGCAGATGTCGTCCTGGAGCATGTAGTGCAGGCAAGTGAGCTCTCAGGGGAACAGCCAGCAATATATATGTGCTGGAGAGGCAGATACTGTCCCTTGTGTCCAAAGTGATAGGTCCAAGTCGTTTGCATCTTCTGAATCTGGCCAATCCATGGAATAGCAGCACCAATACACGCCCACAGCATCCTTCAAATCTTCAACTTCATGACATACATGATTTTGCAACATTGTTGTGGGTGACCAACTGAATTTCCAGCAACCGACTCGTTCGAATTTCGAAAACGCGTCCGTTGCCAGGCTAGGCCATTGTCAATGGGTGCGCACCGATCGGTCCATTGCGGTACAACGCGTACAGGGGTACAACGCGTACCCGCACACATTGAATGCAATGGGCCGGCCGGGGCACCGATCGGTCCATTGCGGTACAACGCGTACAGGGGTACAACGCGTACCCGCACACATTGAATGCAATGGGCCGGCCGGGGGCACCGATCGGTCCATTGCGGTACAACGCGTACAGGGGTACAACGCGTACCCGCACACATTGAATGCAATGGGCCGGCCGGGGGCACCGATCGGTCCATTGCGGTACAACGCGTACAGGGGTACAACGCGTACCCGCACACATTGAATGCAATGGGCCGGCCGGGGGCACCGATCGGTCCATTGCTGATCAACGCGTACAGGGGTACAACGCGTACCGCGCACATTGAATGCAATGGGCCGGCCGGGGGCACCGATCGGTCCATTGCTGATCAACGCGTACAGGGGTACAACGCGAACCCGCACACATTGAATGCAATGGGCCAGCCGGGGCACCGATCGGTCCATTGCTGATCAACGCGTACAGGGGTACAACGCGTACCCGCACACATTGAATGCAATGGGCCGGCCGGGGGCACCGATCGGTCCATTGCTGTTCAACGCATCCCTGTACAAGTGACTGGCATATGTCACCATGCCTGTCTCAGATGGACATATGCCAGCCACAGATAGATCCCAGGGAGTGAGGGGCACACCTACAACACGACAGCCTGTCCAAACTGTATGATAAGGCATGTAAGGCTGCATTTCCTATTGTGTGTATGTTGGTGTACATGTTGTCCTGTGGGTGTCACCTGGGGGCAGCCACCCCCAGGCTGTGCACGTGTTCATGGGGACAGGATCCTGGGTGTTACGTGTACATGACCACTGTGATGTGCAACTGTTCATATCTGTGCATGTGCCATGGTCACATTTCACGGTGGTGTATGTGTATGTCATGTCACATACCCCGTGAGTCCCATGTGGGACGGTATGTTTGAGCCAGGGTGTCCCAGTGGCACAATAGTGATGGTCCTCCACAGTCTGTGTGCATGTAGTGTTTACAATGTCTCTGATTTCATGTGCACAATTGGAGACAGTCTCCACATCCACGTTGTGTGTGCATGGACTTTGATGTTGTGCGTGTGTGTGTCACAGACGTCCATGTCTGTCCTGCAGTGGCAAGTGGGACCACTACCTGTGGGGGTCATAGTTGTTTTGCTGTGGTGTATACATGATACTCCATGTAATGCCAGTGTCCATGTGGCAATACAGGGTCCCTGGGAATGTACCTGTCGTTGAGCTGTGATGCCTGGGGCACATCTGTCCTCACATGTCACTGTGGGGAGTGATTGTGACACGGCAGCAGGAGATGGGAACTGTGACACGGCCTCATGATATCCAATGGGCCAACCTGGGACTTATTGATGCCACTTGTTGAACCGTGATGACAGATGTTGGCCATGTATGTACCATACATGTCCTTACGGAACTGCACACTTCATGTAGTTGTGCCTCATGATGATGTATGTTGGGATATTGAGTGTGTTCAATGCCGCATATGTGGGCTGACTGACAATCTTGCTTTCTTCTCCTCTGCACTGCAGGGCTCCTGCTGTCCATCGACCATTCCCAGACCTGGCAACGATGGTGGAACGGGACAGCATCCGACGATACCGCTTCACCAGGCAGCTGATTGAGGATTTGGCAGTGCAGTTGGCCCCACATTTGCAGCCTGGCCGGCCGTATCCTACAGCGCTGACCCCCAAGGTGAAGGTGATGGCAGCCCTACACTTCTTTGCCACCGGTACCTTCCAACATACTGTAGCGACTACTGGTGGGATGTCACAGACCATGTTGAGCCGTGTGCTCCGCGATGTTTTGGTGGCAATGTTGCTATTCCTGAACCGGTACATCTATTTCCCTAGACTGCAACGACTCACTGACGTGAAGAGTGACTTCTATGCCCTGGGGAGGATGCCGCATGTCATTGGCTCCATTGATGGGACACATGTGGCTTTGGTACCACCACAGGCCCAGGAGCAGGCCTAAAGGAACCGCAAGCACTACCACTCAGTCAATGCACTGGTGGTGTGTCTTGCAGATATGACCATCACACACGTGTGTGCCCGTTTCCCTGGTTCAGCACACGATGCCTTTGTGATGAGGAGTAGTCGCATCCCCAGGATGATGGCACAGATGCAGAACCAGTGTGCCTGGCTTGTCGGTGTGTACTGACTTTGTGCCATTGTGTGTGATCTGATCTGTAGTATTCCGCCCACTTTTCCAAGTCAGCTAATGTGCACTTGTCTGTCCGTAGGTGACTCGGGATACCCCAACATGCCGTGGTTGCTGACACCCCTCAGGAACCCTGTGACACCAGCCCAGATGCGCTACAATGAGGCACATGGTCGGACCAGGAGAGTGATTGAGCGGACATTTGGTCTCCTGAAGAGCCGCTTCCGCTGCCTGGACAAGACCGGATGGTCCCTCCCATATGCCCCTGCGAAAGTGTGCAAGATTATCATCGTCTGCTGCATGCTCCACAACCTGGCAGTGCGGAAGGAGTTGCCTCTCATCCAGGATGACAATGACCAACATCCGCCACCTGTGGAGGATCCTGGCCTGGACCACGATGCCAGTGATGATGATGATGATGAGGGTGATGTCCGCACACAGCTCATCACCAACTTCTTTAGCTGAATGTGAGTATCCTGAGGTGTCATGTCAATGATGTGAGTTGGCATGATATGTGTAGGTGGTGCTCTGGTGCTGTTGGAGTGTGTCCATGGGCTACTTGACTGGATGTGTGTAGCAATGTGTGCTTACAGGTGGTCTGTTCTCCCCAACAGTGTTGACATGCTAACTTGGTTCTGGGTGGGTATCTTGTAACATGTATTGTGCATGAGTTTTGCTGTTCTGTCCTGTTCTCCATTGCTTTTGACTGTGTGTCATTTCTGTCCTTCACAGGGTACTTTCAGATTCGTTTGGTCAACTGTGTCCACCGACGACGTGATTGTACTTCCAGGGTGGTAGCTGTTGTGTCCCTACAGGTGATGTGCACCACACCCATGGACTTCCTTCCTTCTACAGTTGTTGACTGTGTGCCCGCTGCCAGGTGGGATTACCTTGCATCTGTAGTGGTTACGACATGTTGCAACTGTGTAATAAACCTGTGCTTCACTTTGTGATGTGCGTTGTCTGTGGTCACACATTTGACTGCCATTTGCTTACTGCACCTGTGGGCTACTTGACTACAACCGGGAATAGGTGTGGTGTCTGTGCATTGCACCGTCTTCCCTGGCAACATCAGTGTAGGCAATGAGTCAGATGGCCTAGGTGTGTATGTGTTGTGTAGCCCTGGTGGTGTGTCTCCCTCATATGTGTCACGTTGCCTTTACTCACATGCCTGTGTTGTACTTGCTGTTGCAGTTCGCATACACAGTGTAATTTTGCAGTTCATCATCCCCATAACAGCACCCACGTTGGAATCACAACAGAGGCAAGTATGGTGTATTAGTGTGTTTATTGTGATACATTTGTGTGAATAATGCATAGGATGGGTAGTGCTGTACATATATCTTGCAATCAGAAGTTCCTAGGCGAATTGAAAGTCCTGGTAGACAAAATCCCCAGTATCGGGGCCACAGTTGTCTGAGACATTGGTCCAACTTGTACTCCCCATGCAATGTGTGGGAGTTGTGTTGCCGTCAACAGGGTGAACAGTCTGTGCACAAAGGTGAACATCCAGAACAGGTTCAGGCTTCCTGGGAGTTGCGCTTGGCCATCGGCCTCTCACTTGCCCCTCCTCGGACGACCCCTCTTCTTTGGGGGGGCCCCTCAAGTTCAGGCTGCTGCGGTGCAGGGGACTCTCCGCCAGAGTCATCCTCCCTCCCTGTGGCAGTTGCAGTTTGTTCAGCACCAGATGTTGTTGGCACACAGGGAGGTGTGGACTGGTTGCTGTTCATCTGGCGGAGGCATTGTAAAATGTCCCTGTGCACCGCCGTCATCTCTTGCAGTGCGTCCCACTTGGACTCCACGCGGGACATGTGTGAGTCCAAGCGGGCATGATGGGCAGCCTGCTGCTGTTTCATGTCTCTGAGGAGCCCCACTACCTGGCTGAGATCTCCGGTGCTGGACTGGTACGCATCGGCTATGCGTACCAGTTGTGGGTCATCATGCACACCAGCAACCTCTGCAAGCAGCGACCTCTGTCTCCCACCCCTCCCACCACCCCTGCCGACATGTGCAGTGCGTGCAGTGGCACGCACAGATGACCCTGGTCCACCTTGGGGGTTGGTGGTGGTGGTGGTGTCCATGGCCCCACGTTGGTCCAGGGTCCCTGTGCTGGTGATGCTCCTTGTTCTGTCCATGTCGGCAGGGATGGTATTTGTGGTGACAGTCGTTGGAGGGGTGGGTGCAGGGGGTGCAGCTGGTGGTCCTGCTGGTGCTGCAGCTGGTGGTCCTGCTGGTGCTGCATGTAGACTTGCACCGGATGTGCCAGGTTGGTCTTCTTCGTCCGAGGAGGGCAGAGGCTGTACGACACCAGTGAGCTCCGCATCCTCTTGAGCCTGGGACTGGGACTCCTCAGCGTCTGCTGCTGTGTCCCCATCATCACCTGTTTTTGGGAGACACACACAATGTATGTTATGTTTCTGCAGGCATCAATGGTTGACACACCTGACAGTTGTGACTGTGCCTCTGGGTGCGGGCCTGTACATTGCATTGTCCTAAGTCGTCACAGTCAGGGGTTGATATTGGTATGGCACATTGTCCTGCATTATTTGGGCATTTCTATGTATTTGTTGGGGTGTGAACATGGTCTGCATTGGCTGTATTTGGTTGACAGCCGGCCCTCCTTCCCACCCAGCCAGTCAGTTATCCCACCATGGACTGTGCTTGCATTGCAGTTCATCATCCCCATAACAGCACCCACGTTGGAATCACAACAGAGGCAAGTATGGTGTATTAGTGTGTTTATTGTGATACATTTGTGTGAATAGTGCATAGGATGGGTAGTGCTGTACATATATCTTGCAATCAGAAGTTGTTGTCTCTCAGGATGTCAGTCAGTGGTGTTGTGCTGTTTGTTGGTGCACAGTTCCCAGCAGGGCCTTGTGCTCCCCACAGCAGTAGCCAGTGTCAGCCATCTTGTGAGTCCTTCTCCACTCCCTGTGATGTGAGCATGGTTCAGGGTGGTGTTGATGGGACAGTTGTGGGGGTGAGCTATGTCTGTGACTATGACTCCCATCATGCTATTGCCTCCACCCCACTTCCCAGCATTCCCATACTTACTTGCTTTTGTGGGGAGTTCAGTGAGTGGGGGTGTGAGGGCAATGGCAAGATGGCTGACAGTGGTGTCCTGCTGTTGGTTGGTGTGCAGTTCCCAGCATGCCCTTGTGCTCCCCACAGCAGTAGCCAGTGTCAGCCATCTTGTGTGTCCTTATCCACTCCCTGTGATGTGAGCATGGTTCAGGGTGGTGTTGATGGGCCAGTTGTGAGGCTGAGCAATATCTGTGCCTACTACTCCCATCATGCTATTGCCTCCACCCCTTCCCAGCATGCCCATGCTTCCTTCCTTTTGACTCTGCTTCCCTGTGGGGTGGGCTGCCTGTGCTGACAGGATGGCTGGGAGTGTTGTCCTGGCAGTTGTTTGGCTGAAAGTCCCAAGAGTGTCCCTGTGCTTCACACGACATAACCCAGGGTGGAGGTTCTTTGTGGGATCTTGAGTTAGGATGTGTGGCATTGCATTCTCCCAGGTGGGTTATGTGGAGTATGTGTTGAGTGTGTGTGTGAGGGGAGGTACTTGTGACTATGGTCAGTGGTGCGAGTCCTCCTTCCCACCCAGCCAGCCAGATATCCCACCATGGAACGTGCTTCCATTGCAGGGAGTGGAAGTTGTCTCTCAGGATGTCAGTCAGTGGTGTTGTGCTGTTTGTTGGTGCACAGTTCCCAGCAGGGCCTTGTGCTCCCCACAGCAGTAGCCAGTGTCAGCCATCTTGTGAGTCCTTCTCCACTCCCTGTGATGTGAGCATGGTTCAGGGTGGTGTTGATGGGACAGTTGTGGGGGTGAGCTATGTCTGTGACTGTGACTCCCATCATGCTATTGCCTCCACCCCACTTCCCAGCATTCCCATACTTACTTGCTTTTGTGGGGAGTTCAGTGTGTGTGGGTGTGAGAGCAATGGCAAGATGGCTGACAGTGGTGTCCTGCTGTTGGTTGGTGTGCAGTTCCCAGCATGCCCTTGTGCTCCCCACAGCAGTAGCCAGTGTCAGCCATCTTGTGTGTCCTTATCCACTCCCTGTGATGTGAGCATGGTTCAGGGTGGTGTTGATGGGCCAGTTGTGAGGCTGAGCAATATCTGTGCCTACTACTCCCATCATGCTATTGCCTCCACCCCCTTCCCAGCATGCCCATGCTTCCTTCCTTTGACTCTGCTTCCCTGTGGGGTGGGCTGCCTGTGCTGACAGGATGGGTGGGAGTGTTGTCCTGGCAGTTGTTTGGCTGAAAGTCCCAAGAGTGTCCCTGTGCTTCACACGACATAACCCAGGGTGGAGGTTCTTTGTGGGATCTTGAGTTAGGATGTGTGGCATTGCATTCTCCCAGGTGGGTTATGTGGAGTATGTGTTGAGGGTGTGTGTGAGGGGAGGTGCTTGTGACTATGGTCAGTGGTGCGAGTCCTCCTTCCCACCCAGCCAGCCAGATATCCCACCATGGAACGTGCTTCCATTGCAGGGAGTGGAAGTTGTCTCTCAGGATGTCAGTCAGTGGTGTTGTGCTGTTTGTTGGTGCACAGTTCCCAGCAGGGCCTTGTGCTCCCCACAGCAGTAGCCAGTGTCAGCCATCTTGTGTGTCCTTATCCACTCCCTGTGATGTGAGCATGGTTCAGGGTGGTGTTGATGGGCCAGTTGTGAGGCTGAGCAATATCTGTGCCTACTACTCCCATCATGCTATTGCCTCCACCCCCTTCCCAGCATGCCCATGCTTCCTTCCTTTTGACTCTGCTTCCCTGTGGGGTGGGCTGGCTGTGCTGACAGGATGGCTGGGAGTGTTGTCCTGGCAGTTGTTTGGCTAAAAGTCCCAAGAGTGTCCCTGTGCTTCACACAACATAACCCAGGGTGGTGGTTCTTTGTGGGATCTTGAGTTAGGATGTGAGGCGTTGCATTCTCCCAGGTGGGTTCTGTGGAGTTTGTGTTGAGGGGGTGTGAGGGGAGGTGCTTGTGACTATGGTCAGTGCTGCAAGTCCTCCTTCCCACCCAGCCAGATATCCCACCATGGAACGTGCTTCCATTGCAGGGAGTGGAAGTTGTCTCTCAGGATGTCAGTCAGTGGTGTCCTGCTGTTTGTTGGTGCACAGTTCCCAGCAGGGCCTTGTGCTCCCCACAGCAGTAGCCAGTGTCAGCCATCTTGTGAGTCCTTCTCCACTCCCTGTGATGTGAGCATGGTTCAGGGTGGTGTTGATGGGACAGTTGTGGGGGTGAGCTATGTCTGTGACTGTGACTCCCATCTTGCTATTGCCTCCACCCCACTTCCCAGCATTCCCATACTTACTTGCTTTTGTGGGGAGTTCAGTGTGTGTGGGTGTGAGAGCAATGGCAAGATGGCTGACAGTGGTGTCCTGCTGTTGGTTGGTGTGCAGTTCCCAGCATGCCCTTGTGCTCCCCACAGCAGTAGCCAGTGTCAGCCATCTTGTCAGTCGTTTTCCACTCCCTGTGATGTGAGCATGGTTCAGGGTGGTGGTGATGGGACAGTTGTGGGGGTGAGCTATGTCTGTGACTATGACTCCCATCATGCTATTGCCTCCACCCCCTTCCCAGCATTCCCATACTTACTTGCTTTTGTGGGGAGTTCAGTGTGTGTGGGTGTGAGAGCAATGGCAAGATGGCTGACAGTGGTGTCCTGCTGTTGGTTGGTGTGCAGTTCCCAGCATGCCCTTGTGATCCCCACGACACAGCAACAGTGTCAGACATCTTTGATGGGCCTTTCCACTCTCTGTGGGATGTGCATGCGTGAGTGTGAGCTTGCTGGGCCATGTGGTGGGGGATGTAGAGCTGTGACTACGACTCCCATCATGCTATTGCCTCCACCCCCTTCCCAGCATGCCCATCCTTCCTTCCTTTTGACTCTGCTTCCCTGTGGGGTGGGCTGCCTGTGCTGACAGGATGGCTGGGAGTGTTGTCCTGGCAGTTGTTTGGCTGAAAGTCCCAAGAGTGTCCCTGTGCTTCACACGACATAACCCAGGGTGGAGGTTCTTTGTGGGATCTTGAGTTAGGATGTGTGGCATTGCATTCTCCCAGGTGGGTTATGTGGAGTATGTGTTGAGGGTGTGTGTGAGGGGAGGTGCTTGTGACTAAGGTCAGTGGTGCGAGTCCTCCTTCCCACCCAGCCAGCCAGATATCCCACCATGGAACGTGCTTCCATTGCAGGGAGTGGAAGTTGTCTCTCAGGATGTCAGTCAGTGGTGTCCTGCTGTTGGTTGTTGCACAGTTGCCAGCAGGGCCTTGTGCTCCCCACAGCAGTAGCCAGTGTCAGCCATCTTGTGAGTCCTTTTCCACTCCCTGTGATGTGCGCATGGTTCATGGTGGTGTTGATGGGACAGTTGTGGGGGGCAATATGTGTGACCACGACTCCCATGATGCTATTGGCTACACTGACTTGCCCAGCATACACAGAATTCCTTTCTTTCAGTGGTCTTCACTGTGTGTTGGTGTTGTAGTGGTGGCTACATGTCTGGATGTGTTTGTTAGTTCTATTTGTGCCACTGCCTAGCTGTAGTTGTAGTTGTGTTTGTACATGTGATGACACGGTTAAATGTAACTTTGAGATGGCATGTGTTGTGTTTATCTGACTGACATACACATTTTGGGATGATTCTGTTCTGGTTGCTGTGTAATTGCTATGAGTGCATGGTTTGACTCTCCCCTTGACAGTGATGTGTGTGTGTATTGTGGCAGAATATTGTGTACATTTGTTGTGTACTCACCAGGCTCTGGGATGTTCTCTAGTCCATATACGCTCACTGGCGGAAGGATGGCCCGCACCTTCTCCTCCCAGGGCCTGAGGTATACTGGCTTGGCAGGAGGGCCACTGCCGGTGTATTGGCTCAGGAGGTAGTCTTTCTTGAGCAGCTCCCGGACCCTCCTGCGCACGTCATACCACCTGTTCTGGATGTCGGTCTTTGTGCGCAGACATGGTGATTGTGCGTTCACCCTGTTGATGATCCTCTCCCACATCTTGGTTTTCTGGGAGATGGGGGTCTGTTGGACCAGTGTGCCAAACAGCTGTGGCTCTACCCTGAGGATCTCGTCTACCATGACTTCCAATTCACAATCTAGGAACTTGTGATTCTTCTTGGGGGGCATGGTGATGGGTGGTGATGGTGAGTGATGTGTGTGTTGGTGTGCAGGTGAGGGTGTGTGAGTGTGTGTTTTGCTGGGTGTATGTGAGGTAGGTATTTATTGGTGTGCTGATGGTGTGTGGCTTGTGTGAGGGATGAGCTGTGGGTGTGTGGTTGCTGTCTGTTGGGTGCTGGCAGTAGAATGGCATTTGCAAATGATCATGGTTGGGATTTGTGTCCTTTATATGGGTGGAGTTGTGGGTGTGTCTTTGTTCTCTGTCCCCACCCCCCCCCAGTATTTATTGGCTTTGTAATTGCTTGTTTGGCCTTTTTTTGTGTAATTTTTCCTTTGTACTGTCTGTGCATGTTGGAAACGTTCTTGTGACCGAGTCGGACCCTGCATTTGTCTCGTACGGTCTTCTCCGTTTCGTTCACGCTGTGTTTGTGCAGTTTTCTATGCTGCGTACGCGTCGGTCGCGGTGTTTTGTGTTACTTCGGCTCGGTTTTGTATGCGTGTCGGTCGTACGGCTTGTCCTCCGTACGACTCGGTCGTGGTTTTCGTGCCTTGCATCGTACTTTGCGGTTTGGAGTTTGTGTGTACGTTTCGGTTGGATTTGTTCCGGGTGCGTGTCGGTCGGTTCGATTCGCGTGTTTTTCCAGCCGGATTGCTGTTTTCCGTGCGGCTCGGTCGTTCGGCTTGGGTTCGGTACGTGTCGGTCGGATTTTGCACGCCTCGCATCGTACTTGGCGTGTCGGGCGCCACAGGTACGTGTCGGTCGGAATAAATTCCGGCTCCGAGTCGGTCGGTGCTTTTTCCGGCCCGAATCGGAATCGACCCCTTAGCGTTTACTCAATGTCGCCCGGCGTATTTCTTTTTACAGTCTTTACCCACTATCGATATCTGTGTAAGAATGTCATCGTTTTTATGGAGTGTCTTTTATGCCAGGAAGAACATATTGATAGAGGATACAGATAATCCAGACGGATTGGGCAATAGTGTTTAGAAGAAACCATGTGGGTAATTTGAATTGTGTCATTTTTTTACTGAAAATACTAACCTATTGCTTTTTTTTACATGTCATTTTATTAATATGTATTAAAGTAAGTGAGTGGAAATAGGATCGTATGGCGGACCCAGATTTGAGGTTCTTGCCCTCCTGTATTTTTCACCATGATTACACGTTTAGAATTGTAAATGGGTATATGCTAACATAAGGTATAGATGAATTTTAGACTGGTATAGAATGAACTGTTTTTAAAAAAGAAATACAATTTGATAGTGTTTGGTACCCTGTATTATATATTTGTATCTATGTGATAATTAAATGAGGTTGAAAATGTACTGTTTTATGTATTATATATGGGTATTTATGTTTAATGTGCTTTTATGGTCTAATATATTTTGACCAAATAAAGATGATGAATGAATGAATGGAGTTAATCAGAAAAAGAATAAAAAAGTAAAGCACAAGAAAATAGTTCCTTTATCCAAAATGTCCATTAAGGAGCAGCTGAGCTTTTGAGACAATTCACTACTGGGTTTCAAGGATACAGACAGTCACCTTGATGTGTTGCATGCTGCTCCTTTGATACGGCTATTGTAGAAGGGTTACTTTCTATTAGAATTTTTTTAAGATGGAGTCATGCAAAACAAGTTGGCTGCCTCTTGTTAACTGTCCCTGATGCCTGCAACTTCGACAATAATTTACAATATTTCAGGCTAGCTATACCTCATTGGTTGTGCTGTTAACAACTATATATTGCCAGTGCTTCACGGGGATACATTTGTTGGTGCGTTTCCTCGGGTTTTAGTGATGTGTTTCATCTTGAGCCCCTCACCGGTCTCTCCTACATACTGCTGCTGAAGAATTCCTTCACATCGAAACCCAAGTCATATCAAACCTCGTCAAATGATCTTTAAAGTTCTGCGTCATCATCACTTAGTGATGAGCCGTAAAGCAGCAAGAGGGATCCCATCTTTAATGGTCAATGGTAAAAAAAAAATCATCCATCAAGACTTCACCAAAGAAACTGTTAAAATCCACAAAGAGTTCACAGAGCTCAGACCACAATTAAGAAGCTCTGGTTTTAAATATGGCCTTTGTGATCCGTCTACTATGAGAATATAGAAAGATGGTTTCTCCAAGTCCTTTCAACATCCTGATGATCTTCGTGCCTTCTTAGATCAACACTCTCAGCTCTCCATAGAAACGAATGAGACTGATACTTGATTCTTTTGATTTAATATTTACTTATAGCTAGCCTATTTTTGCGATTTTCTTTACAAGGGCATTGTCTCTGCAGGTCACTCTTGCACAGGCATGTGTGCTATTCCAGATTATAAATTATGTTTCTATGTCATCTTTTCTATGTTTGTCTTTCCTTTCCCTCTTTTCATTTATTCCTAGTGCTACTTTTTACTCTTACAGATTATCTTTTTTCTTCTTTCTTACTGTTTTCTCAGTTTTATAAATATGGATAACGTTAATAGAATTAAAATTGTTTCTTTTAATGTTAAAGGTTTACAACACACTGTTAAATGAATGAAAATGTTAGATTACTTTGCAAGACATAAGGCTGATACTTGTTTACTCCAAGAGACTCATATAGATGATACCTTTTTACAACACATGAATAAAAAAATTGGTTGGTAATGTTATTTCTTTTCCTGCTGCTAACAAAACAAATGGAGTTCCTATTCTTTTCTCAAACAAACGTAATTTCCAACTACTAAAAAAATTCTGATTCAGATGGTCGTTATCTTCTAGTAAGAATTAAAATTGATAATACTATTTTACACTTGATTAATGTTTATGGTCCAATAAATGAAGACCCAAATTTATGGTCCCTCTTTACATCTGAAGTGCTAAAATTATGTTATGTTCTGCTTATTATTGGAGATGATTTTAACCTAATATGTGACCTCTTGTTGGACAGAACATCTCTGGCTAAATATTGTCCTACCAAAGCATTTTATACTCTCAAGTCCTTTATTGAAACTACCAATCTGGTAGATAATTGGCACTTGCAGCACCCAACAGATGCATATTTTACTTTATCTCTGATCCTCATAATTCCTATTCCAGACACATTATTTATTAATATCCCGTCAATTAATCCATTCAATTTCTGATCCTATTATTCATAATATCGATATTTCCGATCATGTGCTCATTTCTTTTGTTTTGCAACTTAACTCCACTCAACAATCTCAAAGTAGATGGAGTATGAATGTGAATGTTGCCCACAATGAAAAGCCTAAACTAATACTTTTGTGTGCAATACATGGCTATTTTTCGTTTAATCAAGAAGGCTTTACTTCAATTGTCAATCGGGATGCATTCAAAGCTTTTGTCAGAGGTGTAACTGTATCTATTATGGCACATAATGATGTCATTTAACTATAAACTTAAGGATTTAAATAAACGAACAGCTAAGTATGAACTCCTCTTTATCACATCTAATGATATCACTTACAAAATACACTTATAAAAACTCTGTTATGAATTAAACACCCTATTAAGCAAGAGAGCTGGCTTTCAAATTTCTAATAATAAGGCTACATTTTGTTTCAGTGCTATTAGATCTGGAAGGCTTTTAGCAAATTATCTTTGTATTAAAAAAGATAAAAATCAAATTAATACAATTCATGGTTCAAATGGTAAAGTTACACTAACAAACAAAGAAACTGTTAATGAATTTTTGGATTATTATTCAACTTTATACAATAATCTCCATCTATGGATTTTCCTCATCTTGATAATTTTTTTGAGCTTTGTAGGTTACCTAAAATTTTCCAATCAGTTAGAGATACATTGGATTTACTGATTTCTCTTGAAGAGATTGTGTCAGCCATTAAATCCCTGAAATCACTTAAATCCCCTGGTCCGGACAGTATACCTGCTGAATTTCATAAGGAATTTTCTCCTCGCCTTTTACCTCATCTACTCAAACTATTTACTCACTTTAGTATTTCAGGATCAACTTCTGGTTCCTTCACTAAAGCCTTCATTATAGTTCTCCCGAAACCCAATCAAAGATTCCACTAAAGTTTCAAACTGTCCCCCATTATCTTTAATTAATCAAGACTGAAAGCTTTATGCGAAAATTCTAGCAACCAGATTAGCCTCTATTTTTGACAATGTTATACACGTTGATCAATCAAGTTTGATGAAATATAGACATTCTGTGAACAACACTAGATTATTATTCCATGCGTTTGAAACTAGTCCATCCTTGACTCTTCCTTCTGGAGTCCTGGCACTTGATGCTGAAAAAGCTTTTGTTAAAGTTAATTGATAGCATTTATTTCATAACTTGTCTGCATTTAATTTTGGCTGTTCGTTTATTCACATAATATTAGCACTCTCTTCAGGTCCTTCAGCCAGACCTTTCATTAATGGTCAAATCTCTAGTAATGTATACCTTTTTAAAGGCACCCGACAGGATGGCCCTTATCACCATTGCTTTTTAGGCTGAGCCTGGGCAGCGCATGCGCTGCTGCGAGGCATGCAATATTGCAGTATGGCTTTGAAGCCCCGCCCACTTTCCGCCCATATTTTTTATTGGATTGTGTCATTGTCCTTCGTAAAGGCTGGCTTCCGAGTCGTTATTAGGCTTGTTAGTCCCTCCTTGGTACCGCCTTGTCTGCATTTGTTACCTCCCATAACGACTGGACCTTTTACTTCTCTTGTTACACGGTCTGCTTTATCTTGGCTGTGAGCACTATTTTGTTCAATGATTTGCCCCTATTCCACCCACTACTCGCAGCACGCCGCCCGCTTTTATTTTAGTTACTAATGGCGGTCCGCCTTAACTATAGCAGTCGCGTTTATTTATTTATTTTAGCAGCACGGTCCGCTTTAAGTATAGCGGCAGCGGTTATTTATTTATTTGTTTTTCTTTTTGTTTACTAGCACCCATGCGGCGCTTTCACATTAATGAAGGCCGCATCCCTTTTTTTAGACAAGCCACGTCTAAAGAAAGGTGCGCGACCGCTATTTAACTGAAAGCGCAGCATGGGCACTTTTACATAAAAAAACATCTGTTTGTCAACATGACAAACAGATGCTTTTTTTTGTCAAAGCGCCCCATGCCGTGGTTTCACTTTAATGTTGGCAACGCCCCTTTCTTTAGACGCGGATTGTCTAAAAAAAGGGGAGCGGCCGACATTAATGTAAAAGCACAGCATGGGGCGCTTTGACAAAATGCTTGTGTAAATCGGGTTCTCGTGAGCGGACTGCCATCTCTGCCGCTGCTCTGCTCCTCACCTCAAAGCCCCAGCTGGTGTCTTCACTGCCCTCTGCTGCTCCTGCCAGATCTCGTGGGTGTCAGCAGAGCCAGCGCACAGCTGCCCGTCTCACCCCTGGGGTCCTGCAGTGGGTCTGAGCTCGGTGATGTAGGCTGTTGTGCGAGAGCCTTGAAGAGAAACCGAGAGCCCCCCCGACCACAATGGGAATGGGGGGGCAGCAATGCTCCTTCTTGTACTTGTGTTATCTAGGAGTGGGCTGTCCCAGCCCTTCCGTGTATGCATTACACGCATGGTACCTGCTGATTAATTTTCAGGAATGTTCTCTGCTCTCTTTCTGTTTCATTTGGCAAGTAATCGATGCTCCTTTGTTTGCGGAGTGGTCCCAGGTTCCAGCTCATCTTTGGTGAGTTCTAAGCTCTGTTTACTGATTTGTTAGAGGGGGTACTACTAGACCTTCATGTATTTGGGAGTTGGTCCCTGAACCAGATCCCATCCACCCCCTCCTTTATTTGAGATGGGGCCAACCTCCTCCCATTATTTATGTGAGGAGTGACTTCTGCTCCCTTTTCATTTAGTGAGGCGTTTTCCCAGCTCTGTACTGCACATTTGTTAAATAGGGATGTCTACCCTCGAAATGTTCTTTTTTTTATTTGAGCAGTGACCTCTGCTTGCTTGTCTTTTAATTGGGGAGTATTGAGGCATGGTCTTCTTTCCCCTAATGACACTCGTTTGTGAATGCTCTTTTATGTGTACTTTCTCACCTTATTTATTTGAGTAGTTTCATCTCACTTCTTCTTTATTTTCGGAACCGCCCCTGTCAGTTCCTTATTGATTTAGGGGGAGGTCTTGACCTCTCGCCTCAATTTTTTTATGCGAGTAGTGGTATGTGTGTTGCTCATTTATTTCCGTTTGGCCTTTGTTGGTTGTATAATGAAGGTGGTCGCCGCTCCTTTCCTGGTTTGTTTGAGGAGCGTTCCCCGCCGTCCCCTCATTTACCTGTGGAGAGGCTCCCGCGTTCTCTACTCCTCGGTTTGAGGCCCCGCCTCTGCAGCCCCCTCCTTTATTTAAGGAGTGACCCCCAATCTCGACTTTCATTTATTTGAGCAGGGGATTCTTTTCTCTCCTTCGGTTATTTTAGGAGTGGTCTCAGCTCACCCCTCATTTATTTGAGGAGTGATCTCGACTCATTTATTTTGCTCCCTCCCTTGTGTTCCCTTGCTCATGTCCCTCTGCTCACTACTCTCTTGCCCCAAATTGAAGAGTTTTCTCTTCTTTCTTAGCCTCTCCCCACTCTAACTACCCTCAGGCTCTTATTTGTGAGGCGTCCCAGCTCTGTCATTCCCTCTTGCCTGCACAGTTCAATAGTTGGTCATGTTCCATTGACCCCCACTTCATCCCCCACTCCTCATTTGCCCATCCTTTCCGCCTCCTCCGCTCTCTCCTTCCTTGCTTTACCACCCCATATTGTTTGCCCCCACCCCCTCCTCTGCTGCTCTCTGGCTCCTGTCTGACAAGTTATTCCTGCTGCCTTGCTCCACCGTTAATATGCCTCCCAAATACTGCTTCACTGCTTTTTTCTCCTGCCCCACTGCTACCATGCCCCTCCACTCCTGCCCCCTGCTGCCCTGCTCTCTCCCCAGCTAAACTGACCCTAAAATCCCTCCCCACCTGCCCCGCTGTTTCTATGTCCTCAGATCCCTCTTCTCCTGTCTTGCTCCCCTAGCTGTTCTCACCTCCTATCCTGCTCCACTTACACACCGCTCTCTCCTCTCCTTCTGCCTTGCTGGTTGCTGCCCTGGTTCCAGTGCTTAATTTGCGTCGGTGTTTGCTGATGCTCGGCACCAGCACTTATTTGTCAACACCAACACTTATTTCCGACAATCAACCGCATGGTGGCACTGTCTATTATTCAGAGGAGCACATCAGCAGATCGTTTAAAACTTCAACATATATTCAAATAAGAATACCACAATCGTACAGCTTTGGTGACATGGAATAATTCATATTGTCACATTTGTTGAAATGTGATGCTTAGTATGTAATGGTGTCTCTGCATCTGGCAACACTGACAGGGTGTATAAGCTGTAGTATCTCCAATGAAATAACTTGAGCAACAGAACGTATTTTTTATTTTTTTACAAATTAAGCACTGCCTGGTCTTCCTTCTCCTCCTGCCCAGCTCTGCTACTCCCTACTTCCTCCTGTCCGGCACTTCTCCTGCTCCGCTGCGGCCTTCCGCCCTTTGCCTTTTACCTGTTGTCAGCCTCCTCTGCTCAGTTCCTTTGCCCTGCCTTCAATAATGCCGCTCTGCTCCTCTGTTTCCACCTTTCCCACTGCCTTGCTGCTCTCTATAGGAAGCACGTTCACCTGCATTATGTTGAACGTCCAGCAACTCACTATAATGTAGCTGTAGGGTTTTTTACTTCAAAAAAGTGCGCACGACAATCAGACATGTTCAATCAGGGACCTCCTGTTTAAAAGGACAGCTCGGAGATTGAGGGGCCACTTAAAGTGCACCCCCTCTTAGAGACTGGCTACTACCCTCTGTACCCAGCCCTCATAAGTCTGGCAATGGTGACAGCATCATAATACGTGGTTGAAGGTGCAGATCTCATTTCATGTCTCCTTCCGAGGAAGATGCCTCCTAAACTCCAGTCTCCAGAAGGTTCTACCAATCCCGCTTCACCTGGGTCTATCACTTCCATGAATGCAAGAAATGTTGGGGCAGTGTATGTCTGCAACAGGGTGAGTGTGAAGCCTTTGCCAACGCGTTGGGAGGTACATGCCCCTTGATGGTTCGGGACAGCCTGAACCCCTCCTCTATGTTAGACTGCTGGTAAAGTCACAGTACATATCTCAAAGTTTTGGATTTTTGCATCACTGAACATGACAATTATGTATGTTTTCTGAGGTGTCCTGTAATAGCTTGAAATCCCAGAGCATGACTCTGAGGTCAAGAGGGGCACCCAATGTTAACCCCGACTTTTGAAAGTGATTGGTGTTCTCTTAGTCAGCTGAGCTGGACTGGCCTGAGTGGCAGCTTTTAATTATGGCAGAAGAGGCAGGTGCATTTTAGGTCTCGCCTAGGCAGTGCTTGCGCTGTTTCTTCTAGACATGCTGTATTCAGGATATGGGCATGAAGCTCCGCCCACTTTCACCCATCTTCTTAATTGGCTCCTGTCACTGTCCTTTGTAAATGGTGGCATTTCATTGGATAATAGCCTTAGTAGTATCTCCTTAGTACTGCCTTTTTTCTTCTAACTTCCCATGAGGACACCCACTGTAACGTGTTGTTACTTGGTACGTTACAGCCTTGGAGCACTATTTTCTTAGTTGGCTTTCGACACACCCTAACACAACACTTTTATTTTTATTTAACCAGTGCGGCACGCCTCAGCTGTAATAATGTTGGCCCGCCGTTCTTTTGTTAGTTGTGATTGCCGAACATGGCCACATGCCTTTTTGTTTCCTGCGGCTGCCATTTTGTTTCTATCTGTTTACTTTTGTTACAATCGCAGCAATCACACTTTAGCTTTAAACATCTTAAGCTAAAGCGCGGGTGCTGCGATTGCTTCAAAGTAAAGAAATAGAAAAAAACATGTTTTTGTCTATTTCTTTACTTTTGAAGCAATCACAGCACCCGCGCTTTAGCTTAAGATGTTTAAAGCTAAAGCGTGAGTGCCGCAATTGATTTGCATTGCAATAGCTCTTGCATTACTGAAAGTTTGAGCTATTGGCGTTGCATTATTATCAGCAACGCCAATAGCTCAAACTTTCAGTAATGCAAGACAAATGCTTGTTCTCCTTGCTATTGAACCTTTACTCACTGCCATCAGAAACTCTATTGAAATAGAAGGCCTTATTATTAAAAATGCTACTATAAAAACTTCAGCCTGTACTGATGATGTACTGCTTTATGTTAGTAATCCTGACTCTTCCATTCCTCCTCTGCTCAATCTAATTCAAATGTACTCTAACGTTTCAGGTTACACTTTAAACACTAATAAAACAGAATTGTTTTCCTTTCAATGTCCACTGTACCCGAGATATGCTTCCCAACAACGATATAATATGGCAAAAAGAAAAACTTAAATATCTTGACATCTTATTTTCTCACACCATTAAGCAATCAATTACATTGAATTGTGCATACATTCTTAAGCATATCAAAGATAAATTTCATAAGTGGTCCGCCTTATATCTAGCCTGGTGGGGAAATATTGACTCCATAAAAATGGTCATTGCTCCTAAAATATTTTACCTCCTTTCCATTATACCTACTAAACTTCCTCTTAATTTCTTTAAAAATGTACATAGACTCATATCTAAATTTATTTGGACTAACAAAACCCCTCATATAAGTTATAAAAAATTAAAAATTGAAAAGCTTAATGGTGCTTTCGGTTTACCAGCTTTTCTTAAATATCATAAAGCATTTATTTCAAAGAAAGGTTCTTTTTGGTTCAGTCGTACAGAGTTCAATAAATCCCCTTTGTGGCTTCTCATTGAACAAGGATTGATATCACCCTTCCCTTTACCTGCATTATTAACTATGTCCAGTTCTACCACATTACTAAAAGCGCCAACCATACTCAAATCTGCAAAACTAATATTACTGGACTAAGACTCTCTTTTTGAATCCCCTATTTCACATACCTCAAACCTGTCTTTATGATATAACCCATTAATAAAGCTTGCTTGCACTGCAAAATTTTGGCAATCTTGGATGAAAGCTGATATTTTTTTACTTAAAATATATTATTATAATACTTTTTCAACTTATAATGAATAGCAACAAAATGTCTTTTACCTCCCTCGGATATTTCCAAATATGAGCTTTTGTGTAATCCCATCCTTGATTCATTTCCTAAAAACTTTCCTCAGAGTGACACCTCTGATTTTGAAATTTATATTTAAACGATAGCTGCTTCCCCACATGCTGTTTCAAAATTGTATAAAAATATAACAATTTTACAGGGGATACTATTAACTTTCTTTCTACTTTTTGGAATGAAGAGCTAGACATATCTGTTTATCAGGATATATGGTAGAAAACATTGATGAGCAATATTTCTGGCTGGCTTCCTGTTACTTTATACCAAACCAATTCATTCATACTTTAATTGTTTATGGACTCCTTTATAGTTACACAACTCAAAGCTTTTATTTCTCCAAAGTGTTGGCATTGAAGTATGAATCCTGGACCGTTAAGGCATATGCTGTATGAATGCAATATTGTTTCTAAATTTTGGAAGGAAGTTTGGGATATTTTTACAAAAATCTTTAAAATCTCAGATAATCTTTCTTATGATAGGTTGATTTGTAAATCTATTTCACTATCCACAAGCTTGTCCAATTTAAATTACAAACTTCTAGATTTTCTAGTCTCTGCTGCTTTAAAATCAATTACCACTAATTGTAAAATTGCTTTATTATTATCAATCCACTCCAGATGGTCTTGGATAATTTTTACTAGAAGAGGAACTAATTTGACTCTTTTGGGTGTTCATAACATCTATTTATCACTTATTTTGGAAACCAATTGATGATTGGATTGCATTATATTTGAAAATAAGGATTACTAATATATTATATAACTGGTTAATATTTACGAGTTTTGAGATTGAAGTGGGTAGCTCTCTTTAGTTTTATCTGTATTGACTTTTTTTCTTTATCCCCTTTTTATTTCAAGTATTACAGTGCAATTGTCATTATACAGGTGCATTTATCATATTAATGCTATTTTGTATTCTTGTATGTACCTCTTTAGGTGCTTTTTTTTGTATGGTCTATTGTCCTATCCTAAAATTCAATAAAATATTTTGAACATAAAAAAGAATTGTTTTCAAGGACACTAGGAATATAGAGAAGTAGTCTGAAAGTTGTGTTGTGAAATGAACTTTGAACTACCTGAACATTTATCGTGAACGTTTCTAAAACAGATGGATTATCACTATCACTTGAAGTTATCTTGTGGCGGATCATGACGGGCTCTCAAGTGTGAAATATGTTATAAATGATATGCATGTATAATTATGCACAAAGTATTCAGAGTTCCAATATGTTTATACGAATTGCCAAGTTAGGAATTGCAGAATCTTAATGTTTGTCTATTACTTCAAAGTGACTTTTGGGTCAAATAGAAACTATAACTGATCTTCCATAAAAAAAAAAGGGTGTAGGGATGAATCTTGAGGGGATTAAACTTATAGTTAGAGAGTTAGGAAGCACATATTAAAGGTATTCATCGGTTTCAGGAATAACAAGTTACAAATCAAGTTACGAGGAGTTGGTTACACAAAGATATTACAAGGTATAACCATTCACTGTTATACTCTAGTGCAAGACTGTTTTGGCCATTTAGTAAAGACCTCTCTTTATGCCTTTAGACATCCTACAATGCTTTGCAGACCCCTGTACCTAACAGAAATTACACGTTAGAGTGGGGGAGTCCATTGTGTCTGTTTTCTCTTTCATCCCATTACCCTTTTCCTGTGTTACCTATGGCCCTCATTTTGTTGTGTATGCGTTTACCTCTGGCCCTCATATTCTTGTCTTTGTGATCATTGGTGGGAGCAATATGAGATGGAAGACTGCATTGCTCCCATTGGAACTTGAGTACAAGGTTAGTGCTCTCCAACACCTTGTCCTTCCCAGTCTGGTTTATAGGTCTGCTGGTAATTCTTCCAGGATAGCAGTACTCATCTCAGTTTCCCAGGACCTTTCAGAACTCAACTTACTGGTCATTAGGCCAGCATTTTCAGCACCCAGTCCATTTTATTCTCTGTAGTCATTACCTTACCTCTGGGTCAACTTTTTTGAAGCACCCACCACTCTGTAGCTTGAAACAGGCTTCTTGCAGGCAGTTTCCAAGCACAAAAAGACCCGAATATTCCTGTGTGCCCTGACAGAGAACAGGTTGCACCATTTGTGGAATAAAACATGAACATACAGATTCAGCAACTTCCTTGAGCAAGTAATAGAAAGTCTGCTTGCATTAGGCAGGGAGTTGTCTTCTTTGTATCAGTTGACCAAGTAAGTCTTCACTGCCAGTGCGCGAGCAAGAGTTATTAAAAGCATAACTAGCATATTGTTGGTAGTTGATTCTAAACCAATCTATAAAAAGTGTCAACAGATCCCCACTCCAGCATTTAGTCCAAAGTAATGAACTTTCCAGTGGCAGCAGAGTACTCCTATTGTCCTTTGCTCTGGAAAATTCACAATGATTCAGGAGTATGCCTTTGCAGCCGAGAAGCTCTTCTTCTCATCCAACTCCACTGCCTCCAAAAATGCTCAACAGAGTATTCCTCAAATGGATTCAGGCATCTCCAAATAGATAATGTAGATATTATGTTGCCTTCTGGGGGAACTTGGAGGATGTTACTGAATGTCTGTTCTCAAGGATTATAATGAAGTACATGCTGTGATCCTACTTACTTGCGTGTTTCCTACTATTGTTGAAGCCTGACAGGTGGGAGAGTCATAGATTGCGAGCATTGAGACAGTGGGTGAAGTTGAGTGGTTGAATATGATTGGGAAGAGGTGTGTGGGTATATAAAAGTTGTGGGTCACTTACTGCAGTTGTTTTCTTTTATTGGTGCCAGATGACACTTGCTGCGATTCAATGTTGCTTGTGGAGCATTTCATCCTTCATTTGAAAAAGCATTTTAATATATTATATTATCGTCACTTCTGTCACTTGAGGCCAGAGTCCTCAAGGTATAATCTTTCTAATATGTTTAATCATTGAACCTTGTGGGCCCCTGGGACTGGGTTATGGCTCTTCAGAGGCTCTCTATTGTCTGAGATTGAAATCTCGGGAACTTAATTTTTGCAGCCAGCTCTTTTTATTTAGATTTTTAATTGTAATACCTGTCAGTCCACTTGGAAAAGACACGTTGGGAAGTTGAGTGAACACTTCCTACATATATGTGTTGTAAGAAGTACTAGGTCATATAAAATTTGCTTGTCTTGATAATTTGAACTGCCTACAAAACCGTTGTATCTGATATTTTGTTTCTATGGAACTTTTTTTTTTTTAAATAGCATGTTATTACTGAAAACAGCTATAGTGTATCTGGGCCGTCATTAGTTGTCAACTAGGGACTCTGGTGATTTCTATTATCATCTGCATTCAAGCACATTATACTTTCACCTTGACCTTTTAGCACATGTTGGAGACATTTTAAGAATCACGCATTTTTCTTTAAAAATGCGCTGTAAAATGCAAGATTAGGCCCCATTTTTTCATCATTTTTAGGTCTCGCCTGAGCCAGCGCATGCGCTGCTCTGGCGAGAGTTTTAGTAAGCGGGTTTTGGAAGTGCAAACAGTGGCTTTTGCTGGCGACTAGCCTGCGTTCACGCGAGCGTGCATGCGCGATCAGGCGCCATATGGCTTCCCTCGCCATCTGGACGCTCGTGTGAACGCAAGCTGGTCGCCAGCAAAAGCCACTGTTTGCACTTCCAAAACCCGCTTACTCACCATTACTTTCACTTTCACGGCCGCGCGGCCGTGTCAGTTTCACGGCCGCGCGGCCAATGCTTGTTGCTTTTCAATGGTGTTTTAGTTTGCTGTACTCTACCGTCACAGGAAGATCTTTTCATGCGTGTTAGCTTTGGTTTGATTTCACGATTTGCTTCTGTGTATTTGTATCTTTGATTTTTCTGATATTACAAGGTGTCTCTGTATTTTAGCGTCGTTGCCGTGTCAGATGCATGTGCCGTGTCAGATGCATGTATGTTTGATTTGGTCTGATGGGAAAATGAGATGTCTACGTACATGTTTTCGTGCTCCAGCACCGCAAGAAGTTTTCTGAATATTTGTAATTTGCTCTGCTAACAGTATATCATTTTGTATATTTGTTCTGTCCACGCGTTTGCTTGTCTCTGATGGTGCAGTGAGATGTCTTTATGGGGCTGCTGTGCTGTGATTTCACAATGATGACTCCCAATATGAATTTGATGCTCCGATTTTATTTCACGGAGAGTTGTTTATGCTTGCCCTGCTATGATTTCACTGCTGGATGTTTCTTTACTATGATTGCATCCTCCCGCTTTGCTGCTTTGAGGCTCCCACCCTGTACTGCCAGAAAATAAACATTGGCAAAACCAGCATGGCTCGCCTATGCTACATATTTTTGGCCATGTTGTACAGCAACACGGATGAAAGTAAAAAAAAAAAAACATTAAAAACAACCAGCGCCGACCGTGTCATAGCGCTATTTATTTTCTTTAGTTTCAGCCACACTGCCTTACAACGTGGCTTAAACATATTGACAAAGCCAACAACTCTCGCATAGGCGAGCCCTATTGACTTTTCCAGTGATTGTTGTTGTTTTTAGTAGCAGAAACAAGAGCCTAAAATCCTTTAGAGTGTGTTCAAAGGCGTTACATAGTATTTCAGTATATCCCTCTTTTTATCTCTCTCCCTCTCAGTTGCTCTGTCTCGGTCTGTGTCTTTCTAATAAACAACACAGACCTTGCATTGCATGTTCACAGAAACAAATGATGGGTGGAATACGTGAATTCATCTCAACCACTGGTAAATACTGTAGCTGCTGACCATAGATGAGATAGTCGCTGACATCAACAGAGCAAAGTGGTTCTCGAAGGTGGACCTCAATTCCGGATACCACCAGCTCCTGCTGGATGAGGCGAGTCGCTACATCACCATGTTTTCCACCCACGTGGGATTGCGAAGGTTCAAACGGCTCAGCTTTGGAGTATCGTCGGCAGCCGAGGTCTATCAGGATGCCAACCGCAAGGCCTTGTAGGGATTGATGGGAGTCATCAACATCAGCAACGATGTGTTAATCTTCTCTCACTCATTGGAAGAGCACCACGAGCGCCTAAGGGCAACACTGCAAAGGTTGGTAGACCAATGGTTAACACTGCACAAGGATAAGTGTGCATTCTACACGAACAAAGTAGAATTCTTCAGATATAAATTCTCTGAGCATGGTCTACAAGTAGACCCAGCAAAAGTAGAAGCCATCAGGGCTGTGACAATACCACAGAATCAGACAGAGATGCAGAGCTTTTTGGGCATGGCACACAGGCACACCCAGTCACAATCAAGGAAGAGAGGGTGGATGCGATTCGGAAGGGGCCAAGTAGAGGAAGAGGAGCTGTCAATGTGTGCCCAGGTGGTCGAGAATGCGGAAATTGTGGGCTGGACAGTCACCCGCCTAGAGGACGTACGGCGTATGGGAAACTGTGCCTGAAGTGTGGCAAAGTGGGACATTTTGCAAAAGTGTGCATGAGTGCGACGAAGACGCCCACATCGGGCTGCAAGACGAGAAAGTTTGGATCACACAGGCAGATAGTCAAAGCGGCGTAAGTCACAGAGACATAGACAGTCTATGTCAGCGGATGAGGGACGTGGACGATGATGAGGAGGACGATGTATTTCTCATCTCTTACACAGGATGGGCAAACCAAAAGAGACGACCCCCACCAATGTGTCAGATACACATTGGGGAGAACAAGGTGACGGCCCTCATAGATACTGGGGTATCGGTTAACATCCTGGATGTGGAACACTATCAGCAACTGAACCCTCGACCACCGCTATTAGCTACGAAGGCGAAGATCTTCACGTATGACGGTTACACGCCCATCCCGCTACAGGGCATTATTGAAGTGGAGGTCACCCATGGCGACATCTCAGCGAGTACGAGATTCCATGTGACACAAGACAGTGCAGGAACGTTGCTGGGCTGTCATTCGGCTGAAGACCTGGGTCTGGTGATGTTCACCCGGCAGATCAACCAGTCACAAGCAGAAGACATCATGGCCGAGTTCCCAGGGCTGTTCGAAAGGTTGGGCTGCCTGAAGGGCGATAAGGTCAAGTTACATATCGACAAGTGGATTAAGGCCGTGGCTTTGCTCCACGGGAGAGTTCCATTTCATCTACGACCGCTTGTGGAGGCCGAGCTGAAAAAACTTGAAAAAGCCGGGGTAATCGAGAAAGTGACAGGGCCTACCCCTTGGGTGTCACCATTAGTAATTGCCCCAAAGCCCAAACAACCAGGTGCAATACACCTATGTGTAGACAGGCGCTTGCCCAACAAGGCAATAAGGAGAGAAAGGCACATAACCCTGACCATAGATGAGATAGTCGCTGACATCAACAGAGCAAAGTGGTTCTCGAAGGTGGACCTCAATTCCGGATACCACCAGCTCCTGCTGGATGAGGCGAGTCGCTACATCACCATGTTTTCCACCCACGTGGGATTGCGAAGGTTCAAACGGCTCAGCTTTGGAGTATCGTCGGCAGCCGAGGTCTATCAGGATGCCAACCGCAAGGCCTTGTAGGGATTGATGGGAGTCATCAACATCAGCAACGATGTGTTAATCTTCTCTCACTCATTGGAAGAGCACCACGAGCGCCTAAGGGCAACACTGCAAAGGTTGGTAGACCAATGGTTAACACTGCACAAGGATAAGTGTGCATTCTACACGAACGAAGTAGAATTCTTCAGATATAAATTCTCTGAGCATGGTCTACAAGTAGACCCAGCAAAAGTAGAAGCCATCAGGGCTGTGACAATACCACAGAATCAGACAGAGATGCAGAGCTTTTTGGGCATGGCAAATTATTGCGCCCGTTTCATACCTCACCTGGCAACGATATCAGAGCCATTGAGAACCCTCACCAAGAAAGACACCAAATGGCAGTGGACAAGTGAAGCAGCGAGAGCATTTCAGGAGGTCAAAGGAGCGCTACTGCAAGGGGCGACGGTGTCATACTTCAAGCCGGGAAACCCTATGGAGCTGGTGGTGGATGCCAGCCTGGTTGGCCTAGGGGGTGTGCTCCTTCAACAGGGGGCAAGCGAGGAATGGGTACCAATAGCGTATGCAAGCAGATCGCTAACAGCGGTGGAAACGAGGTACTCACAAATCGAGAGAGAGGTGCTGGCCATCAGATAGGCGTGCCAGCATTTCAACATCTACCTCTGCGGACACAGGTTCAGAGTAATCATGGACCACAAGCCGTTGGTACCACTGTTTGGAGGGACTGCAAGAAGTGGACCACCCGCATCGAGAGGTGGGCGGTACAGCTCCAACATTACAACTTCGACGTGGTATACAGGCCAGGGTCAATAATCCTGCGGATTACCTATCGCGCCATCCCATGGCAGGGGATCCGGGAAATTAGTGAGAGGTGGACAAAGGGGCACCAACGTTTGTCAGACAAATCACGGAGGCTGCGTGTCCTCGAGCACTATCACTGGAGGATATCGTGATGGCCACGAGAGAAGATGCATGCTTGACGGCGGTCAAGGAGGCCCTGTGCGACCACCGGTGGAAGAACCTCCTGGAGGAAGGAGAAGGAAGCCCGTACAGGCGTCTGGAGGTGTCGGGATGAACTTAGCGAAAGCAGTGAAGGACTGGTCCTCAGAGGCACGAAAATAGTGATGCCGGCTAGTCTGTGGGAAAAGACAGTGGAACTAGCCCACCAAGGGCATCAGGGGATCGCAAAGACCAAAGCATGCCTGAGAGCCAAAGTGTGGTTTCCCGGAGTGGACAGAATGGTTGAAGAGAGGGTAAAGAGTTGCCATGCGTGCATCATCACGGGAGGAGATGTGCCAGCCCCACCAGTGATCAAAGAGGCACCTAGCACGAAGCCAAGAGAAGCAATAAGCATGGACTTTGGGAGCTTTCCTGACGGGCGATTCACGCTAGTCATGATGGATAGTCATTCGAAGTTCCCGGTCGTTGAGGTCTTACGGTCCACGGCATTCGAATCAATCAAGCCAGTAATGGAGAAAACGTTCGCTCTGTTGGGGACACCGGAAGAAATACACACGAACAATGGACCACCTTTCCATGGCCAAGAGTTCAGAGAATATCTACATCACTACAACATCCGTCATCGGAAGGTAACTCCCCAATGGCTTCAAGCCAATGGAGAGGTAGAGAGGTTCATGCATATGATCAACAAGACACTGAGAATTGGGGTCGACCGGCATGAAGATCTGGAAGGATGCTCACATCAATTCCTGAGAGCCTACATGCAAATGCCCCACAGCACGACGGGATGCTCGCCAAGTGATCTAATAATGAAAAGAGCGGTGCGTGATGTCGTACCAGTGAATGACCAATGGACCCCCTGGGAGCTGGACAGTGAATCTGCACAGGCAAAGAGGAAAAAGAACAATGACCAAGCCAGCCAGAGCAGAAGAGCCCAAATGGTGAAAATTCACACCGGAGACAGAGTGGTGGTGAAAGACAGATATCCGGGGTGGAAGTTTAGAACCCCGTTTGAGAAAGAGCCCTGGGAAGTGGTCGATGTGCATGGGACCATGGTCACTGTTCAGAGAGGCCAAAGGCGACTAGCAAGAAATACATCTTGGTTTAAGAAGCTGGTGTCTCCCGCAGAAGTGAGCAGCGAGCAAGCAGAGCAAGGGAATCAGCCAGACAATCTGAACGAAGAAGGGGACAGGGAGACATCAAGGAGCGGGGAAGAAATAACGGATGGAGAATCAGAGAGAGAGAGAGATGAAGAAGGAAAGCGACAGAGAGCGGACACGCCAAGAAGGGTGGAGACCAGAACCACCCAGAGAGGATACCCCTATAGACTAAGAGACAATCCACAACCGAGCCAAAGGTTAAAAGACTTCATGTGCTGAGAAACAGACTGGCCAGAAAGAACACTTGAAGACAATCTTCATTCCTATTGTTGTTTTATTTTGTTTTGTTATTCTATTATTTTAGTTTGTTTCGTTAATCAATGATTGGTTGGAAGGGATATAGTGAGCCACCCGGCCACATCCATACATTGTATCCAGCATCAACCCTCTGGGCCGGGCACGGACCAGAGGGTATAAATAAATGTGCCGTCAGTGCTTGTGCTGTCCGCACTCAGAGAGCACATGTGGTGTCCGTTATTGCTGGCTCCATATAGAGCCCTAGATCCTGCCAACACCGAGTGTTCCCCCCCCCATAGGGTGCCCCCGCTACAGTCACCACACCTAAAGAGGGCGTGGTGGCCACTGCTATGACCCCACCGTCCTGTGGTGAACAGACTGCCGGGTCAAGGGTTTCTGCCAGTGGAGCAGGGTGAGTAGTAACCGGCGGACGCCCAACTGTTCCCCCACCTCTAATTCGTGCAGGGGAACCACGGGTTTGGAAAAACAGTGCATATACGGTTTTATGGCTAATGTACACATTCCGCCAAACTCTAAATGACCGCCATTGTCTCTCCATTCAGTCAGAGGCCCCCACTCTCCCCTTGGCCTTTGGCGGTATTTGTTCCCCAGGTTCATGGGGCTGGGATTCGAGCCCTGTACTGTCCGGCGCATCTCCGACTCTATTCCCTGCTACACCTCCTCTCTACTCAGCAATAATAATAGCTTGAAACTCCCAGGATTTGTGTCTGTAGCATTTCTAGGTCAACAGAAAAGTGATGGACGGAATTCTTGAATTCATGTCAACCAGTGGTAATGAATTGCTTTGGCTGTGTCCAGTCCATCGGATTTCTTCATCGCCCAGTGCTGTAGAGTGGAAGCTCATAAAGACATGCTTCCAGGTAGATGGCAGTAGTGCCAGTGCAGCCATGGCTGTCCTTTGGCTCCTGTGAAAGGGTTTGTCAAACCTGTATGCCAGGGCGCAGATGACAGCTCTATCAGTACAACCACAAGTGGGACTTGGGTGATCCTTTGCTGCACATGCACCAACAAGGCCAGGCTCTAAATGGGAAGAAGATACTAACCAAATGTGTCCTCTTGAGAGCATTGCGGAGACGTATCTGTTACTTAACATCCCACAACAGTTACTGTGAGTAGCGAACCCGCATAACATACCTACAAACAGTTTACTTCACATCATACCGTGTACAAAAATTAGAATGCTACCACCATCCAAAAAAACTGCGAAAATAAAATAAAAAAGCTTCTATAGACTTTTACAACAATAACTAGTCAAATACAATACAGACCAATTATAGTGCATTTTTACCTGCTCACTAGTGGGTGGGACAGCCAGTTTTAGGATTCTATGGCAGGACCAGAGGCTCAGATAATGCTTCTCAATCTTTACTGCATAATTAACGGCAGCCAATGAAAAAACAGTAACACATAAAAAACACTACAAATCCCATGAGGCTTTGAACCACGCCTCCTTCAAACACCGATCATATTAGTCCAATGTCTACAAACTAGCGAGGCACCATCTTACTGCCTCTTTCTTTGCTGCTCCGCAGTCAAGATAAGTGCCTCGTTATTTTGTATACACTGGTTAGGCATTAATTGGTTATATTGGCTTATATTTATGCTTATATTATGTGATATGAAGGTTATGTATGTTTATGCTTATGATTCCTATCTTTAATTCATTGATTGACTACTATGCACAATATTAGGGTTTTTTTCATCCTCCGCCTTAGAGTCCGCTTCCCCTGCAGTAGTTTTATTTGTTCCCTTCGGCGCGTGTTGCGCCTCATTCCTCGCTAGCTCTAACTATTTCTGCCCATGACCGCAGTCCGAGCGGCCGGGCTGGGGCGAACGCGCGCTGCGCTGTTCCCTCTGGAGTGGCCTCTCCATGGAGCGAGGTCGCGTAAGCAGCCAAATTGGGCTGCTTGCACGTACCTCGGGACCCTGCACGCGAGAGTGCATGCGGCAGCCTCCCGATCTCCGTGCTGGTGACGCCTGACCCGGGCTCGGATAACAGGGTGTTTCCTCAGCGTTTGATCACAGTACCGGGCCAAATATAGATTTTTCTTAAATCGGACGACAGTCCCTACTTCCCTGAGCACATAACATCCTGATTGGACATAAAATAATTTTTGGAAACTCTTTGAGAAATTCTAGCTACGTTTCAGGCATAGGGAATCAACCCCTTTCTAAGACATTAAGAAACAAGCTAGGGTACCGAACTTTTGAATCACAGCTCATTGCTCCTAACCTACGCCCTACCTCACTGGTGTTGGGGCTGTAATATTTTGGCTTCCCTCTGGGGATTTTGATCTAGGAAGTACCCTCTTTCCTACACCATGTCTGACTACGAGGTGTGTGAGCAGGACCTTGCTATTTATGGTCCACAAGACGATGAGGATTTTTATTATGACGAAAACATGGAAATTCTGATTGACAAAACCCTTGACAAGAAACTTGACAAAACTTTGTCCTTGGCCCTATTACCTATTTCCCAACGTCTTGACAAACTGGTTGGTAGTGAGCCATCCCCGTCACCCTACACCCCTCCGTCCAACCCTCTTCAACCTTCAGAGCCCCCGGCCATTCCTGGCCTCATGTTAAAAGCTACACTAAAGTTACAGAGAAAGCAAGGGATCATGACTATAATACTGACCGGTTGTCCCTTCCGACACCCTCTCTCCCCCTTCCTTCTCCTACCACAGATGCAGATACTGATTCCTCCTCCTCTCAGGAGTCAAGGCCACGTAAACGCTCCAAGAAGCGCAAGCATCCTTCTTCCCCTCCGACTCAGTTCCCATTCACGTTTGATCCAGCTAGTATTGTTCACCCTAGATCTTCAGACTGGTTCCCAGCCCCGGCGGTGGCTGAATATATGCAGACTAACCTATGAAAAAGTTTCGACAAGGAAGTCAGATCCCGCCTCAGGTCCGAATGCCCCCGTCCAGACCTTCCTAACAAGACCGCTCTCACTCCTGACATAGACGTGTCCAGGCAAACCTTTCTCAAAAAATTCCGCAAGGATCCTAAAAAGGGAATCGAGAGAGCCCTGAGAGCATGCCAGGACAAACTTCTGGATGTTTCTGGCCCCCTGGCCAAGATCCTAGAACTGGCCCTTCAGGCTCAAGAGACGGGTGCGGCTATCCACCCTGAAGTCCTCGCAGGATGGACTCAAAGAGCGATTTGCCTCCTTGGCAATGCAAATTGCGCACTTTCCTCTGAGAGACGCAAATCGGTTCTCCTACGGATTGACCCCCAATCAGCCGAGCTGGCTTCTGCAGAACTTGTCCCTTGGCAGAGGGGCAGCTGTTCGGAGACCGCTTCATGAAAGACATCGCAAAATTTGTAAATACTTTTACATCATTGGACAAATCTCAGTCATCTCTTAAGAGAGTTTTCCATCCCCTCTCTGATAGGGCCGGTCGTGGCAGAGGACGCTCGACCGGCCGCTTTAATCAGCAAGGTCCTCACCGAGGCTACAGACCCAGACGAAGGGGATAAGCTCAGGACCGGGCCCAAGCTGGTTTCTATCCAACCAGATTCCGAGGTTTCAGGGGCCGTTTCAACAGAGGCATCAACAGAGGCTTCCGCAACAATGACGCCCAGTCCGCAGGTATTGATTCAACCTTTTCTCCCTTCGATTCCCTTGGGGGGGCAGACTGGTGCATTTCATACACAATTGGTTAAAGATCACTTCAGACACTTGGGTCCTGAACACCGTGCAAGGGTATCAGATAGAATTGAACTCCCAACCGACCCAGCTTTCGCCCCCTTCTCCTATCCATTTTTCCCGACAAGAGGAGTCTTTTATAGAATCAGAGCTGAGAGAGCTTTTGACAAAACAAGCCATTGCTGCGGGAACCCTCCAAGCAGGAGGTTTCTGCAGCAACGTCTTTTTAGTTCAAAAGAAAGGTGGTGGTCAGAGATTAGTTTTAAACCTCAGAGCTTTCAATCCCTTCGTGACCTATCGTCACTTCAAGATGGAAGGCATCCATCTACTGAGAGACTTGTTATTAGAAAAAGATTGGATGGTTCAGTTAGATCTAAAGGACGCTTATCTGACAGTCCGAATCTACCCACCTCATCAACGTTATCTCCAGTTTCAATGGAAAGAACAGTGGTTCCGGTATCAATCCCTACCCTTTGGCCTCTCCTCCGCCCCTTGGGTATTCACCAAACTCCTGGAACCCGATTAAGGGAAATGGGAGTTCGCATGATCGTCTACCTGGACAACATGCTTATATTAGCACAGAATCGAACATTACTAATGACACACCTACAATGGACAGTGTCTCTATTACAAAACCTAGGCTTTGTGATAAATCTAAAGAAATCCATGACGAGTCCCTCTCAACAGATAGAGTTCCTGGGATTCCAGATCAACTCAGTGTCAGCTCAACTACTCCTTCCCCAAGCCAAGATAAAATCTATCAAGAGGGAAATCAAATTGACATTGTCGAGACAGATGGTTACTTTGAGGTCCCTAGCGAGGATTGTTGGCCTATTGGCCTCCTCCATACAAGCGATCTTCCCAGGCCCGCTCCATTACAGAGCGCTGCAACGCCTAAAAATTCATTACCTCCAACAGAATTTCAGCTACGATCATTCCATTGCTCTAACACCGGAAGTGCAAGAGGAGCTTCTTTGGTGGCTAACTCGCATGGAATGGCAAGGCCATTTTTGGAGTCTCTCCCGATGTAGTCATCGAATCGGATGCCAGTCGTTGGGGCTGGGGTGCAAGATGCGGAAGCTTCGCTACCGGCTACCGGCAGTCGCAGTCGCTGGTCAGCAGAAGAATTGAACATACACATCAACTGTCTGGAGTTGTTGGCGGGTTCCTTAGCCATCAAGTCGATCTCACCATTGAAGAGCAATTGTTGCATCCTCCTCCGGATGGACAATGTGTCAGTGGTACTTTACATAAATCGCCTAGGAGGGACGAGATCTCGGCTATTAGCCAACATAGCTCAAGAATTCTGGCATTTCTGCCTAGCACAGAAGATCACGGTCATAGCAGAATACATTCCCGGCAAATACAACTTAATGGCAGATTGGAATTCCAGGTTTATGAGAGACTTCAGCGACTGGAAGCTCCATCCTTCAATATTTGAAGAGATCATGGCTTTTCGAGGCCCTTGCCTCATGGATCTTTTCGCCTCTCGTCTGAACGCTCAGCTTCCTAAATTCTACAGTTGGAGACCGGATCCGATGGCGATGGGAACAGACGCCTTTCTCCATCCTTGGGGAACTCAGATGAATTACGCCTTTCCCCCCCTTTGCGATGATCCCAAGAGTAGCTGCCCATGTCCGCCGTCAGTCAGCATCATTGATCTTAGTCACTCCGCTGTGGAAGACACAATCTTGGTTTCCGACACTCTTGGAGTTGCCAGTAGATCTACCTTTTCAACTTCCTGTATTTCCACGGCTACTCCTGGACCCAGTCGGGTCCCCCCATCTCTTGATTCTTCAAGCACAACTGGTTCTCATGGTGTGGACAATCTCAGGAGACACAAACAGATTGAAGGCCTTTCATCGGCGACCACTGGATTTATACAGCAAGTTTGGGCTCCTTCCACCCGTAAACGATATTCTGCTGCATCGAAACGTTGGGTGGGTTGGTGCCTTCAACGGGAGGTGGATCCTGTGGGATCCAATCTGAAAGATGTCTTGAATTTCCTCTTAGAGTGTGCAGAGTCCGGACTTTGTTACAGGTCGGTAAACAATTTTAGATCTGCTTTGTCTGCTGGACATAATCTCATAGATGGGAAACCGGTAGGAGTTCATCCGGTTGTTTGCAAATTATTGAAAGGCATTAGGGTCGCAAGACCCCCGAAACCCACATACAATACTCTATGGGATGTTTCTATTGTGTGGTCTTTATTAAAATCTTGGCCTCAAAATAAAGATTTAACATTAAAACATCTTTCTGTAAAACTTACTATGTTTTTGTGTCTCATTTCCTGTAGGAGAGTGTCAGACGTACGTGCACTAGACCTAGCAGGTGATGGAGCAGTAAAAATAAAAAATTTAACCCCTAACAAATTATATAATTAATTAATTAAAAAATGTTCGTTTAAATGTATTAATCAACATTGTATATGTGGGAATGGTAATATGCCAATGTATGTGCTAAATAATCTATTAATGAATGTCCGTGTGTCTAATCATAACGTAAGAATAAAAAGCGTACTAAATAAAATAAATGCATGTTTGTGCTTCATAGAAATAAAATGTGTCGTTGCAAAAACAATAGTGATGGTAAGTAAGGAGCAGCTTAAAATGTCGCTTTTTGGTAGGTAACAACTAATTGGGGTACGTAGACGGGAGGGAAACTAAAGGGATATTTTTCTCTATTTAATTATGTTTTGTTTGCCTCAAATTAGTGCTTCTAAAGTAGAACCGAGTGGCGAGATAAAATGGCCGCCAGTGGGAAGATGTGCGCAGGCGCAAGGGGACACGTGGTACGGGATGAGATTGAAGAAATCTGGAGCCTCGTGATGTCTCTGAGAGGCTAGGATGCAAGAAATGGTCAAGGCTGGTGTGACCTAATTGAACTGATAGTGTGCCGTGAGGATCAGGAGAGAGTCCGTGGGAAAGGAGCCCAAGAGAAAGGACAATGACTGCGGAGTTCTTGAATGTGTCAAAAGAAGATACAAATGGACTGATCGAATCGGATGGAAATGTTTAAGCGTATGGGAAAGGAAATGATCCAAGGACCCTTGAATCCAAAAGAACTTGATTAAAGAATGAATAAGCTGACATGTATGGACCAATGAAAGAAAAGCGTGATATTAATGTTGCAACAGTTAGTTAGCAAAGTTAGAATTGGGGTATAAGAGGGCCTACTCTTAGTGGGAGGGGGTCAGTTCCAGGGAAGTTCCAGAGAGTTCCAGTCAGAGTTCCAGGCAGTTCGAGAGTCGGGGTTGCAGTAGAGGAGACGGGTTGCAGGTAGCTGATGCTGACGAGCTGAAGTTGCTGTTGCTGTCTTAACTTTACAGTTGAGTATGAGAATCAGGCTATTTCTAATCCCAAAGTTAGGTTAGAAATCATTAGGCTAAATTAGGAAGCTAGGCAGGTAACTAGGGTTTTTGGCTTTATGACAAAATTTCCTTTTCTGCAATAAATTGATTATGCTTAATAAAATTGTGAATTTAAAAATGAATAATTGAATAAAGTATTAAATTCTTTCCATGCTTTTAAAATTATATAAAAATTAAGATTCTTTAAACCCAAAATGACTCAGTGGTTATTTTCCTAAATGATTGTGACCTGAGTAATTGGTTGATTGTGATTCAGCTGGTCTTAATCACTATGAACTAATTTCTTAAATGAATGATTCATCGACAAAACAATGAGCAGGAATATCTTAAGAAATAACTAAAAGAGAGTGACAAATTAAGGTAAATAGATATCCTTGCTCTTCCAGCGGTACACAAAATGGTGTTCTCCATTTAGTTCTCATGTTTCTCCTAGGAGTACAGAATTTCATAAAGGTGTAAAAGGAAAATCCAGGAGTGTGCGTGTGTGTTAGACGATGTTTATGGGCCCCATCGTCATGTGGATATGAGAAATATAGTTTGCCCCTGGATGACCTATAAATAACCTAGGAGGAGAATAGTTTTTATTGTACGGGCTGCATCAGATTTCTTGGTAGCAGAGTTATGGTTTTCTATAGATTAGTTTAGTGATTATTGTTTATTGATTATTGATTATTTTTTGATGACTAACACTATATGTTGAGTCACGTTATGTTATATGTAAGTTTTCACGCTTCTGGGATGTAGGAAGTGGAACACGTGTGGCAAGAGAAGTCACATGGAATTTGGTACATGGTCTGAATTCATTTTTTATAACGCAGGTTGTGTTATGTTAGGGATTTCGGTGTGAAAAGTGTGTAAATGAAATAGCAAATCACGTTTACTTGTGAAACTTTGGCCTTAATTCTCAGGAGCCTAGTCTCCACATGTGTCTTATCCCCAGAGAAACGAGTAAATTGTTTGTTCGAAAGAAGGGTAAGGTAGAGGGAAGTGCTACTTTATCGGCGAAAGTAAATAATTCTGTGGTAGGGTAGAGGTAAGCGCTGCCTACTGGAAAAACAGAATTCTTGTGTAAATGGACAAAGCTGTCCTTTTGTTTAGCGAATCAGACTATGGAATTGTTTATTTGTTGTAACTAACGGAGAAAACAGCGAAAAGAAACTTGCCGATAAATTTTGTAAAGGAGGGGTAAAGAGTAGAAGTGACGTGGAAAAGTGCCGCGCTAGGATTGGATAGTGCGCCAGCCACGTGAACACAGAGCAGGAGTGACGTAGAAAAGTGCCGCGCTAGGATTGGTTGGTTCGCGGTTGGTGGAAATTGTTCTGATTGGTACGTTAGTGTGAATCGCGCTGTAATTGGACGAAGTTCCGTACACAGAAACAGCGTTAGAGTAAAGAGAAAACAAAATAGAAGACATGCCGTATTACGAGTATGAAAGGGAGAGAACGTCATGGACGACGAAATTAAAGAATTTCTTTAAGAAAGACAAAAAGGTTGTGACTAGAGAGGGACAAGTAATTCCTCCGCCGAAATCAGCAGCTTCACATATGATGCTGAAATATGGATATCATACGTGCATATGGTTGGATAATTGGGTAAAATATACCAAGAATGATGGAGCATTGGCTTTTCCTGAAAATGGTTCTTTTAATGTAGCGATTTTACGGAATTTAAAAGAAAAGATGCTTAAATTGGAACCTAGACCTAGACCGACACAGTTTGAAGCTTTAACAGAATGGGAAGATGAGATGTACGAAAAAGAAAGATTCAGAGGTATGAAAGGTTATGAGTTCGTGCCCGGAAGAATGTGGGGAATGAATCATGAGGACAGAATAAAACGATGGAGATGTGCTAACATGACAGGAGGTTTGTTTCCAGCTTTTACAGTTGAGGAAGGGACTAAGAAAAAACGGACTGAGAAAAAGAAACATTTAGAGAGAGAAAAGTATATGCATGAGAGCGAAACGGATGACGAGTTGCTGGAAGATATATTAAATAAAAATCCACCTCCGTATCAGCAGATTTCTACAGTGGTGACACCAAATGCGCCACCAATAGAAACTATGCGAAATAAAAGTCCAGAAAAAAGACAAGAAATAAATAGGTCACAAGAACAAATAAGAATTTCCCAAAATGAGGGAATAGAAAATGATAGTGCAAGAGAATTGGCAAGGACAACAAAAGAATTAACTGAGAAAATTAGAGAATTAACCAAGAATATGGAAGCAGTTACCGTACCCGTAACAATAGGTCCAGTAATACCAGTTTTCGAGAATCAGAAAATTGATGAACGATCTTTGGTGATTCCCTTGAGTTCGCAATTCCAAAGAGAAAAGGAAAGAATGGAAACAAGTCCAGGTACGAGCAATTTGACTAGTGCTTACAGACCAAGTCCACCTGAAAATTTGACAGTAAATGAGTGTAGCAGTAGGAAAATGCCTATGGTAACTGAATCTGCAACAGTGACACCTGAAAAGAGTGGAAATTGGACAGAAATAAATAGTACTCCTATAGGTCCGACTCCTGATGAGTTAAATGAGTGGATAAAAGCTTTTAAAATAAAAGAAACAGAAGAAAAACCATTAGATGTGATCAGATTGAAAATTGACATGGAAGAATTAATTCTAGGAACGATTGGTACAGAAAAGATAAAGAATTATCAGGATGATGAAATAATGTTTCTGTGCAAAAGTATAACATGGAGGGCAAAGAATTTACATGACAAACTAGAAGAAGTGGCCGGTGAGATTGGAATAGATTTTGCAAAAGTAAAAACGTTGCAGAAACCATACAGAGTAGATTTTTGTGAAAAAGATATTGAAAATTTGAATACAGCAGGAAGGCTGACACAGATAAAAGAGTTGATTGTTTTGTTGAGAAAATGGGGTGATGTGGACAGATGGAAGGTTAGATGGACAAAGAAGAATGAGAAAAGTGTAGACAAAGGTTCATTGGCTTTTATGATAACAGAAAAGGAACATGTTGTTAAAGAGTACCCTATGAGAGAAACTCCAGGTGGTAGTTATGTGCATGTTCCCTGGACTAGGCAGGACATCCTGTCATTTACAAATGACTTTCCAAAGTTAAGAGAAAAGCCAGTTGAGTGGTACCGACAGGTAGAAAGGTTTGTAAAGGTCTCGAAAGTGTTGTGGATAGATTTGGATGGATTGTTTGACATAGTGGTACCAACGGATCTGTGGTCAGAATGTAAGATTACAGTTGACTGGCCAACTACAGAATATCCAAGAGATCCTAAGACAGGAGCTCCAGTACCAGATGTGATGAAGAAATACGACAAAGTGATTACCTTTTTGAAAAATAAGATTCCTCCAAAAGAGACAGATTGGGTTAAGATTGATAGAACTACACAGGAAAGTAAGGAGAGTGTACATGCATATTATGAGCGATTGTTGTTAGTTTTCAAACAGTATAGTGGTTATGAGGAATTAAGTGAGAAGGATATGAGTCATTTTGTATACCGATTTGTATTTGGCTTGAAACAAGAAATAAGTGATATGATTAAGCAACATATGATAAACTGGCAGAATGCAAGTGTAGATGAGGTGCTGAGGTATGCTAAGTATTGTAGTGATGAAATAGAGAGTAAACAGCGTAAGTTGAAAGAAAAAGCAATGTGGGCACAAGTGAAAGTGGCAGAAAAACAAGAAGCTCAATTGGATAATAATAATGGAAACGAATCAGGACAGAATAAGATGCGACCAAATATAGGTAAAGGAAAAGGACAAGTGAGTCTAGAAGAGGCAAAGAAGAAATGGCCATGTCATAATTGCGGAAAATTGGGGCATTGGAGAAATGAGTGTAAGTTCCCACCTAAACCTAATCCGGAACATCAATCATTAACTCCACAGGTGCAGAATGAGGTAGTTGTTCAACAAAGTCAGGTGCCACAACCACCACTTCCCAACACTGTTAACCAGCAAAGATACAGTACAGAAACAGGATTCTACGGAGGAGAGCAGGTAACACAGTTGCCGAGAGCAGCTAACATTTCCCAGTATTGGTTGCATCAGAGTGAGGATGACCCGGATGAAAGTTTCTGACGGTGCGCAAGAGAGGGGAAAGAGTGCGTGCTTGGCGCAACTCTGGCGGTAGATCAGTCTGGTCCCTTTGTGGATGGAGAAGTGAATGGAGCAAACGTAACATTCCTTGTCGATACTGGAGCTACCCGTTCTACTGTTAGGTCAGTGGAAATTCCGAACCTTCCTCTCTCAGGTGAATGCATCCAAGTGGTAGGAGTAGCCAATCAGCAGATTAAAACCCCACTTACTGAATTGGTAGAAGTAAAAATTGGTTCTTTTAGTAAAATGCATAAATTTGTAGTGTGCGATTGTAGTCCTGTAAATCTTCTAGGTCGTGACCTTTTGTGTAAAATGAATTGCACAATTTATTGTACACCAGAAGGAATAGGTTTTCAAACCTCAGATGAAGATGTTCTGTATAAAGTAACTTTGATGAATCAAGAACCTGAAACGAATGGTTTGTTTCCTGCATTTGATGCAGAAAAACTTCCAGAAGAACTAAAAAGTGCTGTAAAAGAAAGTGTGTGGGATTTTACAGGAGAAGACATTGGATTAATGAGAGAAGTTGATCCCGTAAAAGTGACAGTGAAAGAAGGGATAAGTTATCCAAACACGCCACAGTACAAATTAACTCCAGAAATAATTGAAGGAATAACTCCTGTGATAAATAAGATGATTGAACAGGGAATTCTGAAAGAAATCATGAGCAGTCCATGTAATTCACCTATTATGGGACTGAAAAAGACAAATGGAACATACAGAATAGTACAGGATTTGAGAAAGATCAACAAAATAGTGGTACCATGCTGTCCAATAGTGCCAAACCCTGCAGTGATTCTATATCAAATACCGCATGAAGCTGAGTGGTATACGGTGATAGATTTATGTCACGCATTTTTCTCTATTCCTTTGCATCCGGATAGCCAGCCATTATTTGCGTTCCGGTTTGGAGAGCGTATTTTGGCATGGTGCCGAATTCCTCAGGGGTATACAGAAAGCCCCTCAATTTTTAATCAGATTCTAAAGAAATCTCTGGAAGATTTAAAAATGCCAGAAAAATCAGTAATGGTGCAGTATATCGATGACCTATTGGTGGCATCGAAGACCAAAGAAGTATGTGTAAGTGATACAATTGCTTTGCTGAAACACTTAGAGAAAAGAGGACATAAAGTGTCTCCTTCAAAATTACAGTTTTGTCAGAAAGAAGTCCAGTATTTAGGACATAAAATTGAGAAAGGAATGCGGAAAATAGCGACAGAAAGAGTAAGAATGATTCAAGGAATGAGAGCACCAATGACTCAAAGAGAGGTAAGAATGTTTTTGGGAATGGTTGGATATTGTCGACAATGGATAAGTGGATTTTCTTTGATTGCAAAACCATTACAAAAACTAACAAAGAAAGATGTAAAAGACCCTTTTGAGTTAAACAAAGAAGAAATGAAATCTTTCAAAGAATTGAAAAAGAAACTGTGTGAGGCCCCTGCATTAGGCATGCCTGATTATGAAAAGGATTTTGAGTTATACTGCAGTGAAAGAGATGGATGTGCATTTTCAGTACTGGTACAAAAACACGGCACCATGAAGAGGCCTATAGCTTACTTCTCAGCTGTTTTAGATCCTATAGCAAAAGCATTGCCCGGATGTCTGAAAGCAGTTGCTGCTACTTGTGTAAGTCTGGAACAAAGTGAAGGTATAGTGATGGGGTATCCACTGAGAGTATATGTTCCCCATTCAGTAGAAATTCTTTTGACAAGAACAAAAACACAGTACATGACACATAGTCGGCTGACTAAGTACGAAAAAGTCATCTTAAGTGCAGAAAATGTGACCATAGATAGATGCATAAATGTAAATCCTTCGACATCATTGCCAGATGAAGAGAGTATAATTGAACAAGATGAAGTAGATCATGATTGTCTGAATGTGCTGGAATATTGCACAAAACCAAGAGCTGACATAAAAGATGAACCGTTAAAGGAATCTGATTATGTCATGTTTGTAGATGGTTCATGTTTACGCACAAAGGAAGGAGTGTTAAGCGCAGCTTATGCAGTATGCACAGTGGCAACTGTAATGGAAGCGTCTTGTCTGAAAGGAGTTAGGTCTGCCCAAGTTGCGGAACTAATTGCTTTGATTCAAGCATGTAAATTGGGGAAAAATGTACGAATCACGATTGTGACCGATAGCCAATATGGTTTCGGCATCGTACATGATTTTGGCCAGATTTGGTCACAAAGAGGATTTTTGACATCTGCAGGAACACCTATCAGAAATGGAGATTATGTTAAAAAACTGCTTGAGGCGATACAGCTGCCTAAACAAATAGCTGTAGTGAAGTGCAAGGCGCATAAGAAAAACGAAGATTACATAGCGGTCGGCAATAATTATGCTGATGAGATCGCTAGATATTGTGCGGAAAACATGGCGTCCCTGAACAAAAATAGAGAAAGGGAGCATGTCTCTTGTCCTTTGCTTTTCACTAATGCAGTCGAAACATGGGATGAAGTAAGGCAGTTACAAGAAACAGCAAGAGATGAGGAAAAGGATTACTGGATTAAAGCAGGATGTAGAAGACAGGAAGATAATGGAGTGTGGGTATACAGAGATGGAAGACCAGTTATGCCTGATAGCATGATTGCAGACATGGCACGGATGTACCATGGACAAGCTCATATTGGGAGAGATGCAATGATTAGACTTTTTAGACAAACTTGGTATAACCCAAAATTCAGAGCCATTGCTGAAAGTCTTTGTCAAAGATGTCTTATTTGTCAACAATTTAACCCAGGAAGAAAAACAGTAGTGAGTCTAGGAACAATAGGACGAGAAGGAGGTCCATTCACAAGGATACAGATGGATTTTATTGAGATGCCCCCTAGTAACAGATTAAGATATGTTCTGGTGGTCGTCTGTTTGTTCTCTCGTTGGGTGGAGGCATACCCCACAAGAAGGAATGATGGAACAACAGTGGCAAAACTTATGCTACGAGAGTTCATTCCGAGGTATGGTTTTCCAGTCACAGTTGAGACAGATAGAGGAACACATTTTCAAAATGAGTTGATCCAATTGATTTGTGAAGCACTGAGTATTAAACAAAAATTACATTGTGCTTACAGACCAGAGGCTTCTGGGGTAGTAGAGCAGATAAATGGAACAATTAAAAACAGATTGGGAAAGATGTGTCAAGCTACAGGACTCAAATGGCCAGATGCACTGCCTCTTGTTCTGATGACCATCAGGAGCATCCCTGAAAAGAAAACGGGACTCAGTCCTCATGAAATGATCATGGGACGAGCAATGAGACAAGCCCACGTACCAGTCAACAAGTTATTAACAATAACTGATGATCTAATACTGGATTATTGCAAAGGACTGGCTGATGTGGTGCGTTCTGTGTTTCATCAGGTTGGACCGGATGCGACCACTCTTGAAAGAAAACCAGCTCACGACTTGAATCCAGGAGACTGGGTCCGCATAAAAGTCCACAGGAGAAGAAACTGTCTAGTTCCGCGTTGGGATGAGCCAAGACAGGTAATCCTAGTAACAACGACTGCTGTCAAGTGTGCAGGAGTAAAGAACTGGGTTCATGCCAGCCACACAATCAGAATTCCAGAACCTACAGATCAACATGTGAGTCGGCGTCTGGAAGTGTGGGATAAAAGTTTAACGGCTGGAACAACCAAGATAAAAGAAAGGGTGCCAGAACTTGAAGATCGACCTGAAAGTCGACATCTGGAGACCCCAACGGAAAACACCTCTAGAGAAGAAGAGGAACAAGAAGAAGAAGAAGAAAGAAATTCAGAAGTTCCAGAACTTGAAGATCGACCTGTAAGTCGACATCTGGAAATATCTGACACAACTTCAGGATCTGATGATTCAGCTGCAAACTGGGAAGAATTCCGAAAGAGAACTTGGGGTTATAAACCAATTAGAGAAGAAACTGAGCAAGAAATTGAGTTAAATGAACAACCAAGTACAAGTTATGGTGGAAATCCTTCAGAAACAATATTAATAGATGAAGTAGGGAAAGAAGTACACAAAAAGTTAGAAAATCGAGAAGAACCCCGAGGAGCAATAGGGATAGATAGAGAAACAGGAGAACAGGGAAATTCAGAAGCAGATAAGGAGGAAAACACCAAATCGGAAGAACCCCGAGGAGGGACAGTGATAAGGGAAAACAAAAAGGAGAAGACAGATCCACCAGTAGGAGATGACGAGATTATAAGTTTCAAAATAAGAGACAATAGTGAGACAGTTGAAACAGAAACAGAAGAAAGTGGAGGAGAGGAAAAAGCAAAGACTGAATCAAGAAAAAGAAATTGGAGATCGGAAAGAGAAGAAAGAGAGGGTGAGGTCAAAAGGCCAAGAAAAGGAGATAATTGGCCCAACAGCTATGTAAGAAAATTGAGATATAGAATAATAAGAGCAGAAGATGAAGATGCTGAACAAGTAAATGAAGTAACAAGTCAAAAGGGACAAGAAAAACCCAGTGGAAAAAGATTACAAAAGTCCAAAAGGACAAGGAAAATAAATTCAAAATTTAAGTCACCTGAGTGGCTGTATATTGCACTAACAGATTACAAAGAAGAAGAAGAAAACACTCACGGAAACCAGAGACTGAGAAGTCGGATGGGAAAAGGTGAGATGCAACAAAAGGACTGAAGTAAAGACTTAAAGTGCTTCTGCCGGACGTGACAAATTTTACTGGATGTGACAAATCACCGGATGTGACAACGAAAGAATTCTGGAGAGAATTAAAGAAAGTACCAAGCAAAGACTTTTTGAAAGCAGAGTGGCGTCTAAGTCATTTTGAGGTGTAGTGACACAATTTTCTGAAAATTTAACAAATAGAAAAAGAAAAATGGAGAATAATGAGAATAGAAGAAATAAATGTGAATTTGTAAAGAGATGGTGCAAAATGTGCTGCTTTTGTACAGGGTTATTAATGACCATATGGATAGTTTTAGCAATCACAATTCCAATTAGTGTGGCTGTGATAGAAGCAAAAAATGATAGTAAACTAGAAAGAGAAGCTAGTGTTAAAGAACAAGTTATTTTAAGAAGTAGTGCAGAGTTGCATAAGGATAAGTCAGTAACAGATTTTTCAAAGAACGTTTTTACAAAATTATTGTATGAGTACGTAGAGACAATGGACGTAAGAGATTGTTATGTTTGTATGCAGTTGCCTGCGTCAGTATCGGAAGGAGTGACTTATCATCACTTACCTCTGACTTATGGAATAACATGTAGTGTAATAGCAAGTTTATTTTATAAAACAGGTAGATTAGAATCTTATTATACTGATATAGATAAGATTTTTGCAAACATTCCAGTAGTACCAGAACTTAACAAAGTAAAACCAGCAAAAGTTTTAGGAGAATTCTTTTTAGAACATAGAAAATTAACGTTAGAAGAAATAGTTAGTAACAACCTTACCTGTGAGTTAAAGAAAGAAGAAAAAGTATTTCTAGACATGGTTGAGGAAAGAAGAATGAAATTTCAAAAAGAAGCAATAAAAGAGGAAGGAAAACGTTTATGGACGTTTGAGGAAGGAAATCATGAAGGGAAAAAGATAAATGCAGCAATGACATTAGACTGGCCGCAAACAGGAAAGTTGTGCATTAGGAGAAATAAGACAGTCTATGACAATTACTTTGTAGGTTCCAGTATCTGCCATGACAATTATCAAATTCTGGGAGGTTGGGGATTCAAAGGTGGAAAAGATCCAATATTTCCAGGTATCTATTATATTTGTGGGAATAGAGCTTATTACAGGTTACCGGACCATTGGTATGGAACTTGCTATGTAGGCCTGGTCTTTCCAAAAATCTTTCACATGGACAGAGAAGAAAAGGGAACATACAAGATGATTAATAGATTTACACGTAGAAAGAGGGAAAGTTTTTCAGAAATTGTAGGTGATATTTTTGGAGCATTGATACCAGCAGTGGGAATATCTTTGAATGCATTTAAAATTCGGAAGTTATCCACAGTAGTAGATCGTTTGTCTACAGATACTGCGGGAGGGTTCTTAATGGTAAATACCGAAATGGTTGCCATGAGAGCTATGGTGATGCAAAATCGGCTTGCCCTTGATATTCTTTTGGCAAAAGAGGGTGGAGTCTGTGGAATGTTGAAAGTCCAACATTGTTGTACTTACATTCCTGATAACAGTGAAAATATACAGAAGTATATTACAAATATTACAAGTTTGCACAAAGAATTAGTTCCACTGGAGGTTGAAAGTGTTTTGGGAAAACTTGGTAGAGGGTTTTCCTCAGTAGCAAATTGGTTAACTAAGATGAGTAAACTAGTAATAGGGAAAGTTATAATAGTAGCAACTATAGTGATATTGTTAGCCATGACATTGAAAATAGTAATAACATGTATAAAGAGAAAAGTAAGACAGAATAAGATAAGAAGAAATAACAGAATAATGAGAGAAAGAGAGAGAGAAATGGGTGAAATTGAGTTGGAGAAAATGAAAGAAAGCATGTATAAAGAGACTAAAAGGCAAGATGAAGAGGAGACAGAGATATGAATAACAGAAAGTAAAGGATGAAAGACATGCTGCCTGAAAAGAAGTATGACTTGGGTTTTATGTGGTGATTTAAAAATCACCAAAGGGGGGATTGATGGAGCAGTAAAAATAAAAATTTTTAACCCCTAACAAATTATATAATTAATTAATTAAAAATGTTCGTTTAAATGTATTAATCAACATTGTATATGTGGGAATGGTAATATGCCAATGTATGTGCTAAATAATCTATTAATGAATGTCCGTGTGTCTAATCATAACGTAAGAATAAAAAGCGTACTAAATAAAATAAATGCATGTTTGTGCTTCATAGAAATAAAACGTGTCGTTGCAAAAACAATAGTGATGGTAAGTAAGGAGCAGCTTAAAATGTCGCTTTTTGCTAGGTAACAACTAATTGGGGTACGTAGACGGGAGGGAAACGAAAGGGATATTTTTCTCTATTTAATTATGTTTTGTTTGCCTCAAATTAGTGCTTCTAAAGTAGAACCGAGTGGCGAGATAAAATGGCCGCCAGTGGGAAGATGTGCGCAGGCGCAAGGGGACACGTGGTACGGGATGAGATTGAAGAAATCTGGAGCCTCGTGATGTCTCTGAGAGGCTAGGATGCAAGAAATGGTCAAGGCTGGTGTGACCTAATTGAACTGATAGTGTGCCGTGAGGATCAGGAGAGAGTCCGTGGGAAAGGAGCCCAAGAGAAAGGACAATGACTGCGGAGTTCTTGAATGTGTCAAAAGAAGATACAAATGGACTGATCGAATCGGATGGAAATGTTTAAGCGTATGGGAAAGGAAATGATCCAAGGACCCTTGAATCCAAAAGAACTTGATTAAAGAATGAATAAGCTGACATGTATGGACCAATGAAAGAAAAGCGTGATATTAATGTTGCAACAGTTAGTTAGCAAAGTTAGAATTGGGGTATAAGAGGGCCTACTCTTAGTGGGAGGGGGTCAGTTCCAGGGAAGTTCCAGAGAGTTCCAGTCAGAGTTCCAGGCAGTTCGAGAGTCGGGGTTGCAGTAGAGGAGACGGGTTGCAGGTAGCTGATGCTGACGAGCTGAAGTTGCTGTTGCTGTCTTAACTTTACAGTTGAGTATGAGAATCAGGCTATTTCTAATCCCAAAGTTAGGTTAGAAATCATTAGGCTAAATTAGGAAGCTAGGCAGGTAACTAGGGTTTTTGGCTTTATGACAAAATTTCCTTTTCTGCAATAAATTGATTATGCTTAATAAAATTGTGAATTTAAAAATGAATAATTGAATAAAGTATTAAATTCTTTCCATGCTTTTAAAATTATATAAAAATTAAGATTCTTTAAACCCAAAATGACTCAGTGGTTATTTTCCTAAATGATTGTGACCTGAGTAATTGGTTGATTGTGATTCAGCTGGTCTTAATCACTATGAACTAATTTCTTAAATGAATGATTCATCGACAAAACAATGAGCAGGAATATCTTAAGAAATAACTAAAAGAGAGTGACAAATTAAGGTAAATAGATATCCTTGCTCTTCCAGCGGTACACAAAATGGTGTTCTCCATTTAGTTCTCATGTTTCTCCTAGGAGTACAGAATTTCATAAAGGTGTAAAAGGAAAATCCAGGAGTGTGCGTGTGTGTTAGACGATGTTTATGGGCCCCATCGTCATGTGGATATGAGAAATATAGTTTGCCCCTGGATGACCTATAAATAACCTAGGAGGAGAATAGTTTTTATTGTACGGGCTGCATCACAGGTAGGTTATTTTCACCTCAGGGTGTATCATTCATTATATCCAAAAGAACTAAGACCATGTCACGTTCAATTGACTATACTGCGTTTCCACATAATGACAGACTATGTGTAGTGAAAGGTTTAAAGTCATATGAAGAACATACTTTGTCTCACAGAACAGACCCTTTAGAGCCTTTGCTTTTATCTATTCAGAAACCCTTTCGCCCTTTTCAGCGGCAACCTTAGCTCCCTAGGTTCTATGGGTTATGGCTGAAGCTGGTATAGATATTTCTGTATATGATGCTCATTCGACTACAGGCACTATGACGTCCAAGGCCTTTGTCATGGGTTCCAGATTAGAAGATATTCTTAAGGCAGCTGATTGGTCGTCTGACTCAATGTTTAAAATATTTTATTATAAACCAATTGTACATGTTTCTTCTGTTGTTGTTGGTCAGCTTTGAACCAGCATAATCTGAGCCTCTGGTCCTGCCATAAAATAGAAAATTGTCCAGCATATGCAACAAGAATTTTAGATTCTATTAAGGACACGGAGGCAAGAATTATCCCACCCAGTGGGACAGGTAAGAAAAAGTTCTTAACTGCCATGATTTAATTTGATATTTTGACATGTTGTGTTTTCCCTCCCTTGAGATGAGAAGGTTCTTGGGTTCTATGATACTCAAACTTCTTTTTGATTTCAGGAACGGATTCCAAACAGAGCTGAATATGGAACGGATGGCGTGCCGCATCCTCATGGATAAGTTGTCTCTTTTGGGAGCTGCTCTTTTGAAGTTGCTCTCCGTTGAGAGCTGGAACTGTATCCTGTTTTGATTCACTTATAAGAAGACTGCTTGTGCAAAGAAAGAGGCAGTAAGATGGTGCCTCGCTATTTTGTAGACATTGGACTAATATGATTGGTGTTTGAAGGAGGCGTGGTACAAAGCCTCATGGGATTTGTAGTGTTTTTTATGTGTTACTGTTTTTTCGTTGGCTGCTGTTAATTATGCAGTAAAGATTGAGAAGCATAATCCTCGCCTCTGTGTCCTTAATAGAATCTAACATTCTTGTAGCATATGCTGGAAAATGTTCTATTAGCAATGCAACTAAGTGAACCGGAATATCAGTGCATTTTCGTACACAGTGTGTAAAAGGCCGACAGAACTAATGGCTAACAAATGTAAGTGCAGTCTGTCCTCCTGTGGGCTCCTCTTGCAGTACACGATCTGGCCTCGCGCTTGACCCTCACTTTGTTCCTGTTCCGGTGCAGGTGCAGGGGCCGGTACTCGCGGATGAAATTCACAACTTTGCCATCTTTTAAAAGAAGGCGATACATTAGGATGTAACAGACTCAAAAGGCGACTTTGTTTCAAGGGGGCAAGGGTGGGTCATCCGGACTAATAGAGCTTTTGTGGGCGTGGGGCAAAATATACTGGTGCGACCGCTTTCGCAAACAGTTGCGCGGCCTCCCAATAACATTTATGTGATGACCACATTCCCATTGGAGTAGGCAGGTTGATAGAAACAGAAAATTCGACCGCGGCGCTAGCTTTACCTAATCAAATCTGCACATCTCAAGGCCATCTCGTTACTACGGAACAGCCACAGCAGAGACATTCATTGGACACTCAGGCCGAACCACTGTGTGGAAGAATTACTTCGAGTTCCAGGCAACTTACAGAACCAAAGTGGGTGATGAATTGCAAAATGAAAAATGTGCTCTATTGTTACCTGTAGAATAGTAAGTACATACACCGTTATTATTTTGCTAACTTCTATATTTATATTGAGAGGTGTGTGGCTCAGCTTAGCTGTTCACACCACTCACTGCCTTGAGTATATTATCAACCTTTGGCAGGCGACACACGGCGTTCGAGACTGTCTAAAATGTAGGACAGTGGTATCTAACACTCACCCTTCAGAAGCGAGCAGGCCAGTGCTGTATCCGGAGCATGAACGTAGCTTGTCCCAGACGGCCACTGCACTGAGTTGAATGGAGAGCGCCTGACTTCAATATGGCTGCTTTGTTCTTGAGAAATTTTCTGTCCTCTAGATCCTGTCTTGTTGCTTTTAATTCTACCAGACAGGAATGTACAAGGAAGTGTTTTGTATTTTTTGCCTCCCGTGCATGCGTTATAGTTAGGCCCGTCTGTAGTGTCCGTTTTGCTGTTCTATGACTTATATAAGGCGCTGCAGGATCTTTTAATATACCTCTCAGGCAGGGCTTTAAGTGGGCAGGGTCTCACCGGTGCTGTGCACCAGCAGTTTTTTAAAGGGGGCCTCGAACCGGGTCTCTATCGGGCTCTGTTTTGTGCCCTGGCACAGGCGGTCCGTTTTTTTCCAGACTGCAGTGACAGCAGGCACATTGATGTGCGCCTGCTCACACTGCTCACTTCTCACTAGTGGAGAAGTTACGGTACGACGTCATGCCAGGTGAGCGTTGTAGGGAAAGGGAAATCCTTTAAAGAGAGTCATTTTCTCTCTGGATTTCCCTTCTCTTTTTGAAACTCAGGAGCAGCAACATTGTCGTGGTGTCACCAGGGCTTTAAGTCGAAGCTTTTTCAATATTATATACAAGCCATGTTGCTGCTTATTTATCTTATGCAACTAACAATAATTGACAAAGCCAATAGTCGCGACCTGTTGTAGGTATGATGTTGCTTGTTGTATCATACATCTGGATGCAATGACAGAAACAGTATAATACAAGTCGGGCGGCAAGTCGGGCGGCACACTATGCTAAGCACAGATTTTTAGCTTACGTGTTTTGAAGCCACGCCCTTAATTAAAGTGGCCACTCCCCTTTGAGAGATCCCCCCAGCTTTTTCATCCCACCTAAAGCCCTGATCCCAGGTTTCCTTATTGTGCTGACCTGTTCCAACATTTCCTCGGGTTTTGGGGATTCACTTGGGTGCTCTGGGCCCATCACATGTTCCAATTCCCTCTGAAAACCATACGGTGCAGGGGTTTACTTTACTGCTTTCTGGAGGTGCACTCTTAAGACATGCCCTTGTGGCTAATTCTCTGGGTACGGGTTAGAATGACCGCTCCCTCCAGGCGGAGATGGACACACAGGCCTCCTGCCACACTCCACAAACCGCAACTAGCCTGTGCCATTCTGTGGGCTCTTGCACTCAACCCCTGTCCCACTAAAGCTGTGCTGAGCTGTGTAGAGAGCCACCCGGACTCTCTCATACATTGTTGCCTGCATTCACTCCTCAGGCGGGCTCGGCCTGAGGTATTAAATAAATGACGGGAGACCGCTCTGGGTCTTCCCGCCATGACAGTACAACGGTGTGGTGTGTATATTTATTCAGTGCTGCGCCAGACCCCAGCCACCCAGGCCGCGCTGCGCTACATTGGCGATGAGGCCGGCTCTGACCCCCGCGCCTCTCCAGCGTACCTGCAGGGCCCATCGGAAGTTCCCTCGCGCCACACCGGCGCTCCGGACGGCAGCACTGCCTTTCAACCACCGGCTCCTGAGCCCCGCTGATCTGGCCGGCACCGCGCCCATCGGCTGCCTCCTCCGTCTCTGCTCCCAACGCTGGCCCAACACCTCTGCCCGCACACCGCCGCCACACAAAGGCAGCGCGAGGCCATCAACACAGCCGCAGGCTGCACCACCTGCGAGGGACTACGCCCAGCCTCGAGCTCCCCTGAAGCTGAAAACAAAGCCTACAACCACGTGGGCATCGGAGAGACCGGCACCGTGAACTGCCTGATCAAGGTGAGCGCGTTGAAGCCTGGCAGACACAGCGCGTCGGGTGCCTACAGCGCCCCCCCTTTTGACTAGTGGGCCTTTTCACAACCGCAAGATAAGACCGGTCCTGTTTTTCACTACGAGAAAAAAAACCAGTCTTAAATAAAGACCTTTAAAGACACAGTACAGGCGCGCAGAGTAGCTGCACAAGGCCACCACACAGCAATACAGACTGCACACTGCCAGAAGGCAAGATCTGAAACGCTGAACAAAAAAAAAAAAGGGGCAAGTGGAAATAGATCAACACAGCAATGAGCACATCACAGCAGGCAGGTGCCGCAGACTCACAAGCAGACACTGGGGAACCACAAGCAGGTGCTGCAGCGCCACCCCAAGTACACAGCCATGCTGCTGTCTCGCCACTACCCCCCCTTCAGCGAAACAGCAGACCCAGCAACAGCGGCCCCGCGATGGAAAGCCTTGATAGGGCGTCTCCATCACTATTTCAAGAGCACGCGGGAGACGGATGGAACAGTAAAAAGATCACTGCTCATATACTACGGCGGGGGAGAGATTTATGACCTATTCTAAGCACTCCCAAACACAGGAGATGACGACAACTATGAGGCCGCGGTCACCGCACTCAATCGGCATTTTGACCCCCAGCTCAACCCTGATTTCGAGCGATTCAAGCTGCGGCAAGCAAAACAGTCAGACACTGAGTCAGTGGACATGTTTTACGCACGACTGAGCACCTGCACCTTTGAGGATCAAAGAGAAGAGATACGAGCCCAGGTGATCCAGGGGTGTTGCTCATTCCTCCTACGGAAACTGATCTTCCGGCAACCGGGGATATCACTAGACGAAATACTCATCCTTGCGAGGTCTCATGAGCTATCTGACGCCCGCGCAGACGAAATGGAAACAGCTCTCAACAGAGGCACCACTGCGGCTCACGCTCCCAGATACCCTCAAGTCAAAGAGGAGAGAGTCAAAACCATCCAACGGCGCCCAGGCGCCGCACGCATGGCCACAAGAACACAGACGAGCCGAGCATGCGGTAACTGTGGGACAGATCACCCTCCAGCTGGGCTGTGTCTTGCAAGAGGGAAGACCTGTTCCCGCTGTGGGAAACCAAACTACTTTGCGAAAGTCTGTAGAAGCGGCAGCTTTTGGCCGACCTACCCCAAGTCACGAGGGGCAACACAACAACTGCGGCAACTGTCGCTCAATGACCCTCAAGCCCAAGTGGAGGGTCCAACACAAGGACACGCTTTCACCTTGGAAGACGATGATGATGATGTATTCGTCATTTCGTTTGTAAGCTGGTCAGACAAACAGAAGAGACCTCCCCCCATGTGCTCCGTCAAAGTGGCTGGTTCCACCGTCCAAGCACTGATTGACACTGGGGCGTCGGTAAACGTTATGGACTCTGAATAATATGAACGTCTGTCTCCACGCCCCCGCTCGCTCCCATGAAAGCCAGAATATACACATATGGAGGAACTCATCCACTCCCCCTCAGAGGAGTGATTGAAACAGACGTCGCCAGCGACAAGCACACCACAAAAGCCAGGTTCCATATCACCGAGGGAAAGAAAGGGACCTTACTCAGCTGTCACACGGCAGAAGACCTAGGCTTGGTCTTTTTTGCTAACCAAGTGCATGACTCCCATGCTGAAGCTCTCCTGCTAGACTTCCCGAAACTGCTTGAGGGACTTGGGAAATTCAAGGGCAAACAGTTCAAACTACATATCGACCCAACTGTCAGGCCGACAGCTCTGAGGCACAGGAGAGTGCCGTTCCATCTACACCCACAACTAGAAGCGGAACTAAAGAAACTAGAAGACCTCGATGTCATCGAGAAAGTATCCGGTCCAACCCCGTGGGTGTCACCATTAGTCATCGCACCACAGCCCAAACAGCCGGGAGCCACCCGACTGTGCGTAGACATGCGCATCCCAAATCAAGCAGTCAAGAGAGAACGGCATCTGACGCCCACAATGGACGACATAGTGGCAGACCTCAACGGAGCCATGTGGTTCTCGAAGCTTGATTTGAATGCTGGATACCATCAGCTAGAACTAGAACAGGCGAGCATGGGGTCGTGCTGAGAGGCCATGTCATTGTAGTTCCAAGAGAGCTACAGGATTGAATCGTGGGACTAGCACACAGGCATCAAGGGATGGCGAAAACCAAGGCACGCCTCCAAAGCAAGGTATGGTTTCCAGGTATGGACACCATGGTAGACGAGAAGATCAGGCACTGCCATTCATGCACCATAAAATGAGGTGACCTGCACCTGCACCAGTCATCACTGAGGAGCTGAGTGAAATACCCTGGTCCAAAATCAGCATCGATTTTGGCAGTTTCCCCGACGGCTTCAGCACCCTGGTACTCATGGACTCATTTTCAAAATTCCTGATAGTAGAAATGGTTGCGTCCATGGCATTCACACACGTGCAAAAGGTTCTAGACAAGATCTTCGCACTCATGGGCCTCCCTGAAGAACTCCGGTCTGACAACTGACCCCCCATTTCAGGGATGAGAATTTCCAGAATACCTAGAGAAGAAAGCCATTCGACACCGGAGAATCACCCCACAGAAGCCATAAGCAAATGGCGAGGTCGAGCGCTTCATGAGAACGCTCAACCGGGCGCTGCGCATCGCAGTGGAGCAGGGAGAAGACGTGGAAAGAGCCCTTCATCAATTCCTAGATGCCTACAGACAGACCGCTCACAGCACCCTCTCATCTCCTTTTCAGGCGAACCCCGCGAGATAGCATCCCGACCGATCTGGCCTGGAAGCCTCCAGAAAGAGATGATACGGCTGTACAAGCCCGGAGGGAGGCAACGAATCAGAAGGCGAGTCTCGCCAGAGGTGCCAGAATACCATCGGTAAAAGTGGGAGACCACGTTGTGGTTAAAGACAGACATCCCTGCTGGAAGTTTCGGACGCCATATCAGCCGGAGGGATGGAAAGTAATTCATGTTCAGGGGACGATGGTCTCCGCACAAAAGGATCAGCAGGTAGTCACCAGAAATGTGGCATGGTTTAAGAAAACACACGAACACTGCCCGGACCCTGAAGAACTCGCTGAGCCAGAATGGACTGGAGGCTTTCACCGCAACCCCCACTGGAATCACAAACCCCAGATCGAGACTCGGACGGGTCCCAGGCTAGCGCGGCTCCGCAAACCCCTGAGACTATCAACCAAGATACCACGCCAATACCTACATCAAGCATTAAGGCCGAAGCAGGGATCAGTTCCAGCTCCCGGAGTCAGAAGTATGGTCTCGGGCCGAACCCTGCACCAAGCCAAAGACTCAGAGACTTTGTGTGCATATCGCCCTGAGCATGTGATGTATGAAAGGTATGTGCTAAAGAAAAGGAGGGATGTAGAGAGCCACCCGGGCTCTCTCATACATTGTTGCCTGCATTCACTCCTCAGGGTGGGCTCGCCCCGGGGTATTAAATAAATGACGGGAGCCCGCTCGGGGTCTTCCCGCCACGACAGTACAACGGTGTGGTGTGTATATTTATTCAGCGCTGCGCCAGGCCCCAACTACCCAGGCCGCGCTACAAGCTGGGACCGAGACCAGCTACTTTCTTACATTCATGGGTTGCTAGAGGTGGACGGCAGCACTCTGACTGCTGCAGCTTATCGCCCAGTCAGACCTGTACTGGGTTTTGGGTGTGCTCTCTGCTCACCTCAGGGCTTACCCTTGGACATTTTGTATACGCTGGCAGCGGATAACTTCACTGGGCTAGATACGCACACCTTCTCTTGTAATAGCAGCTGCTTAAGTCCTCAGGTTTCTTCGACGCTTGGATGTTGTTTCCCTTCGTCAGCAATTGTTGTGTCAGGTGTGCCGGGTGAATACCACTGTTTCCCCCACTTATGAGGGAGATTGCCTCCTCCAATGATTTCCCTGCGTAATCTCACAAGGGCGTGCCCTGCCCATCCCCACATCCCCTGTCCTCACCCAGGGGTAGGAAGTGGTGCCCTGGCCGTGGACTTGGGAGGACTCTGCACTGCAGGGTCCTAATGTCCTCAAAAAATGCTTTGAACGCTTCTCATCTCTCTCTCTTGATGGAGACAGTGCAGAAGATGATGTAGACTAGACAATGGGCAATATCCTCATACAGATTCATGGCTGCCAGGAACCACAAAAAGACCTCAGAATTAGGGTGACCAAATGGCATGGGTGCAAATTCAGGACGGTGAGTGTAAAAATTCAGGACAAAAGGTCAAAATTCAGGACAAAAATTCAGGACAGAAGGTCAAAATTCAGGACAAAACTTTGGGACAAAAGGTAAGTTTTAAAGACACATCAGAGGAGATCGTGCAATAATATATAAGTAAATAGACAACCAACATAAGTACAAGTCAAAATAAGTTTGTATTAGGTAAACAAAAGCTCTAACTTGTACAAATGCGTGGCCGATTGCATATGCTTGTTTTTTAAAAGTAACTGGACAATGTTACTTCCATCTAATTTGATACATTTTTTTTCCCTTGCCTTCAGGCACACCACATGCTTTAATTGCCCAGACTGGCCCATTGTCATTCTGTATGCCACAATCAGCCGGCAGAAAGAAGGACAATGGGCCCATCACAGTCTGTGAGAGGCTAGGGAGGGGCTGCTCTTGAGCACAGAGGAGTGCGAGGCGGCCTGAGCAGGGAGTTCTCAGAAAACTGAGGCATTTCAAAGGTGAGCAGTGCAGGTCGCTGTAACCCCCAAAATTACGGACAAAAGGCGTCCGTAAGAGGGATCGTCACAGACAACAGACGTGACTTCCAATTAACGGACGGTCCGTGAAATTTACGGCCGGTTGGTCAACCTACTCAGAATTCGGGTTCATGAGGAAAAAACACTGACTCAGACATCTCTCAGAACTGCTCGAAAATGAAAGGAGACGACCACAGCGAAGCCTAGCTCAAATTACATTGTGGCCTTTGTTTGTCTCTTCAAATTTCTTGTTAGCTGTGAAACCTAGACTTGACTAAAAAAATAATAATATATATATATATAACGTGTATTAGAGCACACGTTCACCCGTAGACATCTTGGTGCTGAATAACAAATGTTTATTGTTACCCATCTCAGTGGTACTCATTTTATCGACCTCAGATGGATGAAAGGCTGAGGGGAGCCGCTGGGATTTTAACCTGTGACCATGATGTCAAACACAGGCCCCTGCAATAGACACATTAGTCCACTTAGCAACCAGACCTAGCATATATCATCATCATCATCAAAGAATGTTTCTTTTGGATATAATAATCCATAAAACAAAACACAAGTTACAAAATTTGTGTTTAAAAATATAAAAAAATGAATATAGTTCAAGAGCAATAAATACCAGCAATCACATACAAGAATTATCTGTAAGTAATAAAAAAGGAACCCCTGGAAGTATTAAAAACAGCATTCAGCAAAAATACAGGTGGAGTATACCTATAATAAAAAAGCTCATATCAATAAAAGGAAGGGAAAAATATACCATTAAACCATATCAGCACTTCATCTCTTTAGCACTACGAATACGGATCACCCTAGCAGCATGCAAATTCTTTTTTTAATTACAACAATCACCTCAGAGCGTAAAGAGCATAGTGCAGGTACATAATGACGGAAGCCCAAAAGTTTACACACAAGTTTTAACCATTGATTGCGTGGCCTAGCATAAGCGGGACAAAAAAAAGCAAACTGGTGAAGAGTTTTTTCAGCTAGGTTACAAGAGGGACACTTGCTTGAATTACAATACTTCATGCCCCATTTCTCTCAAAAGCTATTCACTGGCAGAACCTCATACCTCCATTTTAAATAAAGGTGCAATGGGGTAGCTCCTGGGAGGATATTAAAGAACAATTCATAAGCAGGGGAGATCTCTATATCTAAGGACAAGTCTGGAAGGCTTCCCGCTTTAGCACATTTCAATTTCCTTAGCCGCAGATGCTCCTTTAAACGATCTTTAATCAAGACGCAAGGAACGAGCTTGGCTGTGTCCGGAGTATCCCAAAGAGAAGGCAGGCCTAATTCATACAGCATAGACTCAATATAGGCAGATCAGGCAATCTTCTCACGACCCGGAGATTTTAAAAGTGCCTTAATCGAGACTCTATGGGGCATATTAGCAAGGGCCTTATCGCCGCTTTAGCAGCACTTTTTGCCGCTAAAGCGGCGATATTTCTATTGCCCTATTAGCAAGCTGTCGCTAACAGCTGTTAGCGACAGCTTTATGGCGAAAGCGACCGTTTTGGTGCCGCTTTGCATGTCAGCGATATATATCGCTAATGACATGCAAAGTAGGCGTTCCCAACTAAAAGCGACTGAAAACAGTCGCAAACATAACTTCCCCTATTAGCAATGCCCGCGAAGCGATAAAAAAACTCGCGCTAACCGCGATTATCGCTAGAATCTAACACCTGCTAAAAACCTGACTTAACCATTCTAGTCAATGGGAGGTGGATTGTAAGGTTAAGTCCTCACCTGCCTATTAGCAAGCTTTTCATTAGCGCATTGAATTTATCGCTCGATTTCTCGCTCTATTGCTGGGTTTCGCCGCTATCGCTGGATTTTTTATCGCCTTGGAGATAAGCGTTGATAATAACGCGTTATCTCCGCGATGAAATCCAGCGATAGCCGGCGATAAAAAAAACAGCGCTAAGCGCGCTTTGCGATAATTATCGCAATTCCTTGGTAATATCCCTCTATAGGTTTCCAATTCATCTGTGGACCAAAGTCTATGGAAATACAGAATAGGTTGAGGCATAATGTGGTGATAGATCGGGCAGATGCCCATGTCCAAAAGTTGGGGAGATAGGGGGCACTCTGTGGTAGATTGAGGATACTCCTCACAAATCTATTTTCTGTTTGAAAAAAGTCATCAATCCTAGCGTGTCCTCACAATTCTTCAAGATTATAGATCTCCACCACTGGTTCAAGAGAGCATGCATGGGCTTTCTTGCGCAATTTGGCCACAGTATCATCTTCTTGTTGGAGCTTCAACGCACACTTTCTAATGTGCGTGGACCAGCTCATTCTGTGGTTTAGACAACCCCCCAGGTACACAATCTCCTGCACTTGTTTAAGAGCGACACCTTGTGCCAAGATATTTGCTCTGGCAGTTTTGTAGGGGTTAAACACCTTGGGGCAGATTTACAAGCCCCTTGCGCCGCCGGTGCATCACGTTGCGTGACGCACCGGTGGCGCAGCCTGCCAAGTGATATTTACAAGAACAGGTAAAGTCACCCTGCGTGACTTAACCTGTGCTCGTAAATATCGCCCCTGTTCACGCAACACTTTGCGTGATAGGGGCGTGACATGGGTGTTGCTGTGGGTGTTCCCATGCAACACCCATGTCCACTGATGCATTTCCAGATTTACGAGAAATCGTAAATCTGTAAATGCGTCAGAATAAGGTGCAACAAGGAGAAATGTTTTCATTTCTTCTCGTTTTTTTCCTCTTTCAATGCGTGCTGCATTCATTGGAAGAGGAAATCACCTCAATTGATTGTTTTTGTGCAGGAAGGTGCTCCGTCCTGCACAAAAACAATCTCCCCACGACGCAGGCATCCTTGCACCATGGTGCAAGGGTGCCTGCGCCGGCGCATGGCAGCAGTTTGTGCGCCAGCGCAGGGGGAAGCACAGAGATGCGATATATTGTTGTAAATATGTCGCATCCCTGTGCTTCGAAACTAACGTAGCGCGGCGCAGCAAAATGATTTGCAGCACTGCGCTGCGTTAGTTTCTTGTAGATCTGCCCCCATATATTTAGTTTTATTAAAGGTAAGCTCAAGGCCCAGAGCGCTGCACAAGCTTAAAAAGCGATCAACTATTGCCTGCAGGCCACACAGGGTTTTGAAGATTAAAACCGCGTAATCTGCAAAAAGCAGCGTCGCAATTTTGTGAGGGTCTAGTTTAGGTGCGTCATTTCCAGGAAAATCAAGTGCTTGGACTAAATCATTGATATAAAGAGTAAACAGTGTTGGGGCCGGCACACAGCCCTGTCAGACACCAGTTTCAATATTAAAAGGGTCTGTAAGCTCACCACTGTTGCTGTACTTAAAACGAGCAGTGTTGTGAGCATGCAGCCTGACTAAAACAGACAAGAGGTTGGCAGGGACACCCATCTGTTTCAAAACTTCTCACAGCTTAGCTCTGGGAATAGATTCAAAAGCTGATCTTAAATTGACAATGACTACAGACGAGTGTTACAGTTTTCCAATAAAAAGAACACAGAAGCAAAGGATTTAGTCCACCGTGCTGACCCTATTTCTAAACCTCGCCTGCATCTCAGAAAGAATGGAATTGTCCTTAACCCAAGCCAACAACTGCCCTAGAATAAGACGAGAGAAGGGTTTCTGGGAGGTGTCGATAAGGCTGATGGGCCTAGAACTCCCTGGCTCCTCTTTGCATCCTTTTTTGTAAATCAGGACAATCTCAGCGGTCTGCCAAGACCCAGGAATCAGACCACCTTCCAATAAGCAGCGAACAGCAGCTGAAAATAAGAGGCCCAGATCAAGGGTTCTGTTCTGAACAGGTCCCCAGGGATGAAATCAGGGACGGGTGTGCCGTGATTTCCACCACATTGTCTTCATACCTGAGAATCAGAGGGGTGCCTTTACCTGTAACGGGAGAAATACATGTTCCCATTCTCTTCTCTCACAGATGGGCTTGGCAGCATACATATTTTGGAAATGAACCGCCCAGGTCTGGGGTTGAAGATTGTAATCAACGCCATTGGCAGCTTTGTGTTTGCCATGGGCCACTATCCCACAAAACTATTTAGTGTCCCCTGCCATGACAGCTACAACCAGATCCTCCCACAACTCTCGTTCCCAATCTAGTTTAGCCTGCGAAAGTGCTTCCTGGTTCTAGAAATGTCTTGCATGTTACCAGCTTTTAGACTTTGTACAAGAGTATGCCTTAGCTTCCTACAGCTGCTACTGAACCATGCACAGCGAGTGTGTAACCTAGGAGCCTTGTGAACATCTTTACTTAGCAAGCCTTCAAGAGACATAAACAGTTTTTTATAGGACTTAAGATTAGAAGAGGGATTGGGGGTTCGGGATCCACTAATAATCAGTACCTCCAGAGTGTCAGCCACCTTGCCATAAATCTGGACCTGGGCATTTGAATCCTTGCAGACAACCTCCCATTTTAGGGCCCGCTTGTTATTCAAATGTATTGGTTCGGCCCAGATTTGGAAATACTACCTTGGTGTGCATCGGACCCAAGCCCACTAAGAGTCAAAGGAAGATCTCTGTGGTACCTACTGTGGTTCGCTACCACCACCATGTCATTAAGAGAGGACCACAACGGCAGTGCCAAAATATGTAATCAATGAGACTCTTTTGCAGTATATGGTTAAAGGTATGGACACCACTACGATCCATAATGGACCTTCCATTACAGGCCTTAGGACCTAAATGGAGAGATAGACTCATCAACTGGTCAGCGACCACAGAACATGTCTTTACAGGTTCCAAATCTAGCTGAGGGACACCCCGACCTGCATCCTCCTCTTCCGTTACTTTAAAAGGCCTAGAGCCAAAAGGTTTGAAGGTAACATTAAAGTCGGCGGCGGCGATTACTCTGTCATTTTGTGGGAGAATATTCATGGCATTTTCTAACACGTGTAGGGTACTAGATGGCCTATTTACCCCACATGACCTGTTGTAAACATTAAAAGCATAGCAGGATGCCCGCGTCCGGCAAGAGACAACCCTAGGACATCTTGAGAGTTTATATCAAGGCTTATAATAGTAAGAGCTAGCTAGTTTTTACTCCATATAATTAAATCACCTGCTGGCCGACCCCTGCCACTTGAGGTGGCTGGACAAAAAAAAGGTGGTAAACCCTGATCTATGAACTGGCTCAACACACAAAGTTTCCGTGGCTTTTTTGGCCCAGATAGTCTGATGCCTTTTGAGCATTGTTATAGAAATCTTCCCTTAATCCTTACAGCCTGAGTCATTTCAAGATGGCGTCAAAGAACCAATTTCCAGCTAAGGCTTTAGAATAGTGGGGGCACTGGAACTGCAACAATCTATAGACAACACCAATCTTCTAGAGTCAGCAGTTGCAGATGTAGGTTCCAACAAAGTATCCATAATTCTTTTTTTTGTTTTTGAATCTTTTTATTGCATAAAATGAAAACATAGCAAAGCGATGGCAATTCACATTCAGTACATAAGATATTGCAATATAGTCCGACAATGAGGATGTAGCGTCTACCGTGTTCCAATACACAACTTTTAAGTCTTCCTCCATCACCCCGAGTTCCTATATCCCCCATTAGGAGTCTGCAAACAATTCCCTTTGCCGTCATTGGGGCAGTGGTGTGTATAACATTCATTCCACTTCCTTCAGATTTTAGACCATTTGTTGGGACAGCCCCTACTTTCATATACCGTCCTTTCTGCCAGCATGCACCAGTATATATCTTTCTTCCATTCATTCAACGTAGAGGCCGCTGTGGCTCTCCATAACTTAGCAATATTGCGTTTGGACACCATGAACACCAGTGTCACCCAGGGACATTCTTTACTTGTGAGAGTCGTTTCATCCCATATGTTCAGCAGGCACCACTTAGGCGACTTAGTTGTGTCTATGTTATAAACCTTGTGCATACAGGACAGCACTGCCCCCCAATATTCCTGCAGCGCTGGACACTCCCATATCATATGGAAGAAATTGCCTTCCTGCCCACAGCCCCTCAAGCACATCGGGGAGTCAGCCCTTCCCATTTTTACTAGTGTGGCGCAGGTGAAGGTAGTTCTGTGAAATATCTTCAGCTGTATCAACCTAAAACGCGAGCGTTTGGCTACTTCTTTGGGGAGACCAAGGCCTCCTGCCATTCGTCGTCATCTAATTGTTCCATATCACTTTCCCAGCGAGTTCGGAGGTCTGGGGAATTAGTCATGTTCTTACGGTATATTAGAGAGATTGCCTTCTTTTCCAAACGGTCATATAGCAGTCTGTCCTCTAACGGAGAGGATTTAGGAAGTGCCTCTTATTTCGGTAGCACTGCTCTCAGTGCATGGCGGACCTATAGATATCGAAAGGCTTCCAATTGTGCCAGCTGGTATTCCTTTTGCAGGTTTGCAAATGGTCGTTTGTCTCCTACAACCCACAGGTCGCCCACTCTTGAGAGGCCAATGAGATCCCATTTGTCGAAGCCCCGCTACCGTTTTAATAGTCCCAGCTTCACGGAGTCCCATAGCGGTGTCATCTGCGTGAGCTTATCTTGCCAGTCCAGGGCAGCTAACGCCTCCTGCCAAACCTGTAGTGTGGTAGAGGTTGGTTCAGCATGGAGCATGTAGAGGAATCGGGGCAAGGCCATAATTTTAAAAAGTGATGCTCTTCCCAGGAGAGACAGCGGTAGGGAACTCCAGTGCTGTATGTCATTTCGCAGATGCCGAATCGGGGGTCTAAATTTTGGTCGTGGAAAACTTTGGGGTTTCTGGTGACAAAGATACCCAGGTATCAAAACCCTTCAGTCACTATGGGTATTGCACAACCCCTGGGCAGGCTTGGTGGATTCCCCCAGAGCACATAGATCGCTGACTTCTCCTAGTTGATGGTGTAGCCGGAGTATTTGCGATATAATTAAAAAACTGTGCAGTATCCTGTGGAGTGTTGCCTTAGGGTTCGCTATGTATAATAGGATGTCATCCTCATAAAGCGAGATTCTATCTTCCCATTCCAATGTCCACCCCAGGCCCCATATTAGGGGGTCACCTCGTATCCACACTGCCAAGGGCTCCAACACCAGCGCGAATATGAGCGGCGAAAAGGGGCACCCCTGCCTCGTGCCGCGTCGCAACGGGAAGACTTCGGAAATGCCCCTGTTAACTGTCGCTTGAGCCAACGGGTCCAGGAGTCTGATCCACGCTGGGAATCGTGGCCCAAAGTCCTGTTTTTCTAATACTGCGGCTATAAAGGGCCATTCTACCGTGTCAAATGCCATCTGTGAATCTAGTGATACCACTGCTGCGTCTGCCCAGGACTCCATGCACCCGCCTCAAATTGAGCGCAGTGTTTCTCCCCAGCTAGATACAGTTAGGCAAATTCCTTAGGGCGTGCATTCTAGGAGTATGCAAGTGCTATTGTTTTTTCTGAACTGTATATGTTCATCTTCCTAGGACTATGGTCAAAATGTATCTACTGTTTACTATATTGGTACTTGCGATTTCGTTCGTATGCTTTTGTCCCCTAATTATCACAGCAAATATGTTTTACACAAGACTGATGCTGGACCAATAAATACTTATTGAAACTTCCTAATCGCCATCCTGTGTATTTTCTGAGAATAAGCAAGCAGGAGTGACTGAGCTAAAAGTACTGTACTGTTTTCCACAATCCCTGAGGAATCAGGGTTGTCATGTTCAGTGGTTGCCAGAGACTACCTACATCACTGTAAGATACAGGGGGTGGTAGTGGCACCGTAGAGCTAGCTGGTCTAACGGCCGACATATCCTGTGGTGGTGTCCGGAAGTGGTTTCGACACCACGCCTCCAGTTTAGGTCATCCAAAACATTAGGTCCTGGGGATTCCTAGGAACTACACGACACCGCCTTCCCTGATTGCATCGCCCTGATTGCCTGAACTATTTCAGTGTCTGTCAAATCTTGTTCAAGAAGGTCTCTATCTTCTGCTGCTAGCCCTGGCACCTGGAGGGTCATCAGCAAATCTCGCGCCTCCTCTATGGTGGCTGTGGATGACGGAGTGTACAGCAGACTGTAATATTCCGAGAACATGTCCCCTATATCTTGCCCTTGTTGGACTTTGGTGCCATCCTGCCTTTTAACCTCAAACACCTACCTCAACGCTGCTTCTCACCTATCCAACCACGCCAATAGTTTTCATGCTCTGTCCCCAACTTCATAGAGATTATGTTGTAACCTGTGATATCTAGCCTTGGTCGCCTCTTCAGCCACTTCCCGAGACTCCCTCTGCTTAAGTGTCAAGCAGTGTCTTACAGACTCATTGCCATCCGAAATCAGGCGTGCCTCCAGTCCCTGGATCTCCCACTGTAGGGTCTCCAACCTGCCCTTCTTCTCCTTTTTAAGGCCCGCCAGTAGGGAAATGCCCTGTCCTTTAACAACCGTCCCCACATTTTCCCCGTTATAGTGGGCCGTCACTTCCTGAAGCTTTGCTCTGATGTGGGGAATCTTGAGATACCAGGGATTGACCCCCCACTGGCGGGATCGGTGAGGGGAGCCACACTCATAACTCATGCACACTGTGGAATGGTCTGAAATACCGCGGGCCAAGTGGTTTGCATCACGAAAGCATGGGAGCTGATGAGCCAGTGTGAAGATTTAGTCAATACGTGATAGACTGCCGGGAGCTCCTGAATGGTAGGTGTATTGACGCGTGGTGGGGTTGAGTGCCCTCCATGTGTTTTACTACTGAGGGCTGCTGGTTTTCTATCCCCGGGGCGGGGATCTCCACCCGAGGCTGGGCATATTTCTCCATTTTGGTCTGGAGGGCCGAACATGCTCCCTTCGGTTCCAACATTACTGTTTGCTCATTCGGGCAGGGAATGCCGTCTTCCACCTAGCCGTGGGGCACTGGAATCAGGAGAAAAGAGGGGGGAGGGGTTTTGGGGCACGCAATGGACCAAGTCGAGGGGGCTATCACCGCTGCCTACCTGCAGGCTTCAAAGCCCTACGCAGCAGCGTGTCTGCTTCCTCCCCCCAAAGAGGTCTCACCTGCACGGCCACACCACCCCCGAGCTTCACTGACAGATCACTGTCACAGGTCTCCGGTATCACAAAAAAGGTTCTTCCACCCGGTCTGCACTCCGATGCGGATCATCTCAGTGCCCTGTCTGTGCATTTTAGGCCGTACTGGGTGTTTGGGATTTTGTTTTTTCACCCTTTATTGTTTTTTAGCAGTACGAAAAGGAGAGGGGGAGCGGCACCTCGATTACAGTATATCTTCACGGGGGTGGGCCTTCACTCTCTTATCCGTGGGACATGGTGCATGTCTCTCCGTCTCCCAGGAGTGGTTGCACCGGAGTGGGCCCTTCCTGTACTTCACCAGGATGGGCCCCCGAGGTTGTCAACTCAGGCCTGTATTGTGTCGGCAGCCATCCTGATGGTTTGGTCACACCTCCGGCGGGTAGCACTGATTTACCGCTACCTCGGGGCCCGCTTCAGTGCTAAGACCGAGCAGAGTGGAGCACTGTGTCTCTGCTTCCTGGACGGCCTCTCATTATCTTGACCGGGACGTCGTCGACCGGGACACTCCCGCAGGCTCAGAGCCCCGACCCGCAGCCTTTGCTAGAGGGGCAGTCAGGGCTTTAAGTGGGATGAAAAAACTGGGGGGTCTCTCAAAGGGGCGTGGCCAATGTAATTAAGGGCATGGCTTAAAAACACATAAGCTAAAAATCTGTGCTGAGCATAGTGTGCCCCCCGACTTGTATTTTGCTGTTTCTGTCATTGCATCCACTTATATGATACAACAAGTAGCATCATATCTTCAACAAGTCAGGACTATTGGCTTTCTCAATGGTTGTTAGTTGCATAAGATAAATAAGCAGCAACTTTGGCTTGTATATAATATTGAAAAAGCTTCCACTTAAAGACCTGGTGACACCACGACAATGTTGCTGCTCCTGTCACTGCAGTCCGGAAAAAAGGGACCTCCTGTGCCAGGGCACAAAACAGAGCCCGATAGAGACCTGTTTCGAGGCCCTCTTTAAAAAACTGCCGGTGCTCAGCACCGGTGAGACCCGGCCCACTTAAAGCCCTGGGGGCAGTACTGCAGTCGAAACAAGGCCTGCACAAGGTGCCCGGCACGGATCCTCCGACTGGTGCTCTCCCTCTACACCCAGCCCTTCGCCTCCAGGGTGTGTCGGCAAATCCGTCGGCCTCACCTCTCGACTGGTGGTGTCGTGCTCATCTTTCGCTGGTCCTGCTCCGGTTTTGCCTCACCCATCTGGGCACTCTCTTTCCCCTGCGCCAATCATGGGCTCGTCCGAGGCTTGCGGAGAGCATCTTGCTCGGCCAGCAGCGTTGGACCAGAGCTCGGTGCCTCTCCACTCATGACGGATTGCGACTGCAGACCCCGCCGCCGGCCACTGATTATTCAAGTCGGGGGTTGAACTCCCCCCCCCCCCCCGGGGTCAGTATGGCTTCTGAATGTCGCTCTTGGTAATCTTGTCCGGATAGCTGTACGGATTTACATGGTATTTTGCGGCAGCTGGCTTGAGCCTCACTAAGCTGCAGCCATCTGTGTCGGCTGTTGGCCACACCCCCAAGTATCCATACTTCTGACCGTAAGAGATGCTCTACAAAGAAAATTAACTGTGGGCAGTGGTACAACCTTGGTATTTGCTACCATCAAACGTCCCGCTCTCAACCCACAACTAATAGCTACATGTTAGATCTGGCACCAGCTTTGATTGAATCATGTCGGTCCCACAGAACAGAAGATTTGACATACATTCCTACATACATTAGCGTTTAGCAGAACTCTTGTGGTGGTCCCGTCGACTTGATCCTATCTCTGCTTTTAGGTCATTTCTATCTATAACCAATTATACAGGGTAATCTTCAGCATTTACGTGAATGAAGCACACTTTTTGGTCATTTTCCATTCACCAGCACTCACCTTAGCCCATCCACATCTACAAACATATTAACACACTCACAACAAATGCACTCTACTCTTTTACTACAAACAAACCCTAACCAGTTTTCATTGCCGCAACAGCCACCAAAAAAACACCACAAACCAAACTTATACACCCGTCTACCCCAACTACCACACAATGGCACCTTCACTCACACACAAAACACCACTAACAAATCCACACATCGCCAACACAACACAAATCCCCACTATACGTAACTATATCCCACCCAGACACACTCTCCCTGCTCATAACAAGCACCAGCTCTACCCTCTACTTACTCCTAACACGCCCCTTTCTGTCACCCCCAAACCTATACTCAACCTTCCATCATTTCATCCACCAGCAGTCTCCTCCTCAGTTTACCAAAAAACACAACCCTCACATTCCACTCTACCACACATATTACCTCTTCCACCTATCATATCTAACACAAATACTCTTAACTCTTGTCCATTCCCCCTCACACACTGTAGGATCTGGTTCTTATGGTTACCCCCACTTTTTGCTTGATGTGATGCTGTTTTTGACTAGTCTGACTGGGATCCTGCTAATCAGGACCCCAGTCGATCTGTTTTTTCCCTAAATTGTTGTGTTCAGTACTTAGGTACATCCCGGATTGGATACTGGGGTACACTTATAAGTCCCTATGCATGTACCCAGGGCATAGGTACCCCAGAGGCCTTCCATGGGCTGAAGCATGTAATATGCCACCCATGAGAGACCATTTAAAATGGAACTACAGGCCTGCCATTGCAGCCTGTATAATTTGGTGTGTGCACCACTTACTAAAGATATAGGTTTACTATATCTAAGGGTCACTGCACTTAAAACCTATCAGTCACCCCTATAGCAGGCCTTTACAATCCTGAAGGAAGGGTGCTTGTTTCTAAGTGAGAGGGTGCCCCTGCATGAGCAGGACACCCCTGAAGCCTATGTAGTCCATTCTCCTGGGTTGTCAGTGAAGCAGCCATATACTATATAGAGGAGCACCACGTAATCGCGGGATGACCATCTCAAAAACGGCTGCAACAAATCCTATCATTTTTGGCATTAAACATGTTGGATTCATATGGTATTGGTATGATTCCTAGCACTGGAAGAGCCCTCCATTAGGCTCTCAGTGTTCCCGGTACCAGCCTTCTAGTCCCGGACAGCACAAAATGGTTGCTGCCGACCAGAGACACATTTCTGCCCTCCTGCTGCTGACCCAAGCTCGAGCAGGGGAAGGTAGAACAATAGGCATCCTGTCACTGGGAGGTGTGACCACCTCCCAGACAGGATTTAGTGTATTAGGGCTGGGTGTGTGCACTTGCCAGCGCCAGAAAGTCTGCATGAGGGGCACATTTGGTGTCCCTGTGCATAGTCCAGTTCAAACCAGTCCTGGGAGCCGTTGGCTCCCGCTCTGGTGCAAAACTGGACAAAGGACATGGGAGTAAACTCCCCCCTGTCCAGACCCTCCCCTGGGAGGGTCCCCTGAATTTCCCCAACATTTTCCCTAGGGTACTTAAGGGCTTATTTATTTATTTATTTATTTATTTATTTATTTATTTGTAAAGCGCGACATTCATCCCAGAGGATATCACGGCGCTATGTAGCGAGGAGTTGTGGATGGGCTGCCAGTCTAGTCGCATGATCTGTTGGGGATTAGGCCTTAGGAAACAGATGAGTTTTAAGTTTTTTCCTGAAAGCTAAACCTGGGTGTAGGTCTTTAGATTCGCCGTGGGATAAGATTCAGATCAGACACCATTGCACTTCTACCGTCTGGGCATGCTGGACTTCGTTTGGGCCTGACTTCGTCTCCCTTCCAGTCTGCTGCATCGTCTGTGCCTGTGCATCATACAGGAACCTTCCAAGGCCTGTGAAGCATCAAGGACAACTGAAGTAATCTCCCTTAGAGTGAAGGAGTCATTTCCTTGCATTCGCAGCCATCGCAACTAAGTCGACCAGTCTGTAGATCCTAAGCTCCGCTGGACTCCGTGGGCTCTGCATCACAGGTGGTAGTTTTCCACAGCTCCCCAGGCCTGCTCTACCCTCTCACCAAGTTTGAGGCCAGTAGTCCTCGTGGGGGTTGCAATAACTAAACCCCTGAGTACCGCGTCCACTTTGCAGTTGCAAAGGCTTGTTGCAATCTTTGCAAGAATATCTTTGGGCTCCAAGTAGCCCCAACCTCGAGCACCTCCAGTGATCAGAATCTTAGGCCACACCACATCGTGTGCATTGTGGCCTGCATCTTTTGGTGAGCTGCTTGAGGTCCTCTCGTGACTCCAGTGCCTCAAGCCTGTGGGCCCATTTGAGAGTCACATTTGTTTCCTTTGGGCTCCCCTGATTGCTTGGGGCCTGCCCTGACTCCCATGCTTGTGGTGAGTCCCCTGGACCTTGATGGTCCCAACTTTGCACCTTCTCGACTTCCTGCGTGGGTTGCATTTGCCAAGGCTTGTTGGTGCTCCCGCCGGACACCGACCCCTTAGCACTCGACATCCTCCATGGGACAGCTCATATGTGGGTCCTGGTCTTCCTCAGCGTTGCCTGGTCCTCACAGCTGCAGAGTCAAGGTCATCGACAGCTTCCCTGAAGCACCCGACATCGGAGGGCATTCATCTTCCAAGTCTCCTGGTCACCTCTGAGTGACATAGACTCTGTGCCCTCTGCTTTCAGGTACTCCTCTTCAAGAATCCACATTTGTATTCCTCCGGACTTTTTCTCCTCTTCCAGCAGCAGCACCTTCCTGAAGTCCTCCATTGAGATTCATCAGCGGTTTCCGATGCCACTTCACACCTATGCACCCTTCTTCCCTGAGATAGGTAACTTGGGTACCACGGTATGCGCGGGTGGGGTGGCTCTCCAACCATCTGTCTTTCACAGGGTTTCTTAAGGGTCCACTGGGAAGGGTCCCTAATCTTTAAAAATCCAACTGCGACTTGCAGATAGACTTGTACGGAGCACGCGGTCATGTTCACACACTGCAAACGCTCTCCGTGGGGTCCCTATCTACTTACCTTGGGTGGGTCTGTGGGTCCCCAGCAATTCTACGTCCTCTCGACATCGTCCTGACTCGAGTCATGGTTCTTATACCACTTTCTTAGTATATGGTTAGGTCCCCCCTGGGGCCCATTGTGTATTAGTGCTATTTACTGTGATTTCTCTGCTAAAGTAAAGTGTGCTTTGTGTTTATCTCCGTGTGGGAGATACTGTAACGTACTAGATAGAGTTAGATTATAAATACATATTTTTATACATACTTTGTGTGGTTCTTTTTCATTTAATCTATACTATAAGATTGAATTCTGGTAAAACAAGCTGCTTTACACTCCTTAAGACTAAGCCTGAAGGCTGCTCTCCACAGCTATCACTTGGATAGCCTTCTAAGGTTGTCTGAGACCTCTTAAATCACCATAAGAGTTGTCTGGACTGGTGCAGGTGTCCATTTACATTAGTGCGCATCATATACCAGGCCAGCTTCTCACATTGGTGGCAGCGGTGGGATTCAAGCCTGCATTGTTTTACCAGATAAATCTCTGTGTGTTGATTTATTGAAAAAAAACCATCACTAGTACTAGGCACATATAAATACAAGCTTAGAATAAGTAAGTTCTACTGAACTTAGGGTTGGGTAAGTCAAGGGTCTAGCACACCTTTTCTCCAACCTCAGAGAGTTTAGTTCCCACTAGGTTAGGTAGGTGCAACACCACACCTCACTTAGTATGTCTACTAAAGGAGATGCCAGTGGCTCTCTGCCTACTAGATACAGTGAACTTTCGTTCCAAGAACTGAATGCACTGTGTGCCTCTAGAAAGCTGAAGACAGGGAGAAGTGCCAACACTCAACACCTGGTAGAGGTGTTACTGTTAGATGACCTCAGGAAAGCCAGTGGGTCAGATGAACAGGACAGAGTGGGTGGGCAAGGGGCTGAGGATAGGACAGGAGGGGACCCCCTCTTTGACCTAGAATCTAACCCTGACCAGGTGAAGCCTGATGACTTACATCTGGACAATTCAGACCTCCCAGAGGAGAACGCAGAGGGCCAAAAGGTTCCTCCTGGGAAGGTGCGGAGTAGACCAGTAGAGAAAACCTTCCCCTGGATGAATTTTTTTTTTAGCACCAACACTTCCACTTACTTGCACACCGTATGCACCATACATACCCCGTTACATTCAAGATGAAAAAACTTTAAGTATATACCCCAAATCGAGATGTAGCGCTCAAAAATATTTTATTTTTTAACAAAAAACTCTGAATTCCAGAGTATTAATAAAAATACTAAACATTTACAGTAATCAATAAAATTCATACATCGCATGCAATATGAAAAATTAATACAATACACGCTAAGATTAAAATTCGACGAAAAATTGTAATAAATCAAACCAACAAACAATGAAATAAAACAGGGGACCCTTTTTGGCACAGTTCTACATGAGCTGTTGCATAAGCTGATCCAACATAATGCATCGGATTTGTTGTACTGGTAGGATAACTATATATTCCTTTCGATTCCTTGTAGTTGGATTCAAGTGAACTGGCGTCGACGCGTTTCGGTGGTATATAGTTCAATTTAAAAACCACCTTCTTCAGGACACAAAAAATCAGGGATTTTTTCCTCCTCAGAATATTTATCGAAGTTATTTATCTATATAGACAAAGGAAACATATAAACACAAGGGGGTTTTAGTTTCTTATATCTTGGAACCCTTCGCCTACTCCTCCCCCCTCCTAAAACATCGCTGTTTCTTACAGTCTACAAGTGTCAACATGATTCATATTGCTATTTTTAAGTTCATTTGCGCTACATCTCTATTAATAGCAGGTAGGCGAAACCCTAGTTACTTTATGGTAAAAAAAAAATTTATAAGGGGATGAGCCCCCCAACTCCCATTCACACCGCACTTTCACTCAACTTCAATTTGTACAGAATTAACACTCACCACTCCAGGTGTAGTGTGTCAGAACTCCTCTTAAGCACACATTAGTGGCCTCTATTTACTTAGTGCCATCATTATCCAATTACCAATTTCGTTATGGACAAACTTCTAAGGAAGAAGGAAAGAAAAGGTAGTTCTAGGTTAGTTTCTCCTGATTGATTTGCACAGATTCCTACTCAATGGGGGTGGAAAATCTTACCTCCCGGCGGGAAACGCCTATGTATTCTAGATAGATCAATCCTCTTCACTTTCAACAGTCACTTTGTCTTTTTCTGGTGCTGCCTCCTAACAGATAAGGGGCAGTCACTTCTTAGCCGTAATCCGCCCTGAAGGTCAGATGGCAATATGTTAAAAGATCAATACCTAGAAGAAACCAATATACCTTGTTTAAACCCTCTGTATGCACTATAGGCATAGATAGATTATAGATACCTCATATAAGAGGAAACCATGGCCAGTACCATAACCTGTCCTTTTACGTCTCTCCAAGAATTTGCGGAGAGTAAATAAACATAACCCCGCTGTACGGTCGTGTCTTGTACGTAAACCGCGACAGCCCCATTAGAGACAGAAAACCCGTGCCTCTCTGCTAGTCTTAAAAATAATGGTGTTACATATGGAGAGTTAAGAGTAACATGCCGTTCTATTCACGCGGTCCCCTAAATTACAGCTCCTACATTTGGCATAGTGGTCTCAATCATAACACTCACCATCCGTACGGTGTCCTTACGTCCGTTATGTTTTGGATGCCTTGTTGTTTCCTGCCTCCGTTTATAAAGCCTGACAATTCGGAAAGCGCGCTCGCGCGTCTTCCCGGCATGCCATTGCCCTTCATGACTGCGCATGTCGGGCGGCCATCTCTTACTATATATTAATTAACTCTAAGTCTATATTATATACCTAGCATGCCCTTCCTTTCATGGTTATACTTACATGGCGCCCATCTTGGAATGAATACAAACTTGTGCTCCAATTTTATCGTGAATAACTTTCCACTATCCATAATTAAAACTGTTTCATTTGAATACTAACATATATACTGTAATTTATAGCCCGCTCTTACTCTTTAACATTTATATATATTTTTCTTAGTTTTAGGGTATGTTTTTCCATTACTAAAAATCATTTATTCCAAGCCTCACATTCTTAAAGGTCATATTAAATTCAAGAAATTGGGGCAGGTGACATTCCTCCCTAATATTGCGACCTCTGCCTTTATCTTTACGTAGTGCCGTCAGTCTTCTGCATATCCTATTATGATAGGTGGCCCCACCAACCCGGGGCCCATTATACAAGGCAGGACTGTTATTCCTACCTTACTGGTACTAACTAAAACCATATCTTTGACATAATGTTATACGTGCTCTACATTTCATTTGTTGTGCATGTTATGTATATCCTCCAAAAAACATATTTCAAGTGCTGTCTAAGTTGGGCAAGACTTAATCAGATAACAATCCCCCCAAGGAGATGTGAAAATGTATTGCCTTATCCCACTATTATTTTCTCCCTGCTATTAAGACCATTCTTGATGGTGTCAAATTTAATAATATACCACTGTTCCCGTAATTTGCGCCTGTTGTCCCTATTCCCGCCTCTTCTTGGGTCCCTTACTTTTTCTAAAACGATCCAGCTGATGTCAGCTGGTCCATGTTTCTTTTCGACCCAGTGGCTAACTAGGGGCGCATTTTCTTTTTTGGTGTTTATAGTGGACCTATGTTCGCACAGTCTTTGTCTAAATTCCCTGCCAGTTTCTCCTATGTACCCCAATCCACATGGGCACAATACAAGATATATAATATTCTTGCTCCTGCAGTTGTTCAATGTGGTGATTTTATGTGTCGCCCCATTAAGGGTTATTTCCTTTGTCACCACACACAAATCGCAAATACTGCAGTTACCACACTTGTGGTTTCCTATCTCTTGTCCCCCAAACAGGGTCCTTTGTGTTTCATTTGCGTCTTCTCTGTAGCTGAACACCAGAGAATTTCTCAAATTTTTATTCTTCCTGAACGCATACAGGGGTTTAGGGAGCCTGGTGTTTTCCCCATCATTGAGGATTTTCCAGTTCCGATTAATGATATTTTTTAGTTTGTTACTGATGGTAGAGAACTGGCTCACCATCACCAATTTATCCTGTGTCTTGTCCTTCCTACCTCCCTGTAGGAGATTGTCCCTGTCAAAAAACCTAGCCCTCTTAAAAGAATGGTTAATTAACTTTTTAGGATAACCTCCTTCTTTCAATTTCTTTTTCTATCTGCATGTGTGTAAAAATCTTTTGATGATGTACAATTTCTGCGGAGACGCAGAAATTCCCCGAATGGGATGTTGTCCTTCTGACTTTTAGGGTGATGACTACTGTAGTGGAGAAGTGTGTTTCTATCTGTACGTCTTGTGTATAACTCTACTGTTAAATGCCCTTCCTCATGTTTTATAGTGATGTCTAGGAAATTCACCCTACTGTTGCTGATATGAGCTGTGAATTTTAAATTACTATCGCCCAGATTGAGCCATGCTAAAAACTCCTCCAGTTGATCATGGGGACCACGCCATATAAAAAAGATATCGTCTATGAATCGATACCAATCATGGACATTTTCATAGAATGGGGAAACTTCGTTATATATATGTTTTTCCTCAAACGCCCCCACGTAGGTACAAGCCAAGCTGGGAGCACATGTTGCTCCCATGCTGCTCCCTTTTAATTGTACATACAGATCTTCCTTAAAGAGAAAAATATTGTTGAGTAAAACCATAGATATACACTTTAAGATGAACTCTTTGTTTGCCCCTACTATGCTAGATTTATCCAGGGTCTGTCTCACCACCTCTATAGTGTCTAATTGAGGTATATTTGTATACAGTGCCTCGATGTCGAGTGTCACCATATATACTATACTGCTGTTAAAGTCCAAACCTTCGATTTTGTTAATTATATCTGCTGTATCCTTAACGAACGATTTTTGTTTCTGAACCAGAGGTTTTAAGAACACATTGGCATACTTGCTCAATGGTTCTAGCAGTGAGTCGAGGGGGGATTTAAAAGATCTTTATGTACTTTTGGGAGTCCATAAAATGCTGGAATTTTAGGATTCCTATTATTTAAAAATTGATACTCCTCTGTACTTATCCATTCTTCATTTTTAGCTACTTCTAATAACGCTCCCACCTCCTCTTTCAATCTTTCTAATCTAGCATAAGAAACTTGCTGGTAAGGTGCGGAGTAGACCCAGGAGGTCTAGATCCTCTGCTGCAGAATCCAATACTTCAGGACAGTCAGTAGGGACCTCCATTTCTAGTAAAGGAGAGAACTCTTTGGATATGCTTGAACTTGAGAAAGCTAGGCTTAGGCTCAGGAAAGCTAGGCTTAGGCTCAGGAACGAGCAGTTGGCCCTTGACCAAGAGTCCCTAGAAGTCCAGAAGGCAAGGAAGAAATTGGGACTAGAGTCCCATGGTGGCAGCAACAGTGTCCCTAGAATTAAGGATCATTCCTTTGACCATAGGATCCTGAGCAAGATTGTCCCTCCCTACCATATTGGGGATGACATCCACAAATGGATAACTGCTTTAGAGAGGGCCTGTAAAGTGCAGAAGGTCCCTCAAGAGCAGTGGGCAGCAATCTTGTGGCTCTCCTTTGCTGACAAAGGTAGAAATAAGCTCCTCACTGTTGGCGTAGAGGATGCTGACAATTACTCAGTTTTGAAGAGTGCTCTCATTGATGGGTTTTGCGTAACCACTGAACAATACAGGATTATGTTTTGAGACACCCAGAAGGCACAGAATCAGGACTGGGTAGACTTTGTGGATAGTGCTATTAAGGCTCTGGAAGGTTGGTTGCTTGGCAGCAAAGTGCATGATTTTGATGGATTGTACAATTTGATTATGAGGGAGCAGGTCCTTAATAATTGCCAAAATCAGCTATTGCATCAGTACCTGGTGGACTCCGATCTGACTTCTCCCCAAGAATTGGGAAAGAAGGCAGATAAATGGGTCAGGACCAGGGTGAAGCAGAAAAACCAGAACAATAGTGGTGACCAGAAGAAGCAAGATTCTTCTAAGACTCAAGATAAGGGTGGGGACAAAAGTAAAGACAAAAAGGAGTCTTCATCAGGGCCCCAGAAACCTGCATCTAGGGGGGAGTCACAATCCAACAAGGGAAAAGGCAAAAATAAACCTTGGTTTTATATTTGTAAGGTAAAAACCCATTGGACTAAGGATACTGATTGTCCAAAATCCAAGGAGACTACTCCTACCACCACTGCCCTTAAGGCAACTGCTCCCCCTAGCACAAGTGGTGGTACAGGGAACAAGGGAATAGAGGGGCTAACCTTGGGATCTGAGGTGGGTTCTGGCTTAGTAAGAACTCCAGCTCAGGCTGTTCTAGCCTGTGATGGTGTCATGGATATTGCCACCTTACCTGGAAGTCCCATTTACCTGGGCAAGTACAGACAACAGCCTTTGATCAATGGAACAGAGGCAATTGCCTACAGGGACACAGGGGCCAGTGTCACAATGGTGACAGAGTAACTTGTGTCTCCTGGACAAATCATACTTGGAGAAATGTACCAAGTGACCAATGCAAACAATGTCAGGTCTGACCATTCCTTGGCAGTTGTTATTTTCAGCTGGGGAGGGGTAACTGGCCCTAAAAAGGTTGTGGTAAGTTCAGACCTACCAGTAGATTGTTTGTTGGGCAATGATTTGGAGACTTCAGCCTGGGCTGAGGTTGAATTTAGGACTCATGCAGCAATGTTGGGCATCTCTGCAGATGTGTTTGCTGTGACCAGGTCACAAGCCAAACTGACATCCACTGAACAGGCCCTGGATCCTGGAACAAAGGACCAGGTGCCTTCCAAGAGAAGGAGCAGGAGGGGTAAGGCTGTGTCCTCCCCCCAGACTCAAAGTGAAGATCAGTCTCTTGAGGGAGATGATCTTGGTCCCTGAGAAGGAACTGCCCCCGAGGAACTTGAACCTGATCAGGTTGAGTTCTTGGTGGCAGGGGGCCCTTCCAGGGCAGACTTGAGTCTGGAGCAGCAAACCTGCCCCTTTCCTGAACCCCTTCAGACAGCAAGCTGCTGCTGAGGCTGCTGGGAATGTCAGTGGGTCCCATAGGATCTACTGGGGTGAGGGACTCCTTTACTCAGAGGGTAGAGACCCCAAGCCTGGTGCCACCAGGAGGTTGGTTATACCTCTGAAGTTTAGGGGCTTACTACTCCCCCTAGCACATGACATTCCCCTGGCTGGACATTTAGGCCAAAGTAAAACTTGGGACAGGCTTGTCCCACAATTTCACTGGCCTCACATGTCTGAGGACACAAAGGAGTTTTGTCGCTCCTGTGCCACTTTCCAAGCCAGTGGTTAGGCAGGTGGCCCCACAAAGGCCCCCCATATAACACTTCCAGTGGCGGGGGTTCCCTTTGAGAGGGTTGGGATTGACATAATTGGTCCCATGAATCCTCCTACAGCATCTGGGCACCGTTACATACTAGTGGTGGTAGACCATGCCACTAGGTACCCAGAAGCAATTCCCCTTAGGACTACTACAGCTCCTGAGGTGGCAAGGGCCCTCTTTGGATTTTTTTCCAGGGTGGGCTTCCCTAAGGAGGTTTTAACTGACAGAGGTACAAACTTCATGTCCAGTTATATTACTGCAATGTGGAAGGAGTGTGGAGTGAATTACAAATTCACCACACCCTATCATCCTCAATGCAATGGGTTAGTTGAAAGATTCGATAAAATCCTAAAGATTTTAGGCCTCCCAGAAAAGCTTAGGCGAAAATGGGATGTCTTTCTGCCCTGCCTTCTCTTTGCCTACAGAGAGAGATCCCTCAGAAGGGGGTTGGCTACAGCCTTTTTGAACTTCTATTTGGGCATCCAGTTAGGGGCTCCTTGTGTTTGGTGAAGGAGGGATGGGAGTTACCTCTCAAACCTCCCAAACAAGACATAGTGGACTATGTACTTGGTCTCCGCTCCAGGATGGCTGAGTATATGAAGAAGGCAAGTAGAAACCTGGAGGCTAGCCAAGAATTGCAAAAAGCTTGGCATGACCAAAAGGCTGTCTTGACTGTTTACCAGCCAGGTCAGAAGGTGTGGGTGTTGGAGCCTGTGTCCCCAGCATCTCTCCAAGATAAATGGAGTGGACCCCACACTATCATTGAGCAAAAGGGTGAGGTCACCCACCTGGTGGACCTTGGCACTCCCAGGAGCCCCCATAGGGTGCTCCATGTGAACAGGCTAAAACCTTTTGTGGACAGGGCTGACATGGGCTTGCTCATGGCAACTGATGAGGGACAGGAGGAAGAGAGTGACCCTCTCCCTGATCTCCTCTCACAAAACCCTGATGATGGGTCAGTAGATGATGTAGCCTTGGCTGGCAGCCTCACTGACCAACAGCAGATTGATTGCAGGAAGGTCCTCAATCAATACAGGCATATGTTCTCTCTGACACCCAGTCAAACCACCTGGTGTACCCATGAAGTGGACACAGGTGAGAGTCTACCTGTCAAGAATAAAATCTACAGGCAGCCTGACCATGTCAGAGATTGCACCAGGACAGAGGTCAAAAAGATGCTGGAGTTGGGAGTGATTGAGCCCTCAGATAGCCCTTGGGCTAGTCCAGTGGTCTTGGTACCAAAACCTCACACCCAGGGTGGTGAGAGAGAGATGAGGTTTTGTGTTGACTACAGGGGACTCAATGCAGTCACTAGGACTGATTCTCATCCAATTCCTAGGGCAGATGAGCTTATTGACAGTTTGGCCTCAGCCAAGTTCTTGAGCACATTTGACCTAACTGCTGGTTATTGGCAAATCAGACTAGCTGAGGATGCCAAACGAAAAACAGCATTCTCAACCCCTAGTGAGCATTATCAATTTATTGTGATGCCCTTTGGTTTGAAGAATGCACCTGCTACATTCCAAAGGCTGGTGAATAAAGTTCTCACAGGTCTGGAAGCCTATAGTGCAGCATATCTTGATGATATAGCTGTGATATAGCTGTCTTTAACTCCACCTGTGAGGATCACCTGGTTCACCTGAAGAAGGTGTTGGAGGCTCTGCAGAAAGCAGGCCTCACTATCAAGGCTACCAAGTGCCAGATAGGGCAGAGCAAGGTTGTGTACCTGGGCCACCTTGTGGGTGGAGGCCAGGTTCAACCACTTCAGAGCAAAATCCAGACTATAATGGAATGGGTTGCTCCAACTAACCTGACGCAGGTGAGAGCTTTCTTGGGCCTGACTGGGTACTAAAGAAGATTTGTCAAAGGCTATGGGTCCATAGTGACTCCTTTGAATGATCTGACATCCAAGAAAATGCCCAAGAAAGTTCAGTGGACAGTTAGCTGTCAGAAGGTATTTGATGATCTTAAGCAGGCCATGTGCACTGCTCCCATTCTGCAAAGTCCTGACTACTCTAAGCAATTCATTGTCCAAACAGATGCATCTGAGTTGGGGGTAGGGGCTGTGTTGTCACAACTTAATGCAGAGGGCCAGGATCAACCAGTAGCTTTTATCAGCAGAAGGTTGACCCCCAGAGAGAAACGTTGGTCAGCTGTAGAGAGGGAAGCCTTTGCCGTGGTCTGGGCCCTGAAGAAGTTGAGGCCATACTTGTTTGGCACTCACTTCATTGTACAGACAGACCATAAGCCCCTCTTATGGCTAAAACAGATGAAGGGTGAAAACCCCAAACTTTTGAGGTGGTCCATTTCCCTACAGGGGCTGGACTATACAGTGGAACATAGACCTGGGAGTAACCATGCCAATGCAGATGGACTCTCCAGATATGAATGAAAAATACTTTTATTTGATTTTTTTTAAATCATAAAAGGGTGGAACAAACCACCATGATATGTACAATGTAACACAATTAATCTAGATTAAAATTACAATAAAAACATATTCTACATGATGTAATTGATTCTAAGGACCAACATTTTTATGATAAGACACTTCAGCCAGTATTCTATAAGATAGTTCGTAAGCGTGTCTATTCCTCCGGCATGGGATAAAGTGCTTGAGCTGGTAGGAAAAAAAATGCTGGGTTGAACACAACAAGTCTACGGGTAGGATGCAGTTCATCTGTCGTTCTTTTCTAGTTCTTTCGCCGCTAGGTTAAAAAATGTTATTGTCTTACAAGACAGTTAAACAGAGGAACCACCAAGACATTTTATGACTGCTGCTCTACAGGTCCTTGTTTGTTCTTCTCTCATAATTGGCCGTAAAAGGATCTTCCTCATGTTTTGTAGAACCGGACAGATACATAGTAGGTGCAATAGTGACTCCTCTCCAATTCCACAAAGGCGGCAATCCGTGGTCGACCAAGTCCGTTGCCATTTTGGAATGAGATCTTTCGTCGGGAAGGACCCCAATCTCAGTAGGGTCAAGTTCCGCTTGTAATAGTCGGTAAAATGATCTTGAAGGTATGGTTGCGGATTCAGATGTTTATAAGATGGTATCACCATCCATGCATGTCTTTTGTGGGCTAAGGAGGCTTTATCAATTTGCAGCGATTGTTGTTTGATTCCTTTATTGGTGATTTGTTTGAATGTAGAATATGGCATTGATGTGTGCCAGGCTTCCTCTAGCTTTAATACTGAGAGTGCTTGTTTTAAATTTCGAAATATTGACTTGTTCTGCCTTGATTGTTTTTCAACCTCCTCCCAGCAGTGATGGGCTAACGTATTTTCTTCAGCTGCCCTCATTCTCCAGTAATATTTGGCCGATGCTCCTTGTCTAGCCGGTATCTGTTTTTTTAAACCGTATTCCAGTCGTATCTGGGCCTGAGAAATGTGACGTGGGATAAGGAACAGTTTCTTAAATAGACTGGATTGGGCTGTGTTTAGGGTTGTTGAGTCCTTGGTATTTAGCATTTCCGAGCCGTACGAAATAGATGGCAGGAATTTAGCTGCTACGATCTTTAATAAGTGATTTGTTGAGCTGCTGCTTAGTTTTTTCTGCAGAATTGTAAAGGCAAATAGTAGTTGTTTTGCTCTTGCTTGCCCAAGGTCTAGATGTTGCTTGTAGCTAAGTTGGCGATCTAAATGAACCCCCAAATATTTATATACATCCACCTGCGATAAGATACTGGAATTTAACCTCCAGACAAATTTAGGGCATTTTTATGGGTGCTGGAGAAGCATAGGACATTCGATTTTTTTAAATTGATTGTTAGTTGGGCTTTTGAGGTATATTGTGCTAGTTGGGAAATCAACCGCTGCAAGCCACAAGGTGTTTGGGAAAGCAACACAATGTCATCCGCATATTGCAGGCTTGCTATTGGGATGTTACCCAACTTAGGAGGGTCACCTTGTGTTAGACGAAGATTACTCTCTAAACCAGCTGTGTACATGTTGAATAGGCTGGGCGCCAAGACGCATCCCTGCTTTAACCCATTGGCGGTCGAGATTTTTTTAGTTAGGCTTCGGCCGTCCCCTTTTTTTATTTGGACCCAAGTTTGCGAGTACAAGTTGATGATTGCTTCCAATAGTTTTGAAGGAGCTCCCCAGGCTTTCATCTTGGCCCATAACTTGGATCTTGGCATTTTGTCAAAGGCTGCTTTAAGGTCTACGAAGCACGCGCAGAGGATGTTTGAGCTGACAATTGCTTGATTAGCTAAGAGGGTGACTGCCGATATATTTGTTAAGGTGCCCGAAATCTGGTTTGTGTTTTCGGGATTAAATTTATACTGCTGACCCAGACCTCAAGGTCTGCCAATAGGCTTGATGTGTAGATCTTTGCCTCTACGTCAATGAGAGCTATCAATCTGTAGTTATTTGGATCTGAACATGTCCCTGATTTGTATATGGGCTGAAGAATGCTGCCCCGCCAGGAGTCGGGGATGATACTGGTCTCCAAACTATGTGTAAACAGTGGAGTTAAGTGACTAGACCAAAATGCTGGGTCATTCCTGAACAGGGCATTAGGCAGGCCATTTGGGCCTGGAGCCCCATCAGATCTCAGATGTTTTATTATGTTCTCTACCTGCTTTTGATTGATCAGTACTTGATGTTCCTTCAACTCGTGCTTTGTTGGTTCTTGGATTTCTTTTTGAAATTTTTATTTGATTTGATTTTTTGGGTGATGATGAACTGATTTCTCATCTGATAATGGACTGTGTGCGATATCTAGTTCCTCATTGGTGCTTGGATTTGGGTCTTTAAATTTTGGAATCGAGCTGGTGTGTGTTCCGATCTTATTTAGAGCGTCGGAGATGCTTACTGCATTCGGGGGGGCTGTCGTGTTATATGTTGCTTCAATATGAGCTCTCCATGTTTGCTCCGTTATGTCCGAATTGAAAGGGCGATGTTTGCCGTTTGACAAAAGGTTGATGTTAGCCCAGTTTTGAATTTCTTTGCTTGCTAGCATGGAGCATTTTGATCTCAAGTTGTTCCTTGTGTTTTTGCTTGGCCGCCTTAATTTCCTGTTTTAGGTCTTTTTTCATTTTTTCTATTGTTGTAAGGATCTGTTGTGTCGGTTGGGAGCCCTGGGTTCGCAGTGCCCTTAAGTGTTTATTTAACCGTGTTTTTTTATCCGTATTTTATGTGTGTACCAGGGCGCCCCGCTGGTTCTGGGTGGTTTATGGCAATTGCAATTACTCTAATTTTTTTTATTTATATTGTTAACGAATGACTCCCAGGTCTCTATGATGTCTTGCTCTGCTTCCGATGGTGTTAATAACGAGCAGCATGTCTCCATAATGGAGTCAATGTTGTTTGCGTTCCAAGTTAATCGTTTTAAATTATAGAGTTGCGTTGATTGTGTAAGAGGCTTAGCTCGCCCAGACCTATTTGAAGTGATGGTTAATGTGAATGTCTGAGGATAGTGGTCGCTTTCTACTCTTTCCTGTATTTGAAATTCCGTTTTGTAGGGAAATAAATCGGGGTCCGCTAAGGTGAAGTCAATTGTTGAACCTGTTTGGCTCATAACTCTTGTGAATGCTGCGGGGCTGTCCAATCAACCTCTACCATTTAGCGTGTACAGGAAGAGGTCGTCCAGTTTTGCCACGCATTTCTTGCCCACGGTGTCTCGTCTGCTTGCATTGCCCTGTCTTGGCTGTATGAAGCCCGCTCGGTTTCTCACCTGTCCTTGTAGTAAATTCATGTTGAAATCCCCGGTTAGTATTATGTTATCACATGGATAGGTGAGTTTCAGCATTTTGATTACGGCGATTAATTGCTCGAATCTTTGTCCCTTTTGCTTTTCCGCAGGATGGATGTAGATGTTCAGGATAAGCAGACTCATTAAGGGCCGGAGTTCTAGCTCAGTGCATTGCATCCAGGGGGAGTCAAGATCGATGACTGCATCTTTCCATGGGAAGTCAGTCGAGGTAAAGGTCGATAGGCCACCTTTTGCCCTTCCATACTGTGCATCCTTTATGGCTGGGATAAGGTTTTCTTTATAACCTACTAATGGTGAGTTTGTTGTCTGCCAAGTTTCTTGGAATAGGAGAATATCGTACTGTTGGATGAATTCTGCAAAGTCAACTTCTTCTAATTTTGTGCCTAAGCCGTTTACAATCCATGAGAAGATCCTGCGCTTTCCCAGAGAGCGTGCTAGGTTTGGTTCATGCTACTCCGCGATGCTGAGTTAGCGATGTTATCTGAGGGTGCACCTCGGGGTTCACTGCTTCACGGTGTGCTATCGTGATCGTGATTTGTCTGAGTGTGTGACCCTCTTCTATCTTTGTACTGGAGTCATCCAGGCCTTTTCCTCCTTTTAAAATGCCCTGGGTTCGGATCAGCTGTTGCAGCGGACTTGGATAACGAAGGGGCTCCACCTTTTTTTAGCTCAATGCCCCAATTGGAGAAAACTTCCAAGTGCCGCAGAATCTGTTCTGTAAAAGTGTGGTCAGTCCAGGTTGCTATTGTCGATTCTGGACCAGTTTGGTTAGAATTTGGTTTGAACTCAATTCTGTCCAGATCACTGGATTTAAAATGACTCAGGGCTGGGAGGACTTCTAATAATTTTAGAATTGCCCTTCTATTCCGAATGTCATGGGCTCCCCTCGAGCTGTATTGCGGAATTAGCTCTATTTTTTTACTTATGTTAGGCCTTGCGAGGACTGTGTGTTGTTTTTTTTACCTGATTACTCGGAGTATCTGTTGATACCCGAATTGGGTCTGGGTCCTGTAAGGCTGAGTTAAAATGATGTTGTGCGCTAATTCTTACGATGCCTCGGGGGCTCCCGGCCGAGTCGGCCTCAATTCCTCCCATGGACTGTGCTCTTTTCTTGTCTCCTTTAGTCTGGCTCCTCTCCTCTAGGTCCGCTTGTCTGCTGGTAGTTGCCTCTTGTGTACTGAAGTTGCTTGCGCTTGCACTTTTACCCTGAGTGTTTGATATGGTTTTTTGTATGTCCTGGACCGTTGATTTGTTTGCTTCCTGCCCTTCCTGGGGGTTGAATATACTGTACATTTTCTTTGTCTGCGAGGTTACCCTCTTTTGTTGTTTGGGGCTTTCTAAAGTTGCTGCCTCTTTTGTGTGGGAGGTTTGGGGTGCCCTTGCCCCAGTCGTGAGCCTGATGGTTTGTTCAGTGTTTTCCCGCTCAGTTGTTTTTTTGTCTTTTGCCATGAGCGTTATTTTTGAGATGACAGTACGTTTGGCCCTTGATAAGTTAGTTTACTTTTCCTTGCTTTCCTCAGGCATTTTCTTTCCCTCTTCATGAGGGAAGTTGACAAGATGGACTATTTGGGGCTTGCATCTGCTGCCATTTGCGAGGCGTAGTTGGTAGGAGGCACCTCTTGAGCTCCTGCATGAACTTGTTCGCTCGTTTCCTCAGGCCCCCTCGGATTTTCTGAAATGTGAGCGCTTGAGCGCTCTGGGACTTTGGGAATCTCCTTGTCGCTTTGGGTTCAACTCACGCTACCTTTTCCTTGATGGCCTTCTGGTTCGACTATTGCCTGTTTAGAGTCTGTGTGATGCTCTGTTGGGGGTTCCCTAACAGCCCCCAACAACTCTGACATTAAGGTTAGTACCGTTGCCAATTTGTCAATTATTTGGGGGCAGTGACAAGTATGGAATGTGGTGTCCCTGTCTTGCTGTACCTTCTTTATCATGGTGTTCAGGTCTTGCAACTTTGCTTCTATCCCCTGGACGTGGATGGCTAAAATATTTAAAAGTTCGACTTGGGTGTCTAACTTGTCTCCGTGATAAGTCATCGCGTTTCCAATGGTTTCCATGGTGTTTAATAGTTGAGGCCATATGAAGACTGTAGGAGGACTGGTCAAGTCTTCCATCTGAGAATGATTTGATTGGTCTAATTGGTCCAAATGTTCCATACATTCTTTGTTCTTATTTGATTGTTCATTTCTATGTGGGCCGTTGGATGCCGTAGCCATTGCGGGTCTGGGCTCTTTAGCTCCTTGTGACGAGCGCCCGCTTGGTTTGATTTGACGTGTTTCATAGTCCATTTGCTGGTTGAGGTTTCTGGGTTCAGGTGATGGAGCGAGAATATCATGATTTTGCCCCCGCACGGAGGCCGACTCCTGTTGTTTCAATACGTATGGTTCAGCCATTGAAGAGGGAGAAGAGGGAGAATAAGCGGTTGCAAATGGGCTTAATATGTTATCCTGCCAATATGTGGGGTCTTCCTCAGATTGTTTCGTTGTGGTTTGTGATGGCATCGGTTGTGATAGTTGGTTAATAATGAGTTCCCAGCTTGTGTCCGACTCCGTGTGGACTAGAGCCTCTATTAGCTGGAGGTGATGAGCTTGGGGAATTGAAGGTGGATTTAGGACATTAGGGGTCAATGAATCTCGATTTTTTAATGGCCTGCTTTGATCTTCTTGTGCGGGAGGGCAGATGTCGACCATTCCCGAGCGCGGCATTTCCTCATTTTTGTTGCTTTCGCTACTCTGGCTGGGGACCAAGGTGCCTTTGCTTGGGGGTCCCGAGTTGTCATTGCTTTGCTTGACTTCCTTGGGGTCCCCGGGGTCTTTGTGGGCCGTGCATTCTGTATGATCCTTGTGGCTCTCGGATGAAAGTCTATGATAGACTTTTAAAAAGTCTGTGATCAGTGCCCGTTTGGTGGCTTTAACGCCAGCGCCAGCGCCTGTGCCATGAACAATGAGTGTGGATGGATCTTCTTCTTTCGCTCCATCAGTAGCTTTGTCTGAGGTAGTCTCAGTTGCGGCAGCACTGGCGTCAGCAATTGTGTTGGTAGCAAGGCTCGGTGTCTCTCCCTTAGTATTATTGAGGTAGCTTATCGTTTTTTTTTCTAGGCCAGTCGCTGTTTCTATCTCTTTCTCTGGCCTTGGCGAGTCGTTTTTTGTGGCCCGTGTCCCGTGACCCCCATTTCCCCTCTTAGCCCTGCCCTGCATTTTTTCCTCACCGCCTCTAGTGTTCCCTGATCTCATGATCTATGATGTATGTCTTTTGAGGTTTTTTTTGGTATTTTGAGGATTTCAGGTTCTCTCTAGTGGTCACTCAGGGGGCTTTCCTAAGAGCTCTGTTGCTTGCCCCCCCGCGGAGACTCCCCTCTGAGGAAACTGAAGAAGCTGGGCTGAACTGGAGCTTAGTTCTGAGAGGGGGACGGCTAGGCCAGAGGCAGGACCGGGCGACGGTAGGTTTGCTATTTTTTTTTTAATTTCCCCTTTCTTCAGGTTCGCTTCACACTTTCCCTTTCCCTTAAATTGCTCTTCCTTGACTTTTCCCTTGGCCTTGATCCTTGATCTTTGTAAGTAGCTCCCCGTATGTCTCTCCAGATATTTCCATTTAGAAAATGAAGACTCAACTGGGCAAGGTTAGTCTCATCTCCTTACGTATGGGGGGGGGTTGTGTAGGAAAGTAGGATCTGCTTCTTATTGTTACCCCCACTTTTTGCTTGATGTGATGCTGTTTTTGACTAGTCTGACTGGGATCCTGCTAATCAGGACCCCACTCTATCTGCCTTCTCCCTAAATTGTTGTGTTCATTACTTGGGTACATCCCAGATTGGATACTGGGGTACTCTTATAAGTCCCTAGTAAATGGTACCCATGTACACAGGGCATAGGTAACCCAGAGGCCTCCCATGGGCTGAAGCATGTATTATGCCACTCATGAGAGACCATTCAAAATGGAACTACAGGCCTGCCATTGCAGCCTGTGTAAGTTGGTGCATGCACCACTTACTAAAGATATAGGTTTACTATATCTAAGGGTCACAGCACTTTAAACCTATGTCACCCCCTATAGCAGAGCAAACACAAGGAGATGATGGACGGAGCGCTGAAAGTTTTCAGACACTCACCCCCAGTCAGAGATCTGGGTTGAATCCATCATCGTTCTTTAGCTCACTTCGCCACCCCAGTTCAGACACAGCTATACGCAAATCAGTCTTGACCCTGTGCCTCATGGGAACAGTCCAGCCCGAACTGCCAAGCCATGTCTTCCCTGGACCGGAAACAAGCTTCCTGGGACCAGTTTCGGGCTAACAGCCCTCATCAGCCAGGCTAGCTTGAATCCAGTGGCAAAGAGAGCAAGGGACCCACGTCTGGGCATACCCTGCCAACTTAGGGCGAACAAAGCAAACACAAGGAGATGATGGACGGAGCGCTGAAACTTTTCAGACACTCACCCCCAGTCACAGATCTGGGTTGAATCCATCATCGTTCTTTAGCTCACTTTTCTCCTCTTCCAGCAGTGGCACTTTCCTGAAGTCCTCCATTGGGTTCGACGGCGGATTCCGATGCCACTTCACACCTATGCACCCGGCTTCCCTGGGATAGGTAACATGGGTACCACGGTATCTGCGGGTGGGGTGGCTTTCCAACATTCTGTCTTCCACGGGGTTTCTTCAGGGTTCACTGGGAAGGGTCCCTAATCTTTAAAAATCCAACTGCGACTTGCAGATAGACTTGTACGGAGCACGCGGTTGTGTTCACACACCGCACACGCTCTCTGTGGGGTCCCTATCCACTTTCCATGGGTGGTTCTGTGTCTACGTCCTCTCGACATCATCCTGACTCGAGTCGTGGTTATTATACCACTTTCTTAGTATATGGTTTGGTCCCCCCCCCGGGGTCCACTGTGTATTAGTGCTATTTACTGTGATTTCTCTGCTAAAGTATAGTGTGCTTTGTGTTTATCTCCACGTGGGAGATACTGTAGCGTACTAAATAGAGGTAGATAATAAATACATATTTTTATACATACTTTGTGTGGTTCTTTTTTCATTTAATATATACTATAAGATTGAATTCTGGTAAAACAAGCTGCTTTACACTCCTTCAAGACTAAGCCTGAAGGCTGCTCTCCACAGCTACCACTTGGATAGTTTTCTAAGGTTGTCTAAGACCTTTTAAATCACCATAAGGGTTGTCTGGACTGGTGTAAGGTGCCCACTTACATTAGTGGACATCATATGCCAGTCCAGCTTCTCACACACACCACATACAATCTGTTCCAAAACACATCACCACCCCCTTTACCATTCAGCTTCCACTCACCAACAATACTTTACATACAAATACTTCTCAGCAGACAACTACATCATTATCTCCTCTCACTACTCCTCAAAATCAAAACATAACACACACACCAGCACAACAAAATCTCTCTCTCACACATGCATAGTACCTCATAATACTTTCCATAACAAACTAGAAACATACGCCCACATCCGCCCTCCTGGCTACACAAATAATACACATCCTCATCTGAATTCTATTAAAAAACTGTATGAGTGACTACAGGAAGCTTTTGATATCCTAAAGCCACTAAGGACAACAAAGCAGGATAAAAGAAAACAGGCACATTGGAAAAATGCAGAGCTTAAAGAGATAAAAAAGCAAATTAGAAAGCTGCAACGCACCTGACTCAAAACAAACACCAATTAAGACAAACATCTCCTACAGAAACTTAACAGATTATACAAGTCAGCAATCAAAAAAGCAAAAAAAGATACTATTCAGATAGTATTCAAAAAGCTAAATGTGCAGATAAAGAATTCTATAAAATGTTCACTAAATTTCGTAAAACAAATTGCCTAGAAGGAACTCATCCCATTACTCAAGAATTCACAGACAAACTGGCAAATCATTATGCAACCAAAGCAGACACGTTGGACTCCTATTTAAAACAAAGGAAAACCACCAGCACCGACCCTTTTCCAAAAAAACCAAGGGGCATATTTACAAGCCCCTATTGCCACAACAACGTCACTTTTCACGACGTTGTGGTGGCGATAGGGGCTTTGCCTTATTTACAATGCAGCAATAAGCCACTTAACGTGGCTTAACGCTGCATTGTAAATTAGGCACCCTTTCACGCTATACTTAGGGTGAAAGGGGAGGGTAATGGATGTTGCGGTGGGCATTACACTGCAACACCCATTGATTTTGGCGCTGCCCCTTATTTACAAGGGTGGCGTAAGTGTGGGGCAGCGCCAAAATTATGAACAGGGAAAACCTGGTCTTACCCTGCAGCAACGAGTAGAAATGTTTAATTTCTCCTCTTTTTTGCTGTTTCCATGTGTGCTGCGTTGTGCAGCACACATGGAAACAGCAAAATGCCATTGATTGTTTAAGTGCAGGAAGGTGTCGCTTCCTGCACATAAAAAACTTTTTAAAAATTACGTTTTACAACTTCTATGTGTGATGCATTAAGCAGCACACATAGAAGTTACACTACGCCATTTAAAGATTGTTTATGTGCAGGAAGGGACACCTTCCTGCACATAAACAATCTTCCACTGCAACGCAGACACCCTTGCACTATGGTGCACAGGTGCCTGCATTGGTACTAGGCAGGTAACTTTAGTGCCAGTGCAGGGGGAAACACAGGGCTGCACCATATTGTTGTAAATATGGTGCAGCCCTGCGTTTCAGAAGTGGCGGAATTCGCCGTTAAGCCAAGAAGGCTAACGCTGCGTTCTGTGACTTCTATTGTAAATTTGCCCCAAAGAGTTGGCTAACCCAGCCTCCTCATTCCTTCCATCAAATATCACACAATGAGTTGATAGATATGGTCAAAGCAAGTAAGACTGCTGGCAGCCCTTCTGACCTGTGTCATTACAAACCTTCAAGAAAATTCTTCCAACTACCTCTGCTGCTATACCAGTAAGAAGATCATCAACAATTACTTAACTACAGGAATATTTCTAGAAGACTTAAAAAAGGCATACGTACACCCATTACTTAGGAAAATGAACCAGAACACGCTTAACCCCGACAACTACAGGCCAATTACAAATGGACCTTTCCTGAGCAAACTGATAGACAGAGCAGCATTCGCCCAGATGTCACAATTGTTTGAAGATAATTCCATACTTTTAGACTTCCACACAGGATTCTTTCCAGGAAGAGGCATAGAATTTGCCCTCATTGCTATCTGGGATGACCTTAAGAACACAGTTGACCGGAACGGGGTTGCTGCACTACTTCTCTTGGACCTCTCAGCTGCCTTTGACACAGTTGACCATGACACTCTAATTCAAAGATTCTATGAAGCCAGCATGGAGGGAATTGCTCTCGACTGGATGACAACCTACCTTCAAAACAGAACAAATGTGGGAGAGGATGTGGCCTAACGGCTACAGCGGTCGACCTCGAAGCTGGGGAACTGGGTTCAAGTGTCGGCAGGGGCGCTCAACATTCTGTGATTCTGGGAAAATCATTTAATCTCCCTGTGCCTAACAAATAATGAATGTGTCTGTCTTTAATGCAACTGGTGCACATGTAAAGTGCTCTGATATCTTCGGGTCTAGTTCTCGCTATATAAAACTCCAAAAATAAATAAAATAAATAAATGTCATCCATACCCCCCCCTTTCTCATTCAAACCTTAATTAACAAAAGCAAGGGTCCCTCATCTCACCCATGCTTTTCAACATCTTCATCTACATGAAGTCATTACTGGCACTGATCAATGATTTTCACCTCCTATGCTATAACTTTGTAGATGACACACAAATACTCCTTAAACTGGAACGTCCCAAAGACATTGGAAACTCACAAGTTTTTGGTTGCCACAGAGCAGTGGATGACATGGAGCCATCTCAAATAGAGTGCTTCCAAAACAGAAATGCTCACATGCGGCGATTGGAAAAATTATGACCCACTCGCCGCCTGTCCTGACGACATGGGAACACCGCCTAAGGTATCTAAGGAAGTAAGAAACCTCGGAATTACCATGGACTCAAAGCTATCAATGAATGCCCAAGTGGACAAACTAGCAAGATCAAGCTTCATTACAATAAAAACTCTGTGACGCATCGTCCCCCACCTGGGATTTCCACACAAGGTCCAGGCTACTATCTCTTGTACTGTTTAAACTCGACTACGCCAATAGCATCTACCACGGATCATCTTTAACAACTATGAAAAGACTAAAACGGATTCAGAACTCTGCTGCCAGACTACTCCTACATGTAAAGCCACAAGCCCACATCTCCCCTGCCTTGAAGGCCCTACAATGGTTACCAGTTGCCAGAAGAGCTACATTTAAGCTGCTTTGTATCACCCACAAAGCGATACTTGGAACAGGGCCTCTTTTCATCAGGAATAAAATAACTAAATATTTTCAACAAAAGAACCTCCAGTCTAGATTGGCACCTCGCCTCAAAATCCCACCAAACAAGAAAATAACCATAGGAGGCACATCCTCCTCTGTTCTAGCAGTCAAACTATGGATCTCTACCCCCAAACATAAGATTCACAGATAACTACCTTATCTTCAGAAGACTATTCAAGAGTTGGCTGTTCCCCATATAACCACCATACTCAAACATAAATGTACAGCAAATCCCTGTGTATATTAGCATTTATCTGGATTATATGTATGTATCTAGATATGTATATTCCTTTGTATAAATGTGTATAATAATTATGTTTATAAATATAAAGATATTCATTAGGTCTGCTTAACAAATGTACATATTACTTATGGTTATATTATTCTATGTTTAACATGTATATAGGTCACTGAATAAATAAGTAATTTTTATCATAACTATTTATCTACAATTGCTTCACTATTGAAATATAAAAAAGAAAAAAAGGAATTAAAAACAAATAAATTAGCTTAAAGTACAGTAATACATGAAAGTCTGAGTTTATTAAATACAGCTTAAATATAGATATACTACCTTCTTATACATATATACCTTCCATGTACTTATGTATCTTTATATTTATTACTTTACTCCTAATTCAGCATCTCCAATGCACTACCCTATTTCTCACCCTATACCTCTCTCAATATATCCTCTACCTTCCCTCTCTGACTCACCCCAAATCCCATTCTACTACAATGATCTCCAAAATAGCCCTTTCTAGACTCTTTCCTCCTCTACCCCTCCTTCCATCATCTCAAACCTCTTTTACTATTCAGATCTCCCAAACAAGCCTTTCTAAACTCTTCCCTCATGTATCCCTCCTAGACTCATGCGATACCTCATCTCTCTCCCTAATCCACTTCTGGAGACTCTTCCCTCCTCCATCTCTCCTTTACATATCACAAACCTCCTCCAACTGCTATAATCTCCAAATAAACACTAGAGCCTTCCCTCTTCTATCTCTCCACTATCCTTTTCAAACCAACTAACAGAGTTGCATGTCCACCGCTCAAACTAATGTTATATTTCCCTATACTAATTCACCACTAATACTTTTTGGGTTCCTGTGTAGCGTGCTACTCGCCAAAAAGCGCTTCGAGGCCTCGTCAAGGGTAGCAAGAGCTATATAAATGCAATTACAATTGCAATATATTTGACGTATGGCTTCCTGTTCCCTTGGTCTTGTCTTCAAATTAAATAACAACCCTGCATGGCTCTCAGAAACGCAAGGCCCAGGAAAAAAGTTCCCACCTGATTCTCCCCTTGAGACGTTCCTGGGAATTATTGAGTACGTGATAAGAAATTACGCTACCCAGTTTGTGGATCGGTCAAAAGTTTATAATCTGAAGGCTTTCAACTCCACCACTGAACCTCTTTAGGAAATATGTCTTTCATTGGGAAAATAATGCTTATTTTGGTTTGTATGCATGGTTTTTGATCCTCATACACACCGTGCATCATGCCTCGACGTATACAAGTGTGTGCCTGACTTCAGTGACCTCCTTGCTCTCTCTGACTACAAAACAAAACATGACTATATGTGAAAGCAAGTTGAACACAAAAGTCCAAGCCGTGTCAATATGGTGGCCATGAATGCGCCATCCCTCCAACGTCAGCTGTAGCGTTCCCTAGGTAGGGTCCATCCCCCTTAGCACTGCCAAAGTCCCTGATTTCAGGGTTGAGTGAATATTCAAATATAGAACATAAATGATTGAACCAGAAGTTTTCAATGTATAAACGATGTTTTAATTGTCTTCAGTTTCTTATGATTAAATTCCATTCATTGCTTAGATTCAGCAACAACAAGTAGATCCATTACATTGGCAAATGCAATTCATATTTCTTTTTTCTCCATCCCGATGCATTTCGGGCAGCGAGCCCTTCGTCAGGGGTTAGCTCTGGGGAATACATATGGTACATGAATGAGGAAAACCAACCAATCACACACTCAGTAGTTATCACGCACCACCGGGTGTAGTGATCGTAGTGTTTAGGGCTAACGTAGTGATGTGATTGTGGTCCTTAGTTTATGTGCCAGCAAGGCCTAAACAATAAGGTGAAAGAATTCATGTGTCCATATCAATAAAGTGCCCAAAAAATAGCGGAGTGACTGATCCCAATCATATTAAACTATGCAACCGAATTATGCCTATGATTGTAATCAAGCAGGTACTCACAGAGTACCTTACAATCAATGTGACATCAAGCCGTCTGTGAATACAAGAAACAAAATCTTGGCCAAATACAAGTGTGTATGGTAAGATCAATTATTTTAAGAGTGTCATAAACAGGATCGTGAACCTTCATAAAAGAATAAAACCACTGCTCAAAAATGAGATACGGTTTAATATGAGGTAAGATACACCATCGGAGAAATCCGGTGGTGAGCAGTAGCATGCAGCCTCAGACACACACTGGGCCAAAGAGGGACCCACTGAGCGCACATTAAATTTGCGGAAAAACGGTTAATAAAACAATCACCAGGAATCTAGTTCAACATGCACGAGCCAAGGTGCATGTCTATGCCCTACTTTCGCGGGAGATAACATGTACTTTCAGACGTCACAATCATCCATATGCAAATGCTGAGATGCCGTAGTGCCTAACTTCAAACGAAGGACACGTGAAATCGAATGCACGTTAAACTGTCACAGTCAAGAATGTCCACCAACATACATTAAATGAGGGCGTGTATGCCAAATCTCTGTACTTACAGGGGCAGCGTGAATCCATGTATGCCATCCGGAAAGTTTGATACGGAGCTCGGAGATCTCCATGAATTAAGAGTATGAATAAACAGTGTAAAGGGACCAACGTGAAGGCACCCTATTCAAAACCAGCTAGAGCGCGGGGGCCATATTGGAGTGGGAAAAGCTGTAGGGTAATGTGAACCATAAATTACATGAACTCTGTGATGCAATTCAGAGTTAAACACAATCAAGAGTATCATTGAAGGCTATAAAAGTCTCATTGAAATTGGGGACTCACTGTCCTACCTGATGAGCCTGAAATCAGGCTCACCAGTGGATGCCTGTCCCGCGAAGCTGCTACCAGCTCTTGCTCCCACCATTAATTCACATATTAATAAGGTCCTGAATTCCTCATTGGCTGCGGGAGTTGTGCCGCCTCTTTGGAAACAGGCAAAAATTCTGCCCCTCCTAAAGAAACCGAGCGCCGACCCACTCATACCCACAAATTACAGGCCTATCTCCCTTCTTCTAGCCTTCTCCAAAGTGCTGGAGAAGCACGTAAATAAAACAATTATGGAGTTCGCTGAAAACCATAATCTTTTGCACCCCACTCAGTCAGGTTTCAGGGCTGATTATAGCACTGAAACAGCGCTGCTGGAGGTGACAGAACATATAAAGGAAAGGCTGGATCAGGGGGGCAGAGCGATCCTTATACTGTTGGACCTGTCGGCAGCGTTCGACACAGTGCCACACAGGAGGCTCCTTGATAGACTGGAAAGAATGGGTTTTGGGGGACGAGCTCTAGCCTGGTTAACCTCCTATTCGGAGGATAGAGAGCAGGTGATTTGGACTCCCCCTTTTTCATCCCCTTTGCCCAGCCTACAAGTAGGAGTCCCTCAGGGCTCCTGCCTTAGTCCAACGCTTTTTAATTTATACCTGTCCCCTTTGGCAACACTGGTGGAATCGTACGGGGTAAAGTTAATTTCATACGCCGACGACACGCAGCTGGTTTTCTCTTGCAACAGAGGCAGGGAGTTTGATGGGGACTTGATCAGATCCTGCCTCACTGATGTCTTCGGGTGGCTGGAGGAAAACCAGCTGAAGTGCAACTCCGACAAGTCAGAAATTGTCCTTTTCGGCCAGCCCACAGTGCAGGACTGGAGTCAATGGTGGCTGGAAGAATTTTCTCCTCCCAGTGTGTCTCAACCTATAGTTAGAAACTTGGGAATCCGAATTGATAACGCTCTTTCTATGCGCGCCCAAGTTCAGGCCTTGGTTGGGACCTGTATTGGACTACTTCGGATGGTGAGAAAGTTCCTTCCACTTCTTCCGTTGGAATGTAGGAGGACCGTGGTCCAGGCACTGATTACATCAAGACTGGACTACGGGAATATCCTCTATCTAGGTCTGCGGGCCTGTCTCCTACAACGCCTTCAGGGGGTGCAAAATGCCGCAGCCAGGGCTATTCTTCGCTTAAAACCGAGGTCCCATATGGCACCTCATCTTAAGACCCTCCACTGGCTCCTAGTCAGGGAGCGGATACAGTTTAAGGCGTTGGTAATGTTCTTTAAGGCTCTTCACGGTAAGGGACCTAGTTACCTCAGAAGACGTGTTGGGTGGTACACCCCGAAAAGGGCACTTAGATCAAGCTTGGGGGCATATGTATGCGTCCCTAAGGTGCCGTCTGGGGGCACAGGCATGGAATAAACTTCCGTTGCCCCTCAGACTTTCCCAGGATCTGTCGAGTTTCAGGAAACTGCTGAAAACTTGGCTCTTTGGGAGCTAAACCATCTTTTGTCAGCAGTCATGTGATTCTGCAGCGCCGGGACACTCCTTTTGGAGTAGCTGTGCGCTTTATAAACTTTCTCATTAATTCATTCATTCATTAGGGGGTGCAAAATTAATCAATACATAGTACAGTTACAACCACAGTTGACACCAAAGCAAGAGTGGTTAACAGCGTAAAAGGACTAACGTGGAAACAACACATACAAAACCATATGGGAAAAGACAGCTGTGAGGAAATATGGGCCATCAGTTGCATGAAAACAGTGATGAAATACAGCGTTGTTCAGAAAAGCCTAGAATCATTCGGGATACTAATAAAATGAATAAACAGAATAGTGAAGGTTATAATGTGAGAATATCAAAATAGACATCACAGTGAAGCCGACAGTGAGGTACCTAGTGTGAAACATAAAAGCAAATATTGGAAATTCCTAAAGATGAAAGGCTAGGTAAAATAAATTCATTAAGAGAAAAACTGAAAACAATAGGCAGTGGCAATAAGAAAAAGGTGGGGGCAAACGATCAACAGGACCACAATAAAGGACCAGTGTTCAACAGGACCACCATGAAGGACCAATGTTAGCCTGAAATAGAAGGACAACAGAAATCCAAATAATAAAAACATTCACTATACAAGCACCGAGACATGCAGGTCAATCTACAAGTAACAGAGAAATTCCATCCTGTCATTCAGCCCATTGGGCTTTAAAGTGTCAAGGTGTTTGATCCAGATATTTTCCCTCTGAAGTAGGGCGTTGTTGTTGTCTTTGCATTCTTTCTTCTCTACGATTTAAATACTCAGAAATTTGAGTTGGCTTACATTGTGACTCTTCTCCACAAAATGGCTGGCAACAACAGACATCATGTTTTTAGTGCGAATGCTGCTCTTATGTTCGTTAACTCTAGTCTTGATCTTTCTTTCGGTTTTGCCCACATATGCCAGTCCACAGGGGCATTTCAGTAAATACATAACATTTTTAGTGTCACAGTTGCCAGAAACTTTGAGATCGATTTTTGTTCCCTTCATGGGATGGGTGATCCACGTACCTTTAATAATGTTGTTGCAATTGTTGCAGTTGTACCTTTAAATTCAGTTCTTTGTGAATCATCTTTCTTTTGAGAAATCATTTATTTGATATTTCTCCCTCTTTGATACGCAAAGATGAGTATCTCAGAAAAGATGCCTTTGAAGTCAGGTTCCATGGATAGTATTGACCAATTGCGGGTGATAGATTTTTTTAAATGACCACTCATTGTGGAGAACTTAAATACCACTACCATGTGATTGCATGCTCTTTTTTGTGTTTTAGTAAGCAATTCTTCTCTGGTCTTAGTCGTGCTTTGTGTTTTTGCCTGTTCCAACACTTCTTTAGGGTAACCTCGTTCATCAAATCTTTTCAACATTACCTCCATTTGTTTGTCCGATGTTTCTGGATTAGATACTATCCTTTTGACCCTGAGTAGTTGAGAATATGGGAGGTGGTATTTCCAACTGCACATGCGCCATCCTGAGACGGGAAGCAGAGCACAGTTTGGAGAAGTTAATAAAGCATTTACAGGGCTTGTACTTCTTCCACACAGAGAAAAAGTACCCTGATGGAGCACAAAGAGTGGATCAAAATGCTCTGCCAACTGGAAGCTGGGAGTCAGGGAGCCATGAGTGAAGGCTTGGACTTCAAGGGAGGACCAACTGGCAATGGTGTGGCTTTTAGGGGAGGCTTTAGGTTTCAATGCATTTTTATTGATTTTAACTTAAGAACAAGCCTTTTTCCCTCGAGTCCCACCTTCTCCACAGTGCCACTATATGTGAATAAAGCCAAGTCACCGTAGTCTTGAATCCACTCGTCGTCACACTTCTAACTCCTTGATGGAATCAATAGGGTATGTTTTGGAGATCCCTCAAGGACCTGGGACAGACTAGAGTCCTATAGTCCTTAGGGAAGCAGTCTAAAATGTGGCCCCAAGTCCTTTCAAATCGTCTTTCTTCTCTTTGCTTTAAGTGAGAGACTTTTTCCATTCCCAACATAAACTATAACTTCTCTTACTAGTCATTCCATGTAGGTGTTTTCCTGCATTTTGTGAGCATTACTTGCTTGACTCCTAGCATCAATACATTCGACCGTTTTGGAAGATTATTTTTCATAATTAAATGTCTTGCACACATAACAACATTAACTTCCAGCACGCAAATGTATTTATCGTGCACCTTTCAAGTCTTACTTGACCGTAGTTAATAAAGGCCTCAAATGAAAATGGCAAGCGTTGGTTTTCTCTGAGTTCTGTAACGTGTATCTTGTTTTCTGTTGCAGGAGTGAAGCTCTACCAGCAGCCTTGAAAGATGTATCTTTATTGATGCTTTCTCATGTAAATGTTTAGTTTCCGCAATCCTTGAATCTGCTGATTTTGCAGTACTTGGGATAGGACGCGATACTGGAGGTCGTTTGATAAAGATTTCATTCTATTCAAGCTACCTTAGCCGAATGTACCTTAATATGATTGGTTCCCTTCATGGGAATCATGTTTAGGTGTAACAAACTGATGAAAATATGGTTTTAAACTAAATCAGTGTAGAATTATAATCAGATGCCCTTTCCACTTTCTTTAGAGATGATGTCTTTTCCTCTTGCCAGAAGGAGTTACTCACTTGGGAAACTTTATTTGATTCATAGATACTGCCTTTCAAAGGCTTTCCATACTGATACCTTCTGTCTGACTTATTCCCAACTTTCCCGACTTTTTCCTTAGTTTAGTTGAGAAGGGGTTTCCCTTCATGGGAACCTGAGTCTGCTTTGAGTTATTTTAAGCCAACTTTAAATTAGTTTTCTTTGCATTTATGAATTTAAATTGCTTTGAATTATATTGAGTAATGCATTCATGTATTGGCTATTGATTAACAAGTAATTTATGATTTGAATTTGTAACTTTGCTAATCTTTTAATAAACCTTCTTGGTTGCAAATCTAATATTCTAGGTCATCTTTGTGGTGCCAAACGTGCTTCACATTACTGAAATGTATTGAATGATGGCTGGAACTAAAGGTCCATCCATTTGAGTGTACCTGTGTATGATTTTGCACCAGAAATGTGCAGAGTGCAAAGTGCTACAGAAAATCCGGTAGCAGAGAATGGTTTCCACTGAGGCATAGGAGATCAAAATTTGCCCCATAGTTAGGATCTGTCCTGACCCAGTCCGCATTCCGAGCTTCCATGGTCCCATTCAGAGTATCAATGGTGGTTCTGAAGCAGTCGACGTGTCCAATGAGTGTAAGCTTAATTAGGGTTATGTTTTTATTTTATTTACTGTGAGTTATTGAGATTTGCTGTTTTGGAAGAGTCATAGGGCCATATTATCAAGAACGGCGCAAACATTATCGCCGCTTTAGCGGCAGGAAACTGCCGCTAAAGCGGCGATAAGGGGCTTGATAATATGCCCTATAGAATTCCAATAGAAGCCCAGGTTAGATGTCCTTGACACCAGAACCTGGGCTTCTATTGGAATTCTATAGGGCATATTATCAAGCCCCTTATCGCCCGTTCTTGATAATATGGCCCACAGTTTTTTGAGGTATGGTGTCAAATCAGCTCCAGGAGGGCTGCGCGATGAAGTTGATCATTGAAATGCTTTTTTATGTGTATTCTTGTGCTTATAAAGAGAAATGTGCTGCAAAGAGTCAGATTCACCATAATCCAAGATCCTGGTATAGATACTGAGTTATATTAAGGTTTGACTTGTCTGTTAAGGTTGAGGTATTGGATCGTGGGGTGCCATCGGCCATACCAAGAAAAGGACTTATTAAACTACTGTTGGGGGAGAGTACTAACTGAGAGTGTTGTTGGGGTCATCTTTTGCGCAGAGGAGGTTGATTTCTTGCTGGTTAAGAATTCAAGCCGTGTGTGTGATGATAGCACCAGAAGGGGGTTATTTCTTATTCCCTCGAGTGATTGCTGAGTTTGGATTTTCTGTAGCGAAATAGACGAGGGACATTGTTTTGTTTTTCAGTTTCAATATTTTGCTTATGTGAAGCGAATCGCTGCGAAATGAGAGCCTCTGTGAGATGCTGCGAATTTCGTCTTAATTTGTTGTGCTGATATTGGTCGGTTGGTGTGTGTGCCACAATATGATTGGTGGTTACATCATTGGGTGTCATGCTGATAGTAATTGGTTCCGTGGTGTCACGCTAGGATTGGATGCTTCTGTTGCTGGATTGTGCTCTGCTATTTGATGGGAATTGCTGGTTATTTAAATTGAAGTTTACTGATTTTGTGTTGCGCTGCATTCAGAATAAAGATGAAATTCTTCCAGAAATTGAAAGCTTTGTCAGGAGAGGATGTAAGAATACCTGTCCATGAGAGGCCCCTCCAGAGGGTATACCTACACATTTCATGACAACCAAGGTCAGATTACATATGAGTATTTGGATTAAACAATGGAATAAGTTCACAGCGAATGAAGGGTCTAAGCAATTTCCCCCACATGCTACCCTTAACTCAAGAATAATTGAGAATTCGAGGTGAATGTTGTATGAGATGAAACCCCCATGAAGACTTGCTCAATATGAAGCTTTGAATGCACGGGTGCGTTCCACACAAGCGAAATATAAGGAGAAATAGCAGACATGAGCGAGAAATAAGGTTTGAAGAAATGGAGAGAAAGTATGATAGGGGCCATAGGGATGTGCCCTGTGATAGCAAAGGGAAAAACAGAAAGAAAGAAACCACGAAAGGGAGGTGGGAATGAGGAGAAGAGAGATGGGTGACAGTGACTCAAGTGATGACTCTCTGGATGATTTGTTAACTTCCCGGCCACCTCTGTATAATACTGCCCATCAAGCTGGAGGGAACCAACAGCCTGCAGACACCGGTGCAAGGGCACCGATTGATCAGAGTCTCCTGGAGGGAGGCCTACTCCTTGTCGCACCAGATCTATTATTGACTGCCACCAGCACTATTATTATTTCAACCCCAAGTACCTCTTCTGTTACTAGAGCCCCTGGTACATCTGGTATCAGTACTACGCTAGATTTGGGAGCTCGACCTGAAAAGAAGTAGCTCCCCTTGTAAGTATGCCAGTCGGTGAGGATGAAGGACGTGCTGAGTCACAAATCCCGGAGAGAGGGACCCCTTCACGGAGACCGGTTATTTTGTGGTTATAGGCAGAATATGAGGAGCTTTTCAAGAGGAACCTTGAGTTCGGGGTTTGTAGATCGGTCCAGCAAGGAACAGCTCTTGTTTTTGAGTATAGAAGCTGCAAGGCATTCCCGTGAAACCCAAGAAAATTTGGAAGAGTTAGCTACAGAGTATTGGGTTGACTAGTCTAAAAGTAATGATTTAACAAAGAATTTCAAAATGTTCGTTAGTGAGGATACAATAAAGAATATGAGGGCATCAGGTATGAAATTACATGTGAAGGAATTGGTTGGCAGTATCTGAAAGTGGAGTGACACTCAAAGCCACAAGGATCGGTGATCTAGGAAGAAAAGGAAACAGAAGAAGGACAATGGGGGGCTCAAAGGGAGAGATTAGTGCAAGCCATACGGAGGTTAAGGAGTATCCATTGAGAGAAGTGCCTGATGGCAGACATGTGCATGTACCCTTGAGTCATGGTGATCTTTCCACATTTACTAATCAGTTTCCAAAATTGTGATAACATTGTGACCCGTGGTACACACAAGTGGAGAGGTTTGCGAAAATCTTGAAGGCATTGTGGGACGATTTGAATACTTTAGGCAAAGTATTGTGGCAATGACTTGGAAGCAAGGCAGAAGAAGATTAAGGAGAATTTCATGTTGACACAAACTAAATTCCATTTCAGGGTGGCCCATATGTGGCAAATTAAGGGTATAGTTCTGGCTCTGCTGCTGGTGCAGGAATGCAGGGAGATAGTTATCATGGCAGTGGTCAGATATTGCAGAATGGGAACATTGTTCTGGAAGGCAGGGGATGAGGGATGGCTGTTTATCGGATTTCAGGGATATTGAAAAAGATTACTCCGTGTCATTATTGTAACAAGTTGGGACCCTGGAAATGCAAATGTAGGCTGAATACAAACCAAATGCAAAATGATGTTCAAGTATGAAACATGAATGTGATGCCAATGCAAAATATGCAAATGCAAAGATCTCATAATGCCAATACACATCAAGTCGCAATGAGGCATCAAAACATGGCCAACCCAAGGTTTAATTTAAACCCAAACTCAAAGGTGCAGCAAAACCCTTTCATAAGCCCCGAAAGCTTCCAACAGTTTCCAGTTTCCGACACTTTCGGAGATCCGTGTTCTGATCAATCACAATGATTGGGACTGAGAGGGAACGAGGACTGCATGCTTGGCGCAGTTCTAGAGGTAGGCCAGAATGGGCCATTTGTATGTGAATTGCCACCCCGTATCATTCTTGATTGACACTCGAGCTGCTTGCTCTACTGTTAGAACATTAGAGGTCCTAAAGCTAACCTATCAGGAAAACAAGTCAAAGTTGTAGGTATTTCCAATAAAAGTAGGAACCCGGTTTCAGCTAAATTCCTTGCGAAAATAGGGCCTCTTGAGGAGGACCACTAATTTGTAATATGTGATTTGAGTCCAATTAATCTACTGGGTAGGGATCTACAATGCAAACTCAGCTGTCTAATCTATTGCACACCGGATGGTGTTGAGCTTTTGAAATACAATGAAGATGCAGATTTTTAATTAGAACTCAAGAGTCAATCATTGGGTTGTTCCTGGTTCTGACAAGAGGAGACTTACCTCCTGACTTATGAGAGTAGGTGAAAGAAGAAGTCTGGGATTTTACAGGTTAATGCATTGGTCTAACCAAAGACGTTGAACTTGGAGTATAACTATAAAACCCAATCCAGAGTATCTCTGAACGTCCCAATGCAATCGTTCACCAGAGGCGGTGGCTGTAATTTCCTCCATGATTGAATCCATGTTAGAGCATGGCATCTTAAATGAGATATTAGGAGTTCCTGCAACTCACCTGTGACAGGTTGTAAAAACTGAACAAAAAGTGAAGGATCATTCAGTATTTCAGAAAAGTTAATCAAATGTTTTTCCCATGTTGTCCTGTGGTACAGAATCCTGCTGTGATACTCTTCCAAAAACCCTATGAAACTGAATGATTCTCAGTTATCGACCTGTGGCAAGCATTCTCTTCCATTCCTCAATATGAGGAAAGCCAGTTTCTTTTCACATTCTGGTTCCAAAATAAAATCCTGGTATGGTCCTGAGTGCCATCGGTGTGAGGATTGTGGTGTATTATATGTTGTGGTTTTGTGACCTCACCATTTAATACACTCACAAAACCATCTTGGGTCCAGTCAGAATTGTTTGTAAAACCTCTAGCTCAACCCTTGGTAGCTGTGGCTTTCAGCAGCAAGGCTTTAACAACAGAAATAGTGTAAAGCATTTTGACATACCAAACAACAGAATAAGAAAGTCACACAGCAAGAAAGAAAGCTGACACCAATTTGTAAAAATAGATTACATTTTTATGAATTTTTAGACATCAAGATGAGCAAAATCCACCAGAGTGTTCCGAAGATATAGATTTGTAAGTATAACGTAAATGTCAGCTTTTTAGTCCAAAGCACAAACAAGCATTGGTAACCATAAAGTTTAGAACCTTTCTAAAAGTTTTAAAGAGTTGTGTTTTACTACTCCAGCAGGACTGGGTGAACAATTCAGACAGGGAGAAGATCAAGGGGGCAATATGGATATCTGGACAGTTACCTGGTCACACAAAGCAGTCTCAAAACCACACTTTATGCAAGGACCGCCATAGACTTCAATGGAGTGGTCCTGATGCTGAGGATACAGGATGCTGTGGATGCTGAAAGATGCTTTGGATGATGTGCAGTCAACGGGGTCTCTCTTCCTGTGTTCCTCGGTCCAGGTGGGGCAACTTTGGCCACAGGGTTGATGGCCCTCTAAGTCCTCTTTGGTCCAGCAGAAGTTCAGCCTCGAGAGAGATGCTGGTCTCAGGTCACAGCAGGTCCAGCGGCTTCCTTTGGTGAAGGCTAGTGTCCGTCTTTGCCAACCAAATTGCACTCTGGTGATTCTCCTGGTTCTGACAGACTTAGGTGCAAATTATGAGTGCTGAGGAGTGGTCTTCTTGGCTGCACACCAACAACTATTTGATGAAAATGGCTACTGACTGGCCAGGATGGGCTACTTCTACTTTTATGGCCCTGATGCTGGAAAAGGGAGCCAGCTGACTGACTCTTGGAGTTCACCTTTTCTGCTTGGGGTTCAGGAGTGACTTTTCCATGAGCCAGGAACCTGAGGCACAGTCCTCTCTTTGCTAGCTCAAGAAGTAGCAGGTGCAGTCCAGAGGTTGGTGCAGCCTCTCTTGCCAGGTACAGGGATCAGCAGGACAGTCCTTCTTCATTCCTCTCTCCAGTCCAGATGTGATCTGAGGTTCAGAATACCAGGGGTGTCATATTTATGCATAGAAATTGCCCTGAGGGGATGAAGCAGTCACTAGCCAATGAGTTACCAGGTTCCCTCCTGCCTTATGAAGATTTCCAGCTATGTGTGGCATCTTAGCTATGCCATAGTGTACTATTCTGCCCACTCCCAAGATGTCTGAACCCCTTTCTCATCGTGAGTAGCTTGGTATTCCAGGTGTGGCTACCTGTGGGCAACTGGTTTCCCCTCTCTGTTCCCGCTGCCAGCCCATCTACCTGAACAAAGGGGCAGTCCCTCTCGAGTGTGGTTGCCATTTGCCCATCACAAGTGGCTTTTGCTTTGAAGCTTTACTTATGGACCAACACCCTGTGTGGCTTCTGTTGAGGGGGAGGTAACACCTCCCTCTGCGACAGGCCTCTTTTGTTCCTGTGCTTGAGAGTCGCCTCCCTAGGAGGGCAGAAGGCTGTCTGGTGGCCAACATCTGTGAATAGCCACCAGAATAATCAGGCAACAGAGTCTTAAAAGTGAACATAAATCCAAATTGGGTATGAAGTTGGGTTTGATGCCGCAATTAATTTGATACCTTGAAGTACCAACTTTAGTAGTCCCATTCAGAAGTTTGCAGGACTGAGATGTCAGCCTAGAACTGTACTCGCCAATGGGGCTACTAGCTCTTCCGCAGTAAAAGCGACAATTACTGATAGGACATGAGAAAACATATATCCTACTTAATAATATACAGCCCCCTGCCTTAGGGCTCAATAGGCCTTCCTCAGGAGTGACATATATATTATTGAGGCCTTGGCCATGAGTTTGTATTGCAAAGTTGAAATAGCAGATTAAAACTGCTCTTCCAGCCTGCAGTGGGAGAGATGCTGTTCTTTGTCACATGAAGAGTGGCGCAATCAGTGCTGCAGCGCTGAGTGAACACTTTAATTTACAGACCCTGGGCTCCCCTGGTTTCGATATACTAGGGACTTATAAGTAAGTTAACGTATGCCAATTGTGGGTAGCCAATCCAACACACATTTTGTAAGGGGTTAGAACACTGGCACTGACGTCTGGTTAGCAGGCCTCGGTGCACTCTCAGAGTCAAAAAACCAGCAGCATCAGTCCAAACCTTTGTGGATGATCATGCAAAAAGAGACATTTCCTTACAAGAGGAGTACATAGAGAGCCCCTTGATCTTTGTTCAGATACTGAAGAAAAATGTGGAGGCCTTGCAGTTGCTGTGCAACTTGATCTCGGACCAATACATTGACAAACTGCTTGTGGTATTGACAACTCAAGATACATGCAGACAAGACACCATTGCATTCCAGAAAAAAGATTTTGTCCTTTACTGTTACGAGTGTGAAGGGAGTGTACTGTCTGCATTGGCGCTGACCCACGGGGAAGAAAAGCAACCTGTCGCCTACTTTTCTGCTACACTTGATCCGGTAGCCGCAGCATTATCTGGACGAGTTAAGGCAGTGGGTGCATTTGGTGTCAGCATTCAACAGTGTGAGGGCATAGTGCTTGGATACTAATTTACTGTGATGCTCCCTCACTCAGTCAAGATTTTGTTACCTTGTACTCTAACACAACACAACACATGACAAGTAGCAGACTCACAAGGTATGAGCAAGTCATCCTGGAAGCTGAAAACATGACACTGAAGAGGTGTCATACCTTAAAACCTGCCTCATTTACGCCTTTGCCTGTATCTGATTGTTAGAATTGGGGGTCTCTAGTTGGCACAGGTAGGTACTTGTGACAAATAGGGACCCTCGCCTCTAGTCAGGGTAAAGGGGTACACTCCTAAAATAACCCCTGCTCACCCCCTTGGTAGCTTGGCACGAGCAGACAGGCTTATCTCAGAGGCAGTGTGTAAAGCATTTGTGAACACATACAGTAATCTAGTGACACACTACAGATGGACACCACACAAGGTTTTATATCAAAAATAAGTATTCTTTATATAGTTTTAACACAAGACCATAAACGACAAAAATCCACAATACTGTACTTAAAATGGTAGGTTTAGCTTAGTTCAGTTCAGTTCTTAAGATGCGACACTTTAAGTCAATGTACCTTACGATGCGGGACGCTTCCACAACAAGCAATGTTGCAGCGATGGAAATGCGACAAAGTTCTGGTGCAAAGAAATAAAGACGTCAAGTTCTTCCTGATGCGGCACGCTTCTCCGAGGTTGCAGAAGTCTCGACTCGATGCGTCAGCTACAGCGGCGACACCCTTGTTCAGCGATGCGACGACAGCGGCTTTGGCGGCGACCCTCTTCTCCGACGTGGCGAGACGCTTCCGCTCGATGCGACAACTGCAGCGGCGACACCCTTGTTTCGTGATGCGACGGCAGCAGCTCCGGCGACGGCACGCTTCTCCGTGGATGCGAGCGCTTCTCTTGATGCGGTGCAATGCGACAGCTACAGCGGCGACACCCTCCTTCGGAGTTGCGGCGGCAGCGGCTGCGGCGGCGACACGCTTCTTCCTCGATGCGAGACTCTTCTCTTGATGCGGTGCAATGCGACAGCTACAGCGGCGACACCCTCCTTCGGAGTTGCGGCGGCAGCAGCAGCGACGGCGACACGCTTCCTCTTCGTTGCGGGACGCTTCTCTCGATGCGGTGCAATACGACAGCTACAGCGGCGACACCCTCCTTCGGAGTTGCGACGGCAGCAGCAGCGACGGCGACACGCTTCTTCCTCTTGAGTCGCGCTTCCAGCTCCTTGCGACACGCAGTCCCTTCAGAAGGCCCAAAACAGCAGCAGGCACTTCCAAAGGATTCTTGGGGAGCTGGTGGTTGAAGTCTGTTGTCCCTGAGACTTCAGCAGGAGGCAAGCTCTTTTCTCAAGCCCTTGGAGATCCTTCACAAGTTGAATAAAAGTGCACACAAAGTCCTTTCTCCTTCCTTTGGCAGTCAGGCAACCACTGCAGGCAGATCCCTCTAGCTTAGGGATAGTCCTCTCCTCAGTTTCTTCTGGTTCCTCTCCTCAGCAAAGGTTTCTTCTTGTTTTCCCAAAGTGATCTAATTTCCTAGGGGTCTGGGTCCCCTTTTTATACACAGTTTTCCTTTGTTCTCTGAAGGCAGAGAGGCCTCTGCCTAGTCAAAACCAGTTCTGGTCAGTCCTGGAGCACTTTGTTTTTCTGACTCCTTCTTTCCTTTCAGAATGTGGGGCAGGGTGCTCAGCCGCCCGGCAGGAGGTGGAGCCAGCATTGTGGAAGGCAGGCACAGCCCTATTCAGACCCAGGTGCAACTCCTCCCTCCACTCTGGATGCAGATCTTTCTATTCAGCCCTGTGCTGACTCACCCTGTCTCCTGTAGCCACCCCCAGCCCCTGTCACTCAATCTCCAGACAAGGAATACACAACCTAGCAGAGGCAGGCTTGGAAGTTTAGGCAAGAAAATACCCACTTTCTAAAAGTGGTATTTTCAAACACAGAATGTTAAAACCAACTTTACTAAAAGATGTATTTTATCATTCTGAGTTCAGGCATACTAAATTCGTTTTTCTACCATGTTCCCTGGGTCAGTTCTGACTATAAGGTGTAATAGTCAGTCTGCCCATTCTGGCCTATGGGGAGCAGGTAGCCTTGCAATAGTGAAAAACGAAAATGGCTGTAATTCACTATTAGGACATGCCACACACACCAGGGCATGTCCTACCTTATACTTACAATGCACCCTGCCCTAGGGCCTACTTTAGGGGTGACCAACATGCAGTAAAGGGAAGGTTTAGGGACTGGTAAGTGGGTGTACTCACCAAGTCGACATGGCAGCCCTAGGCTGCACACAGGCTCTGCAATGGCAGGCCTGAGACACATTTTACAAGCCGCTTCTGTGGGTGGCACAACCAGTGCTGCAAGCCCACCAGCGGCATTGGATTTACAAGCCCTGGGCACACACAGTGCACTGTACTAGGGACTGACAAGTAAACCAATCATCCAATCATGGAGTCACTAATCCATAACACAATTTACAATAGGGAGAGCATATGCACTTTAGCACTGATCAGCAGTGGTAAAGTGCCCAGAGTCATAAAACAGCCAACAACAGGTCAGAAAAAATATAGGAGGAAGGCAAAAAGTTTAGGGATGACCGTGCAAAAGGGGCCAAGTCCAACACTGATGATGATGGAAATGGGGTTGACCATGACTGTCTTGATGTGGCAGATTTGTGTACCACACCAAGACTCGGCATTCGAGACATTCTTCAGGAAGAGCCTGATTTTACCTTGATTGGTGATGGCTTTTGTTTAAGAGATGGACAAGGCATTCTGAGAGAAGTATAATGTGTGTGCCCCTTAGAAGGTGTTGTGGAAGCCTGCTATTTGTGCAGTGTAACTTCCACACAGGTAGCTGAACTGATTGTTCTTGCTAGAGCGTTCTGTGTCTCTAACCATTTGAGAGCTACCATTTATACTGACAGTTAGTAGGGGTTTGGCATGGACCATGATTTGGTGAGTTGTGGTCCCACAGAGGTTAATTGAATTCTTCTGGTTCCTCTATCAGGAATGGAAGTTATGTGATGGATTTACTTGATGCATTACAATTGCCTGCTGAGGTAGCTGAAGGGAAATGTGCAGCATACAAGAGCGGATGGGATTTTATAACTGCTGCAAACCGCTATGCGAATGAGATGGCAAGGTACTGCACATTCAATTGAGAGTATTTATGCCTTTTATAGAATGATGCTGTTTTAAACATGTTGTTGGCTATTGCTGATACTTGGGAGGATATTAAGAACTTACAAGAGGAAGCCCCAGTATGCAAACAGGAGAAGTGGGTCAGAGCAGGGTGTGTGAAGAATCAGAATGAGATCTGAGTTATGACAGATGGGAGACCCTGTTATACTGGATGCTATGTTGTCTCTCATGGCCAGGCATTTCCTCGGTCTCACTCATATAGGGAGCGATGCTTTGTTTTATCTCCACCGTGTCATTGCAGAGAACCTATGTCACAGATGTGTTACTTGCCAGCCGATAAATGCGGGCAGTTGGACAGTTGTGACCATAAGTCACATAGGAAGGTCAGGTGGTCCCTTTAGTGGAATGCAGCTTGATTTTGTTGTAATATCTGTGTGCAGTGGGCTCCGCTATATCTTGGTGGTGTCTGCATCTTTTCTAATTGGGGGAAGCATACCCTATTAGGAAAAATGGCAGCCTCATTGTGATCAAACTGTTGTTGAGGAAATTGATTCCCAGGTTCAGCCTAGCAGTTTCTCTGGAGTCAGATCGTGGGACACATTTTGACACTGCGGTTATGAAGATGCTGTGTGTGTAGCTCTTCAGGTAGAACAGAGGTTCCATTTTAGTTACAGGCATCTGGGATTGTGGAGCAGATCTATGAGACGCTGAAGTCTCGACTTAGCAAAGTGTGTGCATCCACTTCCCTCCAGTTGCCTGATGCCCTTCCCCTGGTTCTGATAAGACTTCTAAGCACCTCTGATTATAGTATGAGATACCCCCCCACGAAATCCTGCCATGCCTGCAGCTGCACTTGTGAATACTACGTATAATATGATTATTGACTACTGCAAAGGACTGACTGACGTGGCGTGTTCTGTTTCTCACCAGGTTGGCAACTCAACTTCCAAACAAGAACAGTGCCATGATCTCAATCCAGGGGACTGGGTTCTGGTGAAGAAACATGTCAGAAAATCATGCCTCGAGCCCCACTCATGTGGCTTTTTCTAAGCCATCCTTGTGACAAACACTGCTGTAAAGTGTGTGGGTCTCCTGAACTGTGTCTATACCTCCCACACCAAGACAATGAGATAGGCTGGGGAAGAAGTGGTGACAACAGCCACTAATTTGCAGAGCCAAACTCCAGTGTAGACCAAACGCTCCAAGGGAGGAGAAGATTGTGCACAAGCATCTCAAAGACTGCTCGAGACAAGTCCAGATTCTTGGGTGAATGAGCCAAGAGTACCCACAGTGAACCAAGCTGTAGAAACTAGAAATGTACACCCCGACCTCAAAGAAGGCACAAGCATTTCAGCCAGAGCAGAACAGAGAGGAGAAGAGAAAAGTGGCAAGAGACTGAGAGTGGTTGTGTCAGAAGAACGCATCCCAGAAATGATCACCAAAGAGACAGAGACAAGTGAGAAAGGGGATAGTGAAAGGTAACAGCCAGTAGTGAGAAAATTAAGGAAAACACAGATGCCTAGTCGAAAGTACTCAACCCCTGAATGGACGTACTATGCTGAAAGTGGGCCTGACTTTAGAACCCATGAGACTGAGAATCAACAGTGTTTTTGAAAAACCTTCATGAATAGTGCTACCACACTGAAGATTGATTGAATTTTGACTTGCTCTAGATAGCTTGCTCACAAAAAAGGACAGAGTCTGCCACATGTTACACGTCCAGCGGTGCTGCATGTCCGTGCGTAACAAAAGTAGTGAAATTAATACATTTGTTGCTACTATGTCTGAAATTTCTAAAGATTTGAAGGATGCAGAAGAAACTGGTGCCTGGGAAGCAATAGGAAAGGATTTTCTGCATTTGATTGATGGTTTAGTGGTATTGACAGTGGATTGTTAGGAACAATACTAACTCATTTTCTTATCATTGTAATTTCTGTGATATGTCTATTTCTTTTCGTAAAGGGAATCAAATTAATAACTGCAAAGGGTAGCTCAAAATCTAATGGAGGAAAGCAGCTGACAAGATTGCATGGGAAAAAAAGAAATACTGCCGAGGTAGCGCTTGAGGAGTTGTAAAGTCATATATTGAATTACAGGATTTGGAGGAGTCGAAACGTAACCTGCAAAAGTCAACAACTGTATGTAAATTGAAGTGTTTAAGGGAATTATGGGAATGTGTGATGAATCCCACAGTTAGAGGTTGGATTGGAAGAATGTTTTCCCATAATTAAGTGTTTTGCACACATAAAAACATTAACCTGAAATGCGCAAAGACTGTAGTTCTCATAGGCCTCATATTAAAATGGGCAACATTGGTTCTTCCCTTTGTTCTGTGTCCTGTATCTTTTTTTTATATTTCAGGAGAGAAGCTGTACTAGCAGCCTTAAAAGATATATCTTTATTGATTTTTTTCAAGTGAATGTTTAGTTTATGCAATCCTTGAATTATCCGCTGTGTTTAGTTTACACAATCCTGGAAGTATCCACTAACAAGCTGCTGGGGAGATGATGGTTTGGAAAAAGAGTATCACTTTATGAAGCTGAAGGACATTTAGTGGAGATTTCATTGTATTCTAGCTTGTGAAAATAACAAGGCTACCTTATCTGAGAGTACTTTAACCTGATTGATTTCCTTCATGGGAATCACGTGTAGGTGTAGCGAAGGGATGAAAATATGCTTTTAAACTAATGCAATGTAAACTTGTACTCAGTTGCCTTTTCCACTTCCTTTAGAGAAGATGCCTTTCTTGGGCAACTCCCTTCTTCACTTGCTTGACAAATCGTTATTTGATTCATAGATACTGCCTTTCAGAGGCTTTCAAAGCTGACACCTTCTGCCTGACTTCTCTCCAACTTCTTTCCATGCTGACACCTTCTGCCTGACTTCTCTCCAACTTTCCTGGTTTTTCCTTAGCTTAGAGTAGGGTTTTCGCATCATGGGAAACGGAGTCTGCTTTGATTTATTTTATGACAACTTTGCAATACTTTGTCTTTGCGTTTATGATTTTGAATTCCTTTGAATTATATGAACTAATGCATCTTGTATTGGCCATTGATTTACACAACGAATTTGATCATTTGAATTTGAAACTTTGCTAATCTTTTGAACTTCATGGTTGCAAATCTAAAATTCTCTATCATGTTTGTGGGGCCAAATGTGCTTCACGATATTGAAATGTATTGACTGTTAAGTCAGACTCGGTTGTAACTAAAGGTCCATAAGTTTGATTGCAGCCTGTACGTGAGTTTGTACCAGAAATATGCATGTGCAAATTACTGCATCAATTTGACCAGATTCCCCAAAGGCGCACTGTGTTTCCTGGCTGCTTGCCGAGTAGCATGGTTATCAGTACATTGGGAGTTTGTATGTAGGAGGGGCTTTTTATCACCTGCTCCTCCTTGGGCCATCAAGCGGGCCCTCTCAGAGCCAGACCTGGGAGAAGGAGTCTGCTCTCCACAGTACCCCGAGGGCACTGATAATATAAGAGGGATCAGCAGCTCCTCCATTTGAGTAGATAGCTGGGAAAACCTTTTAGAAGCAGAAAGGGCCCTTTTGAGGAAGTGCACCGGCTGCAGCTCCAGATCACTTGTATGACCACGGGATGGCTGATCATGGGACAACTGGAAATGCTTCTGGGCATGATGGAGCGGGGATGAATAAACATCAACATTTAGGGAAAAGCTGCCCAGCCATGATTGTTTAAAACCGTTGCCCAGGATTAGGTAAATGAGCTGCCAGTGGAGGCTGCCATGCTGCATGACAAAAAAACAGTCCTCTTCTTTGTGATACTCAAACACACCGCAGGTGCTGCTTCTGTCACATGCTGAGCGCAGAGGCCCTAACGTGGAGGCTGTAGCTGTCTGTTAGCCAGTAATGTGTGTTTGTGGGGGGAACATTGCAGTATCTGCAGTCTCACCGCTTGTGCTGTCCTCTCACACAAGCTACATAGATGTCAGACGTTAAGAGAGATGGCCTTCTTCCCTTCTGAATGCTCACTCCTTCTGGATATTGTCTGGCTATAGACTGCCACAGTAAACAGGTAAGGAGCTATCACTTGTCTTCTCTTCACTGGCTTTTGAATTATGGAATAACTGATTTGAATGACACTTCCAACAGAAAAATGGCTGAAGAAGTTACCCACAGCCACATGGTATGCATGGTGTCCTGTCAGCTGGTTTAAACGATGACGTTGAGAAATTGAAATGCTGATTATTGGAACCTGCACTGAAATGAAATGAAATAAAATGAAATGAAATAAAAGCATTTGTTAAGCGCATAGCTACCCAGGGGCATCCCAGCGCTGATAGCAGTAAACGGAAAACATCACAGCAATACTAAGGGAAGAGCCAAGTTTTTAACAGATTCCAAAAGGCCAAATGGCTGGATTCCTTCTGTAGGCGAAGAGGAAGAGTATTCCACATCCTAGCGGCATTATAAGAAAATAGACGACCACCACTTCTGGCCTTATTAATCCTCGGAACGACGGCAAGATACAAATCGTCTGAGCACAGCCGTCTATTCGCCAGGTAAGGCCAGGCAATGGAATGGTTGATCGCTGGTCCATTCCCTGCTAATGTCTTGTGGACGATACACATAGCCTTAAAGTTAACTCTCTCCCGAACGGGAAGCCAGTGGAGAGACTTCAAGGCAGGTTTTGGAGATTTGCGGTTCTGGGTCCCCACAAGTATCCTTGCTGCGCAATTTTGCACCATTTGGAGTTTTGAGAAGGTCGAATCAGGGGCTCCAAGGTAAAGGGCATTCCCATAGTCCAGGCGAGAGAGAATGAGTGCCTGGACCATAAGCCTTCTTGCCTGGAAAGGAAGAAGTGGAAGCACTTTGCGGAGCATCCTTAGGATGCCGTAGCAGGAAGCTGCAACATTCCGCACCTGGACCATGAAGCTAAGATCTTGATCAAGCCAGATGCCTAGACTTTTCATCTGGGTCTTGGGGGCAGGAATGGGTCCCAGACAGGCTGGCCACATTACTTCCGCTTTGAAGAGGGAGGGATTGCCTAGGAGCATCATCTCAGTCTTATCTCCATTCAGTTTTAAATACGAATGGTTCATCCACTTAGCTACCTCTTCTAAACAGGGGCGAAGGCCGATAGAGGCATTATCAGAGTGGTTCAGGGCAACGACAAGTTCGGTATCATCAGCGTAGGTCACTATGTGAACCCCAAAAGGGAGCACAATCTCCGCAAGCGGGCTCATATAAACATTAAATAAGGAGGGACTCATGGACGATCCCTGAAGGACTCTGCAGCGGAGAGGCCTAGATTTTGAAGTGACATCACACTCGAAAACCTGGAAGGATCTGTCTTCCAGGAATGATTGCAGCCATGCTATGGCTTCCCCAGTCATCCCCAAACTTCTAAGTCTATGGACCAAAATTTGGTGGTTGACCGTGTCGAAGGCTGCACTGAGATCCAAAAGGATAACAGCTGTGGAGCCTCCGGCGCGAAGAATCTTTTTAGACTCTTCGACAACTGCTAAGAGAGCAGTTTCTGTTCCTTGACGCAGGCGAAAGCCGGTTTGTGAGGGGTGAAAGAGGTTATGAGATTCCAAAAATGTAGAAAGCGCGGAATTGACGTGTTTCTCCACTATTTTACGGATCCCTGGGAGAAGCGAGATGGGACGGTAGTTACCTAGGAGATCCGGGTCAAGACTTGGTTTTTTAAAAAAGTGCCTTTACCATCGCTCTTTTCCACGGAGGTGGGACCACTCCAGTGGAAATGGAGGCATTGATCAGCCCCAAAATAATAGGGGAGACCGTTCCAGACTCTTGCTTCAGAATATTAAGTGGAGCTGGGTCTCTAGGCGACACGCTCTTCACAAGTGCCGAGATGGTATGAAGTGACTCAGAGTCCATCAGGGGAAATGCCTCCAAGGAGTGTTCCCTGCTATGAGGACCAATATCCTCTGTGTGGAAGTTGTTGTGGTTGTCTACAGAAGCAAATGACGAGTAAATAGTTTGAATTTTGTCGTAGAAGTAATCTGCAAGTTCATTGCAGCGTCGGCCGGTGTCAACAGGTATATCTGGGGGTAAGGGGGCTTTAAGCAGTTTTTTCGGTATGCGAAAAATTTTGCAAGGGGAGTTGGCTGCCAGGGAAATTCTTTCCTCATAATATGAGGACTGGGCCAATTTAATTTCTGCTTTATATGCTTTAATGGCCTCCCTGTATTCCAATTTCTTATTTAAGGAGAAATCCTTTCACCAAGCTCTTTCGAGTTTCTTGCAGCTTTGTTTTAGTTCCCGGAGCTTGGGAGAATACCATGCCATTCTGTTGGACCCAACTTTCATCTGGGTCATTTTCTTCCGGAGAACCTGACCTAAACTGCTCTCAATCCAGTTGTTAAATTTTTCGTTAGCAACAATTGGGTCGAGATCAGGGGTCGGCTTAGTATTTTCAAACTCCAAAATCCACTGTTCTGAAGGAAGTTTAGGCCAGAGACGTGACATAGTTCTTATTGGCCTGGTTAAAGGAGTAGCACAGGTGGGGGTCCAGGAGAAAGGAATTAAAAAATGATCAGACCAGGGTATTGGGATGGGTTCCCTTCCTGTTAATTCATCCAAATTGGAGAATATAGGATCTGGTAAGTGACCCTTCGTATGGGTCGCATTGGTGACCTTCTGTTTGAACTGATACGCTGCAAGATCCTTTATCTCTGCCGCAGCCATATGCGAAGGATCATCGAAATGCAGATTAAAATTCCCTAATAATGTAAAATTAGCGGGGGTACTGGCAAGATTGGCAGCCATCTCAGTCAGTGATTTACAGAATTGACCCATTGCCCCAGGGGGACGATAAATTAAAATGCCTGACAGGGTGAGTGTGGGGGCAAATCCTATAGTGAATAGAAGATTCTCACAATCTGGTAGAGGACCATCAGAAGTACGGCAGCTGAGGGGGCTTTTATAAATGATGGCGATCCCGCCGCCTTTACCTACGGTCCGGTCTAACCTCTGAATAAGGTAACCGGGTGGGAGAGTTTGAACAATATCGGGATCAGATCCCGAGTTGAGCCAAGTTTCTGTCAGAAACAAGACTTCTGGGCATTCTTCCTTTAATAGAATGAAGATCTCCATTGCATGCTTGGGCAACGATCTACAATTCAGCAGGAGCATTTTATAAGGCTTCAAGAGGGGCCGAGTGGTTTGGGAGGACGGTGACAGTCTAAATGGACAGTGCGCGCAGCCGGTATCCAAACTACTAGGAACAATGGAATGAGCGCAATTGTCCTTAGTGGCTTCATTTAGCAGTCGAAGCTGCTCAGCATTATAATGGTAACCATTTGTGACAGAAGATGCAGGGGTTGTGGCCCCTGGCCCCGGCCGGACGCGGATGGGTGCAGACGGGCTTGCCTTAAGCGCGCCTTCGGCGCGGTCGCTTCATCCGGCCCTTAAGTAGCCCCGAGCAAGGGTACAGCCACTAGAGCGCTGACCCAAAATGGCTGCCCAAGAAAGTGCAAGTGCTAAGAGTGTATGTTTTAAAAAGACGAGATAGCCCCCTGAGCTTTAACACAGCTCACAACAATAAAAACAATAATTTTAAAAATGATTTCCCCACAATTCAAATTCAATTCTCAATGTTAGCCCTCCGATCCTAGCGTTTCTCGCAATGAACTCGATTTAGCCACTGCGCAGTCGCGTCATCCGGCCCTTAAGTAGCCCCGAGCAAGGGTACAGCCACTAGAGCGCTGACCCAAAATGGCTGCCCAAGAAAGTGCAAGTGCTAAGAGTGTAAGTTTTAAAAAGACGAGATAGCCCCCTGAGCTTTAACACAGCTCACAACAATAAAAACAATAATTTTTAAAGTGATTTCCCCACAATTCAAATTCTATTCTCAATGTTAGCTCTCCGAGCCTAGCGTTGCTCGCAATGAACTCGATTTAGCCCTTCTGACCACTTCTGTTATAAGGCTTGGCTGAAGCACTAAACAGCTGTTAGTTGCTGACAGGGGCTATCATCAGAAAGCCTGACTCTCTTTTCTCATAGAGTAAACACAGCCTATTTGCAGAACATTGGAAATCACTCAAAACAGGAGGCAGTGAATATAGCTGATCAATCAATGTTTGCTAACTTATCAACAATCCTCACATTCTCCTACAGTAGTAATGAGGTAACAACATTAACTCCTAAAGTGACCATAGGTTAAATACTGGACACTTGAGTGCCAGAGGAAAGGGCCACTCCTGTCAGTAGCTACGGCACAACCCTGCACAGAATAGTATATGAAGAATGTGTCAACTGCCACAGTTAGGAAACAAAAACCACAAAGTATAAAAAACCTCTTCATCAATATTGTTGTTCTTGAATGGAGCTGAAGATACACAGTAAAGTGATTAGCAGGGTACAGAAAAGAGCCAGACATAATGTCCAGAAAAGGAAGCTCGACCTGCATGCAGTGGAAAATCAGGGAAACAAATAGTAGCATAGGGGCAAGTAATGAAATGAAAAATATGGGAAGAAGTGCATTACAATGCATCTTCCTCTTGTGATGGATTGTCTCCTTTACATAGGATTCAAACAGGAACTGACATCACAGGAAAAGACTCTCCTACATCTTGCATTAGGGACATGACTAGCATCCTGTGGACAGACCACCATCATGGAAAGGGCTGTTTATAAGGTTTGTCCATGTCTCTTTTTACTGGAATTCATTTGAAGAACAAAGGAACCCAAGTTTGACACCCTGTGTGCCATGCTGAATTCTGCAGCCTTCACACTATACTTTGTGCTCCGTGCTCCAAGCGACTAACAAAACACCCATCTTGGTGACCATATGTGCGGAGCAGTGGAATAATATAAAATATTTGGGTCCTCTGATGAGGGGCCCTGTAGTCTCCCATATCGCACAGATATTTATTGGCTTTGGGCTTAAAGAGGCCTGATGAAGGTTTGGTGGCCCCTGGAAGTGTTGGAGAATTCCCTGCACTGCAGGGGCCTGCATTGCACACCTGATGTTGTGATGCCAGAGTGATCCAGGCTGAGAGGAGGTCTAGCTATGCGCTGAGTGCCACGTCCAACAAAGTGTTGCCAGGCAGTGCTTGGGGCACTCCAGCTTAGTTTAATACATGAAGTCCCTGGTAAGCTCTTGGTACTGCTATTGGTACAAATATGTCACCCACTTAAATAGTAAATAACAGCTTTGACTTAGACTTGTGTATATATATACGTCTCCACAGAATCCTCCTCAGTGACTTGTGACACAGCGGCTAAACCACAGATTTGTTCGTTGCAGGTAGATGGTGCGAAAAGAATGCATTTATTAGTAAACACCAACGGTTATCGTTAGTGCAAACAAAAAACATAAAAATTGATACGACCGACGTATTTCGGCTTCACACCTTCAAATGGGCCTCCTAAATATGTTCACTGAAAATAATCAAGGTTAAAGTGACGTTATAGTTAGGTGAAAATGTCAGTTTAAACATAACATTTTAAACTAAAAGAAACACTGAAATTCAACAGTTATAGTTATTTCAAGTAACAATATCTTGTGCCCCTGCCATGCACAGTGTTGTCCTCAATGATGTCAGTTCAGTTGTCATCAGTAATGTTATCAATGATGTCACAGAACATGTCATTTTTTTTTTGTAAACAAATTTTATTCAATTATCAATTAATGCATAGCAAACGAAAACATACATAGTGCATTAGGAGTCAGGCATGCACGGTAAATAAGCATCACTTAGTCCATGGGATCATGAGTAAAGAGTGTCCACTGGCAATCGCAATCTAACAGCGGGTGTGACCCATACCTCAAGTGTTCCTGGTATATGTTACATAGTGGAGTGAGCTCACAAGGACAGTCAGCGCATCCCTCCATTCGAGGCACTCTGGCCCCTTAATTCAGCCCGGTGGTATTGTGCATCATCACTATGAACAAGAGCAAAAGATCAAAAACAAACCCTCCCCACCCCCTCCCCCTCCCTCCCTAACAAAACTCCCCCCACCCTCACAGGCATGTCGCTCTATCCTCTGCGTTCCAGCAAAAGTGTGACTAGACAGTGAAATCGTTTGTACTGTAAGTCTAAGGAAGCAATCCAAGAAAGGGAGCCACCACATTCCGACCTTCTGTGGGCTCTCAGGTCCTATGGTAGTGTGGGGACACACGACCAGTCAACCCAGCAGCGCCACTCACTCAGGGGGAGGCGCATCATCCTCCAGGGGGCACTTAAGCAGTTCTACCAGCGCTATCCACGCTCTCGCTGCCTCCAGCATCTTATCGTTGTCTCGTCTCTGGGCCATTTGTAACCTCAAGATCCCGTCATAACCTGCCCATTTAATGAACTCCCTCCGCCACCTTGGGGCACTAGGAGCACCCCTCCCCTTCCAATGACTGGTAATTTCCCGCTTGGCCAACACAAGACCCAGGTCAATAAATTTACTAGTAACTTTATTTCGAGCAGTATGGGGGAACCAGTGCAACAAGCAATATCCCGGGGTCTGCAGAGTGTCTCTGTCTGTCACGTCCCTCAGGGCAGTCGTCACCTCCCCCCAATACCCCCCCAGCAGCGGGCAATACCAGAACATGTGTAAAAATTCGGCATTGTCGAGGTTACACCGCGGGCATGCCGACCGAACTCCAAAATATTCGTTTATCTTATGTGGCGTGAGGTATGCCCTGTGGAGAACAAAAAGTGGATGAGTTGGAAGCGTGCATTCCTGGAGCCTTTCCATGCCCTCTCCACTATTGCATCCCAAGGCTTCTCCCAAGGGGCACCCCAAGATCTGTCTCCCACTTAAGCTGCAAGCTCTCCAACGGGCGCCTCACCTCCTGGGTAAGTCGTCCGTATAGGCAGGTAACCGCCTTAAACGTCCCAGCCGCTGAGACCACATATTGACACAGCAAGGACATCGGGGGTTCCACCAGTCCCGCCCTCCAGTGCTTACGGACAGCTGCCATCAGGGCCGCGTGTAACAGGAAGTCCCCTCTAGGGATATCATACCTCTCTATCAAATCATTAAAGGGTAGCAGGGTGTCAGCCTCATATAGGTCCCCAATCGTGGTAATCCCCGCCTCCCCCAGGCCCTCAACCCCTGCCAGTCCCCTCCGTGGGGTAGAGCTTCGCAAACCGACAGAGGAATCTCAGGCGCGTACGGGGGTCCCCGCCCAGCTCTCCTGTGAACCCGGTTCCAACACTGGCGCATCGCCCATAAGTCCCCTGGAGCTTCTCTTTCACCCAAAGGAAGTCGCAATAACACCCGAGAGAGTTGCCGCAGCTCTGGGTCTGTGCCGCCTCGGACCGCTTCAGCTCGAAGCCTACCAGCCATCCATTTCGTGAACCACTGCAATTGTGCTGCATGGTAGTAGGCCTCAAAATCAGGCACTGCAAAGCCCCCCTCTCGCCTAGGCCGCATCATGGTAGCCAGCGCCACCCTGCGTCTCCCTGAACCCCACAAAAATCCCGTAATCATGGTATTGAGTTGCGTGAAAAATCTCCGCGGGATCCAGAGCGGTAAGGAGCCGAAATAATAAAGCAAGCGCGGCAGCGTGACCATTTTTAACAGAGCCACCCGTCCTGCCACCGAGAGCAGCAGGGACCCCCAGAACTCAAAGTTACTCTTGGTGGTTCGAATTGCCCGTGCGACATTGCCCTCCAAGAGGTCGGTAGCTTCATGGTAGATGCGGACCCCCAGGTAGGTGAGGCATCTACTCTCCCACTTAACATCCAGAACATCTGGCGGGCAGGCCCTACCACTCAAGACAGGAAATAGACATGTCTTGTTCCAGTTAACCCGCAGCCCCGCTTCCCTCTCCAACCGGGAGAGCAGGTTCCTGGCGCCCCGCAAGTCCGCCTCCGAGTTGGCAAGAAACAGCAAGAGGTCGTCAGCATATAATGCTATAAATTGGGGTTGACCCCTCTGAATCAACCCCGATAGTACCCTCCCGAGCGCGCATGCACAGCCAGTGGCTCCACCGCCAGCGCAAACAGGAGAGGAGACAGCGGGCATCCCTGCCTCGTCCCCGGGCCGCGCTGCAGGCCGCCGATATCACGCCCCCGTACGCACCCTGGCAGTAGAGTTTTGATATAGGATCGCCGTCCAAGCCACAAACCCCTCTCCCAGGCCAAAGGCCCTGAGTACGCTAAAAAGGTAGGGCCATTCCAAACTGTCAAAGGCCTTCTCTATGTCTATCGACAGAATGCACGCCTCGTCACCCGCAGGAGTGGAGTCGTCCAATATTCGAATCAGGCGCCGTATATTCATAGCCGTGTTTCGCGTCGGAATAAAACCTGCTTGATCAATGTGCACAAGCGTCGTCATGTGAACCATCAAGCGACTGGCTAAGATGCGACTCAATATTTTGTAATCGAGGTTAAGCATAGCCAGAGGGCGATATGCAGTATGGTCCCATGGAGGCTTATCCGGCTTTAGGAGCGGCACTATCACTGCTTCCCGTGTAGAGACAGGCAAGCACCCAGCTCGCCGTGAGCTATTATACAGGGTCAGTAATCGAGGGGCCAGTACCTCCACATACGTGGCATAGAACTCAACCGGGAGCCCATCAGTGCACTGGGTTTTATTTCTGGCCATATGCTTGATGGCTCCCCTGATCTCCCCAAGGTCTACGTCTCGGCCTAATGTTGTCGCCGCCGCCGCGTCAATCTGTGGGAGTTCAATGTCCTCCAAGAATCCCTCATCCGGCAGAACTAACGGATCCAGCTGGCTCCGGTATAATGTAGTATAATAGTTCAGGAACTGTGTGTTGATGTCCTGCTGCCCATAATAGGTCGTACCATCCCTCCCTCGTAATTCCAGGATCGGTGTCCCCCTGCGCGCTGGGTTAGCTAGCCAGGACAGTAAGGCCCCAGATTTATCCCGCTCCGCATGTGCCCTAGTCTCATAGGCCCTACGATCAAAACATCTCAACCTCTCCACCTGCGTCGCAAGCTCTTCCTTAGCCTCCAAGAGCTCTTCCTGTCTGTCAGCCCTCTCTGGTCTATCCTTTTCCACCTCCCGGAGCCGCTCCTCTGCTTTCCGCACATCAGTTAGAAGCACTTTACGAACGCCCACCACTTCACTAATGCAACGGCCCCTTATGACAACTTTGAAAGCATCCCATTCAACATGGGGGCTGGTGGCTGTGCCGGTATTAGTCGCGAAATATTCCTCTATGGCGTTGCCTATGGACGCCTTAAAGACCGGGTCCTCCAAGGACTCCGGCCGAAGACGCCAGCTGGGTATCGTGGGTCTAATCCTCATCCAGTTCAGGGCTATTAGCAACGGGTTATGATCAGATATCGTCCTGGATAGGTATTCACTAGAGGTAATCCCCCATGTACATCCGGGGAGCAGAGGATAGCGTCCAGTCTAACATGCAGCTCGTGAAGGGCCGAGAAGTAAGAATAATCTCTTTGCGTCGGGTGGTGGGTTCTCCAAGTGTCCGTCAATCCCCACTGTCGCTGCCAATCTCTGCGGGCCTCCGCAACTCTATGGGTGGGGGCGTCAGGAAGCGGCGGGTGTGATCTGTCAAGGAGGACGTCCGTTATACTATTGAAGTCCCCCAGGAGGACCGGTCCAGTCAGGGCCTGCGCCAATGTCCGCGAAAGCTGGGCCAGGAATGCAGGTTGATCAATGTTGGGGGCATAGACACTCCCTATAGTGATGTCACGGCCATCTAAGCGCCCCATCACCACCACATATCTGCCCTCCGGGTCTATGATTTGCCTAACACACTGAAAGGGGACCCCCGCCCGCACCCAGACCAACGTCCCCCGGGCAAAGGCAGAGTACGTGGTATGAAACACCTGTCCTCTCCAACAGCGCTTAAACGCTGCCCCCTCCTGACGCGTGAGATGGCTCTCCTGTAATAATGCAATTTGAACCCCCCTTCGAGTGAGATAGGCATGGATTTTGTGTCGGCGGGCCATAGTGTGCATTCCCCTAACATTCCAAGTCATACATTTAAAACCTACGGTGGAACCCATAAAGTAATCTCTAGGCCTCTCCGGTGTAGTGTTCCCTCAGCGACATGCCTGCCCCAGAACTCAACCCAAAATCCCCTGGTAAAAAACAAACCCCAACTCCCACACCCCAGGACAGGCGCACACAAACAAGTCCCCATCCAAACAAAAGCACTCAAACAGCAAATCAAGGGAGTGGCAGAACGCAATCCAACCTTGCTAGGTTCAGAGCCCTCCCGGCCCTCCCTCGCATGTCCATACAACACATGGGGGCCCCCTATATATGGCTACTGCATCTTGCCAGCTTCAAGCCCATACAGCCAGTAAAATCCTCCCCTCTGCAGACAACCGCAATCACAATCAACCCCTTTAACGTAGTACTTGTGATGCGCTCAGCCAAACATGCCATCGGCCGTCTGCGAGGTGACATCTGGGAGGTCTACGTCCAAGGTCCCCGGGACACTACTCGTCCCTGAACTTCCAGATCTCTCCACCTCCGGATCTGTACTAGTACTGGCTGGGCTCACCGAGCCCGACTAATCTCTGCTACTGCTCGAACTGCCCTGGAGCGCTCCTGATTTCGATCCGCAGGCGGCGGGGATCTTCGCGGAGGCAAAGCAGGGGACAGCCGCCGCCGGGGCGATTCCAGGGTTGGAGAGCGCGGTCCACCATCGCCGCGTGTGTCTAGCCAGTCCCAGGCATCTTGTGGAGCAAGGAAGAACCGTGTCTCCCCATCTGCAGACACCCGGAGCCGAGCCGGGAACAGCATGGCGTAGGGGAGGTGCAATTGTCTGAGTTTCCGTTTAACTGCCAGAAAGGAAGATCTCTGCTGCTGTACCTCCCTAGGATAATCGGGAAAAATCATTACCTTGCTGTTCCCAATCTGGAGAGATTGCTTCTCTCTGGCCTGTTGCAGTAGATGATCTCGATCTCGGTAGTGTAGTAACCGCACCACAAACGGGCGCGGGGAGCGCCAGGTTTAGGCAGTCTGGCCGGGACCCTGTGAGCGCGCTCCAGGGCATAAAGGAGGAGAGGCCCTCCGGGGCCACCTCTGTTCGGAGCCAGGATTCCAGGAACTGGACGGCGTCAACCCCCTCCTCCCGCTCCGGAACCCCCACTATACGAAGGTTGTTCCTTCGTGAGCGGCCTTCGCTGTCTTCAGCCCTCACCTCCAGCACTTTAACTCTAGCCTCCATTGCACTCAAGGCATGCTGCAGGGTATTAACTTTGTGCGGGATGTCCTTTACAGCGTTCTCATTAGTGACCATCCGCTCTTTGAGCTTGCGGTGATCGTCTTTTAATAGAGTGAGATCAGTTCCAATGGCATCAATTTTTGCCTCTAAGGCTGTTCTGGAGGATGTGATGGCCTTCATGATGTCAGCCAAAGTGGGGTCTCCCAGCGTTCTCTCCTCACGACTGCCCACCGCACCATCCTCCTCATCCGTGTGGTGATCCGGTTCATCTAATCGCAGGACCTCAAACCCTTTTCGTCTGGATGTGCGGCCCATCGCAACACAGCAGCCGGAGGCAGCAAACAACCTCAGCCACCGCGCGTGCAATCTGGCCCCCCGCTCAGTACCCTGTTCTGTCTCTCCCGGCGGTCGGGTTCAGCTCCGGTCCGCCGGCGTTCTCGTTGACCTCCACTGCGGTAAGGGGTCGTGGGATTCAGGCTGTGCGTGGGCGGGTGGACCAACTGGTGCAGGAATGTACAACACACCAAGCCCTCAGCACCCGGTGTCAGTCAAGGGTCCGAAGGCCAGCAAGGCCGCCCGCGTCGTCAGTGCACCCCTCCGCTTCCCCACACTTCCCAGTCACGCCGAGGTCCACAAGTCACCACCTAGATTCTTCTCGGGGCCTCCACCAGCCGGGGGCAAGGATCGCAGTGTCGCAGCGATTTCAGTGACTCATTCGTGTGCCCTCGTATTGTGCCTGTCGCAGCTAGGGGATTCAGCCAGCCTCATAGCGCAGGGCGCCGCTTCAATCAGGGCAAACCCCCCCTCCAGCCTCTCAAAACGTTCATGGGGCTCCGCACCTTCCTCTCTCGCACTGCTCACCCCACGCCGGGCACAGGACGCCCCTCAGCCCTCGTCACTTTCTGGGGCAGTGGGCAGCAATGCTAGTCGCGTCCTCGTCACCTGCACCTGGCGTACTCCGGTGCCGCGATGGGCCCCCGCCGGCGACAAACTGAGGAGCACCCTCTCAGTAACAATGAGGCCTCTCTCAGCCACTTCCAGGGTCCGCAGGACTGCGCGCTTCCCTTTTGCGCTCAGCGCGCTCAGCGCCGCTGTCTGAGGGTCAGGCACAAGCGGGATGAACGTCCCCACCGGAGGTCCGATGCCACTTTAGACGCTTCTCCACGTCCCGCCACCAGTCCACAGGCGCCCCGCAGCTTCCTGCTCCCAATCACTCCTAGGCCTCTGGGAGGCCAGTCGGGCCCAGATTCAGCGCGCCCCCACCGGCGCCGGTCTCGTCCCTCCCGTCGCTCATCCGCTTCCAGCACAAGGAGGGCCCTTCAATCTGCAGCTCCCCGCATCAGGGACAATGGCCACCAGTGCCTCTCCTCGTCCCTTTCCACTCGCTCACTCACCGGTTCTCGCCCCTGGCATACAGAGCCGCCATTTTAGGGCCGGGGCACCACATTGAGTTTGGCGCTTCCCCGCATCAGCCGCCGCCTGGATCCTAGCGCCTCCGTGTAACTCCGGCACCTGGGCAGCTCCGGAGCCCTCTTTCCGCCCTCCAGCTGCAATGCACAGCTCTCCGGTCACGGCCGCCGGCAAAATCCTCTCTGTTAAGCCGCGGCCGCCATCTTAGGTCGTCACCACCGGGATCGAGCAGGGCACTAAAGTGCGTATTAACACCGCACTATCAGCTCCCGGGCGCCGCCGAATCGTCTCCAGGGGCAGCAGGCATTCCGACAGGCTGTGAGCCCCCAGGGACCCCCGCAGCACGTCAGGATATATTTTTACAGAGGGAGGCCACGGAGGAGCTCCGAGGTCCGCCGCTGCTCACATCGGCGTCAAGCCACGCCCCCCTCACAGAACATGTCATGAGTGTAGTAATATGTGAGGTCCTAAGCAATGCATGGCAAGGGTGCAACCCCCTGCACACAGCCAACCCCCAGAAACGAATGGCAGTCAACCATGCACAGCAAGTGATTGGCCATAGTTCCTATGTCCAATCTGCCATGGGCAGCCAAACCCCCTGCTGTGCATGGCCTGGGGTTGGCCAAAGGGCCAACTGCCTGTTTGTTGCAATCCACTGCAGATACTCAGGCCCCCCTTTTTAAAAAAAAATTCTGAACCTGTGAGACTCTTGCCGGAACTAGCACTGTTCACCCGTTCCCATGGGACTTCTGCAGCAGGGGAGACATCGTTTACAATGCACACATTACAACTCGTGACATTACAACACAACTTTTACAACGCAAAATCCATTACAACGCATGTCATTACAACACATGCCATTACAACGCATTCCCCAAAGTAACGCCCGGCGGAGTTAGAATAGTAATTTGCGCTGTAATGGATTATGCTTTGTAATGGCTTGCGTTGTAATGACATTCGTTGTAATGGATTTTGCGTTGTAAAAAATGTGTTGTAATGGCACGCATTGTAAATGCGTGAGTTGTAACATGTCCTATTCCTGCAGCAGTCCAGGGGGCCGCTCTGGCTTCTAAGGGTGTCACAGAAACCCCCACAAATATATATTTATTAAAGTTTACCTCATGGGGTGTCTCTCAGGGACCCCCCCCCCCCAATGTGGTGCGGGTGTCAGGGTACTCCTACCCTGCCCACTTAGCCTTTTTTTTTATTTCCAGGATGCAGGGACCAAGCCCTTGTGTCCTGAAATGGCGGCAGTGACATTTCTCTTCATATTGCGGCCAGACAATCAGAGCACGAGCTCCTGCTGGAGTTCATGGGAGCCGCTCGCTCCTACAGGAGCGAGGTGGCTGATCGAAAATAAAAGCCCCCATCAGCCAACCAGATCGCTCTATTTTTTTAAGTTGAGTGATTGCGGGACACTCATTCCGCAATCCCAGCAACCTAGATAAACAAATATTTTGAACCTTCATTTCCAAATCACAAAAGAAGGCTTGCTGTACCAAAATCTGTCTTTCCACCAAATTTTGTGTAATTCTGTTAAGTCGTGTTTGCGTGATCGCTGTTCAATTTTACTATGGAAAATTGCATGGAGATTGCCCCAGTGACCCCCTCATCACCGGGGTTAAACATAAAATTAATGCGGGGGACCCATAAGGCCACCCCGGAGCCTCGGGGACCGCCACCTCCCTGGGGCAATTCATTCAATTTAAGGGGAGGCTGCATGCCTCCCCCGCAGCCTTGGGGACCGCCACCTCCCCAGGACTGAAATAAATTAATGTAGGGGGTCAGTAGCAGACCCCCGGGGTCCACCACCTCCCCGGGGCTAACTTCCACAATGGAGGGGGGCCGCACGGCCCCCCACGTGGAGCCATAGATGGCCCTGGGGACCGCCGCCCTCCCCAGGGCCGGCTCCTGCTACCTCCCAGGTGCCCACCCTGGGGAGGTAGTAGTTTGCTTTTGCTTGGTGGGAGCTAACAGCTCCTACCAAGCAACAGCAAACAAAGCTTTACTTTCTGCAAGTGGAAGCTGTTAAACAGCTCCTGCTTGCAGAAAGCAGAGTTTTTATCTGTTCCCCTGCACGCAGAAATGCGTGCAGGGAAACAGATAAAATCATTGCTTCCGCCAGCAGGGAGATGATATTTGAAGCAGCTCCCTGCTTGCGGGAGCTGGCAATGCCAGCTCCCACGGCAGTCGGGAGCCGGCTGGGACCACAGGGGCCATGAGGCTCCCCCCGCGGTCCCAGGGGAAGAGGAGAAAGAGGCAAAGTAAAGGCAGAAACAAGCAGAAAGAGGCAGAATAGAGGTTAGAAACTAGCAGAAAGAGGCAAGATAAAGGTGAGGAACGAGCAGAAAAAGGCAGAATAAAGGTCAGAAACAAGCAAAAAGAGGCAGACTAAAGGTCAGCAACGAGAAGAAAGAGGCAAAATAAAGAGGAGAAAGAGGCAAAATAAAGGTGAAAAATGAGCCGAAAGTGTAAGAGTAAAGGTCTGAAACGAGCAGAAAGAGGCAAAATAGAGGTAAGAAACGAGCAGCAAGATGGAGAATAATGGTCAGCAAGTAGCAGAAAGAGACAGAATAAAGGTCATACACGAGCAGAAAGAGGGTGAGAAACGAGCAGCAAGAGGCGAAATAAAGGTCGACAACGAGCAGAAAGAGGCAAAATAAAGTTGAGAAATGAGCAGAAAGAGGCAGAATAAAGGTCAGAAGGGAGCTGAAAGAGGCAGAATAAAGGTGAGAAATGAGCAGAAAGAGGCAGAATAAAGGTGAGAAACGAGCAGAAAGAGGCAGAATAAATGTCAGAAACAAGCAGAAAGAGGCAAAATGAAGGTGAGAAACTAGCAGAAAGAGGCAGAATAAAGGTCAGAAGGGAGCAGAAAGAGGCAGGATAAAGGTCAGAAATGAGCAGCAATTGTCAGTCTAAAGGTCAGAAGGGAGCAGAAAGAGGCAGAATAAAAGTCAGAAATGAGCAGAAAGAGGCAAAATAAAGGTGAGAAACAAGCAGAAAGCGGCAAATTAAAGGTCAACAATGAGCAGAAAGAGGCAGAATAAAGGTCAGCAACGAGCAGAAAGAGGCAAAATAAAAGTGAGAAACGAGCAGAAAGAGGCAGAGTAAAGGTCAGGAGGGAGCAGAAAGAGGCAGAGTATTAGTCAGAAACGAGCACAAAGAGGCAGAATGAAAGTCAAACGAGTAGAAAGAGGCAAAATAAAGGTGACAAATGAGCAGAAAGAGGCAGAATAAAGGTCAGAAATGAACAGAAAGAGGCATAATAAAAGTAAGAAACGAGCAGAAAGCGGCAAAATAAATGTGAGAAATGAGCAGAGGGAGTCAAAATAAAGGTCAGCAACGAGCCGAAAGAGGCAAAATTAAGGTGAGAAACGAGCAAAAAGAGTCAGAAGAAAGGTCAGAGCAAGCAGCAAGAGGCAAAATAAAGGTGATAAAAGAGCAGAAAATGACAAAATAAAGGTGAGAAACTAGCAAAAAGAGGAAAAATGGAGGTTAGAAACCAGCAGCAAGAGGCAAAATAAAGGTGAGAAACTAGCAGAAAGAGGCAGAATAAAGGTCAGAAGGGAGCAGAAAGAGTGAAAATAAAGGTGAGACCCACTTAGAGACTCACGCATCCACTCACAGATACACTCACTCACACACCCACTCTGGGACTCTTGCATGCTCTCACAGGCCCACTCAGACACTCATCCACCAACTTACAGACCCAACCGAGACACTTATGTTTCCATTTATAGACTCACTTAGAGACTCATGAACAAATTCACAGATCTACTCAGAGACTCCTTCACCCACTGACTGACTCACTCAGACACTCACTCACCCACTCATAGACCCACTCAGAGACTCATCCATTCACTCACAGACCTTCAAAGCCACTCCTGCACTCACTCACAGACCCAGTCAGAGACTCACAAACCAACTAACAGACCCACTCAGACACTCATGCCCTGCCCCCCTAGGCCGCATGGAGGGGAACCCAGATGAACCCCCACGGGCCAAAATTGGAAAAAAAGTCAGACATTTTTGCTGCAATAAAAAAAGATAACCAAAATGGCGGCTCGAGGCTGCATTGGTAAATTGAGGGGAGGCGGTGTGCGGCCCCACTCCCCAAGCCAATATAGGCTCCGGGGATACCACACCGGGGCTGCATTTTATAAAGGGAGCAGGAAGCGGCCCCCTTACCCGAGCATTGAAAGACCCCGGGAAGCCAACTCCTGGGGCCTAAATGTGCCAAAAAGGGGAGGGGCAGCGCGCCCCCCTCTCCCTTAGCCTTTAAAAGGCCCTGGGGACTCCATCACCTAGAGCAGCTATGTTTAAAAAAATTGAGTGCGGCTGCTTGGCCCACCCTCCCTGAGCCATTATTGGCCCCGGGTATCCAATCCCCCGGGGCCAGCTCACTTGCTATGTCCTGGGGAGCCCATCTCAGGGACACAGCAGTTTCCCTACTCGCATGGGCAGAGGAACTTGTGTTTGCTCCTGCCTGGCAGAACCATTTTCAAAACTCCTGCCCAATGGGAGCAAACACAAAGTCTGCCCCCTGCGCGAGGAAGCTTTAAAAATGCTCCCGCCAGCTGGGAGCATACTTTTTATCTGTTCAGTGTGGGCAGGGAAACAGATCTAGATATTGCTCCTGCCCAGAGGGAGCAGCATAAATAGCGGCTCCCTGTGGGTGGGAACAATGCCGGCTCCCGCAGCATGTAGGAACACGCCTGGGGCCACGGGGCTCAGGGCCTCCCCCCACAGCCCCCCAACATGTGGTTGGTGGGTGCACTCAGGGGTCAAATACAGCTCAGGGAGGGGGGCTGCGCGCCCTCCTTTAATAAATATATACGCCCCTGGGGTCCCCAGGGCCATAATAGGGTCGGGAAAAGGGCCACGTGGCCACCCTCACCTTTTAACATATATATATATATATATATATATATATATACACATACATACAAATGAAATTTCTCACATAGGACCAGTTTGAAAAACGAGCCACTCCGGTTTTGAGTACTTCAATTCAACGAACTTTAATGGCACATTTATATATTTATATATATACGGCCCTCAGGGATGGGTCACGTGGCCCCCGTTCCTTTTAAAATAAAAAACGACCCTTGGGGTTGCGGTCCCCGTGGCCTTTTTAAGGCTCGTGGAGGGGACCTCGTGTGTGCTTGGTTTTTGAATCTCCCAAATCGCCCCTATGACATTTTGTCCTCTCAAAGCGCTACCCACTTTATACTTTTTTACACATTGCATAGATTATGGCGCACCAGCTTTTAGCACCGATTTTTCAAGCTGCTAGCATTAGGTACTATAATGCTCTGTTTACAGCAGCTGGGTTCATTTGAAGTTTGTTGAGCAGTGACTAATTATGTTCGAGGTTCTCTAATAGTGAGGAAAAGATATGGGGCCCGATTCACAAAAGTAATCTGAGACAAAATCCTAACTTTACCACTTTCGGTATTCACAATGGGCATTTAGGAGTAGTAAAGTTAGGATTTTGTCTCAGTTAAACTTAGCTTAAGTAAAAAGTTTAACTGAGACAAAATCCTAACTTTACTACTCCTAAATGCCCTTGTGAATACCGAAAGTCGTAAAGTTAGGATTTTGTCTCAGATTACTTTGTGAATCAGGCCTACGGAGTTTCAATTTAAATTATATTTCAGATGCAATTGAATGCCCAGTTTAAACTGTATTATTTGTTGCACTGAATGACCTGGGGTACTTTGCCTTTGTTTTTTTACCCTTTCATATTTTAAATGTCCCATGAAATATTATGCCTACTTTATGTTATTGGTCAGTTTTAATCATCATTCAGTCTAAATTATATGTAGATGATCAACGGTCTGACTTGTGTAATATTCATGTTTCACGTTATTTTATTATTTGGATGGTGTGTTAACCAAATAAAGAAACAATGACCTAATGACTCACTAAAGGAATGGGAACTGAGTGGGCACTCCCTCTGTGCAATGTTTAGCTATGGCTTATGGGGTGAAGGAAGTGACCCGATTAGGGCCACCCAGGTCACTCGCGACCTTCCTCTTAGCCTTCCAAGAAATGAAGAGTCGGTGACGCAGTAGAGAATACAAACCAAGTTAGTTTATTGTAAAATGCGCAGCAGCGGAGTCCAGTCTGACTAGCCTCCTTAGATGCTACCGAGGGGACTGACTTCCAAACATTTGGTAACACGAAATAAACCTTCCAACATCTCTCGAAACCCCGCCCCTGATGGAAAAATACTGTTTGGGCAGAAAGACTGACAAAGGAGGCACTGAGGGATGAGCTACCACCTGCGGAATGGGTACACGTTATCAGGCTCCCAAGGCCATCCTACTCGGTCTCAGCTCTCTCTGGTGTGGGAGCATAGCTATGTCCAATGATAGGAATGCAGAGCTGAATAAACTATTCTCTTTGTGCATCTGGGTCCCGACCTTGGATGAGATATGGGAACTTTCTGAACAGCAGCTTCTGCTGAATCAAGCAGAGAGCGAGGGGCACAGAGGCCGGGGATTGCTTACAGCGTAACATGGCGACTCAAAAGGGAAAATGGCGTCTCAAATGCTAACTTAGGCCTACACTACCCTACAGAAGCTGGGCACATACACATTTGCAATCACAATTATATGACATAGCTACATGAATGCTAACATAACACAGCATACACCATGGAGGACGGGGTAATAAGACATTTCGATTCTAACAGGGGTCACTTCTTGACCAATCATAATGCACTGGATGAAGAACAGGTTGCCAGGATAATCGAATGGTTGGATACTGACCTTTCTCAGTATCAGTAACACGCAATCCATTTAGGTTTGTCAGATCATAGTAATTTGAGTCTTGTAGTGTGTAATCCGCTTTCACCTTCTGAACTCGTGAAGATTTAATTGGAGGCTTTGAAGGTTATTTTTAGAACAAGGAGGGGGAATCAGAGCTGCAAGTAGTCTTCTGGAACATTTATTGGTGATGACCCTTGGATAGTACCAGCGAATTTATAAGAGAAAAGAAATGTATGTGACTTTCTAATTCACATGGAGACTTGGCTTGTAGACTGCCACATGTGAGCAGCTAATATGCTAATGTACCCCATGCCATAGAGGGTGCAAGTGTCCAGCTTTCAGGCGGTGATATCTTTATTAAGTCTTTAATTGTTAAACCTATACAACTGAAGTGTCCATTCATTTTCAGTGCTCCATGTAGATTCCAATGATGCTCAGTAAAGTTGAAGTTATTGCGATAAATGTCTGCCTGCCTCCAAAATGCATGCACGTGGCTCCCTCTTAGAGACGAATGCTACACTCTGATGACCTCATGCCGGGGTGCGTCCTCTCACTGACATTGTTTTCACTCTTTTTAGTCGACCGCCAGGTGACTTTGGGGAGACACATTCTTCCCTCCTAAGGCTTTGCAGACACAAGTTAATTTTTTACTTTATTCTGATGTCTTAGTTGATATGGATTTAACATTGGGATGTCTCTAAAGCCAACTCATCTATTTATCCAATTATTATGACGAAAACAGATTAATTATTAACATACTTTAAACTAAAGTAAAGGTCTTTGGCTGGAGCCTCCCAAAAGGAGCATGGTTTCTAAGCAACAAGTATTGCAAGATAGTGAGTGATTATTATTATTATTAGGGAATCCATCTTTAAAGCAATCTACCCTGGAAAAACATCTTTGACTATGTGAAATGGATTTTTTGACTGTTATGAAACCTATTCAGGTTTAACCTGTGTGCGGCGACTTTTCCATTGTGTCCTTGATTAGAGCTTTGAAGGGAAGAGCTGTGATCATGTTTCTGTGCTCTCCCTTTTCTCAACAATGGAAAAGTCCAGTGCTGTTGAATATGTGAAAGCAGATGTTGGATACTCGCTCTCGCTTTGTACAATTGCTGCGATGTAAGTGAAACGGCTTGATCTAAGAGAGACATTTAGACACTGGCGGGTCTGCTGACCTGCCAGGTCAGCAAAGGCGATGGCGGCCCTAACCAGGGAAATCGAATGATGACTCCCTCACCTTAAATAGTGTGTGGCGACTGTCACTGTGAGGCAGCAGTCCAGTGGTGGAAGGGTCACTAGGCCAAAGGTTTACATCTGTGGGACAAGCTGAGCTCATGCTTGTGCAAATGTGGCTCTCTCCTAGTGCTTAATTTGAGCCGGTGGTTTCCGGTGCTCAGGCACTTAATTGTCAACACCGGCTTTTAGAGCAGTCTGCCAAATAAGTGTAACAACAGTTGTTCATTAATTAAATATACATAAAAATGACTAATTCCTGCTGCTCACGCCATTGTTATAGCTTTGGGGGCCTGGAATAGTCTGATTGGTCCCGTTTGTAGGACTGTGATGGTCAGTAGTTGTGTTGGTACTGTCAATGGCAGCAGGGCAATGGGTGGTGCAAGCGGCAGTGGACTCCTGACAAGGGCCCTGGCGCTTATTTATTTACAAATTAAGCACTGCACTCTCCCCGTCTCTGAATGGGACAAAGAAACTGTAGGATTGACAGGTTGGTAGAAGGGCAAATTTGCAGCAGTCGTCCTGCACCACCAAACCTACACATCCCCTCAGGACTTTAATATTGAGACAGAGACGTAGTCAGTAAAGTTTTTTACTTAAGTACTGAAATAACTCTATCTTTGTCTCTTCATCTCTTAGATGTTGAAAGGGCACTAGAACTGGTCACCTAAAACTGAATGTGTTGTTTTCAAAATATTGAGTTATGAGTGTTCAGTGTCAGAGGTGAATGTTTCCATTGCTCTGGAGGAAAGTCCTCTACATCGTCTGGCAGTCTGCCTTTCATCTGAGTGCTGCCCACCTAGTGAAAAGCAAGATATCGTCTCAGTAACTAAAGGAAGATCGTGCTTGTCGTGTCCTGCCAGATTACCGAATATTTACTGCAGAGTTGGTTCTCCACCGCCAGCTCTTGAAAACGAGACTGGGGTGTTGATTAAACGTGACAGCCCGTCCGCCTTTTACAAGTACATTATATCTTCATGAAATGTAAACCAACTTTTTTTTTGACCTCTTCAACAACTTTATTTTACAATTTTAACTTTTGCAAGGACACGATAACCTTGATAAACGTTGCATGCAGTGTGGACCTTTGTGAAAAACGGAACATGTTTAATAACAACTTCATAAAACATTAAAAAAAACACTTTTAAGAGAATAATGAGGTACAGATGTCTTATGAGTGCACATGATATACTCATTAAAACTTTTAGCAAAGTAACCAAATTTGTCTGCCACTTGGATAGCGAGACAGTCAGAAGCAAGCATTTGCAGTGCAATAGGTCTCGCATTTGCGAGAGTTTAAGCTGTTGGCATTGTAAATGACAATGCCTTTTATTTATCTCTTTTGATAATTAACACATAAATAAAAGGCATTGTCATTTACAATGCCAATAGCCAGGGCCGGACTGGGAACTGAAACTGGCCCTGGGAAAGGACTCGGCCGGCCCGGAGGGTCGGGGGCTGCTAGTGGAAATCTTTGTGCCGCTTTTGTTGCTGGGGGCCGATATTACAGTTATGCTGCAAAACCGGCCCGGTACCAAAAACGGCCCCCAGGGGTCTAAAACCGGCCCCATCCTGGCTGCCCACCAGGGGAACGCCAGGTGCCAGCTACGGCCAGTCCAGCCCTGCCAATAGCTCAAACTCTTGTACATGCGAGACCTCAACCGCCATGGGCTGCTTGGAACCGGACGGGCTGCTTGGAAAGTGAAAGAATGCTTGGCACGCTGAATGTTGCAGGAAAGTATGTCATACCTGCAGCAGGAGAAACGCATTAAAGAAAGTACTGCTTACAGACTAAATAAAACATACTGGGTAACAACAGAGGTAAAAGGGACAGTCCTCATTGGAGGTTACAAATGAAGACAAGGCGGTACTACGAAGGGACTAACAAGCCCTTTAAGGAATCAGAAGTCAGCATTTATGAAGGACAATGACACAAGCCAATGAAAAATATGGGTGGAGAGTGGGCGGGGCTTCAAGTCCATAGTCCAATACAGCACGCCCCGCAGAGCAGGCCATGCGCTGCCCATGCTCGACCTAAAAACCGTGGAACCTTGTAATATGATTCACATTGTAGTATTTCAAGCATCTCACAGTCTAAAAAGAATTCTAGGATTCAGTCCCACCGTAAAGCAGCTGATGAAGATACTGTTTCCTAAAGGCTAAGCTGAGGCAAAAGTTGTTTTGCCCCTCAAATGGAGATATTAGATTTTTTCAGTAAGTCTAATTTCAATGCCGAAATGTAATTAACAGATGTCAAGAAAGTGCTTTACCAAAAAAGTGGATTGTTGCAGTATATTACAAATGAGACTACATTCAAATGAAACAAAACTATCAGGAGCATGGAAAGAAAAAAACAAGAAAACATGGTTTAATCTACATTCTAAAGCTGAAATTGGAATTGGAATAGTCCTTTGGAATAAGGGGTCGTGTTTTTAGAGGACAGTTTTCCACTCTCTCATCGCTGAGAGAACAGCACAGTTCCTTGATGTAGTATGGTCCTACTGAACAAGTTGTGGGTTTTCTATTTTTTTCCATGAGAAGCACTTTATTATTTCCTTACATCAGGACTAGATTCCTATTTTTGCAAAAGCCTAGGAATAATAAGGGGATGTGTGAAAAAGTGGGGTCGTAGGCGACAAGTCTTCCTGAGGTCTGTAAGCCTGCCTTGGCTCCTGAGGCCACCGAGGTGGAGTATGGAGCTCTCCAAGCACGCAGAGGCCCTGGTGATGCACGCAGAGGCCCTGGTGATGCACACAGAGGCCCTGGTGATGCACGCAGAGGCCCTGGTGATGCACACAGAGGCCCTGGTAATGCACACAGAGGCCCTGGTGATACACACAGAGGCCCTGGTGATGCACACAGAGGCCCTGGTGATGCACACAGAGGCCCTGGTAATGCACACAGAGGCCCTGGTAATGCACACAGAGGCCCTCGTGATGCATACAGAGGCCCTGCTGATGGCTGAGGGGATGTGTGAACAAGTGGGGTCGTAGGCGACGAGTCTTCCTGAGGTCTACAAGCCTGCCTTGGCTCCTGAGGCCACCTGGGTGGGGTATGGAGCTCGCCAAGCACGCAGAGGCCCTGGTGATGCACACAGAGGCCCTGGTGATGCACACAGAGGCCCTGGTGATGCACACAGAGGCCCTGGTGATGCATACAGAGGCCCTGGTAATGCACCCAGAGGCCCTGGTGATACACACAGAGGCCCTGGTAATGCACACAGAGGCCCTGGTAATGCACACAGAGGCCCTGCTGATGCACACAGAGACTCTGATAATGCACACAGAGGCCCTGGTGATGCACACAGAGGCCGTGGTAATGCACACAGAGGCCCTGGTGATGCATACAGAGGCCCTGCTGATGGCTGAGGGGGATGTGTGAAAAAGTGGGATCATAGGCGACGAGTCTTCCTGAGGTCTGTAAGCCTGCCTTGGCTCCTGAGGCCACTTAGGTGGAGTATGGAGCTCTCCAAGCACGCAGAGGCCCTGGTGATGCACACAGAGGCCCTGGTGATGCACACAGAGGCCCTGGTGATGCACACAGAGGCCCTGGTGATGCATACAGAGGCCCTGCTGATGGCTGAGGGGATGTGTGAACAAGTGGGGTCGAAGGAGACGAGTCTTCCCGAGGTCTGTAAGCCTGACTTGGCTCCTGAGGCCACCTAGGTGGAGTATGGAGCTCTCTAAGCACGCAGAGGCCCTGGTGATGCACACAGAGGCCCTGGTGATGCACACAGAGGCCCTGGTAATGCACACAGAGGCCCTGGTGATGCATACAGAGGTCCTGCTGATGGCTGAGGGGATGTGTGAACAAGTGGGGTCGTAGGCGACGAGTCTTCCTGAGGTCTGTAAGCCTGCCTTGGCTCCTGAGGCCACCGAGGTGAAGTATGGAGCTCTCCAAGCACGCAGAGGCCCTGGTGATGCACACAGAGGCCCTGGTGATGCACACAGAGGCCCTGGTGATGCATACAGAGGCCCTGCTGATGGCTGAGGGGATGTGTGGACAAGTGGGGTCGTAGGCGACGAGTCTTCCTGAGGTCTGTAAGCCTGCCTTGGCTCCTGAGGCCACCGAGGTGAAGTATGGAGCTCTCCAAGCCTGCAGAGGCCCTGGTGATGCACACAGAGGCCCTGGTAATGCACACAGAGGCCCTGGTGATGCATACAAAGGCCCTGCTGATGGCTGAGGGGATGTTTGAACAAGTGGGGTCGTAGGCGACGAGTCTTCCTGAGGTCTGTAAGCCTGCCTTGGCTCCTGAGGCCACCGAGGTGGAGTATGGAGCTCTCCAAGCACACAGAGGCCCTGGTGATGCACACAGAGGCCCTGGTAATGCACACAGAGGCCCTGGTGATGCATACAGAGGCCCTGCTGATGACTGAGGGGATGTGTGAAAAAGTGGTATCATAGGCGACGAGTCTTCCTGAGGTCTGCAAGCCTGCCTTGGCTCCTGAGTCCACCGAGGTGAAGTATGGAGCTCTCCAAGCACGCAGAGGCCCTGGTAATGCACACAGAGGCCCTGGTGATGCAAACAGAGGCCCTGCTGATGGCTGAGGGGATGTGTGAACAAGTGGGGTCGTAGGCGACGAGTCTTCCTGAGGTCTGTAAGCCTGCCTTGGCTCCTGAGGCCACCGAGGTGAAGTATGGAGCTCTCCAAGCACGCAGAGGCCCTGGTAATGCACACAGAGGCCCTGGTGATGCATACAGAGGCCCTGCTGATGGCTGAGGGGATGTGTGAACAAGTGGGGTCGTAGGCGACGAGTCTTCCTGAGGTCTGTAAGCCTGCCTTGGCTCCTGAGGCCACCTAGGTGGAGTATGGAGCTCTTCAAGCATGCAGAGGCCCTGGTGATGCACACAGAGGCCCTGGTGATGCACACAGAGGCCCTGGTAATGCACACAGAGGCCCTGGTGATGCATACAGAGGCCCTGCTGATGGCTGAGGGGAAGTGTGAACAAGTGGGGTCGTAGGCGACGAGTCTTCCTGAGGTCTGCAAGCCTGCCCTGGCTCCCGAGGCCACCAAGGTGGAGTATGGAGCTCTCCAAGCACGCAGAGGCCCTGGTGATGCACACAGAGGCCCTGGTAATGCACACAGAGAACCTGCTGATGGCTGAGGGGATGTGTGAACAAGTGGGGTCGTAGGCGACGAGTCTTCCTGAGGTCTGTAAGTCTGCCTTGGCTCCCGAGGCCACCTAGGTGGAGTATGGAGCTCTCCAAGCATGCAGAGGCCCTGGTGATGCACACAGAGGCCCTGGTAATGCACACAGAGGCCCTGGTGATGCATACAGAGGCCCTGCTGATGGCTGAGGGGATGTGTGAACAAGTGGGGTCGTAGGCGACTAGTCTTCCTGAGGTCTGTAAGCCTGCCTTGGCTCCTGAGGCCACTTAGGTGGAATATGGAGCTCTCCAAGCCTGCAGAGACCCTGGTGATGCACACAGAGGCCCTGGAAAATGCACACAGAGGCCCTGGTGATGCATACAGAGGCCCTGCTGATGGCTGAGGGGATGTGTGAACAAGTGGGGTCGTAGGCGACGAGTCTTCCTGAGGTCTGCAAGCCTGCCTTGGCTCCTGAGTCCACCGAGGTGAAGTATTGAGCTCTCGAAGCACGCAGAGGCCCTGGTAATGCACACAGAGGCCCTGGTGATGCAAACAGAGGCCCTGCTGATGGCTGAGGGGATGTGTGAACAAGTGGGGTCCAAGGCGTCGAGTCTTCCTGAGGTCTGTAAGCCTGCCTTGGCTCCTGAGGCCACCGAGGTGAAGTATGGAGCTCTCCAAGCATGCAGAGGCCCTGGTAATGCACACAGAGGCCCTGGTGATGCATACAGAGGCCCTGCTGATGGGATGTGTGAACAAGTGGGGTCGTAGGCGACGAGTCCTCCTGAGGTCTGTAAGCCTGCCTTGGCTCCTGAGGCCACCAAGGTGGAGTATGGAGCTCTCCAAGCACGCAGAGGCCCTGGTGATGCACACAGAGGCCCTGTTAATACACACAGAGGCCCTGCTGATGGCTGAGGGGATGTGTGAACAAGTGGGGTCGTAGGTGACGAGTCTTCCTGAGGTCTGTAAGTCTGCCTTGGCTCCCGAGGCCACCTAGGTGGAGTATGGAGCTCTCCAAGCACGCAGAGGCCCTGGTGATGCACACAGTGGCCCTGGTGATGCACACAGAGGCCCTGGTAATGCACACAGAGGCCCTGGTGATGCATACAGAGGCCCTGCTGATGGCTGAGGCGAAGTGTGAACAAGTGGGGTTGTAGGCGACGAGTCTTCCTGAGGTCTGCAAGCCTGCCTTGGCTCCCGAGGCCACCAAGGTGGAGTATGGAGCTCTCCAAGCACGCAGAGGCCCTGGTGATGCACACAGAGGCCCTGGTAATGCACACAGATGCCCTGGTGATGCATACAGAGGCCCTGCTGATGGCTGAGAGGATGAGTGAACAAGTGGGGTCGTAGGCGACGAGTCTTCCTGAGGTCTGTAAGCCTGCCTTGGCTCCTGAGGCCACTTAGGGGGAATATGGAGCTCTCCAAGCCTGCAGAGGCCCTGGTGATGCACACAGAGGCCCTGGTAATGCACACAGAGGCCCTGGTGATGCATACAGAGGCCCTGCTGATGGCTGAGGGGATGTGTGAACAAGTGGGGTCGTAGGCGACGAGTCTTCCTGAGGTCTGCAAGCCTGCCTTGGCTCCTGAGTCCACCGAGGTGAAGTATTGAGCTCTCGAAGCACGCAGAGGCCCTGGTAATGCACACAGAGGCCCTGGTGATGCAAACAGAGGCCCTGCTGATGGCTGAGGGGATGTGTGAACAAGTGGGGTCGTAGGCTACGAGTCTTCCTGAGGTCTGTAAGCCTGCCTTGGCTCCTGAGGCCACCTAGGTAGAGTATGGAGCTCTTCAAGCATGCAGAGGCCCTGGTGATGCACACAGAGGCCCTGGTAATGCACACAGAGGCCCTGGTGATGCATGCAGAGGCCCTGCTGATGGCTGAGGGGAAGTGTGAACAAGTGGGGTCGTAGGCGACGAGTCTTCCTGAGGTCTGCAAGCCTGCCTTGGCTCCTGAGGCCACCTGGGTGGGGTATGGAGCTCTGCAAGCAAACAGAGGCCCTGGTGATGCACACAGAGGCCCTGCTGCTGCATATAGAGGCCCTGCTGATGGCTGAGGGGATGTGTGAACAAGTGGGGTCGTAGGCGACGAGTCTTCCTGAGGTCTGCAAGCCTGCCCTGGCTCCCGAGGCCACCAAGGTGGAGTATGGAGCTCTCCAAGCACGCAGAGGCCCTGGTGATGCACACAGAGGCCCTGGTAATGCACACAGAGAACCTGCTGATGGCTGAGGGGATGTATGAACAAGTGGGGTCGTAGGCGACGAGTCTTCCTGAGGTCTGTAAGTCTGCCTTGGCTCCTGAGGCCACCGAGGTGGAGTATGGAGCTCTCCAAGCACGCAGAGGCCCTGGTGATGCACACAGAGGCCCTGGTAATGCACACAGAGGCCCTGGTGATGCATACAGAGGCCCTGCTGATGGCTGAGGGGATGTGTGAAAAAGTGGGATCATAGGCGACGAGTCTTCCTGAGGTCTGCAAGCCTGCCTTGGCTCCTGAGGTCACCGAGGTGAAGTATGGAGCTCTCCAAGCACGCAGAGGCACTGGTAATGCACACAGAGGCCCTGGTGATGCATACAGAGGCCCTGCTGATGACTGAAGGGATGTGTGAACAAGTGGGGTCGTAGGCGACGAGTCTTCCTGAGGTCTGTAAGCCTGCCTTGGCTCCTGAGGCCACCTAGGTGGAGTATGGAGCTCTCCAAGCACGCAGAGGCCCTGGTGATGCACACAGTGGCCCTGGTAATGCACACAGAGGCCCTGGTGATGCATACAGAGGCCCTGCTGATGGCTGAGGGGATGTGTGAACAAGTGGGGTCGTAGGCGACGAGTCTTCCTGAGGTCTGCAAGCCTGCCTTGGCTCCTGAGGCCACCTAGGTGGAGTATGGAGCTCTGCAAGCACACAGAGGCCCTGGTGATGCACACAGAGGCCCTGCTGATGGCATGTGTGAACAAGTGGGGTCGTAGGCGACGAGTCTTCCTGAGGTCTGTAAGCCTGCCTTGGCTCCTGAGGCCACCAAGGTGGAGTATGGAGCTCTCCAAGCACACAGAGGCCCTGGTGATGCACACAGAGTCCCTGGTAATACACACAGAGGCCCTGCTGATGGCTGAGGGGATTTGTGAACAAGTGGGGTCGTAGGTGACGAGTCTTCCTGAGGTCTGTAAGTCTGCCTTGGCTCCCGAGGCCACCTAGGTGGAGTATGGAGCTCTCCAAGCACGCAGAGGCCCTGGTGATGCACACAGTGGCCCTGGTAATGCACACAGAGGCCCTGGTGATGCATACAGAGGCCCTGCTGATGGCTGAGGGGATGTGTGAACAAGTGGGGTCGTAGGCGACAAGTCTTCCTGAGGTCTGTAAGCCTGCCTTGGCTCCTGAGGCCACCGAGGTGGAGTATGGAGCTCTCCAAGCCCGCAGAGGCCCTGGTGATGCACACAGAGACCCTGATAATGCACACAGAGGCCCTGGTGATGCATACAGAGGCCCTGCTGATGGCTGAGGGGATGTGTGAACAAGTGGGGTCGTAGGCGACGAGTCTTCCTGAGGTCTGAAAGTCTGCCTTGGCTACTGAGGCCACCTAGGTGGAGTATGGAGCTCTCCAAGCACGCAGAGGCCCTGGTGATGCACACAGAGGCCCTGGTAATGCACACAGAGGCCCTGCTGATGCATACAGAGGTCCTGCTGATGGCTGAGGGGATGTGTGAACAAGTGGGGTCATAGGCGACGAGTCTTCCTGAGGTCTGTAAGCCTGCCTTGGCTCCTGAGGCCACCTAGGTGGAGTATGGTGCTCTCCAAGCATGCAGAGGCCCTGGTGATGCACACAGAGGCCCTGGTAATGCACACAGTGGCCCTGCTGATGCATACAGAAGCCCTGCTGATGCACACAAAGGCCCTGGTGATGCACACAGAGGCCATGGTGATGCACCCAGAGGCCCTGCTGATGGCTGAAGGGATGTGTGAACAAGTGGGGTCCTGGTGACGAGTCTTCCCGAGGTCTGCAAGCCTGCCTTAGGTCCTGAGGCCACCTAGGTCGAGAGGTGGAGTATGGAGCTCTCCAAGCACGCAGAGGCCCTGGTGATGCACACAGAGGCCCTGGTGCAGGGGCGGCTCCTCCACGTGGGTGTCGGAGCATCGCCCACTGCTTCCTCGCAGTGCGAGAAGCAGAAACGTAAAATGGTATAATTACCGTTTTACGTTTCTGCTTCTCGCACTGCGAGAAACAGAAGAAGGGTATGCCTGGTTGGGGGCGGGTGGGTGGGCGGGTCGGGGAGGAGTGGCTAGCCCAATGTTATGGGCGCTGACTGTTTGGTCGGCCCCAGGGCCGACCAAACCAGTCATAGCACTCTCCGTTTTCTTCATGTTGGCTGTTGCGCAGCCTGCATGAAGAAAACGGCCTCCCCATAGACGCTTGTATGGACGGCGTCCTAGCCAATCACAACGCTGCCATTGCAGCATTGTGATTGGCTTAGGGGACGAGAGGGAGGCTGCCTGCTTCTGCTTCCTGTGAGCAGAGAGCAGGAGACGCGACGCGGGAGTCCGGGACCGGAGGAGAAGGTAAGTTTTTTTTAAATTTTTTATTTTATTAAATTAACCCTCCACCCCCTCCGCCCCCCACCCGTGATTTATGCTGGCCGCGACTGCCCTGGTGATGCACACAGAGGCCCTGCTGATGCACACAGAGGCCCTGCTGATGGCTGAGGGGATGTGTGGACAAGTGGGGCCGTAGGCGACGAGTCTTCCTGAGGTCTACAAGCCTGCCTTGGCTACTGAGGCCACCTAGGTAGAGTATGGAGCTCTGCAAGCACACAGAGGCCCTGGTGATGCACACAGAGGCTCTGGTGATGCACACAGAGGCCCTGCTGATGCACACAGAGGTTCTGCTGATGGCTCAGGGGGTGTGTGAACAAGTGGGGTCGTAGGCGATGAGTCTTCCTGAGGTCTGCAAGCCTGCCTTGGCTCCTGAGGCCATCTAGGTGGAGTATGGAGCTCTGCAAGCGTGCAGAGGCCCTGGTGATGCACACAGAGGCCCTGGTGATGCACACAGAGGCCCTGGTGATGCACACAGAGGCGCTGATGATGCACACAGAGGCCCTGCTGATGCACACAGAGGCCCTGCTGATGCACACAGAGGCCCTGGTGATTCAGACAGAGGCCCTGGTAATGCACATATAGGCCCTGCTGATGCATGCAGAGGCCCTGGTGATGCACACAGAGGCCCTGCTGATGGCGGAGGGGATGTGTGAACAAGTGGGGTCGTAGGCAACGAGTCGTCCTGAGGTCTGCAAGCCTGCCTTGGCTCTTGAGGCCACCTAGGTCGAGAGGTGGTGTATGGAGCTCTCCAAGCACGCAGAGGCCTTGGTGATGCACACAGAGGCCCTGGTGATGCACACAAAGGCCCCGGTGATGCACACAGGGGCCCTGCTGATGCACACTGGGGCTCTGCTGATGCACACAGAGGCCTCGGTGATGCACACAGGGGCCCTGCTGATGCACACAGAGGCCCTGCTGATGCACACATAGGCCCTGCTGATGCACACAGAGGCCCTGGTGATGCACACAGGGGCCCTGCTGATGCACACAGGGGCCCTGGTGATGCACACAAAGGCCCTGGTGATGCACACAGAGGCCCCGTTGATGCACACAGGGGCCCTGCTGATGCCCACAGAGGCCCCGGTGATGCACACAGGGGCCCTGCTGATGCACACAGGGGCCCTGGTGATGTACACAAAGGCCCTGGTGATGCACACAGAGGCCCCGCTGATGCACACAGGGGCCCTGCTGATGCACACAGAGGCCCTGCTGATGCACACTGGGGCCCCGCTGATGCACACAGAGGCCCTGGTGATGCACACAGAGGCCCTGGTAATGCACATATAGGCCCTGCTGATGCACGCAGAGGCCCTGGTGATGCACACAGAGGCCCAGCTGATGGCGGAGGGGATGTGTGAACAAGTGGGGTCGTAGGCGACGAGTCTTCCTGATGTCTGTAAGTCTGCCTTGGCTCCCGAGGCCACCTAGGTGGAGTATGGAGCTCTCCAAGCATGCAGAGGCCCTGGTGATGCACACAGAGGCCCTGGTAATGCACTCAGAGGCCCTGGTGATGCATACAGAGGCCCTGCTGATGGCTGAGGGGATGTGTGAACAAGTGGGGTCGTAGGCGACGAGTCTTCCTGAGGTCTGTAAGCCTGCCTTGGCTCCTGAGGCCACTTAGGTGGAATATGGAGCTCTCCAAGCCTGCAGAGGCCCTGGTGATGCACACAGAGGCCCTGGTAATGCACACAGAGGCCCTGGTGATGCATACAGAGGCCCTGCTGATGGCTGAGGGGATGCGTGAACAAGTGGGGTCGTAGGCGACGAGTCTTCCTGAGGTCTGCAAGCCTGCCTTGGCTCCTGAGTCCACCGAGGTGAAGTATGGAGCTCTCGAAGCACGCAGAGGCCCTGGTAATGCACACAGAGGCCCTGGTGATGCAAACAGAGGCCCTGCTGATGGCTGAGGGGATGTGTGAACAAGTGGGGTCGTAGGCGACGAGTCTTCCTGAGGTCTGTAGGCCTGCCTTGGCTCCTGAGGCCACCGAGGTGAAGTATGGAGCTCTCCAAGCACGCAGAGGCCCTGGTAATGCACACAGAGGCCCTGGTGATGCATACAGAGGCCCTGCTGATGGCTGAGGGGATGTGTGAACAAGTGGGGTCGTAGGCGACGAGTCTTCCTGAGGTCTGGAAGCCTGCCTTGGCTCCTGAGGCCACCTAGGTAGAGTATGGAGCTCTTCAAGCATGCAGAGGCCCTGGTGATGCACACAGAGGCCCTGGTAATGCACACAGAGGCCCTGGTGATGCATACAGAGGCCCTGCTGATGGTTGAGGGGAAGTGTGAACAAGTGGGGTCGTAGGCGATGAGTCTTCCTGAGGTCTGCAAGCCTGCCTTGGCTCCTGAGGCCACCTGGGTGGGGTATGGAGCTCTGCAAGCAAACAGAGGCCCTGGTGATGCACACAGAGGCCCTGCTGCTGCATACAGAGGCCCTGCTGATGGCTGAGGGGATGTGTGAACAAGTGGGGTCGTAGGCGACGAGTCTTCCTGAGGTCTGCAAGCCTGCCCTGGCTCCCGAGGCCACCAAGGTGGAGTATGGAGCTCTCCAAGCACGCAGAGGCCCTGGTGATGCACACAGATTCCCTGGTAATGCACACAGAGAACCTGCTGATGGCTGAGGGGATGTATGAACAAGTGGGGTCGTAGGCGACGAGTCTTCCTGAGGTCTGTAAGTCTGCCTTGGCTCCTGAGGCCACCGAGGTGGAGTATGGAGCTCTCCAAGCACGCAGAGGCCCTGGTGATGCACACAGAGGCCCTGGTAATGCACACAGAGGCCCTGGTGATGCATACAGAGGCCCTGCTGATGGCTGAGGGGATGTGTGAAAAAGTGGGATCATAGGCGACGAGTCTTCCTGAGGTCTGCAAGCCTGCCTTGGCTCCTGAGGTCACCGAGGTGAAGTATGGAGCTCTCCAAGCACGCAGAGGCGCTGGTAATGCACACAGAGGCCCTGGTGATGCATACAGAGGCCCTGCTGATGACTGAAGGTATGTGTGAACAAGTGGGGTCGTAGGCGACGAGTCTTCCTGAGGTCTGTAAGCCTGCCTTGGCTCCTGAGGCCACCAAGGTGGAGTATGGAGCTCTCCAAGCACGCAGAGGCCCTGGTGATGCACACAGTGGCCCTGGTAATGCACACAGAGGCCCTGCTGATGGCATGTGTGAACAAGTGGGGTCGTATGCGACGAGTCCTCCTGAGGTCTGTAAGCCTGCCTTGGCTCCTGAGGCCACCTAGGTGGAGTATGGAGCTCTCCAAGCACGCAGAGGCCCTGGTGATGCACACAGAGGCCCTGGTAATGCACACAGAGGCCCTGGTGATACATACAGAGGCCCTGCTGATGGCTGAGGGGATGTGTGAACAAATGGGGTCGTAGGCGACGAGTCTTCCTGAGGCCTGTAAGCCTGCCTTGGCTCCTGAGGCCACCAAGGTGGAGTATGGAGCTCTCCAAGCACGCAGAGGCCCTGGTGATGCACACAGAGGCCCTGGTAATACACACAGAGGCCCTGCTGATGGCTGAGGGGATGTGTGAACAAGTGGGGTCGTAGGTGACGAGTCTTCCTGAGGTCTGTAAGTCTGCCTTGGCTCCCGAGGCCACCTAGGTGGAGTATGGAGCTCTCCAAGCACGCAGAGGCCCTGGTGATGCACACAGTGGCCCTGGTGATGCACACAGAGGCCCTGGTAATGCACACAGAGGCCCTGGTGATGCATACAGAGGCCCTGCTGATGACTGAGGGGAAGTGTGAACAAGTGGGGTCGTAGGCGACGAGTCTTCCTGAGGTCTGCAAGCCTGCCCTGGCTCCCAAGGCCACCAAGGTGGAGTATGGAGCTCTCCAAGCACGCAGAGGCCCTGGTGATGCACACAGAGGCCCTGGTAATGCACACAGAGAACCTGCTGATGGCTGAGGGGATGTGTGAACAAGTGGGGTCGTAGGCGACGAGTCTTCCTGAGGTCTGTAAGTCTGCCTTGGCTCCCGAGGCCACCTAGGTGGAGTATGGAGCTCTCCAAGCATGCAGAGGCCCTGGTGATGGACACACAGAGGCCCTGGTAATGCACACAGAGGCCCTGGTGATGCATACAGAGGCCCTGCTGATGGCTGAGGGGATGTGTGAACAAGTGGGGTCGTAGGCGACGATTCTTTCTGAGGTCTGTAAGCCTGCCTTGGCTCCTGAGGCCACTTAGGTGGAATATGGAGCTCTCCAAGCCTGCAGAGGCCCTGGTAATGCACACAGTGGCCCTGCTGATGCATACAGAAGCCCAGCTGATGCACACAGAGGCCCTGCTGATGGCTGAGGGGATGTGTGAACAAGTGGGGTCGTAGGCGACGAGTCTTCCTGAGGTCTGCAAGCCTGCCTTGGCTCCTGAGTCCACCGAGGTGAAGTATGGAGCTCTCGAAGCACGCAGAGGCCCTGGTAATGCACACAGAGGCCCTGGTGATGCAAACAGAGGCCCTGCTGATGGCTGAGGGGATGTGTGAACAAGTGGGGTCGTAGGCGACGAGTCTTCCTCAGGTCTGTAAGCCTGCCTTGGCTCCTGAGGCCACCGAGGTGAAGTATGGAGCTCTCCAAGCACGCAGACGCCCTGGTAATGCACACAGAGGCCCTGGTGATGCATACAGAGGCCCTGCTGATGGCTGAGGGGATGTGTGAACAAGTGGGGTCGTAGGCGACGAGTCTTCCTGAGGTCTGTAAGCCTGCCTTGGCTCCTGAGGCCACCTAGGTAGAGTATGGAGCTCTTCAAGCATGCAGAGGCCCTGGTGATGCACACAGAGGCCCTGGTAATGCACACAGAGGCCCTGGTGATGCATACAGAGGCCCTGCTGATGGCTGAGGGGAAGTGTGAACAAGTGGGGTCATAGGCGACGAGTCTTCCTGAGGTCTGCAAGCCTGCCTTGGCTCCTGAGGCCACCTGGGTGGGGTATGGAGCTCTGCAAGCAAACAGAGGCCCTGGTGATGCACACAGAGGCCCTGCTGCTGCATACAGAGGCCCTGCTGATGGCTGAGGGGATGTGTGAACAAGTGGGGTCGTAGGCGACGAGTCTTCCTGAGGTCTGCAAGCCTGCCCTGGCTCCCGAGGCCACCAAGGTGGAGTATGGAGCTCTCCAAGCACGCAGAGGCCCTGGTGATGCACACAGAGGCCCTGGTAATGCACACAGAGAACCTGCTGATGGCTGAGGGGATGTATGAACAAGTGGGGTCGTAGGCGACGAGTCTTCCTGAGGTCTGTAAGTCTGCCTTGGCTCCTGAGGCCACCGAGGTGGAGTATGGAGCTCTCCAAGCACGCAGAGGCCCTGGTGATGCACACAGAGGCCCTGGTAATGCACACAGAGGCCCTGGTGATGCATACAGAGGCCCTGCTGATGGCTGAGGGGATGTGTGAAAAAGTGGGGTCGTAGGCGACGAGTCTTCCTGAGGTCTGCAAGCCTGCCTTGGCTCCTGAGGCCACCTAGGTGGAGTATGGAGCTCTGCAAGCACACAGAGGCCCTGGTGATGCACACAGAGGCCCTGCTGATGGCATGTGTGAACAAGTGGGGTCGTAGGCGACGAGTCCTCCTGAGGTCTGTAAGCCTGCCTTGGCTCCTGAGGCCACCTAGGTGGAGTATGGAGCTCTCCAAGCACGCAGAGGCCCTGGTGATGCACACAGAGGCCCTGGTAATGCACACAGAGGCCCTGGTGATACATACAGAGGCCCTGCTGATGGCTGAGGGGATGTGTGAACAAATGGGGTCGTAGGCGACGAGTCTTCCTGAGGTCTGTAAGCCTGCCTTGGCTCCTGAGGCCACCAAGGTGGAGTATGGAGCTCTCCAAGCACGCAGAGGCCCTGGTGATGCACACAGAGGCCCTGGTAATACACACAGAGGCCCTGCTGATGGCTGAGGGGATGTGTGAACAAGTGGGGTCGTAGGTGACGAGTCTTCCTGAGGTCTGTAAGTCTGCCTTGGCTCCCGAGGCCACCTAGGTGGAGTATGGAGCTCTCCAAGCACGCAGAGGCCCTGGTGATGCACACAGTGGCCCTGGTAATGCACATAGAGGCCCTGGTGATGCATACAGAGGCCCTGCTGATGGCTGAGGGGATGTGTGAACAAGTGGGGTCGTAGGCGACGAGTCTTCCTGAGGTCTGTAAGCCTGCCTTGGCTCCTGAGGCCACCGAGGTGGAGTATGGAGCTCTCCAAGCCCGCAGAGGCCCTGGTGATGCACACAGAGACCCTGATAATGCACACAGAGGCCCTGGTGATGCATACAGAGGCACTGCTGATGGCTGAGGGGATGTGTGAACAAGTGGGGTCGTAGGCGACGAGTCTTCCTGAGGTCTGAAAGTCTGCCTTGGCTACTGAGGCCACCTAGGTGGAGTATGGAGCTCTCCAAGCACGCAGAGGCCCTGGTGATGCACACAGAGGCCCTGGTAATGCACACAGAGGCCCTGCTGATGCATACAGAGGTCCTGCCTATGGCTGAGGGGATGTGTGAACAAGTGGGGTCATAGGCGACGAGTCTTCCTGAGGTCTGTAAGCCTGCCTTGGCTCCTGAGGCCACCTAGGTGGAGTATGGTGCTCTCCAAGCATGCAGAGGCCCTGGTGATGCACACAGAGGCCCTGGTAATGCACACATGGCCCTGCTGATGCGTACAGAAGCCCTGCTGATGCACACAAAGGCCCTGGTGATGCACACAGAGGCCATGGTGATGCACCCAGAGGCCCTGCTGATGGCTGAAGGGATGTGTGAACAAGTGGGGTCCTGGTGACGAGTCTTCCCGAGGTCTGCAAGCCTGCCTTAGGTCCTGAGGCCACCTAGGTCGAGAGGTGGAGTATGGAGCTCTCCAAGCACGCAGAGGCCCTGGTGATGCACACAGAGGCCCTGGTGCAGGAGCGGCTCCTCCACGTGGGTGTCGGAGCGTCGCCCCACTGCTTCCTCGCAGTGCGAGAAGCAGAAACGTAAATGGTATAATTACCATTTTACGTTTCTGCTCTCGCACTGCGAAGCTGAAGAAGGGCATGCCTGGTTGGGGGCGGGTGGGTGGGCGGGTCGGGGAGGAGTGGCTAGCCCAATGTTATGGGCGCTGACTGTTTGGTCGGCTCCAGGGCCGACCAAACCAGTCATAGCACTCTCCGTTTTCTTCATGTTGGCTGTTGCGCAGCCTGCATGAAGAAAACGGCCTCCCCATAGACGCTTGTATGGACGGCGTCCTAGCCAATCACAACGCTGCCATTGCAGCATTGTGATTGGCTTAGGGGACGAGAGGGAGGCTGCCTGCTTCTGCTTCCTGTGAGCAGAGAGCAGGAGACGCGGCAGCGGAGTCCGGGACCGGAGGTGAAGGTAAGTTTTTAAATTTTTTATTTTATTAAATTAACCCTCCACCCCTCCGCCCCCACCCGTGATTTATGCTGGCCGCGACTGCCCTGGTGATGCACACAGAGGCCCTGCTGATGCACACAGAGGCCCTGCTGATGGCTGAGGGGATGTGTGGACAAGTGCGGCCGTAGGCGACGAGTCTTCCTGAGGTCTACAAGCCTGCCTTGGCTACTGAGGCCACCTAGGTAGAGTATGGAGCTCTGCAAGCACACAGAGGCCCTGGTGATGCACACAGAGGCTCTGGTGATGCACACAGAGGCCCTGCTGATGCACACAGAGGTTCTGCTGATGGCTCAGGGGGTGTGTGAACAAGTGGGGTCGTAGGCGACGAGTCTTCCTGAGGTCTGCAAGCCTGCCTTGGCTCCTGAGGCCATCTAGGTGGAGTATGGAGCTCTGCAAGCGTGCAGAGGCCCTGGTGATGCACACAGAGGCCCTGGTGATGCACACAGAGGCCCTGGTGATGCACACAGAGGCGCTGGTGATGCACACAGAGGCCCTGCTGATGCACACAGAGGCCCTGCTGATGCACACAGAGGCCCTGGTGATTCAGACAGAGGCCCTGGTAATGCACATATAGGCCCTGCTGATGCATGCAGAGGCCCTGGTGATGCACACAGAGGCCCTGCTGATGGCGGAGGGGATGTGTGAACAAGTGGGGTCGTAGGCAACGAGTCGTCCTGAGGTCTGCAAGCCTGCCTTGGCTCTTGAGGCCACCTAGGTCGAGAGGTGGTGTATGGAGCTCTCCAAGCACGCAGAGGCATTGGTGATGCACACAGAGGCACCTGTGATGCACACAAAGGCCCCGGTGATGCACACAGGGGCCCTGCTGATGCACACAGGGGCCCTGCTGATGCACACAGGGGCCCTGCTGATGCACACAGAGGCCTCGGTGATGCACACAGGGGCCCTGCTGATGCACACAGAGGCCCTGCTGATGCACACATAGGCCCTGCTGATGCACACAGAGGCCCTGGTGATGCACACAGGGGCCCTGGTGATGCACACAGGGGCCCTGGTGATGCACACAAAGGCCCTGGTGATGCACACAGAGGCCCCGTTGATGCACAAAGGGCCCTGCTGATGCCCACAGAGGCCCCGGTGATGCACACAGGGGCCCTGCTGATGCACACAGGGGCCCTGGTGATGTACACAAAGGCCCTGGTGATGCACACAGAGGCCCCGCTGATGCACACAGGGGCCCTGCTGATGCACACAGAGGCCCTGCTGATGCACACAGGGGCCCCGCTGATGCACACAGAGGCCCTGGTGATGCACACCGAGGCCCTGGTAATGCACATATAGACCCTGCTGATGCACGCAGAGGCCCTGGTGATGCACACAGAGGCCCAGCTGATGGCGGAGGGGATGTGTGAACAAGTGGGGTCGTAGGCAACGAGTCTTCCTGAGGTCTATAAGCCTGCCTTGGCTCCTGAGGCCACCTAGGTGGAGTATGGAGCTCTGCAAGCACGCAGAGGCCCTGCTGATGCACGCAGAGGCCCTGGTGATGCACACAGGGGCCCTGCTGATGCACACAGAGGCCCTGGTGATGTACACAAAGGCCCTGGTGATGCACAAAGAGGCCCCGCTGATGCACACAGGGGCACTGCTGATGCACACAGAGGCCCCGGTGATGCACACAGGGGCCCTGCTGATGCACACTGAGGCCCCGCTGATGCACACTGAGGCCCTGCTGATGCACACAGAGGCCCTGGTGATGCACACAGGGGCCCTGCTGATGCACACAGAGGCCCTGGTGATGCACACAGAGGCCCTGGTGATGGCTGAGATGCTGTTGAACTGCAGTTGCACTCACTGGTGGTTCGGAGGATGGTTCTGTGGGGTCAGGGCCGGCGCTAGGCATGGGCAGTGTGGGCAGCTGCCCAGGGCCTCGCGCTCAGCTGAAAAACAGGGGGCCCCGCTTCTGTGTGAAAGGCCACACTTTCACAGTTAGCCCACCTGCTCCTACGAGGCCCCCTGCCCCACACTATCACAATACACATCTTGAGTCGACCTTGCTGGTCAGGACGTCGTCGTGGCATTCCTGGGGGTGCAGGGGTGGGGGAAGGTACAAACAGAGTGGGGAAGGCACAGCAGCCAGGCCAGCAATTATGGCTCACAGTGTCAGGGGAGGGGCAGCACCTCTGTTAAGTACCGGCCATTCCCTTTCTCCATTTTGTTGCTAGGTGACAGAAGGCCCCTTTGTTTCCAGGACCAGCCAGACACAGGTAAGGCGAGGTGGATGAGGGGAGGAGGGAGTAGCCAGATCAACTGGCTTTTGTTAACTTTTACATCACCCATTTTTTTTTATGGGAATGTGTATTTAAAATGTATGTAGTACTGCCGGTGCTAGGGCAGTGTTTTACAAAATGCCTCGTTACTGCTTTGAAGGCCCAGGGAGGGGGCCCCTTTCCCTGGGCCTCTAAGCACTAGAGCAAGCTGCGAGGTCCAGGTGTGGGGGCCCCTTCCCTGGGCCTTGTAGCCAGTACTCCCTCTTTTCTTTCCTTTATTTGTTCCCCTGTGAAATTAATCCAAAATATAAAAACGCTTTTGCTGGAAAGGTCGTCTTTTTCTGACATTTTCACTTCCAAAGTGCAGCCTTGGGATGGAGAGAAATAAAAGGTTCAAAATGTAAAAAATAACTAAAGCAAGACAGAGTGGGTCGAAAAGGGGCCAGATTGATTTTATTCACACCCAAAACACATTAGTGCCACTTTACAGAGTTTGCCAGTGAAGCGCTACTTTTTGTTTTCCTCGGGTGGGGAAGTGCACCATTCCTGGATGTACTGCAATACCTGCTTGATGGGTGGATTCGAAAACAAAATGCATACTGCGGCTCTGTATTCACGAATGTGGTCTTTTTAAACCATATTGCTTACGTTTTGTAAGGAGATAAGCAATGGACATTGAAACTGGTCCCTTCCGGCCCTGTAGTCATGGCCTTAACTTTTCATGCAAAAGCACTCATTGATTTCTGAATAATAAGTGCAAAAGCGTTAAGGTAACCATGTTGTTCCTGCTTACATTTCACATGCTTTTACTTAATCTTGCATTCCTTATGAGTGTTTGCTTTTTCCAGGATGTTGTCACTTTTTTTTAGGCAGCATATTGCTCTTGTCTAGTGCATAATTTGAATTGAGTCGCCTCAGGTGTTTATAGTGGGGTGCAATTGGGTTGTAGTTGAAGGCAGTGCGAGTTTCTCTCAGTGGGGCAGTATGGTGTTCAGTGGGGGAGAGGATGTGGCACTATGGTCAGAGCTGCCGAATTTGGAACTGGGTAACCAGGTTCAGCCTTCATGACCAGTCCACCAGACCACTCTCCTGAGAGAGCACATTTCCATGCTAGACCTTAGAAGGCCCCGAAAGACCTTAGAAGAGTGGTGTCTGAGCACCAGCAGGTGGACCATAGCGGTGGCAAGTGTGGGTTAACCTTGAAGGCCTGTCCACTACAACCCCTATTGAAGCTCACCTCGAGTCTTTTGGGCAGGCCTACGAAGCAGCACACCCTAGAGCAACAGTGACTCTGTCATTGAGGTCACAGGACCCTTGAGGAGGACGGCTCTAGGGCGGTGCGACCGATGAGATCACACTGAGGCACTGACTTTGTGTGAGGGCGTCATGATTGCAAGTATATTATGTTTCTAAAAGCCCTTGCTGCCTCCTTCCTGGCCTCCAGCAATTATCGGCAACAATAAAAATGTCATGATAACTCCGGTGATTAATGTTCTTCCTAGAGAGAGATGGAGTTTTGTCAAGTGGAAGTTTTGACTTGTGGAAAGGTAGCACAGAGGGTTAATGTGCCTGCTGCAAAGAACATGTACCATGCAGATCACTAAGTCCACATAATGTAAAAAGGCCAGTGGGTTACTGCTTTTGTCAGAGAGATCCTATTGTTACTTGCAGTTTATAAGTCAAAATCCTAACATAGAACAATGAGCTATTAACTGTCATCTAAGAGCTGCATGCAAACTGCAAGGTATAAATTACAGCATTATGGTTTTTCCCCAGCCTTTGATTATCCTAATGTTGCAAAAAGAGTTCATTTGGACAGAAATCAATTCTGGTTATTAAAGAGAACCCCCAACCATGGTATTACGTTCTAAATTCAGAGTTTGTGTTTCTCCAGATCAATCACTATTAAACTATACTGCCTACTAGTATGATTGTCATGTGACTCCTAGTCCTTTGTCTTATGTAACATTACCTCTTGTGATTTACACACTTAGGATTGATTGTCTCTGTGTAATGTGTGATATAAAGTTCTCTGACACCCTACACTGGTATCAGTGGCGCTGTAAATCAAATTAAATGCATCTGAGCGAGAATGTGGTTATGGAGACTTGAGGAGCACTGTTAAAGGGTGGTAGTGAGGGAATCCGTGGCAGAGCGAGTCATTGGGGGGCACCAACATTGTCGCACAGGGCTCCACCAGCGCTAAAGGCGGCCACTTCTACTTCCTACAGTTCTAACACCAAATCAAAAACGTTGATTTGAAAACCCCTTGAATCTGAAGCATACCTTCAAGTCAATGTATGATTTATCAGTGGTCTCGGTTGTTCTAAGTCTTTTTTATTTATGTACAATCTTTATTTGTCTGCAATGGTGTCTTGTAATTTTGTACTATATGTGTTGTGTTTTTGCACTTAACATAATTCTGGCGAGTAAAGAGCCCACACACAAAAGAGATTGTCCTACGTCTCTTACCATGTGCGTGTGGGATACTGGTGAGAGGATTTACGTTAAAACAAATTGCAAAGTTAAAATGTCATCCTAAGGTAGCACAATAATGGCACAGAAAGATAAGGGAGCCTTTTGAAATTTGCAATTATATCCATGGTGTGAGAGGTTTTCTCTTGTCATTTTATATTTTGAATGATCCGCCCCTCATTACCTCAACAGGATCTCCCCCCTTTATGAGGCAGAACTGGAAATTGTATCATGCACTCATCTGGAAACAATCAGTTAACGAGGAGTAAATAATATACATCTTTGTGAGACCTGTGCCTAGCTTTTCCATCCAATGTGACAAATGTAATCCATTTAATACAGTTTTAAAATATATGGACTTATTTCATTTGTATATTTATATTTTTGTCCATGTTACTGATATCCACGTTCGGTCTCTTCAGTGATGCCAAATAAGATCAATAGTCCTGCGATGTCACTTTCTGTGATGTCACTTCTTGTGATGTTACCAAGGGCGGCTCCTCCACTAGGGCGGAGGAGTGTCACCACCAGCTTGCTCGCAGTGCGAGAAGCAGAAACACAAAATGCTAAAACTACCATTTTATGTTTCTGCTTCTCGCACTCGTGAAGCAGAAGTGTTTGGTTGGGGGCGGGCGGGTCTGCTTTAGGGCAGGGGGAGTACCTTGCCCACTGCTAAGAGCGCTGACTGTTTGGTCGGTCCTCCGGGGCCGACCAAACCAGTCATGTGCACTCTGGCCTTTCTCCATGTAGGCTGCAATGCAGCCTACATGGAGAAAATGGCCTCCCATAGGCGCCTGGCTGGTCGGCGACCCGACCAATCACAATGCTGCCATTGCAGCGTTGTGATTGGCTTAGGGGAGGGGAGGGAGGCTGCCTGCTTTCTGTTCCTGCCAGAGGCAGGAAAGCAGGAGAGCAGGCCAGGAGCAGAGACGACGCGAGGCCCGGGAAGGTAAGTTTGTTTTATTTTTAAATTAACCCCCCCCCACGCGCGAACCCCCGTGAGACCCTCCACCCGCGAGTCACGCCGGACGCGACTGGATGTTACATGCAAATTAGAGGGGCCTCACATCTTCCCTTTCGCCCGGGCCCCAGAAGTTCTAGGACCGGCCCTGTGTGGGGTTGATGGTGCTTTTGCATCCATGTTGGTGAGCGCATTGGTGCCCGAGTGCAGGGAAGAGTGCACCGCTGTTGTAGATGACAGAGCTCTGTTGTAAGCCCTGCACTGGCGCCAGGGTCTCACCTTCTGGCACCACACATAAGTGGAGGGCAAAGATGTGCAAATTGTCCAGGAGGGCTGTCAGTGAAACCGTGAGGGTTAGGGATGCGCTTTCACAAATCCGAAAAGTCCTGAGTCCTTTATGCAGTTCTGTGCAGGATGCCTGGAGGGACCTCCTCCATTGGTTGGAGTCCTCGGCACATCAACAGTAATACGTCACCTTCTACCATCTTTAATACACCTTGTGCAGATCCGTGCTGTGGCCAGTAAGGAGCACCAAAAGCAATGTTTATAAACCTGTCATGTTTGTCTGTTACTGCAAAAGTGACGAATAGTGGATTTATTTCTTATTTGCAGTGTATCTTGTTGTGTCGCATCATGCATTAAATAAAGATCAAGTTAAAAAAAGAAAACAGAATACTAATCATTGTGTGCAGGAAAAGATCAAAATAGCATGCCCCGTTGACTGGGCCCATGCTACAGAACACATAACATATGCATTTGAAAAAAGCATGTTTACCGCTGAAGGAAGTTTCATGCAGAATAACAGGTTTAATATCACCCCACGGAATGGGAGCCATCTCATTGACCAGAAGGATGAAATGCTGAGCGAACGGATGCGGATTTGAAGCTGTGACCATGAAGTCAAACACAGATTCTTGGAGTGGAGGCAGAGTCCACTGTGCCACCGACAAGGACACAACCAGTGGGTGGGATGTTCTTTCCTGGATATAGATGGATCTCTTCACCAAACAGGAAAAAGTCAAAATAGGATCCCTTCATTCCAGGTGAAGGATTGAAGCTTAAATAAACTCATCGGAACTATGTGACTAGTGCTCCTAATCACTGCGGATGTGGCATTACGGAACTTGACAACATTTTGCCCTTATTACTAACTTGCTCTCTGTATGGAAATTTAAAGCAAAAACACCCGAGGGCCACTTTGGTAAAAGGTGGGGACAGCATCCGAGGCCCTTTCATTTTTATGTGATCTCTAAATTGTATGTGTCCCTTCATTTTCTTTAGCTGTGGCAATTTTTTAAGGATTGGTCTAAAGTAATGTATAGTATTATTTTATTTATTCATATTTTTTTAGTGTGTCCATAATTTACTTTATGAATATGTGGCATGCATTAACACAACATTTCTGATGTCAATAAGAGTCTTTGATCCAATGAACTACAATAAAATGAACTGAATAACTCTCCAAGAAAGGAATGACTGAAGAGGGCTGGCCCAAATTCCTCTTTTTGTATTATTAGTTTTGTGTATTATTTGCAAAAGATCTGGCAGCCAGCTAAAGCTTATCCTTTTAGCAGACCTAAATAATCAGTTCACAGATACTCAGGGCCATCCTTCGAGAGCGGTATGGGGTGCAGCCCCTTCTGTGCAATGGTTGCATGACAGAGTGACTCACCCTTTCCCTGTAGTCAAGTGTGGTAAATTGTTTGCTAATAACCACATGTAAATCAACAAAGAGGGAGTGAGAGGGATTATAAGCAAGGTCCATCATCAAAGGATATGAATAGTCTGCAAAGTTTCTGAAATGCTGGCAACAAGTATACCCTGTCACTTTAAAATGCCTGCCACCGCTTGCAACTCTCATTAGGATCATGTGGCTTCTTGGGATATGTAGTTTCCTGACTGATCTCATACCTCTTGCATAGCATGTCCAGTGAAGATGCAAGACCTCTCTCCAAGAGGCACCCACACTCCGTACACATTGCCAACCTCTCCTGCTTCTGAAAGCGTGCATGGTCAGGATCGCCCTTACTCTAGCCGTACATGGAAAGGTGAGTGCAGGCCATAGATCAGCATAGCCTCTGTACCCCATGTATCTATATCTACCTTGTTACTGCGCTCCTTGGCTACCTAAACTCATGCTCCATCTAGCAACGATGGAAAAAAAGAAAGACTCTGCAATCAACTTCCCCTTTCTTGCTATAGGGACCTTTTTTAAATTTCCATTTATCTCTGGCCATTTCATTAATATTTTGGGTGGAATTTAGGGACTGCAGAGACTTTTTAAGTTTTTTTTTTTCAGGAACGTTAATTTATAACCAAATAACAAAATTAACACATGATTGTATTTATTTAGTCTTGTAATTTCGTCCTAAGAGAAAAGCTGAGACATATCAATTTAAATAAGTACTTTTAGAAGTCTAGGTGAGCAAAATGAAGGGTGGTCGTTGAAACACTTACTGAGACACTAACTAGAAAGAGTACATTAGATCACATACATGAAGTAACACGCCTTAGGGAAAACAGTATACTTCAAAGTCTCAAATGTGTGTGCTAGCTGAGCATTGGGAAAGGCTAGGATGGCAAAAAAATGTACCAGGCTCCCGAAACAGAGAAGAGGTACAGAGTGAACTTTACACAGATGGATCTAGCTAGACAACACTGTCCCACCATTAGTAGGTGGATACTGGGCGGAGCTGGGGTGAGTATGCAATCACTTTGGGTGCTCTCCACGTGCCCCAAGGGCGGTCTCTCTGGACTTCCTGCAGAGCTGGCCAGCAGGGGTGCATGGGGCCTCTGGGGACCAGGGTAGCTCGGTTTGGTTACTATTCAAATACTTATCACATAATTAAAGGAGTGGGTGGGCTTAAGCAATCTGGTGGGTGGGAATGGAAGACACCATCATTTGATTGGCAATGTTCTTCTCCCGCAATGGCCGCTCTTAGGCCGGGCATCAGATCCAGAAAGGCTGGGTCTTTTCAGTCGCACAATTCCAAGACGAGGAGATCACTAAGTGCTATATGGAAGCCTTCATCATAGACCCAAAATATTGCACCGGACCTTTTCACTCAGAGCGGACCTGGATAATTCTGGTTTTGTGGTCATCAATCTCTTTGTTTTGGCCAGCGCACTCCTGACAAGGCTCTCATCTGGAGATGAGGGATTCAACTGTTAAAATTCAGTGAGAAGTGACCTGACCATACTACCGGTTTACAGGCTCTCAGGTTCATGGCCATATTCCTATAGATTACAGGGCCAAAACAGTATTCTTTGTTTGTATGTGGAAGCCTTACACAGTGTAGCTAAAACCTTGAGCAGTCCTTGACTAAGTAAAAGCATGCTGACCCAGGTGTTTCATTTCAAGGGTAACATTTCAAATACCCAGTGAATTTTCACCGTAACCTATAATGCAAAGTTGTTTAAATGCTTGATGTGAATTAAACAGGCATTGGGGACACCGGCGTGCCTCAATTTTATGTAAGCAAACGTTGTTGTATTTGTGGATTTTTTATGTGGACGAGTTTGTCCTTGGATGAATGTAAGCAAGGGATTGTGGATGAAAGAGGCTGTGGGTGGATGAATGGAAAAATTGTTGATAGCACGAGTATGGATGAATGAATGTATTGGATGGGGAAAGGAATGTCCCTTCAGCCACCAAGACCCCCTGAATCTGTCCCAGAATCCCAGGTGAGCAATATGTAACTAAGAAGATATGCCTCAGATGTAATACTGGAAAATAACAGAGTGCAGTGTCCTTTGTACCACAGATGATAGAGCACGATAGGAACTACTTCCCACCCCACAGACTACACTGAGGCATAACCAGGACCATGGAATTTCCCACATAATCCATCAGCTGCTGCATAATGTGCAGATTTTAGCCCAAAAACATTGGGGCATATTCTCAAGGACTCATCGCCGATTTATCGGCACTTTAGCGCCATAAAAGTGGCGATAGATTTATCGCCCCATTCACAAGCTGGTGCAAACTGCCGACATCGCCAGTTTCCCTGCGATAGCTACCGCAAAAAACATCACCACGGATGAGTGCGACAACTAACGCTAATGATATGCAGAGTAGGCGTTCCTGTGCAAAAACACAAGAAAACACCACTTCGCGAGATTCTCAACGACCAGTCAGATCTGCGATGCGAACCAAGAACAGGCGACAAGGCGCGTTAGCAGCAGGGATTTAACACCTGCCTTCTTCTGGTGCTAAGCAGGACGACTACCTGCAGTATGAAAGGGAGCCCAGCCCAGAGCCACATCTGAAGACCAACAGATGCCATGGAGCTACTGATCATGCAGCTCGGAGAACCAAGAGGGCCACAACACCCACCGCCACCACTCCCAGGCCTCCCCCCCCGGACCACCCCCCCCCCCCCGGATTACCACCTAGGCAGCGCAGTACAGCAGATGACCCTAAAACACACCAGCCCCAGAGACTCGATGCCAGAGGAAGCCATTGGCCAACACAGGCTCAAAAGGACAACCATCCCCTGCATCATGTCCCACATTGCCCACAGGCTGACGGTACCAACACAGCGGACAACTAACATCCCCCCGCAGACAAAGCTGCTGGCTGTGCTGCACCTGTTGGCCCCTGGTACCTTCCAACCAACAGCTGCCAGAGTCGGAGGAGTCTCACAGCCAGCCCCATCAAACTCCCTCACACAGGTCATGGATGCATGTCCACAAAAGCAACAGCGGGCCCCTGTATCCGCACCACATGATAGTTCCAATTCGTAGTGTACCTGCGCAACCAACCCCAACGCCAGCTGTGCTAGACGCCTCCGTGCCCCAGACCCAAGATCGTAGTAACCGAAATGTGGGTGCGCCAGGTCATGAAGTCCAGTAGTCAACAGTAGTGTAAAAACAGAACTTTATTACAAATACGCAAACAAACAAAACGAAAAGCTCAGCCAACGCGTTCCATTCCCAACGGGGAACTTCAACAGGGCAACGTGTCTTCAGAAACCTGTGGGAGAAATGGTGACAATGGTCAAACTTCCGTATAGTCACATGCCTAATCTGGTACAGTGTACTGCACTTGGACAAACCGGAATGCTCACAGGCATGATAAATCATGCATGAGAAGACCGTAACAGAAGTTCATGTGGTCGTAACCGCCATAGGAATGAAAAGGAAGGTAACGACCACATGAACTGCTGTTACGGTCACATCATGCAGGACTCATCATACCTGAAGGCATCACGGTGTGTGTCAGCTCGATACCCCTGCCCCTCACTCCCCCCAAACTGTGCAGGAACACCTTGAGACCACGCAAGGGAACTACGCCATAGCTGGCGTCACGCACGTGTTGGGGGCAATTCACAGCACACGTGTACAACTTGTGACCCCTGCCGACACTGCACACAATCACCGCAACAGCAACCACACGCATGCCATCAATGTGCAGACAAAAGTGGACCAACGTGGCCTGTCCACCAATGTCGTCGCAAACTCCCCAGGCAGTGTGCATGATTCCCACATGTCCGCAAGTCCGCCACCAACCAGCGTTTAAAGGATGGCACCAATGGTAATGCACTGGCCATCGGCAAGTACCAACTGAACACACCACACACCTCAACTCCACAACCCTACAACTCACAACTGTGGGAATGCACATGTCACAAATCCACCACCAAAATGACTACTGCGTGTGTCTCAGTCTCTGCAATAACCTGTCCATAGGCCTACACACACGTGGCCGACCACCTTCAATGGGCATATTCACACTGGAGACGAGGTGGCTACGTCCCAAACCAAACCGCGCACATCACGTCATCACATGCAGGGTCGTGTCTGCCAGGGCTGCACCCCCCACCCAGCCACGAGGCCGCCGCTGTGACCGGTGGTGCCTGCGCGATCCTGTGCGCCTGCTGCACCCCAGCCCTGGTCCCCAGACAGGTCCGCCGCCCAGCAATGACTAGCCGCCCCTGCGCACCCAGGCCTCAATGCTCACCTGCCGCCACCGGCATGTCTCCAAGAGGGCCCTCCACGTGCCGGTGCAACCTCCTCAGCCGGTTGCTGGTTTCCGTGCCACAGGCCCCCAGCGCACCCTGCAGCACCGCACCGTGGAGTCATGTGTGTGCTGCCTGCTGCCTGTGCGTACACTGCGGTCCAGCAGGGCACACTGTTCAATATGAGTCTTGATTCGCTGTACGCCGCATCGAGGCCAACGCATCATCGCAGGCCCCACACCCGCTCAGCTCTTCAGGTGGGCCTAACTCAGTGCAACGCAAGTGATCGTCACGTGCCGGTAGGCCCCTGCCAGCCGCAGTGCAGCGGGTGCCACTAACCCTGTGCAATGCAAGTCATGGCCCCGTGCCGGTAGGCCCGTGCCGGACGCAGGCCATCGGGTGCCACTAACTCAGTGCAACGCAAGTCACGGACCCCTCATGACTGAGTTCCGTGGATGCGGGCGCCATCATGTCACCTCCGGCAGTGGGGATGTGCTGTGGTGGGCCCTTTTATTGGCAGGGTCACATGTCCCGTGACGCCTGTGCTGGATGGGTGTGGTGTGGGTGTAAACCAGTCCTCAGGGAGTGGCTGTGGCATGCTGACAATTAGACCAGTGATCAGCAGATCACTACAGGGAAGCCCTGGGACATGTAGCTTTGTCGTCCCCCCCCTGTGAGCGTAAGCGGAGTAGGCTGGGCTGGCATATGCCAGTCCAGCGTAGGGGTGTGAACAATGACCCCTGGGCTCTGGGCGTGCTTCAGTTCTGGGCTGGACAAGGAAGTAACTGATGCTTGTGTCTCTGTTGTAGTGTCTACGCCACACGAACCGCAATCGGCAATGTTGCACCCTGTGACTCAAGTCCCACGACATGAGCAACATGGATGTAAGGGGGAATCACTGACCCTACATCCATCCATACTTTCATACTTGACTGATCAAAGACATGACACATCTGTGCGATTCTGAATGTTTAATTCACATCCAGTGGAGTGTTGCAGCTGGAGCAGTACAGGGCCATGCAAACCCCACTTCACGTTATTGGCCCGTGGAGGGCCAGCCAGAGTCCTTCAGGGAATGACAAGTACATCGAAAGAGGAAGAGTTCAGTCGGCAGTCTGATCGCTGTGTCATTGGTAACCAAACAGAATATGGCAGTCCATGTCGAGGTCCAAGGTGAGTATCGCAGAATGTATCGGGGGACAGTGGAAGGTGATGATGCAAAGGGCAGAACCAAGCAGAAACAGGCCATATGGCGGACATGAATGCTACTGCCTCCTCCTTACCAGTAAGGTTGATTCATCCGCATCTTCGTCCTCTGATGTCACATGTGCCACACACGTGGGTGGTGGTGGATTGCCTGCCGCACTGTGTGCCACTGACACATCAGGGGCCAGAGGTGGATTGCCTGCCACACTGTGAGGCACTGACACATCAGGGGGCGGAGATGTGGATGTAGAAGCAGCAGCAGCATTCATCTGCGCCAGGCCTTGAGGCAGCAATGCCATGACGATGTGCTGCAGGGCATGGAAGGTCCCAGCCACGTCTCGCTGGTGGGCAGCCGTGGCAGCCATTCTTTCCGCCTGCATCCGCTCCATGTTCTCCATGATCCCCCGCATCTGTCCCAACTCCCAGCTGACATTGTTGGAGCCACTCTGACTGGACAGTTGTTCTTGTCTCAGTATCATGACTCCAGTGATGTCAGCCATGGATCGTTGGAGAGCATGGAGAAGACTGTGGGTGTCCGTTAGGATCTGTAAGTGGTCCCTGATGGGAATCAGACACCCATGTATGGCATCAAGTTTGGCTGCCATGAGGTCGAACCCCACCCGCACCTGATCAGCCATCTTCTCCTGGACCTCTAACACACGGGGTTGAAAGGCCATGTGTTGTTCGTGGGGGTCCTGGGAGACAGCCGGGGTGGTAGGTGCTTCCTGCTGTGTGGTCTGTGCAGGGGGTGGGGTCTCCTCGATGCAGCTGGGCTGCCCTGCTCCTGGAGGTGGGGTGCCGAAGCTGTCAATGAGGACTTGGAGGGCTTCGGTGTCGATGTTGGGGATGTCCTCATCGTCATCAGTGAAGAGTTGTTGGGGCTGCTCTGCAGGAGGTGTTGATGCTCCCTCTGCAATGTGAAGGGGAGATGCAGTATTACATTGTGTTCACATGTATGTTGACGCATTGTACAAGTTCACATATAGACTGCATGACAATGTACATTGTGACTGTTTCGGAGGAGCTGCCTATTTGATGAGGGACAGTGGACATTTCAACAACATCACAGATATGTTTGTACTTGTACATTGAAATCTCACATTTCCCTGCTATGCCAAATGTGATTGGCCAGTTTCTACACACAAGCGGCACCTGTTGTGTCCTCTGTCCTGTTGTAAATGTGTTGCAGTTTGTACCACATTGTTGTCAATGCTGATGTGCTCTGAATGTCATGTGTGTGTGCTGCATTTTGGGAGAGTCGCCCCTGCAGCTCTGATTTTGCTGCCCCTTGTCCCTTTCAGGCAGTGTGCCTTTGACTTGTGTGCCCATACAGTGCTGAGATGTTGCAGACTTGGGTGTATTTGGGTCTTGGTGGGAGTTGGGACTCTGGGGCATGGTTTGTCCACAGATGTGTTGTTGACGTCAGGGGTTGTTTGTGCAGGTGGATGTGTCAGAGTGTGACCTGCTCCTTTACGGATGTGGTCCACACTGAGCCACCTCAGTGTGGTGGCGTGCACCATGTCATGATGATCGGACTGCAGCCATGCTAATCGTCATGCAGTGTCACTTGCATTGTCAGTGTGGCTCACTGACATGCAGCTTTGCTGGGTTCAGCACATGTGCATGGGTTGGTTGTAAGATAAGTGATGTGTGGGCGGGCCTCCTCTGGGCACATAGTCGACGGGGGCCTACGTGCTGTTGCTATGTGTGCTGCAGTGTGCCAAGGGGATCAGGGACATGATCCAGAGTCATTGTGGGTGTGCACTGTGCTCCGCTTGATTGTGCATGTGTGCCATTGTGCCCATCTCCACCCGTCCCCCCAGTCCCTGGTCGTTACTCACCCTGTTGCTGTTGTGTCGGGTCATGTTGAGCAGTGTCCGGTCTCCCAACTCCTGCCACCATCTCCCCACTGATGACTGTGGACACCATTTCCTCCATCTCATCCAGTTCCTCCTGTGGCGCTGGACTCCCACCTCCAGTCTGCATTGCTGCCTTCTGGTTGTTGGCGAGTTTCTGCTTGGTCTTGCGCTTCACATCATTCCAGCGCCTCTTGACCTCGTCTATTGTCCTCCTCAGCACTCCGACTGCATTCACCTTGTCCACGATGGACTGCCATGTTCCATTTTCTGTTGCCAATGACACAGTGGAGGTGACGAACAGTTGTTGATGGTGTTCTATCACCTCCGTGATCAGGATCCTGTTTTCCTGCGGACTGAACCGCGTCTTCCTCTTCTTCTTGTCCTTGCCCTTCCCTGACCCCGAGGTCCCAGGCTGGTCCTCCGGGGGGCTTGTGGGGTTCTGGTCGTCCTCTGTACCTGCGCCGGCTGCCTCCATTGTGCTTCGCTGTAGTTTTTTTTTTCTGCTTTTGTAGTGGTTTTTCACGCCTGAAGTGTGTGAATTGCAGGCCTGGCGCTGCTTTTCGCTGTTTGTCTTATCGCGGTTGGGCCCATCGCAACTTTTTTTGCCGTCCCGGTACTGTTATCGCGGACATTTGCCGTGTTATCGGAGTACTATCGCATGTTACCGCCGTGTTGAGAATGCCACGTTGACACAGAGTTATTTTCCCGCGATAGATGGCGATATGATAACTTGCGTCAACCTATTTTGGTGATGTTTATCGCACATTCTTGAGAATATCCCCCATTGTGTCTAGATAAACAGATCAATTGTTAGTAAAAACTCTGCCATGCAGTTTGCCATCCAGCAGCAGGCCCTTTACAAAGTTTAACTGGTCGTAGGCTTTCAGTTGCTGATTGCTGTATTTAGGACATAAACTGATACTAATGAGTTGAAACATTTGCCCAGACAGTGCTAACACAGGGGCATTTTAAGGACTTTGGGGGCCCTGGGCCAAATGTATTTTGGGGCCCCCTGTTCGGAACAGTTTTGAATTTATGATCCAATTTCAACTCTTTCATGCCCTCTTTGGCCAGGTCACTGGCAAGTGCACAGGCGCACTGGTCCAACTTCTAAATGTGCTTAAATCTAATATTCAGGTATAGTGATGTGTGTTTTCAGTATTGTAACACAGCAGCAGCTCACTAATATTGCTGCAAAAAAATTATGTGACACTCTTCCATTTCTCATATATGACGTTCTGTTTTGATATAAAAGAAACTTTTTTATGGATGTTGCATAAAAACACAATATGTTTCTGTACAATGATTGCAATAGACTCACACATCACCCACATTAAAAAATACATCAAAGGAAAACGGAATTTAAAACAATCTGTTTAGGAATTATTCAAAGTCATCAGGGCAAGCCTTTCTGCAAAACAGAGCTGGCTCTATCAGCTCCCCCCCCCTCCCCCCCCCCACTCCCCAAAAGGCTGGGGGCCTGGGCCAGAGCCCACTTTGCCTATGCTTTTAAAATGTCTCTGTGCTAACATTGCTAAAAACATCAAAATAATGAAGTAATAAATCCACAAAATGTGCCACTCATCGCCACATAATTGGAATTTTCTTTCTCCGTGACTTTTTCTTTTGCTGCATAATTTCAGCAGCCCTGTTGTCTAACACATTGCACTACTTCTTTCCCCCAGGCTACAACAGAGTTTCACAAGACCTGATTCCTCTGCACGCCTCACAGAGCGCCAGCCACCCCTACGCCACCTAACCTCCTGGCTTCCCAGTGTAAAGGGTGCCTTGCCTAGGGGCTCCAGTTTACATTTACTCCCAGGCCTGAAGGGAGCATTCACGCTAGCTACTGAATAATGTCCCCCTAAACTGATTCTTTACTGAGTGCCGAGCAGGATGTATAGTATGTTCCCCTGGCACTGAGAGCATAACTGAGTGCACTTAGCAATCAGAAAAACACACATTCTGATGAATAAACCCCCAGCTGGTCTTTTATTCGGGAAGAGAAGCTTCAGCAAATGTCTTCAGTGGCATGGGCGGGTGCAAGTGCTAACGTGTCCTATGCAGAGAATAGGACACAAGGGATGAGGGCATCAGGGGTGCACCCTTCTTGTGGGGGGAGGTGGGGTGCTGTGGGTAGAGTTGCTTCCACGGTCTGCATCAGGGAGCCCACATGAGCCTGCTGCCTGAATGCTCATATTTGGCTGTTTCTTCTGTTAGGTAACATAGAATGATATGCAGAAATTCTAGCTCATCCAAAATTAATGTTATGCCTAACTGGAAATGTGTTATTGCGTGTCCTCTGCTCATGCATGTTATTATGTACATATTTAATGTCCCCATGCTTTTTTTAACCCACATTTATGTTTGTCGTTAAGACCAGCTTGGCTCCCTGCTTCAACTATGAGTCCGCCTAATACAGCATGCGGCGCGGAAGGACATTAGGGGATACCTGGGCCACCATCAGTGCTTTAAATGGGGCATTACTGTCTGGTACTGAGTACCTGCACTTCTTAAATTTGAAAGGGAGAGTACCTGCACTTCTCAGCCTGCTGCAATAGATTTAATGGGAGAGTACTGTCACTTCTCAGCAGCAAACAGGTTCTCTAAAGAGTGAGTACCTGCACCCCTATATGTCCTGTTTGAAGCACTGTCCGCCACCAATTAAAATATTCGACCTTGCCCCCACTTGGAGCCTAAAGTACATTTGCACAGGCTTTGGCAATGGGAAGAGCCTGTGAGCAGTGGAGGGCGATGAGAGGCAGGGGTGTGGTCTCTGTCTCCTGAGGACCTCATGTCACTCATTGCCAGCCCCTTCCCGTCTCCCCGCCCTAAGCAGAGTCTGATGCGTAACCCCTCCCAGGGCGAGTCCCCCCCTTCTTAGCGCCCTGCCCCAACTGCGTCCCTTTCCCCTTCAATCACTCTGTCTGTGGCTGTGTGCTGTCATTCGCTCACTCTGTGTCCCTGCCGTGAGGCATCCCAAGGACACTGTGTGAGCAGCTCATCTATCTATAGTAATTTCCCCTTTTGGATCTTTTTCTGCGTCTCTTCCGCTCCCCCCCTCCCCTCGAACTTGCAGCTGCGACGCCTGCTTCTTTTTTGGCATGGGTTGGTGGCATTCCGATGAGACTGGGGGTTCATGTGCACAAACGGGGACCTACACTCCTTTTTGAACCCCCCGGCTGCTTGCCACGTCCCACTCGAATTGGGTGGCTAGCAGCTAGTCTGGGGGGCAACCAATCCGGTGCGCCCCCCTTTTCGTGGGCTTGTGGGGGGGAGGTTCCCGCCTCCTGGAGGCGTTCAACACGGACCCCTATTGGGTCCGGCTTCGCCTCCCCCGGCCCGTGTTTCAACCCCTCCCAGGGGCGAGTTCCCCCCCCCCTTCTTAACGCCCTGCCCCAACTACATCCCTTTCCCCATCAATCATTCCAGTGACAACATGATATGGTGTATAGAAAGGCCGCAGTTTATTAACACATGGTTTATACATCTTGCAACTTTTAGTTGGTCATTCCTAAAACATCCATGTCATTTTACATCATGCATTGTCCTCCAAATTTTGTGTTGTTCCTTTTATGACAGCACTATCTTTGCTCGAGGTGCCCCTTTAAGCAAGGCCTCCGTATTTGCGGTTCCAGGCTTCCCTTGCTACCGAATTTGTGGCTGTCCATTAGGACCGGCCCGGGCTGCAAGTGCCGTTCTGCTTGCCCTGGACCCTTGCTGGCCACTCGCCTGCTCCTCAGTGCCCCTGCCGTGTGGCATCCCAAGGACCCTGTGCGTGCATCTCATCTACCCTGTCTGTAGCAGTGTGCTGTCATTCGCTCACTCTGTGTCCCTGCCATGAGGCATCCCAAGGACACTGTGTGAGCAGCGCATCTACCTATAGTAATTTCCCCTTTTTGATCTATTTCTGGGTTTCTTCTGCCATGCTGCCTACGGTTTAACGATCGGAGGCAGCTCCCCCTTTGCCGCCTCCCTCTCCCTTCCTCAAGAGAAACCCAGCTGTTCCAGGACTCCCACTATGTTAAGTATGAACATGTCCATGCCTACCCCTGTCAGGTGCACCCCATCTTCCAAGTGGTAACCTCGGGACCTCAGGTTAATCAGACTGTGTCTCACAAATCCCCAGCTATTGGCCCTGCATATCTTTGCCATGGTAATGTTCAATTTGCGTCTGGACTTTTCGACCACGCCCTGGTCTATGGCCCCCTCTATGCCCTGTGCAATATTATTTCCGACCATATTACCTCTGCCTGGCGGATTAACTTAGCTAGTGATGCCAGGTCCGTGACCATTCTTTCCAGGAGGCTTCTCCTCCCTATGGCTGCTAGGTCATTACCCCCCAGATGAACCACCATCACGTCCGGCCCCTTGCCCTGACGAAGCGCCCTTTGCACCGCAGGAAGCATCTGGTCCCATTTCATCCCCGATTGTCCCAGCCAGGTCCCTCTGAATTCACGCCATGCCGCCACCCACTGCTGTGCCCGGGTTATGTAGGAGTACCCCACGATCCATACTTTCTTGCGACCCTCCGACGGACCTAGATGGTGGACGGGTAAAAGACCAGAGCTCAGTAAACTGTGGGGCGTATGTATCGTTTGAAGGCGCTCGATGCCCAACGCCCCACTGCCTTGATTTGTTTCGTGCCAAACCCCAGGTCCGCCGCTGTGGCTGCAGCCCCTATGCGGAAGGAGTGTGACCCGAATTCCCGTGGTGGGAAGCCCACCCTCTCCAGGGACATCCGCATTACCGCTATGAACTGAAACCGGCTGAGGTATGTGTAAGCAACGGCCCCCACGCAGGCCCTCCCTGAAGCATATAATCTTGGATGAGGCATACTGGGCAGCAGGACTTGTCCTTGATACACTCGATCCTAGTTTATTTCCCTTTGCCTTCCTGATCCGTTTTCGATTGGCGTAAGTGGAATACCATGTAGCCCGGTCCCATGCTTAAGTCTGCTTTGCATATGCATGCCGTCCCCATGTTCCCTTTCGCAGGGGCAACTAGCTCGCTGATCCTGTATGCCCCGAAAAAAGCCAGTGCGAATGCTGCCTTGAATAGCTTCAGCTCCTGATCCCTGTTGCATACCTCCTCTAATGCGCAGATTGCCTTTTTTAGGACAACAAAATCAATGGCCCTCCTCCTATATCTAGATTTGAGCTGAAATCTACCCCAGCCTTTCATGGCCATTTTGCAGAAAAATGACCCCGTGGGATCCTCCCTGTCGCTACCTTGGTGTAATAGGCCACTGCGCTCAGGTGTTCTTGGGCCCAAGATTTGGTTTTCCCGCTACGGAATGCCCATTCTATGAATGTTGTCACTTCCTCTTGCCCTACATTCTGCACCCCCCACCCCCCCCAGTGCCTGTTATGCCGGTAAAGGTCACCCAGCACTCACGATGATGGTTCTCCGACTTGGGGGCCAGTGTGTTGTCCAACAATGTTCTTAATCCGAGTCCACCAACTTCCATAGCTCCTCTGGCACTGGTGTCATAACTTGGTCCGCATCCAGTGCAAGGTCCCTGAACCCCACTCTGGGGTCACCGGCTAACTCTAAAAGGCCATCCTTGATAGTAAGGAGAGCCCTAGCCCTCTACAGGGGCACAAATAGTTTATCCCTTGGTCCTGATGAAGTGCCTCCCGACTTTGGGGCTCCCAAGGCATGAAACATGTTGACCACACCGAACTAGTGACCACTCCAGACTAGTAGCTATCCTGGTACCTGAAGAACACATGATAGCACCACTGTTTTTATTCTAGTCCTGGTAACCATCCCTTATTATAAAATTTTCTTTAGGTTACCAGAGTCTATTTTAGTGACCACTCAATCAGTAAACCCATTTTCCCCCTCACTTGCATTCATCTATACGGCATCTCCAGATCAAAATCCGATAAAGAAGCCCCCAGCCCCTTCAGACACTGCAGCACCGGCCAGACGAGGAGCGCCCAATGATGAAGCATGACACCCTAACAGGTGTGTGAGGGCACCAAGATCTGACTTTCAGATCTTTCAGTGACACGTAGCTTAGCCATAGGATTAAACTGGTTGTTTCCACTTGGCATAGGAGGAACTACCCTGATTCTGATAACTACTAAACTGTTCTCGGGAGGAGCTTGGGAGTAGGACCTCGGTAAGTTATCCTGCTCTTCCTTCCCTCCATTGATTTAAGGAACGTTTCTATGAACACGCATACCAGAGTCCTGAAGACCCTTAGCCAGTTCTCTATGGTTTTTTTCTACGCTGGGCTTACGTCTATCCCTTCTGTCCTCGTCTTTCTTATCTTGAGCTGTGAGGTCTTGTCCCGCTTGGCGCACCTCCAACAACGAGAATATATCTATATACTCCTTCCGCCAAATTCTCTCCTTCACTGTTAGCGGGATAAGGTTTGCTAACCCCAGGAGTTTTGTGGTGGTGGGCAGGTCGCCCGGGGAAGGGCATATGTACTCACTTTCAGGCTTCCCCCCGGTTCCTGTCCTTCCCCTGCCCTGGCCTTGGCCAGGTGGTCTCCCTCTGGTGCTGCCATGCCCCCCTGTTTGATCTGCGTGGCCTTTTCTGACCCTGTGCCCTTCTTACTCCTCTCGCCTTGTGGGCTTGCTTGCCTAACACCTGCTTTCTCCTTCGGGTCCTCTTTGCGCCCTTTCCTTTTTTCAGGCCCCTGGCCCTCCCCGTTGTGCCCTGTACCTGTTTGGGCCCTGTGAGAAGTTGGCCTGGTCTATGCTGTCCACTAGTTAAATTGAGGCACCCTGTACCAGTCCAAAACAACCCTTATGGTGATTTAAGAGGTCAAAGATAACCTTAGAAAGCTATCCAAGTGGTAGCTGTGGAGAGCAGCCTTCAGGCTTAGTCTTGAAGGAATGTTAAGCAGCTTGTTTTACCAGAATGCAACCTTATTGTATTGGTTAAATGAAAGGAGAACCACACAGTAGTTATAAATTATGTATTTATTATTATAACACACTCTAAGTACATCACAGTATCTGCTACACACAGATAAACACAAAGCACACAATACTGTCGCACACAAACAGTCGTAAGTAGCACTAATACAGAGTGGGCTCCAGGGGGAGACCAAACCATATACTAAAATAGTGGTATAAGAACCACAACTGGAGTCAAGACAGTGTCTAGAGGATGTAGAATCGCTGGGACCCCAAGGAACCACCCAAGGTGAGTAAGTCGGACCCCACGGAGGACTGGTGCAGTGTGGGAACACGACCGTGGGCGCCGTACAATTCTATGGGAGAGTCGCGGTTGCAGTTTTAAAGTTTAAGGACCCTTCTAAGTGGACTTCAAAGAAACCCCGTGGAAGTTAGGAGGTTGGAGAGCCACCCCACCCGTGGATACCGTAGTACCAGAGTTACCTATCCCCGGAAAGCCGGATGCATAGGTCTGAAGTGGCGTCGGAAACCTCAGTCGATCTCTATGGAAGACTTCGAAGAAGAGCCACTGCTGGGAAGAAGAAAAGGGTCCGTTGGAATCCAAAGGTGGATTCTGGATGAAGACTACCTGAAAGCAGAGGGGACAGAGTCTGGGTCACTCAGGAGTGACCAGGGGCTCGGTAGACGAATGCCCACTGATGTCGGGTGCTTCAGGTGCGTTGAGGTGGTTCTTGACTCTGCAGCCACAGGGACCAGGAGACGTCGAGGACAACCAAGAGTCGGATGCGAGCTGTCCTACAAAGGATGTCGAGTGTTGAGGGGTCGGTGTCCGGCTGGAGCACCAACAAGCCTTGGCAGTGGCAACCCACGAGGAAGGTCAAGCGAGGTTACGGTTCTGACCAGCAAGGCCCAGGAGACAAACACAGGGGAGTCAGGGTAGGTCTGGAGCAACCAGGGGAGCCCAAGAAAAGCAGTGTTGACCCTCAAGAGAACCCACAGGCCGGAGCAGTTTCACAAAGCAGCAGTGTTGTATTCCGCTTTAGGTGTCCGTATATAGGTTTTCCTGAAACATGTCCTTATATAGGCACAATTCGCATTGCCCTTATATAGGCATAGAATCCCAGCCCTTATTTAGGCATTAGCCGTGCACTCCAAATACAGGCATGGTCACCGACATCCGTCCACCCTAACGTCACAACGAGTTCTTAGAAACCAGACCCTTAAGCTCTTGGGAGTTCCCCTAGCACAGGATTATTGATTTCTCCAAGAACTCATCTATTATGCATTAACCGCTATACCTTAAGGGTTCATTCCTGACGTCTTCCTCTGTCCGACTTCACGTCAATGCTAACATTCCAAAGTACCTACCAGGTATAAATATACCTTCCCTTGCCCAAGCAAGTTAGAGGAGACCTCGACTTCAGAGGAGCCCGTATCCCGGCCTGACGCACTGAGAAGACGCTGTCATCCTTGCTCGCAGAGAATCCAGCTTCCAGTGATCTGACTCCCTTCGCAGGGTGTTAGAGTTCGAGTCCGGAAAGAGATTCCCACCTCTCTCATTCTCAAGGTATGGAGCTGACTAGAACCTAGAGGGACTCTTGGCATACTAGACTTAACATACTCTTAGTATACCATACTAGAGAATACTTCGCCTACTTCTTACCTTGCCCTACACCTAGACTAGGTTAGGTACATTGGGGTAGAACTAGCTTAGAGACGCATCGTATGAGTACTCGCATTTTTAGCTCATGTTATTTATGTATGTGAATATATGCTAAAAGATAATGCTAGCGCAGTATTATTTATTTCTACTGCCTACGCTGTAAATTATATATCTTGCATACTGTCTTGTGATCATAGCAGCGCATATCTCTTACACGAGAAACAAGACTGTTCAATAAAACCTTTTTATTGAAACGCCCGTCTATTCTTTCTGTGTAACTCTGAGGAAACTAAGCATGCACGATTAGCTGAGTGAAACTGTTATCTATTGTTTCCACGATTCTGAGAAGTGTTCCGATTCTAAAGGGAAACAAAGTAGTCATGTTTATGCGGTTGCCAGAAACTACTCCTTCTTGTTTTCAAGGAGTTTCTAGTGGCCTCTGAGCTAGCTGGCACAAAGTAATTAAGTTTAATATACTCGATAGGGACATACCGACCTCAGTCCAATGTCAAGCCTATAGGGTATATTATTCCAATGCGCAAAGCCTATTAGGGAAATAGGAACTACACTACAGCAGCCCACGGAGCACTCGGTGTGAGGAGGCCAGAGTTCTTTGTAGAAAAGGGTGCCAGAGGTTAGGGCTACTCAGAGCCCAGTGCACTTGTTTTGGGAACACCAAAAAGAATGTGCACTTGCAAAAGTATGCGGTGCACAGGGGTACGGGTATTGCAGCCCCCATGAGAGATTCTGACCTCAAACTTGGTGAGAGGGCAGCTCGGACCTCGAGGGACTTGGAAACCCACCTCCTGTGTTGCGGGAGCCTTTGGAGTCCGTAGGAGGTCAGGAGCAGCAGACCAGTCAATCGTGATGTGGTGCCTGCGGTTGCAGGGGAGTGACTCCTTCACTCCAAGGGAGATGCCTTCAGTTGTCCTTGATGCTCCACAGGTCCTGCACAGATCCTGTATGGTGCACGGGCACAGACGATGCTTCAGACTGAGAGTGAGGCGAAGTCGGGGCCAAACGAAGTCCAGCGAAGTCCAGCGTGCTCAGATGGTCGAAGTTCAGTGGTTTCTGGTTCAGAATCTTGTCCACGTTGAATCTAGGGTCCTACAGCCAGGTAAACCACTTTGTACCCACGTGAGAAGGTTGGACAGATTCAAGGGACCTTCCCAGGGGGGGTAAGGACAGTAGGGAGGCTACTCCCATGTCCTTTGTCCAGTTTCACGCCAGAGCAGGAGCCAACGGCTCCCAGGACTGGTTTGAACTGCACAGGACTACGCAAAGGGACACCAAATGTGCCCCTCATGCAGACTTTTGGTCGCTGGCATGCGCACCCACCCAGGCCTAATACACTAAATCCTGTCTGGGAGGTGGTCACACCTCCCTGTGACAGGATGCCTATTGTTCTGCCTTCCCCTGCTCAAGCTTGGTTCAGCAGCAGGAGGGCAGAAATGTGTCTCTGGTCGGCAGCAACCATTTTGAGCTGCCCGGGACTAGAAGGGTGGTACTGGGAAGACCAGGGACCTTTTTGAGGGGTGGAATCGTACCTTCCACACCGGATACCGGTGTGGGGGTATGATGCCACAATGTTTGATGCCAAACACAATAGGTTACTTTCAGCCGTTTTAGAGTTGGTAATTACGCGGTCGCATAATGCCACCCTATATGTCATAAAGGGCTGATGCACTGACAACCCGGGAGAATGGACTCCGTAGGCTGCAGGGGTGTCCTGCTCATGCAGGGGCACTCTCTTACTTAGAACCAAGCACCCTGCCTTCAGGATTGTTAAGGCGTGCTATAGGGGTGACTTATAGGTTTTAAGTGCAGTGACCCTTAGATATATGAAACCTATATCTAAAGTAAGATGGCAATGGCAGGCCTGTAGTTCCATTTTGCAAGGCCTCTCACGGGTGGCATAATACATGCTTCAGCCCATGGGAGGCCTCTTGGGTACCTATGTCCTGGGTACATGGGTAATATACTAGGGTCTGACAAGGGTACCCCAGTATCCAATCTGGAGTGTACCTATGTACATGACATAACAGTTTAGGGAGAAAGCAGATAGACTGGGGGCCTGATTAGCAGGATCCCAGTCAGACTAGTCAAAAACAGCATCACATGAAGCAAAAAGTGGGGATAACCATAAGAAGCAGATCCTACTTTCCTACATACCCCCCGCAAACGTAAGGAGATGAGACTTACCTTGCCCAGTTGAGTCTTCATTTTCTAAGTGGATATATCTGGAGAGTCCATCTGCATTGGCATGGTTACTCCCAGGTCTATGTTCCACTGTATGGTCCATTCCCTGTAGGGAAACGAACCACCTCAAAAGTTTGGGGTTTTCAACCTTCATCTGTTTTAGCCATAGGAGGGGCTTATGGTCTGTCTGAACAATGAAGTGAGTGCCAAACAAGTATGGCCTCAGCTTCGTTAGGGCCCAGACCACAGCAAAGGCTTCCCTCTCTATAGCTGACCAAATTTTCGCTCTGGGGGTCAACCTTCTGCTGATAAAAGCTACTGGTTGATCCTGACCCTCTGCATTAAGTTGTGATAACACATCCCCTACCATCAACTCAGATGCATCTGTTTGGACAATAAATTGCTTGGAGTAGTCTGGACTCTGCAGAATGGGAGCAGTTGCACATGGCCTGCTTGAGATCATCAAATGCCTTCTGACAGCTAACTGTCCACTGAACCTTCTTGGGCATTCTCTTTGATGTGAGATCATTCAAGGGAGTCACTATAGACCCATATCCTTTAACAAATCTCCTGTAATACCCAGTCAGGCCCAAGAAAGTTCTGACCAGAGTCTGGGTAGTTAGAGCAACCCAGTCCATGATGGTCTGGATTTTGCTCTGTAATGGTTGAACTTGGCCTCCACCCACAAGGTTGCTCAGGTACACAACCTTGCTCTGCCCTATCTGGCACTTAGTAGCCTTGATAGTGAGGCTTGCTCTCTGCAGAGCCTCCAAAACATTCTTCAGGTGGACCAGGTGATCCTCCCAGGTGGAACTAAAGACAGCTATATCATCAAGATATGCTGCACTATAGGCTTCCAGGCCTGTAAGGACTTTGTTCACCAGCCTTTGGAATGTGGCAGGTGCATTCTTCAAACCAAAGGGCATCACAATAAATTGATAATGCCCACTAGGGGTTGAAAATGCTGTTTTTGGATTGGCTTTCTCAGCTAGTCTGATTTGCCAGTAGCCAGCAGTTAGGTCAAATGTACTTAGATACTTGGCTGAGGCCATAGTATCAATAAGTTCATCTGCCCTAGGAATAGGGTGAGCATCAGTCCTAGTGACTGCATTGAGTCCTCTGTAGTCCACACAAAACCGCATCTCTCTCTTACCACCCTGGGTGTGAGGTTTAGGTACCAGGACTACTGGGCTAGCCCAAGGGCTATCTGAGGGCTCAATCACTCCCAATTCCAGCATCTTTTGGACCTCTGTCCTGATGCAATCTCTAACATGGTCAGGCTGCCTGTAGATTTTATTCTTGACAGGTAGACTCTCACCTGTATCCACTTCATGGGTACACCAGGTAGTTTGACTGGGTGTCAGAGAAAACAAATGCCTGTATTGATTGAGGACTTTCCTACAATCAATCTGCTGTTGACCAGTGAGGCTGTCTGCCAAGACTACACCATCAACTGATCCATCATCAGGGTTCTGTGAGAGGAGGTCAGGGAGTGGGTCACTCTCTTCCTCCTGTCCCTCATCAGTTGCCATGAGCAAGCCCATGTCAGCCCTGTCAATGTATGGCTTGAGCCTGTTCATATGGAGCACCCTGTGGGGGCTCCTGGGAGTACCAAGGTCCACCAAGTAGGTGACCTCTCCCTTTTGCTCAAGAATGATATGGGGTCCACTCCATTTATCTTGGAGAGCTGCTGGGGCCACAGGCTCCAACACCCACACCTTCTGCCCTGACTGATAAACAGTCAGAACAGCCTTTTGGTCATGCTAAGCTTTTTGTAATTCTTGACTTGCTTCAAGGTTTTTACTGGCCTTCTTCATGTACTCAGCCATTCTGGAGCGGAGACCAAGTACATAGTCCACTATATCTTGTTTAGGATGTTTGAGAGGTAACTCCCATCCTTCCTTAACCAAACACAAGGGACCCCTAACTGGATGCCCAAACAGAAGTTCAAAAGGGCTGTAGCCAAACCCCTTCTGTGGGACCTCTCTGTAGGAAAAGAGAAGGCAGGGCAACAGGACATCCCATTTTCGCATAAGCTTTTCAGGGAGGCCCATGATCATGCCCTTGAGGGTTTTGTTGAACCTTTCAACTAACTCATTGCATTGTGGGTGATAGGGTGTGGTGAACTTGTAGTTCACTCAACACTCCTTCCACATTGCAGTGACGTAACTTGACATGAAGTTTGTACCTCTGTCAGTTAAGACCTCCTTAGGGAAACCCACTCTGGAAAAGATTCCCAGGAGGGCCCTGGACACCACAGGTGCTGTGGTGGTTCTAAGGGGTATTGCCTCTGGATATCTAGTGGCATGGTCCACCACCACTAGTATATAACTGTGCCCAGATGCAGTAGGAGGGTTCATGGGACCAATGATATCAATCCCAACCCTCTCAAAGGGAACCCTCACCACAGGTAGTGGTATGAGGGGGGCCTTTGTGGTACCACCTGACTTACCACTGGCGTGACAGGTGGTACAGGAGCGACAAAACTCCTTTGTGTCCTCTGACATGTGAGGCCAGTGAAAGTGAGGGACAAGCCTGTCCCAAGTCTTACTTTGGCCTAGGTGTCCTGCTAAGGGGATGTCATGGGCTAGGGTGAGTAGGACGCCCCTAAACTTCAGAGGTATGACCAACTTCCTGGTGGCACCAGGCTTGGGGTCCCTACCCTCTGAGTATAGGATTCCCTCATCCCAATAGATCTTGTGAGACCCACTGACACTCCCAACAGCCTCAGCAGCAGCTTGCTGTCTGAGGGGTTCAAGAGAGGGGCAGGTTTGCTGCTCCAAACTCAAGTCTGCCCTGGAAGGGCCCCCTGTCCCCAAGAACTCAACCTGGTCAGGTTCCAGTTCCTCTGAGACAGTTCCTTCACAGGGACTGAGATCATCTCCCTCAAGAGATTGATCCTCACACTGAGTCTGGGGGGAAGACACAGCCTTACCCCTCCTGCTCCTTCTCTTGAAAGGCCCTTGGTCCATTGTCCCAAGATCCAAGGCCTGTTCAGTGTTATCCAGCTTGGCCTGTGACCTGGTCACAGCAAACACATCTGCAGTGATGCCCAGCATTGCTGCATGAGTCCTTAATTCCACTTCAGCCCAAGCTGAAGTTTCCAAATCATTGCCTAACAAACACTCCACTGGAAGGTCTGAGCTAACCACAACTTTCTTAGGGCCACTTAACCCTTCCCAGCTGAAATTAACAACTGCCAAGGAATGATCAGTCCTCACATTGTTAGCATTGGTCACTTGGTACATTTCTCCAAGTATGATTTGGTCAGGGCCCACAAGATTCTCTGTCACCATAGTGACACTTGCACCTGTGTCCTTGTATGCCATGGCCTCCTTACCATTGATCAAAGGCTGTTGTCTGTATTTGCCCAGGTTACTGGGACTGACAAATAAGGTGGCAAGATCCATGCCACCATCACAGACTAACACAGCCTGAGCTGGAGTTCTGACAAGGCCAGAACCCATCTCAGAGCTCAAGGTTAACCCTACTAATCCCTTGTTCCCTGTACCACCACCTGTACTTGTGCTAGGGGGCGCAGTTGCCTTAGGGGCAGTGGTGGTAGGAGGATTTTCCTTGGCTTTTGGACAATCAGCATCCTTTGTCCAATGTGTCTTCTGTTTACAGAGATAACACCAAGGTTTCTTTTTGCCTTTACCTTTGTTGGATTGTGACTCCCCCCCAGATGCAGGTTTTGGGGCCCTGATGAAGACTTCTGAACTTTACCCTTGTCCCCACCCTTATTTGGAGTTTTAGCATCTTGCTTCTTCTGGTCACCACCATTGTTCTGGTTTTTCTGCTTCACCCTGGTTCTGACCCACTTATCTGCCTTCTTTCCCAATTCTTGGGGAGAAGTCAGATCAGAGTCAACCAGGTACTGATGAAATAACTGATTTTGGCAATTATTAAGGATCTGCTCCCTCATAATCAAATTGTACGATCCCTTGAAATCATTCACTATGCTGCCAAGCAACCAGCCTTCCAGAGCCTTAATGGCACTATCCACAAAGTCTACACAATCTTGATTCTGTGTCTTCTGGGTATCTCTGAACTTAATCCTGTACTGTTCAGTGGTTAAGCCAAACCCATCAATGAGAGCACTGTTCATGATTGAATAGTTGTCAGCATCCTCTTCTCTAACAGTGAGGAGCTTATCTCTACCTTTGTCAGCAAAGGAGAGCCACAAGATAGCTGCCCACTGCTCTTGAGGGACCCTTTGAACTTTACAGGCCCTCTCCAAAGCAGTTATCCATTTATGGATGTCATCCCTAACATGGTAGGGAGGGACAATCTTGCTCAGGTTCCTATTATCAAAGGAATGTTCCTTAATTCTAGGGACACTGTTGCTGCCACCATAGGACTCTAGTCCCAACTTTTTTCTAGTTCTCTGGACTTCTAGGGACTCTTTATCCAGGGCCAATTGCTCTTGCCTGAGCCTAAGCCTAGCTTTCTCAAGTTCAAGAAATTGGTATTCCCTATCAAAAGAGTGGTCCCTCTTGCTAGATACAGAGGTCCCTACAGACTGTCCTGAGTGATGAGACTCTGCAGAGGGAGATCTAGATCTCCTTGGTAAACTCTGCACTCTTCCAGGAGGGGTGAAGAGGGGGCCATCTTGGCCTTCTCCACTGACTCCTGGGAGTTCTGAGCTATCCTAGTGGGACCCTTCTTGGTCCCCTTGGTCAGGGTTAGAGTCTAGGTCATAAAAGGTGTCACCTCCAGACCTGTCTTCATTCCCTGTCCCACTCACTCTGTCCTCTTTATCAGACTTTGAGTGTTGGCACTTCTCCCTGTCTTCGGCTTTCTAGAGGCACACAGGGCTTTCAATTCTTGGAATGAAAGCTCACTGTATCTAGAGGGCAGAGAGCCACTGGCATCTCCTTTAGTAGACATACTAAGTGTGGTGAGGTGTTGCACCTACCTAACCTAGTGGGAACTAATCTCCCTGAGGTTGGAGAAAGGGTGTGCTAGACCCTTGACTTACCAAACCCTAAGTTCAGTAGAACTTACTTATTCTAAGCTAGTATTATATGTACCTAGTACTTAGTGGTTTTCAGTTAATCAATACAAAGATTTATCTGGCAAAACAATGCAGGCTTGAATCCCAACCGCTGCACACCAATGTGAGAAGTTGGCCTGGTATATGATGTCCACTAGTTAAAGTGGGCACCCTGTACCAGTCCAAACAACCCTTATGGTGATTTAAGCGGTCAAAGATAACCTTAGAAAGCTATCCAAGTGGTAGCTGTGGAGAGCAGCCTTCAGGCTTAGTCTTGAAGGAATGTTAAGCAGCTTGTTTTACCAGAATGCAACCTTATTGTATTGGTTAAATGAAAGGAGAACCACACAGTAGTTATAAAAATATGTATTTATTATTATAAGACACTCCAAGTACGTCACAGTATCTGCTACATGCAGATAAACACAAAGCACAGAATACTGTAGCACAGAAACAGTCATAAGTAGCACTAATACACAGTGGGCTCCAGGGGGAGACCAAACCATATACTAAAATAGTGGTATTAGAACCACGACTGGAGTCAAGACAGTGTCTAGAGGATGTAGAATCGCTGGGACCCCAAGGAACCACCCAAGGTGAGTAAGTCGGGACCCCACGGACGGTTGCAGTTTTAAAATTTAAGGACCCTTCTAAGTGGACTTCGAAGAAACCCCATGGAAGTTAGGAGGTTGGAGAGCCACCCCACCCGTGGATACCGTAGTACCAGAGTTACCTATCCCAGGGAAGCCGGGTGCATAGGTCTGAAGTGGTGTCGGAAACCGCCGTCGATTTCTATGGAGGACTTCAAAGAAGAGCCACTGCTGGGAAGAAGAAAAGTGTCCATTGGAATCCAAAGGTGGATTCTGGATGAAGAGTACCTGAAAGCAGAGGGAACAGAGTCTGGGTCACTCAGGAGTGACCAGGGGCTCGGTAGACGAATGCCCACCTATGTTGGGTGCTTCAGGTGCGTTGAGGGGGCTCTTGACTCTGCAGCCACAGGGACCAGGAGATGGAGAGGATGACCAGGAGCCGAATGTGAGCTGTCCCACAAAGGATGTCGAGTGCTGAGGGGTCGGTGTCCGGCTGGAGCACCAACAAGCCTTGGCAGCGGAAACCCACAAGGAAGGTCAAGAAAGGTTACGGTTCGGACCAGCAAGGTCCAGGAGACTCACCATACACAGGGGAGTCAGGGCAGGCCTGGAGAAATCAGGGGTGCCCAAGAAAAGCAGTGTTGACCCTCAAGAGGACCCACAGGCTGGAGGCACAGGAGTCGCGAGGGGACCTCAAGCAGTTTCACAAAGCAGCAGCCCACGGAGCACTCGGTGCAAGGAGGCCGGAGTTCTTTGTAGGAAAGGGTGCCAGAGGTTGGGGCTACTTGGAGCCAAGTGCACTTGTTTTGCGAATGCCAACAAGCATATGCACTTGTAAAAGTATGCGGTGCACAGGCGTATGGGTATTGCAGCCCCCACAAGGGATTCTGACTTCAAACTTGGTGAGAGGGCAGCTCAGACCTTGAGAGACTTGGAAACCCATGTCCTGTGTTGCTGGAGTCCTTAGGAGTCCTTAGGAGCTCAGGAGCAGCTGACCAGTCAATCGTGAGGTGGTGCCTGCGGTTGCAGGGGAGTGACTCCTTCACTCCAAGGGAGATGTCTTCAGTTGTCCTTGATGCTCCACAGGTCCTGCATGGAGCCTGTATGGTGCATGGACACAGACAATGCTTCAGACTGAGAGGGAGACTAAGTCGGGCCCAAACGAAGTCCAGCGAAGTCCAGAGTGTCCAGACGGTCGAAGTTCAGTGGTTGCTGGTTCAGAATCTAGGGTCCTACAGCCGGGTAAGCCCTTTTGTACCCACAGGAGAGGGTTGGACAGATTCAGGGGACACTCCCAGGGGAGGGTCAGGACAGTGGGGAGGTTACTCCCATGTCCTTTGTCCAGTTTCGTGCCAGAGGAGGAGCCAACAGCTCCCAGGACTGGTTTGAACCGGACTATGCACAGGGACACCAAATGTGCCCCTCATGCTGGCAAGCGCACCCACCCAGGCCTAATACACTAAATCCTGTCTGAAAGGTGGTCACACCTCTCTGTGACAGGATGCCTATTGTTCTGCCTCCCCCTGATCGAGCTTGGCTCAGCAGCAGGAGGGAAGAAATGTGTCTCTGGTCGGCAGCAACCATTTTGGGCTGCCTGGGACTAGAAGGCTGGTACCGGGAACACGAGGGACCTCACAAAGCTTGTTTCTGAGGGGTGGAATCATACCTCCCACACTGGTTACCGGTGTGGGGGTATGATTCCACAATGTTTGATACCAAACATGATAGGGTTACTTTCAGCCATTTTAGAGTTGGTCATTACGCAGTCGCATAATGCCACTCTATATGTCGTAAAGGGCTGATGCACTGACAACCAGGGAGAATGGACTCCGTAGGCTGCAGGGGTGTCCTGCTCATGCAGGGGCACCCTCTCACTTAGAACCAAGCATCCTGCCTTCACGATTGTTAAGGCCTGCTTTAGGGGTGACTTATAGGTTTTAGTGCAGTGACCCTTAGATATAGGAAACCTATATCTAAAGTAGGAGGTGCATGCACCATCTTACGCAGGCTGCAATGGCAGGCCTGTAGTTCCACTTTGCATGGCCTCTCATGGGTGGCATAATACATGCTTCAGCCCATGGGAGGCCTCTGGGGTACCTATGGCCTGGGTACATGGGTACCATATACTAGGGACTGACAAGGGTACCCCAGTATCCAATCTGGAGTGTACCTAAGTACATGGCATAACAGTTTAGGGAGAAAGCAGATAGACTGGGGTCCTGATTAGCAGGATCCCAGTCAGACTAGTCAAAAACAGTTTCACATGAAGCAAAAAGTGGGGGTAACCATAAGAAGCAGATCCTACTTTCCTACAGGCCCCCCCATATGGGGTTCCAGGCCCAGGCCAACACCACCAAGGCATCCATGCTGCGGGGTGTGGCTGCATTTGACCCCACGCTTCCCCTTGGAATTCTTGTTGGCCTCCCTCGGGTTTGCTAGCCAGGGGGGCTGAAGGGGCCATGGCCCATGCATTGCGTAGTTGCTTACCCCTAGTTGTGTTTTATATGGACAGTGGTCCCTCACACGAAGGATAAGGATAGAAAATTAATATAGAAATACAATGAGATCTATATTGTGTTGTCCAGCCTGACAAAAATATTTAATATTTTAGATATTCATAAAGGAAACAAAACAATGAAGTGGAAACACAAACCCTGCAACAATAAAAGCAAGAAAGGAAACTCAGGCATTTCTTGGTGCTTGAAAGAAATCAGAAGATTGTCAAGCACAAATGGGGCTGCCGTTTTGGCTGCAAGCCCCTTCTTGCCTGGCTGTGCGGGGGGTGCTGGTGCCTGCATCGGTTTTGACTTTTTCTTGGATGGCCCTTCCACTATGTGGTCATCCATCCATGCTTTCCCCTTTAGGGCCACCAACGCCCTTGCTTTCTTTAAATGTTCTTCCAAATCACCGTCCAGCTCTGGCCAGGAGTCCTCCTGTGGCCTTCTCAGTTCATTTTTGAAGGCCTTGCTGCTTCCATGTACGTCCCTATAACGTGGTGGCACTTTCCTGTCCATTATTGCCGCCCCACGTCTCCCTGCCATGCCTCCTGGCTTTGGTGCTTTTCCTTTAAAGGGGGGGTGGGGCCATTAGTTCCTCTGAAATGCCCCTTGTGGTGCCGAATAGATTCTGGTTCGTGCTGCCATTACTCCTTATTCCTTTCCCAGCAGACGGTCAGAGAAGCCTCTGCGTGCCCCTCGCCTTGCACGTTCCCGCTTCATTGCACCAGCCTCTTGGCCTGTTTGCGGGCACCCGTGTGCTGCATTCCGTTCGGGGGAAATTTGAATCACAGAACATCAGGCTCGAACCTGCTTCCTCTGCTCGAAGGTCAGCTGCTCTAGCCTTAGGCCACAACCTCGCCGCAGGTTGCCGGCTGTGCTGCGCAGTTCCGAGTGCCCGCCTCTCTCCTAGGTCATTGTGGGGGCTCAAGCGAGCGGCAGACTTCGCCGGTCCATGGAGAGGCTAGTCCGCTGCTCCCCTGCTCCGCTTCGGTTGCAGTTGGTTTTCTTTCCTGCTCCTGCCACCGTAGGGTTTGTTGGTGCCGCTTCCCAGCCTTTGTTCCTGGCAGTCCAGGCGCAGCTCCGATGCCGGGTGGGGCGCAGGACACTCCAGAGGCAGCCACACTCTCAGTCGATGGACTTCCGATGACCGGTTCCCGCTGGTTGCAGCCAGGTCCACGCCACTCGATCTCGATGCTGCACTCCCTCTGCTCGGTCCTGAGTGAACGGGGCCTCGCACTTTTTGGTCCCGCCGACCTCCGCTGCTCTTTCGGGTGACTCCTCGGCGTCCTCGGCAACCGAAGCCTTGTCCTCTGCTGGTGCTCCTCTCGGCGGCAATTCCGAGTAGACTGGGGGTTCATGTGCACAAACGGGGACCTACACCCCTTTTTGAACCCCCCGGCCGCTTGCCACCTCCCACTTGGATTGGGTGGCTAGCGGCTGGTCTGGGGGGGTAACCAATCCGGTGCGCCCCCCTTTTTGCGGGATTGTGGGGGGGGGGGGTGTTTACAACCTCCAGGAGGCATTTGACACCGGCCCTTATCGGGTCCGGCTTCGCCTCCCCCGGCCCGTGTATCAATTGGTAGCAGTTGCTCAAACATTAGTAATGGAAAACTAGGAATTGAAGTACTCACGATAATCCCTTTTTGCACCTTCATTATGTTTTGTCTGATACTGAACTATTTAATAACGTGAGTTGGGGATAGGGCTGACCTGGGAGCAAAGTTCGCATCCTGGCTTTGCCTCCAGGGTCTGCCACTGGGTTGCGCACTGGGTATATGTTTGAGCTGGGCATGACTGTGTTCAGTCACAGGATCTGCTCCCTGTATTTCATTTAATGTGAGAGAAGCTGTGGTTGGAGTATGCATGAAAGTTAGAATTTGGACATGTCTTATTGTGTGTTGTCTTGTTTTCCAAGTTGTTGTGCACACATTAAATGTAGCCACATCCTTTTTTTGCCAATGTTTGTGTCTGTCCTCAACACCAATAGGGACATAAGTGCTGAATAATACCATGCACTACACTGCTGTCTCTACAACAGAGGGTGTAAATCTTATTCAAATAGCCATTGGTTCCAGATTCTCAGACAACAGACATCACCCACACTCTTCGATTCTTTTTTTACGCTAAGAGATTTTACACCAAGGGATTTAAATGTGAATTGTGTATTTAGCTCTAAGTACAAAGAAGCCCTAACCTGCATGAAGCAAGTTACTTTGGTTCAGGATCTGTGGTTTTCTAAACCCTATCTACTCCCCCTTTGTAATTGTAATTGTATTTATATAGCGCTTACTACCCCTGAGGGGGCATTGACGTGCTTTTAGGCGAGTAGCACACACTGCCAGAACCCAAAATGTATTTGTGGTGGGTTAGTATTGGGAAATATAAGTTGTTCATTCGAGCGGTGGGCGTGTGAGTCTGTTACTTGGATTTAATAGCATAAAGGAGGGAGAGAGGAGGAAAGATTGTAGAAAGTGTTATTTGGGAAATCATAGTAGTAATATGAGGTTTGGGATGAGTCAAAGGAGGGATAGAGGCGGGAAGAGTATAGAAAGGGTTATTAGGGAGATAATAGTAGTAAAATGAGGTTTGGAATTAGCCAAAGGAGTGACAGAGGAGGGGAGAGTCTAGAAAGTTTTAATTTGGGAGATCACAGTAGTAAAATGAGGTATGAGTTGAGTCGAAGGAGTGATAGAAGAGGGAATAGTCTAGAATGGGTTATTAGGCAGATCAAAGTAGTATGATTTTGGGGATGAGTCAGAGTGGAGGTAGAGGATATATTGAAAGAGGTAAAGGATGAGATATAGAGTAGTGTATTGGAGAGAGTTGAAGTCCTTTTTTTATTTGTACAGTAGGAGTAATATATATACATGCATAACTACATAGAAAGGTATACCTGCATATGGAAAATAATAAAGAGATATAAATTTGTATTATATAAAGTCACATCTAGTGATGAGGGCCCACAACTTTATAGAAATGTTGTCAGCTAGTCCACCTCCTTTTTTGCCTATGCGATTTTATGTGACAGTTTGATAGCATGTAGGAATGGCTTCATGGAACACTGGAACCATGTCATCTCCCAACCATGATTCAGTTATGAAGAGTATGTTAGGTTGAGTGTCAGTGAGAAGGTCGTCGATGTGGTGTTTGTTTTTAGAGAGTGATCGAGCATTTATTAGTAGGCAGTCTAGAGATTCTGTTTTGGTGGTAGTATGACTTTGTTTTCTAGAAGAGTGAGTATCATTCTTTGAACATGTAACAGGTGTATTATTAGTGTTGGTATTAACTGTTTCAGAATAGCAATAGTATTGTTTGTCTATATCGTAATCCTCATCCAACAAGCTTAGAAGGTATTCTGTTGGGTCTGTGTGTGTAGTTGATCGGCTGTTTTTTTTTGCGGAGTATTGTTGTTGTGTAACTGACAAGAAAATGAGAAGTTGTGAAGAGTTTATTTAGTTTGCGTCTGTTTAGGGTGGAAGGTGTATAGGTAAGAGGTAATGGTAGAGCATGTGGGTCATGTTTTAAGGCTCTAAATTGTGCAATGGATGAGAGGCGGGTGAATGAGTGTTGTCTTGGGGTGTTTATGGTAGGTGTTGGTAAGGATAGAAAATTTGGGTGTAAAGTTGGTTTAAGATGTGTATTATTTATGTAGTCATGATGGTGGGAGTGGGTGTTTGTTTCTATTTTGTGACAGAATGTAGTATGAAATTAGGTGTATGTGAGATTTTGATGAGCTGGTGTGTGTATTATGCTTTGTTTTTGTGGAGTAGTGAGATGAGATATTGATGTAGTAAATTTCTGTGAAGGAGTTGGATGTAAAGTACTGTTGGTGAGTGGAATTTGAATGGTTTATGGGAATGGTGATGTGAGTTGGAGGAGAGTGTATGTCGTGTGTGAGAGCGGATGTACAGGTGTTGAGTGTTTGCATTAGATTTGATAGCAGGAAGAGGTAATATGTGTGCTGTAGTGGAGTGTAAGGATTGTTTGGCTGGGTGTTTTTGGAAAAAGAGGAGGAGGATGTTGGTGGATGATATGAGAGAGGGTTGAGTATAGGGTTGGTGGTGATGGAAAGGGGTCTATTAGTAGTAAGTAGAGGGTAGAGCGGGTGTATTTTATGAACAGGGAGTGTGTGTATGAAGGGATTAAGATTATGTATAATGTGGGTTTGTGTTGTGTCAGTGATGTGTGGATTTGATAGTGGTGTAGGAAAAAGTGGTGGTTTGTGTGAGAATGAAGGTGCCATTGGGTGGCAGTAGGGATAGAAGGGTGTATAGATGTGGTTCATGGGGTTTAGTAGTGGCTGTTGAGACACTGAAATGTGGATAGAGTTTGTTTGTTGTAAATGAGCAGTGTGTGCCTGCTGAGACTGTGTTATGGAGCTTGAGGATGTGGACGGCTTAAGGTGCTTGCTGGTAAATGGAAAAAGGGCAGCATCTCTGGCCCTAGGCCCCACCTGGCCCAAACAGGCAACTGCCCTTGTCCTCCTCGCCCTTAGCCTCGACACCCTGACCCTATTAACCAACCACAGCCCTAGCCCTAACAACCAACCAGAGCCCTAAGTCCAATAGAAACCCTAGCGACCAATCAGAACACAGTTGCAACAACCAATAGGAAATCTATTTAAGGAGCATGTGATCTCAAACCTAAGGGCCTGTGCAGGTGAGAGGGGAATAGTCAGGCCTGCTCAGATGCTGCCTGTGGGACAATCACAAAAGCACAAACTAGTGTGCAGGGGTAAGGAGGTGCTCCTGAAGTCAGTATCTCCTTGGATACAGACAGGCTCAATAAATACTTTGTAGTTCCTGTTCAACCCTTCAGATAAGGCCCAAATCTAAAACCACATAAATACTGCTTTTAAATACATTTTCCAAACACAAATTAAACCACAAAGCAGTTTAAACAGTCTCTTAAAAACACTCTGGTTAGGCTCAGGGCTGGCTCTAGGGCGGTGCGACGGGTGTGACTGCACCAGGCACTGACTTCGGGTGGGGCGTCATCTTTCCAAGTATATTATGGTTTGAAAAGCACCTACTGCAGCGCTCCTGGCCTCCAGCAATTTTCAGGCAACATTAAAAATGTCAAGATAACTCTGGTGATTAATGTTCTTCCTAGAGAAAGTGAAAGTTTTGGCTCCTGGTAAGGGCAGCGAGTTAATATGCCTGTTACAAATAACATGTACCATGCAGATCACAAAGTGCATATAACATAAAAAGGTCAATGGGTTGCTGCTTTTGTATAAGAGATCCTTTTGTTACTTGCAGTTTATAAGTTAAAATCCTAACATAGAACAGTGAGGTATTAATCGTCATCAAACAGCTGCCTGCAAACTACAAGGTATAGATTAGAGTGTTATGATCTTTCCCCAGCCTTTCATTAGCCTAATGTTGGAAAAAGGGTTCATTTGGATTGATATCAATTCTGATTATTAAGGAGAACCCCCCAACCCTGCAGTAATTCTAAGTTTGTGTTTCTCCAGACCAAGCACTATTAAACTATACTGTCTACCAGTAGGGATGACATGTGACTCCCACATCTTGTAGTCCTCTGTCTTACTTAACATTTACTATACACTGATTTACACACCTATGATTGATTGTCTCTGTGTAGTGTGTGTGATGTAAATTACTCTGACACCCTACACTGGTATGAGTGGCTCTATAAAACTAATTAAATGCATCCGAGAGAGAGTGGTTATGGAGTCTTGAGGGGCACTGTTAAAGGGTGGTAGTGAGGGAATCTGTGGCAGAGTTGGTCATTGGCAGGCACCAACAAACATTGTCGCACTGAACGCCACCAGCGCTAAAGCTGGCCCTGGCTAGGCTTAGGGGTGTATCTTGCTGTTTTAGTTTGTAAAGGGGGGGTGTTGCCTTCTAGGAGTCTTAGCATAGTTTAGGGGAAAACCAGGAGAGAAATTTAAACAGTCACTGGTAGAAGAAAAGAGAAGTTTTAAAAGTACAAATTGCACAGAAACCAACAGAAAATTTGTAAACATGCACTGGTAGAGAAAAAGAGCGTTTTTTACAGTTTCAAACAACACAGCACAAAGTCTGTGTTCTTACCACCTTCGTTTGTCCTTGCTGATGGGCTCTTCAGGGCTCAGTAAAGCTTGGGCTATAAAATGGAGGTGGCTGTCTCGGGGCTCCCTCCACAACCTAATTAAGCATAAAACAATGGTTCTGTACTGGCAAATTGTAGAATGGGTTTCAGGTTTCTTGTTGAAGTCAGAGCTCTTTTCATGAGAATGGAGTGCTGGTGAAACTGAATGCCAGGGTGATTACATTTTTGGGTATGTTGAATGGGATTCCATGGTGAACCTTTTTAAAGTATATGCAGTTCTTTTTTAGGTCTGGTGTTAGCCAAGACCTTTGATTTTACTAAGATGACATGTATAATATACCTACTGTAAGAAAATGCCTGTGTTTGCATGGTTACTTCCATTTTTATTTTGATCTGATGGTTTTTTGGCTCTGTGCGCTGGGAATCTGCTAACCAGGTCCCAGTGTAATGTGCTCTGACCCCAAAAACATGTCGAAATTGTCTACACTCCTGATTGGCATATTTAACTTATCTATAAGTCCCTAGTGTATGGTACAAAAGTGTACCCAGGGCCTGTAAGTTAAATGTCACTAGTGGACTGCAGCACATATTGTACCACCACTAAATTGACAGTGCAAAGCATGTCTCCAGGGTGGCCCCTTCAGACTGGATTTTCAGTGCTGATTTGACATGGCAAAGTAAACCATTTTCCAGGCCTAAACCTTCCTTTTTAATAATGATATGTCATCACTAAGGTTGGCTCAAAGTGGCCATATGGCTGGGTGCATGGTTTGTAAAAAGTAGAACATATATATTTTATGTTTTACACATACTAAAAAAAAATTGGGGTTTTTTACTGAATGGTTTTTTTGTAGATTGTTGAGGGCCTGGGAAGTTCCCCAACAATAATGTTTTACATAAATCATGACAAAAGGCCAGTACTATAGGCTTTGCCAATACTTGTTTACTTTTACAGCCACTCAACCTACATCATAGTGATGAGATGGGCACGGTCATTCCCATTTATTGTTTTGCCTCTCTATCGTTCACCTTAAGATAATTTCCAGACTTTGTATTTGTTATTCTAATCTTATTTCACTGAATTTAAACACACCCGATCTTTAGCTGTATGATACATAAACAGGATCACTATTGGAGCTAGGGAAACAGGTTCGAGCCTCGGCATCGGCTCAACATCCTGTGATTCTGGGCAAATCACTTAATCTCCCCGTGCCTAACAAATAATGAATGTGTCCTTGTGTAAAGTAACTGGTGCTCATGTAAAGCGCTCCAATACCTTCGGGTCGAGTTCGCGCTATATAAAATCTGAAGAAAAAAAACAAAAAATCATGAGAGAGATCCCAGTTATTCCTTCAAAGCATGATCTGCCCTGGGACGCCTTCCTGATGGATGCCTCCACGGAAGACCTGACAGCACAGCAAGTCCTTCCTTGTCACACTCTGAACTGACCATCACCTACTGTGCTGAGATCCCACCAGCACTAGCCCGTGTGCCCGAGGTCCTGTGGGCAGGTCAGAGTGAATACTAAGGTCCTGCTCATTCACACTCAGTGACAACTGTCCCAAGCCAGAGGGAAGCATTTTATGGGCAGGCCTGCTGTCACGTAAATAGAGTAACCCATCACTAACAAAACTAAATCCATCCGTGGGTTACATGGGCACTTACGAAATGAAAGTGCACTCCAACTCTGTAAGGCTGTGTTTAGAAGCAGTTGTGCACTTCCTGCCTTTGGGAATGTCCACTCCTCTACTCACAGCCTGTGCTCTCATATCAAGCTCTGATCTACAAGGTAATACAGGATGGGGGCAGGGTGGGTCTGGCTCCGAAGAATGTGACGAATGCAATATGCCCTTGTAAAATTTGAACTGAAAAGAAGTGCACCTTGCTTTCTTTCTAGAAATTTCTTTGGAGAGCAAAAATCAATTCCATAGAAGAAAGCAATGTGCACTGTTACGAAGGGGTCGTGCATGTTTTCCCCAAAATGGATCAAATGTAAACTGTTTATTTAATATTGCTAGGGTGAGGGGTGACGTGGACAGGATCTATGGGGAAGAACATGGCAATTCTTTTTTATTCTTGCAAAAACAGTTTCCATACTGTTAAGAAGCAGCCACACCTGGATCATTATTGTGGACATTGAGGGGCCTCTCACTGAAAGCAACGGGAATGTAGGGGGAGCAGGGGGAGCAGGGTCGGACTGGCCTGGAGAGCAGTCGGGCAGTACCCGATGGGCTGGGTTGAAATAGTGTGTGGCCTGGTTCTATGGCTGTGAGTGGGCCAGTGCTTAATTTGCAATAAGTGCCAGGGATCTCGTCAGGAGGCCAATGCAGTTTGCATCACCCATTGCCCCTGCCAAGCTGCCAATGATAGTAACAACACAACTACAAACCATCACACTGCTACAAGTGTGACATTTTGGACTATTCCAGGCCCCCCAAAGCTATAAAAATGGCTTGGGAGGCAGGTAATAGTCACTTTTAATGTATATTGAATTAATAATTAACTGTTGTTGTGCTCCTCTCTAAATTAGCCAGACAGCGCCACCTTGTGGCACACTGTCAGAAGCGCTGGTGTTGACAATTAAGTGCCAGGTGCCGAGCACTGGAAACCACCTGCTCAGATTAAGCACTGGAGTCGGCCTGTTTTATGATCTTCTGGGATGGTTCTTACTTTTGATTTCCCTGATATTTAAACAAACATTGCCTGTAGCAAGATCAAATCCATGCAGTTTTCCATACCTTGCAAAACACATTTACAGCATGTTTACAAGTTTAAAACTGCCTGATTTGCAAACATGGGCCACTTTTATTTTGGTGTCCAAGCCTATTTTCTGTCCCAAACCGACCCTGAGGGGTAGGAGGTGGGTTCACCTGTGCTGTGAAGCTGAAGGAGGGACAGAGAGATAAAGAAGAGACAACAAGCCTTCTTGTATGGTTGCCTGCTACCGAAAAGACATGTAAATGTTGTAATTGGTTAATCAGCAAATGTAAAAGCTGCTTGGGAACTAGCAGAGGTTTTAATTGATAAAGTTACTTGAAGCTTCATGGTATCAAAGAATGGTTATTTTTGAGAGATAATAAAATGGTGTTAGCAGCCAGTTCTGGAGTGCGCCCTTTTAATGGACACATAAAAAAATGTTTGCACTATGAATAGTCTGGTCACTTATTAAGATATATATATATATATATATATATTGAAAGCACTTACTTTAGCTTAAACACCAAATATTGCTGCACATATTTTGGCTATCTTATAGTGTGTGTAATACAATGTTAAAATAATCTGTATTCACAGTGCTTTCTGTCACAGGCTGGGACATCCTAACACTTTAAATACTCAAGTCATTATTCCCCACTGCGCCAACCAGGATTCAATTCTGCGACTCTCTTGCCACATACACAGACATCTGCAGTGATCGCATTAGCCACATGAGCTTTCATAACGTAAAAGAGTGCCTTTCCCATTGATTAGTTTAACTTGCATGTATTTACATTTAAGATGTGTGTATTATTTTATAGACAGTTACCTGAAGATCAAAGACCACTAAAATAGCTACATAATATTGTAATTTTCAGCCACGCCGTTGACCCTACCCTGTTAGACTTGGCATCTTTTGGCATGTTTCCCTTGTCTTTTTGCTTTCTGACCTCCCGGTTTCTTTTGACTCTGTTTTTGCTGGTTTAGTGTCTCTGCGCACTTTCTCACTGCTGATCAGTGTTAAAGTGCAAGTTCTCCTGTTGTAAATTGTTGTTATGGATTGGTGAGTCCATGATTGGTCATTTGATTTACTAGTCAGTCCCTAGTACAGTGCACTGTGTGTGCCCAGGGCCGGTAAATCAAATGCTGCTAGTGGGCTTGCAGCACTGGTTGTGACACCCACACAAGCAGCCCTTCAAAGGTAACTCAGACCTGCCACTGCAGGGTCTGCGCACAGTTTGTAACTGCCATGCCATATAAATATAACTTCCCATTGGGACCAGATAGGAAAATAAAGTTTAGTATGCCTGAACTCAGAATCTAAAGATGCATCTTTTAGCAAAGGTGATTTTTACATTCTGTCTTTGAAAATACCACTTTTAGAAAGTAGGTATTTTCTTGCTTAGCCATCCTGTGTGCCTCTGCTAGGATGTGGATTGACTGTCTGGCTTTGGAGTGACAGGGGCTGGGGATGTGCAGTGGCTCCAGAGAGTCTGATGGGTCAGGGCTGGGCTGAATAGACCTAGGCTGTATTTAGAGTAGTGGGAGGAGATTTCCTTGCACCTGAATGGGCCTTGTCTACCTTCCACAATGCTGTCTCCACCCCCTGCCAGGGAGCTGGGCCAGAGAGGACAGAACTGGTTTGGACTAAGCACAGACACTCTCTGCCTGAGAGCACAAAGGAATTTGGGGTATAAATATTGGGGCCCAGACCCCAGAACTTTAAAACTCTATTGGAACCAAGAAGACTGCCAAGAAGAAGAGCTGGAGAAGCTGTGAGGAGGGACTACCACGTTGGTGTGTGCTTTGCTGTTTTGGCCTGCAGTGGCTGCTTCTGTCTTGGGCAGTGAAAGGACTGAAGTGAACTTTCTGCAATTTCTTTTTGTGAGTTTCTCCAAGGGCTTGAGGTAGAGCTTGCCCCCTGTTCAAGAAGTCTCAGGAACAGCAAAGATGTCAAGTTCTTCTGCCATCAGCACTGGGGACTCTGTGTTTTGTGCTGCAACATGAAGGAAGTGACCCGATTAGGGCCACCCGGGTCACTCATGACCACCTCTCAGCCTTCCAAACAAATGAAGAGTCAGTCAGACAGTAGAGAATACAAACCAAAGTATTTATTAGTAATACACTTGAGTGGAGTCCGGTCTGACCAGCCACCTTGGATGCTGCAAAGGGACTGACTTCTACCCCCAGGACAATGTGTTATTGTACATTTGAGAATCACCAAGACACGCCCAGACTGGAATTTTCCAGTTGTTAGCTGGTGAACAAAGAAGACACACAAAGATGAGTTGCAATCCCAGGACCAAGTACATGCTATCTCAGCGTCAAGGTTACTCTGCCCGTACCTGCCGCTCTAAGGGTGGGAGCAGGCCTATCTAGTGCAAAAGGTATGTGATAGCAAAAACAGTCTATTCATTAGTACAGCGAAACTCAACCTTGGAGGAATACAAATTTTATTTATTGCAGCTGCTTTCTGCTGAGGCAGACAGAGTGAGACAGAAATTAGCTTCGATCATGACTCAAAATGGCGGCTGAATACAAAATGGTTCAGCAAATGCTAACTTTACATAGAGCAATACACTGGCAGAGTGAACGCATAATGTTTACATTTCAACAGACCCTCCTTTTAGCATGAGCTAACCAGTTTGTTTTTGGGAGAATGGACGGTGCAGCATAGTGTGTGCACAACAAATAGACGTCAAAGTTCAGAGCACTCCATGCATTCGGCATCAAAGAAAGAGGAATCTTCAAATATACCCTCGTCTATCTGCATAAAGCTATCTATCTCTTTCTGAGTCATAATCACAGCACTTGTGTCATGGATGGGCGTCTTCGGCTTTGGGGTAAGGAGTGTGATACAATAGGTGCAACAGGCTGGAAGGCATTGTATACAGAGGCAACAGGTGAGAAAAATGCCAGCGACTACCGCTAGGACAGCAAGGATCTTCCAACCCCAGGATCCGAATATGCCCCAAAACCATACAGAGAGTATCCAGGTACCATTTTCTTGGTGTATGTCAGATGAAAGTCTATGCAACTTCTGTATGGAAGCATACACATTGGGGGCTTGTTCTGGGATGTATACACAACAGCTACTGCCAATGACGCGACAGGCCCCTCTCCGGTCAGCAAGGATGACATCTAACACCATCCGGTTTTGTAAAGCAACAAGCCTCGTAGCCTGGAGCTCAGCTGTGATATTCGTCAGAATCCCAGCGGTCGTATTAATGACCCCTTCTACAACTCGGGTGAGTCGACGGATATTAAGGCTGTTGGACATGGGGCCCCAAAAGGGTACAATACCCTTCATGGCGTCTGTGAACTGTTGCAAGGTGGTATCTGTCTGATCTATGTCCTCTGTGTTAATAACCCTTATAACTCAGGGCAGGTACGCTCTCCTACGCTGCAATCGATGATCCGTATGGTAATTGGATGGTGCTATATACACTGGGGGAAGAAGAAAAGAGAGATAGCATACACCTGACCACACCCTAGGAAGCCAAACATAAGCTTGGTAGCCGCAAACAAAATAGACATTATATGGCGGGAGCAAAGGCGGGCTACTAATCGTGCTCAATGTATATGTGTAATTGCAATTACTCTTCCCCACTTGCACCTTTCCAATTCCCTAAACACAGAAACCGGCTGTTGTATTGACTACTGGCACTGGCATCGCTTTATCCTTTGTAATATTGTGTGTTTGGAAAGATTGGAAATATTCAGTGGCATTGAACCCCTGGAAATCTAACATTTCATTTCGAAGTCATGTTTCGTTCTTTACCTGCTCATATACATTCATGCAAGCTGTTGGAGACAATGTACCAGGGGTCTCTTGTTCTCCTAACCTCGGGGAAATATATCCTTGATGGTAACGTATGTATTCGAACACAGTGCTGGAGTCAGCAGATGTCATATTCATAGCAGAAAAATGGAAATGATAATGCACCATCGTAAACAGCGCAAACCACCCCTCGCAACTTCCTAGATAGGATAATGGCATCGACAATAAAACATCACTCTTATGTGTAACTGAGGGGAGTAGTCCACAGATCCAGCAATTAGTAGCATTGGAAGTATCATGGGCCTGCTGCAACATTTGTAAAAAAACATTGTCTACATAAGTTTTCCGGTGTTTTCATTTGTGAGGGGCAAAAGTAACAAACATGTGTTCAGGGGGAACAAGAGTTCTCCCAATCAGAGAGTGTTTATTTTATTTTTTTCCAAAGGAGCTGATTCAATCGAATTAATGTTTTATGATGATTTTTAATGTGTCACTTGTTTTTGTCTCTCATGTATAGTGAAATTGAATTGGCATATGCATAAATCTGTTGAAAGATATTTTTTAACCCTTTTTTTAGACATAATTGGTTCAGATTATTGTGTTTTATATTATTGATTTTGGTCTTTAATAAATGAATTTTTGTGATACTTATAAATAGCTGTTTTTTTGGTTATAATTGATTTACGGGTTCTGAGATGATGTGAATGCCCTCTGTTTGGTTGAATGTGGTAAAACTGATCTTTTATGAGTTAGAATCCAAGAGAACCTTTACTCTTTACATAAACCAATCAGAGAGTGTACAGGATACTTTTCATCCAGGAAGTAGGATATCCCTAATACTATTATTAGTGCAATAACAACTATTGATACAAAAACTATTTTACTCTTCATGGACCAACCCCGCTCTGGACGCGGAGGTGCAAAGGGCTGCTCTTCCTCAGTAATGGGCCGACCAAACGGATACATTGTAAATAAGGGGAAAAATGGAATGCAATGAAACTAATGACAAAAGGGGGGCAAGTGTTCCCAGTGTCCGCCTGAGCCTCACTGGCAGACTCCTATTGTTCATCAACGTTGGCGCTTTTGAGCACCGGCGGTGGAGCTGCTCAGTCCTAGCTCGGATCCGTATCCCACGTTGCAGGGTAATGTACTTCCCTCCTGGGGAGCACACTCGACTTACCCTGTACAATGTCTGAACAATGCACCAATCTCGCCTCTCCCTAAGCTACTGTGGCCTGACTTGTCGAGTCCATCCCTGCTAATCTGACTTTTCCTTTGGTGCACTGTTCCTTTTTCGGGGACGCAAATTGTACCTAGCTACTCCAGGAACAGAGGGGTCAGGAAAAAGGGGGTCAGACACAGAAGGGCCAGCAGAAGAAAACTCTGGAATTGCCTTAATCTCCGGGGGCACTGCCGCATTTAGGATCTCATCATTCTCAGCCTCTGTTTGGGTCCACGTGAGTTGGGCATCTGAAAAGGGAAGGAACCGCAGGACTCTCTCACACTCGGAGTCCCCGATGCCCTCACGGACCCACTGATCGTAAGGTAAGGGTAGAGGCACTTTGCGGCAATGCTGGCAATGAATCCAATTCTTTCGGCCGGCAACCTTCACAGTGGTGCGGGTGGAAAGGAGCACCTGGACTGGCCCCTTCCACCTCAGCTCCAGACTCTTCTTTCTCTGGAAATTGCGCGCCAAGACAAAGTCACCAGGCCGGATGTCGTGGCCTGGCCCCTCAGGTACTGGTGGAAGGCATTCCTGGATCTGTTGATGAATAGAATGCAGACTTTTAGTTAACTCATACAAATAATCCACCAATAGAGGATATTCAATTTCTGAGAATCAACGAGGTCGCGGGATGCCCCAAATGTTTACCGGGCGCCCAAACACGACCTCGTAGGGTGACAATCCTGTCCTAGAATGGGCTGTTGTTCTTGTGGACAAAAGGGTTAATGGTAAAGCATCTGGCCACTGCAACCCTGTACTCTCTTGAATCTTTGCCAGTTTCAGTTTGAGAGTACCATTGTACTTCTCAACCAAACCTGCGGACTGGGGGTGATTTGCAGCGTGAAATTTTTGTCTGATATGCAGTCCCTCGCAAACTAACTGAATAACTTTCGCATTGAAGTGACTTCCATTGTCACTCCAAATCAAACGGGGCAAGCCGAAGCGAGGAAAGAACTCCTGCAGGAGCATCTTTGCAGTCGCTATGGCTGTGTTTTCTTTTGTGGGGTAAGCTTCAACCCATTTACTGAACGCACAAACAACCACCAACACATATTTCAAATTGTTGACATGATCCATCTCTATGTAATCTAACTGGAGGACCTCAAAAGGGAAAGTGGGAGGTGCAAAATTACCAGGAGGCGTGGGGGTACCTTTTCCAGGATTGTGCATCATACACACCATACAGTATTTGACCAAATGGGCGGCAGTCTTTGGGATGTTATCATTCTGCCATATAGGGTCTAACAACTTACAAATACCTTTTGCACTAATGTGAGCTGGCCCGTGCGCCATGGTGTCTACGGGAAGAACATATGCATCTGGTAGCATCCATCTCTGTTTCCCTTACTTATCAGTCCAACACCCATCCTCAGCCAAACGTGCTGTGCTTTCCTGCCATATCGCTAATTCCTCAATAGTTGCCTCACTCTGTATCTCCTTGACACTTTCCAGCGTATCCTCAAACATGGTAACCTCAGGCACCCACCTAGCGGGACCTGCTACAAACATCTTTTTCATCTTCGTTTGGGCTGTCTCCTTAGCTGTCTGGTCTGCAAATGCATTCCCTTTACCCACATTGTCAGTAATTGCCTTGTGGGCGCTGCACTTTATTATCGCTAATTTCTTAGGGAGTGTCAAAGCCAATAAAAGCCTATGTATAAGGGGCCGTGTTGGATCTTCATTCCATGAGAAGTGAAAAACCTTCTCTCTGCCGCAGAGCCGTCCAAAATTATGAGCGACTCCAAATGCGTACTGACTGTCAGTATAGATATTGACAGTCAGTCCCTCACTCAACTCACAGGCTCGAATAAGGGCAACCAGCTCTGCAACTTGAGCCGATTGATAGGGAACTTGTGATGTCTCAACTACTGTGTGAAGTGTCGTGATTGCATATGCAGCTGTTGTAGTGCCATCTGGTAACTTGAAACAAGAGCCATCGACATATAGTTCCCCTTGGGGGTCAGATAAGGGAACGTCAGTCAAGTCTACCCGTACTTTCATCTCCTCCTCTGTGCGGAAGATACAATCATGTATATCAATTTCCTCACTCTCAGAAGGGAGGGGTAGCAACGTGGCTGGGTTCAGAGTGGCACATCTTTTAATCGTGACATGCGGTGCAAAGAGAGTTAGCTCATAACCGGTCAGACGTGCACTCGTGAAGTGCTGTGTCTTGCTTTTATTCAAAAGGGTATCCACAGCATGGGGAACCATGACTGTGAGGTCAGTATCAAGTACGAGCCCAGCCAATTGTCTTATTGAGACGGCCACAGCCGCAACCGCTCTTAGACAGCTCGGGAGGGCTCTCGCAACAGGGTCAAGTAGCACAGAAAAATAAGCACACTGCCTTTGCTTACCTCCAAAAGCCTGTGTTAAAACAGAGAGCGTGCAACCAGCCGCTTCAGGTACGTACAGCACGAACGGCTTCGCAAAATCTGGCGTACCAAGCACAGGCGCAGAGCACAGCGCCACTTTTAATTGCTCAAAAGACTGCTGACATTCAGGCGTCCAAGGCAATGGTTCATGCACATCTTTAGTGGTTAGTGCCAGCAGAGGCTTTGTTAGTAACGAGCAGTTAGGAATCCAGTGCCGACAATAGGAAGTAATGCCAATAAAAGCGCATACATCCTTTTGAGTTTAAGGGATAGGCATTTTAACAATGGTACTGATGCGTTCAGGAGTCAATCTCCTACCCTCCTTCGACAGTAGGTGACCTAAGTAGGTGACCTCCTGTCGGTAATACTGAAATTTGGAAAGGGACACTTTATGTCCGTGGTGCGCCAAATGCAGCAACAATTTAACTGTACTGTCTTTGCAACCCTTTTCAGTGTCAGAAGCAATGAGAAGGTCGTCTACATATTGAAGCAATACGTTACCCGAGGGAAGTGTGAGGGAGTCCAATTGGGCTTTTAAGGCTTGGCTATATATACTAGGGCTCTCAGTATAGCCGTGAGGGGCTCAACAGAATCTAAAACGTCTGCCAGCTAGTGTAAAATCGAACAAGTGCCTGCTGTCTGGATGGATCGGGATACTAAAGAATGCATTTTTTTAAATCAATGACAGAAAAGAATTTAGCAGAGGAAAGAATCATTGTTAGAAGAGCAGTAATGTCAGGGACCACCAGGAACTGAGGAACCACTATTTTATTTACTTCGCGCAAGTCAATCACAAAACGATAAACATCTGGATGATCATCAGAGGAGCCTGAATGTGCCCTTTTAAGAATGGGAAGAATGGGGCTATTACACACATTCGCAGTCGTCTCCTCGACAACCTCTGACTGAATCAGATCCTGTATAATGCGCAACAAAGCTCTCTCCCCTGCTTGTGGTATTTTGTACTGAGGAATACGAGGCAAAACGGCATTGTCCTTAACTTTGATAGAAACTGGGGGAATCTGCAATAGTCCTACGTCCGTGTTACCTGTTGCCCACAACGTGGGCGGAACATCCTTAAATTCAGCAGGAGGGGTGCATCTTTGGACAGACACTGCTTAGAGTTGACCGTATTCGGTCCCATTGTCATGTAAACTCCTGTCGGAGAACAATAAATCATCTCATGCAGCTTCTTTAATAAATCTAAGCCCATCAAATTCGGTCCGCAATTAGATGTTAACAAAAATGGCGAATCCACAGTAAAAGGACCTATAGTCAATGTGAGAGGTTTGGAAATGGGGCTCACAACCGGTACACCAGAAAATCCTACTGAAACATTATTATGGCCAGATAGAGCCGCCCCGGGGACCAGTGAACGGGAAATAGAGCTATTCATAGCACCTTTATCCACCAAAAATTCCTTAGCTGAGCCATGCAAATCTGCAGTAACGTAAGGACCGTGCTTATCTACAGGTATCTGAACTGGTCCCTCACTCTGTCCCTGGCTGTCCTAGCTGTGGAGGACACAGCACCTCACCAGTGCACGTCTTACTGGTTATGAATTGACATTGTTTGCTAAACATATTACGATTAAACAATGTGCCACTCTGAATCCAGCCATGTTACTACCCCTCCCTTCTGAAAGCGATACAGTTGATAAGCATGACTGTATTTTCCGAACGGAGGGAGAGACGAAAGGACGGGTAGACCTGACTGATGTTCCCTTATCTGACCCCCAAGGAGAACTATATATTGATGGCTCTTGTTTTAAATTACCAGATGGCACAACTACTGCGGCTTATGCTTTTACTACTTTGCGCACGGTGGTGGAAACATCACAAGTCCCTTATCAGTCTGCTCAAGCGGCAGAGCTTGTGGCTCTAATACGAGCTTGTGAATTGAGTGAGGGTTTGGTTGTCAATATCTACAGAGACAGCCAATACGCATTTGGGGTCACGCATAACTTTGGGCGACTGTGGGCAGAGAGAGGGTTCCTTACCTCTCATGGTACCAAAAACCAACATGGACACCTTATATTGCGACTTTTGTCCGCTTTAACACTCCCCAGGAAGATGGCAATTATCAAGTGTAGCGCCCACAGAAAGGTGACAGATGATGTAGGTAGAGGAAATGCGTTTGCAGATCAGACAGCCAAGGATACTGCTCGAAGCAAGATGAAGAGAATGTTTGTTGCAGGTCCAGCTAGATGGGTTCCTGAGAACACTATGTTTAAAAATACGGTCGAGAGTGTGAAAGAAGTACAAAGTGAGGCAACAGTAGAAGAACTAGCGATATGGCAGGAAAGTACAGCACAGCTAAATGATGAAAGGTGTTGGATTGATAAGTCTGGAGAACAGAAATGGATGTTACCCGATGCATATGTACTCCCTGTGGTTACTATGGCTCATGGTTCAGCCCACATTACTGCAAAAGGAATTTGTAAATTATTGGCTCCGGTTTGGTACAATGATAACATTTCTAGAACGGCTACACAGCTAGTAAAAAGTTGCATGATTTGCATGATGCACAGTCTGGGGAAGGGTACCCCCACACCATCTGGCTATTTCGCACCACCTACATTCCCATTTGAAGTCATCCAATTGGACTTTATTGAATTGGAACTTTGCAACAATCTCAAGTATGTCTAGGCTTTCCTGTTTTCAGTTTCTATTTTTGGTAAATTCTGGTGTTTTTTTTCCAGTGTTTTCAAGTGATTTGAATTCCTTTAAAAAACAGTTGTTATCAGTGGTTACACATTTTCACGCCATTAAAAATAACAGAAACAGTGTTTTTCCGGTGTTTATGGAACGTTTTGCTTTTATTATTGCTTGCTTTCTGCACTGATAGTGTATGCTATATAGACAGTGTATGTACAATGTATACGAGGTCCAAATACATTTTTGCAAATCAATCTTATTGTAGTACACCATACAATGCTTCTTCAGTAGGTCTTGGTCAAGTGCGCTCGCTCTTTCTTTCCCATGTAAACTTTTTTCTGTAAAAAGGCCCTCTCAACATTGGCACTTGAGACGGGCAACGCCAAAACAGCCAGTACACAATTTGCTAACTCTGGCCACTGACATAGCTTTCCATGCCAATACTGGTGCACTTGAAGATTGTGATTCTCTGGGGAGGTTCTGCAACATTTGCGTTAAACTGGGCGCTTATGCCCTCAGAGTTATTGAAGCGGTCAAAAATGATGCAGCACGATTGAAACTACGGAGAAGATTCCCTTTACGGAAGGGATCAAGAACTTGTACAGAGTACCACAGTGAGGTTTCATTGACTTCAAATGCCATGGTTGGTGAAGGGACATTTCTATGTATCATTGCAAGTCATTTCTCATACATTGTAAAATAAAGCTCCTGAATTGCTCTTCAACATTGCTTTGCTTACCAAGTGGCAAGCACTCTAACATGGAACATGTTGCAGTGCCAAATTCACTAAAGGTGTCGCCCAGCCTACTCTCAAGGAGATGTTTCACATCTACACCAATTATGCTAATAACGCTTGGCAGACAAGAGTGTTTTCTGACTCGGATTTGTTTTGTTATGTCCACTACAGCAGTTATGTTTTCCTGTAAAAATCTAAGAATGCAGTAGAGTTTTTTTTCTTTTCACATCACTATCAATATGTGACCAAAGATCCTCACATTTCTTGCCTTTGTCATCATCACTCAGCAAAAATTCTGTAAACAGTTGCCACATGGATAATATAGCATTCACAGCCCCTTTCCTTGGACTGAGAACCAAGTGTAAGTGACACAGTTGGGATGACTCTTTCTTTGATGCCACACAAAGCACAAAATGAGAAATATTTGTGTTTTAGTTCCCGCGCATAACAAAACAGTGCATCAAAATGGACTAAAAAGTCAAAAGCATTCTTCATTAACTCGGAAGATTGTAAGGATGCTTTCAGCATACCATCTAACAAGTGGCAAGGATCTCTTACAGGGAAGCACTTCAGCTCAGGTATCAGTTTTGACAGGTCATCAAACAACTTTTTCATATACGCAGCTGGATCACTGCAAATACAAACAATATCACTCCAATCTTTGTTGAACTTGGAAAGAACCTTTTTGCAGCAGCATTTCAAGTGACACTGCATTCCATGTTTTCCAAAAGTCTTGTGTCATGTTTTCACCACTATCCCAGATGCTTGTTGATAGCACTCTTTTCATATATACTTGTCAAATACCTTGCATTGAATGTTTAAAGCCTGAGGTGTTGGCAATTCTACTCACTAGAAACTGGGGGCTGATGTATCAAGGGTTTTTACCCATTCTCTGTGGGTATATGTGATGGCACATATTGGGAAAGATTCTTATGAAACCAGCCATTTTACCTATCAGTGAAAGAATCAAACGCAGCCAAAATATCAAATATGATTTTGATATTTCCTGATTCTATACAGTTTATAAAATAATTAAACAAGACCTAAAACATGCTTCTAAACCCTGCAACTTTAGACCAAAGACCACAAAACTGAAAAAATCAAAAGAAAAAACAATATTTTAGTGACATCCCTAAACAACAAAACTCAAGCAGAATAATGTTAGCCCAGTCTTTCTTGCTGCTAGCTTGTATAACAAAGTTACATTGTATTGGGCCCTTCAGGAAGAAACAAAATGACTCTTTCACTCTCCTTTTCCTTTCTTTGAATGACATTTAGTTTGTGGTTGTGCAGGTGTTTTTTCAGTGTTTATATATTTACACTGGTGAGGGCTATATCCCTTTTGGTGAGGTTTTATCAGTTATTATAGGTTTAAATCTAAAACCAGACAGCCTAAGTATGTCCTAGTGGTTATATGCGCGTTCAGTAAATGGGTTGAGGCGTACCCCACTAAAGACAATACAGCCACCTCAATGGCGAAGGTACTCCTTAAAGAGTATTTTCCTCGTTTCGGTATGCCCCGAATTATCTGGAGTGATAACGAAAGTCATTTTAATGGGAAAGTGATTAGATTAGTGTATGAAGGTTTACACATTAAACAGAAATGTCATGCTGCCAATCATCCGCAGTCAGCGGGTTTGGTTGAGAAGTACAATGGTACTCTCAAACTTAAATTGGCAAAAATACAAGAGATGACAAGGTTGAAATGGCCAGATGCTCTACCGTTAGCTCTGCTGTCAACAAGAACTACAGCCCATTCTAGAACCGGCTTGTCACCTTACGAGGTCGTGTTTGGACGCCCGGCAAATGTCTGGGGTGACCACGTCCTTGTAAATACTCTGATATTGAATATCCTGTGTTGCTTGATTATCTTGGACAATTGACAGAAAGTTTACGTACGATTCACTAACAGGTACGGGAATCCCTACCTCCCATACCAGAGGGGCTCGGCCACAACATTCATCCTGGTGATTTTGTGTTGATCAAGAACTTCCAGAGGAAGAAAAGTCTGGCGCCCCGCTGGAAAGCCCTGAGCACGTTTTGATGGTAACACGGATGGCTGTAAAGGTTGCTGGTCGAAAGAACTGGGTGCATGCCACCCATTGCCGGAGGGTTCCTGTGCCATTGTCATATGACCAGTGGGTCAAGGAAGGAATTGGAGATACTGAATGTGAGCAAGTGCCCAGATTTGTCCCGTTCAGCGACACCCAGCTGATCTGGACACAAACAGAGGAGAACGATGACGTTCTGAACAAGGCTGTCCCGCCAGAAATACGAGCTATCCAGGAGCCTTTGTTCAGTGATCATACGGTGCCTGGGGCTGCCAGGTACAATTTGCGTCCTCGGCTGAGGGCTACTGAATCTAAGGAGAAAAAAGATTAGGGATGGCCTGCGCAAGATAGGTAGTACTGAGTAACAGTACCAACGAATAATTGAAATAAGTGAAAATTCTGTATTTGCTTTGCCTTTGTTGTTTGAACATTAGTCAGGGAAAAATGTATACTTTGAAAGTATACCACCTTTATCGACATGGGATAGATTAGGAGAAGAGCTTAGGACAGAGCAAGCTCCACCGCCGTTGCTCAAGAGCGCCAACTTATTGATGGACAATAGGAGCCTGTGCCAGTGAGGCTCTAACGGACACTGGGAACTTCTATATTTTCTTGCATTTTCCTCCTTTTGAATTCACTATACATCCCTTTGGCAGAAAGGTTGCCGAGGAGGAGCAGCCAATGGTTACTGTACAACGTAATATGATGTGGTCGAAGAAAGGTAAAATAACATGCGTTGTTCTTTTAATACTGGTGATAATAATACTGTATGGGGGAGTCATTGGTTTTGGAAGATGCTCAGAGTGTGCCTCTACGCAGTAAGGGTAAGGTCATTTCCCCAAGACAAAATAAGAGAACTGCCCCAAGTAATGTATTTCTGGAAACACATAAGAGGTTCTTTGGTGAAGGGACTGCCTGTTACCCCACCCAATCAGTCTCCAGCCTGTGGACTGCATATCTATTGTCACTCGTTAATTACACACATACTCGGCCACCTCAGTTTACAGAAGTAAAAGGAGTGTTTGGTTTTGGTTATCCGGGGCCATGTCTATACCATAGAAAGCCACTGGGAGTGGGTTATCCAGGTTGTGACAACAATACATACTGTGATAATTTTTATATGGAAGAACAGAACATAACATTAAGTGGGTTGGCATTACAAGGAGTTGACAGTCCCTCGAGAGGCCGGTTATTACCCTGCTTGTTGCCCCATTGTGAACAGTACGGATACTTCATTGTATATAAATTGTTCAGGGATAGTATTGTACAACAAGCATTTGCAATGCAATCGGTCTCGCCTTTGGGACCTTATATGTATTTAGCTATGCAGCACATTAGCCTGGGTGCTGAAACATCTACTGTTCTTTAACTTGTGGGGAAAGTAAGCACCAAACTGCGTGACACGCCAGGTATGGGAACACATGGAGAGAAATATTGCCTTTCAGTGGGAAATGGTATAGTCCAAAGCTCTGTTTTTAATATAAAATCAGGGCCTTAGGGTCAAATCACTGAAAATACATGATTTGAAAAAAATATTATTGTCTACGGGTGCACGTGGAAGACAATTTCTATGGACTGGAATCTAGAGAATGCTAAAGTGATTCTGGCATTTTACTGACCTCTGCTGGTCGTTTTCTATCAAGAAAGTTAAATAGAGGCAGTTGCCAGAAAAATAAAAAAAAGAAAGTCCCTAAGCAGAAAGCAATTCTGGTATTTTACTGACATCTACTGGTTGTTTTCTATCAAGACAGTTAAATAGAGGAAGTTGAGCAGAAAAAAAGTCCCTAAGCAGAAGCAGACAAGTCCTAGGGCTGATCTCCAGAGCCCACAAAGTACATACACATATAAGTATAAACTAAAGTATATACAAGAGGTCTCGAATGCTCGACCTAAACATACGGTCCCCTTAGTGAATAAAGAGGATCCAAGTACTTTCGGAATGAACTCTAGGTACGCTGCAGTGGATTATGAGCTGCCGATTTATGCTTCTTGTCTAATGGGACTTATTCCAATGTCTATAATGGTACAGGCGATGTGGCCCTTGGAATGATATTGCCTTTGGGTGTGCCCTGTAAATATGCCAAATCTAAAGTAAGATGGGTTAAAAGGACACTAATGAAAGGGTTCTGTGAGGGAGTGAACGATATAGAGGTCAATAATTACAACAATGGTATCACCTTTGGATACATCCTTTCTTCTATTTTCCCATTGGGTGGTACTTCCATGGCCAGGGGTGAGAAGGCTAGAGAACACTTTGGATGCAAACTACAAATTCTACTAATACTACAGTGGCAGCTTTGCGCGACATCACCACTCAGTTGGAAAGTATGTGGATATATTCGGAACAGACTAGATATGCAGTGGATTTTATTCTAGCCAAGAGTGGTGGTGTATGCGCGGTAGTTGGCGATCAGTGTGTGGTCGGGATCAAGAATTTGGAAAAGAATATTAGCAAACACATTATGGATATTCTTGAAAATGTCAAGGAAATAGAAAGTGGCAATTGGAGTTGATCCCTTTTTGGCGGTTGGCGTTGGATTCTTGAGAAAATTATTTATCTTATAGTGGTGTTGGTGCTCTGCTGTATTTTCATTCAGTGTCTTCCCTTTTGTTGTTCTAATTGTGCCACCATTCTCACACCGATGCAGAAAATATCAGCCCATGATACCAAAGCCGCTATAATGCTTCAGAAGGATATTGATGATTTAATGAATATTGATGAGGGAATATTTGAGAATTCATCCCTCCTAGTTGTTTCGTTTTCTGATGTTGATTGTATGGAGTGCTCATAGCTGCACCCTAATCTGATGCTCCATTAACATTTGCTATTTTTGTTCCTTTTGCAATAGTTGAAAATGTTTTAGCTCATGCTAAAAGGAGGGTCTGTTAGATTAGGCCCATTGCCACGTGTATAGTCCCATGTATGAGTTAGCATTCGCTACACCATTTGCTTTTCTGTCGTCCATTTTGTATGGTGATCGAAACTAATTCTCACTTATTTCAAGAAATGCTTCTTGCTAAGTTTTGTTTCTGCAATAATAAATAGTTAGTGCCAGCGCATAGCTTTCCCACTAGATAAAGGCCCTCTCCCACCTGTCTTGTAGTTTGATCACGGCTCAGGGTGTAACGGCCTTGGACTGTGCTGAGTTGCGAAGATACGAGAACAGAAACCTTTTTTTTGTATTCCACTGTCCAGCTGCATCTGCCTGGAAAATTCCATTGTGGGCGTGTTTTTACCCATTCATGAAATGTACATAATGTATCTCTATGCTTGCTGATCTTTAGTTCCCTCTGTACCACTCCCAGAGACTGTGCAGACGGGGCTCCGCCCTGAGTGTATATGAATAAAAAGCTATTGGTGTATATTCTCCACTGTCTCTCCGACTCTTCATTTGGTATGGAAGGCTGAGAGGTGGTCTACGGTGACCCGGGTGGCCCCGAGCGGGTCACTTCTTTCAAACCACCTCAAGCTGCACTTTGAGAGGTCCGAAGTAAGCATGCTCTTGGCGACAGATGATGGGGTGGAAGAGGAGAGTGAACCTCTCCCTGACCTTCTGTCCACCAAGGAGCATGATGGGTCAGTGGAAGGTGTGATCCTCTCCCCTACACTGACCCCAGAGCAGCAGGGTGACTGTCACCAGTTGTTGGGACAGTTTGCCACACTGTTCTGTCAGACCCCAGGTGTTACTCACTGGTGTACCCATGATGTGGACACCAGTGACACCCCTCCTGTAAAACACAAGATTTACAGGTTGACTGACCGGGTCAGGGCCAGCATCAAAGAGGAGGTCTCTAAGATGTTGGTGTTAGGGGTGATAGAGCCTTCCAACAGTCCTTGGGCCAGCCCAGTGGTCTTGGTCCCAAAGGCTGCTGCACTCGGTGCCACTCCAGAACTGTGGTTCTGTGTGGACTACCGTGGGCTCAATGCCGTCACCAAGATTGATGCGCACCCCATCCCCAGAGCTGATGAGCTCATTAATTGGTTGGGAGCTGCCAAGTTCCCCAGCACGTTTGATTTGACGTCTGGGTACTAGTAAATTGCCTTCACCGATGGGGCCAAGGAGAGGTCAGCATTCTCAACCCCTGAGGGGCATTACCAATTTCGGGTGATGTCCTTTGGATTGAAGAATGCCCCTGCCACCTTTCAGAGGTTGGTCAACCTGGTGTTGGCTGGACTGGAGGATTTCAGTGCCGTCTACCTGGACGACATTGCAGTGTTCAGTTCCAGCTGGGAAGAACACTTGCAGCACCTCTGGGAAGTGTTGAAGGCTCTGCAGAGGCCAGGCTCATGGTCAAGGCCAGTAAGTGCCAGATCGGGCAGGGCTCTGTGGTGTACTTGGGACACCAGGTAGGAAGCGGCCAGGTGGTGCCCCTACAGCCCAAGATTGACCCCATTCTGGCTTGGGAGCCCCCCAAGACCCAGACAGAGGTGAGAGCCTTTTTAGGTCTCACCCGTTACTACAGGAGATGTGTTAAGGGCTATGGCACCATTGTTGCCCCCTTAACAGAGCTGACTTCCAGGAAGCAGCCCAAGAAGGTGATATGGACTGAGTCCTGCCAGAAAGCTTTTGATGTCCTGAAGGCAACCATGTGCACAGCACCCGTGCTAAAGGCACCCGGCTTCTCCAAGGAATTTGTCGTGCAGACTGACGCTTCAGAGCATGGTGTGGGAGCAGTGCTCTCACAACTGAACAATGAGGGCCTAGACCGGCCTGTAGTTTTCCTTAGCAGGAGACTACTCCCCAGGGAACAGAGGTGGAGTGCCATAGAAAGGGAAGCTTTTACTGTGGTCTGGGCACTGAAGAAGCTAAGACCCTACCTGTTTGGGACTCACTTCCAAGTTCAGACAGACCACAGGCCCATCAGATGGTTGATGCAAATGAGGGGTGAAAACCCAAAACTGTTGAGGTAGTCCATCTTCCTACAGGGAATGGACTCTACGGTGGAACACCGCCCTGGCACAGAACACGCCAATGCAGATGGTCTGTCCAGGTTCTTCTACCTTAGTGAAGAGAACTCACAGGAGGTTGGGATGTTCTCCTAACTTTCAGCTGGAGGAGACGTGTCAGAATTGACATCTTTTGGCGTGTTTCTCCTGTCTTTTTGCTTTCTGACCTCCCGGTTTTGACTCTGTTTTTGCTGGTTTAGTGTCTCTGCGCACTTTCTCACATGCTGTTCAGTGTTAAAGTGCAAGTGCTCCTGTTGTAAATTGTTGTTATGGATTGGTGATCTCATGATTGGTCATTTGATTTACTAGTCAGTCCCTGGTACAGTGCACTGTGTGTGCGCCCAAGGCCGGTAAATCAAATGCTGCTAGTGGGCTTGCTTAATAGTAAGAGGGGTTTTGGCCCAGCAACCGCCAGGAAGGGCCAATACAACTTTATATCAAAAATAATACCTGACCGTTAACTTAATACGGCTGTTTAGTAATTAAATAAACTTAGACCATTTGGACATTCAATTGGTCTGAAGTATTTTATTTACTTCTATTTAGTCTTTTTTTTTTAAATTGAACATTGTTGAAGCATGTTCTGAAAAGACATACTGCCTACCACATTTGATTTATAACCATAGTGCTCGACAAAAAGTTAAACAAACATTATGAGCAGAAAATGAAACTAAAAATGAAACAGACAAGTTACATAAAATTAAACAAATATTCTGTGCAAAAAATGAGGCAAACAAATTAACATTCGGATAACAACCAGCCAATTTTAAACATGGCAGCCTTATTAACAAGTTGTTTCTACTTCTTTGGAAATGGGATTGTAAAGGCTGTAACCTGCTGGGTACTAATTTTTAGGACTATTGGGCAAGCAAACTTTTTACAAATTGCTCCTCATAGAAAAGTATTATTCAATTCCTATCCCAGGAGTGAAAAACGCTGATGCGTTTCGATCCCCTTTATTAGTTTCCGGGGTTCTCTTCAGGGCATGAGACTGGATGACAGCTGTGCGATTTCCTCTTTGAAACCAAGTTTCATTGATGGGTTTTGAATTCGAGAGTATGTGGCAGGACGGCAGAACTAACTCGATTATTCTGAATTGCTTTCGCGTTGTAATGATTTATGAAGTGCAGAGAACTGCTTATTGATATTCTGGTGTTGCCATATCGTCGTGCCGCTATGCTGTTTAAATGTCGCTACACATTCTTCAAAAGTTTTTGGAGGGAATGCGGGAACCGGTGCTCTTTATTTACTTTTACTCGCTTTGCATCGTCAGACTGCGCTCGATCGATACAGTGTTGCGTTTGGCATAAGGCCCGCTCCGGAAACAAATTTGTAAAAAATTTGCTTGCCCCCATTGACCTGAAAATTAGTACCCAACAGGCTACAGCCTTCACAATCTCATTTCCAAAGAAATAGAAACAACTTGTTAATAAGGCTGTCATGTTTAAAATTGGCTGGTTGTTATTCGAATGTTAATTTGTCTGCCTCATTTTTTGCACAGAATGTTTGTTTAATTTGATGTAACTTGTCTGTTTCATTTTTAGTTTCATTTTCTGCTCATAATGTTTGTTTAACTTTTTGTCGAGCACTATGGTTATAAATCAAATGTGGTAGGTAGTATGTCTTTTTAAGAGCATGCTTGAACAATGTTCAATTTAAAAAAAAGACTAAATAGAAGTAAATAAAATACTTCAGACCAATTGAATGTACAAATGGTCTAAGTCTGTTTAATTGCTAAACAGTCGTATTAAGTTAACGGTCAGGTATTATTTTTGATATAAAGCTAGTGGGCTTGCAGCACTGGTTGTGCCACCCACACAAGCAGCCCTTCAAAGGTAACTGAGACCTGCCACTGCAGGGTCTGCGCACAGTTTGTAACTGCCATGTCGACTTGGCAAGTGCACCCACTTGCCAGGCCCTACCCTTCCCTTTTCTTACATATTAGTCACCCCTAAGGTAGGCCCAAGGTACCCCTGTGGGCAGGGTGCAGTGCATGTGAAAGGTAGGACATGCCCTGATGTATGTGGCATGTCCTGATAGTGAAATGCTGCCAATTTCGTTTTTCACTATTGAAAGGCTATCTGGCCCATAGGAAAGCATGGGAGTTAATTTATAACATCTTATAAATATAACCTCCCATTGGGACCAGATAGGAAAATAAAGTTTAGTATGCCTGAACTCAGAATCTAAAGATGCCTCTTTTAGCAAAGGTGATTTTTACATTCTGTGTTTGAAAATACCACTTTTAGAAAGTAGGTATTTTCTTGCTTAGCCATCCTGTGTGCCTCTGCTAGGATGTGGATTGACTGTCTGGCTTTGGAGTGACAGGGGCTGGGGGTGTGCAGTGGCTCCAGAGAGTCTGATGGGTCAGGGCTGGGCTGAATAGACCTAGGCTGCATTTAGAGTATTGGGAGGAGATTTCCTTGCACCTGAATGGGCCTGGTCTGCCTTCCACAATGCTGTCTCCACCCCCCTGCCAGGAAGCAGGGCCAGAGAGGACAGAACTGGTTTGGACTAAGCACAGACACTCTCTGCCTGAGAGCACAAAGGAATTTGGGGTATAAATATTGGGGCCCAGACCTCATAACTTTAGAACTCTTTTGGAACCAAGAAGACTGCCAAGAAGAAGAGCTGGAGAAGCTGTGAGGACGGACTACCACGTTGGTGTGTGCTTTGCTGTATTGGCCTGCAGTTGCTGCTTCTGTCTTGGGAGGTGAAAGGACTGGACTGAACTTTCTGCAATTTCTTTTTGTGAGTTTCTCCAAGGGCTTGAGGTAGAGCTTGCCCCCTGTTCAAGAAGTCCCAGGAACAGCAAAGACTTCAAGTTCTTCTGCCATCAGCACTGGGGACTGTATGTTTTGTGCTGCAACAGAAGAAAAAGCAACCCGATGCCGTCTACGACGCTGCTGCCGACTCCGTGTCCTGAAGGCACTACAGAGGGCACCGCCGCACGCTGCACCACAACCCTGGTCTCACCATGACTCCACCTGATGCCACCACTGAGCCGCTGCTTGCAACGTGACCTGTGGGCACCGCACTCCACACCGCCTCGCTTCACGCTGTCCCCTTGGTATCCCCGACGGCGCCGCTCCACAACTCGTAAGTTACATAACGCACCATCCTCATCCCGCACCGCAGCCTTGGCCTACCAACGCCGGCGCCATCGACTCCAGTTCATCAGCTGACGACAGCGCATCAGCAATGACGACGCCGCTGCTTGCACCGTGACCTGCCAGCACCGCGACGAGCACCGCATCACTTCGCACCACTGCCCTGGTCCCACCGATGCCACTGGTCGACCGTCACCGAGCCGCTGCCTGCACCGCGACCTGAGGGCACCCCACGCTGCACCACTACACTTCGCACCACAGCCCCGACGCCCGCCGATGCCGGCGTTCCCGACTCCTGCACCGACCTCCGGAACCGATGCCTGCGGATGCCGGCCCTTTGGGGCCCATCGAGAGGTCTGCGACGCGTGGTATAATCAGCGCGTCGCTGACTGATTATACCACACACGTCTTGCCGCAAGAACCGCTTTAATAACAAGAGAGGATTACCTAGGATTCGATATCCTGATTAAGAACAGGCACATGCCACGCCCTGAGGAAGCCCCAGGCCAATCCGGCCAATGTAGGGGGCGAAACACGTGTTGGCTGTTTTATACTTTAGTCACTTCTGGGATCCATGATCCACCTCTGTTCTGCGTGACTCTGAACCTTAACAGAGTCAAGCATCGAATCTAATATTACGGAAGCAATAAAACAGAATTATTTCCACCTCAAAGAATATTATTTTTTTCACTTGTTCCGGCACTCTCTGAATGCCTCTAAGATAAGCCTGACTGCTCGTGCCAAGCTACCAAGGGGGTGAGCAGGGGTCATTTTAGGAGTGTAACTCCCATTATCCTGACTAGAAGGAAGGGTCCCTCCTTGGACAAAGGTGCAAACCTTTGCCAACTAGAGACACCCATTTCTAACATACCCCCACACTCAATGGCCCAGATCCCTTGCCCCTAGGATCAGAGTTCTCATATCTTTTTCTATGCACTTCAACCCCAGGGCTGGAAAGGCTACTCTTATGCTCCAGTAATGGGAGGGATTGTGCTTGGTTATGTACAGTTAATGAAAAGGCATGCACACTGGTCATTTAGTAACCGAAACCTTTGTGGACTGTTTTGATTTGATAAGGCACTGTTTTACTCAAAAAATAAAAGTGCATTTTTCACTCCAATAATAGAAAGGAGTGTGCAGTAGTTCATTCAGAAATTAAAAGCCACGTGCACTGTATCATAGTATAGGAAAGTAACTCTTCACTAGTTTGCTCTTGAAATGGATGCCACTGTTTATATAGTAGTGAAAAGAAAATAATTGTACAACGAAGAGGCGGTGGCTGCCTCTCTCTTTCTGGGAAAAGTTTAAAAATATTTTCTTTTGGTACCATTCCTTTGATATCAGACCTCCCACTTTAAAAACCTAGAGTTTGTCCCTGAATCTTGTACCACTCCAACACCTGTAAAATGCTTTGCAGTTGTAAGTGCAGTCTAGACACATGCTCTGTTCCCTGCAGACCCAGGCTAGAAGCCTGGGTGTGAGATAGAGCTGCTGGAAGCCGAGCAGATAGCAGATGGTTCCAGGACCAGCAGGGTATCCCCCGGGTAGCACACCACTGTGAAGTGTGACATGAAAAGAGGCCCTACTGAACTCCCCCTCACTGCAAACAGGCCGAGTACTGCTACCTGAACAGCACTTTGAAGACTTCCGAGCAAGATCAAAAGCCCTGAGAGAATGAGAAAATTCAAATGAGGCAATTTTCAGGGTAATGCCCCCCTCATGAGAGTGGTCAGCAGGGTCAGCAAGTGTCCATTCACCCCAGAGAGGATTTGGAATGCCAACTGATTAGTCTCCTGGGTCCCTTCCCACTGTGGCTCTTTGGCTCTGATTTTGTTTCGGTGTTGATGGCCCTGATCAACACTCGCAAGACTGTGCCTTTCTGGATGAAGAGCATCATTACTGCTACCAGTCCTCGCTCCTAGGATGAAGCGTGACGCAGAGCACCATCACCCTGTGCTGTGGCATTCTGTATTGTTGGCCACGTCCAACCCCGCTGCTTGGCTAGTAATGACCCATGAAACTGGGAGACAAAGATGATCACCTCTTGCAAGAGTCACGGGTTGAAGCCACCATTGAAGGTGACAGCAGCTCTCCAAAACGAATGAGGAGGGTTTTGTAACATGGAGATGCTAGTCCCATGACGGGCAAACATCCATTGCTAGGGGTCCTAGATTCATGCATGGTATCACGAACGTGCATGCTCCTCATGGAGAAGAGACGAAAGAAAGAACTTCCGTTGAAGAATCACGTCAATTAAGTGGCCGTATCATACTCTGCTGCGCTCAACGAGTTTTTCAGTGCCAAAAGTTTGTTCCATGAAAGGAGATTCAATAAGCAAACACTGAATTTGTTGACTGTCGATAGCAGAACAAACGCCATCCTCACATTCATCTTGAAGCAAGTTCCATCATACACCTGAGTCTTGGAAGACTGGAGGTGTGCCCTGAGAAGTCTGTGAGCGGCTACTGTATAGTATAGTATGTAGGCGGCGATTGACACACACAAGACCACCCAGTTGCATGGCACAACTATGTTTTCCTTTCCCACGTGTTCCTTAACGACGCGGGCGGAACAACTAATGCGCCTGAACCACGCATTCCATTTACAACGCAAGTCAACGCAATTCGTTATAACGACTTGCCTTGGGGGTGCAGGACTTTGGAATAGTGTATAATTTACTATTCCAACTTCAGTCCCCACCACAGAAGGGAAAGTCCAACGCCACTTTACCTAACACATGTATTGTATTTACAACTTGCATTGTAAATGAAATGCATAGTTCAGATGCATTTCTTGTTCCGCCCCTGTTGCAAAGGCAACAAACGCGTTGTACAAGGGTCCTGGTATTTGCTGTTTCCCCCAAAACTCGGTCCCTAACCCTATCCCCCACTGCCACAGGACTTACTCTGCACCCAATCTCGCCTAAACCTTGCTATTTCTCTGAGTTTTGCTACACGGGGGCGTAACAAAGGCCCCTGCAGACCCACGTGCGGGTGGGCCCCCAGGTTTATCCATACTAGATGGGGGGCCCCTCAGCCCTGATTGGTGTGAGAGTGAGGGTCCTCTTCAGCATATATGCAGGGTGGGTCCCTCACGTTTTGTTATGCCACTGGATGGGGGGACTTCAGCCTTCCAAACTCGCAGCGCCGCCACTGCTCTCCTGACAAGCACTTGGAAATACTTAGTGCGACATCGCCTTCTTCACCGAGACCTGGACCAATGCCGCCTCCGCCCCCGACATCAACACCGCCATCCCGGATGGATACAAGATCCAGAGGAAGGACCGCCCCAACCACCAGGGAGGGGGCCTCGCCATCGCCCACAAGAGTACCCTCCGCCTTACCACCTCCAGCGAAGCCTTCCCCTCCACCGAACACCTGCACTTCCAGATCCAGACCAGCCCCAACACCACACTCCGAGGAACCCTCGTCTACAGACCCCCCCAGCCCACGGACACCCTTCGCCACCTCCATCACTGACTTCATCGCACCCCACGCCATCGCATCAGTGAATTACATACTCATTGGAGACCTCAACTTCCACCTCGACAACCCCAGCGACCCCAACTCCACCATCCTTCGTGACAACTTCGCCAACATCGGACTTAACCAACTCGTCACCACACCGACCCATAAAGCAGGACACACCCTCGACCCCATCTTCGCTGCAGGTAACAACGTTCACTTCAGCCACACAACGCAACCGCCATGGACCGACTACCACTGCGCACACTTCACCGTCGACAAACCCAAGGCACCTAAACCAGCCCCTCGCCCACCACAAAGAAACTGGAGCAAGGTTACCGACGAGCAACTGAACTCCACCCTCACCCGAGACAACCACACCTGGGCATCCAACGCAAACACCGCAGCCAGAGAACTCCACACTTGGCTCTCCAACTGCGCAGACGAGCTCGCCCGCTACGGAACCCCGGCAAACAGTGCCCCAGGAAAGCCGCCTGGTTCACCACCGATCTCCAAGAAGCCAGGCGCACCTGCAGATGCCTGGAGAAGAACTGGAGGAGCACCAAGACAACCGAAAACCACTCCACCTATAAGGACGCCATGACGGACTACCACAACCTAATCAGAACCACCAAGAGGAACTTCATCCACAACAAAATCCTCGCCAACTCCAAGGAACTCTTCAGTGTCATTCAGGAATTCACCAACCCACGGAGCGAAGCCACAGACATCACCCCGTCCCAAGACCTCTGCGACAAACTTGGAACCTACTTCCACCTCAAGATCAAAACACTCTACGACAACTTCGTCGACCACCCACAAGACGCCACAGTCAGCCCCCCGCCCCCCAGAGACACCAGCGAGCCCACCATCTCCAACTGGACACCAATCACGACCGAGGACACCGCCATGACCTTGAGAGGCATCCACTCGGGGGCCCCCACCAACCCCTGTCCCCCGCACATCTACCACAGAGCCGCAGACACCATCGCACCCGAACTACAACGCACTGTAAGAAACTGGCTTTATATATACTGCACCAAAGTGAGGTACAGTGTGTATAGGGTCCAAGGGTCTCCAGAGGGTTGGCAGAGGTTAAAGTTAGATAGAACCTTACTCTCTAAAGTGGTAGCTTGGTCGAGCAGTAAGGCAGTAACAGAGGACAGTGTAAAGCATTTGATGTACACACTTAGTCAGCAAATGAAACCACACACTCAAGAACTGAACTCTAGGCCAATTGTTTTGTATAAAAAATATACTGTTGTTTTATTTTAGAACCACAGGTTTGCATAAAAATACTTTCTCAAGATAAGATGCTGTTTGTTGAATACTTTCAATGAACAATAGACTTTAAATGCAATATAGTACAGGGGTTGCAATAGGCAACACAATACTTGGTATACTATAACATTGAGCTCAATGGGATTTTCAAGTAAACTGCAATAGAATTACTTTACGAACGTTTTTCTTACTCAGGGCTGGATCCTGGATTCAGCCCTGGTGCATTTCCTGTAAACAGTTGAAAGAAATCGTTTTTGTTACACAGGCGATTTTTAAGGAATATTTGTATGTTGCAAAAATCGACAGAAGAATTTCTAGTAAAAACCAGGCAATGTTATCCTATGGAGGAAAATCAAGTTACCGGAAAATCACAGTTGTAATCGCTTTTTCTAGTCAGTGCTGGGTACCTAAATCCAGCACTGGGATCTCTCCTGAGAACAGGTGAGTAATTTCGTTTTTGATATTCGGGCGATTTTTAGTGAATATTTCAAAGTTCCAAAACTCGACACTTAGAAGAATTTCCAAGTGAAAACCAGTCAATGTTACCCTATGGAGAAAATGAAAGTTATCGGCTTTCAGGTAAGTACTCGGCTGGCAGAGTTAAGGTTCTGGGGAAAGACTCAGGGGTCTCCCAGGTTCAGGTTTGTACTGTTGTTACACCCTCAGCGGCACAGGGGCGGCCGGGTGCAGAGAGAGTAGGCCCAACGTTAGCCTATGGCGGGCGGGGGCCTTTGGTTGGTGGCTGCTGGCAGGCAGGCCACTCGGCTGTGGGAGCAAAGCTCCTGGTCACTTACTCAGGGCAAGTGGGGAAGTCGAACAGGGTAGTTGGTGCACCCTCAGCGGCACTGGGGCGGCCGGGTGCAGTGGGTTTTTGGGCCGTCGGGCGCCCAATGGATTTCAATAGGAAAGCTGCAAGACGAACAAAGGCTGCAAACTCGGGGACGGTGATTCTTCAGGTGCGACCACCACTTCGAGAGGTAAGTTGGGATGCTGTAGGAGGGGTAGACACCCAGGAGTTGGGCACAGGGGGCCGTGGGGCGCCGGGAGCAGGGGTATCTTTAGGCGTCGGGAAATCTTACCCTCTGCTGGTCGCGGTTGGAGGGGTACCTGGTGTTGATGCTGCAGGCGTCGTCAGGAGCGTCGAGGTGGGTCCTTGGGTGCTGGATTCTTGGTCACAGTCGCCGGGGGGACGTCCTCGTGGTCTTTGTCCACATTGGCTCGGGCCGGGCTCGGCGGGTGCAGAGTGGGCAGGATCCGCGGTCTCAGGCCGGGGCCTGGGGTTACAGATGTTTGAGCAGAACCACTGCTCGTGGGAGTCCCAGTCTTTTAGTTGAGCAAGGCAGTCAGGTCCTCCGGGGTTTTCGAGGTTGCTGGCCACTGAAGAGGCCGGGGTTTAGCAGGAGCAGGTTCGAGGTTCGACAGGCCGGCAGGGCTGGGGCCAAGTCAGTTGGTGTCGTCCTCTTGTTAGCAGCTGCATGGCTGGTCTTCTTTCTTCTTGTTCTTCTTGTTGTTTCGGAATCGGGATCTGAGGAAGGAAGGTTCAGGGTGCCCCTAAATACTGAATTTAGGGGCATTACAGGTAGGTAAAGGGCAGGGACCAATGGGTCCCTTCCCTGGGGTGGGTACACCCCCTACTCTGCCACTCTCCAGTGGGAGGGGGGCAGGAGCCTGTCCTGGGTTGGCTGGGTCCCCCATCCTCAAGATGGCGGGGACGAGGTTGTGCTTCACCTCGCCTCCCCCACCTTAGGGGTGGAGTTGGCAGAGGTGGGCACACCTCTCTTCCTCACTCTGTTTTTCCCGCCGGGTCTCCCGCCCAAAAGGGGGGGAGAACCAGTGGGGACCAGTTGCTGAGTACAGCAAGTGGTCTGGAGAGGCTCACAAAGGCGGTATGCCTTTGAAGCTTCTCCTTCGTGAACCCTGCCCATCCTGGGGGAGGAGGCTTGGCACCTCGTCCCAGGATGTGCATTGTTTCAGGCCCCCGAGAGCAGCGAGCTCTCGACCCAGGGGTCCAGAAACATGTCTGGTGGTGGCAGCCTCGGCAGCCACCCAGTCAGGCCACTGGAAGTTGGTCGAGTTTCAGGGGGCATCTCTAAGATGCCCTCTGTTGTGCATTTTACATTAAATCCCACACTGGCATCAGTGTGGGTTTAATGTGCTGAGAAGTTTGATACCAAACTTCCCAGTCTTCAGTGTAGCCATTATGGTGCTGTGGAGTTCGTAATGTTAAACTCCCAGCACCATATACTCTTAATGGCAGCACTGCACTTACAGTGCCCAGGAATGGACCTGGGTACTGTAGGGGTACAGGGCTCATGCACCTGTACCCTCACCACTGGCATAGGGCACCCATCTAGAGGGGTGACTGAGGTATGCCAGGGCAGTGGTTTGTGGGCATGGCACACAGGGATGTGTGCCATGTCGACTCTTCACTTTGTTCTGCACCAAGACACGCAGTCTGCAGAGGCAGAGTGTGAGTGTCAGGGTACAGGGCCTCCAAGGGTGGCACAATAAGTGCTGCAGCCCTTGGAGGCCTTCTCTGGTCACAGTGCCCTGGGTACCTGTGGTACCACTTACCAGGGGCTTACCTGTGGCCAGAGATGCCAATTGGGTTTAGGCTTCAAATGCAGTTAAGGGAAGGAACACAGGCCCTGGGTACCTGATTGGCAGGAGCCCAGGGCACACTCAGTCAAAGCACATCAGCAATTCAGCAAAAAGTGGGGGCATACCATGCAAGAAAGAGGCACTTTCTCACACGCACCATCAACACCACCTTCAGAACAGGCACCTTCCCAGACGACTGGAAACACGCAGAAGTCAGGCCCCTGCTCAAGAAGCCCACGGTTGACCCCACCGACCTTAAGAACTACCGGCCCATCTCGCTCCTCCCCTTCGCAGCCAAAGTGCCAGAGAAAACAGTCAACAGAGAACTGACGCGTTTCATCGAAGAGAACGCCACCCCCAACCCGTCCCAATACGGATTCCGAAGCAACCACAGCACCGAGACCGCCCTACTCGCCGCCACAGACGACATCCGCACCCTCCTGGACCAAGGCCACTCTGCAGTCCTCATCCTACTCGACCTGTCAGCAGTCTTCGACACCGTCTCTCACCACACACTAGTCGCCAGACTACACGACGCCGGCATACAAGGAAAAGCCCTGGACTGGATCCGATCGTCCCTCACCGGAAGAAGCCAAAGGATCAGACTACCACCCTTCCTCTCCGCCCCCACGAAAATCTCCTGCGGAGCCCCACAGGGGTCATCACTGAGCCCGACCCTCTTCAACATCTGCATGGCCCCCCTCACCGCCATCGTCCGACAACACAGCCTCAACATCGTATCCTACGCCGACGACACCCAGCTCATCCTCTCCCTCACCAAAAACCCCACCACCGCCAGACTCAACTTCCAGAAAGGAATGCAAGACGTCGCAGTCTGGATGACCAACAGCTGCCTCAAACTCAACGCCGGGAAGACAGAAGTACTCATCCTTGGAACCACCCCATCAGCATGGGACAACACCTGGTGGCTCACCGCCCTCGGAAGCCCACCCACCCCCTCAGACCACGCCAAAAACCTGGGCATCGTACTCGACTCATCACTCACCATGAACCGACAGGTCAACGCCGTCACCTCCAGCTGCTTTAACACCCTCCGCATCCTCCGCAAGACCTTCAAATGTATCCCCCCTGAGTCAAGGAAGACAGTCACCCACGCACTCATCACCAGCAGACTCGACTATGGAAACGCACTCTACGCCGGCATCAACAAGTCCCTACTCCGCAAACTCCAGACAATACAGAACACAGCGGCCAGACTCGTCCTCGGCATCCCTCGGCACGTACACATCAGCCAACACCTACGGAGACTCCACTGGCTCCCTGTGGAGAAGAGAGTCACCTTCAAAGTCCTCACCCACGCCTACAAATGCCTACACAACAACGGACCCAAATACCTGCACGACAGAATCAACTTCCACGTACCCAAAAGAAACCTCCGTTCTTCCAACCTCGCACTGGCCGAAACCCCGCGCATCCACAGAGCCAGAGCAGGCGGAAGATCGTTCTCTCACTTTGCAGCCAAGGCCTGGAATGAACTACCAGCAGACATCAGACGCGCCCCCTCCCTGAACACCTTCAGGAAGATCCTCAAGACCTGGCTCTTCGGCTAAACAGATCTGCGTACCCCCCCCCCCCAGCGCCTTGAGACCCTCACGGGTGAGTAGCGCGCTTACAATTCCCTGATTGATTTATTGATTGATTGGCTGATGAAGTGCGCTCTCCGGCTCCGAGGCACCCGACGCTTTGGTATCGGCACACCTGCTTTGTCTCAGGCTGCTACTGAGCTAAATATAAACCTGAAGGTAAACGGAAGAGACGAGCAGAATCTCTGCACATTCAGGCGAGTTCTACCCGTTCCAAGAAAAGATTCCAGTTACCTAAAATACATCCTCCGTTTGCTATTTATGTGCGCCGAGGGGCGAAATTGGATGTGTCACTTGCTTCCACCCTGGGGATTAGCTGGAACAATAGAGCTTGTAAACCTGACAGGAGGAGCGCAGACGGCTGTGGGCTGCATGCAACAGAGAAGCGAAGCCTCTGGGTGTAGCGGTAATAGGCGCTGCAGCCATGCATACCGCGGAGGGGAGGTCTCCAGTCTCGAAGCATCTGGGTGTAGTGGTAGTGACCCAGGCGCTGCAGCCATGCATGCCGCGGAGGGGAGGTCTCCAGTCTCGAAGCATCTGGGTGTAGTGGTAGTGACCCAGGCGCTGCAGCCATGCATGCCGCGGAGGGGAGGTCTTCAGTCTCGAAGCCTCTGGGTGTAGCGGTAATAGGCGCTGCAGCCATGCATACCGCGGAGGGGAGGTCTCCAGTCTCGAAGCATCTGGGTGTAGTGGTAGTGACCCAGGCGCTGCAGCCATGCATGCCGCGGAGGGGAGGTCTTCAGTCTCGAAGCCTCTGGGTGTAGTGGTAGCAGGCAGCGCTGCAGCATGCATACCGCGGAGGGGAGGTCTCCAGTCTCGAAGCCTCTGGGTGTACGGTGTAGTGGTAGTGACCCAGGCGCTGCAGCCATGCATGCCGCGGAGGGGAGGTCTCCAGTCTCGAAGCCTCAGGGTGTAGTGGTAGTGACCCAGGCGCTGCAGCCATGCATGCCGCGGAGGGGAGGTCTTCAGTCTCGAAGCCTCTGGGTGTAGCGGTAATAGGCGCTGCAGCCATGCATACCGCGGAGGGGAGGTCTCCAGTCTCGAAGCATCTGGGTGTAGTGGTAGTGACCCAGGCGCTGCAGCCATGCATGCCGCGGAGGGGAGGTCTTCAGTCTCGAAGCCTCTGGGTGTAGTGGTAGCAGGCAGCGCTGCAGCATGCATACCGCGGAGGGGAGGTCTCCAGTCTCGAAGCCTCTGGGTGTACGGTGTAGTGGTAGTGACCCAGGCGCTGCAGCCATGCATGCCGCGGAGGGGAGGTCTCCAGTCTCGAAGCCTCAGGGTGTACGGTGTAGTGGTAGTGACCCAGGCGCTGCAGCCATGCATGCCGCGGAGGGGAGGTCTCCAGTCTCGAAGCATCTGGGTGTAGTGGTAGTGACCCAGGCGCTGCAGCCATGCATACCGCGGAGGGGAGGTCTCCAGTCTCGAAGCATCTGGGTGTAGTGGTAGTGACCCAGGCGCTGCAGCCATGCATACCGCGGAGGGAGGTCTCCAGTCTCGAAGCATCTGGGTGTAGTGGTAGTGACCCAGGCGCTGCAGCCATGCATGCCGCGGAGGGGAGGTCTTCAGTCTCGAAGCCTCTGGGTGTACGGTGTAGTGGTAGTGACCCAGGCGCTGCAGCCATGCATGCCGCGGAGGGGAGGTCTCCAGTCTCGAAGCCTCAGGGTGTACGGTGTAGTGGTAGTGACCCAGGCGCTGCAGCCATGCATGCCGCGGAGGGGAGGTCTCCAGTCTCGAAGCATCTGGGTGTAGTGGTAGTGACCCAGGCGCTGCAGCCATGCATGCCGCGGAGGGGAGGTCTTCAGTCTCGAAGCCTCTGGGTGTACGGTGTAGTGGTAGTGACCCAGGCGCTGCAGCCATGCATGCCGCGGAGGGGAGGTCTTCAGTCTCGAAGCATCTGGGTGTAGTGGTAGTGACCCAGGCGCTGCAGCCATGCATACCGCGGAGGGGAGGTCTCCAGTCTCGAAGCATCTGGGTGTAGTGGTAGTGACCCAGGCGCTGCAGCCATGCATACCGCGGAGGGGAGGTCTCCAGTCTCGAAGCATCTGGGTGTAGTGGTAGTGACCCAGGCGCTGCAGCCATGCATGCCGCGGAGGGGAGGTCTTCAGTCTCGAAGCCTCTGGGTGTACGGTGTAGTGGTAGTGACCCAGGCGCTGCAGCCATGCATGCCGCGGAGGGGAGGTCTCCAGTCTCGAAGCCTCAGGGTGTACGGTGTAGTGGTAGTGACCCAGGCGCTGCAGCCATGCATGCCGCGGAGGGGAGGTCTCCAGTCTCGAAGCATCTGGGTGTAGTGGTAGTGACCCAGGCGCTGCAGCCATGCATGCCGCGGAGGGGAGGTCTTCAGTCTCGAAGCCTCTGGGTGTACGGTGTAGTGGTAGTGACCCAGGCGCTGCAGCCATGCATGCCGCGGAGGGGAGGTCTCCAGTCTCGAAGCCTCAGGGTGTACGGTGTAGTGGTAGTGACCCAGGCGCTGCAGCCATGCATGCCGCGGAGGGGAGGTCTCCAGTCTCGAAGCATCTGGGTGTAGTGGTAGTGACCCAGGCGCTGCAGCCATGCATGCCGCGGAGGGGAGGTCTTCAGTCTCGAAGCCTCTGGGTGTACGGTGTAGTGGTAGTGACCCAGGCGCTGCAGCCATGCATGCCGCGGAGGGGAGGTCTCCAGTCTCGAAGCCTCAGGGTGTACGGTGTAGTGGTAGTGACCCAGGCGCTGCAGCCATGCATGCCGCGGAGGGGAGGTCTCCAGTCTCGAAGCATCTGGGTGTAGTGGTAGTGACCCAGGCGCTGCAGCCATGCATACCGCGGAGGGGAGGTCTCCAGTCTCGAAGCCTCTGGGTGTACAGTGTAATGGTAGTGACCCAGGCGCTGCAGCCATGCATACCGCGGAGGGGAGGTCTCCAGTCTCGAAGCATCTGGGTGTAGTGGTAGTGACCCAGGCGCTGCAGCCATGCATGCCGCGGAGGGGAGGTCTTCAGTCTCCTGGGAGTAGGGGGTGTAGTGTTAGGAATCCAGTAGAGGCGTTTCATGTTTATTTCTTACATTCATTTCATGCAAACATATGGAAAGCCAGCACTTTCCTTCATAAATGCCTTGATGTACACCACCTGTGCTCCATTAACGTTTCTGCTACCACAAACAGCAAAGTGATGGGAGGAAGAAAATGTCCTCCTGCTCCAAAAGGGAGAGTCCAGCCCGAACTTCCAGGCGATGGTCCCTCCAGATCGGCGTACAAGCAGCCGAAGGCCAGCTTTGGCCTAATTATGTGTCGTCAATGAGGCCTGTAGAACGGCGAGCATGGACCCACATCTGAACATGCACGACATACTTAGGGTGTCAATTTCAACTAACATAAAAGTCATGGAAGGAATGTTTGAATTATGTCAGCCGCTGGAAATCACTCAAGCCTTATTCTAGTCCAGCCACATGCATACATGTCTTGGTCATGCTCCTTTAGAAACAGTCCAGTGAGCACTGAACTGGGACACCCAAAGTGCGACAGGCATTCCCTTACCTGGGTCTGGTGCTCGCTGTGCTATTAGACTCAAGGTGCACCTCACTGTCAAGGCCCAACATGCCAAAATGGGATTTCTTGTGTTCCTGTTTGGAGAGGATCTTGCCTGGGAGTTTGGACCAGGACCATGACTTCTTTCCATATGTCTAGTCTCTGCTATTGTGGCATAGTGGGCATAAAAACGACGGCCTGGAGTGTGTCCCCAAGTTAGTATAAGTGGATGAGATTAATTCAGACATTTCACCAATCACTTTTTTCGATTTTTGAGCTTCCTAAAATGCTACGGGTATTGCCTGATGTGGATCCTGGACACACTGTCTCGTAGGACCAAACTACACATCCCTTACTAATGGTATGGGGTTGATTTTGTTTGAACAGTAAGGGGAGGCTTTGGCAAATCACACACCTGTGCCTTTGGTCACCCACAAACATTGTGCATGCCCATACCAGATGTATGAATGTCTGGATAAAACACTGTGAAGGGTAGAATTCATGGATTAATCTTAGACCTGGTAATTACTTTGGGCTGCATTCCAGACTATTGTTTTTCACCCACAATGCCCCTCAATACAGACACCTGCCATATGCAACTTAGTGCTAGTCATGCACCAATAGGAACAGTCTAGCCCAAGCTGCCAGGCCAGGGGCCCTCCAGACAGTAGCGGTTGCTCGTATTAAGAAGTGGTGGGGTACGATTAAATGACAGCTAATGCCAAGGGTGGTGGTCTTTAATCCACTACCAGACACTCCCTGACACTTTTTTTTCGCTCTTGCAGGTTTCTGCTTTCTCCCTCTGTGAGGGTTTTGCCTCTTTCTCTTCCATGTCTTTCCAATCTGTGTGTTTTTTCCTGTCTTGAACTCACTAAATATCTGATGCCGAAACATAAGTGGCGGTCCTTAAAAATAAGTGCAGGTGGCCCCCACCAACAACCACTTGCTCAAATTAATCAATGCTAATACTCCTGGCAGGTCTTCATAGAGATTCTGCTCCTTGCACAAGCTGGACTGGTGCCCTGGTCAGGTCATGCTGACGTTACAGTCCAGTCGGACACCATCTGCCTGGGAACGATGCCTGATCAGCAAGCCTGATCCTGGATGGCTAGGGTCACTTTCCAACTCTTTTGGACACTCCATAAATGTTTCCACAAGCAGAACCCACTGCATTCTTAAAGCAATGAGGTTTCATCAAGATAGCGTGCCTCCTATGCATTTGCCTAGTTTCAGCGATGCATAGACATGAACAAATTCAAGGGAGATGGAAAATGAAAAGTGTTTCCGAAGGTGATTGAGTGCGACTAACAAATTACCTCCTACAAGTAGCTCTTCAGTGGGCGCATGCACATGGGGATGGAAGTTGTGCAGGATGGGTGATATTTAATTTATTTTCATATTCTCACTGGAACCCACAACATCTTTCATCACAGTGAAAGTATGTGTACTGCAGCTGGCTGCCTTATATACAGGATTGGAAGCATTGGAAGCATTGTCACCTTCCCCAAGCCCTAACCATAAACTGCTCTATCCAGTGAACAATACCTATCAATCAATAAATCAGTATTTGTTAAGCGTGGCTGCTCATCCGTGAGGGTATCAAGCCGCTGGGGGGGAGGGGGTTGCAGGTCCGACTGGGCGCTGTGGTTCATTCAAAGAGCCAGGCCTACCCACTTTCTGAAGGTGCTTATGACATCATGAGGATTAAGGAGGACAGTCATTGTATACCACTTTAGCATCCCTTATTCTCTGTGGTTTTCTGGGATATTAAAGGTAGTCATTCCGTGCCTCACTGTAGTCCAGCACTTTTTTACTCACTGTACCACTACATACTCGACCAATCCTATGCATTCAGCCTTGTTTCTGGTCCAGTAAGAGACATCCAGCTCGAACTGCCAAGTCACATCCTCTCTAAATGAGAGCACAAGTACCTCAGAGCTGTTTCAGACTTATTGGGCCTCATCAGTGCAGTACAGCTTGAGTCCTATGGCAAGAGGTGCATGCAACCCACATTTGACGTATTAGTTGCACAGTGGGTGTCTCACTGAGAAAAAAGGGAGGGTGAAATGATTGAATTAATCAGAGCTAATGTCAATCAGTCTGAACTGCATTTTAGTCCATAGTTTCTTTGGATTGTGTCTGGCTCCTATGTGGAGTGGCATAGTGGGAAAAAAGTAATGAACTGGAATGTGGCTTGGAATGATTGCAGTTGGCTGAGACTTTTGCAAGCATTTCATACATTACCTTTTATTTTATTGTGATGACTAAGCGCGACAGGTATGCCCAGACTTGGGCACAATGCTGGCGATGCCACACGACATACTACACCACACTAACGGGACCCAAGAAAGCCAAAGGAAGTGTAGATTTGCTTGTGTTTCTCTTCAGAGGGGATCTAGCCTGGCAGTTCAGATTGGACAGGTCCCAGTTGAGCAGGACCAAGCATAATTTGCAGCTATCTGGCCCTTGTGTATTTTGGCATAGTGGGCAAAAGGAAATGACTGGAATACAACCCTCAACGATTACCAGTGACTGAGACTTCTACCAACTTTCTACCCACTACCTTTGTGCTTGTAGTATGATTTCTTAAGTATTAGAGGTATTCGCATAAGGAGGTGTGTGATCCTAGTTGCACAAGACTCATGCAGCACTTCACTGGTTAAGCTTGTAATCCTTTTCAAAGGGGATCAGTTCTGGTAGTTCAAACTGGACTGTTCCTCCTGGAGCAGGACCAGGTCTGATTTGCATATATCTGGTCCTTGTCAATTGCAGCATGGTGGACAAAAAAACAATGGACTAGTAATTATTCCACCTATTTGTGTTTTTAGTGTGATGCTCTAAGTGTGATGGGTATGCTCAGATGAGGATCGCATACTTGCAGTGCTACAGATGCCATGATGTAGGTTCCAGATGAGGACCTACAAGGCCAATACCAGTTTAGGGTTGCTTGTTTTCCCATACAAACAGGATCTGTCCTGGCAGTTAAGGCAGAACCAGGTCAGATTTACATCATGTCTTTGCCTTTTGTGGCTCAGTGGACAAAAAATGATGGCTTTGATTGCAGCCATGAAAAATTGACAATGACCAAAATGTTTGCAATTATTTTACACATCACATTTGTGTTTTAGCGTGATGCCCGAAGTGTGATGGATATGCCCAGACATTGGTCCCAGGCTTGCAGTACCGTAAAACACATGCTGCAACTCTGATGAGGCAGAATATGGTTGGAAACGGTCTAGTGTTGATTGTGTTCCTGTTTAGAGGGTGCCTGACCTGTCAGTTAAGGCTGAATTGTTCCTAGTGGAGCAGGACAAAGTATGATTTGGATATGGTTAGCGCCTGTCTGGAGTGGCATTGTGGGCATTAAAACAATAGACCGGAATTTAGCTCAAGCGATTGCTATTGGCTGAGATTTTTTAAAGCATTTACTTTTATGTTTCTGTCTGGTTCTTTCCAATGGCAACTAAGTCTTGCAAATGGCTCAGTAGTATGACTATGTTAGCAAGAGGAATGGTTGAATCTACTGAAGTATGCATTCTGGGTAGAATGTCAGGTTCAGTATATGTCCTGCACATAGTGTTGTCCTGTTAAACACCAGGGAAAATGTATGTCTTCCATATGCGTTTGGTAGAATGTTGTTTTGGTTTGTCAATTTCAAGTGTCGGCACAAAGTTTAAAATCTCAAAGAATTAATAAGGTGGTATATGTTAATGAGCTTTTTAACAATACATGCCTTGTTTACTGATCGGTGGTAAGATAAGATTCACCATAAACAGCACATTACCTGACGGCGCTCTTCCCAGTTCTCCAGTCATGTTTAGATGCTGGGTGTTGGAAGCTGGGGGGGCTTATTTATGAGTGGCGTTCGCTGCTGTAGCATCACTTTTTTTTATGCTCTGGTGGTGAAAGCCTCTCAATCATATCTATGAAGCAACCCAAAGCCACTCTGCATGGCTTTGCATGTACTCATAGATACAGAGTAAGACAAGCAGCGCAAGTCACTGCCTTGCCTTACTCTGCGTCAAGGAGGCATTCCGAGGGCATTGCAGTGGTTTTTCCCATGCAACACCCATGGATTTTGACACTGCCCCAGATTGACTTAATCACGTAAACCTGGGGCAGTGCCAAAAGCTTATGCCTTCCCAGAACAGGTGCAACGAGGATATATATTTTTATTTCACCTAATTTTTTCTTCTTTCCATGTGTGCTGCATTCTGCAGCACGCATAGAAAGAGGAAAATACCTCTCTGGATTGTTTTTGTGCAGGAAGGTGCCCCTTGCTGCACAAAAACAATCCTACCTGCAACAGAGGCATACTTGCACCATGGTACACGGGTGCCTATGTTGGTGCTAGGCAGTAAATTGTGCGCCAGCACAGGGGGATAGGACAGGAATGCACCGTATATCATAAATACGGTGCATTTCTGCCTTTTCACATTGGCGTAGGGCAGCCCAGTCGGAAGACTTGCGGCGCTGCTCTACGTCAATTCCCCATAAATAAGATCCTGGGTTATTAATGTGAAAGGGGAGCGTCCCTACAAACTTAGTAAACACCATCTTGATAGGCAAAAACTAAATTCTTAAAGAATCTCTGATCAACCCCTGGTAGCTATGGCACAAGCAAGAGGCAATTTCCCAGAGAAATGTGTGCATGCTAATTTCAAGCAGTGACAAACAATTTAAAAGTCAGGAAAGTAACACAATACAATTTCCAAACCATTTTAGACACATAGAGAAAAACTGAATAAGCGAAAAGACACCAAAACAATACAAATCTGAGAAGTGGAACCAAAGATATGAATTCTAAAATTTTGTGGATAAAGGGTGCCAAGAAAAAGAGAAGTGACATTGAAAAATATCAGTTTGCCAATTACTGAGACCTAGGTGCAATTTCAGGCTGACCAAGGAGCAGAGATTGGATATATCAAACAGGTCACCAGTGTACCACAAGCAAGGACTTAGTCACCGTTGTGAAGCTCAAAGTCTTCCAGTGGGGTAAGGACCAAGGCTGAAACTTGTGAGGCTACAGTAAAGTCATATATGTCATTATCGAGCTCCAACTGAAGCTGTTACTTTTGGTACCAAAAGCTCAGAGCAGGGCAAACTTGGATTTCATAACCACCAAAGTCCAGTTATCAAAACTTTATTCGGCAATTTGCCATTAAAGGGCATATAACATCACAATACAGTTATATAAAATCAGAAGTCTTGAATGACAATAAATAAAATAAGCTTGTAAAAATGTATTAAAACCATACACAGTATAAATAACTAATACGTTAAAAAAGAGATGCATCAACGTAGGCAACAGTCTAAGAACTGGCAAAGTAAATGCCAGCTATAGTTCCTTAGTGCTTTACGAGACCTCTTAAGATACATTTTTGTCTAATCCTCCACATAATCAGAAGAAACCACAAGACCACAAAGACCACACATTGGCTAGAGTCTGTCAATTCCCTGCTGCAATAGATTTTTCACTTCGCCACGGACCATGGTTTTACTTTTGGTCTTAGTCACCCTTTTGCTTCTAAAAATCTTCCAACAGGGCAAGGCTGGAAACTGAAGCTGTGCAGTGCTCCATGAGTACAGATATCTTGACCACGAGGTTCTGCTGACCTTATTTTCACTGCAGCAAAATGCTTTGAGTGTGATAAACCTGGTTTTCTCTCCCACCTAGGAACAAAGGGCCTTGTCCTGGTCCTCTGGAGGTGGAAACAATGACTAAGTTCCACTTTTCCCCAGCTGCTGAGATGTTGTCCCAGTTCCCATCTGTAGCCCTCAGGGCAGGCTGCTAGGCACCACCAGCCAGAGCTCCTGCAGGGTCCAGTCCTCAGTATCTCAACAAACGGAGCAATAGGGGGAAATAAAGAACAGACCGCCCCCCACTCCATCAATTATAAACACAACAAGGTCTGAACTCTATGAACAGTCCATCAACACTTTAAGGACTCTTAGGGGGGGTCATATCTATTTGTTAATACCCCTTCCCAAACCAGATCTATTCCAATCATCAATGATCTGGATTGTCCCGACTGTTCTCATTTAAAAATCAATTGTCAATAACCACCAGACAATCGTGTTCACTTCATTACTCAGAGTGAACTAAGAAAACGAGTAAATAATACCCAACAACGTGAAAAAAATGTGAGAAAGGTAAGAAAACACCTCACGTGCGCAAACCAAAAGGGCTCCTGGATGGTACTCGCCAGTAGGCCCACGTTATCATCATCGGTTGCTTTCTTACCCGAAAAGAATAAAGAAAGAAAAAGGTGTGTGTAAGAAATCCACCGAGGTGGAAGGTCAAAACAACAGGTTTATGTGACCCCTAACACTGAGGCTGCAAAGTTCACTCAGTGTTTGATTACCCCAAGCGTGCACAGATAATTGGTATCTCAATATATTAAAAACGAGATAGCACTCACATACACCACTATTTATTCACTGTTGTGAGTGTCCTCAATTTAAAAACAAGGCATACACATGGCCGTTATTATTTGTCACAAGCCAACATGTTTGGTTGCCAAACCCGTCAAGGCAACTTCATCAGGGCTGCTGGGGCACCAGTCCTCACCTCAGTCCTTTTCACACCCAATCTGTGGTTATTGACAATGATAAAAACAAAGAGAAATACGCCATTCACAAATGCTCCTTTCATCAATAGGACCCCAATCTAAAATAACCCACTATGTTTATTCATGTAGTTACCCTGTGGTTGCTCATGTCCAGCGTACCTACAACCACATCTGATTCGGAACCATGCGCCAGTTGGTCGCGTTCCCCTCAGAAGATCGCAATTGTTGATCCTCTCCTGTGAATATATACAATGGGTTGCACTAACCATTATATGTCTCAAGATAACGTATAGCATTTCATACACCACTCACGACTGCTGCCCAATATATACTCATTCCCAATTGATTATGAAGTCCCTGCAACCCAAGGTGGTTTTGACTTATTAAAACCTGGGAGGCATTTACGGTAATAGTTTACAACTCAGTGACGATCACGTGAAGCATTCCTCAAGTGCAAAATCATTCTATCTGCAAACATCGCGCTGCACCTCAATCTCCATATTCTACATAGCGCGACCTGTTCCATTTATGGGGTCGCCTCTCAAGATTCGACCGCGGCACCCACTATGTGCCTCTATGTTCTAGCGGGCCCCCAACTGGAACCTCCTTACCGCCAGACTCCCGTCTCAGTGCGTTGAATCGTCCATCCCGTCTGACCCGCGCTGACTCTCCCGACAATTCAAAAGCATGCCGGTCACCACGTGATGCGCATACAACGCTAGAAAACGTGTGAACCAAAACAGCGGCCATCTTAACATGTGGAAAACGATCACTCGGTATCAACAAAGCCTATATTATTCAAGTAAACTGCTGCACATGTATATATTAAACTTGGAGTGTTGAGTGTTTTACCAATAGTTTCTTTACTGCCACTCCTCATGCCGGAATGGAGTATAGTTAACGACAAAAATAAGCGGCGGCCATCTTAACCTGATGATATTCCTATATTCCTATATGTTCTTATATGGAAAACGATCACTCGCTATCAAAGGAAGCCTGTATTATTAAAGTAAAATGCTGCACATGTATATATAATACTTGAAGATTAGAATGTTACACCACTAGTTTCTTTACTACCCCTCCTCATGCCGGAATGGAGTGTAGTTAGCGACAGATATATGTACAGATTAAAAGCGGCGGCCATCTTAACCTGCTTATATTCCAAAAACCCAACTTTATTCACTCACTATTCAAATCCTGATTCTTTAATCGGAAATAATTATTCTGGTCTACTGTTTTATACTAAACACAATTATTCTGATCTACTATTTTTACTAAGCACCCCTCCTATCTAGGGATTATTCAAATGACACTTATGTTTCGTACTCATATCTTTTTACAGAGTCCATGGTTCACAAATACTTATAGGGCAAACGAATAATCATAGACCCTCAACTAGGGTCCCTTCACTAACCAATCTTATTCATTCAATAGAATCGTTTAACCCATGGCGGTCTACTCGCTCTGTAAAAATCCACCTTGCCTCCTTCCTAGCCAGAATCTAATCAACGTTATGCCTTTCCCCAACTACCCTTTCCAACACCGTCCATCTCAGATCCCTGAGGTCATGTTTAAGTTCACGGAAGTGTTGGACCAAGCGGGTAGTTAGTTTTCCAATTTTCAGGGTACTTAAGTGCTCTTGAATTCGCACCTTTACCTTCCGACTGGTAAGCCCTATGTAATGCAACCCACACACACACGTGATCCTATAGATCACGTATGTGGTGTTGCAGTTACTGAACTTATTCAGAAACCAGGTTTTACCACTCCCCAATACCACACTCTTAGTTGGTTCTGTCAGCCCACAAACCGAGCAACCACCGCATCTAAAATGTCCAGTGGGCAGATTAGACTCTTTGAATTGTTGGACAGGGCGAGTATGTACCAACTTGTCCTTCAAATTGGGGGCTCTCCTGAATGCAAATCTCGGGGGAGGCATCTTTCTACCACCACTGTCCAACAAAGACCAATGCTTGCGTATGATTTGGCGAACTTGGGTAGAAAGGGGGTCAAAAGTTGTAACCACCGGCACACACTCATCCCTCTGCTTACTAACCCTTTCCAACAATGCCTCTCGAGGTGTATTCAAGGCACGTTTCCGGGGTTCCTTATCACATTATTTGGATAGCCTCTATCCTGCAGTTTAACCACAAGGTCTTCTGACTGCTCCACAAACGAGCCCGTTGAGGAGCAATTCCTTCGGTATCTCAAAAACTGCCCAACCGGTAAATTATCCCGGAGGGCACGAGGGTGAAATGATCTATAGTGCAGTAACGAATTCCGATCTGTCGGTTTCTGATGCACAGTTGTAGTGAGCCCATTGTTTTCTGCTTTTATGTCTATATCCAGATAGACAGCGGAATCTTTATTTATATTCCACGTAAAGTGGAGACAGTCATCTTGATCATTAAGCCATGTGAGAAATTCCAAAAGTCTGTCCTCTGATCCAGTCCATATACAGAGGACATCGTCTATAAACCGCCTCCAAAGGGAGAGGTTCTCCCTGAAGGGGTTAGACGAATGGTGGACGACATTCTCTTCGAACTGGCCCACGTAGATGCAGGCCAGACTCGGGGCGAATGTCGCCCCCATTGATGTCCCTGACACCTGAAGATACACCTGATCTTTATACGCAAAAACATTTTTTGTCAATGCAAGTTCTATACATTGCAATACAAATGTTTGAGGTACATCATAGAACCATTCCAACCCCCCAAGAGCACGCGCTGCTGCCACCAGCGTGGCATCCTGGGGTATACTGGTATACAACGACTCTATGTCTATTGTAACCAGAAATTGGGTGGTAGGATTGTACTCCATTGTCCTCAAAATATTCAGCACGTCAGTGGTATCCTGCACAAAAGACGGTTGGGTAATGACAGATTCCCTAAGGAAAAAATCTGCAAACTGCGACAAAGGCTCCAGCACTGATTGAATTCCCGAGACGATCGGGCGTCCTGGTGGCGGACGCTGGGCCTTGTGGATCTTCGGCAAGATGTAAAATGCCGGCATCCTAGGTCTTACGTTAACAAGGAAGTCAGCTTCCTTGTTAGTTATCCACTTCTTCTCCCTCGCGTCCGCCACCATTACCCCAATCGCCTCTCGAAGTTGGGGTGTAGGATCGCGTGCTACTGGGTGGTAATTAGAACGCACCTCAAGTAATCTCAGCACCTCTTTTTCATAATCCTGAGTGTTAAGTATCACCACCCTTGTCTGCCTGTTTTATTGTTATGAGTTTATTGTCTTGGAGAGATTTTACTGCAAGCCAGTCACTCTTGTTCATATTGCAAGGGCCTGCTGTGTCGTGTTGCTCTTCCAAAGCTTCAATATCCCTAAAGACACGCTCTTCAAAGACAGCCACTTCAGGGCCTACTCCTGAACTAGGAGGACAGAAACGGGATGGATGATGCAAATTCGTAGAGAACACTGAGGGAGTCTGAATTTCTTGATTCGCAAAAAATGTTTTAATCTTAATCTTTCTCATCAGTTCATGTAATTCAGTTCTGCATTTAAAAATATCATGCTTCGGTGTAGGAACAAATCCTAACCCCTTATTCAGAACCCTTGCTTCTTCTGCGGAGAGTACATAGTCAGAAAGATTCACTATTATATCTCCAACTATACACGACTGAGAGTGTCCAGAGCCTTCAACATTATTTATATCATAGGTTGCTGGAATGTCCTGCCCCTGCTGCGTGTTATCCGGGGTGAATACGCCTGCCATACTTGTTGACCTTGATTGGCTCTCCCTCTGCCTCTGCCTCTCTGTAAACCTCCTCCCCTGTTTCCTCTCAGGCCGTGACCCAAAAAAGACCTCAGAAGGGCCCCCAAGTCTTCAGTCGCTCTATTCGGTGCTGTAAACCTAACCCTGTTTTGGTTAGATGTAGAGGGCTGCTCAACTACCTCCTCCTCTTCGCTACTGGTGTTATCAAATGTCCAATTGTGAGGTGTCCTTTTTGTTTGTCTAGACCCCCCTCTTTGAAATCTCTGGGCCTGTTGTTGCTCTCCTACTTGGTAGTACTTTTCCTCCACATATGGAAAAGCCCACTCATGTGTGAATCGCTCCAGGTTCCTTCTTAAACCCTTGATCTTTTGGTTAACCATATAGGTTTTATAATCGGCTAGATCATTCTGTATCCGATCTAACTGTTCCTTTACATCCTGAATTGTTGTATCAGCTTTGATTGCTTCTTCTAATTCACAAATCTCTTTTAAAAGCTCCTCACTGAGTCTCTTTGCAGTATTGATAATTAAGATTAACCAATTTCGTGTGCACTTGTTAGCTATGTAGCGCCAGTCCACTCTAAACTTTTTATCCTCAAGAAAAATCTTCGGTTCTATCCTCACAAGCAAGCTTGGTGGTGCTGCACCTGCCCGGAGGTACTCGGTCATTAATGCCCCGTGCAGGGCAATCCTAATCTGACGTTTCTTGGTATTGGTTAACTTATCCCATTCTTCTCTAGCTGTTGTATCGCTAGCTAACAGGGTTTCAGGAAACAATGAGGGGCCCGATAGAATCAAAGCAATCTGTTCATCAGTAAATGCTAAGCAGTTGTTAGCCATATCTCTTAGCAGCAGTGCCACTTGCTTCCTCCTACCTTACGGCCCTAAAGGTAGCCTCAACTACAGGGGTCAAAATAGATTGAATATATCCTATTTACCTATTTATGAAAGGCACATTCCTCAAAAAAGGGCTTTGAAGATGCTCTCACGGCTGAGCCGCCGTACACAACTATCTCAACAAACGGAGCAATAGGGGAAATAAAGAACAGACCGCCCCCACTCCATCAATTATAAACACAACAAGGTCTGAACTCTATGAACAGTCCATCAACACTTTAAGGACTCTTAGGGGGGGTCATATCTATTTGTTAATACCCCTTCCCAAACCAGATCTATTCCAATCATCAATGATCTGGATTGTCCCGACTGTTCTCATTTAAAAATCAATTGTCAATAACCACCAGACAATCGTGTTCACTTCATTACTCAGAGTGAACTAAGAAAACGAGTAAATAATACCCAACAACGTGAAAAAAATGTGAGAAAGGTAAGAAAACACCTCACGTGCGCAAACCAAAAGGGCTCCTGGATGGTACTCGCCAGTAGGCCCACGTTATCATCATCGGTTGCTTTCTTACCCGAAAAGAATAAAGAAAGAAAAAGGTGTGTGTAAGAAATCCACCGAGGTGGAAGGTCAAAACAACAGGTTTATGTGACCCCTAACACTGAGGCTGCAAAGTTCACTCAGTGTTTGATTACCCCAAGCGTGCACAGATAATTGGTATCTCAATATATTAAAAACGAGATAGCACTCACATACACCACTATTTATTCACTGTTGTGAGTGTCCTCAATTTAAAAACAAGGCAAACACATGGCCGTTATTATTTGTCACAAACCAACATGTTTCGTTGCCAAACCCGTCAAGGCAACTTCATCAGGGCTGCTGGGGCACCAGTCCTCACCTCAGTCCTTTTCACACCCAATCTGTGGTTATTGACAATGATAAAAAGAAAGAGAAATACGCCATTCACAAATGCTCCTTTCATCAATAGGACCCCAATCTAAAATAACCCACTATGTTTATTCATGTAGTTACCCTGTGGTTGCTCATGTCCAGCGTACCTACAACCACATCTGATTCGGAACCATGCGCCAGTTAGTCGCGTTCCCCTCAGAAGATCGCAATTGTTGATCCTCTCCTGCGAATATATACAATGGGTTGCACTAACCATTATATGTCTCAAGATAACGTATAGCATTTCATACACCACTCACGACTGCTGCCCAATATATACTCATTCCCAATTGATTATGAAGTCCCTGCAGCCCAAGGTGGTTTTGACTTATTAAAACATGGGAGGCATTTACGGTAATAGTTTACAACTCAGTGACGATCACGTGAAGCATTCCTCAAGTGCAAAATCATTCTATCTGCAAACGTCGCGCTGCACCTCAATCTCCATATTCTACATAGCGCGACCTGTTCCATTTATGGGGTCGCCTCTCAAGATTCGACCGCGGCACCCACCACTATGTGCCTCTATGTTCTAGCGGGCCCCCAACTGGAACCTCCTTACCGCCAGACTCCCGTCTCAGTGCGTTGAATCGTCCATCCCGTCTGACCCGCGCTGACTCTCCCGACAATTCAAAAGCATGCCGGTCACCACGTGATGCGCATACAACGCTAGAAAACGTGTGAACCAAAACAGCGACCATCTTAACATGTGGAAAACGATCACTCGCTATCAACAAAGCCTATATTATTCAAGTAAACTGCTGCACATGTATATATTAAACTTGGAGTGTTGAGTGTTTTACCAATAGTTTCTTTACTGCCACTCCTCATGCCGGAATGGAGTATAGTTAACGACAAAAATAAGCGGCGGCCATCTTAACCTGCTTATATTCCTATATTCCTATATGTTCTTATATGGAAAACGATCACTCGCTATCAAAGGAAGCCTGTATTATTAAAGTAAAATGCCTCAGTAGCCATTTGGGCCATGTTGGAGTCAGGTATCCTTTCGCTTTTTGTGTTCCTGGGTCAAGTAAATAGGAGGCTCATCACATGACCATTTGAGGGCAGTTCTAGACACTTTCTTCTAGCAAGGTATCCTTTCTTCAGATGTTGCCTTCCCAGATCAACAAGTGTTCTGAAGTGGTGGTGGTTACGTACAGTGCCAGTCTTCTGTTGTGCATTGGCAAGTGATTAGAGAATTCTAGCCATCCAATTCTGCCTTATTCCCCACCAATTCTCCACATCCTTTTACACAAAATCCTCTTTTTTTACTGCAAAGATTCCAAGAAGCTCTAATTCTAACATGGTTTGTTCCTTATTCCATCAGGAGGGTCTTTGGCTCGCCCATAGCCCCGCCCCTGTAAAGATGAGATGCCCTCCACTATGTCAGGGTCAAAAACTGGGTTTCCCTCCTGCGAGGATTGGAGCTAGAAAGTCTAGGTTAGCGACCTATTGAGAGGGAGCAAATCCTGAAACCCCCCCTTTACCTTCACCAATTCAAAGGAAGAGCTGCTAAAACTGTCCTATGTTATTCTTACTGTTCCTGCCACCCCTCTGAGATGGCTTATTCTTATTAAGTGGCCAGTGGTTGACAACATTCCTACATTCCTGGGCTCAGTGGTCATGTCTTTGTCCTCTCGGATCAGGAAGGTTAACTCCTAACCCGAAATGCTTATTGAGCCTCGGAAGTAGGACTGAATAGAATACTAGTTCTGAACCAGTTTTCTGTCAAGCAGCACAAAGTGCACCTATAAAAAGTTACTTTCCATTAAAGTTATCAAAATCTTCTTTCACTGTGAGGTACACTTTTTAAACAAAGTGGAAAATGACTCTGAATCATTTTGCTAGCATTTTCCCAAGCAAAGATATGAAATACGAATTTTAATTACACCCAGGCATGTTCATGGAAAATCTAGCCTTTCCTACACAGTGAAAACAGCTGTTGCATAATTATTTACTGTGAGGACAAACCAATCCCAATATGTAGTATGCCACATTTTTTACACTAAGCAGCAAGCCCTGTGGGCTAACAAGGCAAAATTTAGAGATGGCTTATCTATTATGTAAAAATATATTTCCTACATGGCAAAGGCATTTTTATCCTACTGTGTGTCACTGCAGCACTTTCTACTGTAGCTCTGACAGAGGACAGAGGTGCTCCTGGCAGCTTTACAATATTGCAGTGTGTAAGGGTTGTGTAAAAATACTCTGAATCCCACATATGACATTAAACTTCCATACCATTAATGCATTTTCTGCTCCGTCTACTGTGGCCTTGCGGAAAGTTAAATATGTGTGAAACAAATTTTAACAGTACAGCTTTAGGGATAGGGCACACACACACTGCTGTACTGAATAGCAGTGTCATAGTGCAAAGAGTCCTAATACCAGCAGAAATAGGGTCCTGAAAGGGCAAACAATCTGGTTGCTTGTGCAGGAAAATCATGTTTCCTACCCACAGATAGCAGTTCTAATTATGGTTAAACAACTGCCAACTTTGCCTGCCATTGGATAAACTCTCCAACAGATGCAACCACAAGTGGTTCTCATTTTTTGATGTGTAGACCAGACAAATTGGTCATTTTTTTGTTTTGCTCTGTTACTAAGGAGAGAACCCTCACGTTTTAGAAACAAGCTTCAGCTTTTCACTTTAAATGGTGAGGCAGTCACCTCTCCATCCTGTGAATATTTCACTGTATTATGTACAAAAGTGACTCCCTCAGTGCTTGTGAAAAGGGTAATATCAGTGTAACAGTGCTGTTATTGCCTCACCTTCTCAGAAGCACTGTGTGAGCCACTTTAGACATAATAATTATACCATGTGAAAATATATCACATCATTTTAATTTGAAACTGTTATTGCTAGATATTGCCCTAGAGTAACAGTAATCGCCTCAGCCCTGCTCATACCAACTAGGCTTAAAGGAAGTGGCTGTCTATGACCTTTTGACCCTCTATTTCACATCTTGGCTCCTGAGATTAGAAAATGCTGACTAGCTTGCTCAGATGAGAAATTTGCATTCTTGTTATTACAAATGAAGCTTGTTTTCTTCCTTTTTCATGATGTCAGATTCAGGCACCTGAGTACTTCATTTGTTTTATGCTATAAGGTGACTCCCACTGGAAGCCTGTGTGTACAACACTATATATTCTCGCTTTGCCTGTCCTTACTGAGTTCGCTACAGTACAGTTTGCTGGGGGGCCCGTTGGATGACTGAATCTGTGATTCATATGTAATGAATTTTTCTTGCTTCAATTGGCACGTGTGCAGATATACTTTGACAACTGTGTGTTGCTTCCAATCACTATTTGCAATGATCAGTGCAGCAAATTGATAATCCACAATTGTAATACGAAGTATGTCTTGTTTGTCATCGGCTTTGCCAACCTCTCTGGGCTGTGGTAATTTTCAGCCTTCAGCCAGCCGCATGGGTTGAAGCAAATGCTGGCTGAACTTTGTATCATTCCATGCAAGAAGGTGACCAGAGGAACACAAGTAAGATTGTTCTCCAGTCTAACAAGCATCACCTATTATGCTCTACACGAAATACTTTGATTTTGAATAATGCCATTATGCAAATATCTTTGTGGTTCATTTGATCAATGTTTTTACCGCTTAATGTACCTATTTTTGTTGCTTATCGGGCCTTCAGCATTTCTAAGGAGTGTAACAGTCAACTGACTTGTTTGAGATCTGCTGGAATGCCCTTGATAGCGCTTCCTGAAACTATCAGAAAAAAGCCAGAGGCAGGTTCTTTCTGCCAAGTGATCTCCTTGTGGAATTCATTGCTTGATGGCATCAGTCATATTCAGCATCTCTTTTGGTTTCGAAAGCATGAAACACTCACCCGTTCTGTTTATTTTCGTGGCTTGTTCTCTTAGGAGCCCTTAGTGGCCTCATTTTGGGGGTGTAAACAGTGTAATTGAAAATGAAATTGAAGCCAAACCTTTTGGTGAACTCTTTGTCAGCCACGCCAAAGTGTTTGATTCTTCGTGACTTTACCCTCTCTCTCCTCATCCTGCTTTGACTGATGAACTGAATCTCATATCCTGTTTCTCACTTTATGGCAAGATTCTGAAAAGATTTAGAGCTTGAAGCAACATAATTTTGGCTCCACCCTTTTATGTCTCGACAATGTCATATATATGTGCATGTAGTGCTGTTTATTTGTGTGCTTTAACATCATTAATGTGAAGCGGTGCACTTGACCGAAATACTGAAGGTGCATTTGCTGTATATTTCAGACATTTACATGATTGTGCATTCTAATGTTTTCCTTTTAGTGATACCAAATTGCAGTTTCCATATGGATCTACATTTGTGTAGTTTGAGTAATTTTGTTAACTATATACACATATATATATTTCAATATCTATATATATATATATATATATATATATATATATATATATATATATATATATATATATTCCATGCAATATCCACAATAAGGCGCGCTCTCAGACATAGATAAACCAGCAGTAGTTTATTTCCTCAATATTACGCGTTTCAAAGTTTGCACTCTCTTGATCACATATCGAGAGAAAGTGACATTGTGCTTTTACATATACGTTTGTGGTACTAAACATAGAGAGTGGACTTAAAATACTCAGTCACTCCCTAAAGATACCTTTTGTATCGGCCATCTTAGAACAGGTTAAAAACACATTATATGATGTTCTCTGTAATACATAGGACAATTATATACATTCTCCACAGCAGCCAGAACTTGGAAACAACAGAGCAAATGCACAGTATTATTAAGATCATATATTACCGTTTTTCACAAGGTAATGTAGTTGCTGAATAACTAAACAAGAAAAGTCACTCATACACAAAGTGTGTATATGTCAATACAAAAGCCAAAATGGCTTTGTGCCCTTGTTGTTGTCAATAATATAACAAAGGTTGCTGATACCTAAAATCTGTATCTATGCATGCGCCGTAGTGGCTTATAATCCCTTCCTCTAAAAAGAGTTGGCATAGCTCTCGCCCTATGGCATGGTACAATACTTTTAATGCATATATCATAACGTGAATACGCCAAAGTGGCCAAACACATATGCTGAGCTTGCATGGGTATCCATATCACTGTCTAACAAGGCTTCCTTAAAAGTTATTCAGTATACACCCAGTTCTAATAATTTACATCCGTACCACTTGTTCCATAAACAAAACAAAGAAAGTGATATTAAGTGAAAAATTCTTATCTATTCTTCCCAAAGTGCATTCCAGGTGAAGATGAAGAAAAGGTAGGCGACCCGTGAATAGTCCCTGAAAATACGATGGGCCCCTTCCTTTCCTCCTGTAAAAGAATAAAACATGAAGAGAAAGGATTAAAAACATTACATATTATAAAAAATACACACATGAAAATACTGGTACAGTTTATACAGAACGGAACAAGCAATATAAAAGCAATTACATACTTTAGTCCTCATAAAGATGTGTTGCTAATTCCTCGTCCTGATTGTGTCCCCCAGGATATTTGGTTTCGAGGTCGAGAATCCATTTAGATTCTCGTTTTCTAAGTTTGAGTTCTCTGTTACCCCTCTCTGACCCATATGTACCTGTTCTATAGCAAAATAATGTAACAAACTGCTATTTGACAGGTGAAAGTCAGCAAAATGGCATGCTATTGGATAGTGGGGATCTTTATTTGTTATAGCTCTGAGATGCTCCAGAACTCTTTTTTCACCATCAAGATTGTACTACCCACATACCACTTGTTACACGGACATTCTAAAACATAGATGACATGTGTAGTACTACACGTGATAAATTGAGTTATCGTTTTTTTGTTCTTCCATGAAGGTATGTTAAATTCCTGTACCATCTTGCTATTTTTACAAGCCTTACAATGGCTACAGGGATAAAAACCTTTCAAATTATGTTGGCTGATGTTCTCTCGGTCTGTAACATCACCTCTTACAAGTAAATCTCTGAGACTTTTACTCTTACGATATGTGATTCTTGGTCTCTCACTGATTGAAGGATCTATAATGGAATCATTTTTTAAAATGTTCCAATTTTCGGTAAGGATCTTTTGTATTTTATTAGAATCTTTATTGTAAATCAGAATCACCCTTGTACATGAGTTCTCAGTAGTATCTTCCTTACTGGTCTGTTGCAATGTTATCCCTCTAGTTACAATACGAATTTTGGAAACTGCTCTATTCAGAACCCACTCAGGGTAACCACGTTCCCTGAATCTTGATATCATGATTCTTTCTTCTACTTGATAACCTTCCTCATCACTACAATTACGTCTTGCTTTTAGCAGCTCTCCATACGGTATACTCCATTTCAGAGTGTCAGGGTGGCTGCTTTGAGCATGGAGGAGACTGTTTCCTGCCGTGTCTTTCCTAAAGTGTCTAGTTTTTAAGGTATTCTCTTTAGCTGAGACCTTTACATCAAGGAATTCTATTTCTTCTTTCTGTATGTTGTGAGTCAGGACAATGTTATAAACATTATCGTTAAGTTGATTTATGAATTTCATGGCTTCTTGTTCACTACCTTTCCAAATTATAAAAAGGTCATCGATATACCGTAGCCATGTAACCACTTTGTCCCAGAAGGCATTGTATCTTACATCTTTTTGTACTTCCTCCTCCCATAATCCCAGGAACAAGTTCGCAAAACTGGCGCAAAACATGATCCCATAGATGTACCTGTGATTTGTTTTAATAGGTCTCCATTAAACATAAATATATTATTATGGAGACACATTTTCATCATTTCAATCAACATTTTCGTGTGTTCCAAATACATTATATGTTTTTCATTCAGATAATGTGCACAAGCTCTAATGCCTTAGTTGTGTTCAATGATGGTATACAAAGAGCATATATCCAAAGTTAAAAACATGTAACCTTCTTCCCATACAACATTATCAATCTTACATAGGAAGTCTTTAGTGTCTCTGACATGAGATGGTAGTTTAGACACATAGTCCTGTAAAAATGGTCAACATACTTAGAGATGTTTTCAAAGACGCTTCCTATAGATGAGACAATCGGCCTACCTGGGGTGAAAGTATATTATTGGCAATTTGGGATAATCTTTTTAAGTAATAAATACTCTTCCCATGAAATGATCCCTTGTGTTTGCCACTCTAATAGTTTCCCAAGTAGTTGTGATACTTTCATTGTATGTTCTTGTATTGCATTTGCAGTAAAACTTATCATCATCCAATTGTCTGTATGCTTCTCTGAGATACATTTCCTTACTCAAAGTACAACGTTACCACCCTTATCTGCGGGCGAATTATTATGGTCTTATCTTTAGCCAAGCTTGATATTATGGATTTTTGTTTCATTGTCAAATTGAAAGGCTTATTGTTCCATTTAGTTTGTTGATGTTTATATTCCAATAAGGATTTTGTGACCACATCATGGAACGTATCTATGTTATCATGTGGAAGAAATGGAAAGAAGACAGATTTGGGTTTAAAAGAGGTATTGGCTGCCTTATCAGTTGTTATATCTAAGAACTCAGTATTTGTGTCCATGTTAGGTTCAGTAGTTACAGTATCAGAGGCTAGATCTTGCATTAATCTTAAGGTGTTGGCATCCCCTACTGTCAGATTCGGTTCATTACTTGTATCGTCGTACACAGTATTCTGTCTGGCATTACTGTTCTTTAATGTATGCCATTTAGTTAATTTCAGTTTTCTGATAAATTTAAACATATCGATACGTGTATCAGAATAGTTAAATATTTCAGTTGGGCAAAAGGATAAACCAAGGCAAAGAGTTTTCTTTTCTAAACATGAAAGTTGGCGATTAGTAAGATTCACATTAGTTTTGTTTACCATAGTTGTGTCATTCATTGTTGTTGTCTCTTCCTGTAGCCACCACGTCTGGTTCCCATGGGCTCTGTGTTTTTTTCTTTTATCAATCCTTTGCTTACGTCTTGCTCTCCTTTGTTTACTGCGCCCCTGCCTCTTCCTCTGCCTCTTCCTCTTCCACGGTTGCCTCTTCCTCTCTGGGTCGATGTTTGCAGAGGGGTTGTTCTTGCCGATTGCCGCCCCTTCTTCAGCACTCGGAATTCGTCTAAAAAAGTGGCAGGTCGAGTAATGACTTCCACTTCCACTTCTTATGATGTACTTGTGGTTTTCACTGATGTGTTCGTGTCAGAGTCAATCATTATAGCTGATGACGTCTTAGAAACTTCAGTATTCTCTGATTGCTTGTTAACTGTGTCTGGTAGCTGTATATTATACAAATGATCATATTTTCTGCTATATGTTAATATACGGCCAGTCTCGTAATCCGTACAGTCTCGGTGAAGCTTCCTTTGTTTTCTCAGTTTGATATCTTCCTCATATTGGCCAAGTCTTATTTTCAGTTCATCTTTGAATGTCTTAATTATCTGTTGTTCTTATGTATTTTAAATTCCTCCTCAATCTCTGCTATTTCTTTTATGATAGCTTCCCTATCTTCCCAGGCATACTTCACGAGTATGCAGAGCATAGTTCTTGAGCTGTTAGCGGAGTTCTCAGACCATTCTTCCAACATGCTAGGATTCGGGGATTCATATGATGGTGTTGTGTAAATTCGTAGTCCTCTCGGCACCATCCCTTTGTCGACGTAATCTTGAAGGGAGATCGCCTCCCACCATTTCGAGGTTTCGGACTTTTTAATTTTTCATATCTTCTTAGTTTCATTATTACAGTTTTGTCTGTATCCGTGTCAGATCTTAATGCTGCTTGCTGATTCTTTCCTGGTGCGCGTGCTAGCAGCGTTTGTGCTGCCATGCGTCTTTCAGAATCTTCATCCATAATGTAAGTATGTCCAGTATTACAAATACTTGATCCTTAAACTTTCTTTGCAAAGTACTCAATCACACCGTTCTAGGGTTGAGTACTTAAGTGTCACTTTCTAGCGTATTTGATAACTGCTTTAAGTTTACTATATCCCCTCATACGATAAAGGTTCCAAGTGCCGCCTATATCTCAAAAGTGTACTACCGTGTGGTAACAGAAACTCCTCCAACAATTACGGGGAAAGATTTATATTACGTAAATCATTTAAACTCTGCAATTGCATATGTTCCTTTTACAGTCACTCACTCGGCAACTACCCTCGCGGCCAGAAAGAGGTGCCCTCCCTCGAAATTGCACCCCGGTGGGTCGGCGCGTGAAACCACGCCAGCCCCAGAATACACCCTCGGGTTAGGCTTACCTCTGTGGCGACGCTGCGGGTAAGTACACCGGTTCGTCTTTCGTTCTTCTGATTTCCAGGTATGGAACGGCGGCCGGCAACAAATCCCTCCGTTTATTTGCTCCTCCTGGGAAATTCGCCCATTGCCTGGTAGCGCGTCGTGCCGGTAGAGCCACAGCCGGCATAAATTCCATGCAATATCCACAATAAGGCGCGCTCTCAGACATAGATAAACCAGCAGTAGTTTATTTCCTCAATATTATGCGTTTCGAAAGTTTGCACACTCTTGATCACAGGAGGAGCTGTTTAAACTTGGAAAATAAACGGAGGGATTTGTTGCCGGCCGCTGTTCCATACCTGGAAATCAGAAGAACGAAAGACGAACCGGTGTACTTACCCGCAGCGTCGCCACAGAGGGTGTATTCTGGGGCTGGCGTGGTTTCACACGCCGACCCACCGGGGTGCAATTTCGAGGGAGGGCACCTCTTTCTGGCCGCGAGGGTAGTTGCCGAGTGAGTGACTGTAAAAGGAACATATGCAATTGCAGAGTTTAAATGATTTACGTAATATAAATCTTTCCCTGTAATTGTTGGAGGAGTTTCTGTTACCACACGGTAGTACACTTTTGAGATATAGGCGGCACTTGGAACCTTTATCGTATGAGGGGATATAGTAAACTTAAAGCAGTTATCAAATACGCTAGAAAGTGACACTTAAGTACTCAACCCTAGAACGGTGTGATTGAGTACTTTGCAAAGAAAGTTTAAGGATCAAGTATTTGTAATACTGGACATACTTACATTATGGATGAAGATTCTGAAAGACGCATGGCAGCACAAACGCTGCTAGCACGCGCACCAGGAAAGAATCAGCAAGCAGCATTAAGATCTGACACGGATACAGACAAAACTGTAATAATGAAACTAAGAAGATATGAAAAATTAAAAAAGTCCGAAACCTCGAAATGGTGGGAGGTGATCTCCCTTCAAGATTACGTCGACAAAGGGATGGTGCCAAGAGGACTACGAACTTACACAACACCATCATATGAATCCCGAATCCTCGCATGTTGGAAGAATGGTCTGAGAACTCCGCTAACAGCTCAAGAACTATGCTCTGCATACTCGTGAAGTATGCCTGGGAAGATAGGGAAGCTATCATAAAAGAAATAGCAGAGATTGAGGAGGAATTTAAAATACATAAAGAACAACAGATAATTAAGACATTCAAAGATGAACTGAAAATAAGACTTGGCCAATATGAGGAAGATATCAAACTGAGAAAACAAAGGAAGCTTCACCGAGACTGTACGGATTACGAGACTGGCCGTATATTAACATATAGCAGAAAATATGATCATTTGTATAATATACAGCTACCAGACACAGTTAACAAGCAATCAGAGAATACTGAAGTTTCTAAGACGTCATCAGCTATAATGATTGACTCTGACACGGACACATCAGTGAAAACCACGGGTACATCATCAGAAGTGGAAGTCATTACTCGACCTGCCACTTTTTTAGACGAATTCCGAGTGCTGAAGAAGGGGCGGCAATCGGCAAGAACAACCCCTCCGCAAACATCGACCCAGAGAGGAAGAGGCAACGGTGGAAGAGGAAGAGGCAGAGGAAGAGGCAGGGGCGCAGTAAACAATGGAGAGCAAGACGTAAGCAAAGGATTGATAAAAGAAAAAAACACAGAGCCCATGGGAACCAGACGTGGTGGCTACAGGAAGAGACAACAACAATGAATGACACAACTATGGTAAACAAAACTATTGTGAATCTTACTAATCGCCAACTTTCATGTTTAGAAAAGAAAACTCTTTGCCTTGGTTTATCCTTTTGCCCAACTGAAATATTTAACTATTCTGATACACGTATCGATATGTTTAAATTTATCAGAAAACTGAAATTAACTAAATGGCATACATTAAAGAACAGTAATGCCAGACAGAATACTGTGTACGACGTATACAAGTAATGAACCGAATCTGACAGTAGGGATGCCAACACCTTAAGATTAATGCAAGATCTAGCCTCTGATACTGTAACTACTGAACCTATCATGGACACAAATACTGAGTTCTTAGATATAACAACTGATAAGGCAGCCAATACCTCTTTTAAACCCAAATCTGTCTTCTTTCCATTTCTTCCACATGATAACATAGATACGTTCCATGATGTGGTCACAAAATCCTTATTGGAATATAAACATCAACAAACTAAATGGAACAATAAGTCTTTCAATTTGACAATGAAACAAAAATCCATAATATCAAGCTTGGCTAAAGATAAGACCATAATAATTCGCCCCGCAGATAAGGGTGGTAACGTTGTACTTTTGAGTAAGGAAATGTATCTCAGAGAAGCATACAGACAATTGGATGATGATAAGTTTTACTGCAAATGCAATACAAGAACATACAATGAAAGTATCACAACTACTTGGGGGAAACTATTAGAGTGGCAAACACAAGGGATCATTTCATGGGAAGAGTATTTATTTCTTAAAAAAGATTATACCAAATTGCCAATAATATACTTTCTCCCGAAGATTCATAGGAATCCGCTTGACCCCACAGGTAGGCCGATTGTCTCATCTATAGGAAGCGTCTTTGAAAACATCTCTAAGTATGTTGACCATTTTTTACAGGACTATGTGTCTAAACTACCATCTCATGTCAGAGACACTAAAGACTTCCTATGTAAGATTGATAATGTTGTATGGGAAGAAGGTTACATGTTTTTAACTTTGGATATATGCTCTTTGTATTCCATCATTGAACACAACTAAGGCATTAGAGCTTGTGCACATTATCTGAATGAAAAACATATAATGTATTTGGAACACACGAAAATGTTGATTGAAATGATGAAAATGTGTCTCCATAATAATATATTTATGTTTAATGGAGACCTATTAAAACAAATCACAGGTACATCTATGGGATCATGTTTTGCGCCGAGTTTTGCGAACTTGTTCCTGGGATTATGGGAGGAGGAAGTACAAAAAGATGTAAGATACAATGCATTCTGGGACAAAGTGGTTACATGGCTACGGTATATCGATGACCTTTTTATAATTTGGAAAGGTAGTGAACAAGAAGCCATGAAATTCATAAATCAACTTAACGATAATGTTTATAACATTGTCCTGACTCACAACATACAGAAGGAAGAAATAGAATTCCTTGATGTAAAGGTCTCAGCTAAAGAGAATACCTTAAAAACTAGACTCTTTAGGAAAGACACGGCAGGAAACAGTCTCCTCCATGCTCAAAGCAGCCACCCTGACACTCTGAAATGGAGTATACCGTATGGAGAGCTGCTAAGAGCAAGACGTAATTGTAGTGATGAGGAAGGTTATCAAGTAGAAGAAAGATTCATGATATCAAGATTCAGGGAACGTGGTTACCCTGAGTGGGTTCTGAATAGAGCAGTTTCCAAAATTCGTAATGTAACTAGAGGGATAACATTGCAACAGACCAGTAAGGAAGATACTACTGAGAACTCATGTACAAGGGTGATTCTGACTTACAATAAAGATTCTAATAAAATACAAAAGATCCTTACCGAAAATTGGAACATTTTAAAAAATGATTCCATTATAGGTCCTTCAATCAGTGAGAGACCAAGAATCACATATCGTAAGAGTAAAAGTCTCAGAGATTTACTTGTAAGAGGTGATGTTACAGACCGAGAGAACATCAGCCAACATAATTTGAAAGGTTTTTATCCCTGTGGCCATTGTAAGGCTTGTAAAAATAGCAAGATGGTACAGGAATTTAACATACCTTCATGGAAGAACAAAAAAACGATAACTCAATTTATCACGTGTAGTACTACACATGTCATCTATGTTTTAGAATGTCCTTGTAACAAGTGGTATGTGGGTAGTACAATCTTGATGGTGAAAAAAAGAGTTCTGGAGCATCTCAGAGCTATAACAAATAAAGATCCCCACTATCCAATAGCACGCCATTTTGCTGACTTTCACCTGTCAAATAGCAGTTTGTTACATTATTTTGCTATAGAACAGGTACATATGGGTCAGAGAGGGGGTAACAAAGAACTCAAACTTAGAAAACGAGAATCTAAATGGATTCTCGACCTCGAAACCAAATATCCTGGGGGACACAATCAGGACGAGGAATTAGCAACACATCTTTATGAGGACTAAAGTATGTAATTGCTTTTATATTGCTTGTTCCGTTCTGTATAAACTGTACCAGTATTTTCATGTGTGTATTTTTTATAATATGTAATGTTTTTAATCCTTTCTCTTCATGTTTTATTCTTTTTACAGGAGGAAAGGAAGGGGCCCATCGTATTTTCAGGGACTATTCACGGGTCGCCTACCCTTTTCTTCATCTTCACCTGGAATGCACTTTGGGAAGAATAGATAAGAATTTTTCACTTAATATCACTTTCTTTGTTTTGTTTATGGAACAAGTGGTACGGATGTAAATTATTAGAACTGGGTGTATACTGAATAACTTTTAAGGAAGCCTTGTTAGACAGTGATATGGATACCCATGCAAGCTCAGCATATGTGTTTGGCCACTTTGGCGTATTCACTTTATGATATATGCATTAAAAGTATTGTACCATGCCATAGGGCGTGAGCTATGCCAACTCTTTTTAGAGGAAGGGATTATAAGCCACTACGGCGCATGCATAGATACAGATTTTAGGTATCAGCAACCTTTTGTTATATTATTGACAACAACAAGGGCACAAAGCCATTTTGGCGTTTGTATTGACATATACACACTTTGTGTATGAGTGACTTTCCTTGTTTAGTTATTCAGCAACTACATTACCTTGTGAAAAACGGTAATATATGATCTTAATAATACTGTGCATTTGCTCTGTTGTTTCCAAGTTCTGGCTGCTGTGGAGAATGTATATAATTGCCCATATGTATTACAGAGAACATCATATAATGTGTTTTTAACCTGTTCTAAGATGGCCGACACAAAAGGTATCTTTAGGAGTGACTGAGTATTTTAAGTCCACTCTCTATGTTTAGTACCACAAACGTATATGTAAAGCACAATGTCACTTTCTCTCGATATGTGATCAAGAGAGTGCAAACTTTCGAAACGCGTAATATTGAGGAAATAAACTACTGCTGGTTTATCTATGTCTGAGAGCGCGCCTTATTGTGGATATTGCATGGAATTTATGCCGGCTGTGGCTCTACCGGCACGACGCGCCACCAGGCAATGGGCGAATTTCCCAGGAGGAGCTGTTTAAACTTGGGGAATATATATATATATATCATATTACCTACTGGCGGTCGCCAGTAGATAGTTATAGTTAGGACCTAGTTTCCATAGGAAAATAGTTTTTTGTTTTCCGAATAACTTTGGCGCCGGTTGACGAATCTTCACGAAATTTTCAAAACTAGTGTTCAGCTCCGGTCAGCTCCTGTCTTGAAAGTTTCGGGGTGATTCACCAAGTGGGGGCCGAGAAAAAAGGGGTGTCCCAAAACGTGTTTTCCCCATGTATTTTTCCATAGGAAACTTTAGACAAAGCTACAGCCCGAACTGCTGAACGGAATTACACCAAATTTGGCAAAAAGGTAGGTCTTGGTTCAGAAAGAGTCCTTTTTGTTAAATGGTGTAAATCCGTTCAGTAGTTCCTGAGAAATTTCAAAATAAAAAAATATCGATATCTAGGGCAGCGGTGGGTTCGCGAACCCTCCCGACCACGAGCTTCATTCTAATTGGCTGCCAACACTCCAAACCAGGAAGTGTTGGCAGCCATCTTGTGACTCGGTAGAACCGAGTCACAAGAAAACAGTAGAAAAAACATTAAAAAACAGGAAAAGGGGGCAGGGTAGAAACACCCTGACCCCCTAGGCCTGCTCGGGGGGTCCCACAAGGACCCCCAGGGCCAAAAAAAAGCATTTTTTTTTTTTAAACGGCAGAATTCGCGCTCGGTGCGTGAGTCCTGGCGATAAAATTTAAAAAAAGCGAGAGCCCACGCTTCGTTATTATTGAGCCCCCGGGTGGGCCAGGTCCCGGGGGCATGCGCAAATTTAATAGCAGGGGTCCGCAGAGGCCCCCGCAGCCCTGGGGACCGCCACCTCCCCGGGCTTTATTTATATTTTGCGGGGGGCATGCAGCCCCCCGCAGCCCCGGGGACCACCACCTCCCCGGGGCTCTATTTTTTGGAAAAAACCTGTATGGGGGGCTCCAGCCCCCCCCCACATGCCCCGGGGACCACCACCTCCATGGGGCTTTGCAACAAAAATGCGGGGGGGCATGCAGCCCCCCCGCAGCCCCGGGGACCGCCACCTCCCCGGGGCTCTTTTTTTTTTTAAATAACCTGTGTGGGGGGGCTCAAGCCCCCATACGCCTCGGGGACCACCACCTCCCCGGGGCACTAAATATGCAAATGCGGGGGTCCGTTACGGACCCCCGAACCCCGGAGACCACCACCTCCCCGGGGCTTTACACTCGTAGGGAGGGGGGCCGCGCGGCCCCCCTCCTGGAGCCCTTGATGGCCCTGGGGACCGCCACCCCCCAGGGCCGGCTCCTGCAGTGTCCCGGGGTGCCCACCCCCGGGACACTGCTGTTTGCTATGGCAGGGCGGGAGCCGTGCGGCTCCCGCCCTGCCATAGCAAACTCTGCTTTGGATTTTGGAAGCGAGAGCAGGGAAACCTGCTCTCGCTTTCAAGATCCAAAGCAGATTGCTTTTCCACAAGGGGAGCTGCATGTCAGCAGCTCCCCGTGTGGAAAAGCAATGCCGGCTCCCGCAGGAGGCGGGGAGCCTGCGGGACTGTGGGGACAGTGGGGCTCCCCCCACCGTCCCCAACGGAGAGGCCAGGCCCCGGGGGATGGGGTCCCCGGGGACAGGAGTGGCCCAGGAGGGGGGCCACGCGGCCCCCTCCCCAATAAGTAACATTTAAAAAAAAAACCACACAAAGGCCGGCCCCGGGGGATGGGGTCCCCGGGGCCATAATTGGCCTTAGGAGGGGGGCCACGCGGCCCCCCTCCAAATATTATTTTAAAAAAATATATAATTCTGGCCATGCCCCAGGGGATGGGGTCCCCGGGGCCGATATTGGCCTCGGGAGGGGGGCCGCGCGGCCCCCTTCCCGTTTAAAAAAAAAAAAAATGGGTCAGGCCCTGTGGGATGGGGTCCCCAGGGCCCCAAATATTGTAAAAATAGGGGGGCCACACAGCCCCCCTTCTACAAAAAAAAAATAATAACAAAAGGCGGCATCGAGCCGGAGGCCCCGCCCCCTCCCTGTAGCACTCAGCAAACGCTCCCCCTGGCGTGTTGTAAGTTGGGGAATTAATTCCCCTTCAATCCTGAGGTTCCCTGGGGGCCAAGTAGCCCACCAGGTACCTTCAGTTTGCGCCACAGAGCTGCATTGCAGAGAGGTGGTCTGAGGCCACGCCCCTTTTTACACCACTCTGCAACGCAGCTCTGTTTCGCTTACTGGAGGTACCCGGTGGGCTAGTTGGCCCCCAGGGACCCTTAGTATTCAAGGGGACTTAATCCCCCAACTTACAACGCACCAGGGGGCGCGTTTGCACAGTGGTGCAGGGAGAGGGCGGGGCCTGATATGGCAAGTATGCAAATGGGCCCCCTGGTGCATTGTAACTTGGGGGATTAAGTCCCCTTCAATCCTGAGGGTCCCTAGGGGCCAACTAGCCCACCAGGTACCTTCAGTTTGCGCCACAGGGCTGCGTTGCAGAGAGGTGGTCTGAGGCCACGTCCCTTTTTACACCTCTCTGCAACGCAGCTGTGTGGCGCTTACTGGAGGTACCTGGTGGGCTAGTTGGCCCCCAGGGACCCTCAGGATTCAAGGGGACTTAATCCCCCAACTTAAAACGCGCCACGGGGCGCGTTTGCACAGTGGTGAAGGGAGGGGGCGGGGCCTAATGTGACATGTGTGCAAACACGTCCTGTGGCGTGTTTTAAGTTGGGGGATTAAGTCTCCTTGAATCCTGAGGGTCCTGAGGGCCAACTAGCCCACCAGGTACCTCCAGTAAGCGCCACAGAGTTGCGTTGCAGAGAGGTGTAAAAGGGCGTGGCCTTGGACCACCTCTCTGCAACGCAGCCCTGTGGCGCTTACTGGAGGTTCCTGGTGGGCTAGTTGGCCCCCAGGGACCCTCAGGATTCAAGGGGACTTAATCCCCCAACTTAAAACGTGCCACAGGGCACGTTTGCACACTTGTCACATCAGGCCCCACCCTCCCTGCACCACTGTGCAAACGGGTCCCTCTGGCACGTTGTAGGTTGGGGATTAAGTCCCCATGAATCCTGAGGGTCCCTTGGGTCCAACTAGCCCATCAGGTACCTCCAGTAAGCGCCCATGAGCTGCGTTGCAGAGAGGTGTAAAAAGGGGCGTGGCCTCGGAACACCTCTCTGCAACGCAGCTCTGTGCCGCTTCCTGGAGGTACCTGGTGGGCTACTTGGCCCCCAGGGACCCTCAGGATTCAAGGGGACTTAATCCCCCAACTTACAACGTGCTAGTGGGCACATTTGCACAGTGGTTCAGGGAGGGGGCGGGGCCTGATATAAGAAGTTAGCAATCCTGCTGTGTGGGACTTACTGGTGGTAAGAAAAAGGGATAGTTGGCCCCCAAATCAGGGACGTTATAATTAGAAATTAGCATTTAAAAAACCATTGAAATTTACTGAAAAAACCATAGGTTTCAGGCACGTTATAGTTAGAAATTAGCATTTAAAAAACCTTAGAAATTCACTGAAAAAACCATAGGTTTCAGGGACGTTATAGTTAGTTGGACATTTCTCTTCTACAAAACCATAGAAATTGCCCCGTTATAGTTAGTTCAGATAACTATAACTCGCGCACCCGCAATGCACTTCTGATGACGTCACATATTACATCATTCATGACATGGTCAGTGACATCACTGATGACATCACTGATGACATCATCCAGTGACTGTGTGTTTCTTTAAAGTTTAAATATGTATTATATATATGCCAAGGTGTATTGAACAATGAGTGGGTGTATAAGTGTCTGGATGGAGGATTTAGTAGGTGCGTGACTGACTGTTTAAGTGAGTGATTACATGTGTCTTACTGAATGCATGGGTTTGTGACTAAACTGTGTGAATGTCTGTATCAGTCTGTCTGTTGTTGTGTAAGCTGCTGCATGGGTTGGTCAGTAGCTACATGAGTGTCTATATGGGCTATTGATTGGTTGCCTGAGTATTTGTATGGGTGCCTGAGTGTGTGTGTGTGTGGGTGGGAGGTGTGTGACTCTGTGCATAGATGTGAGTGGTTGATTCACTGGGTGTATGGGTTCAAGAGTGCATGTGCAAACAGCTGTATGGGTGGGTGAGTGTGTGTATGGGTGTGTTGGTGAGAGAATGGATGTCTCAAGGGTACATGTCCAAGTAACTACATAGTTAGTACAACTACTAAGGCAGTGTATGTGAGAGTTGGAGTATATAAATGACTATACGTGAGAGTCAGTGATTGTGAGAGTGGCTGTATGGATGAGTGTGTACTTGTATCAGTGATTGTATAAGAGTAAGTATGCGTTTGTTTCTGTTTTAATAAGTGATTTGGTGTGTGTATAACTGTATAGGTCAGTAAATGGAAGTGTGATTGATTCTTTGCATGACTGAGTAGCTGTGTGAGTAACTCCTTGGATGAGTGGTGGTGTGTGAGTGTCTGTATAGGTGTATGAGTGCTTATGATACTGTTGATGAGTGACTGCATGTATGAGGGACTTTATAGGTGAATGAGTGGATGTGTGTGTAGACCTTGGAATCAGTGTGTGCGTATGTAGTAACTGGTATTGGTGTGTCGATGGTTTCGAAAATGGAAGTCTGTATTTTACAGTGGGTGTATCAAAGGTTATATTAGAGTGTGAGGAGGTGCATCAGATATTCACGTGGATGATGTCATCAGTGATGTCATCAGTGATGTCATTTGAGATGTCATCAGTGATGTCACTCACTGACCATGTCATGAATGATGTAATATGTGACGTCATCAGAAGTGCATTGCGGGTGCGCAAGTTATAGTTAGCTGAATTAACTATAACGGGGCAATTTCTATGGTTTTGTAGAAGAGAAATGTCCAACTAACTATAACGTCCCTGAAACCTATGGTTTTTTCAGTGAATTTCTAAGGTTTTTTAAATGCTAATTTCTAACTATAACGTGCCTGAAACCTATGGTTTTTTCAGTAAATTTCAATGGTTTTTAAAATGCTAATTTCTAACTATAACGTCCCTGAAACCTATGGTTTTTTCAGTGAATATATATATATATATATATATATATATATATATATATATATATATATATATTCCAAGAGCAATATTAGGTGCTTCGCCGCGCTCCCAATAATCCACAAGTCTCCTCTGCGTTATGTACGGTTTATTCAGGATATACAAACACGAAAAAGCTTCCCAACGCGTTTCGGAGATCAGCGTCTCCTTGTTCATGGGTTAAACTGCCTGAGGGCTCACTCAAATGTTGGCATGTATGACGGCCCCTGACATTCGCACTAGTGGTGTCTAGCTGTCCATTGCCATGTAAGACTCCTTTAGCCACTTAGTAGCAGTTTATGTTTTATTGTTCTTTTAGGCCGAAATAAAGCTATTATTGATTGATTGATTGGTTTTACTGTTTTACTGCCTTCTCCCATTAAATATAAATGTGGACTGTCGTGTCTAAGCATGCTAAAGGCTGTTTGGTAAACGGTCAGGGCTGTTTGATAGTGTTTAAGCTTTCTGTGGAGTCGATGGCCATCTATGACTTTAACACGTGCCGGCATACACCGGTTGTGCTGTTTCGCTCTGTCCTGGGATGTTAAAGCACCCGCTACGTGCATAACGGATTGCAAGTCAGAGGCCTCCACTGCTCTGCTCCTATCATATGCTGATCAGTGCGCTTATTTCATTTTACAATGAATTTTTCATCTCTTCCTTTTTATGGTCATCAGCATAGACATGATTAGTGCTTAACCTGCCGCTGACCTTCATAGACAGCCGCTCATTCGGCAAAGGGGCTTTTATTGGGAAGGGCTACCCTGACTCGCAGCGCTCACTCTCTCTTGAGACCGTAGCTAGTAAATGCGTCATTGATGCAGACTTTGAACACTGTGGTGCAGTTGCCTGAGACTGATCCTGCAAATTCGAAGGCCATGGCTGCTACATGAGACACGCTTATAAAATTATGGCACTACTGCAGCCTGGGGGCTTCACTGAATCAAGCCACCATATGATCCATCACAGTGGCGCGTCCAACATAAACAAACAACATCTCAGGACGAGGTGCAGCAAGAGACGCTACAATGGAAGATAGACTTGGTGAGGCTAATGGATTAGACAAGAGATGTGAGGTCAACGATTCTTGAAGGACTGACTGCTGGTGCAGGGAATACCCATGCTATTTTGCCACACCTTTCCACAGCTGGTATTATATGAAACACGAGTCACACAACTGCCGCACAGTTATAATTTTAGAACCATGCACACCATTCGTGGCTGTCCTCACTATAACTCTCGCTGGAGGTTTACCTCTCCCAGCACGTGCCCACCTCCAGAAACTTTACATTTTTACAAAAAGTCTGCATGCAAAAATTGTGTGGGATCCAGTCACAGACTGGGGCAAATTCGTGATAGCTGAGACCTAGTGACTGTTGGCGTGCATGCATTGCAAGAAGTGGTCACTGCAGAACTCGCTGAATGGTTATTTTGACAAACTGGCATGCTTGACACAGTGAGAGATCTTTCACAGTTGCACACCTTAATGAAGTGCATGCTGATGTGCTTGTTTGTGCTTCAGACAGTAGACACACCTCTTGAGTGAGAAACTTGCTCAGTGCCGCAAGTGGAAACTTGTTCTCCATCGCCGAGCTCGCCGCACCCCACGCCATCACCTCCACGGACTACATTCTACTCGGGGACCTGAACTTCCACCCCGACAACTGCAACGACCCCGACTCCACCACTCTCCTCGACAACCTCGCCAACCTCGGACTGAAGCAGCTGGTCAACACGCCCACTCACAGAGCTGGACACACCCTCGACCCCATCTTCGCAGGAGGGACAAACATCCGCTACAGCCACACCACCCAGCCCCTCTGGACGGACCACCACTGCGTACACTTCACCTACAAAACCACCACCGCACCCAAGCCCGCCCCGCGCCCGCCTCGAAGGAACTGGAGCAAGGTCACAGAGGAACACCTCAACACCACCCTCCGCCAAGTCCCCCCAGCGCCATGACCAACACCAACTCCGCAGCCAAAGAATTTCACCGCTGGATCTCCTGCTGCGCCGACAAGCTCGCACCCCTCCACCACCCCGACAAACAACGCCCTCTGAAGGCCGCCTGGTTCACTAAAGAACTACAAGAAGCCAGGCGCTCCTGCAGACGCCTAGAGAAAACCTGGCGGAACCAGAAAACCACGGAAACACGGAACAACCACAGGAGCGCCCTGAAGGAATACCACCAGCTCATAAGAGACACCAAACGGACCTTCATAAGAGACAAAGTCCAGACCAACGCTACCAACGCCAAGGAACTGTTCAACATCATACAGCAGTTCGCCAAACCCCCCAGCGAAGCCACGGACGTCACACCTTCCCAGGAACTCTGCGACAAGCTCAGCTCCTACTTCCATCTCAAGATCAAGGCCCTCTACGACAACTTCAGCGAACAGACACCTGACACCACCCCCCTCGACACCGCCGCAGATAAGCCAATCATCATGACCTGGAAGCCCGCCACCGTCGAACACATCACCGCGACCATGAAGAAAACCCACTCAGGAGCCCCTACGGACCCCTGCCCACCGCACATATTCCACAGGGCCACCGCCGCCATCGCACCCGAACTAGGACGGATCATCAACGCCTCCTTCAGATCCGGCATCTTCCCAGACGACTGGAAGCGGGCGGAGGTTAAACCCCTCCTCAAGAAACCAACGGCCGACCCAACGGATCTGAAAAACTACCGGCCCATCTCTCTCCTCCCCTTTGCAGCCAAAGTCACTGAGAGACACGTAAACGCCCAGCTGACCGCCTTCATCGAAGAGAACTCCATCCTAGACGCCTCTCTGTCTGGATCCGCAGCAACCACAGCACCGAGACCGCCCTCCTCGCCGCCACTGACGACATCCGCATGCTACTCGACCAGGGACACACTGCGGCCCTCATCCTTCTAGACCTCTCCGCAGCCTTCGATACCGTTTCACATCGCACGCTCGCAGCCAGACTCCACGACGCAGGGATACAAGGAGCCGCCCTCGACTGGATCCAATCCTTTCTCTCCGACAGAACCCAGAGGATCAGACTCCCTCCCTTCCTCTCCGAACCCACCGATATCAACTGCGGAGTCCCCCAAGGATCATCGCTCAACCCCACGCTCTTCAACATCTACATGGCCCCCCTAGCCGCCATCGTCAGACAGCATGGGCTCACCGTAGTATCCTATGCAGATGACACCCAGCTCATCCTCTCACTCACGAAGAATCCCGAAAGCACCAGACTCTGTTTCCATGAAGGAATGAAGAACGTCGCAGCCTGGATGAAAGACAGCTGCTTGAAGCTCAACTCAGAGAAGACCCAGGTCCTCATCCTCGGACCCTGCACCTCTGCCTGGGACAATACCTGGAGGCCCTCCACCCTCGGGAACCCACCCACCCCTACAGACCACGCACAAAACCTCGGCATCATCCTCGACTCCTCCCTCTCCATGAACCGCCAGATCAACTCCGTCGCTTCCACCAGTTTCAACTGCCTGCGCATCCTCCGCAAGACTTTCAAATGGATCCCCACCGACTGCAGAAGGACCGTCACCCACGCGCTAATTACCAGCAGACTGGACTACGGCAACACCCTATACGCCGGAATCAACAGAACTCTTCTACACAAACTCCAAACCATCCAGAACGCCGCAGCCAGACTCGTACTCGGGACACATGACCCAACACCTATGAGACCTCCACTGGCTCCCAGTCGAGAAGAGGGTTACCTTCAAACTCCTCACCCACGCCTGCAAATCCCTCAACAACATCGGACCCAAATACCTCAACGAGAGAGTCTCCTTCCACGTTCCCAAGAGGAGCCTCCGCTCCGCCGACCTCGCCCTGGCAGAGGTCCCCCGCATCCACAGGAACAGAGCAGGCGGGAGAGCTTTCTCTTACATCGCAGCCAAGACCTGGAACGAGCTCCCTGTGAACATCAGACGCTCCCCGACCCTGCACACGTTCAGGAAGGAACTCAAAACCTGGCTCTTCAACTGATCCGGAGCTGCTCCCCCCCCCCTAGCGCCTTGAGACCCTCGCGGGTGAGTAGCGCGCTTTATAAACCCCCTGATTGATTGGTATAGCACCCTCAGACAAACCGTCCATCTGACCGGTGTGTATGTATGTGGTGCACTGATGAACGATGTAGCAACATTAACTTTGCACAGGCAATGCATTTTGTGTGTTTGAATTTGTGTGTTACTGTTTAATGTGCTGTGCTTTTGCAGGTTATATGTAGCAGTATTATTTGTATGTGCTGGGACATAAACGCAAACCGAGTTGTCGAGCAACAGAGTGCTACCTACATATTACAGAGTGAGGGATGTTTCATGATATAGAACTGGGTTGCAGGGGCTTGCAGCTGAAATAAGTGTTTTTTTAGTTTTTATAAGGGCTGTGAGGGCATGGTAAGGGGATGTTCCATTTCTTTCAGTTTTAGATAAAGTGCTCTTCAAAGATATATTTTTAGCTCCCTTCTGGGCTGAAGAAAGTGTATGGCTGGATGTTGACCAATTATCCGAATTACTGACAGAATATCGACTACAAGAATATCGACGTCAAAAATATCGGAGGCGAAATATCGAGATGCAGAATATCGACATCCTATCTACATTATGGTAAGTACAAAAATATCGGAAAAAAATATCGATGTCAAAAATATCGTTGTTAAAAATATCGTTTATTATTTAAGTTTAAAAAATAATGTAAAATAAAGTAAATAATACATATAATTAAAATAAACAGTTAAAAAAAAAAATGTTTAAAAGTTATAAATGATATATAGATATAATGTAAAAATAAATTAAACATATACATATAATATATAGGGGCCGATTCCGATTTCGGCCGGTAGGCTCCGAATCGGATTCGGCTTAACCGGATCCGATTCGGAGCCCTATTTCCCGACCGATTCGTACGCGCGTCCGGGCGAGCGAGTACGATGCGAAATCGCCGACCGACTCGTCCGGGCGTCCCGACCGCTCCGACCGACTCGTTCCCGGGTCGAACCGCACCGACCGACTCTCTCGGACTCGACTCGCACCGCGCAATGGAGACGTTCCCCAGCCGGGTAAGTACGATGCGCGCCGCGAGCAGTCCGACCGAGCCGCGCACTCCGGCTCGAAAGAGCAGTCGGAGCCGTACTTTGGGGGTCCGTGTCGGACCCCCCTGTATGCGTAGCCACGCGAGTCGCACACAGGGGGGACCCATGGGTCCCCCCTACCTGTGCGTGTACGGCACGAGTCGCTTCGCCGCGTACACGCTGTAGGGGGCGCCCTTGACCGACTTGCACCCATTGAGTCAATGGGAGCCCGCGTACGCGTTGTACGACAGGCTCCCATTGACTTCAATGGGAGTCCGACCGACTCGAGTCCGATGGCATACGTGCGCATCGTACTCGTTCGGTCGGGCTGCCAGAGTCCGATTCGGTCGGAAATCTCTCCGAGTCCGGCTCGGTTGGAGAGATTTCCGGCCCGAATCGGAATCGGCCCCTCAATGTATATACTTACTTACTAATCATTTAAAAAAAATATTTTAATAACTTATAATATTTTTTAAAATATCATATATATTATAAAAACATCTCTACACAAAAAAGAATATAAAGAAAAATTAAATAAATATATATAACAAATAGAGAGAAAAAAATTACTCTTTTTAATATTAATTATATACTACATTACCAAAAATAATATAAAAACTATTAGATAGCAGAGGTAATAAAATTACTATTCCAACTAAAATCAGTGCAACACTAAGGAAAATGTTGGATAGCGTATAGATAAAAATTTCTATTCTCACCCCAGTGAGTGCAACATTAGGGAAAGTGTTGGATAGCGTAGGGGTTAAAATTACTATTCCCACTCCACAGAGTGCAACAGCAGGGAAAGTGTTGGATAGCATAGGGGTAAAATTTACTATTCCCACTCCAGAGAGTGCAACAGTAGGGAAAATGTTGGATAGCGTAGGGGTAAAAATTACTATTCCCACTCCAGTGAGTGCAACAGTAGGGAAAGCGTTGGATAGCGTAGGGGTTAAAATTACTATTCCCACTCCAAAGAGTGCAACAGTAGGGAAAGTGTTGGATAGCGTAGGGGTAAAATTTACTATTCCCACTCCAGGGAGTGCAACAGTAGGGAAAGTGTTGGATAGCGTAGGGGTTAAAATTACTATTCCCACTCCAGAGAGTGCAACAGTAGGAAAAGTGTTGGATAGCGGGTGGGTAAAAATTACTATTCCCACTCCAGAGAGTGCAACAGTAGGGAAAATGTTGGATAGCGTAGGGGTAAAAATTACTATTCCCACTCCAGTGAGTGGAACAGTAGGGAAAGTGTTGGATAGCGTAGGGGTTAAAATTACTATTCCCACTCCAGAGAGTGCAACAGTAGGAAAAGTGTTGGCTAGCGGGTGGGTAAAAATTACTATTCCCACTCCAGGGAGTGCAACAGTAGGGAAAGTGTTGGATAGCGTAGGGGTTAAAATTACTATTCCCACTCCAGAGAGTGCAACAGTAGGAAAAGTGTTGGATAGCGGGTGGGTAAAAATTACTATTCCCACTCCAGAGAGTACAACAGTACGGAAAGTGTTGGATAGCGTAGGGGTTAAAATTACTATTCCCACTCCAGAGAGTGCAACAGTAGGGAAAGTGTTGGATAGCGGAGGGGTAAAAATTACTATTCCCACTCCAGTGAGTGCAACAGTAGGGAAAGTGTTGGATAGCAAGTGGGTAAAAATTACTATTCCCACTCCAGAGAGTGCAACAGTAGGGAAAGTGTTGGATAGTGGAGGGGTAAAAATTACTATTCCCACTCCAGTGAGTGCAACAGTAGGGAAAGTGTTGGATAGCGTAGGGGTTAAATTAACATACTTATTAATTAAATACTTTTTGTAGAAAAAATCACACATTAAAATTAATTAACTAATAAATTAATAATAAATACCACTAAAATTAAATTAATAATTATTTAAATAAAATTAAAATACTTCCCACCCTATTCCCCCTAAACACACAACCCACTACACATAAAAAACACAATTAATTTAATTTGCCATTAATCTATTAATAAGAATTAACTAACAATTAATAATAAATTAATTAACAATTAAAACAATTTTTTTTTTAATTATAATTAATATAATTATAAATTATTCAATTAATAAAAATTAACTAACAATTAATAATTAATTAACAATAAATTATTTATCAATGACAATAAATTAAAAATTATTAATTAATTTTTTATTATTAAATTACTTCCCACCCTATTCCCCTATAAACACACAACCGACTACACTTAAAAATTAACATAATTAATTTAATTATCAATTAATAAAAATTAATTAGCAATTATTAATTATCTAACAATACATTAATTAAATAATAAATTATTTATAATTAATATAATGATAAATTAATCAATTAATAAAAATTAATGACCAATTAATAATTAATTAACAATAAATTAATAATCAATAACAATAAATAAAAAAATATTGATTAAGTAATTATAATTAAATTACTTCCCACCCTAGTCCCCTATAAACCCACATCCTGCTCTGATACTAAAACGCAAAAAATATTAATTAATTAATTATAATTAAATTACTTCCCACCCTATTCCCCTATAAACCCACAACCCGCTCTGATACTAAAACGCAAAATGTACTTTAAAAAAATTACTAATTTCTAATCATTTACTACATATATTTAGAAATAATTAAAATACATTACAAAAAAATGTTAAACATACATATAAAATACATACTAAAATACATAACACTAATATAAATATTGATTTTATTAACAACGAAATTTTTGCTTACAATATTACTTACTTCGATATTACTAACTTCAATATAAAAACAAACGATATTACTTACCTTAAGGTCGATATTCTGGTCAACGATATTCTTAAAATCGATATTCTGTCCCTACGATATTGTTAACTCGATATAATTGTAGGTCGATATTACAACTTCGATATTTTGACTGTTTACCCAATTATCCAACATCATTCGTCCCCCCGTTACTAAAAAAGAAATCTACCCAAACTCGCTCCTTCTCTGGAAATGCTCCGAGCATCTGGAATGCCCTCCTGAGGGACTTGCGCTGCAACCCCTCCTACCTCAGCTTTAAAAAATACCTAAAATGTCATCTACTCAACAAGTCCTGGAGTCTATAATTTCTTTTCCGACCTGGCGAACTACCTCCCCTGTATTGGTTGCCTTTTCTGCTAACCTGTTCGACCTTTCACTCTCCCTTTTGTTCTCTTCCCTTCTGTGTACCCCTGCCTTGCTCTCCCCTGCCCCGCTCCTGTCCTAGCAGCTCTAACTTATGCTCTGCTAGCTGTTCGAAGAAATTCTCCCATGTCCTTGTCCATTGCTTCCCTCCCCCCCTCTCTGTTCCCCTGCCCTCCTCCTCTTCAATTTGTGTTCTCCCTGTTCTTACTCTTCCGTCTGCCTTGAGTCGTTACCTCCATTTTATTTTGATATGCACTTTAACTCGTGAATCATCCAGAACCCTGGCTGTCCCTAGAAATAGAGAGATGTGCTCTCTCCTGACTGCCGTTCTCCTTGCTCTGAATTAATGTTTTGTTTTTGTTGACTGTTCTTGCTCTTGTAAAATGCTCTGATACCTCCCGGTCTAGCCAGCGCTATATAAAACCTTTCAAAAAATAAATAAATAACTCTAGGTTCAATGTCATGTGTGGGTGTCTTGTTTTTTTTCTCTCGCTTTCAGTCTGGTGAGTTTATCTATTGCAGTCTGTGAGTCATGGCGGTTAGTGCCCTTCCATTTCTGGTGCTTTGCAGATCTTCTTAGAGTTTCTCGTTCCTCAAATGGGTGTAATTTCGGATATTTATATGTTTTCCTCGTCTTCATTGCTTGAGTCTTGCTCGTGGGAAAGTGTCACTCATAGTCTTTGAATGTCACTCAGAATTACACTGAAATTATGAAAATGTCACACATAGCACATAGCAATCTGAAACCTTGGCAGCTATGTTAAATATGTATTGAAGTGTTCTGGTACAATAACTTGACAAAAGGCCCTTAAGCATTTGCACTCTAATATTTAACCTTCAACATAACATTTTTGCTTGAGTTGCAATGTGTTCTTTGTAGGTGCGTTCACATGATCTCATAGTTATTGAAAGGCACATTCTGTATGAGAAATAGTGAGGCTCAAGAGGAGAACTTTGGCAACGACAAGTGGCGCTAATGAACAAAGGGAGCACCGCGATTCATGTTATATCTAGACACCAGAGGAATTCAAGGATGTTCTGATGTCCGAACCAAGAGATGGGTGTATCGAATACAGTTGCCAAGTTCTACTATGAGAAGGTGGAAAAGTACTGGGACACAAGATGTAGGATTCTCAGATGTTCTGTGGAGTTTTAAATGGTGGTCACACTTCAGCTTTAGACAAATTCCCTTTAGACTCAGAGGGGTACAGACCTCTTTGCTATATTTCTGTTGTGTGGCTTTATGCTATGCAATACTCCTGATTTTGGAATTTTGGAGTGCAGCTTAGCTTTAGCACTCAGGACTTAGAAGAATGGTTTAAGGTTATCAATATTACTTTGAATGAAAGTGGAAGCTCAGAATTGAGTCAAGGAATGATTCACTCATCATTGAGGGTACATTTTTTGGATGTAGCTAAATTGAAACTAGAATTAGACAAAATGATAAATGGAAGTCTTGAACTGGCCCAACTAGGTACTTACCAAGAAAATGAACTTTTGTGTATGAGTAAGGACATCACCAGACGGGGGAGGCAAGTCTATGATGAATTATCAGAATCAGCTCAGAAAAATGAGGTAGATCTAGATCGGACTAAAGCCTCACAGAAAAGCCACCGACTGTGTTTTAGTGATAAGGACCTCGAGTGTATGAGAATGCCAGGAATGAAGTTGCAAATTCGGGAATTGATTCAAAACATTCGGATTTGGAGTGCGCAAGTGGGAAGGCAAATGGGCAAAAAGGAAAGGTCCAAATGGGCAACCGATCCTCCCTTAGGAGGGGGAGTGGGTATGATAAGTTTTCCCTTATGGGAAGTACCCAGCGGAGGTTATGTCCATGTGACTTGGAGTAGGAGTGATCTTGCGTCATTCCCAAATGACTTCCCAAGATCAAGAGAGAAGCCTGTAGAATGGTACAAACAAGTTGAAATTTACTTTGAACTGGCATTTTTATTGAGAAAAAGGCCCAAATGGACCAGAAGTGTGAAAAATGTGTTGTTTTTTAAATTGATTGTGGGCCATGTCCTCCTGTGAGAATATAATTGTACATTTATGATCTTTGTTGATTGAATAAAGTTAAGACTGACTGACTGACAAACAAGTTGAGTAGTTTGTGAAAGTCTCGAAGGTTTTGTGGACTGATGTGAATACCTTGTTCGATATTGTAGTAGCAAGTGATTTGTGGACAGAATGGCTCGAGAGAGAGTCAGTAAGATCCATTGACTAACGGTCCATCATCCACAGTAATGAAAAAGTGTAATCAGGTGAGGACATGGTATTGCCCCAAAATATTGACTGGGTCAGGATTGACAGGACAACTCAAGAACCCCAAGAGTTGATTCATGCATATTATGAGAGACTGCTACAGGCATTCAAGCAGTACAGTGGGATGGAGACACCGAAGCCTAAGGGTATGTAGCATTTTGTGTCCGGTTTGTGATGGGATTGATGCCTGAAGTTAGCATGATGATTCAGCAGCATTTGATTTGGTGGTAGAATAAGTCAGTTGATGAGATTTTGAGATATGCAAAGTACTGTAATGAAAAAATAGAAATGAAGCAGAACAAATTGAAGGAGAAATTGATTGTGGCACAAATTAAGGCTGCTCAGAGAGGAGGTCAGAGTCGGCCTTTCAAAGGGAATGTTACTTCTATGTAAGGAGTGTATCAGCAGGGAGCTCCTGTGATGCTAGGTGGATTCCAGCCACAAGGTAGAGGTTGTGGTGTACCAATTGCCCGAGTACTGGGATTGATGTAGCTACCTTGAAGAAGTCTAACCCCTGTCATCATTGAAACACGTTGTGGCATTGGAAGTGGGAATGTTGTCTTAATCCTGCTAATAAGGGTCAAAATTCAGGGTTTGCACAGCCTCGGAATAATAATCCTGTGCAGTCACAAAATGTGCTAAGACCAAGGTCTCAAAATGTCAATGTGCCTCAAGCCCCAGTGATGCAAGTTGCACAACCCCGATACCACAACAAGCTGCCAATGGCTCTAGATTCCCTTCAGCCCAAGTTCCGAATATGAATCAAAATGCTTTCCAGAATAACAATGCTTTTCAGCAGTTTTCCATGTTTGATATGGTTGACAATTATGGCTCTGATCAGTCTGTCTGACAGTGCCTGAGGGGGTAGGAAGATTGTGTGCTTGCCTCCGTCTTGGAAATAGACCAGAGTGGTCCATTTATAGATGGTGAAGTAAATGGCCACCCCATATCATTTCTGGTTGTGGAGTCCATGTAATTCACCCTATATGAGCTTACAGAAGCCCAGCAGTAAGTACTGCATAGTTCAGGATCACCAAAAGAGAAACAATATTGTAGTTCCTTGTTGTCCCGTGGTACAGAATCCTGCTGTGATTTTGTTTCAGATTCCATGTGAGGCTGAGTGCATTACTGTCATTGAACTTTTGTCAGGCCTTTTTCTCTATACCGTTGCATGAGGACAGTCAGTTCCTCTTTGCATTTCGGTTCAACAGTCGTATTTTGTCATGGCACCGAGTCCCACAAGGGTGTTCGGAGAGTGAGTCCACTTTCCACTAGATTATTAAAAAGAACCTGGAGTCCTTGGTTATGCCCTGTAACTCTGTTCTGGTTTAGTATATTGACTACCTGTTGGTTGCGTCAAATACTCAAGAGGCCTGTAAGTCTGATACTTTTGCTCTGTTGAACCACTTGGCTGAGAATGGACATAAGGTGTTCCCCAATAAGTTTGCAATGCTCTTTGAGAGAATTCCTGTATCTTGGATATCACATTGAGAAAGGAGTCAGGAAGGTGTTGCAGGAAAGAATCTAGGCGATTCTGCAAGTGAAACCACCAACAACACAGAAATAAGCCAGAATGTTCTTGTGAATGGTGGGTCACTGTCACCAGTGGACACCCAATTTTTCCCTAGTGGCCCAGCCTTTACAGAGACTGACACACAAGAATTTGTCGGATTCAGTACCCTGGGAAAGCGATTATTTGGTTGCCTTCCTAGAGTTGACAGAAAGTCTCTGCCGCGCCCAGCACTGGGGAATATAGCTGTTTATAATGAATGAGTTGTCCACGCATTCCTTTAAAACGCGGTCATTATAACGACCGCGTTGTTACCACGCAAACCATTACACTGCAAGTCGTTTCAACGACTTGCTGTAGGGGGCGCGCTGGACTTAGGAATAGTATTATTTACTATTCCTACTCCAGTTTGTGCAACAGCAGGGAAGGTGTTGGATTCTAAATCCAACACCAGCGCGCCCCCTACAGCAAGTCGTAGAAACAACTTGCGATGTAATGTAATGTAACGACCGCGCTGTAATGGTACCACGTTGTGGAGACAGCGTTGTAAACGCTGTTTCCTAGCTCTGGGAATTCATTTTTCTGCAGTAAGAGGGAGGGCCGCGCTCTCTCAGCGCTTACGCAGATGCATGGAAGAGCCTGTAGACCTGTGGCCTATTTTTCTGCTACCCTTGATTCAGTAGCTGCAGCGTTGCCTGGGTGTCCCAAATCCGTGGCTGCTGCTGGTGACAGCCTTGAAAGGTATGAAGGCATTGTTATGAGTCATCCTCTAACCGTGTATGTGCCCAATTCTGTGGCGATATTGTTGACGGATACTCGCACTCAACACTTGACAAACAGCCACGTGAACCGGTATGAGCAAATCATACTTGCAGCTGAAAATGTTACATTAAAGAGATGCACTGCTTTAAACCCTGCCACCTTGTTGAGAGTGACAGTGATGATGGAGAAGTGGAACATGACTATCTCGATGTTGGTGAACTGTGCACCAAGCCAAGACCAGATATACAAGATGAGTCATTGCCTGAATCTAATTTTGCATTGTTCGTGGATAGCTCTTGTTTGCGAGACTGGAGAAAATTTAAGAGCTGCCTATGCCATCTGTACTGTTTTAGGAGTAGTTGAAGCTTCATGACTCCAAGGAGTATATTCTGCAAAAGTGACCAAATTGATTGCTCTTAAAAGAGCATGCTGTGTCTCAGACCAGCAGAGAGTGACCATTTTCACTGATAGTCAGTATGACTTTTGTGTTGTTCACGATTTTGGACAGTTATGGTCCCAGAGGGGGTTTATGACCTCTTCAGGGTGTCCCATCTGAAACGGAGAGCAAGTAAGAAAGGTTCTTGAGACATTGCAACTACCTGTACAAGTTGCAGTCGTAAATTGTGCTGCTCTTGTAAGGGGGAAGATTGCGTGACCGTTGGCAACAGATAAGCTGATGAGGTCGCAAAGTATTGTGCTCATAATGCTTGCACCTTTAATGGTGAGTACACGAATGAAGGAACAGATGAGACCAACTACAACCTTTTATTAACAACTGCTGATATGTGGGAGGAGGTCAAGAGGCATCAGGAAGAAGTGTCAGAAGCAGAACAGCAAAGTTGGATTAAGGCAGGTTGTGTCAAGAGGGATGAGGGTGATGTTTGGGTTTCAGGAAGACCTGTGTTGCCGAATAGTCTACTGTCACAGATGGCCAGGCATTATCATGGTCTACTCTTGTAGGGAAAGATGCAGTGATCAGATTCTTTCAACGGACCTGGTTTAATCCTAGGTTTAGATTGAAGGCTGAAGCATTGTGTTGCAAATGTGTTGTGTGTCAACAGAACAATGTAGGGGAAAGAACTGCAATAACATTGATCCATATAGGAAGATCAAGTGGTCCCTTCAACAGAATGCAGTTGGATTTTATTGAAATACCGTGTGAAATGGTTTGAGATATGTCTTGGTTGTTGTGTGAATCTTTTCACGAGTTGAGGCATACCCGACTAGCAGGAATGATAGTCTCACAGTAGCACAGTTGCTTTTGAGGGAGTTAATACCTAGGTTTGGCTTTCCAACTTCTCTGGAATCAGACCGGGTAACGCATTTCCACAACAAAGTCTTGAGAAGGTTGTGTGCAGCTTTACAAGTTGAGCAGAGACAGCATTGTAGCTATGGACCTGAGGCTTCACGTCTAGTAGAACAGATCAATGAAACCTTGAAATCCAGGCTTGCAAAAGTGTGTCCAACTATGTCTCTGAAGTGGCCTGATGCTTTGCCTCTTGAGTTGGTGAGTCTTCGCAGCATCACAAATGGAAAAGGTAACCCCTACTGTTGTACTTTTTGGTCTGGGATAAGGAGGAAAGTAAAAAACTAAGCAAATACACAAAACCCCACCCGTCCTGAATCTCTTTAATGGCAACTCAAAGTGCTTTGTGGGTTGACTTATTTTCACAAACAAGAAAACACCAAAAAAATGTTGTACATTTTTAATAATAATTTTACACATTCAGCTGCATTTCACGTGTGTACCTGTGGTACACATGTGAAATACAGCAAAATGTGTTTTTAAGAAATTAAATAAGGTGTAAATAAGCAAGCAATAACATTGTGGATTTGTAAATGACAATGTATGGCAGCATATACTTACTTGTGTTAAAAATGGTTAACAAATAACATAATAATAAGACAGTATGCTAAGGTAAGATGCATATATAGTCTTAAATTGTCTCCGGTCACCTCACAGACCACTTTGAGCCACCTTTGAAGAGATACAGTAAGGGTGGGATTTTGTCTACTTGTTGAGTCTTTGCAGCATATTATATGTCGTGCTAATTTATGCCTTGCTGACTTGGAGGGGCCTTTTGCCTGCAGACACTGTCACTATCAGAGTCAGTCGGCTATCTCCTCAAGGGAGGCTCTGAAAAAGGCCACTCCAAAAACAAATATGATTAAGAATGCTATTTTACTAAATGTAAGGTCCTTACCTAAACACTACACTGAGATATGGGACTTATTACATTCCCAAGCCCCAGATGTAGGTTTCCTAACGGAAACCTGGTTGAAACCCTCTTCTATCGCGGCCATTGCCCTGCCCTACCAGAACAGTACCGCATTCTGCAACTAAATAGAGATGGCAAAGCAGGTGAAGGCTTCGCAATTGTGTTTAAACCATCTGCTGAAGTTACTATGATTGACACATTTCAAGATAGGTCTGGCGAAATATGTCTTTTTAAAATTGAATTCTCTCCCCAGAACTATTGGAAAGGCGCTCTAATATATCGCCCTCCAGGGCCCTTAAAAGATTTCTCTTTAAAACTGATGGAAAGGATTGCCCCCCATGTCATGGCATCCAAGCATTTTCTCCTTCTTGGGGATCTTAATTTACACAGTGAAGTTAAAGAAAACGCCGATGCTGTGCAGTTCTTAGCTGACATGACCTCGCTGGGGCTGGTAATGAACAGCACAGGACCGACCCATACAGCCGGTCACACCCTTGATCTCATTCTTACTAACTCACCCAATATATTTTCCCTACCCCCTAAACCAGTGATCTGGTCAGACCACTTCATTATTAATTTCCAGATACACTGTCCAAATCAGACAGCAGTCAACCCTACTAACACTAGAAAGGCGTCACGCCAATGGCACAAAATCTCAGAGGAGAGCTTTCGGCAGGCGTTCAGATCTCCTGACTACGCTAAGTCTAGAGATGTTGATAGTAGACTTGATGAACTTCATCATGCCATAGAGTCGTCTTTAGATACTATAGCGCCTTTAAAACCATCAAAGCCCAAATTGGAAAGGAAACAGGCAGTGTGGTTCTCCCAAGAATTACGTCGAGAAAAATTGCTCTGTAAAAAATTAGAAAGAACCTGGCGTAAGTCTCATCTCCAGTTAGGGAAAGAAATCTTTAAGGCAGCATCCAATACGTATCATAAAAATATCAAGCTGACGTGGAAGAGATACATCCTGGCGCAATTAACTGAAGCTGGGAACTCAGGGAAACAGCTATACACTATTCTCAAATCTTTTACTTCTCCTAAGGCCTGCAATAATCGTATCCCTGCCTCCCAGAACTTATGCGACAATATTTCTAATTTCTTTGTTGATAAGGTTGAAAAAATCTATGATACTTTTCCTCGTAGGATAGGCGTCAGTGACATTCTCACTGTACCCCATACAGAGTCCAGAGCAGGAAACGTGCTGGCCTGGTTTCCTCCCCTACAGGACTCCAAAGTAGAAGAATTGCTGAAAGCAGCAAAATCAGGATCTCCCAGTGATATAATGCCGGCAAAATGGTTTGCCTTTTTGGCGCGGCCTCTTGCCTCTCCTATTTGCTCACTTATTAATTATTCACTGAGTGAGGGCACAGTACCCCGGGCGTGGAAAGCTGCACAAATTTTACCAATTATTAAAAAAACCAACTTAGCACCTTCAGAACTGTCCAACTATCGCCCTATCTCTCTCCTTCCTCGTATGAGCAAACTTATGGAGGGACATATCAATGCACAGCTCATGAAATTCATGGAAGCTCAGCCATGCTTGGATCCCTCACAATTCGGCTTTCGACCTAAACACTCGACCGAAACGGCCCTGCTCGGTGTCACAGACGCTATTAAGCTGGCCCTAGATAAGGACAAAGCTATAGCCCTGGTGCTGCTGGATTTATCCGCAGCTTTTGACACTGTGGCACATCATAGACTGGTTAGAGACTTGGAGCCGGTCCGATGACAAGCAGTAGGTGTTGCGGTTACGTTGGAATAAAAAGCCACGAACAAGCGACCCTACCATAAAAGTGCCGGGATAATATTGAGACCCGCAATCTATATACCAAGCGTGATCGGATGCTGAACTGGCCTTAAACCTTTTTAAAGATTGGGCTGGAGGCTACGATTTTAGTTATCTTAAGGTGTTCATTAGATTGGAAGTGCCTTAAATATACTCCAAACAAATTTTTCTGCATCGAAGGATTGAACCTGTAATTGATGAGATACTGTGAAAATCGTTACCCACTTCGCCTGTTTAGTCGTAGTGATTTTGAAAAAAATTCTAACCAGAGTGCAGATGCACCGGTTCGTTGTTAGGTCAACATAGGACCCATATATTATGTTTTAAATTAAGAGGAGAAAAAAACGTATTGTCCTGAAGAAGGTGGTCCTATTACGAGTGTGCCACCGAAACGCGTCGACGCCCACATTATATTATGTGTTAAATTTGGATAAGTCAGTAACAAGTTATAGACTGGGAACTTAACCCCATGCTTTATGCTGTCTATGTATACATCCTAATTAACATTTAGAAGACAAAGTGAATTGTCTTTTTATTTTTCTCCCCTTTTTTGGTTTTTATTGTGTATTTTGGATAATTGTGTTTACTATGTATATGAATTGATGTTTTTAATGATGTGATCAAATTCCATGTGTGTGATACATATTTATGCCTTTTTATTGACCAAAATATATTAAAAGATATCAATATTTTATTAAGAAGTAGTGATCGACTTATAAGTGCCTTAATTATTGATGAGTATGGTGAGGGTGGTCTATAAGTATGGTGGCTTGATGAGTGTGATTTAGTGAGTATATGACCTATCCAAAGGGAATATTTTCTTAACGTTATAGTTATTGGGTGCTCTATCCCTTTGGATTTAAGAGCCCCCTCTCCTTGATTTCAAAAGACATCATAGACTGCTACAAAGATTAACGGAAATCGATGTAGTGGGGTCTGCCTTTCAGTGGTTTTCCAGCTTCCTGGAACAACGCACCCAAACTGTGAACCTGGGGAATTTTCATTCCGGAGCTAAACTTCTGAACAAAGGGGTGCCACAGGGATCATGCCTTAGTCCCACATTATTTAATATATACGTGGCTCCCCTGGCAAAGATCATCAGAGATCACAGCTTTGTCCCTTTTTCATATGCAGATGACACGCAGCTCCTGTTTCCATTTGATAACAACTCGGATGTTACCAAGCAGAAGTTTGCAGAGGGCATGCGTGCAATCTCCAACTGGATGTCAAAGAACTTTCTCCAGTTGAATGCCAACAAAACCAAAGTCCTCCTCTTTGGCAAAGCTCAACTTCTCTGGTCCCCAGAGTGGTGGCCGGCAGAATTAGGCCCCGCTCTTGTGCCTACCAACAAGGCTAAAAACTTAGAAGTGTATTTGGACCCTTCTCTAGCTATGAAGGAGCAGGTGTCAGCCGTGTCAGGTAGCTGTTTTGGTTTACTAAAACTCCTACGGAGAGTGTTCGATCTTCTCCCCCTATCGGCATGCAAGACCCTGCTCCAAGCCCTAGTAGTTAGTAGACTGGACTATTGTAATGCACTTCTGGGTGCCGCGAACGAGGGGACACTAAATAGGCTCCAGGTAGTGCAGAATATGGCAGCTCGACTGGCTTTAAATCAACCACCCAGACCTCCTTCCCGGCCATTACTAAAAAGCCTACACTGGCTTCCTATTCGGAGTCGAATCAAGTTTAAAATTTGCTGTTTGATTCACAAAACTCTTAATGACAGTGGACCCAGGTACATGACCGATAGTCTTGTCCCCTATCATCCCAACAGACAGTTACGTTCTAGTGGAAAGGCCCTGCTTGTGGTACCCCGGATCAACAAGCTCTGTGCGGGTGGCAAAGCTTTTGCCTATGTAGCCCCGCGCCTTTGGAACAAACTCCCCTTTGCGTTACGTGTGTGTCCTGATTTGCCTAAATTCAGAAAACTACTGAAAACCGAACTTTTTTAGCCCGACTAGCTTTCCACCTCCCTGTTTGTATGTTTCGCTGCTAGCGCGGAGATACCCCTGTAGGGGTGAGTACTGCGCTTTACAAACCCCTCATTCATTCATTCATTCACCTGATTGGAGGACAGGATTGTCTCCTCATGAGATCACCATGGGCAGAGCTATGTACCTGCAAACCCGCTTGCAAACATTACCTATGACACAATACTTGATTACTGCAAAGGACTGGCTAACTTGATGCATTCTGTTGCTTATCAGGTTGAAGCTGCCACAGCCCGCCTCATTAGGAGCAGAACCATGACCTTAGTCCTGGCGACTGGGTCTTGGTAAAGAAACATGTACAAAAGAGTTGTCTTTAGCCCCGCTGGCATCATTCTTTCCAGGTGATTCTGGTCACAAAAACTGGTGTGAAGTACAGAGGTCTCCCCAACTGGGTGCATGCTGCCGACACACCTCTCCCTAGAAGCGCTGGCAGTTGTTGAGAGATCACAGGAGCAGGTTAGTCAAGCTGAGAGCCTGAAGCAGCACTTGTTTGGCCTGAGGGGGGGTGTTGAGGAGTCGATAGCTGGAGCAGAAGCAGTAGAGTATTGTCCTGAAGTGATGACTGAGTTAGACTCAGACCCTGGCGAAAGGGCCTAGTGCTGTAGAACCGTGAGTGGCAGCAGGAGAAAGTTGGGGGAGAATGCAGGAGAGAGGGAGACTGAATCACGAGGAGAAGGTGGGCTCCAGACTATTCTGGAGGGCACTGAGGATTCTGATTTGAGTGACAAAGGAGGTGAAGGGTTTGCTCTCAGAAGATCAAAATGAGCTAGAGTACCCTGTCAGAGGTACTCATCCCCTGAATGGACTTACTTTGTCACAAGTGACAGCGTGGGAGAGTCTTCTGGAAATACTGGGATAACAGTGCAGATGCTGTTGAATCTCCTTGAACTGAGCATTTTTTTCGAACCACGATTGGAACTTACATTATCATCAAAAGACTGAGACATTTTATTCTGGATATGACTAGCAGTGACTTTGAACTGTGCATTAATGAGACACATTTATATAGATTGATGGGAGAAGAAAGAAGGGCCCCGAGGCCCAAGGCAGCTGAGGGGATGTAAGGTTGTCTTAGAAGAACAAGGAGTAGGGCTATGGAAGACTCACAAAGAACTTGTACATAATCTTATCGAATATTATTTGGACTTTAGTTTTGCCATTTGCACAGGTGAAATCGACAGACTCTGCTGCTGCTATGTTCCACCCAACGTTCAGGGTTTTAAAGAAGTAATATAAGCCAATCCTAATATTAGTAGATGTAGGTACATAATAGAAGGCACACTAATAGTTGTTTGTTGTAGTACTAATCATTTTACCTGTAGAATTATATTAATCTAAATCTAATTCCATAAAGACTAAGGGGCCGATTCCGATTCCGGCCGGAAAACGTACCGACCGACTCGGAGCCGGAATTAATTCCGACCGACACGTACCGGTGCAGCCCGACCCGCCAAGTACGATGAGAAGCGAGCAAAACCCTACCGACTCGTACGGAACACAAGCCGAAGGACCGAGCCGCGCGGAAAACAGCAATCCGGCCGGAAAAACACGCGATTCGAACCGACCGACTCGCGCCCGGAACAATACCAAACGAGACGTACCCGCGGACTCCCACCCGCCAAGTACGATGCAAGGCGTGGAAAACACGACCGAGTCGCACGGAGGACAAGCCGTACGACCGACACGCATACAAAACTGCGAGCCGAAGCAACCCAAAACACCGCGACCGACGCGTACGCAGCATAGAAAACAGCACAAATACAGCGTGAACGAAACGGACGAGCCTGTATGAGACAACTGCAGGGTCCGACTCGGTCACAAGAACGTCTCCTACATGCACGAAAAGTACAAAGGGAAAATGCACAAAAAAAGGCCAAACAAGCAATTACAAAGCCAATAAATACTGGGGGTAGGGGCAGGAAACAAAGACACACCCACAACTCCACCCATATAAAGGACACAAATCCCTACCATGATCCTTTGCAAATTCAAATTACCTGCCAGCACTCAACAGACAGCAACCACACACCCACAGCTCATCCATCACACAAGCCACACACCATCAGCACCACAACAAATAGAAACCTCACATACACCTAGCAAAACACACACTCACACACCTTCACCTGCACACCAACACACACATCACTCACCATCACCACCCATCACCATGCCCCCAAAGAAGAATCACAAGTTCCTAGATAGTGAATTGGAAGTCCTGGTAGATGAGATCCTCAGGGTAGAGCCACAGCTCTTTGGTACACTGGTCCAACAGACACCGATGTCACAGAAAACAAAGATGTGGGACAGGATCGTCGACAGGGTGAACGCACAATCACCATGTTTGCGCACAAAGACAGACATCCAGAACAGGTGGTATGACGTGCGCAGGAGGGTGAAGGAGCTGCTGAAGAAGGACTACATCTTGAGCCAATACACCGGCAGTGGCCCTCCTGCCAAGCCAGTATACCTCAGGCCCTGGGAGGAGAAGGTGCGGGCCATCCTACCACCAGTGAGCGTCTATGGACTAGAAAACATCCCAGAGCCTGGTGAGTACACAACAAATGTACACAATATTCTGCGACTACACACACACATCACTGTCAAGGGGAGAGTCAAACCATGCACTCTTAGCAAATACACAGCAACCAGAAAGGAATCATCCCAAAATGTGTATGTCACTCAGAGAAACACAACACATGCCATCACAAAGTGACATTTAACTGTGTCATCACATGTACAAACACAACTACAACTACAGCTAGGCAGTGGCACAAATATAACTGACAAACACATCCAGACAAGTAGCCACCACTACAACACCAGCACACAGTGAAGCCCACTGAAAGAAAGGAAATATGTGTATGCTGGGCACGTCAGTGTAGCCAATAGCATGATGGGAGTTGTAGGCACAGATATTGCTCTCCCCCACAACTGTCCCATCAACACCACCCTGAACCATGCGCACATCACAGGGAGTGGAAAACAACTTACAAGATGGCTGACACTGGCTACTGCTGTGGGGAGCACAAGGCCCTGCTGGCAACTGTGCAACAACCAACAGCAGGACACCACTGACTGACATCCTGAAAGACAACTTGCACTCCCTGCAATGGAAGCACGGTCCATGGTGGGATATCTGGCTGGGTGGGAAGGAGGAGCGGATGACAACCAAATACAACCAATGCAGACCATGTACACACCCCAACATTCACATAGAAATGCCCAAATAATGCAGGACAATGTGCTACACCAATATCAACCCCTGACTGTGACAACTTAGGACAATGCATTGTACAGGCCCGCATCCAGAGGCACAGTCACAACTGTCAGGTGTGTCAACCATTGATGCCTTCAGAAACATAACATACATTGTGTGTGTCTCCCAAAAACAGGTGATGATGGGGACACAGCAGCAGATGCTGAGGAGTCCTCATCCCAGGCTCAAGAGGATACGGAGCTCACTGGTGTGGAACAGCCTCTGCCCTCCTCGGAGGAAGAAGACTTACCTGGCACCTCCGGAGCAAGTCATCATGCAGCACCAGCAGGACCACCAGCTGCACCCCCTGCACCCACCCCTCCAACGACTGTCAACACACATACCACCCCTGCCGACATGGACAGACCAAGGAGCAGCACCACCACCAGCACAGGGACAATGGACCAACGTGGGGCCATGGACACCACCACCACCTACAACCCACAAGGTGGCCCAGGGTCACCTGTGCCTGCCACCTCAGGTACTGCACGTGTCACCAGGGGTGGTGGGAGGGGTGGGAGACATAGGTCGCTGCTCACAGAGGGGTCTGGACTGCATGATGACCCACAACTGGCACGCATAGCCGATGCGTACCAGTCCAGCACCGGAGAGTTCAGCCAGGTAGTGGGGCTCCTCAGGGACATTAAACAGCAGCAGGCTGCCCATCATGCCCGCTTGGACTCACACATGTCCCGCGTGGAGTCCAAGTGGGACACACTGCAAGAGATGACGGCGGTGCATAGGGACATATTACAATGCCTCCGCCAGATGAGGAGCAACCAGTCAACACCTCCCTGTGTGCCCACAACATCTGCTGCTGAAACAACTGCAACTGCCACAGGGAGGCAGGATGACTCTGGCAGAGAGTCCCCTGCACCGCAGCAGCCTGCACTTGAGGGTCCCCCCCCAAAGAAGAGGGGCCGTCCGAGGAGGGGCAAGTGAGAGTCCGATGGCCATGTGCAACCCCCAGGAAGCCAAAACCTGTTCTGGAGAATAACCTTTGCGCGCAAACTGTTCACCCTGTTGACTGCAACACAACTCTCCCACATGACATGGGGAGCTCAAGTTGGACCAATGTCTCTGATTACTGTGGACTTTACTCTGGACATTTCTGCTACCAGGACTTCCAAATTATCTAGGAACTTTGGATCACAATCACAATGTACAGCACCCAACAACCTGTGCACTATACTCACACATGTATGTCAATAAACTCACTTATACACCATACTTGCCTCTGTTGTGATTCCTATGTTGTCTCAGAAGTTGCGATGATGATCGGGGAAATGACACTGTGCATGCTAACTGCTACAGCAAGTACAACACCGGCATGTGAGTCATGGCGACTTCACACATATGGGGGAGGCACACCACCAGGGCTACACAACACATACACACCATGGACATCTGACTCATCGCCTACACTGGTGTTGCCAGGAAATACGTTGCATTGCACAGACCCAACACCTATTCACAGTCTGTGTTAACTAGCCCACTGGTGCAGTAAGCAAATGTCAGTCAGATGTGTGACCACAGACAACGCACATCACAAAGTGAAGCACAGGTTTATTACACATTTGCAACATGTTGTAACCACCACAGATGCAAGGTAATCCCACCTGGCAGCGGGCACACAGTCAACAAGTGTAGAAGGAAGGAAGTCCATGGGTGTGGTGCACATCACCTGTAGGGACACAACAGCTACCACCCGGGAAGTCGAATCACGGTGTTGGGGATCACAGTTGACCAAACGACTCAGAAAGTACCCTGTGAAGGACAGAAATGACACACAGTCAAAAGTACTGAAGAACAGGACAGAACTGCAATACTCATGCACAATACATGTTACAAGATACCCACCCAGAACCAAGTTAGCATGTCAACACTGTTGGGGAGTACAGACTACCTGCAAGGACACATCGCTACACGCATACAGACATGTAGCCCATGGACACACTCAAACAGCACCAGAGCACCACCAACACATATCATGCAAACTCACATCATTGACATGCCATCTCTGGATACTCACATTCAGCTGAAGAAGTTGGTGATGAGCGGTGTGCGGACATCACCCTCAACATCATCATCATCATCACTGGCATCGTGGTCCAGGCCAGGATCCTCCACAGGTGGCGGACGTTGGTCATCGTCATCCAGGATGAGAGGCAACTCCTTCCGCACTGCCAGGTTGTGGAGCATGCAGCAGACGATGATAATCTTGCACACCTTTGCTGGGGCATATGGGAGGGACCCTCCTGTCTTGTCGAGGCAGCGGAAGCAGCTCTTCAGGAGACCAAATGTCCGCTCAATCACTCTCCTGGTCCGACCATGTGCCTCATTGTAGCGCATCTGGGCTGGTGTCACAGGGTTCCTGAGGGGCGTCAGCAACCACAGCATGTTGGGGTATCCGGAGTCACCTACATACAGACAATTGCACATTAGCAGAGTTGGAAAAGAGGGTGGAACACTACATAGCAGATCACACACAATGGTACAAAGTCAGTACACACCTACAAGCCAGGCACGCTGGTTCCGCATCTGTGCCATCATCCTCGGGATGCGACTACTCCTCATCACGTAGGCATCGTGTGCAGAACCAGGGAAACGGGCACACACGTGTGTGATGCTCATATCTGCAAGACAGACCACCAGTGCATTGACCGAGTGGTAGTGTTTGCGGTTACGGTAGGCCTGCTCTTGGGCCTGTGGTGGTACCAACGCCACATGTGTCCCATCAATGGAGCCAATGACATGCGGCATCCTCCCCAGGGCATAGAAGTCACTCTTCACGCCAGTGAGTCGTTGGAGTCTAGGGAAATAGATGTACTGGTTCAGGTATATCAACATAGCCTCCAAAACATCCCGGAGCACACGGCTGAACATGGTCTGTGACATCCCACCAGCAGTCGCCAGAGTGTGTTGAAAGGTACCAGTGGCAAAGAAGTGTAGGGCTGCCATCACCTTCACCTTGGGGGTCAGCGCTGTAGGGTACGGACGGCCAGGTTGCAAATGTGGTGCCAAGCGCACTGCCAAATCCTCAATCAGCTGCCTGGTGAAGTGGTACCGTCGGATGCTGTCACGTTCCACCATCGTTGCCAGGTCAGGGAATGGTCTATGGACAGCTGGTGCCCTGCAGTGCATGGGTGAAGAAAGCAAGATTGTCAGTCACCCCACATATGTGGCATTGAACACACTCAACATCACATGATACATCATAATGAGGCACAAGTACATGATGTGTGCAGTTCCGTACGGATATGTATGGCACATACATGGCCAATATCTAACATCACAGTCCAACAAGTGGCATCAATAAGTCCCAGGTCGTGCCATTGGATACCATGAGGCCGTGTCCCAGTACCCATCTCCTGCTGCCAAATAACAAACACACGCCACAGTGACATGTGAGGACTGATGTGCCCCAGGCATCACAGCTCAACGACAGGTAGATTCCCAGGGACCCTGTATTGCCACATGGACACTGGCATGACATGGTGTATCATGTATACACCACAGCAAAACAACCATGAGCCCCACAGGTAGTGGTCCCTGTTGCCTCGGCAGGACAGACATGGACGTCTGTGACACACACACGCACAACATCAAAGTCCATGCACAAACAACGTGGATGTGGAGACTGCCTCCCATTGTGCACATGAAATCAGAGACATTGTAATCACAACATGCACACAGACTGTGGAGGACCATCACCATTGTGCCAATGGGTCACCCTGGGTTGAACATAACGTCCCACATGGGACTCAGGGGGTATGTGACATGACATACACATACACCACCGTGAACTGTGACCATGCCACATGCTCAGATATGAACAGTTGTACATCACAGTGGTCATGTACACGAAACACCAAGGATTCTGTCCCCATAAACACGTGCACAGCCTGGGGGTGGCTGCCCCCAAGTGACACCCACAGAACAACATGTTCACCCCCATACACGGAATAGGTAATGCAGCCTTACATGCCCTAGGATACAGTTTGGACAGGCTGTGGTGTTGTAGGTGTGCCCCTCACTGCCTGGGAAGTATATGTGGCTGGCATATGTTCACCTGTGACAGGCATGGTGACATATGCCAGTGACTTGTACAGGGATGCGTTGGACAGCAATGGACCGATCAGTGCGCACACATTGGCCATTGCATTCAATGTGCGCTGGTACGCGTTGTATTGGCAATACGCCTTGGACAGCAATGGACCGATCAGTGCGCACACATTGGCCATTGCATTCAATGTGCGCTGGTACGCGTTGTATTGGCAATACGCCTTGGACAGCAATGGACCGATCAGTGCGCACACATTGGCCATTGCATTCAATGTGTGAGGGTACGCGTTGTATCCTATGTACGCGTTGAACAGCAATGGTCCGATCGGTGTGCCCGGCCGGCCCATTGCATTCAATGTGTGCGGGTACGCGTTGTATCCCATGTAAGCGTTCAACAGCAATGGTCCGATCGGTGTGCCCGGCCGGCCCATTGCATTCAATGTGTGCGGGTACGCGTTGTATCCCATGTACGCGTTCAACAGCAATGGTCCGATCGGTGTGCCCGGCCGGCCCATTGCATTCAATGTGTGCGGGTACGCGTTGTATCCCATGTACGCGTTCAACAGCAATGGTCCGATCGGTGTGCCCGGCCGGCCCATTGCATTCAATGTGTGCGGGTACGCGTTGTATCCCATGTACGCGTTCAACAGCAATGGTCTGATCGGTGTGCCCGGCCGGCCCATTGCATTCAATGTGTGCGGGTACGCGTTGTATCCCATGTACGCGTTCAACAGCAATGGTCCGATCGGTGTGCCCGGCCGGCCCATTGCATTCAATGTGTGCGGGTACGCGTTGTATCCTATGTACGCGTTGAACAGCAATGGTCCGATCGGTGCGCACCCATTGGCTATGGCCTGGCCTGGCAACGGACGCGTTTTCAAAATTTGAACGAGTCTGATGCTGTAAATTCAGTTGGTCACCCACAACAATGTTGCAATTTCATGGGTGTCATGAAGTTGAACATTTGAAGGATGCTGGGGGCGTGTGTAAGTGGTGCAATTCCATGGATTGGCCAGATTCAGATGATGCAAACGACTTGGACCTATCACTTTGGACACATGGGACAGTATCTGCCTCTGCAGCACACATATAATGCTGGCTGTTCCCCTGAGAGCTCACTTGCCTGCACTACATGCTCCAGGACGACATCTGCCACTACACTGCTGCTGTATCTGCACCCTCTGGACCCTGCAATTGCACGTACTGTGGAGAGAGCCCCAGCCTTCAGCACTGAGGAGAACCAGGCCCTGCTGGACAGCCTCCTTCCACAGTACAGCAAGCTGTATGGGAAAGCAGGGGAGCAGGTGAGTGTTCTGTCCACTGCCTTTCTAAATGTGCATGTTGTCTGACTAGCAAGGCTAACAGTCTGCACGCCACTGGCTAGCAGGCTCACTGAGTAGTTGTCACCCCCATAGTGTGTAGTTACATGCACTGGACAGGTATAGTGCAGTGACAGTGCATTTAAACAAGGTTTTACTTCCCAGGCAATGATACCATGTAGTAACTGCTGGCATACTGTCCATAGCCATCGTTGCACTGCCTGTGTACATCATGTGCCCCTGTGATTGAGACATGTATATCCAACTGTGTAATGCACGGATATGTTGCATGTGTAGTAATGGCATTCTCACTTTGTTATCCTCACAGGTTGATGCCCACCAGAAGCAGAAGATATGGCTGACCATCGGCCGGGCAGTGAGATCCGTGGGGGTCTACAAGCGCCGGATCCGCAACTGCCAGAAGAGGTGGCAGGACCTTCGGGGCTGGACCCGGAGGATCGCACGGGTCCAGCTGAAGCTGTCGCCTCCTCGCAGGAGGGGCGGACACCGGACCCTGACCCCCCACATGCTGAGGATCCTGGCGGTGGTCTTCCCTGATCTGGATGGGCAGCTGAAGGACAGAGAGCAGCAAGGAGGGGGTGAGTCCATGTCTGCATTGTGAACTATGTCTGCCATGCTATGTGCCCTCCTCTGGCCTGGTTAAACTTCCACAGTACATCAGTCTTGTGGTCCAGGACCCATGTCCCTCTATTGTGCACTGCCCACTCCTCATCTGATACCCAGGTGTGGCCCTTACAGTCACGGTATTGTGTCACTTGGGTACTGTGTCCTTGCAGTTTGCTTGACTCAAGGTGGGGGACAGCATCTGTTTCCCTGACTCTGTGGTGGGCATCATGGGTGGGTCCATTGCTTACACATTGCCTGTGTTCTGACATGTGTTCTGCGTGTCATTTTGATATGTGGCCCAATTGCTGAGCTGATCCACCACATGTGCCTGGGGTATCTGGCACGCACCCATGCTGTGGGTTGGAACAATGTTTGTGCCCCAGGAGTGTGTATATAACGTGTGTCACACATACTTAGCCAGCTGCCTACTGTCCAGGGCTCATCCCTCATTCATGCCTACTCCAGGCCATACAATACACTCTGTACTCCCACTGCCGTGTATCAGCTGACACGTTTTGCTCAGTGATTTGTCCCCTCAGGTGTCTGCCTCTGTGTCAGTGTGCTGTGGCTTCGTTGTCAGGTCTGCTGGGGTGTTCCTCGGTTGGGGCTCCGCATGCCACCGGAGATGTGACCATAGGAGATGATACATGTGTGACACATAGGTGTTTGATCACCTGACCGTGCAGACTGGGGTATGCGAATATGAGGTTCAGGCAGCTGTTTCCCATTCACAGCAGATTGTGATGTGCTCAGGTGCAGAGGGTAGTGTTACAGGTCTCCCATATGTCCAATGGGTATGACCTGGACAGATGAGGGTACAGATGATGTGGTGTGTGGGGGATGTACATGTGCACTTGTTCAGCTCCAGGACTTGCATTCCCCATGATCTACTATTGTGACACAGTGCAGAGTGTTGTTGTCTGGCTGCCCCGCCCATGTGACTGGAGACAGTGATGTATGACTTAGCAGGCATGGCTGTGCCATGGCATGTGACTTCCTATTAGTGATCCTGCAGGGGAGTGACATGTGCTACATGCACACCATTGTGGCAATGGCTATCAGGACATGGGTGCATCATGGTGTCTGTCGCTGGTATGCATCACATGCATTTCCTATTTGACTCTGGGCATCCCTTTCATCCGGACACCTGCACTGACTCAGTGGCAAGAGTTGTGATGTGTGCATGTCCACATGCTTCACCGGGTTCTCTGCACTGTCCAAATACTGTGTAGGTGGTGCATGTGTCCACACTGGGGTATTGCCATACAACAGACACCAGACAGATGGGTGCAAGGCCAGGTGGGATGTTAGTGCCATGGTTGACCATCAGACTGACAATTGACTTCTCCTGTTCTGTTTGTGCAGTTTTAGCAATGTTCAACTAAGGATGCCAGGGCTTGCTCTGTAATGTGCTGGACTTACTGTGGTGTGTGCGTTCGGTGCAGGTGACTGATGTCTGTCTGTGTCCCTATTGATTGCAGATACATCCACGGCCACAGGAGGGGACAGCTCCACGGACCAGGAGGAGCCGCAGAGCCAGACTGGGTCAGCAGCCGAGGACTGGTCGGAGGGACCCAGTGGCACGGAGGGCGAGGGGAGCCACACCGAGGAGTCCTCAGCACCATCCACCTCAGCTGAGGACCAGAGCAACTCGGACGATGACTCCCTTATGGAGGCGGGTGTCAGCAGCCACCACAACCCAGCTAGTGTTGCTGTCCCCGCCACCACCACCACCACCACCACCCTCCCGTTGGCTCCCATTCCCGAGGTCCTTGGAGGCTCCCATGTTCGGGAGCGTGTCTCCTTCGGGCCAGGCACCGCACCCCTGCCCCTGTGTCCCCTGCTGCCCTGAGTGAGGAGTCTGTGTACCTCCTCCGCCAGCTCCATATAGGACAGACAGCGATGCTGAGTGTCCTCCATGCACACACCAGTCTGTTGACTCAGCTGGTGTCATTCATGGAGGGCATCTCATCGGGCATGTCTGACCTACAGAGGGGCAATAGGTCCATGGACTCCTCCCTGATGGCAGCAGTGTCCCTCCTCCGACAGTCCCTCACCCCTCCTGCCTCTGCCCCATCCACACTCCCCAGCACCTTACCCGTCCCAAGCACACACACACTGCCACAGGCACACACCAGCACAGACACATGCAGCACACGTACACACACGCCACAAACAAGATGCACACGCACGCACCGTCAGGGGACTGCAACCACACTCACAGGGGATGGGGCACAGGCACAAACACACGCATCCACAAGCACTGCACAGTCCTCAGTTGCCTCTCCCTCCAAAGACCCCTCCCTTGCCTCAGCTGCAACCCCAAAGACACAGCGGCTCTTCCTCTGTGACCTTGGCCTCTCCCCCTCCGACCCAGCTGATCCAGCATTCAGGGGGAAGAGGAAGCCAACCCACACGGAGCGGAGTGCCCCTGGCCCCCGGACACCATCCCCCAGGCGCAGACTGACTGAGGCCCACACCCGCAAGTCCCCCCGGCCCCAGAAGAGCAAGACCCCTCCGCCGCCCTGCAGCTCAGGCACCAAGTCTCCTTCCTCCATCCCTCAGGCCCCAACTCCACAGGTGCCCCCACCACACCCTGCCCCAGGTTCCCCCACCCACAGATACACCATCCCCAGAAGGGTCAGGCCTTCTCCCCTGCCACTTGCTCTTCCGGCCCCACACCCCCGCTGCGCTTGTCTGTACCACTGATGTGGTGAGGGTGTCCTCCCCCTCTGTCCTGCCCACCTTACCTGATCCCCATTCTCCTCCCCTGGAGGTGGGCACTGCAGTGGAGTCCACTATCACCCTGTCTGACTTGGGCGCTGCAGTGGCGGACCTGTCCACTCCATCTGCAGGGTCCACTGCAGTTGTGCCGGCACCCACAACATCTGAGTCATGCCCCCCAGTTGTGCCGGCACACACCATGTCAGACACCTCCACTGCAGTTGTCAGTGGCTCTCCAGCACCCACCACCCCTTCCCTGCCTCCTCCTGGTGAGCCCTGATCCTGTCCCTGCGGTGCCTGGCCTGCCCCCCGTATGCCCCTCCTAGGGGATTGTCCCTGGTTGTGATCAGTGCAGGCATGCGTAGGGTGACATCTGCCACTGTCACCCTGTATAGACTTCCTTGATGGACTGGCCATTGGCCTTTGTTGATACCTTGCAGTTCTTCCAAGTTTTGAACCCACATGCTGAATAAAGCAACTTTCTGTTCTCTAGTGCTTTTACTTCTGATGTACATGATGTTGATGACGCTAACCATGCCCTTGCTGCAGTGATGGTGATATTTGGACTCATGAAAATGAAGTGTTACTGTGCAGGAACCCATGTGTTCCAGGGGGACAGTGTCCTATCCTGTGGTGAATCCATGTCGTCCTTAGCAGCATCTGAGGGTGTCATGTATTCCATATTTGGCAATGGGATTTCCTACTTACATTAGCAATGTCACATCTGTTGTGTTTGCCATTGTTCTATTAGTCTAGTTCCCTGACCGTGTGGCCATCTCCACTGGACATGCAGGTTTGGGCATCAATGGGGAAGGACTCATCTGTGTTGTCAGTGCAACTTGCTATACATGTGTGTTGGATCTGTGCTGTTGATTTCGTTGACATTCCCATGACCAGGCTGATGTGACGGGAGCCTTCATTTGGTGCTAATTGTTGACTGTGTGACCAAGTGTTCTGCTGACATGATGGAGCCCTACTGATGCGACATATGGCACAGCTTTCCTCACACAGGAGTGGAGTCCCCTCATGGCAGTGTGTACTCCTGTGACATCTCGTGCGCCCAAGGTGTGTGTTGTATGAGCATGTGTGTGTGTTCACTTCCATGTTGCTGTGCATGCTGGGATCCCTAGTGATGTTCCTGTTTGTGATGCTTGCTGAGTTGAGCTATGTTCCCCCAAAGTCTTCTCCCTGGGTTCTCTGTGATGTGGGTGCATGGCACATTACTGGTCATCAGTGTGTCACCCATAGGTGTGTTTGCTGTCAGGGCTGAGTTTGTGGGCAGACGCTGATGTGTCACAGTCCGGATTCCCCATTGCACTTGTTGTTTACACCTGTCATGTGATTTCTGGTTTGTGTTAGCTTTCATTGGTTGTGACACGTTGTGTGTGTGACTGCTGGCACTCCTCAGGGCTGCAATGTTGGTAGTTGTCTATGTGTGTTCTTTGTGGGTGACCTTGGCTTCTTCATAGGTGTGTGACTGTGGCTGGGATTCCATTGGTTGGTGTGGTATTGCCGTCATGTCCATGTACAGCGTAGTGTGCAGTGTGTCAGACATTCAGGAGTCTGGTAGAGTGGCCATGTGTGATGTGTTTCTGCACCTTGGTTCCCACCACCCCCCCTGGGATTGTCATGGGTTCATGTGCAATGTCACCAGTGCATGTGAGCTTCACTGCTGCACATTGTTGGAGGTCGAGGTGTGTGGTGTTGAGTGTGTGCAGATGAGAGTTGTTGCCTAGCTAGACCCCTGCCTCCATGTTGGCCTTGGCTGACAGGCCGTGCTGGTTGATTTGTGCTTGTGTAGGTGTGATGGTAGTTTGTTGCTCAGGACACATGACTGTGGTTCACAGTGTGAATTATATCTAGCTTTGTCATCACAGTGGGATTGTAATGCAGCCCAGGGTCACCACATTGTGGGGGCCATGGGTGTGGTGCTGTGGTGTCTGTGTGTCTTGCTGTGTCAGTTGCTGTTCCTACATGCTTGTGTGACATGTGTGATTTGTGCTCCCTCTCATCTGACAATGCCTGATTGCCCACATAGGGGATTTGGATCCATGAGTTACCTTTGTGTGGCACTGTATGCACATCTGTGTAATTGGTATTCAGGCCTCCTCATGTGTTGTGTGGTTGCCTGGGGACACTGGTACCTCCCCCTCACCTGTTGTGTTTGATGTGCAGTGTGGGTCTGCCTGTTTGTGTATGTGCATCGGCACCACTGCATTGGCATATCTTAGGTGTGCCATTGGCTGTATGTTGTTTGGTGTGTTTGCCCTGCTGTCCCTGGGACTCCTAGGTCATCAGTCAGCACATTGATCATTGTGTGTGTGTCCCATTGCTGCCATGGTATGGTATCTGTTCACCTCCCTTCTACAGTCTCCACTGGGTATCTGAATTTGTGTGCCCATTGGTGCAAATATGTGGGTCTGCATTCTGATGGTCACTTCTGTCATTGAGTCATTGATGAATGTTGACAGTGTCAGCCCCCATGGGTGATGTTTGTCTGCACATGGCCAAAGGTATGTCTTGTTTGCACTGCACTGTTTGCCTCCCCCATTCTATGTTGCTATGGGACACAAGCACTACTTTGCCACTGATGTGTTTGTTGTTCTGTGACCAGGAATCATCCATGCAGTTTGGCAGTTGCAGCTTATTCTTTGTCAACACATACATTTTGGTCACTGTGATGATGGGGGTTTGGAGCCCATTGCCACAATGTTCAATATGTGCTTCAGCTATGGACCCCACACTCACATTTTGGTCACTGTGATGATGGGGGTCTGGACCCCACTGCCACAATGTTCAATATGTGCTTCAGCTATGGACCCCACACTTACATTTTGGGCACTGTGATGATGGGGGTTTGGACCCCATTGCCACAATGGTCATGGCCTGCTTGCATTGTGGGTGCCACACACATTTATGTGTGGCACTTGTGATAGGGGGTCACATTGTATGTCCACAGTCCTGTTCAGTGTTGTAGGCATTTGACACAGTCTACACACGCTTGTCATGGTGTTGGGGGGATGTCTTTGTGTTGCATTCTTTCTGCTGGTGTGTGCTTCTTGTGGCATGTATTTGCCATCCTGTGAGTGGGGGTGGTAGTAGTAGGCATCCAGCCCCCATGGGTAGAGGTGGTAGTAGTGGTAGGCACCTGGCACCCCCATGGGTAGAGGTGGTAGTAGTGGTAGGCACCTGGCACCCCTGGGTAGAGGTGGTAGTAGTGGTAGGCACCTGGCACCCCTGGGTAGAGGTGGCAGTAGTGGTGGGCACCTGGCACCCCCTGGGTAGAGGTGGCAGTAGTGGTAAGCACCTGGCACCCCTGGGTAGAGGTGGCAGTAGTGGTAGGCACCTGGCACCCCCATGGGTAGAGGTGGTAGTAGTGGTAGGCACCTGGCACCCCCTGGGTAGAGGTGGCAATAGTGGTAGGCACCTGGCACCCCCTGGGTAGAGGTGGCAGTAGTGGTAGGCACCTGGCACCCCCTGGGTAAGGGTGGTAGTAGTGACAGGCATCCAGCCCCCCATGGGTAGAGGTGGTAGTAGTGACAGGCATCCAGCCCCCATGGGTAGAGGTGGTAGTAGTGGTAGGCACCTGGCACCCCCATGGGTAGAGGTGGTAGTAGTGGTAGGCACCTGGCACCCCTGGGTAGAGGTGGCAGTAGTGGTAGGCACCTGGCACCCCCTGGGTAGAGGTGGCAGTAGTGGTAGGCACCTGGCACCCCCTGGGTAAGGGTGGTAGTAGTGACAGGCATCCAGCCCCCCATGGGTAGAGGTGGTAGTAGTGACAGGCATCCAGCCCCCCATGGGTAGAGGTGGTAGTAGTGGTAGGCACCTGGCACCCCCATGGGTAGAGGTGGTAGTAGTGGTAGGCACCTGGCACCCCCTGGGCAGAGGTGGTAGTAGTGGTAGGCACCTGGCACCCCTGGGTAGAGGTGGCAGTAGTGGTAGGCACCTGGCACCCCCTGGGTAGAGGTGGTAGTAGTGGTAGGCACCTGGCACCCCCTGGGTAGAGGTGGCAGTAGTGGTAGGCACCTGGCACCCCCTGGGTAGAGGTGGCAGTAGTGGTAGGCACCTGGCACCCCCTGGGTAGAGGTGGTAGTAGTGGTAGGCACCTGGCACCCCCATGGGTAGAGGTGGTAGTAGTGGTAGGCACCTGGCACCCCCTGGGTAGAGGTGGCAGTAGTGGTAGGCACCTGGCACCCCCATGGGTAGAGGTGGTAGTAGTGGTAGGCACCTGGCACCCCCATGGGTAGAGGTGGTAGTAGTGGTTGGCACCTGGCACCCCTGGGTAGAGGTGGTAGTAGTGGTAGGCACCTGGCACCCCCTGGGTAGAGGTGGCAGTAGTGGTAGGTACCTGGCACCCCCTGGGTAGAGGTGGTCGTAGTGGTAGGCACCTGGCACCCCCTGGGTAAGGGTGGCAGTAGTGGTAGGCACCTGGCACCCCCATGGGTAGAGGTGGTAGTAGTGGTAGGCACCTGGCACCCCCTGGGTAGAGGTGGTAGTAGTGGTAGGCACCTGGCACCCCCTGGGTAGAGGTGGCAGTAGTGGTAGGCACCTGGCACCCCCTGGGTAGAGGTGGCAGTAGTGGTAGGCACCTGGCACCCCCATGGGTAGAGGTGGTAGTAGTGGTAGGCACCTGGCACCCCCTGGGTAGAGGTGGCAGTAGTGGTAGGCACCTTGCACCCCCTGGGTAGAGGTGGCAGTAGTGGTAGGCACCTGGCACCCCCTGGGTAGAGGTGGCAGTAGTGGTAGGCACATGGCACCCCCTGGGTAAGGGTGGTAGTAGTGACAGGCATCCAGCCCCCAATGGGTAGAGGTGGTAGTAGTGACAGGCATCCAGCCCCCCATGGGTAGAGGTGGTAGTAGTGGTAGGCACCTGGCACCCCCATGGGTAGAGGTGGTAGTAGTGGTAGGCACCTGGCACCCCCTGGGTAGAGGTGGCAGTAGTGGTAGGCACCTGGCACCCCCTGGGTAGAGGTGGCAGTAGTGGTAGGCACCTGGCACCCCCCTGGGTAAGGGTGGTAATAGTGACAGGCATCCAGTCCCCCATGGGTAGAGGTGGTAGTAGTGACAGGCATCCAGCCCCCCATGGGTAGAGGTGGCAGTAGTGGTAGGCACCAGGCACCCCCTGGGTAGAGGTGGCAGTAGTGGTAGGCACCTGGCACCCCCTGGGTAGAGGTGGTAGTAGTGGTAGGCACCTGGCACCCCCTGGGTAAGGGTGGTAGGAGTGGTAGGCACCTGGCACCCCCATGGGTAGAGGTGGTAGTAGTGGTAGGCACCTGGCACCCCCATGGGTAGAGGTGGCAATAGTGGTAGGCACCTGGCACCCCCTGGGTAGAGGTGGCAGTAGTGGTAGGCACCTGGCACCCCCTGGGTAGAGGTGGCAGTAGTGGTAGGCACCAGGCACCCCCATGGGTAGAGGTGGTAGTAGTGGTAGGCACCTGGCACCCCCTGGGTAGAGGTGGCAGTAGTGGTAGGCACCTGGCACCCCCATGGGTAGAGGTGGTAGTAGTGGTAGGCACCTGGCACCCCCATGGGTAGAGGTGGTAGTAGTGGTAGGCACCTGGCACCCCTGGGTAGAGGTGGTAGTAGTGGTAGGCACCTGGCACCCCTGGGTAGAGGTGGCAGTAGTGATAGGCACCTGGCACCCCCTGGGTAGAGGTGGTAGTAGTTGTAGGCACCTGGCACCCCCTGGGTAAGGGTGGTAGTAGTGGTAGGCACCTGGCACCCCCATGGGTAGAGGTGGTAGTAGTGGTAGGCACCTGGCACCCCCTGGGTAGAGGTGGTAGTAGTGGTAGGCACCTGGCACCCCCTGGGTAGAGGTGGCAGTAGTGGTAGGCACCTGGCACCCCTGGGTAGAGGTGGCAGAAGTGGTAGGCACCTGGCACCCCCATCGGTAGAGGTGGTAGTAGTGGTAGGCACCTGGCACCCCCTTGGGTAGAGGTGGCAGTAGTGGTAGGCACCTGGCACCCCCTGGGTAGAGGTGGCAGTAGTGGTAGGCACCTGGCACCCCCTGGGTAGAGGTGGCAGTAGTGGTAGGCACCTGGCACCCCCTGGGTAAGGGTGGTAGTAGTGACAGGCATCCAGCCCCCTATGGGTAGAGGTGGTAGTAGTGGTAGGCACCTGGCACCCCCTGGGTAGAGGTGGTAGTAGTGGTAGGCTCCTGGCACCCCCTGGGTAGAGGTAGCAGTAGTGGTAGGCACCTGGCACCCCCTGGGTAGAGGTGGCAGTAGTGGTAGGCACCTGGCACCCCCTGGGTAAGGGTGGTAGTAGTGACAGGCATCCAGCCCCCATGGGTAGAGGTGGTAGTAGTGACAGGCATCCAGCCCCCCATGGGTAGAGGTGGTAGTAGTGGTAGGCACCTGGCACCCCCATGGGTAGAGGTGGTAGTAGTGGTAGGCACCTGGCACCCCTGGGTAGAGGTGGCAGTAGTGGTAGGCACCTGGCACCCCCTGGGTAGAGGTGGCAGTAGTGGTAGGCACCTGGCACCCCCTGGGTAAGGGTGGTAGTAGTGACAGGCATCCAGGCCCCTATGTGTATATGTGGCAATGGTGATGGGCATCCCGCCCCTATGGTGCTGCTGTTTCTGGAGTAAGTAATTTCTGCATCCCTGTGTGTGTGTGTGATATGTTGGGTACGTGTTGTTTGTGTTTGTGGTTGGTGTCTGACCTACCTTCTGCGCCGTACGCGTCCGTGCCTGTTCCGGTAGTAGATGTAGAATATTGGTAGGATCGGAACGATGGGATTCATTGTTGGTTCGTCTCGTTCGTCTTTGTCGTTGCTTCACCTCGTCCTCGTCGCTTGCGTGTTCGTCTCGTAGCCGTGGATCGTGTTGTGGCGCGAATCGGAGCTTATGTGCGCCTCTCCCGGAAGCTTTGACATGCCGTGCGTAGCGACGGGTTCGGCGCGTACGGGAAGCGCATCGTACTTGTCCGGCCGGACGGGGCTGCTTTTTGGCTTCCGGGCGACTCGTATCGGCGTTTGCAGATCCGGCTCGGTCGGGGATCAGGACCTGGATTGGGTGAGTACGACTGGGTCGGAATCTGTGCTGTTGTGCGCATCGTACTTGTTCGTTCGGATTCATGTGCGGATCGGTCGGGAAACAGGCATTCGCATGGCTTTTTTCCCGACCGAATGGCGTTGGGTGCGTCTCCGACCGAGATCGGGCTCGACCCCTAAGTCTGTGATTACTCCCAAACTTCCACCCCTAGAGGTAATAGCTTGTATTCATTAGATGAGACTGAGGTACATGTAGATACATCTAGAGGCATGTCAGGAATCCTGCCACAGCTCACCTCTCTTGACTATCACAATATAGCAGCATGACTCATATCATTCCTCCCAACACTTATGAATGAACAAACATCTTGTACCCTGACATTTGACCATATTACATGCTGTTGGTAATAGCTAGCTACAGCTGGTGTTCCCCGGTTTGTTTGAAACGGCTTAATAGCTTTTACAAATGTTTTACCATGCATATGCAAGGTCAGGTTTTAGGCGCATTGGAAACATCCAGAAAATCCACCAGAATAAGCATCAAGCTACCGGCATAGATGACCTCAGCATGAACCTTTTGGAAGACAACCGTCATCAAATCAATCCCCTGCACCTGTTCCTTGCTATAACCAATTAGAACTCGACTTTAGTGAACATTCTAAAACACTTTCTAGAAGGCAGCCTCATCAAGTTAATTATCTGCACCTGTCCCTTGTTACAAACAATTAGAATGTGACCTTTATGAAGGTGCTAAAGCAATGTTATTTAAAGACCATCCATACTCCTCACCTTCGCTTTGCCTCTTCATCTGCCACTTACCTGTTTTCCGGCTTCCAGGACTCTGTCTTGCCCCTGATTCTTGTTATATTTAGATACGGGAGGAATCCAAAGACGTTCTGATGTTCGGACAAGGAGACGGCAGTATCGAATACAGTTGCTAAGTTCTACTATGAGAAAGTGGAAAAGTACACATGATGTGGGATTTTCAAATGTTCTGTGGAGTTTTAATTGGGGTCACACTTTAACTTTAGACAGATACCCTTTAGACTGCTTTATTTCTGTTGTGTGGTTTTATGCTATGCAATACTACTGATTTTGGAGAACTTCTACAGAAGTCTCTGCAATGCTGACACCTTCCTGTTTTACTGGATCTAATTTGGGTTTCCCCAATTATTGCTACTTAGTTCAGGTCTAGATAAGATAATTTCGATTTATTCATTTATAGGGCAAAGGACCAAAAATCCTACACTGATCTCCAGATTTTGTTCCTTATTTTCTGCATTGCTTTGACTGAATTCCTTGTAAGCTTTATGCTATTGAGGTTAAACTTTGTCAGACGATTTGGACTGCCAGTAGTGATTCTGTATTTTTACAACATATTCTAGAGACTTGTAGACATCAGTTTGGCTTTGAATTTGTAAAAAACCTTCAGTTAGTCCCATTTATCGCCTTTTGGGTCCTCACTGTGAAACCAAATGGGCTACAATGTAAATTGAACGTTTGGTTGATGCTAACTCCTCTTTATTTCTCAGGCATCTTAAAAGGTTTATCACAGGGAAATTGGATATTCAGTTCTGTGCTCTGGCAAGCTGTTGTTATCCCTTCATCTGCCCTGGGTTGGTCAGTTTGGATATGGGCTTCATCTGTGGCAAGTGTGTGGTGTAATTGTTGTGCTTCTCTACAGTTTTCATATTTTTCCGTTGGTGGTGTGCTACATAATTTGATTAGGTTTAGCAGGTTCCATTCAGGTTCACTAGTGTTAAGCAGTCCATGGTACTTTGCGTACTGCACACAGTTTGGGTTAGCACACGTTCCCTGTTACTGTTGGAATTTCTTTATAATCATGTAAATAAGCAGACACAGGTGTGTTTACCCCATTAACACATTTCTTTCAAACATACAATCTTTCAAGAGTTCTTAACTGTCTCCTGTAATCATAAAGGCAGGGACAATTAACATAATGAAAAGTACTTCTTAGGATTTTGAACAAAGTTTGTTTGAAGTACCAATGTCTGACCCCTCCACAGTCACAATACTGAAATGTTTTTTCTTATTGACAGTGATGTCATCCCTGTTTATTGTGTGTATTAGTTAGGACTTGCAGATCTTGAACAGTAGAGTTTGGTAGCAATCTGCCCCACTCCCCAGGATGTAGTCCAGCTCATAGGTTAGCAAACATAGACAGCAGCAATGGTCAAAGTCGACAGAAGAAAGGGAAGAAAGGGGAAGAAGAAACAAAACCTGTCCCACGAAGCACTTCAGTAAGGTAGCCCATGATCTCAGGTAACTTCTATGTGTTCTCTGTGTGTATAGAAACAGAACAGTATCAGTAATAGTAGGACTTACTATAGATATAAACAGTAAACAATAATCCTGTATTGAGTTGTGCAATCATTAACTACCTTGATGACTCCTCTCTTCCGAAATAAAGAAAAATAACTGCATACTCAGGTTTTGCATACAATCTAGAGAGACAAAAATAAAAGATGGCAATTATACTTGATATTCACCAAGTCAATAACAAGTATTATAGTGCTAACATGTAGTACATCACCTACCTAAAAGCATTCTGTACCATGCTTTAGTAAGCCCATATGTAAATACTGATATCCAGAAATGGAACAAGTAATTTAACGTAAAGGATAAAGGAAAAATACAAAGCACAAAAATAGGTCCAGGCTTGTCAAGCCTAAATATCAAGGCTTCACACAATTCATCAATGTTTTAATATATATTTTTTCTTCATAGGTAATAATAGGACTGGCACAAAGGGAAATGGAGGACTCCTTGAATAGGAGAGCAGAAGTCAGATAAGTATTTCAGATAAGCTATACAATAGCGCAAAATGCGCTTTGCCGTCTGAGAAGATCAATAATTCTTTTCTCCTTTGTTTTAGCAGGTAGGAGGTATTGGGTTCAACAACAGGAACACCACAAAGCCGAGAGCAGCCGCCACCAGAACACCACCCAACAAGATGCTGACTCGGCAAACACAGCGTGGCGTGAGCCAGAAGCACAAGGAGAGTGTCAGCAAGACAGAAGGCATGCACGCGGAGACTAGCACACATAGCATCCTTCCGCCTGCTTTGCCCAGATTTAATCTGTCACTGCTCCACCCCCAGAGCATACGCGGACGGACGCGGAGCACGCCCGACACATGTTTCGGCCACCCCTAATACTTCTTGTGAAATTCATCCACCTCCAGTTTTTTCCTTCTCTGCTGGTGCTACCCCAAACTTTGAGTTCAGGGTTTTTGGCAGCTCCCTCTCTTTTCTACCAAGTCCTGAGGTTGTTGATACAGTCTCCATTATATCATGGAATGTGGCCGGCCTAAAAACAAAAACTTCCTCCCCAGACTGGAATAATTTTGTAGCTAAGAATGATATTTGTTTGTTCCAGGAAACCTGGTCCCTGGAACCTATCCATATGCTAGGTTATATTAATTTCTCAATTCCAGCAACCCGTGGTTTTCAAGGGCACCCGGCCACTTATTCAATATATGGATTAGATTAGGGTTGGATGTCAAACTTAAACAACTTCAAATTGATTCTCCTGACATCACCACTGTCCGCATAGATCTGGGCAACTCTAGGTATTTTGACATCTATAACGTCTATGCCAGAGGTGTCAAGGGAGGCCTGAGATCGACAACCGTGTCATCTCTAGAGGAGTCCCTGCGGAAACATTTTGGTGAATCCTCTCTAATTTTAGGAGGAGACTTTAACACCACCTTTGAGCCCTTAGATCACAATGATGTCAACTTAGGGATGGATCAGGATGAGATCTGGGGTGTTCCTCAGCTCAATTTACCTCCAATCCAGAAATGGCCCGAGGCAGCTCTACAACTAAAATCACTTTCCCTGGAATTTGGAGTGAGATTCTCCAACGGAAGATCCAAATTGGATAGGAGTGGTGCTTGTCCTTACAACAATAGTGGTCATTCTAGCCACTTGCTTATATTCTAGTGGATCTCCATTTGTGGCCTTATTTTAGGGATATGACTGTTAAGTCCAGGGTTGAAAGTGATCACAACTGATGTGTCTCACAATGCTAGCATTTTGCTCTATGTTGGGGAACTCCCAATTTACTCTTGTCCTCACCAGGGAACTTCATTGCTCTAATGAAGAGCACCGATTAAGGTGGGGCCGGCTGGTTAAGTGCCCTAATAACATGTCTGCGATTAATGCCCAGCTGTAAGCAAGCTCAACAGTGATGACTTAGAGTACTGGTGGTGCAAGGGGGACAACATCATTATCGAGACCCACACCAACTTTTTCAAAGACATTTTATCTTATTTTATCATCCCAACCTCTAATCATCGGAAACGGCCACTAAGGGTTCAATCTTGGTTTAACCAAGAATGTAGATCCTCACGGAAACAACTGGGAGAGGCACTAAAAATAAAGGATAGCTCGCTAATATGCTCAGCTAGGAAATCGTAGAAATTTGCCCAGCTTCCGTCTTAGAGGGAATGGCACAAAGGCAGGTGGCGGGATTTGCAATCTGCTTGTACAACCAAAGATTCTATCAAGTTTTGGGCGTTGGTCAAGTTGGGAAGCAATGGATCAGCATCCACCCCTCATAACCATGTAGCTCCCTTTGCTTGGGTAGAGCATTTCTCAGCTTTATATTCCCCTATTCACCTTCTCTAGAGGGGACTGTCGAGAGCACCGCTTGCCCTGCTGACCCATCCATTGACACCGAGCTCTCTTTTGAGCTCACTGTCGCTCTTGCTCTAAATGCAGTCACCAGAGATACGGCTCCAGGAACATCCTGGCTGATCTCTTTTTGCAAGATAGGGAAAATTGGTCAAGATATATCCTTTTATATCCTATTATTGGCCCGTAGAGAGATATGCAAACAATGGGTGACCGCGGCTCCTCCCAGATTTGAAGACTGGTTACTTTCTGTTAAGCATATAGCCAGTTTGGACATGTCGGAGTTTAGAAAGCATGATTTCTGGCTTCCAATGCTTAGTTGGTGTGAGCAACAAGTTTAAGAAGAATTAGGGGTCCAATGATTAAGCCTACTCCGCCTCGTCTGGCACTTTTGTTTCTTCTCCTTCTCTTCCCTAAATAATTTGGGAGAAAGTGGAGGGACAAAGAGCGAAATTGAAGAAGAGGGAGGTATAACCAAGGGCGGCAAAGTGTGAAACCTCCCAGAATCTTCTTCTTTTCTTTCCAGCAAAGGATACCCCATTTAAGGCGCAAGTGGAATGGTGTTAAGAGGCAAATGAGGACAAAACAAATATATCCTTTTGATAGCTAATGCTATTGCTTGGGGGCTCTCCCATACCAGATTCCTGGAAGGGAGCTGAAGTAATCCAAATTTAGAAGAAGGGAGACAAATCATTGCCATCTAATTACAGGCCAATCAGTTTAATTGATTGTACAAAAATAAAAACGCCTACTCCTGGCCAGGAGCCAGGATTGGATTGATGACTTTAATGTCTTATCACCTTGTCATGTGGATTTTGGCAGGAAGGTAGGTAATTTGGGCCAGGTGTTTTGGTTCATATTATTTTTTTGGAAGACTATTGGTATCGGCGGAGGCCTTCGTCGATCTCTAATCAGCATTCTACTTTGTCCCATGCAAGAAACTGTGGCAGGTGCTCAGTGACATGGACTTGCCTTTGGACCTTCTTACTGTGCTATCACACTTGCATGATGGCAATTATGCGCAGATACTCTGGGGAAACCAGGCAGAGCTGACTGAACAGTTTACCATTTGCCAGGGAGGTCGCCAAGCCGGCTGGCTCTTACTTTATTCACCCTGTTCTTAAATGACATAGTTCACTCCCTTGCTGGCCTTTCTACAGATGTTCCCATTTTGGCAGGTGTCAAAAAATCTATGTTATTGTTTGCAGATGGCACCTTATTAATTTCTAAAAACCCCAGTGGACTGCAGCATGCCCTTTTCCATTTCAAAGAATTTGTAACTCTTGTGGACTTGTGATAAATTCCACAAAGACCAAGCTTATGTTGTTTAATAAACACAAGTCCTTCAAGGGTAGGCTGGAATTGGGAGGAGAACCCCTAGAAAGGGTGGATATTTTTACTTATTTGGGTGTTACACTATCATCAACCTTTACCTGGAAGTCCCATGTTGAGTCTTTTCTCCCTCAAATATAGTCAGATTGCAGTTGCTATAGCCAAGAAGCATGCTTCTTCCTATTCTAAACCTATTATTTCCGTTTTGCACATTTATGATGCCAAAGCCATCACTTCTGCACTGTACAGCTCTGATTTGTAGGGCTTTGCTAACATATCCTCTCTCATAAGCTCCGAGAAAAAGGTTCTTGGGAACTATAGCACGTTTTCCTGCTAACACCCCAACGATACCACTAATGTATGATATGGGAAGAATTTATCAAACAAAAGGGGCGAAAGAGGCGACTGAGTCAGAGGCACTTGTCCTCCTATCAAGTGTATCAAAACCAAAGAGAGCCCTACTGTTTGTATGGACTAACCCTCCATGAGAAAAGAAACTGCTAGGTTTTCTTATATAACTCTCACCCACCAGGATTGCCCCTTGGTGGCATGCTTCATGATCGGGTCCATCCTGTTCCGCTGCGGAACAGGGTGTGCTGCAACCTACGTGATATGTGGGAGCATTTTTTTGTTGTATATTAAATGATGTAAAAATTATGACGAAATAGGATGGGGATCTTATGTGAAAAGTGAGATTAAAAATACCTGCCTAGTAGGTACATTGCTATTTATTCTGGCCTCTGGTTGGTAGGATTAAAAACAGGGGGGAAATGGAATGTGTAGGTAGTAATGTGCCTGCCTTTCTAAAAGGTCAACATGTTTCAAGCGGTACCCCAAGGCTTTTCTTCAGGACCAAGGATCTAACTCCCTGATACCACACCTGCTGTATTGTTTTAACTGCACAGACACTGCATGCTTAGAAATATATATACACATACATACAGCACCCACTTGGTGTTACTGCTTGTAAGTCTGTTAAAAAACTCTGGCAGTATACATTTTTAAACAACTGTATATGCCCTTATGGTTGAGCACGTTGTTTGTTTTCTTCAATGTGAACAGTAAAGGTAAGATGAGGGCTCCGGCTGATAATCGTAGGTCATTAAACATATTAAGTACAGCATAGCCGCCCTGAACCTCGATTGAATACCACTTAAAGAACAACTTTTTCTGACATTTCGGGATGTTTCCCGTTTTTACTTCATGGAGTGTGACTGCAGATTCGCCACTCAAGCGGAGGACCTATGAGGCAAGATTCCTGCATTATCTATGTACACGGTGTGATTTTATTTGTGTATTGTACTCTATGTTTGTTTTTTTTTTTGATTAGTTACAAGGATCATTTGGTTTCACTATAGGTATCCACCTCAAAGTATGAATTTACCTTTTAGCACACAAAGAAGTTGAAAATCGTCCATTTTTAAATAATTGTTGATGTGGAGGAAGGGACACTTTCTTGCACATGAACAATCATTCATGGCGATTTGCTGTTTCTATGTGTGCTGCACAATGCATCACACATAGAAACAGCAACAATTAGGAGAAATTGAGCATTTCTCCTCTTTTCGCCATGTTAAGACCAGGTTTTCCCTGGTGTTAATTTCGGTGCTTCCTCCTATTTACGCCACCCTTGTATCTAGGGGGAAGCGTCAAAATCAATGGGTGTTGCGGCGGAACGCCCACCGCAGCATCCATTGCATGCCGCTTTCAAAGTAAGTGTAGTGTGAAAGGGGCCCTTAGTTACAAGGCGGCGTTAGGCCATGCTAAGTGGCTTAACGCTGCCTTGTAAATAAGGCGGAGGGCTTATCGCCACAGGAACGTCATAAAAAGTGACGGTCCTGTGGCAATATGGGCTTGTAAATATGCCCCCTGTCATTTTCTCGTCTCATGAAGGGTTAGTCCAAACAAACAGTAGGGCTCTCTCTGGTTTTGATATGGGAAGATAGCAAGTGGCTGACTTAGCTAGACTCGTCCCCTTTTATTTTGGAGAAGGCTATGGTCTAATTCCGAATTGGTTCATTGTAGATTGGTTTTGGAGGATGTAATTAAGGCTGATAGCTCTAAAAATATTGTATGGTTAGAACAAATCAAAAGACTATTAATTAGCATTGGTCTTGTTCCCTGAGGGACAACCCTACATCTGCCACATCCTTATCAGCTAAAAGAACTTTATTGGCTATGAGTCAGGCATTCTGAGGTACAATCGGTGGTAGATTCAACCCTGACAGGGAAATTCCTATACTTCAAATCGAGCAGCCTTTTGGAGCCTTACCGGGATGCTATTTCTGTCCCTTTGGACAGGAATATCTATTTCTAGTTCAGGGTTGGTACCCTCCCCGTAAAATCATTTACGCAGAATTGGACATCAAATGATGAATTATTGTGTCCGACCTGCAAGCTATTTATAGAAAATATCTGTCATGTCCTCTTTGTCTGTCCAGGTTATGCTATCCGCTGACAAAAATGGATAAACCAATATGTAGATTACTGGGGACCTGCAGAAGCTCCTCTGCGCTTTGAATCCTTAGATCTGATTCGAAACTCTTATACTCATGCGCTATTGCAAAATTGTTAGGCTGGATTTGGACTATTAATAAATGCCAGTGTTATAATAACATATTTCCGCTTTATGACCAGCATTGAGATGTATCTGGACATAACCTTGAACTATTTAGCACTTTTTAACTGGCCCTCTTGTTTATGCCTGTTTTTGTTTCTATATCATCTCCTGGGGGCCCAAATTTGATATTTTATACACTTACCCAATTTTACCCTTGTATGCTGTGATGCTTTGGCTCTCATACTTGGATGTCATTGTTTTTTACTTATTTATTGATGAACAAGTTGTTTTATGTGCTTTTATGTCTAATAGTCGAATAAAGCTTATTGAACTTGAAATTGTAATTCATTTACATGCTACTGGGCTGGGGAGCTCGCTACAACTGGTGACGAGATAGGGGATATGTAAACCCCGCAACCTGATCAGTCGAAAGTGCTCTAGCAGAGAGTTTTCCGAGGTCCAGCAACCTACTTGTGCATGCCACGTGCGCCTCAGTCAAAGTGAATAATCGACGGTTGGCTTAAGAGGAGTCAAGTGCAAATTCAACCAGTAGAAGACCTTCGAAGAAAGTGTAATTTATCGTGAGTCAGAAAATTGCTAATACGACCAAGATAAGAAGTGCAACACCACAACTTAGCATAAAGACATAATTCATACAGTATGGAAATGCTAAAGGCAGTGACTGTCGGGTACACAAAGCACAATAAGCAGTAAAAGCCAGATGCACAAGAACGCTGTGAGGGGTAGCAGATAAATGCAAAGGAAGGCTAAAGGCGGAGAAAACCAGGTACAATGCAGTAGGGTGAGAGTAGTGAAGAATAAGAGCAAGAGACATAGCCGCTACTCACCGTCAAAGAAGAGAGTGCCTCACCAACTCCGATTGGGCACGACGGTCCAAGCACAAGTTAGCGGGCTGATGCTCGCTTCGGTGACACAAGGTCAGAAGACACTGGAGGTCAAGGGCAGCCTGAACTGCATATAATCCTGGTAGCAGCTGAAGAAAACAGCACAAAGTATGATGCCGCCATTTTCTTAAAATCGTTGTCTTTCTTTGAAACTGCCTGTTGGAAATGGCCCTTTTTGCAGTGTTATCCCCAAACTTTTTGCTTCTTCCTCCTATTTTTCCCTGACCTGTTTGTGTTGGTTTTAGGACTCTGGGCACTTTACACTGCTAATCAGTGCTAAAGTGCATATGCTCTCTGTGTAAATTGTGTTATGGATTGGTGTTTCCATGATTGGATATTTGATTTACTTGTTAGTCCCTAGTAAAGTGCACTGAGTGTGCCAGGGCCTGTAAATCAAATGCTACTAGTGGGCCTGCAGCAGTGATTGTGCCACCCATGTGAGTAGCCCTGAAAAGGTAACTCAGACCTGCCATTGCAGAGTCTGCACGCAGTTTGTAACTGCCATGTCGACTTGGCCAGTGCACATACTTGCCTAACCTTCCCTTTTCTTACATGTCAGGCACCCCTAAGGTAGGCCCAAGGTACCCCTGTGGGCAGGGTGCAGTGTATGTGAAAGGTAGGACATGCCCTGGTGTGTGTGGCATGTCCTAATAGTGAATTACGGCCAATTTCGTTTTTCACTATTGCAAGGCTACCTGTTCCCCATAGGACAAAATGGGGAGTTTGTTTATAACATGTGGTGTCCTTTTGTAGTGCTTACACTGTATTACTGTTGGTTATGTGCAAATGCTTTACACACTGCCTCTAAGATAAGCCTGACTGCTCGTGTCAAGCTACCAAGGGGGTGAGCAGGGGTTATTTTAGGAGTGTAACTCCCTTATCCTGACTAGAGTGGTGGTTTCTGCCTGGCTTTGGTGCATGCCCTAGCCTACCAAAAATCCCATTTCTAACACTGCCATAAAAAGCAGAGTCTTGGCACCCAATGGACTGTTTGGATCGAAATCTTTGATGATTTCATTGGTGCGCTAGAAAGAACCAATGACAAAATGACCATCAAATATCTTAAGAACTTAGTAGGAGAAGTATTCAAGGAAGTGATAATGAAGATACCACAGGTAGATAGACTATCTTACCAGGATGCCAAGGTGGCATCGAACATCAAGTTCAATCTGATGCGGAACGTTGACTATGAAAGGTACATCAAAAGTCAGGAGAGACAGAGAGATGGTGAAACGATGGATGCATTTGTTTAAAGACTTGAAATGCTCATCAAACACAGTAAGTTCAACAAATTCAATGACAAAGAAGTCATTCATCTCAGAGTCATAGATGGTGCCTGTCCGATTCCTTCGGACGCCGAATGCTGAGAGAAATGGTCAATCTGGACCGTGTGCTTATTATGACAGCAAGAGTTGAAGAACGTACCAACAAGCAAGCCGCTGACATGGAGGCCAGAGGAGCCCAGAGTGAATAGGCGTTATGTATAAAAAGCAAGAAAAGATACGAGGTAGAAGGCCGCAGAGTGGTGTCTCTGAAGAAGAAGAAGCTGTTTTTTCGATGTGGATTTTTCATTTAACATGAAGGTAAATGTCCCGCCATTAGGCAGATATGTAAAGACTGTGGCAAAGAGAACCATTTTGTAACAGTTTGCAAAGTGAGTGCATCAGGTCATGAAGACAAAATGGCTGCCAGTTCTTTGCGTTGCGTTGCATTGTGAAAACAAGATGGCTGCCAGAAAGTTCCAGAAGCATTCCATCAACGCCCACCGAAGTAAACTGAAACATTAGCTGAGGCAAGTAGAAACTAAAAGAGGCCGATTGTAATCTAATTCCTCGTCCAAAGGTTTTCAACATTACTGTTGAGCAACAGTGAAGAAGATGAATGGGGATGTCACTGCTGACTACTGTTGTATTCTCCTTAGGGTGTCCATAACAGGCTTTCCAAATATCATGTCCTTATATAGGCACAATTCGCCCTGCCCTTATATAGGCATAGAATCCCAGGCCTTATTTAGGCATTAAGCCGTGCACTACAAATACAGGCATGGTCTCTGACATCCGTCCACCCTAACGTCACAACGAGTTCATGAAGAACAGACCCTTAGGCTGCGGGAGTTTCCCTAGCTCAGGACTATTGATTTCTTCAAGGCCTCATCTATTATGCATGAACCATTATTCCTTAGGGGTTCATTCATGACGTCTTTAGTTGTCCAACTCACGTCAATGCTAACATTCCTAAGGTACTCTCAGGTATAAATATACCTTCCCTAGCCCCTGTAAACCAGAGGAGACCTCAACTTCAGAGGAGCCCGTATCCCGGCCTGACGCACTGAGAAGACGCTGCCATTCCCTGCATGCAGAGAGCCCAGCTTCCAGCTTCCAGTGATCTGACTTCCCTTGCGGGGTGTTGGAGTTCGAGTCTGGCAAAGAGATTCGAACCTCTCTCATTCTTCAGGTATGGAGCTGATAAGAACCTAGAGGGACTCTTGGCATACTAGGCATACTAGACTTAACATACTCTTAGTATACCATAGTAAGGAATACTTCACCTACTTCTTCCCTCTTCCTACACCTAGGTTAGGTTAGGTACACTGGGGTAGAACTAGCTTAGCACCGCATCGTATGAGTACTCGCATTTTTAGTCTGTGTTATTTATGTAACAGCATTTGTACTAAAAGATAATGCTATCGCAGTATTATTTATTTCTACTGCTCACCCTGTACATTATTTATCTCGCATACTGTCTTGTGATCGTAACAGCACATTATACTTACACCAGAAACAAGACTGTTCAATAAACCTTTTATTGAAAACACCCGTCTATTATTTCTGTGTAACTCTGAGGAAAACTAAGCATGCACGACTGAGCTGAGTGAAATAGTTATCTAGTGTTTCCACGACTCTGGGACACGTTCTGATTCTAAAAGGAAAACATATTGGTCATGTTTTGCGGCTGCCAGAAACTACTCCCTTCTTGTTGTCAAGGAGTTTCTAGTGGCCTCTGAGCTAGCTGGCACAAGTAATTAAGTTTAATATACTCGATAGGGACATACCGACCTTAGTCCTATGTCAAACCTATAGGATATATTATTCCAATGCGCAGAGCCTATTAGGGAAATAGGAGCTACACTACACTACTGAAAGATGCACCAATGTAGGTCTGATTTCCTGAAAGAAAGAATACAAGCCGGAAAAGAATCGACAAGTGAATTCACGATACTCATTTGGACATTTTCCCAAAATAAAATTGAAGGTTAATGGTTGCTATATACCGTTTATCATAGACAGTGGTGTGTCGATAAACATCATGCCAGCTGAAAAGTACAATGAACTGTCTCCGGTGCCCTGTCTAACACAATTGAAAACCAAAGTACACACGTGGGCAGCCTCTACACCACTGCAGAGTCAATGTTCATTTAGGGCAACTATGAAACATAAAAAGACGAAGGTACAAGCCCCAATCCATGTCCTTTTGGGCACTTTGTTGAGTGCATGTTTGCTCAGCTAGTGCACTGCTACTGACATGGGACTAAGTTCTGTGAATTACAATGTTAATGCTCATCACGATATAGTGAATCAGTGTCCATCATTGTTTCGTGGATTAGGAAATCTTAAGACAATGAAAGTGCAGCTCCACATTAATGAGGACATTCTTCCTATTGCTCAACGACATTGTCGAAATGCCTTTCATCTACAAGAGAGTTTTGAAGAATGAATTAAGACTTTGCTAAAAATTATATCATTGAGCGCACTACTGGTCATACACCATGGGTGTGCCGATTGTGGTGGTACCTAAAAAGGACAGTGGAGGGTCTGTGTGAATCTGTGTTGACATGCGTCAAGCCAACAAAGCAATCGAAAGAGAACAGCACCCAGGTCTGCACATTGCTGATATGATTACCCAGTTGAATGGTGCCAAGATCTTTTCGCACCTTGATCTGAACAAAGGATATCATCAGCTCAAACTGGAAGAAAATTATAGGTATATTACTACCTTTACAGCTCATGTTGGTTTGTTCAAATACAAAACATTGACTTTCGGAGTGTCTTCAGCTGCCGAACGTTTCCAAGATGTCATTTGTTGCGTTATACAGCCTGTCACGCATGCTTTCAATTACAGTGATGATATACTAATATTTGGGGCCACAGAAAAGGAACATGATAAAGCCTTTACACAAGTGTGCCGTCTACTTGCTGATGCAGGTCTTGCGTTGAATGCTGAAAAAAGAGAATTTCGTAAAAAAACAAACCTAAAATTCTTTGGACACATTTTTTCAGAAAAAGGAATGACTCCAGATCCAGCCAAGGTTCAGGCTTTGCAATCTACCTCCCCTCCACAAGATGTAACCATGTTGTGCTATTTTCTTGGTATGGCCAGCAGCTGTTCCAGGTACATCCGTGGCTTTGCCACTGTGAGTGTCCCATTGAGAGACTTAACGAAACGGAATGCTTCATTTCAGTGGTCACAGGAGTCTGATCAAAGTTTCAAGAAAAATAAGCATGCGATTGAAAATGCCACTGTGATGGCTTACTTTGATCCGAAATTGCATATAGAGATTGTTGTGGATGCCAGCCCAATGGACTTGGGCGCAATTCTTGCCGAACATAGTGGACATGCAAACGCATGAAGGCATACTGTAGCGTATCCTAGTCAAAGTTTGTCAAAGACTGAACGAGCTTACTCACAACCTGAGAAAGAAAGCCTAGCTGTTGTGTGGGCTTGAAAAACTTTCATGTGTTTCTGTATGGGAAACATTTTAAGTTTGTTACTGATCACCAAGCATTGCTGACTATCTTTGGCAATCCAAAAGTCAAGATGCCTCCTCGTATTGGGGGCTGATACTGCAAGAGTATGACTACATCCTTGTGCACCGGCTGGGAAAAGATCTAAACCCTGTTGACTACTTTTCTTGAGTGTCCATGTCGTATCAGGGTATTCTTTCCAAATTGGCCGTGGCCTATGTTGACTTTAATGTGAGATTCAGCCCTCCTGCCGCTGTGTCCATGAAGCAAATTAGTGCAGACGGGAATATGCTCATCCTCAAAGACATTATTTTGCATCAATCTTTGAGGACACATGCTCAACCTCTTGATAATGACAGTGAATATCAGAAATTCAAGAATGTGTGTGATAAACTGTCCATTACACAAGAAGGGATTATCTTGTGAGGGTTTAGAATTGTCAACCTGAAAGTCTACAGCAGTAGGTCTTTGAAGTGGCACATGAGGGACACTGTGGAATTGTTGCCACAAAGCGAGCCCTTCAAGTCTGTGTTTGGTTCCCTCATCTTGATGGACGAGTTGCGAGAGAGCTCCAGGCTTGTTATTTATGTAATTGTTTATCTCCCAAAACAACACAGCATCCTTTGAACATGTTGGATCTTCCAAGACATGTCTGGGAGAAAATTGCAATTGACCTCTTTGAATCGCTTTAAAATGGTCATTACCTCATGGTAAGTGTAGATCAGTACTCCCAGTTTCCTATTGTGGAAGACGTCTCGATAATCACTCATGATTGAGTAATTGAAGGACTACTTTCATGCCTCTTCGTGCCTACAGATCTACCCCCATGCTACAACTGGTGAAAGTCTAGCTACCCTGATGTTCGGAAGAGACTTGGATGCCAAGCTGCCCCAGTGGACCACTGAAAGAACAATTGATGCTCCAAAGGTTCGACTCACTGATTCACCTCACAATTCTAGAATGAAGACTTATGCAGACAAGCGTTGATGTGCTTGGGACTTTACGTTTCAGAAAGGAGAAAGTGTCTTTGCCAAGCAGAGTTGGAAACACAAATCTGATGCTCCATTTGATGCCGATCCATTTAAAGTTGTGACTAGTAAGGAACCCATTGTGAATGCTCACCATCCTGGAAAGTCCATTACAAGGGATTCCTCACATTTCAAGCACCTGCCTTGGAGTCTGTTGGCTCCAGACATCCGGAGTGAGACTTTGTCATCAGAGGGCTGGGAGAGCCCCAGAACTGTATCAGTGTCCAGATCACTAGTGCCTGCTGTGGTAGTTTCTCCTGTGTCGCCTCACACATCCAGATCTGGAAGAGTGGCTCAAGAGCCTCAACTACTCACTGAGGAATTATGATGTATATATATGTTTGTACTTTTAAGGGGGAGATGTAGTGTCTTGTTTATTATAGAGTACGGGACCCGTATGGTCCCTAACAAACTCCGTAGTCTAGTGATGTAAGTGATTGAGTGTGGTTAATAAACTTCATGACACAGTATGAGTCAGTTAACGGTTACACTCTAGAGAATAAAGAAGTGTAATACTGAGCTTTGTGTGTGGTGTAATTAATTCACATGCTACCGGGATGGTGGATGCTACAGGCAGGACATTTACCACTTATTTCCAGAGGACCCACATTCAGCAAATTTGTTATTTTAGAAAAATAGTACTAACCTGAAAAAAACATTTGGCTAACTCATTTTTCATGCTACTGCCAATAAGCCATCCAGTAGAGTTGGTTTGTAAAAAAAAATGTAGTTTGAATAAAGTAGCATAACTTGTGCTGTCGCCTCAGTGACACTACACAGATAGCCCAGGACCAGCATTGACTCCTTCAAAGTTCAGTTGGAGATGTCAACAAAGATGCCATTAGTGGCAATTTTCAGCTGGGTTACCACACCATGTTGATATTTGGTGCAGAGCCACCAAAATCAACATTAAAAAGATAGCTGGACCATTTTTTTTTTGGAGGTGAAGGCATAAACTGATTGCTAATATTTGGCCACGGATCTTTTAGTCCACGTTTAATAGTGACAGAGGGCAATAAGAGGCTATGTCCAGAGGTTTCCTGGGTTTGGGTATTAACACTACCAATGCTTTGCACATGGACGCAAGTACCACCTTCCTCTCCAGAGCTTCCTGATAGACTAAGAGTAACATCAGCCATAGTTATTGGAAATGCTTTATAAAGTTCAGCAGGTAGACCATCTCCACTAGGGGCCTTAGCTGCCTTAAGAGAATCCATAGCCTGCAGTACCTCTTGATTGGTTAACAAATCTTCTAGCTCCGTCCGGTCAGGGTCTTCCAGCCGCAATAGCAGTCGCCAGTTGAGGGATGTGGTCATCTCACAAACCAGGACTAATGCAAGCGACAAGTATACCCCGCCCCCGAGGTGCTCCATCAGGGTCGCATTAATGACCTGTTGTATATGAACCTCCCGACCCATTGAGTCTCTAATCGATAAGATAGGCTCCATTTGACGTTCTTGCTTGGCCATCCTGGCCAGTAACTTGTCTGTCCTATCCCCCTCCATATGCAAGTGCTGTCTATAAGACAAGCACACGTTTGTCTAGACGCTCCTAGGAAGAAATAACTTGTTTTGTTTCCCTCCACTCAGGGCATTTTGCCGGTTCTGCAGCAGCATCCCCTCCAGGGTAGCTAACTTTCCTTTCTGTACCTTGAGGTACCTCTCCAGTGTTTGTCAGATACCTGTAGTGGTTGCCATGCCCACTCCTTGAAGCACTAGCTTCATAGTATCCCACTCCATCGCCCTGTGCTGGGTGCTCTCCCAATTAAGGGTAAAATATTCAGTCAGGGCATCAGCTATCACACCTCTATAGACCGGGTTAGTAAGGGACTCTGCCCACATGTGCCACAGTGGACCTCATGGCACTCTTCTGCTCAGAGAGCAAGTCATCAGCAAGGGTGAGTGGTCTGAGATGTAACTGGCCAGGCATGTCATGTCTGTCACTCGCTGCACAGCCTCTACCTGTGTAAAGAAGTAGTCCAATCTGCTGTGTGTGTCAGTGTAGCAGGAATATGTATGGGCCTGTGAGTGTTGGGTTCTCCAGATGTTCACCAACCCCACACCCCTCATCAATTGTCGCAGGACTTTCGTCATATGAGGCTTAGTGTCATGCCGCACAGGGAACCAGTCCATAGCACTGTCCAGCACACAATTACAGTCCCCAGCTACAATCAACTCTGCACCTCCGTCAACACAGCCCCAAAAACGATACCATCATCTCTATAAGGGCCTTTTACACTGACCAGGCAGAGATCATGAGCATCAAATGTGCCATGTAGGATGACATATCTCCCATCCGGGTCCGCACTCACCCCAAGTTTTCAGAAAGGGACACCAGGGGCTATTCAAATAAGGGTCCCTCATGCAAAGCCAGTATAGGAAGTCGCAAATACCTGCTCCTTCCATCGCCTATGGAGTGAAGTCACACAATCGCCCCATAGGTGAGTTTCCTGTAGAAAAGTGATAGATATGTGATAGCGCTTGCGGTAGGCAAGGATTTTATGGCCTTTATCAGGTGTGTTCAGTCCTCTGACATTACACGTAAGGAAACTGTAATCATTCCCCATGACGAGCATATCTCCCTATCCGAGGCAAGAGGGCCCTCCCACTGGGCCAGTGCAGCACTGGTGGCCAAGTCAAAGATGCATGAGCAATAAAGCATTTTCCCTCAACAAAACATCAACACAAAAACAGCAAGAACATTGCCCCAACCACCCCTCCCTGGCCCCTCCCCCAGGCAGAATATGCAGAACCATTTCCAGCTCAACCTACAGCCCGAGGGCCCAGGTCAGCGCCGCACTTCCCACCCTCTGCCCCACAGCTAAAGCACGTGCAAAGTGTAGTACAGGTTGGGAAACCATGTCGCCCCATGTCCTATACAGCCACTCAGCATACCACAAGAGGACAAACCCCCCGCCACCACCCGCCGCAGAGCAATCGAATAGAGCACCTAAAATGCATTACTGAACATTATAACAAGTGTGGCACCCCATGTGCCACATTGTCATCCAGGGAGCAGCCCTGCATGATACTGGAGATCCAAAGTAGCAACATTAACAGGCATACAGCATGTGGATGGATAGGGTGTATACATATCCGTAGTTCTGCAGGACCTTACCAGAACAGTACAGTCTGCCAGGCATCTAAATCTCATCAAAACAAATAGCTCTGAGAGGCCCTACAAGCCTCAGTCCCCAGCCACGGTGTCGGAACCCAAAAACAGAAGAATACAACAAGATCCCCACCTCCCAGTGAATACTGTGTTAGTTGACTCTCATTATTGAAGGAGCTAGCCAGAGTCCGTACTGTCACTTAAAGTGTCAGTCACCAGTCTAATCTGTGAAATGAAACTCAAATCCAGTGATCCCGGCACCTCTGATCTCAATGTGCCATCCGGGCAGACAAAAATTTGGCTTGCAGATGGGGTTTCTTAGTCCTCCGCACGTCCCGGTGTTGTCCTTCTGTTGCGGGCCGAGTGCCGCACTGTGCCCTTCCGAAACTCACGTCGTCCTGAAGTACCAGCACTAAATTTCTGACTGAACATGTTGAGCCATTCAATTACCTCATGTGGGGATTCATAAATGCGTACACGCCCATCATACTGTATGCATAGATTTTGAGGAAACAACAGGCTGTATTTGATGTTACGATCTCTCAGTTAAGAAATTGTTGCAAAACGTCTGGACTTGACATGTGTAGTCGGGGTAAATTAAAATTTGTTCGTCCTCGTAGCGGTGGGCTGCGTGTGCGCACATGTTGGAGGATAGCGTTGCTTTAATTAAGGAGTCGAGAGACGAAGACTCTCAGACCTTCGAGACTCTCGCATTTCTGCATGGTTGAGAGAGCTCACAGGGCGCTCACCTCACCGCAGCACCCAGGGGTGCCCAAGAGTGTAACGGCAGGGCTAACGCCCTGTGTGGCCTCTCCACCATGAAGAAATTTGAGAGTCACAGAGACCTGAGAGTCTTCGTGATCCAGTTCTCCAAGAAGAGCTCCGCCGAGGGGCCCTCCGCACGCTCTGGGAATCCCACCAAGTGGAGTTTGTTATGGCGCAACCAGCCTTCAGCATCCTCCAAGCGTTCCTCAGTGTGTGTGGCATGGCACTTAAGTCCTTAGACCACGGCCTTCAACAGCGTAACTTCTGTCTTAAAGACATCACCCTCGACTGCCGTGGTCCGTTCTGCTACCTTCCGTAAGTCCAAGCACAGATGATTGATCTCAATAGCCATGGAATCCATTTGCCCTTTTAGTGCAATGCTGGAGCCCTGGATCACCGCCAAGATCTCTGCAGTGCTAGAACCCTGTACCGGTGCATCCATGGATGGCTCACTGTCCTGGTGGGCCGATGTAGTCTCCGGCAGTGTCATAGTCTATTTGTCAATTCTGTTGACCTGCGCCAGCTTCATCTCTTTGTTCTTCCCCATGGTCAGTAGCAAGTGGGAATTCTGGACCCTAGTTAGTAGCAAACTTATGCCACTGCACCAATAGCTAGTGTAGACCCGCCAAGATCTACATATAAAGTTCCAAATCCTAGGGGAAGGGCGCACCTGTCGACGTATATGCACAGTGTTCCAGCACGTCAGCCCCTCCAGTCTTTCGGCCAATAGTGCCGCTCCACTTAGTCCGTTCGCGGCACAACAACTCCTCCCGCAACCACCAATCTAATCAAGCCCGGTGCTTCTCACCATGCCAGCAGGGCTGGTCCACTCTCCATGTTACATCCCTGGACCCTTCCAGGGGGGTTCAGCCTCCGTAGACTGCTGCGCATAGCCTGGGGTTAATGTTCACTCTCTGAGGATTTCAGTCAGGCCTCCACGTTCCCTGGCACCACTTCAGGTGCAAAAGCATCCAGTGTGCACTACAAAGCGCCCACGTAATCTCATCAACTATTCGGCATGTGTAGGGGCAGGATGACTAATGATTCAAAGCTCCAGAGCGGGAAAGAAAGGTGTCTATTCAGCCATCTTGGTAAGCCATGCCCCCAATTTATCTGGACCATTATTCCAGTTTCACAAGCAAGTTCAGATAACTGAAGACCCACTGGGCACCTATGGAAAAATGTAGGGTGCAAACTAAACTGCTGAAGCGGCAGATACTTAACAAAGCGCATGCTGGGGTGACAACAGAAATGAAACCACAGCAGACAGGCCCACTCTATCACTGGGTGTTCAGTGAGTAGAAGACGCCTCTTCTGCTCCACCTATCATGTGAGCAAGACTCTTATAATTTGACATTATGTCTCTGTTGTGTGTCAGTGTGATCTTTGTGTCAGAGGCAGAGCTTATCAAAGTGTTTTACCTCTTTATAACATGCATATATATACATGCATACTGAATGTGTCTCAATATAGTACGCTGTTGAGACACTTGTGCAGGGTCTAGCAAAGGTTGCACTACAGCAATCTCTGCTGTAACTCGACTCTGGATTATTATTATTTTTTTATGGTATTTATATTTCATGTTTCCCCAAGGGAAAGGAATCACTTCTTGTGACTCTAGAACAATACAATATCTAGAGTCAAAGATGGGAGTGGGCAGGCCAAGGCAATAGAATAAAGAGCAATAAAGAGACCTTTGTGCATTCCTGACTCAATTCAAGAAGGCACTACTCTTACAGTAAAGTTAAAATAAAAGTTGTTTCATAAAATGTTTGAAGGTATATTTTTATTGTGCATCTTTAAAGCGACCATCCATTGTAGAGGAAATGATTGTTCTTTATCCAGTCCTGTATCGCTAGCAATCATCAACAAAAGACATCACAGAATGTTCCTTTGTTCGATGATGCCTGCTTGGTTTCTAAAGCCTATTTTGGCACCATTAGCCTCTTTATATAGAACTGCACAATGGTTTTGCATCGAATAGAAGTAGCAGGCTCCAATTTGAGCATCAACTGTGGTAAAATGATGCATTGTGTTGTACATCTCAAACCAGTGCTTGAACAGCATGACACAATTGAAGCCGACTTGATGCTTGGCAGGTTCATGGAGCCATAACTATATACACCTGGCAAGAGTTGAAAAACCCACCTAGGTTATCCTTTTTCTCTTCCTACACCAAGAGCACAGACCTGACGGGGCTTAATCTTTCCCATAACTTCAATGTGAAATCATTGTACACTGCATTACCACTCCCTCTCCTGCTGATTCACCATAAGAACTGGATCCTAACCCACAGCAATCAGCACAACCTCATCATCCTATTCGCTGTTGAGCCTGTTCTCATTTGGGCTGCTGTGTCTGCTGGAGCGCAAATTGTTGGGGTGGGGGGATTGTGTGTGTTTGTGAGAGATATATATATGCTTGGGTCTGAGGTCCTTCATCTCCAGCTGTTGTTTTCTGATTCTACATAAAGAGGTGAGACACACATGATAACTTGTTCTGGATTCTTAGCAAAATGGCTGCGGACCCCCCTTTTTTTTAGATTTCGCTTGTGCTTGCAAAATCTGTTGTATTTAAAAAAAAAAAAAAAGTCTTAAAAGTGGCTTAGAATGCACCCCACATCACTTTGCTTACCATTGGCTAGCTCACAAGTGGCTCAACCTGGTTCTCCAGCTCAACAGTCGGCAGCTCTGGCCGTATTATTATTTTTTTTTATATGATACTGGAGATCCAAAGTAGCAACATTAACAGGCATACAGCATGTGGATGGATAGGGTGTATACATATCCGTAGTTCCGCAGGACCTTACCAGAACAGTACAGTCTGCCAGGCATCTAAATCCCATCAAAACAAATAGCTCTGAGAGGCCCTCCATGCCTCAGTCCCCAGCCACGGTGTCGGAACCCAAAAACAGAAGAATACAACAAGATCCCCACCCCCAGTGAATACTGTGTTAGTTGACTCTCGTTATTGAAGGAGCTAGCCAGCGTCCGTACTGTCACTTAAAGTGTCAGTCACCAGTCTAATCTGTGAAATTACACTTAAATCCAGTGATCCCGGCACCTCTGATCTCAATGTGCCATCCGGGCAGACAAAAATTCGACTTGCAGATGGGGTTTCTTAGACCTCCGCACGTCCCGGTGTTGTCCTTCTGTTGCGGGCCGAGTGCCGCACTGTGCCCTTCCGAAACTCACGTCGTCCTGAAGTACCAGCACTAAATTTCCGTCTGAATGTGTTGAGCCATTCAATTACCTCATGTGGGGATTCATAAATGCGCACACGCCCATCATACTGTATGCATAGATTTTGAGGAAACAACAGGCTGTATTTGATGTTACGATCTCTCAGTTAAGAAATTGTTGCAAAACGTCTGGACTTGACATGTGTAGTCGGGGTAAATAAAAATGTGTTCGTCCTCGTAGCGGTGGGCTGCGTGTGCGCACATGTTGGAGGATAGCGTTGCAGTAATTAAGGAGTCGAGAGACGAAGACTCTCAGACCTCCGAGACTCTCGCATTTCTGCATGGTTGAGAGAGCTCACAGGGTGCTCACCTCACCGCAGCACCCAAGGGTGCCCAAGAGTGTAACGGCAGGGCTAACGCCCTGTGTGGCCTCTCCACCATGAAGAAATTTGAGAGTCACAGAGACCTGAGAGTCTTCGTGATCCAGTTCTCCAAGAAGTGCTCCGCCGAGGGGCCCTCCGCACGCTCTGGGAATCCCACCAAGTGGAGTTTGTTATGGCGCAACCAGCCTTCAGCATCCTCCAGGCGTTCCTCAGTGTGTGTGGCATGGCACTTAAGTCCTTAGACCACTGCCTTCAACAACGTAACTTCTGTCTTAAAGACATCACCCCCGACTGCCGTGGTCCGTTCTGCTACCTTCCGTAAGTCCAAGCACAGATGATTGATCTCAATAGCCATGGAATCCATTTGCCCTTTTAGTGCAATGCTGGAGCCCTGGATCACCGCCAAGATCTCTGCAGTGCTAGAACCCTGTACCGGTGCATCCATGGATGGCTCACTGTCCTGGTGGGCCGATGTAGTCTCCGGCAGTGTCATAGTCTATTTGTCAATTCTGTTGACCTGCGCCAGCTTCATCTCTTTGTTCTTCCCCATGGTCAGTAGCAAGTGGGAATTCTGGACCCTAGTTAGTAGCAAACTTATGCCACTGCACCAATAGCTAGTGTAGACCCGCCAAGATCTACATATGAAGTTCCAAATCCTAGGGGAAGGGCGCACCTGTCGACGTATATGCACAGTGTTCCAGCACGTCAGCCCCTCCAGTCTTTCGGCCAATAGTGCCGCTCCACTTGGTCCGTTCGCGGCACAACAACTCCTCCCGCAACCACCAATCTAATCAAGCCCGGTGCTTCTCACCATGCCAGCAGGGCTGGTCCACTCTCCATGTTACATCCCTGGACCCTTCCAGGGGGGTTCAGCCTCCGTAGACTGCTGCACATAGCCTGGGGTTAATGTTCGCTCTCTGAGGATTTCAGTCAGGCCTCCACGTTCCCTGGCGCCACTTCAGGTGCAAAAGCATCCAGTGTGCACTACAAAGCGCCCACGTAATCTCATCAACTATCCGGCATGTGTAGGGGCAGGATGACTAATGATTCAAAGCTCCAGAGCGGGAAAGAAAGGCGTCTATTCAGCCATCTTGGTAAGCCATGCCCCCAATTTATCTGGACCATTATTCCAGTTTCACAAGCAAGTTCAGATAACTGAAGACCCACTGGGCACCTATGGAAAAATGTAGGGTGCATCCTAAACTGCTGAAGCGGCAGATACTTAACAAAGCGCAAGCTGGGGTGACAACAGAAATGAAACCACAGCAGACAGGCCCACTCTATCACTGGGTGTTCAGTGAGTAGAAGACGCCTCTTCTGCTCCGCCTATCATGTGAGCAAGACTCTTATAATTTCTGACATTATGTCTCTGTTGTGTGTCAGTGTGATCTTTGTGTCAGAGGCAGAGCTTATCAAAGTGTTTTACCTCTTTATAACATGCATATATATACATGCATACTGAATGTGTCTCAATATAGTACGCTGTTGAGACACTTGTGCAGGGTCTAGCAAAGGTTGCACTACAGCAATCTCTGCTGTAACTCGACTCTGGATTATTATTATTTTTTTATGGTATTTATATATCATGTTTCCCCAAGGGAAAGGAATCACTTCATGTGACTCTAGAACAATACAATATCTAGAGTCAAAGATGGGAGTGGGCAGGCCAAGGCAATAGAATAAAGAGCAATAAAGAGACCTTTGTGCATTCCTGACTCAATTCAAGAAGGCACTACTCTTACAATAAAGTTAAAATAAAAGTTGTTTCATAAAATGTTTGAAGGTATATTTTTATTGTGCATCTTTAAAGCGACCATCCATTGTTGAGGAAATGATTGTTCTTTATCCAGTCCTGTATCGCTAGCAATCATCAACAAAAGACATCACAGAATGTTCCTTTGTTCGATGATGCCTGCTTGGTTTCTAAAGCCTATTTTGGCACCATTAGCCTCTTTATATAGAACTGCACAATGGTTTTGCATCGAATAGATGTAGCAGGCTCCAATTTGAGCATCAACTGTGGTAAAATGATGCATTGTGTCGTACATCTCAAACCAGTGCTTGAACAGCATGACACAATTGAAGCCGACTTGATGCTTGGCAGGTTCATGGAGCCATAACTATATACACCTGGCAAGAGTTGAAAAACCCACCTAGGTTATCCTTTTTCTCTTCCTACACCAAGAGCACAGACCTGACGGGGCTTAATCTTTCCCATAACTTCAATGTGAAATCATTGTACACTGCATTACCACTCCCTCTCCTGCTGATTCACCATAAGAATTGGATCCTAACCCACAGCAATCAGCACAACCTCATCACCCTATTCGCTGTTGAGCCTGTTCTCATTTGGGCTGCTGTGTCTGCTGGAGCGCAAATTGTTGGGGTGGGGGGATTGTGTGTGTTTGTGAGAGATATATATATGCTTGGGTCTGAGGTCCTTCATCTCCAGCTGTTGTTTTCTGATTCTACATAAAGAGGTGAGACACACATGATAACTTGTTCTGGATTCTTAGCTTTTTTTTAGATTTCGCTTGTGCTTGCGAAATCTGTTGTATTTTTTAAAAAAAATAATCTTAAAAGTGGCTTAGAATGCACCCCACATCACTTTGCTTACCATTGGCTAGCTCACAAGTGGCTCAACCTGGTTCTCCAGCTCAACAGTCGGCAGCTCTGGCCGTATTTTTTTTTTTTTTTATATGATACTGGAGATCCAAAGTAGCAACATTAACAGGCATACAGCTTGTGGATGGATAGGGTGTATACATATCCGTAGTTCCGCAGGACCTTACCAGAACAGTACAGTCTGCCAGGCATCTAAATCCCATCAAAACAATAAGCTCTGAGAGGCCCTCCATGCCTCAGTCCCCAGCCACGGTGTCGGAACCCAAAAACAGAAGAATACAACAAGATCCCCACCTCCCAGTGAATACTGTGTTAGTTGACTATCGTTATTGAAGGAGCTAGCCAGCGTCCGTACTGTCACTTAAAGTGTCAGTCACCAGTGTAATCTGTGAAATGACACTTAAATCCAGTGATCCCGGCACCTCTGATCTCAATGTGCCATCCGGGCAGACAAAAATTCGACTTGCAGATGGGGTTTCTTGGTCCTCCGCACGTTCTGGTGCTGTCCTTCTGTTGGGGGCCGAGTGCCGCACTGTGCCCTTCCGAAACTCACGTCGTCCTGGAGTACCAGCACTAAATTTCTGACTGAACGTGTTGAGCCATTCGATTACCTCATGTGGGGATTCATAAATGTGTACACGCCCATCATACTGTATACGTAGCTTTTGAGGAAACAACAGGCTGTATTTGATGTTACGATCTCTCAGTTAAGAAATTGTTGCGAAACGTCTGGACTTGACATGTGTAGGCGGGGTAAATGAAAATGACACACATGATAACTTGTTCTGGATTCTTAGCAAAATGGCTGAGGACTCCCCTTTTTTTTAGATTTCGCATGTGCTTGCGAAATCTGTTGTATTTAAAAAAAAAAAATCTTAAAAGTGGCTTAGAATGCACCCCACATCACTTTGCTTACCATTGGCTAGCTCACAAGTGGCTCAACCTGGTTCTCCAGCTCAAAAGTCGGCAGCTCTGGCTGTATTCTTTTTTTTTTTATAGCTCTCAAATTTGGCTGAATGCTACCAAAGCCCTGATCACATTACGTCTTTTTTAGTTGAGCCTAGGCAATGCATGCGCTGCTCTGCGAGGCATGCTGTGTCTGAAATAGGGACTTCTAGAACCTCCCATCTTTTCCATTGGCTCCTGTTCCTGCCCTTTATAAATGGCTGCTTTTGTTTGGTCTGTATGCATAATTAGTCCCGCCTTTAGGTCTTTCCGATCCTCCCAGGAGCCTGCCCCTGTTATGTGAGCTTACTCTTTATTTTATTTTCAGTTCGTTTGGGTGCACTCTTTTATTTATTGTTTGCCTCAGCTTGTGTAATCAGCAAGGCACACTCATGTTTCCCATGGCATTTGCATTTTGTTAAAATGTGGGCTTTTGTTTCTGTAAGCACGTTAGCCTGATCCTGTACCATTGATAATGTGCTGCATGGCAAAATGCATTTGGGCGAAAGAGGGGGTACAGCACAGACCACAACCAGCTTGTTAGTGTGAAAAAGGCAGCTTTATTGAAGACAGGTGCACCTTACAAACAAATTCCTTGGCCTGTGCCGTACAAAACTAAACCTCACTAAATATTTTCCTCCTACCTTACCCCCCACCCCCTCCCCTAAAGTTTTCCCTTTGCAACCATTTATAAAACCCCAAAAACTTGCAACTTCTTAACCTTTCCTAATCTAGCTATCTATGTAACCTTCCTATGCTACTTCCCCTTCCTGCGTGCTCCCGGAGTGACCTTTCCCAACCAATAAACTGTAACTGTAAACAGATCTACCAACTACAACCCAGGAAAAAACGCCACTCAGAAAATTCTGGCCCCCAGACTTTTCTGACCCCCCCAACTAGGGACCCTGACGCCTCGGATATCTACGTATGTCCAATGCCCTGTCCAAAACCTCTTTAATCTGAATGATATACAATTCCAATCCGTAACGGGACAAGTGCACCCCATCTTCCCTAAAAAAATAGACAGCCGCATAACGCAATTCCGGATGTTCTACTCTCCCAATACCTTCCTTGTCACAAAACATACGCATGTCCCGGTTGATCTTTCTCCTCGCCTTATCTATCGCCGCTGGCCGCTCCGCCCCCCTCCAATGCCTCCTTGGAATAAACTCTGACCAAATCACATGACAACCCGACCACTGCTGCTTAATCTCCAAAAGATCCCTCTTCATTTGCTTCAGCAGTGCCAAACCTTTACACTGCACCAGATCATTCTCCCCTAGGTGAATAATCAAAACGTCTGGACAAATCCCACCTCTGATCGACCTGTTCAATGTTGGAAACAACTCGTGCCATCTCATGCCCCCTTTACCCTGCCAGTGACACCTAAACAACTGAGATTCCAAACCCAAATTCAAACTGTTCCCTTTTGCATATTCGTAGCGTTCTGCCCTTTTGACAAAAGAGTGTCCTATGATGAGGATGGACAATTCCGCCGCAGCAGGCCCCGCCACTGCACCTGCAAAGACACATATATGAGGAAAGAAATGAACATCATGCATCCCCCCCCAATACCCCGCAGCCGGATGTAGGTCTTAAAACAATCCGATTTCCAACGCCCCAAGCGCATTAGGTCTTCCCTCCCCCACCCTCTCTTAGCTGCGTCTGTGGCCGCTCCGATGCGGAAAGAATGGGTTCCAAACTGTCCCGGTTGTACCCCCAAGCATTGGAGGGCTCGCCTCAAGACCCAAAGCAGCTGAGACGCCGACACTCTGCCTCCCTCCTTCCGCTGGAAAACCTCCCCGTCAGCCCGCACCAACCCCCCAGCCTGGGTCCCCCCCCCCAGGCCGCGGGGCACACTGTCTTGTCTACCACCGGTCCCATGACCACCCACGTCCCCACTCCCCGCTGGTCCGTCTTAGAACGCCTGAGCCGTACTGCTACTGCGTCCGCCCACAACTCAACTTCCCCCCACCGCACCCCTCGTGCCCCCCTCACACCCAGCAGTTCCGACACCCGAAAGGCCCCGAAGCACATCCACGACATTAACGTGGAGAACAAAACTGCTTCTTCTGCATTACAGCATATCTGCGGCATAAGCCGTATTAAGCCGGCCAACATACTGACCGACAGTGGCCTCCTCTGCTGAGGTCTCCTACCCTTCTCGCGTGCCCAGCCTTCCAGTAATCACGTGCCCAATTCCCCGACCGAAGGCGCGTAACCCCACCACAATTTCCCCATGAAGGCTATGGCCGACAACTTGCCCGCTATCGTCACCCTGGACAAACCTTTGTCAATCATGGACAAAATGAATTGCACTACCTGTTCCTCTCTTGCCCCAGTACTGCCCTCGGCGCGTCGCGCCGTTGTCAAGGAATTCCCACCAAGCCGGTTCGTATGCCTTCCAAGTGGATGAGGCCACCGACCCTCTTACCAATTGAACGACCCTTTGTCTCCTACAGACCACATCCCCGCTGGCACCGGCGCCCTGCCCTCTTCCGCCTCCGTGGCTAGCCCATGGAACCTCTGCCACTGTGAACGAGACAAAGCGTCCGCAATGACATTGTCCGCACCCGGCACGTGTCTGGCTTGAAGCAAAATATCATGCTCCAAACAACGCAGCACAAAAACCCTCAACAACTTAAGCACTTGAGCTTCTCTGGCTGACTGCCTGTTCACAACCTGAACTACCGCCATATTGTCCACCTTGAAGATCACCTTCTTGTGCGCCAAATCCCGAGCCCATACTGTCACAGCCACCACCAGTGGAAAGAGCTCCAGAAAGGCAATACTCCTCCCTCCATTCTTCCAATGTGTTGGCCATTCTTCCGCGCACCACCTCCCTTGCCAGTAGAGTCCAAAACCTCCCGCCCCTGCCGCGTCTGAGGATATGGTGACATCCCATTCCCATTCTTGTGGGGGTGTCATGGGAATGCTGTTAAAATGCTCCAGAAAGGTCCACCACATGCGCAGGTCCTCTTTAGTGCCTGCCGACAGGCGCGTATGATGGTGCGGTAGTGTCAAACCGGCCAAAGACAACCCCAACCGTCTGCAAAATGTGCGCCCTGTTCGTACCGCCCTGCATGCAAAATTCAGGTGTCCTAGCAGAACCTGTACCTCCCGTACCGTCACTTTCTTTTTTGCCAGCAAGCTGTCAATCAACAGCAGCATATGCACTTTCTTGTCCCTCGGCAAACGGGCTTCCATTGCCACTGAATCCAGTTCAATACCAAGAAATGACAACACTGTACTGGGACCCTGTGTCTTCTCTGGTGCCAGGGGCACACCCAGGTAGCCCATGAGCTCTTTAAAACTAGCCAGCTGCTGCTGACAGTCCGCAGAACCGGGCAGTCCCACCAGGAAAAAGTCATCCAGGTATTGTGTCACCGCCGTTTTCCCGGTGTGCCATGAAAAAGCCCACTGCAGGAAGGTACTGAAACGCTCAAACAAGGCACAAGATATTGAACAGCCCATTGGCAGGGCTTTGTCCACGTAAATGGACCCTTCGAACTGGATACCCAGCAATTGGTAGTCCTCCGGGTGTACTGGGAGCAACCGAAATGCCGACTTTATGTTGCATTTCGCCATGAGGGCGCCCGTCCCCACCGTCGCGACCAAATGCCGCGCCACGTCCACCGATGAGTAGGATACCGACGACAGCTCGGCTGCAATGAAATCATTAACCGACGCCCCCTCAGGCCAGGACAAGTGTTGAATCAACCTGTATTGCCCCGGTTCCTTCTTTGGTACCACGCCGATTGGGGAAATGATCAGGTCCCTAATGGGGCTAGTCCTGAAAGGACCTGCCATACGCCCTTCCTGGACTTCTTTGAGCAATTTGTCCCGCACGACCGACCCGTGCGTTTTAGCGGATTTCAAATTCTCAGCCCATCTAGCGGTCCTTGGACCCTCATAGCCCAAACGGAACCCCTCCTGAAAACCCCGTTGCAACAGCACTGCGTCATCGGTCCGTGGATATGACGCCAAAAATTCCTCCAGACAGCCCTGCTTAATGGGAGTATGAGCCTTTGCCCAAATTCCCCTGTCCACCCCTTCCGCCCCTACCCCCTGTTGGTTGCTGCCCTGCCTGTGTGGCCTGCTGGCCCCGTCCACTGCCTCCCGTCCCCCAGCACTGCACCACAGGATGCCCTCCTGCACACTTCGAGCATTCGTGCCGGAACTTGCAGTATTGCCTTGCGCACGTGCCCTTGTTAAAGTCCCAGCACGCTCCCACTGTGCCTCCGGTGCTGTGCCCTGCGGGCCCCACCCCCCGGCGGGTGGGGCGGTTCGGAAAGGGGCGAGGCGCGAGAGGGAGACCGCTCGCCGTGTATATCGTTTTCCCGAACTTGGCCCCCCCATGGTTTGCTGGTATAGGTCCGAGTCTATCTCCCCCCATTTAGCCTCCGGATCCCAGGCCAACCGCGCCCGAAACTCCTCATCATAATGCGACCACGCGTACCCGCCGTACGTGACCTGTGCCCGCCTAATCACGTCCATGTATTTGAACAATGCCACGGAACTATCGGGGTACTTCTCGCAGTACACACTGGAAAAAATCAGAAAAGCCGTCGACCAATTTTCAATGGTCATGGGCACCCTCGACCTCTTGGCCAGCTCTATCTCCTCTTCTTTGGACCCTTCTTTCGCTGAAAGCTCTCTATGTAACAGCTTCAGCATGTCGACATATTCGCCCTTCCATATTTTCTCTTTGGTGGCCAACGTCAGGTGAGCCCCCAAAGGCTTAGTGATTCCCATGTACGGCAACTTTTTAACCGGAATGTCGTGACTCTCTTTAACTCCCTCCTTTGACACGTCCCCGTCGCCTTTTTCCCCCGCCGAGGCCACCCCCGAGGACCCCGCCACTTGCCCATCTGAGGAGCCGGGTGCCGCAGTCCCTTCGCTCGTACCCCCCTTGTCGTGGCGACTCCGTCCCCACACCCGTGTCCTTCACATACGCCCCCTTCCTCAAGCGCACCTCTCCCTCCTCCCCCCCGAGCATCCGTGCCCACCGACACCATGGCCTGCGGTTCCGCACCTGATGACCCCTTTTCTACCCTCTTCTCCGCCCGCCAGCCCCCCTCCCCCCGCGTGTGCTCCTGTGCCTTACCTGGCGTCAAGGTCGGCGTCCTGACCGGATCCCGCCGCCTAACCAGTCATGAAGGGGGGGCTGCCACGCTATCCACTGTGTTCCGCCTGGCTGGACCGCACTGTAAAAGACTAGACACGTCATTATTTACATCCCCCCTCCCTTCAACCTGTCGGTCCCTGCCTTCCACAATCTCCCCCTCTTCAATGCTCTCTTCGTCATAGTCCAACAACAATGGGCCGTCCACCTCGGACTCCAGCCCAGACACCCATGCACGTTCCCTGTCTGCGCGGCTTGGCAATGGGCCGCCCTCCATGGGCTCCAGCCTGCTCAAGCCTGCTCGCTCCCTGCAAGAGCGTAGTAGCTCCCCTAAATCAATGCTCCCTTTCCACTGCCCTGCGCGCGTGGTCTTTGGGTCCCACGATGTGCCACATGAAACCTGAGACTGTCCCCTTGGGGACGCATCGACCCACCGGGGTGGGGACGCCGGGGACCGGTCGCCCCTCCTCCTGTACACCACCTCCTGTGTGTCCCTCGTTGGAGCGCGGCTTCCCACAGAAGGCAGAGCCGGCCCATCCTCTCGGTGGGGTGGAGCCGCATGCAACTCTCCCGAGTACCTCGCCTGCCGTCCCTGCCAAAAAGAAGTGGAGTCCGACATGCCGGGGTTAGACCTGCCCCCTGACCCCACAAAACCAGAGTCCCCGAACCAACGACCATCCTCCACCCGCCTAGGGGCCGACGCACCAGAGGAATGCCCCCCCGCCGCGCTGGTGTGCCCCCGTGCCCACGACACGACCCCCTGCCCGGGGCGCTCCAAACCCTCTCCCCCAGGAACCCCACACCATCCCCCTCCCCGTCGCTCCACTCCAAAGACTCCACCACCCTCCTGCCCGCGCCGCCTTCCCAAGACCAGCTGGCCAGAGACGAGCCCCCTTGCTCCCCAACCTCCCCCTGCACCCCTCCCTGTCCCCGGGGACCCCCTACACCACCCGTTCCAGCCCTCTGGGGCCCGTTCCAGCCATCCCCCTATCTCCAGGGATGGCATCGGTCCCCATCGCGGCCCCCCAGTCCCCGCCACCTCCCGGGCCCCGACCAGTCCCTCCCCAACCCCCTCCCCACTACCCGACCTGCCGCTGAGCCCCTGCCTGGTCTCTTTTGGCCACGCACCCCCCTACCACCTGCCCGGCAACCCTCCCCCAGGCACCTCCACTGTCCTATTGGCCCCCGCCGATGCCCGGGCCCCTCCTGCAGGCCCCGCACGCCCCCTCTACATCTGCTACCCCCCCTGCATTGTCCTCCTCTTCGCCGCTCTCCACTAATAGGGGGGAGGCCCTGCCGCTGCCCAAGGTAATGGGGGCGCCCCCCCACTGTCTTTCCTCTTCCCCGCCTTCCGCGTCACCAATGGGGCCCCCCAGCCGAAATTCGAGCGCTGGCCGCGTTGCCGCGACCCGCCCCCACCACGTGCTTTCTTGACGCGCAGGGCCGCCTTAGCAATGCGGCCGCGCCCCCCTGTCTCGCTCCCACGTTTGCGGGCCTGCGGCGGCGAGCATGCTAGAACCGCCGCCGCGACCCCGCTCGCTGCTCTCCGGGGATGCTTTACCTCAATCGCGGGCCGCAGCATATCCGTGCGGCCCGCTTCTGCCAGGAGGCGGAGCGCCTCCATCACGCGCGGATCCTCCGCCATGCCCCCAGATGTACCGGTACCAGCCGCACTCCCAGAAGCTGCCTGAGCACACAGTCCGGGCGCTCGTAGGCCGCCGACGACTCCTCACCGCCCCGCTGTCACCGCAACGCACCACAGGCCACACGTGGACCCCAGATGTCACGCACAGGGACCCTACGCGACGCTCTCCGGGTGGGGGCATTGGCGTGCCCGTTTCGGGCAGCCCCCACCCTAAAATAGATGGTGCAAAAAAAAATCCCTGGCGTTTAGTGGGCTTTCTGCCCCCCCGGGGGGGCAGATTGGGGGCTACTGCCCCATCTGCCCCCCAGGGGGGGCAGAAAGACTGAATTGTGCCCATTTCTTTATGGGGGGAGCGAAGGCCCTTGCCCAAGGGGCCGCTCCCCCCTCCCTGGTGTCTAGTGGGTGGATCCCTGCTTGGGGATCGCCCTCCTGGGGCGATCCCCAAGCAGGGATCCACTGGGGAGGGGTACCATTGGAAAGGGGAGATTCCACCCCTTTCCAATGATACCTCTCCCGTCTTTCTATGTGCCCAGGGGGCTGAGATAGCCCCCTGAGCACATAGAAAGTGAAACTGAAATGAGCCTAAAGGCTCATTTCAGTTTGATTTCTGTGCAATGACGACAGCGCGACGTGCGCGCTGATCGTCATGGCACAGAAACCAGGGAGGAGGCCTCGGGAGCTGGGAAGCTCTTCCCCAGCTCCCAAGGTCACAGGGGAGAAATAGAAATCCCTCTGCTGTCTGCAGCAGAGCGATTTCGTGCCCCTAGCGTCATGACAGAATGGTTCCGTCATGAGCACAGGGGCACCGATGCTCATGACGGAACCATTCCGTCATGAGCATCGAAGGGGTTAAGCAGAGGAGAGAGTCCCGGGCAAGCGCTAGAATGCTGAGGTCGGATGTCCGAGCTGAGCTGCAGGAGCCTGGAAAGCGTGGCATGCTCGGCTCGCATTTTGCAGTGTAAATCAAGTAGTTAAAGTGCGGCGCTTGTAAATCGGGCGCCGCAAGAGCCTTCAAAGTGCTGGAAGTGAAGTTGCGATTTGAAAAAAGTAATCAGCCATGCAGTGCATTATAATATGCGTTTAGAATGGGGCAAATGTGCATCCACAAACAAATGCCCACTAGGGCTTTGGGGGGGGTGGCCGACCATCGGGAGGCCTGCCCCTCCCGGGGGATTTTGGGCCGGAGTGAAGCCAGAGCCCAATTGGGCTTGTTGGGCTGCATTTGGGCTATGGTTGGGCTTGGGGGCTATTTAGCCGGACATTTTGTGTCACTGGCCACCATTTCGGTGGTAGTGACACGACAGCCGGCTGGGAGTAGGGCTGGGGAATTTTTTTTTAATATATTTGGTGCATTGCGCTATAATTGTACTTACTGGGGACCACCACCATTACAGCCTTTCTGCCCCCCCTGGGGGGCAGAAAGCCTACTTGACGCCAGGGATTTTTTTCCACGCAATTTTTTTTAGGGTGGGGCTGCCCGAAACAGGCACGCCAATGCCCCCACCCCCCGCCACCATTACAGCCTTTCTGCCCCCCGGGGGGGCAAAAAGCCCACTAGACGCCAGGGATATTTTGGGGCAAATCTGAATTAGGGTGGGGGTGCCCAAAATGGGCATGCCAATGCCCCCACCCCTCCCCCACAAAAGTTACAGCCTTTCTGCCCCCCCTGGGGGGCAGATGGGGGCATTAGCCTCCAATCTTCCCCCCGGGGGGGCAGAAAGCCCAGTAGACGCCAGGGATTTTTTTGGGCAAATTTTAATTAGGGTGGGGGCATTGGCATGCCCTTTTTGGGCAGCCCCCACCCTAATTAAAATTTGTCCAAAAAACTCCCTGGCGTCTAGTAGGCTTTCTGCCCCCCCCTGGGGGGCAGATGGGGGCATTAGCCCCCAATCTGCACCCTCGGGGGGGCAAAAAGCCCACTAGTCACCAGGGATTTTTTTGGGGCAAATTTGAACTAGGGTGGGTGCTGCCCAAAACGTGCATGCCCATGCCCCCACCCCCTCTCCCGCAAAAATTACAGCCTTCCTGCCCCCCCGGGGGGCAAAAAGCCCACTAGACGCCAGGGATTTTTTTTGGCAAATTTTAATTAGGGTGGGGGCTGCCCAAAACGGGCATGCCAATGCCCCTACCCCCCACCCGCAACAATTACAGCCTTTCTGCCCCCCCTGGGGGGAATATGGGGCAGTAGCCCCCAATCTGCCCCCCCCCGGGGGGGCAAAAAGCCCACTAGACGCCAACGATTACGCTGGCTTTTTTATGTGTGGGGTGGGGGCTGCCCAGAATGGGCATACCAATGCCCCTACCCCCCAAAGAAATAGCCACAGTGTTTCTGCCCCCCTTGGGGGCATATCATGGCAACCCCACCCCCCGATATCCCCCCCCAGGGCGGCAGAAAGCCGACTAGGCACGGATTTCATTTTAGCAATATGACTACCTGTGAATTTTGGGCCCTAGCGCAGCCAGCACATAGGGAAACCTAGCAAACCTGTACATTTTTGAAAACTAGACACCCAGGGGAATCCAGGATAGGGTGACTTGACTGGCTCTCACCAGGTTCTGTTACCCAGAATCCCTTGCGAACCTCAAAATGTGTATAAAAAAACACATTTTCCTCACATTTCTGTGGTGGAAAGTTCTGGAATCTGTGTGGATCCACAAAATTCCACTCACCCCGCATTCCCCAAAGTCTTCCGAGAAAAATGGTACCTCACTTGTGTGGGTGGGTCAAGTACCCGCGACAGGCAAGGGCCCAAAACCTAGTGAGGCGACATCAAAATTACCTATCACACACCAACCTGGTTTTGCACGGGGGGTTACCTGGGTTTTTGGCCCCGGGGTCGGCGGCTATCTAGGGAAACCTACCAAACCCACACATTTCGGAAAACTAGACACCCGGGGGATTCCAGGGAGGTATGGCTTGCGTGGATCCCCCAACGTTTTCTTACCCAGAATCCCCTGCAAACCTCAAATTTAGCTGAAACAAATCACTTTTTCCACACATTTTTGTGTGGGAAAGTTGTGGCATCACTGGGCTGACACAAATTTCCTACCACCCAGTGTTCCCCCAGGTCTCCCGATAAAAATGGTGCCTCACTCGTGTGGGAGGCACAAGTACCCGCGACAGGCAAAGGCCAAAAACGTATTGAGGCGACATCAAAATTGCATATCACAAAACGACCTGGTTTTGCAAGGGGGGTCACCTGGGTTTTTGGCTCGTGCTCGGCGGCCACCTAGGGAAACCTACCAAACCCACACATTTCTGAAAAGTAGACACCCGGGGGATTCCAGGGAGGTATGGCTTGCGTGGATCCCCCAACGTTTTCTTACCCAGAATCCCCTGCAAACCTGAAATTTAGTTGAAAAAATCACTTTTTTCACACATTTTTGTGTGGGAAAGTTGTGGCATCACCGGGCTGACACAAATTTGATACCAACCAGTATTCCCCCAGGTCTCCCGATAAAAATGGTGCCTCACTCGTGTGGGAGGCCCAAGTACCCGTGACAGGCAAGGGCCCAAAACGTATTGAGGCGACATCAAAATTGCCTATCACAAAACGACCTGGTTTTGCAAGGGTGGTCCCATGACTTTTTGGCCCAGGGCTCGGCGCCCACCTAGGGAAACCTACCAAACCCACACATCTCTGAAAACTAGACACCTGGGGAATTCCAGGGAGGTATGGCTTGCGTGGATCCCTCAACGTTTTCTTACCCAGAATCCCCAGCAAACCTGAAATTTAGCTGAAGAAATCACTTTTTTCACACATTTTTGTGTGGAAAAGTTGTGGCATCACCGGGCTGACACAAATTTCCTACCACCCAGCGTTCCCCTAGGTCTCCCGATAAAAATGGTGCCTCACTCGTGTGGGGGGCCCAAGTACCCGTGACAGGCAAGGGCCCAAAACGTATTGAGGCGTCATCAAAATTGACTATCACAAAACGACCTGGTTTTGCAAGGGGGGTACCATGACTTTTTGGCCCGGGGCTCGGCGGCCACCTAGGGAAACCTACCAAACCCACACATTTCTGAAAACTAGACACCCGGGGGATTCCAGGGAGGTATGGCTTGCGTGGATCCCCCAACATTTTCTTACCCAGAATCCCCTGCAAACCTGAAATTTAGCTGAAACAAATCACTTTTTTCACACATTTTTGTGTAAGAAAGTTGTGGCATCACTGGGCTGACACAAATTTCCTACCACCCAGCGTTCCCCTATGTCTCCCGATAAAAATTGTGCCTCACTCGGGTGGGAAGCCCAAGTACCCGCGACAGGCAAGGGCCCAAAACGTATTGTGGCGACATCAAAATTGCCTATCACAAAACGATCTTGTTTTGCAAGGGGGGTCCCATGACTTTTTGGCCCGGGGCTCGGCGGCCACCTAGGGTAACCTAGCAAACCCAGACATTTCTGAAAACTAGACACCCGGGGGATTCCAGGGAGGTATGGCTTGCGTGGATCCCCCAACATTTTCTTACCCAGAATCCCCTGCAAACCTGAAATTTTGCTGAAAAAATCACTTTTTCACACATTTTTGTGTGGGAAAGTTGTGGCATCACTGGGCTGACACAAATTTCCTACCACCGAGCGTTCCCCCAGGTCTCCCGATAAAAATGGTGCCTCACTTGGGTGGGAGGCCCAAGTACCCGCGACAGGCAAGGTCCCAAAACGTATTGAGGCGACATCAAAATTGCCTATCACAAAACGACCTGGTTTTGCAAGGGGGGTCCCATGACTTTTTGGCCCGGGGCTCGGCGGCCACCTAGGGAAACCTACCAAACCCACACATTTCTGAAAACTAGACACCCGGGGGATTCGAGGGAGGTATGGCTTGCGTGGATCCCCCAACGTTTTCTTACCCAGACTCCCCTGCAAACCTGAAATTTTGCTGAAAAAATCACTTTTTTCACACATTTGTGTGTGGGAAAGTTGTGGCATCACCGGGCTGACACAAATTTCCTACCACCCAGCGTTTGCCCAGGTCTCCCGATAAAAATGGTGCCTCACTCGGGTGGGAGGCCCAAGAACCCGTGACAGGCAAGGGCCCAAAACGTATTTAGGCGACATCAAAATTGCCTATCACAAAATGTTTTGGGCCCTTGCCTGTCGCGGGTACTTGGGCCTCCCACCCGAGTGAGGCACCATTTTTATCGGGAGACCTGGGGGAACGCTCGGTGGTAGGAAATTTGTGTCAGTCCGGTGATGCCACAACTTTCCCACACACAAATGTGTGAAAAAAGTGATTTTTTCCAGCAAAATATCAGGTTTGCAGGGTATTCTGGGTAAGTAAATGTTGGGGGATCCACGCAAGCCATACATCCCTGGAATCCCCCGGGTGTCAAGTTTTCAGAAATGTGTGGGTTTGGTAGGTTTCCCTAGGTGGCCGCCGAGCCCCGGGCCAATAAGTCATGGGACCCCCCTTGCAAAACCAGGTCATTTTGTGATAGGCAATTTTGATGTTGCCTCAAAACGTTTTGGGACCTTGCCTGTCGCGGGTACTTGGGCCTCCCACCCGAGTGAGGCACCATTTTTATCGGGAGATCTGGGAACGCTGGGTGGTAGGAAATTTGTGTCAGCCCGGTGATGCCACAACTTTCCCACACACGAATATGTGAAAAAAGTGATTTTTTTCAGCAAAATTTCAGGTTTGCAGGGGATTCTGGGTAAGAAAACGTTGGGGGATCCACACAAGCCATACCTCCCTGGAATCCCCCGGGTGTCTACTTTTCAGAAATGTGTGGGTTTGGAAGGTTTCCCTAGGTGGCCGCCGAGCCCGGGCCAAAAAGTCATGGGACCCCCTTGCAAAACCAGGTTGTTTTGTGATAGGCAATTTTGATGTCGCCTCAATATGTTTTGGGCCCCTGCCTGTCGCGGGTACTTGGGCCTCCCACCCGAGTGAGGCACCATTTTTATCGGGAGACCTGGGGGAACGCTGGGTGGTAGGAAATTTGTGTCAGCCCGGTGATGCCACAACTTTCCCACACACAAATGTGTGAAAAAAAGTGATTTTTACAGCAAAAGTTCAGGTTTGCAGGGGATCCTGGGTAAGAAAACGTTGGGGGATCCACGCAAGCCATACCTCCCTGGAATCCCCGGGTGTCTAGTTTTCATAAATGTGTGGGTTTGGTAGGTTTCCCTAGGTGGCCGCCGAGCCCGGGCCAAAAGTCATGGGACCCCCCATGCAAAACCAGGTCATTTTGTGATAGGCAATTTTGTTGTCGCCTCAATACGTTTTGGGCCCTTGCCTGTTGCGGGTACTTGGGCCTCCCACCCGAGTGAGGCACCATTTTTATCGGGAGACCTGAGCGAACGCTGGGTGGTAGGAAATTTGTGTCAGCCCGGTGATGCCACAACTTTCCTACACACAAATGTGTGAAAAAGTGATTTTTCAGCACAATTTCAGGTTTGCAGGGGATTCTGGGTAAGAAAACGTTGGGGATCCACGCAAGCCATACCTCCTGGAATCCCCGGGTGTCTAGTTTTCAGAAATGTGTGGGTTTGGTAGGTTTCCCTAGGTGGCCGCCGAGCCCCGGGCCAAAAGTCATGGGACCCCCTTGCAAAACCAGGTCGTTTTGTGATAGGCAATTTTGATGTCGCCTCAATGCGTTTTGGGCCTTTGCCTGTCGCGGGTACTTGGGCCTCCCACCAGAGTGAGGCACCATTTTTATCGGGAGACCTGGGGGAACGCTGGGTGGTAGGAAATTTGTGTCAGCCCGGTGATGCCACAACTTTCCCACACAAAATGTGTGAAAAAAGTGATTTTTCAGCAAAATTTCAGGTTTGCAGGGGATTCTGGGTAAGAAACGTTGGGGGATCCACGCAAGCCATACCTCACTGGAATCCCCCGGGTGTCTACTTTTCAGAAATGTGTGGGTTTGGTACGTTTTCCTAGGTGCCGGCAGAGCTAGGGTTCAAAACCTACAGCTAGGCACTTTGCAAAAAAAGGGTCATTTTTCACTGTGAAAATGTGGTGTGTCCACGTTGCGTTTTGCGCTGTGTCCTTTCGCGGGCACTAGGCCTACCTACACAAGTGAGGTACCATTTTTCTCGGAAGACTTTGGGGAACGCGGGGTGGGTGGAATTTTGTGGATCCACACAGATTCCAGAACTTTCCACCACAGAAAAGTGAGGAAAATTTGTTTTTTTTGACAATTATTTAGCTTTGCAAGGGATTCTGGGTAACAGAACCTGGTGAGAGCCAGTCAAGTCACCCCATCCTGGATTCCCCTGGGTGTCTAGGTTTCAAAAATGTATAGGTTTGCTAGGTTTCCCTAGTTGCCGGCAGAGCTAGGGTTCAAAAACTACAGCTAGGCACTTTGCAAAAAAAGGGTCATTTTTCACTGTGAAAATGTGGTGTGTCCACGTTGCGTTTTGCGCTGTTTCCTGTCGCGGGCACTAGGCCTACCCACACAAGTGAGGTACCATTTTTCTCGGAAGACTTTGGGGAATGCGGGGTGGGTGGAATTTTGTGGATCCACGCAGATTCCAGAACTTTCTACCACAGAAAAGTGAGGAAAATGTGTTTTTTTTGACAATTTTTTAGGTTTGCAAGGAAGTCTGGGTACCAGAACCTGGTCAGAGCCAATCAAGTCACCCCATCATAGATTCCCCTGGGTGTCTAGTTTTCAAAAATGTATAGGTTTGCTAGGTTTCCCTTGGTGCCGGCAGAGCTAGGGTTAAAAAACTACAGCTAGGCACTTTGCAAAAAAAGGGTCATTTTTCACTGTGAAAATGTGGTGTGTCTACGTTGAGTTTTGCGCTGTTTCCTGTCGCGGGCACTAGGCCTACCCACACAAGTGAGGTACCATTTTTCTCGGAAGACTTTGGGGAACGCGGGGTGGGTGGAATTTTGTGTATGCACGCAGATTCCAGAACTTTCCACAACAGAAAAGTGAGGAAAATGTGGTTTTTTTGACAATTGTTTAGGTTTGCAAGGGATTCTGGGTACCAGAACCTGATGAGAGCAAGTCAAGTCACCCCATCCTGGATTCCCCTGGGTGTCTAGTTTTCAAAAATGTATAGGTTTGCTAGGTTTCCCTAGTTGCCGGCAGAGCTAGGGTTCAAAAACTACAGCTAGGCACTTTGCAAAAAAAGGGTCATTTTTCACTGTGAAAATGTGGTGTGTCCACGTTGCGTTTTGCGCTGTTTCCTGTCGCGGGCACTAGGCCTACCCACACAAGTGAGGTACCATTTTTCTCTGAAGACTTTGGGGAATGCGGGGTGGGTGGAATTTTGTGGATCCACGCAGATTCCAGAACTTTCTACCACAGAAAAGTGAGGAAAATGTGTTTTTTTTGACAATTTTTTAGGTTTGCAAGGGATTCTGGGTACCAGAACCTGGTCAGAGCCAATTAAGTCACCCCATCATAGATTCCCCTGGGTGTCTAGTTTTCACAAATGTATAGGTTTGCTAGGTTTCCCTAGGTGCCGGCAGAGCTAGGGTTCAAAAACTACAGCTAGGCACTTTGCAAAAAAAGGGTCATTTTTCACTGTGAAAATGTGGTGTGTCCACGTTGCGTTTTGCGCTGTTTCCTGTCGCGGGCACTAGGCCTACCCACACAAGTGAGGTACCATTTTTCTCGGAAGACTTTGGGAAACGCGGGGTGGGTGGAATTTTGTGGATCCACGCAGATTCCAGAACTTTCCACCACAGAAAAGTGAGGAAAATTTGGTTTTTTTGACAATTGTTTAGGTTTGCAAGGGATTCTGGGTACCAGAACCTGATGAGAGCCAGTCAAGTCACCCCATCCTGGATTCCCCTGGGTGTCTAGTTTTCAAAAATGTATAGGTTTGCTAGGTTTCCCTAGGTGCCGGCAGAGCTAGGGTTCAAAAACTACAGCTAGGCACTTTGCAAAAAAAGGGTCATTTTTCACTGTGAAAATGTGGTGTGTCCACGTTGCGTTTTGCGCTGTTTCCTGTCGCGGGCACTAGGCCTACCCACACAAGTGAGGTACCATTTTTCTCGGAAGACTTTGGGGAACGCGGGGTGGGTGGAATTTTGTGGATCCACGCAGATTCCAGAACTTTCCACCACAGAAAAGTGAGGAAAATGTGTTTCTTTTGACAATTTTTTAGGTTTGCAAGGGATTCTGGGTACCAGAACCTGGTGAGATCCAGTCAATTCACCCCATCCTGGATTCCCCTGGGTGTCTAGTTTTCAAAAATGTATAGGTTTGCTTGGTTTCCCTAGGTGCCGGCAGAGCTAGGGTTCAAAAACTATAGCTAGGCACTTTGCAAAAAAAGGGTCATTTTTCACTGTGAAAATGTGGTGTGTCCACGTTGTGTTTTGGGCCGTTTCCTGTCGCGGGCACTAGGCCTACCCACACAAGTGGGGTACTGTTTTTCTCGAAAGACTTTGGGGAACGCGGGGTGGGTGGAATTTTGTGGATCCACGCAGATTCCAGAACTTTCCACCACAGAAAAGTGAGGAAAATGTGTTTTGTTTGACAATTGTTTAAGTTTGCAAGGGATTCTGGGTAACAGAACCAGGTGCGAGCCAGTAACCCCATCCTGGATTCCCCTGGGTGTCTAGTTTTCAAAAATTTATAGTTTTGCTAGGTTTCCCTAGGTGCCGGCAGAGCTAGGGTTCAAAAACTACAGCTAGGCACTTTGCAAAAAAAGGGTCATTTTTCACTGTGAAAATGTGGTGTGTTCAATTTGCGTTTTGGGCCGTTTCCTGTCGCGGGCACTAGGCCTACCCACACAAGTGAGGTACCATTTTTATCGGGAGACTTAGGGTAACACAAAATTGTAGAGCAACTGTTATTATCTATTGACTTTCGATGCATTTCTGCCTTCCAAATGAAAGACAATGTGTAAAAAAGAAGTCATTTTGAAAAATGACCTATAATTCTCATGCTAGTATGGGTACTCCCAATTTCGGAAATGTGCAAATATCTACTGTTTCTAAACTCTATATTTTGTTCCCATTTCAGAAATACATAGGTGTCTTTCATAACGATTTTTCCATGTATAAATTTTCCCAGAATAATTGCTATATACCCGGGACATAATACAAAACCATTGCAAGACGCTGCTCAGTTATTGGCTCTGGGTTCGTCGGGTTCTTGGTGAACCTACAAGTCCTATATATCACCACAACCAGAAAGGTCCAGCGGATGTAATGGTATATTGCTTTCAAATATCTGTCATAATTAGAAGAAGTTACAGGTGAAAACGTTGACACAAATGGCTGTTTTTTTCAACTAATTTTCAATTTTTCCTATATTTAACTGTTTGTTTCTATAAAGAAAACTTGAAGGAACTACACAAATGACCTCTTGCTGAATTCAGAATGTTATCTACTTTTCAGAAATGTATGGCTTTCCAGGATCCATTATTGCTTTCATACCCATTTCTACCATTAACTGGAATGAGGTTAAAAGCACAAAAAATAGCAAAAATAGGCTATGTCCCAGAAAAATGCCCAAACTGTGTACACAATTTTGGTTTTCTGACAAAAGTCTGCTTGTCCCTGAAAGCTGGGAAGATGGTGATTTCAGCACCACAACCCCTTTTTTGATGCCATTTGCAGGGGAAAAACCAGACGCTTTCATCTGTAGCCCTTTTTCGCATTTTTCCCCAAAACCCCAAAATGTAGCTGTATTTTGGCTAATTTCTGGGTCCCCTCCAGGGGAATCCACAAACCCTGGGTACCTTTAGAATCCCCATGATGTTGGAAAAAAAGGACGCAAATTTGGCATGGATACCTTATGTGGTCAAAAAGTTACAGGGGCCTAAGCGCGAACTACCCCAAATAGCCAAAAAAAGGCTTAGCACAGGAGGGGAGAAGGCCTAGCAGCGAAGGGGTTAAGCAGTGGCTGGGAGAGGCTGGATCCCTGCTCCGGAGCTGGGAGGAGACTGAGCCCAACCCTCCTCCACTCACGCACACATGATTCTAAACACATAATAATGTACCTCATGGCTAAATGCTTTTTTTCAATTCACTTCCAGCACTTTCCAGGTTCTTGCGTCGCCTGTTTTATGAACGCCATACTTTAACTACTTGTTTACCATTTTTTAGTAACACCGGGAGAAGTTCATTGCAGGTGTGCCAAAAAAGATTCTCACACCAGGCCCCTACAGCGCTTAAGGCGGCCCTGGCAGTATATTCAGGTTAGACAATCGCTTTTGTATGTGGCACTTCACGCTTTTGTTTCTAAGCGCTGTCAAGCAGATGGGTAAGTACTGTAGCCGGTGGATGAGCATTAATGCGAGGCGAAGGATCACCATCAGGATGGATAAGTGAGAAATGGAAGAACTTGGAAGCCTGAAGCAGCGATGTGCTGTGAGTCTTGCTAATGCGAGCGAGAGTTGAGCGTTCACGGGGAGACGAGGAATTAGCAACAGCACAGAAGAATGCGAAGCCAGCGGGGGGGGGAATGGAGGATTGACTGCACTACGGAGAGCAGAGAGGTTAGCTTTTAACACTAGGGTGCTTGGAATAAAAGAGGGGCGCCTTTTATTATAAGGAGCGTGTTCACATAGGCTTGTTTTACTATTTTGTGCATTTCACTGATTAGGCTAGTTAAGAGGCTTTCAGACACACAGAAACTGACTCTGAATGTGCTCCCTTCCTTGCTCCTTGCCAATAGGGAGGGATGGAATGTGATGCGTCACAATACATGGGAAAGTGGTGCCATGTGACGTAGATACAACACATCTTCCTCCTTTACAATTGTTAGACGAACAAGGAGGAGGAGCAGATGATAAACATAACTATATATATGTTACAAAGTCATTATATTTTTTTGGTTTAACAATGGGCCTCCCAAGCCTGCCAGTGACAATGGTAGGTCTTCGGAATTACTCGACAACATATTTGAAGAGGAGTCACATCCATGGTCAAACCTGAGATTTGACACTGTGTCATTTTGAGAAGTGCTTTCATGTACATCAGTATTGCTATCATTATTTACATTTCCTGTCTCATTCAACATGGTGCCAGGTTCTTTCTCAGCAAAACCAAAGTCTAACCACACATCCTTATTGCTTTCACAATTTTCATAGACCCTTGTGGGATTAGTTCTGTCTGTACATTTTGCTATCCTATTCATGTGCCAGGCCTTTCCGTCACTGAGTTTGACAGAATTTCGGTAGATTTCACTTATTTGTAATGGACTCGAGAATTTGCTTTCACCCTTCCTAGTTCTCCTTTCCAGACGTACCTTGACAAACTCTCCACATTTGTAGGTCAAAGTTTTTGTACCATGTTTCCGGTCGTACGATTCTTTGTAACATTCTTGTGTTGAGGCGATTTTCTTCCTAACCGATTCAGGTGACCATTCCACTTGTCTTGAAACAGACATCCAACTTAGATCTTTGCTCATGGCTTGTCTGCCTCTCATCATGACAAAAGGAATGTTACCAGTGACAGAACTGGGAGTAATCCTGTATTCCCATATTAATTTATGTAACTCATTCTCCCACTGCATATTGTTTTTCTTGGACAATTGTATGCAACCCTTGATCACCCTATTAAAGCGCTCAACAAGTCCATTGCCTTCAGGGTGATAAAGTGACGTTGTATTGTGCTTAATGCAGTTGCGATGTAAGAATTTTTTTAAAGCAGTGGACATGAACTGTGATCCATTATCAGTTAATATGCATTTTGGGAGCCCTTCTCTCATGAAAATCTTGTCAAGAAATTTCATGATAGCTGTGCAATGGCATTCTGAACTATTTTGATTTCGAGCCATTTTGAGGAATGGTCAACGAGCACCAGTATGTACTTATAGTTACCATTCTAGCCCTCAAATGGTCCCACAATGTTTAATCCAACCCTTTTCCAAGACATGCTAGGTGCTTCAATTGGGCTCAAGGGTGTTCTGTATGTTTTTAGACTGTTGTCCGACTCATTACAAGCCACACATTCCCTACCAAACCTTCAATATCTTTGTCTAGGCCAGGCCACCAGTAATTGCATTTTATTCTCTGTTCGGTCTTGGAAATGCCTAGGTGTCCCTCGTTGCATAATCGCAGTAATCTTTCGTGTAAACTCACTGGAGATATCATTTTTCCTAATCTAAATAGTAAGCCTTCTTCAACACACAGCTCATGTCTGATTTCCCAAAAATTCCTTTCACTATTTTTGAGACACTTTTTTTCAGGCCACTGTCCACAAGTGAATTCACATATTCTCATTAATGACTGGTCTTTGGCTACCTCTTCTTTCCACTCTGTGAGTGTAATCCCCTCAAAACCTTCACTGAAAACTGATGCTATTATGTCAGATTCCTCCATAAACTACCCATCACACTCATCATGGGGTAATGGTAACCTGCTGAGAAAATCGGCAACCCTGTTTTTTACACCAGGCCAGTATTCGATGTCATAGTTGGAGTCAAGTAGTTTCACAGACATTTTGCTTACTCTGGGGGAGGCATTGGCTAGACCTGCAGTTGATACATTTTTTACAAGAGGCTTGTTTTCAGAACGAAGGATGATGTGGAATCCCCAGACATATAGCCTAAAATGATTAATGGCCCATGTACAAGCTAATGCCTCATGTGCAATGACTGAATATCTCTCCTCAGCCTTCGTAAGTGAACGTGATGCAAAAGCCACCACCCATTCTTTGCAATCTCTGTCACGTTGTGACAATACCGCGCCTAAACCTTTGTTACTTGCGTCGGTGTTCAGGATGATCTGTGCAGAGGGATCGAAACTTTTTAAAAATGGTGCCTCGCTTATTTCCCTTTTTATGTTTTAAAGGCATCCTGACATGCCATTCAAATGTGCATTTAGTTTTAAGTAGCTGCCGTATCTTGTAAGTTTTCTCTGAGAATTTTTTTATGAATTTTGAATAATATTCTGTTACTCCCAGGAATGCTCTTACGTCATCTTTACTAGTAGGACTGGTGCATTTACTATTGCATTTATGAGGCCTTGTTTTGGTTTTATTCCGTGTTTGCTGATGCTATGTCCTAAATATACAACTTCATTTTGTGTAAACTTGCATTTGTTAAATTCTACAGTTAAGCCTTTTTCTCAAAGTATCTCCAAGACTTGCCGAAGTCTACCATCATGTTCTTCCTTTTTACCTCCCATTATAAGAATGTCATCTTGGAAGATTTTTACACCAGCCACCCCATCAAGCATTTTTGTAATTATTCTTTGAAATAGGGCAGCGGCCGAAGCTAAGCCGAAGGTGTTATAAATGATGTGAGGTTTTTGCTGTCTGGATGAAGTGGTACTTGGTGGTATGCAGATTTTAAGTCAATAGTGATGAACCAACACCTACCTTTGGTGGCTGCAAACATTTCATTTATGCGTGGCAATGGATATTGGTCTATCAATATATTCTTATTTAGGTCTCTCAGGTCAATGCATAATCTGACCTTACCAGTGGGCTGCTTAACGACAACCAAAGGTGACACCCATTCAGCGGATTCCACTGGTTCAATTATGCCATCTGTAACCAACCTTTCAAGTTCATGCTTCACTTCATCCCTGATTGAGATTGGCAAATGTCTTACCTTGTGTCTGCGTGGTGAAGCATTTTGTTTTAATTCAATTTTGTGTTGGAAGTCGTTTCATTTGCCTACCTTGCCGGAAGAAAACCCTGGAAATTTCATTTTCAATTCTCTACAAGGGTTATCTATGCCACTGAGTGAAAGTACTGGCTCAGAACTGTTAGGGTTAAGAATTATGCCAAATTCACCTTGATCACCCCAGCCTAGAACTGATGTTCATTTCTTACCTACAAAATTGATGCTATCCCCAGTATAACTCCTGGCAACAACATTTGTTTTATCTAGATGTGGACCAAGTGTTCCTGTAAATTTTTTATTCCATACTTCTTCACTAACAATGGTGAATGGTGACCCTGAGTCAGCTACAATCTCTAACTGAACACCGCCTATGTTCACATTACACATGGGTTTCTTCACCTTAACATGGATCACATCTAAAATATCATAGTCTATACAAAATACATAATTCACATCAGATGAATCCGACTCCTCAGATTCTTCATTAGTTCTTTCTTCCTCACTCCACACACATTTAACTTTTATTCCTGGATTGTGATTCTTCCTCTTACACATTTTGGCGAAATGCCCAATCATACCGCAATATGCGCATTTCTGATATTTTGCTGGACATTTCTGGAAATTAGCCAAATGCTCATATGAACCACACCTGTAACATTTCACTGAACCCTGTTTTCCTCCAGAATTTTCACAAGATTGTTTCTTTTCATGTATCTTTTTCTTTTCTTGGTTACATTCAGGGTTATATTTAACTTCACTTTCCGCTGTCTTATTTCTATTGTCACCAGACTTACTGAGTAATTTCACTTCATTAGGTTCATCAAGTACAGCTTTTGCACATCTGCCAGTAAGTTCTGCTTTTTTGACTAAAGCTACCACTTTCTTAAGGGGTGATTCACCGTTAACCCACAATTTGTCTTGTATGTTGGGATTGCTTGTGTGCAGTTATTCCGAGCTCTATCATAGGAGCAATACATCTAAAAGGTGGGTGTTTCCTGGTTAGCAGACACGTCTGCTGTGCGTGCTAGGGGTTACATTATACAGTAAGAGGCACAGGAGTTCTCTATCCTGCGTGGGGTGAAATAAGGAATGCATCATTTCTGCTGTACTGGTTCAGTTTATTCTGTTTTAAGATATTCATTTTGTTGTGTTGATATAACTGAGAAGGGAGCTTCAAAGCATTTACCATCAAAGTGATGGAAATATGAGCCATGTGAGATGTCATTAACTTGCAGTGTATGTGTTAATTTGTGGAATTGTGTCTTGGGTAACAACTTTATGGCTGTTTTGATTTAATGGAATATGCTCATTCATGCAAGTGGCATTCATCTTTAAATCTGTTCGGTTTGCTATTTAATCTTGCCTACTTATTCTTGAAAGCAAAGCACAGTCCCCCAAATCTTTAGTTTTCATATTGTATGTTGGTCAAAGGACCAGTCACGGCCGGTGCAGGTAAGAGCGGTGGGGCGGGGGAAGGAGTCAACAGACGACGGAATAGGGGAAATTTTAAAAAAAGAAAACCACATACTTTGCGCAAGGTAAGTGATTTTCTATTTTTTAATTCAATTTTCCCTATTCCACCGTCTGTCGACTTCCCCAGTGGTCCATGCCTTTGCCACCCCGCGGCCGGCGCTGAGGAATAGGGGGGGTGCTGGTGATGATTTTTGCTTTTGCCGCCCCTAGTGGCAAACTCATGTAAGAGCGGGGGGAGGCTGCTGCCCCCAAAACTCATGTCGCCCGGGGCGGACCGCCCCCCACTCCCCCTTGCTGCACCACTGGACTTCCCCCCGCCCTGCCCCATCCCACCACCCAACCGCTCTTACTTGCACCCACCGCGACTGCAAAGGACTCCATTTTTACGTGTCCTCTACTAGTTTTTTTATGCGTCCAATTCACTGCAAAACAAAACACATGGGTAAAAGACATTGTCATTTAGAACACCAATAGCTCTAACTCTCGCAAATGCGAGACCTATGGCATTGCAAATGCTTGTTTTTGTTTTGTCAAGTGGTGTCTCTATCCAGGTCCTGATAGCGCGATGTACTCACACGGCCCTGATTAGATAATCAGTGTAGGGAAGTCCCATGCTTGTCCTAATAAAACTTGGATTTCCATTTTATTTACCAGATTGATTTTTTTCCAGTAGAGCCGCTAGGCGTCTGTATTTATTGCGTAAAAGCGTAGAAAGCACGCAAATCCGCTCGCTGCATAGTGGGCATCAACCCTCCTATCTATCAAAGCAGAGGAGCTATAGTGCGTCTAAAGTGAAACTACAGCAGCGCTCCTTATACACCAATCAATAACTCTCAAATGCATCCTATGCTGAGGCACCAGCGATTAAGAGTGATGGTCACTGGCTCTTGATGTGCAGACAGCTTTATGTTACTGGAAGGAGGCCAGTGAATGTACATTTCTGCTCTGCTGCTGTGTAGTTCACAGTTTCGAACCTGGCAGGGTCATCTCAACCCCTCACTCTTCCACAGTTGACAAAATGAATACTGTAGAATTTTGAGAAGTGTCCCATGCATCATCATCGCAATGGGTAGGGTTTTAAATGAATAGCCTCATAATGATCTTTTTCTGGGTCCTTGTCATTAAAAACTCCATCCACCTGGATATGGCTAATTCCGCTGGTGGCAAACACTCTCACCTCTACTAACAGTGCTCCACTTATTGATCTTGGAGGAATGAGCTCCGGCACGATATGACGTAGTGGCTTTCAGATCACAAGATGCCAAAAGGAGGTGTTTTCCTCGTTGAGGTCTCTGGCCAGCTTACCTGCTCATATTAATACATGCAACATTACTCATGTTTCCTTTTAGGTGATATATTATATACCAAATTTATGCATGCTTGTGTTTCCAAACATTTACCTATCAAAATATTATAGATGTAAGATTACTGAGATTGAATTATTGCCTGTGCTTTGTTCTCTTTCCGTTTTTAAAGTGATAAAATATTTTAAATCAACTTGGAAGTTAGGCCACATATCTTCCTCAGAACTTCAAGCCTCTCATGACTAATGCCAGAGTGGAAGATTTGGCAAGATGCCTTTACTTGTAAGAGAACTGATTACTTACATTTTAACTAGAAACATTAAGCATTTGTTTATGAAGAATTGATTTGTCTACCCTGCAGTAATAATAATTGCAACATAAAGTGATTTTTAAGCATTACCCTTTCCACTTTTCCTTTTTGTATATTTTTTCTGGTTATGTGTGAGGATATGTAAAACAGGGAAACTGCAGTACCTATTTATAATTATTAGACTGGCTTGACAGCCAGGCAGGCACTACCAGAAGCTTAAAGCTGTTTTTTGGGGCTGTTCACGGCACACAGGATAAAAAACAAAGGCATTGGCAATAGGTTTCGCCTATGCGAAGTCTATTGGGTTTGTCAATTTTTTTATATGTTGCACAGCAGTTGATCTACTGTTCAACAAGGCTTAAAGTTTAAAAAAATCATATTGTTGTTTTTTTTTTTACTTTAAGCCATGTTGCACAGCAGCTCAACTGCATTGACAAAGCCAGTAGAATTTGCATAGGCGAAACCTACTGGCTTTGCCAATGATATTTATAACAAGCATGTGGAACCTGCAGGCCCATTGCAATAAACTAAAGTGAGCACTGAATATATGCACTGCATTGGAATTGGTAATCCCATGCTTTTGTTATAAATTCCTGTCTCAAATGTGTGTGTGTGTGTGTGTGTGCGTGCGTGCGTGCGTGTGAATGAACATTTTCACAACAATCACACAATTTATTACAGTAGTCATCAAAATTACTATGCTGTGTTATAACTGGGAGCAGTGCTGATCAGAACTGGTGACTTCACTTTCCTAAGTCCAACAATGGAGAGCTGCTTGTGATTTCATGTGATCTGTTGAAAGGGACATAAACACTTGGCTCACTGCTCCTTTGTGAACCGCGTTGGCTGTAAATTGGTATCCAGCTTTTCTGAGTGGCCATTCATCACTGTCAGGCTCTGCCTTGAAAACAAGGTGCATTTTACCATCAATCAGGGAAATAAGCATCACTAGGTTTTTCAGACTAGGTAATTGACGAACGGCATGCCAAATTGGTTCCATATACCTGCTGCAAGAAGTCACCAAGCTCAGTGCCGTTGTTAGAGAGAATGTGCAAAAGAAAATGAGGAAACTCCAGGATAGAATCGGAATCAGAATCAGAATTACTTTATTCGATTAATACAAATTAATCAAAAAAAGTTCATATGTGCATCACAAATATATACAATAAAACATCAATAAAACCAGCTAGAAAGCATTTAAAAACAATTCATCTCAACAAATGTGCAATTTCCTGGTTTTTAACGACAGACATAAAAAGGAGGCAACACAAAAGCAGGTTAAAGGGTCAGGCAACATTCGTAAAAAAAAAAACAGGGCCGGACGACATTGTCTGAAGTTGTGCTTGCACATGATTGGAAGTAAAAATCTATTACAATATTCACAATAAAATTTACAAAAAAAGAAAATGTGCAAGTCAGATTCGGACGAGGTACTATCGCATGGACAGCATAAGAGAGCATGGGTAGAATAGGTGCCAAAGGGGAAACCCAACATGCACGGAATGAGGTTTAGGCGAAACCTAGTTAAAAGGAATCTATCGCGGGGTGTGTTACAAATGCCAGATAAGATGGTACCCCCTCACCATGCATTGGCCCCTCAAGATACTCACGGATCGTTACTTTATTGAACTGGGCGGTGAGTCTAGTTTCGGACGTAAATTTAAGAATGCGGGCTTTTAGGGCTATTTTCGATATTATCGAACATTTTTCTGGGGTTTCGAACAAGTCCCCAAATCCAGTGCGTATAGGTTATTTTTGACATACATTATCCATGGTATCTTCTGTGCATGTTTAATGCCAGGCAGTCCACAATAAACTGTTGGGTGAGGTTAACTGTGTCTCTTCTCCATATGGAATGCCATAGGAGAATTGGTGCTGCATTTATTTGATCAGTAATTTAAGGGATGTTCAACTCATAATGTAAATTAGAACATTGGAATGTTGTGAGCTCCATTGAAGACAATGGAGTTACTCTGGGCTTATAATGGCTGGTATAAGCCCAGCGCTCCAACATTCCAATGTTTGTCTTTTTGTTTCTCCATTTTTAATTTAGAACATTCTACCCTTAGTGGGTGGAATGTTCTAATAGCCTCATAGCCCTTCTGCCTCAGGCTATACCGGTTGTTAAAGGCCCTCTCCCTCGTTATAGGCCCGAGCCGCAGGCGAGGGCCTATAACTCGGGATCAGGGCCTTTAACAGCCGGTATAGCCCTCGGCAGCGGGCTATAAGGCTATATTAAAATTGGAACAGCTGATGGAGAGGATCATCAGTTTTTTCCAGAAAGTGTCTTCAATTGATTGTATTGCCTTTAGATTAACATAATCCCATACTCCCGCTCCATAGGACTCTACTGAGCTAGATTTGGCCCATATACTTTTTTGACCATATCTATTTGTCTTCAAACCAATTTTTGGGTATACGAGATAATAGCATTAATGCTCTTTTCTAGCATAATCCCTCGGTTCAACACCATATTAGACCATGATGCCATATGGTCAAAAGTCACCCCTAGATATGAGAACAACTCCGTCTGCACTACTTTCCGATCAGAAATGAAAAAGGAAGGGGCGTTCTTCACCTTACTGCCTGCAACTAAAGGAAAGAATACTGTAGTAAGGTTAAAGATAACTACAAAAAAGAACTAAAACAATATCACGCACTAATCAGGAAAATAAGATGCAATTTCTATACAGACAAAATTGATAGGGCGAGTAACTCCCCCAAAGAAATGTTCGCTATATTAAAGTCCCTCAAAACATACGAAAACAAAAATGAGGCACCCACCTCAGAAGAGAGCTGTAATAAAGTGGCAGAGTTTTTGGCTGACAAAGTGACAAAAATTTACGAGAGCTTTCCAATAGAAGCACGACAAGGAACAAGCCTGAAACATAAAAATCAGGCGAATTTCGCTGGAGTAACGTTAGATGAATTTAAGATCCAGGAGTTAGAAGAACTTATAGCCACAGCAAAAGGGATAAAATCTGGATCCCCGTTAGACCCTACACGTCCGGTCAGAGTAATGGAGGGAGCAGAACTGATCATGCCATATATTTCTGAGCTAATCTCTTGCTCCTTCCAGAATGGCATGGTCCCTACCAAATGGAAACAAGCAATTGTTCGCCCTCTAAAAAAGAAACAGTCAATAGAGATAACTGTATTAAAGAATCTACGTCCTATCTCACTGCTGCCGTTCGTGGCCAAAATCGCAGAGAAAACGGTTAATAAACAATTGGTAGACCATATCAACAAGAATGAGCTGTTCCACCCTTCGCAATCAGGTTTCAGAAAGGACCACTCAACTGAGACAGCACTCCTTATGGCCACCGAAACATTGAGAAAATTCGCCGATGATGGACAGACAGCCGCTTTGATCCTGCTGGACCTAAGTGCGGCGTTTGACACCGTCTCACACAAGATACTCCTCCAGAGATTAGAGGCCTGTGGTATCAGGCAAAATGCTCTGTGTTGGCTGACTTCGTTCCTCTCCACACGGAGCTTTCAAGTAACACAACGGCCATATTTGTCCAAGAGTATCCCCTTGCCGCAAGGGGTCCCACAGGGATCGATTCTGAGTCCCACCCTATTTAACTTATATGTGGGACCACTGGCTGAGCTAGTGGAAAAACATGAGGTGTCCATAGTTTCCTATGCTGACGACACGCAGTTAATTGTGATGCTGTCAAAAGACAAGGAACAGGCAGCTATTCGGTTTTCCAAATGCCTGGGAGAGGTGGCTGACTGGATGTCGGACCACTGCCTCAAGTTGAATGGAAGCAAGACAGAAGTAATGGTGGTAGGCAAGGCACCGACCATATGGTCTTCAGCATGGTGGCCGGAAACACTGGGCCAACAACCATCACCAAAAACGGAGGTAAAAAACCTCGGGATCTGGTTCGACTCCGAACTGACTTTTGATGGGCAAACCCGGAAGGTGGCCAGCAAATGCTATAGGGCCATGAAAATCCTAAGGAAAGTTCTGGATCTTCTGCCCCAAAACGCCAGGAAAACTATAGTGCATGCGGTGATAACCTCCCAAATTGATTATGGGAATGTACTATATCTTGGGGCTTCTAAGGCAGGATTATCTAGACTACAGACAGTACAGAATGCGGCGGCTCGCCTAGTTCTTAGCCTGCCTAGAAGAGCCAACACAAAGAAAGCCCTGACAGCACTACATTGGCTGCCAGTGGAAAAGAGAGTTGTGTTCAAGGCGATGTGCCTATGTCATCGTATTCTATCAAAGAGAGGCCCAAGGTACCTTCACCCACTACTAATTCAGTACACACCCGGACGGTGTCTAAGATCTATGGGGAAGGCACTAGTAACTGTACCGAGAATTCGCAGAGCAAGAATGGGTGCACGCTCTTTCAGGTACAGCGCAGCTAAAACATGGAACATGGAACACTGGCATTAAGAACCGAACCATGCGAAAGCAGTTTTCGCAAACAACTTAAGACCTGGCTGTTCGTAAAAACATAATAATAAAGATGATCTGACAGTCTGTACGGGGCTACGCAGTGAGATTCACGGATCGCTGTCATATCCTCCCACAGTGTCTTGCTCAGCGCGGGGACACACCGGTGGTGTAACCATGCGCTCTATAAATGGCTAAAATAAATAAATAAATAAACTAAAATGAAGGACTTGACCTCATTTATTTGTAAGTCAAGCCTTTGCATATAGTTTACATAAATATCTAGCAATTTCTGGAGGGCCCTTCCCGTGCGTGCAATTAGGACTACATCGTCTGTGTATAATAGGATTGGAATACGCATCTTGTTCATTGTAGGAACGTCCAGGGGTGATTCTAGCAATTGGGCCTCTACTCCATTGGTGCATAAGGAGAACAAAAAAAGGGGCAAGAACGCACCCTTGGCGAACCCCCCTGGTCATTGGAAACCATCTGGTGCACTCCCCCTGTTGTCCGTAACGTACACAGGCTTCGGCCCTCGAATACAACTGCCTAATGAATGTAATTATTGCTTGGTCTACCCCCATTTCCTTCATGATCCTCCAAAGATGTGAATGGGCAACGCAGTCGAAGGCTGCGCTTAGGTCCATGAGGCCAAGTATAAATTACCTTGTTTAGCCTGAGTATACTTAGCTATTAGCAGATTCAGGTTAAGACATTGGTCTTGTGTGCCTCTGCCCTTTTTAAAACCATATTGGGACGGAATCAGGACGTTATTTGTCACTGCCCAGGCCTCCAATCTGTTTAATAATACTCTGCCCATAAGTTTCGCCAAACTATCAAGGAGGGAGATTGGCCTATAGTTTCTGGTGTCTGACATATCTCCCTTTTTATTGATGGGTATTAAAATCGCTTTATGCCATGATTCAGGCGGGCCCACTTTGGCTATTACATTGAAAACGTTGGTGAGCACAGGTCCCCAAAGTTTGGGAGATGCAGGGGAAAAGTCTATTGGGGTGCCATCTAGACCTGGAGCTTTGTTACTGGTGCATTGAGCTAAAGCTTCACTTATCTCCAAATGTTTAAATGGGAGAACGGTATTGGGCGGCAAGACAGGGTCTTCCCACAGCACCAGAGTTCCCTCCCTCTTTCCATTAAAGAATTTACCAAAGTGCTCCACCGAGGAGTCTTCGCCCACATGATTGTCTAGATTAGGGTCTGTGTGTGGTTTTAAAAAAGGAGCGTTAACCACTGCCCAAAAGTCCCTGGAGTTATTTGTGGCGGATGCTTGGTACAGTTGTTCCCAGGCTGCTTCCTTCAATTTTGTTAGCCTATTCTTCCTGGCCGTGATGTACATTAGGCAAGCGTGTTTAACCAGAGTTGGGTTTCTTGGCTCACACTTAAGGGTTCGATGTAGGTTGGAAAGTGCTTTAATGCAGTGCTGGTCGAACCACTTCTGGCCCTTTATTTTTGGGGTCGTGCCACTCTTCGATAGGTTCTTTTTTATCTATAGCAAAATTGATTCGAAGGCCATAATGGTGCTTGTGAGAAGCTGTCCTGGTATATGATGTCCACTAATGTAAGTGGGCACCTTGCACCAGTCCAGACAACCCTTATGGTGATTTAAGCAGTCTTAGACAACCTTAGAAAGCTCTCTAAGTGGTATCTGTGGAGAGCAGCCTTCAGGCTTAGTCCAGAAGGGGTGTAAAGCAGCTTGTTTTACCAGAATGTAATCTTATAGTATAGATAAAGTGAAAAAAACCACACCAAGTATTTATAGAAATATGTATTTTTTATATAATACTCTCTAGTATGTTAAAATATCTCGTACACGGAGGTAAACACAATGCACACAATACTTTAGCAAAGAAACACAGTAAATAGCACTAAATACACAGTGGACCCCAGGGGGGGACCAAACCATATACTAAGAATGTGGGATAAGAACCACGGCTCGGGTCAAGACAATGTCGAGAGGACGTAGAAGTGCTGGGGACCCAAGGAACCACCCAAGGTGAGTAGATAGGGACCCCACGGAGAGCTTTGCCATGTGGGAACACGACCCCGTGCTCCGTACAACTCTACGTATAAGTCGCGGTTGGATTTTTAATGGTTACGGAACCTTCCCAGTGGACCCTGAAGAAACCCCGTGGGAGAAAGAAGGTTGGAGAGTCACCCCACCTGTGGATACCCTAGTACCCACGTTACCTACACCAGGGAAGCCGGGTGCATGCGTGTGAAGTGATGTCGGAAACCGCCGTCAAACCCAATGAAGGACTTCAGGAAAGTGCCGCTGCTGAAAAAGGAGAAAGTGTCCGGTGGAATCTGAAGGTGGATTCTAGATGAGAGGTACCTGCAAGCAGAGGGGACAGAATCTATGTCACTCAGGAGTGACCAGGCGACTTGGAAGATGAATGCCCTCCGATATCGGGTGTTGCAGGATGGGTGACGATGACCATGACTCTGCAGCTGTGAGGACCAGGCGATGCTGAGGAGGACCAGGAGCCGTGCACAAGCTGTCCCATGAAGGATGTTGAGTGCTGAGGGGTCGGTGTCCGGCGGGAGCACCAACAAGCCTTGGCAAATGCAAGCAACACAGGAAGTGAAGAAGGAGCAACTTCGGGACCAGCAGATCGAGGGGACTCACCACAAGCAGGAGAGTCAGGACAGGCCCGAGAAATCAGGGGAGCCCAAAAGAAACAAGTGTGACCCTCAAGTGGACCCACAGGCCGGAGGCACTGGAGTCGCGAGAGGACCTCAAGCAACTTACCAAAAGATGCAGGCCACGATGCACACGATGTGGTGTGGCTAAAGATTTTGGTCACTGGAGGTGCTCAAGGTTAGGGCTACTTGGAGCCCCAAGATCTTCTTGGAAGGAAACCAACAAGCCTTTGCAACTGCAAGTTGACACAGTGCACAGGGATTCAGTTATTGCAACCCCTACAAGAGATACTGGCTTCAAACTTGGTGAGAGGGCAGGGCAGGCCTCAGGAGCTGTGGAAAACTACCACCTGTGTTGCAGAACCTTATGGAGTCCGGAGGAGCTCAGGATCAGCAGACAGGTCGACTTAGTTGCTGCGCCTGCAAATGCAGGGGAGTGACTCCTTCACTCCAAGGGAGATTCCTTCAAGTGTCTTTGATGCTTCACAGGCTCCCGTATTATGCGCAGGCACAGATGATGCAGCAGACTGGAAGGGAGACTGAGTCAGGCCCAAACGAAGTCCAGCGTGCCCAGATGGTAGAAGAAGAAGTGGTGTCTGATCTGAATCTTATCCCACGACAAATCTAGGGACCTACACCCAAGTAAGCCCTTAAGTACCCTAGGGAAAGGGTTGAGGAGATTAAGGGGACTCTCCCAGGGGAGGGTCTGGACAGGGGGGAGGTTACTTCCATGTCGTTTGTCCAGTTTCGCACCAGAGGGGGAGCCAACGGCTCCCAGGACTGGTTTGAACTGGACTATGCACAGGAACACCAAATATGCCCCTCATGCAGACTGAGTGGCGCTGGCAAGCGTACCCACCCTACCCCAATACGCTAAATCCTGTCTGGGAGGTGGTCACACCTCCCTGTGACAGGATGCCTATTGTTCTGCCTTCCCCTGCTCGAGCTTGGCTCAGCAGCAGGAGGGCAGAATCGTGTCTCTGGTCGGCAGCAACCATTTTGTGCTGTCCGGGTCAAAAAGGCTGAACCCGGAACACTGAGAGCCTAATGGAGGACTCTTCCAGTGCTTGGAATCATACCTCCCACACCGTTTACAGTGTGGGGGTATGATTCCAACATGTTTGATACCAAACATGATAGGATTCGTTGCAGCCAGTTTTGAGATGGTCATCGCGTAATTCTTACTTGCAACATATGGTTTTATATGTGAGATGGTGGAGCCTAGGATTCCCACCAAAGACATTTGGCAATATACGGCTGCATGGTCGCTGAAACCTAAAAAAATTGCTGTAATATTACTAAAAGCCCCTCTCAGAGCTACTGAGGCAATTATGAAGTCAATAGTGGAACTATTTAGGCTGGAATGGAAGGTCTTTAGTGGTTGGCCAGTGGTTTCCGACAAGGGGTTCATTATCTCTACATTTTTTGTGATAATGAGCTTATTTAATAAATTACCATACTGGTTGTGGCAAAAATGCACACTACCCACTCCGTCCTCGTCCATTAGGCCACATATTGAGTTTAAGGCAAAGGGGCAAGAGTGTACTTTAAAATCACTCATCCATAACACTCCTGGGTCTTTTTTACAGGTGTTAATTAAAAGATTAATTTTTTCCTCCACTAGGGTTGCAACCTTATGCATCTCACCCCCAAAAAAGTTATTATAGAAATTAATTAATAAAACAGTGTTACCATCTGGGCCTTTAAGGTGTAGCATATTATAATATTGAGATTCGTTATGGGAGAAAAGTACTTCAAACCTCAAGGTATTCTTTAGTAATGTCACAATACCGCCCCTCGCCCAGACAGACTTTGAGGCAATAGCGGGGGTATAGTATGATCTGTATCCGTCTATGTGGATAGGGTCCACTACCCAAGTCTCTTGGAGGCAAACTAGATCAAAGGTGGATATATACTTGAGCCAATCTGGGTCAGACAGTTTATATCCCAAGCCTGCAACATTCGATGTGATGGCTGTGAATTTGTCTGTATCCTTCGGCAATGAGATTTGGGAGTCCACACACTCAGGGGTGCCAGTAACTACTAAGTTTTGGGTTACCTCCTTGGTTCTCCGTCAATCACAAGCATCCAAGTCCGACAACACCATGAATCAGTTGGAGGTTGATAAGAGTGGTCAGGGGGTAACTCCACTCCTCAAGCACGTTTGGGCATCTGATGAAAGTGGGATATGATTGTGGCACCTAATTCCATTTGTGCATGGCTGATGCCAACTCGGTTTGTAGAAAAATCCAAGTGGCAGGGCAAATATTTGTGATGTTGCTGCCGGAGTATTGGGTAATAAGTGCAGTAGTTTTTCTGCCATGGCTGGTGTCTTAAAGCTTAAAACTACGCAATCCCCCTTGATAGATTTATCTAGATTGCCCAACCAAGTAACTCGTCGGGCTATTAGAATTTTAAGATGACCCTCTGCCTGTTCGTTAATAAATTTGTAAATCCAGTGATGGGCTTTATGGATTAATTGAGTGGTGGTTTCTCTTTAATTACATTTTAGTTCACCAGAATAACCACATAAGGACATGCAGCTGGTGGGAGGTCTAACCTCGGCCCATCATAGGATTTCTGTGTTATGCGTGGGCCCCCAAACCTTGGAGCTGAATTACCCTGGACTGCATCCCGTGGTGGAGTATGTATATGAGTGTCTGCCGCTGACTCTACGGCTGGGGTTGCGACTAAGGCGGAAAATGAATGGTGTCTACGGTCAGGGGTGCAGTCAGGGTTGATAAGGCTGCTATATGAGGTTGTCGATTCACCGGGAGTGGACGACTTGGACCATTATGATCCATTACATTATTGATACCCTCTAAGATAGATTGATTCAGCCCTATGGTTCTGCTTCTAACCCCTTCTTCCTGAGGTAGCACATGCTTCATTACTGCTGGCTCCTTGATTGCTTTTTCAATAGATTCCAAACGTTGACATATTGGACATAGGAGCCCAGTGATTTTATCGTAAAAATCGTCCAGGTTCAGGACCTTTGATGGCGGGTCATTGGGCTGGGGTTGTAAAGTTACCATGTTACCAGTTAGCGGATTTGCTGAAGGTAATTTGCACTTTCTAGGTCTCTTTGGATTACTGGCACAAGGGACTTTGGTAGGGCCTCTCTTTCTTTTGTGGGCAGACACTAAAGCAGTGGATGTTGTTCCCGCAGGCATATGGGTGGACGCAACAACCCTGCTAGGAGTGAGTGGGCCGGTTAAGACAGCTTGTGAGCTCGGTATCTGGCCCTCATTAAGCACCTCTCGTGTCGTCACCCTGTTTGTGTCGTCATCTATGCCCGTCGAAAGTCTCCTCTCCGCACAGGCTACCTCTTTGGCTATGGCTGAAGAGGCTTTAGCTAAAAATGAATCTGGAGATGTAAGAGTTACCTCCTCTGCTGGCAGGTGAGGTGTCTTCTTCTTCCCCATACTTTAAGCAACCCCTTCGTCATCTTCAGGCTTCCCTTCCTCGAGATGTTAGAGGGGGGCACAGCCCAGCCTCTTCCGGGCTCCGACGGGCATGGACGAGGTCCGGCCCGGGCACGTCCCGCGCAGAATGCTCGGTGCACGCTTTACTGCGCGATTTCAGCCACGGCTTGTGGGAGTTAGAGTCTCCCCAGCGGCTCATGGGCGGCGTCTCCCTCTGCGAGGTCCAGGCAGGTCAGGTCAACTGCGGGCAACACCAGGAGCGTGCTCGGTGCGCACTTTAATATGCGATTTCAGCAGGGGCTTGTGGGAGTTAGAGTCTCCCCAGCGTCTCACGAGCGTCTTCCCCCTCTGCGAGGTACAGGTAGGTCAGATCAACTGCGGGCAAGATAGAAAAAAAGCTGAAATGGCAAGAATCTATACTTTGTCGGGATAAATTGAAAACTTAGAATTGAGATAATAAAGTCGAATCCCATTGCAAAAAACGTTCTTTTTTCATTTCTTTTGCTAGGCAAGAATTAACTTCCTGTGACTTTTAATGGTAAAATTATAATAACAAATTGATTCTAATGAAACCATAGTTTTATACAGATTTATTGGATCTAGTTTAGCTCTAGGGCCAATAATTGGAATATTTGAGACATACAATGAGATCAAATGTTTAGCACTTGGTAAATAGTGACTCAGCACTAAGTGATGCAATACTTACTTGTGAACTCGATTTTCATCTTTTATCGGATAGACTTAGTCAATCGTAAATTGGGGATTTTGACCCACCCTGCTTCAGCCCTCCCCAAAACTTAGCATCTCCATAAATACTTTGACTTCAATAGATGATCTACATGGAATAGGTTCCAGAAGTAATGATGGCCATGACCTATAGCGAAATAAGGTGTCATAGATGCATCTAAGGCGACCAGGTCCTCCCCTCGGAATAGACTGCTCTCCCGTCAACAGTACCTCGACCAAGAGAGTGTCCAATATCACACCAATTGTTCTAGGTGATATATTCAAACATGAGTCCTATGTAGACACTAAAACAGATGTTAAGAAATTAATTGTTGTTACAGAAAAGTAATTATCAGCAATCCTCTGCTTCATCTGGAGTAAGTAATAAAGAACAGCCTTCTAAACAAGGTTACAGAATCTTCTAACACCATTTTCCTTTTATTAATGTTATAACCTCGTTATATTATGGCGTGCACCCTGAATGTACACTGCAGAATATCGATGGGAAGCAATCTAGAGGACAAAATATTTTTACAAATATTGACAGGTAAGTTAGTATACGTTTTCTGTGCCTAGCACCTCCTATATGTACCTACACTGCACATTTATCTTCAAGGTACGAAGATGTGAAGTTAGGAATAGTAAATCTATATTTCCCTATATACACTCACCTTTCTATATTTTGTCCCTCGATATTCTGCCCTTGATATTCTGGGGTCGATATTCAGTAGAACAATCTTTATCACAATATTTTTAAGAGGGTTTGAAGACTACTAGTGATAAAAGGGAAGGGAACACTGAAAATCTCAGGATGCCCTAATGGCTTTTTTAAATTCATAGAGACCATAATACTCATTCTGAAGTCCTACACCGGAAGGGGTCAGTCAATTGTTATTAATCTCGTCTTAAATACAGGAATAACATATAACAATGAAATCGGGCAAGGGTTTTTATGCTGCCCTTGATCTTCAGCTTGTCAGTCTGTTTGTGGCACATTTAGCCTGCCACCTGTGCTGACATGTCTTGAAGGCTATCTACTGAAACAGGAGAATTTTGGTCAGGCATCAGGGTCTGCAGGAACATATGTGCATGCCCCCCCCCCACGACTTCACTCCAGTAGGCCTGGGTGGAAAACTACGCTACGCTCGCGTAGTTTGCGTAGTTTGCGCAACTACGCGCTACGCGAATTGCACGTAGCACAGTGCAAAAACGCGTAGCGTAGCGGGCATTTTTTGCTTGCTCGCGGTCCTCAACGTCAAGTTGGCGACCGCGAGTGAGCAAAATGACATCCCGGCGAGACTTTTCCTCGTTCGCGATCAGCAACATCAAGTTGCCGATCGCGAGCGTGGAAAATAAACCTCCCGGTGAGGTTCTCAACGCGGGAGGTCAGGTTTCTCATTGCGAGTGGTCGCGTATGCTCGCGACTGCTCGCGTTGAGAAACTACCAGTCCGCGTTGAGAAAACTGCTGCTCGAGTACAAATCTACTCGAGCGGCAGAAAACGACTGCTTGCACTGTGCAAGATGCCGTTTGCAATGATTGCACAGTGCGGACAAGCATCCGGCACTGTGCAATCATTGCAAACAGCATTTCCTACCGCACTACGCAGTTTGCGTAGTGCTACGCGAGCTTCGCGTAGTGCGAAGTGCACTTCGCGTAGCTACGCGTAGCGCTACTACGCGAACTACGCCCAGGGTTACACTCCAGGCCACAACCTAGATCAGGCACACATAGAACACTCCAGAAGATAACAGCTAGCTGAAACAGTGGTAGTGTCAAATTAGATCTTGCTTTGGTATTCCACTGAGAGAGCAACATCTGAAGACCTTTTCCTAAATTTTTGTTGGCAGCAATTTGCTGAGACTCCTTCGGTGTTTCAGAATGAGCATTGGTTTTGCATGACTCTCCCGCTCCCATAAAGTGTGCTTAACACTGGCAACTAATGGAAAACTTGCACTGCTGGATCAATATATCATTGATAAAAACTGATAAAAAAGATCACTTTTCGTGCCCTTAGTATTCTAGTGATGTTTGTAAATGCCAAACAGCACTTACATATTTGAGGGAAGGAGTTTTGATGGCCCGTATGTCAATGGTCTCAAAATAAAACCCAATATTTAGAGCAGAGCCTTCCCTTAAAAGAAGCATTGGTTTAAATCGACTTCACATGGCTGAGGATTCACATCATCTGCATCTCCTGAAATCAAATTAGTTATTACATCTCATTGGTGACTTGACTTTGCAAACTATTACAGACAACTTTAAGAACACCAACATGTCATAGAAGTGGCTTCACAGTGCCACAACATACATTACAATAAAAACCCAACCAGATAAATGGCTCAATAGACAGTTTAAGCCCTCCTCCTCCTCAATTCATAGAGGATTTCAGTCTGGCAAAGTGATTGAGTGAGAAAAATGTAGTGGGGAGCCCCAGTACTGAAAGTCCTGGTTTTAGAAAACTGTAGGGCCACCATAAACATGAAAGAATGCGATGATGAAATCTGTTGAAAAATTGGACCAATAAGAGGCTCCATGACTGATGCAGAATGACTTCAGTTTGAGTCTTTCTTGTTCATTAGCAGCAATGCCTAATTTGTGCAGGTGATTGAAGGTACTTGGCAACTGGGATTTATTTTTTATGATGAGCCTTTGCCTCTGATCAAGACTGTGGAAGATCGAAAAGAGAGAAAGAAGGAGAATGACTAAAATGGGAAAAGAGTGACAAAGGTGGAAAGTAACGATGAACAAGCATTGCCATAGCCAACAGGTCTGGCATTGGCCAGCAGCCTTTTGGCAATTCCTTTTATGTAATGTCATGGTTTCTGCAAAACTTTAATGTTTGGGAACTGGCCGGGTCCTCATTAAATCTAAAACAAAAAAAGCGCTGGTTAAAACAAAAGTGTTTTTCTGATTTAAAAAAAAAATACATATTACCATGGTACACCGGCACTGAAGGGAACTAACTTGAGTGTGGATGTACTCCTTGTGTAAGGGCAGAATGCCGTAACTCATAGTAAAGACAGTCAGTGGCTGAAGTGGGCTAACATTGGCCCTTGGTGGGTGCTGGAGTTGGTGGAAAAAAAATGTGAATGACACAATCATAGACTAATGGATGAAGTCTGGCCGAAAACCCCTATAAGTAACTATGTTTTACATACTTTTAGTAAAATCAAAATGTCTTGGCTAACACAGACCTAAAAAAGCAATTGGTCTGGCATTGGCTGCTAGCCTTGAATTTGAGAAAGAAAGCAAGAAAAAAGGGAAGTATGTAAGGAAGGAAAAAAGAAGGATGGTAGACAAGGAGGAAGGCAGACAAAAAGGAAGGAAGAAGGACCAAAAAGAAGGAAGACAAAAAAAGTAAAGAAGGAAGGAAAGAAAGGAAGAAAGAAAGAAAGAAAGAAAGAAAGAAAAGGGAAAGAAGTCAAAAAAAGAAAGAAAGAAGGATAATAATAAAGAAGCAACAAATGAAAGAAAGAAGGCAAAAAATAAATTAGAAAAGAAAGTAAAAAGGAAACAAGAAAGAAAGAACAAAAGAAGGAAAAAAGAAAGAACGAGGAAGTAAAGAAAGCAGAAAAAAGTAAGAAGCAAAGAAGGCAAAACAAAAGAATGAAGGAAAGAAAGAAAGAAAGAAAGAAAGAAAGAAAGGGAAAAGTAAAGAAGGCAAGAAATAAAGATGCAAAAAAGGAAAGACAAACGAAAAAAGTAAAAAGAAAGTGAAAGGCAAAAGAGAAAGAATGGAGAGAAATTAAAGATAGAAAGAAGGAAAGAATAAAGAAGGAATAAAGGAACGAAAATAGGAAGTGGGTGGAAAAAAAATGTGGAGTGGGTGGAAAAAAAATGTGAATGACACAATCATAGACTAATGGATGAAGTCTGGCCGACAACCCCTATAAGTAACTATGTTTTACATACTTTTAGTAAAATCAAAAGGTCTTGGCTAACACAGACCTAAAAAAGCAATTGGTCTGGCATTGGCTGCTAGCCTTGAATTTGAGAAAGAAGGCAAGAAAAAAGGGAAGTATGTAAGGAAGGAAAAAAGAAGGATGGTAGACAAGGAGGAAGGCAGACAAAAAAAGAAGGAAGAAGGACCAAAAAAGAAGGAAGACAAAAAAAAAGTAAAGAAGGAAGGAAAGAAAGGCAGAAAAGAAAGAAAGAAAGAAAGAAAGAAAAGGGAAAGAAGTCAAAAAAAGAAAGAAAGAAGGATAATAATAAAGAAGCAACAAATGAAAGAAAGAAGGCAAAAAATAAATTAGAAAAGAAAGTAAAAAAGAAACAAGAAAGAAAGAACAAAAGAAGGAAAAAGAAAGAACGAGGAAGTAAAGAAAGAAATCAGAAACAAGTAAGAAGCAAAGAAGGCAAAACAAAAGAATGAAGGAAAGAAAGAAAGAAAGAAAGAAAGGGAAAAGTAAGGAAGGAAAGAAATAAAGATGCAAAAAAGGAAAGACAAACGAAAAAAGAAAGTGAAAGGCAAAAGAGAAAGAATGTAGAGAAATTAAAGATAGAAAGAAGGAAAGAATAAAGAAGGAATGAAGGAACGAAAATAGGAAAGAATGAAAGAAAAAGGGAAAGGGGAAAGAGGAAAGAAAAAGGAAAGATGGGACAAAAGAAAGAGAGAAAAAATGAAAGAAGGAAAGAAGGCAAAAAAGAAAGAAAGGAAAGAAAGATAGAAGGAAAGAAAAATAAGAAGGTACAAAAAGAAAGGAGGAAAGAAGGAAGGAAATAAAAAGGAAAGGCAAAAAGAAAAAAAGGAACAATGGAACAATGGAAGTAAAGGCAAAAAAGAAAGAAAGAAGAGAAAAAAATGTAAACATTAAGTAAAGGAAAGAAGGAAAGAAAGGAGGAAAGAAAAAAGGAAAGTAAAAAAGGAACGAAAGAAAGAACATGGAAAAAAAGAAAGGAACGAAGGTTCACAATATAAAATATTGGATATAAAAACCCAAATTACACCCCACCTATGTGTAAATAAAAATGTTACAAGGGTGCTGCAAATGAAACACAATAATGTTTGGTTTTCTTCCTCTGGAGAGTTTAATAAAGATTGCACCTTAGTGACTCCTTTATGGAAGGTTTATATAAAGCAGTCACACACAAGAGAAGGGCTGAAGTCATCACACAGCAGTGGTCTCTGTTCACTGTTACTTCCAACATACGAGATAGTAAAACATTCTGGAATGCTGTGTTTAGTATGTGCTCTTTTGACCAGGGAGGAGCGACAGTCAGTTGCCACATAAGTATGGAAAAGTGGTTGTTGCATTTTGTAGCCATCTATACAGACGGTAGTCCCACTTCCTTGCGGTTATGGCAAGGGGCTGACCCACCCCGTTTGGTTATCTCTTTGCTGGAAGTTGAGGCTGCTATTAAAAAAAGTGCAGGAGGTAAAGCACTAGGGCCCGATGGTGTCCCTATTGACATCATCAAATGTTATTCAAATCTATGGGCCCCATTGTTGGCAAATGTATATAATAGTTTCAACTATTCTTCAATTCCTTGCTCCTGGACTTCTTCGGTCATTGTTCCCATTTTCAAAATAGGAAACAGGGCGGAGTCAAAATGCTACCATCCTATTTCCTTGATTGACATTCCAGCGAACATTCTGGGTAGGGTTTTATATAATAGAATGGTAGAGCAGACCAACGAAAACAAGGTACTAAACGTCTGTCAATATGGTTTTAGAAGCGGCATAGGGACTATCGAGCAATGCCTAAATTTAAGCCTGATCATCAGGAAGTATACAGTGGCCAAACATTCATCATTGTATCTTACCTTCATGGACGTGTCAATGGCATTTGACTGTGTCAACCGGGCAAAACTGTGGCATTTGCTCATTAAATTAAAAACGAACCCATCTATAGTGCATTTACTTATTTCCCCACACACAGGTACTAAGGCTCGAGTGAGGTTTGGGAGCAAGAGGGAATTTTCTGCCAAGTGTAGCAGTATTCGGGGGATCCGCCAGGGGTGCGTTTTGGCTCCATTACTTTTTATTTTATATATAAATGAGCTCAGTTTAGAACTTACTAAGAGCACCCCTTATGTACCTTTGGTGCGCGGTACCCTCCTCCCTGCGTTTATGCAGATGACGCAATTTTAATTGCCTGAACTTCCAAAGCCTTGCGTCTTTTCTCACATTCCTTTGTTCATTTTATGGCAAATCTGAATCTGTTGACTCATTGTACTAAGTCCTTTTTAATGACATGTGGGGCGAAGAGCACAAAACTACACTCCATTACTGTTGGCATAAACATATTAACTAGCACTTACTTACTTGGGATCAATTTTGGTTCTTCGGGCTCATGGTGCCCTCAGATTGCACAGTGTAGAGCAATGTTTTATAGAGCAATTGGGTCTCTACTTAGTTTGCCGTCACCAAAGGGTGGGAGATCCTTGAAACCTCTATTGCAAATATGCTCTGCACAGTGCGCCCCCATTGCGACTTATGGCGCAGGTGTTTGGGGCTCGGGTGATCCTACTAACCTCTATCTTGTGGTTATCCACTTGGAGCTCGGAAGACGCTACACTGACAAAGTATATAATTAATGACTGTCTGGCTTGCGATAAGGGTCTCTCCATCCCTTGGTTGGCTTATGTCGAAAACTTCTTGGAAGGAATAGGCCTAATTGATATGTTTTAGGATAGAGGGCCACAGACTGCTGCTTGTAGGAAGCAAGTGAGGCACGTACTTTGGAGAAAGCTGCAACAGACAGATTGCGGGCAGAAAGTATGAAAATGAGTGTCGCAGATTATTTGTATTTTAATTTAGGGGAGACCCCCTCGGACTATTTATTGAACATGGGAGCTGGGTACGTTACTTACTGTTCAGCTTTAGGGGTGGTACAATAAAATATCTTTTATGCTTCCCTTCCGGGCATCAGCATGAGCTTGATCTGAGGATATGCCCTTGTAACTATCAGTCTAAACAAACCATGATGCACTTTCTCTTTTTTTCGGTTTTTATGTGTTATATAGAAAAAGATTTCTTATGCCTTTTATGAGATCCAGAAAGATACAGTCCTGTATGCAAGCATATCATTTTTTACACACCTTTACAGATGATGAATCTTGTTGCGTAGCTATGTTTCTCCAAGCTGCTGTATCCTCCAGGAAAACAATGTTAGAGGATTGATTTGACTAATATTTGTGTGCTTAGGTTTTAAATTATTTTTTCTGCAGCATCCGGATTTGCTAAAATATTGCATGCTGCTAATTTTATCAGGTTTATGTGTTTCAATATTTATTACTGGTTCATGTATTATAGTGTCTCTGCTTCTTTGCACAGTGTCTGTATGGATAATTTGCGTGCTTTTATGGCTATTTTATAGCCGAATAAAGATGACTTTGACTTTGAAATAACGAACCATTGGTGAAATTGAGCCCAGGAACACAATATAGTATACCGTGAAATAGCAGCAGTCCACTTTAAGAGGTATTTATAACAGCATTGGAAGGAGATAGGCACTGATAAAGCTGGAATATGCCCTGTGCACACTTGAAATGTGTTCTACTATCACATCATGCAACACTGGCACTAAAGGGAACTACCTTGTGTGCAAACGTCCACCTTCTGAAAGAGCAAATTGCAGTCACTCAAAGTGACGCTAACCAGAGACTTAAGTAGGCTGACCCCTCCCATGCTGTATGCTGTAGTGGGCGGAAGTAAAATGGGAATGACACAACAAAAGAGCAATGGGTGAAGAGAGGTCGCTGAAAGCCCCATTAAGTAAGTATATTATACATGCTATTTTGGTAAAATCAAAAGGTCTTGGCTCATGCCAGACCTAAAAAGGATCTGCAAGAGTGAAATGAAGAAGGGAAGTGTGAGGTGGAGGAAGAAGGAAGCATGAGGTGCAATCAAGACTAGTCAGGCTTGGTATTTGGCCACCCCAGCATTCAGCAGTGCCAACGATGGGCTCTTAAGAAAATGTTTGGCCCCTGCTCTTATTTATTTATTTACCAAATTAAGGAGCAGTTAGGAGCCAGAGGCGACCTTACATGCTGCTGTTTTGAAGATCAGTTACGGTGAGGATGCAAGCTGCCAATCTTTATACCTGCTCCGCATGATTCAGGTGCCTCCACTCCTTCAGGTGTTAATGCACAATATAAAGGACTAAAGTATCCGTGGGATGAGTAGTGGGAGTAGTAGGTTCTCACTGAGAGAGAGAGACCTATTGTAACCAAGACGGCTGGATAGGACAAATGGCCCTGAGGAACCATGGCCATTTCATGACTTAAGGTTTGAAATATGAAGATTCTTTGGAGCTGTCAGTTGGATAAAAAAGTTGGATTTGTTGGTTCAGTGAAATGTCTTGTCTTACTTGTAAATCCAAGAGACCATAGCTCAAGTTGCCACTTTAAATTTAGCTGAATTAGCTTGAGCACAGTACTGATACTATATCTTCTTCACATTGTTTCTTAAGATGGTAATATCCTGCATCATTTCTTTAAGGCCTCTGGTGCATTTTTCACAAGATGGCAGAGGAAGGGAGGGCTCGTCTTTCAATTTTCATATATATGATATCTCACACTGTACGGGATTGCTTTAGGCATGGTTTATGAGATGAGACGTTTCTGATCCAAAAGTAATATATGGAAGTAATGAAGCATCTGTTCTCACAGAGTTTGCTCTTGGGGAATAAATTGACAGACATGGAAGCCCTACAGCGCAATCTCTTTTGTACACATGCAGCATAAGCCTACAGCTTGGACACTAAATTGAAAATAATATGCAGTACTTGTGAGCAGCCCATAGAAGAGCTCTGTTTCAGATAAGCACAGTATTGGACTGGGAGTACGGTGAAAGAAAAAGGAGGATAACACACAACGGGGTATATTTACAAGCCCCTATCATCACCACAATGTCACTTTCAGTGACGTTGTGGTGATGATAGGGGCTTCGCCTTATTTACAAGGCGGCATTAAGCCACTTAACGTGGCTTAGCGCTGCCTTGTAAATAAGGCACCCTTTCACGCTGTACTTAGCGTGAAAGGGGGGGCAATGGGTGTTGCGGTGGGCGTTCCACCGCAACACCCATTGATTTTGACACTGCCCCCTATTTAGAAGGGCAGCGTAAATAGGAGGCAGCCCCAAAATTAAGACCAGGGAAAACTTAGTCTTAAACAGGCGAAACAAGGAGAAATGCTTTATTTCTCCTCGTTTTTGCTGTTTCCATGTGTACTGCATTGTGCAGCATGCATTGAAACAGCAAATTGCCATTGATTGTTTATGTGCAGTAAGGTGACCCTTCCTCACATAAACAATAAAAACAAATGACGTTTTGCAACTTCTATGCGTGCTGCATTAAGCAGCACACATAGAAGTGACAAAACACCATTTAAAGATTGCTTATGTGCACTAAGTGGGACCTTCATGCACATAAACAATCTTCCCCTCAACGCAGACACCCTTGCACTATGGTGAAAGGCTGCCTGCGTTGGTGCTAGGCTGCTAAATTTAGCGCCAGCGCGGGAGGAAACGCAGGGCTGCACCATATTGTTGTAAATATGGTGAGGCCCTGCATTTCTGAAGTGGCGGAGTGCGGTGTTAAGCCAAGGAGGCTAAAGCCACACTCCTCCACTTCGTGTAAATATACCCCAATGTCTGTGATGATAGACTAATGGTGGATTGTGCGATATGTAAGGGCCAAATAACAATACTAAAAATAACACAATGAAGAAACACAGCATGAAGCAGGAGCATTAGCACAATCTACAATAGAAAAAACAAGCAAAAGAAACATTCGTGCACCACATTCGACCATCGGTTTGGACTTTAGAATGGAAAAGAAATGGTAATTAGTACCCACCTAGAAGGTACTCATTTTATCAACCCCAGAAGGGTTACATATTGAGTAAGCCCAGGACTGGGAACCAAAAGCAGCTATTGAAAAATGTTCAAACCAACCTGCTCTCTTTTCACTCATTCGTTTTCTCTCTCTGTCTCTCGCTTTCTCTCTCTTTTTGCCTCTGCTGTGCCTGTTGCCATGAGCCCTAGGAAGCTGCAGACAGAGGAAGCGGCCCTCCATCTTCAAACCCAGTCTCCAAAGACTCCAGTCTTCTGGGAAAATACCCAATGAGAAAAATGGCCAGTCTGGCCCCGAGTGGACCTACTGTCATTCCAACCCATGATCTGTAGGTTATGCCGAGACAACTTCAATGGACTTCTTATTCAACTGAGCTGTCATAAAGGCTAAATAGAAAACAATGCGAGTGGTATACAGAGCACAGAACAGCCATTTCAGATAACCACATTAGGCTCTCAAAATGTTTCTTATATGTAAGGTTACCGGTTTTATGGTATTTATTCTTTTAACATTTATGTCTGTATTTATCCATATTTATTTTTTACTCGTCTTATTAGTATTTATTCATATTTATTTTGTGTTTTAAGAATAAATAGATAAACATGCACCCATACTTTGATGCCTGTTGCGTTTTAGCAAATTAAGCAGACAATAGAGCAAAACACTACACCCACTGGTAAATATTAGCATTATATGCAAATATATGTTAAAATATGCCTGTATGTAAGGAAATATCAACCTGTTTTTTGACTCTCCAAGCTGTCTATCTGCTCAGCTGTTGGCCTGGAATTCATGGACAGCCTGAAAAATCACTCACAAGAAGCATCATTTTCTGTATTTTTCCACTTTAAAAAATAAATACAGACAGGAAACATATTGTTTTCTGTTTGTATTTCTCTGTAAAAATCATTAAAAACTTAAAACTGGGAGCCCTACTTATATGCCAGGAGGATTAACTAAAAAAAAAAAAAAAGCAATGCAAAGAGGAAACACAACTGAAATGCAGCGCCAATTCATTAGTCCTATAATGAGAGGTCATTCTCTCTTAAGGCTCATTGAAGAATGAACAAAGATAGCTCACATTTTATTTATTTATTTGTTTGTTTGCTTGCATGTTCATTTATTTATTTATTTGTTCGTTCATTTATTTATTTATTTTCAGTGAATATCTAGGCATCACACTCCACTTTCATGCTGCTTCGAAATAGACAAGAATTAAAATAAGGCGCAGCAAGAGAGAAAGGGGTTAGTGGAATATAACATGTAGGATAAAAAAGATAATTAACAACCATAAGAAACTTGCATGACATTTCCTTTCCTAACTGTGTGTCCATTAAGCGGGTATAGGCATAGAATGATGACTCTCTAAGTCCACATGAATAGGCATTGTGGGAAGGCACATGGAAGACAGAGGAAGTTCTAGTTTGTTGAGTGCCGACATACACAAGCAGGGAAGAAAGCAGACAAACAGACATGAGAACTTTAGAAGAATACACAGTAAGGAAATTAATAGTTTCTTGCTTATGCAAAAGAGTCAGGATTCAGGCTGTTAGAAAGTGGGCCTCTAGTTGACAGAGATATGAATCCTGTCCAAGTAGGTACCACAATCCTACTCAGGGTAAGTCAGATACACAACCTAAATTAACCTGTGCTCAACCCCTGGTAACTTGGCACAGAGCAGTCAGACTTAACCTAAGAGGGAATGTGTAAAGAATTTGTGCACACTTTAATTACATTAACACAGTGAAAACACCACAAAAAGACTCCACACCAGTTTAGCAAAATACAGAATATTTATCTGAGTAAAACAAGACCAAAATGACAAACATCCAATAAGTAGAACTCAAGATATGGATTTTGAAAGCTTAAATCCAAAAACAGTGCTTAAAAGACAATAGCAATAAAAGGTTGCTAGAGATCACGCTAAACCCGGGGAAAATCAACATTTTCAGATCGACTGTGATGGAGGGCAGGCTGGCTACAGGACCCACGCAGGGCCCTCTGAAAAAGAACCTTGGATGGAGCAAGTGTCGGCGTCAAAGACTGGATGTGCCGGTTCCGATTCACGCATGCATCGAAGTCGAGCCTTGCAGCGGTACCATCAAATCAATGCTGCATCATCATCGAACCTCGCAGTCAGGGTTCCAGATTGACACTGCCTCATCCTCGAACCTCGCAGTTGGGATCCATGTTGATGTTGAATCGGCACTGAGTTGGCGTTGGAGGGCACTGCATCGGTTCTGATTGGCGCAGATGTGTGACCTTCTTGATTTTGATGCAGAAAAGCTGTAGAACTACTTCTGAGGCCTAGGACTGGAGAGGGCCCCTCGGGCAAGAGTAGAACTCACAGATGGCAGAGTGCAGCAGCACCAGCAGATTTACAAAAAGTCTTTTATGGCCCTGAGACTTCAGGAAACAGGACTCAAGTCAGCAAGCCCTTGGAGAAACTTGGGTTCAAAGAGATAGAAAACAGGTCCAGTCCTTCTTGCTCCCAGACAAGAAGCAGCAGGCAGCAGGCCAACACAGCGGAGCAGGTGGCAAAGTGGCAGTCCCTCCTACAGCACAGCAATCAGCAGGAGAACATAGCAATGCAGTTAGCAAAGTGTCAGTCCCTCCCACAGCAGAGTAGCTCTTCTTCCTGACAGAATGCCTTTGTTCCACCAGCAAAGTTCGGATTTGTTGGTGTCAGGGGACATTGTGTCTTTGAAGAGGGGGAGACTTCAAAAAGGCCTTTGAAGATCATAAGGTGCCTGCCGTTCCTGCCTTGGCTCCAGACTCACTACAGGGGTGTATGCAGCTCTTTGTGTGGGGACCGGCAAAGCCCTATTCAGGTGCTAGTGGCAGCTCCTTCTTTCCAATATACTTCAGGAAGGCCCATCAGCCTGGAGATGGGCCATCAGGATCCAAATGTCACAACCCAGCTACCTTTGTGTGACTCTCTAGAGGGAATGCACAAAGCCGAGCTGTCACCCAACCTAGACGTATATTCAGAACAGGCGAGGAACAGAATGGTTAAAGTAAGAAAATACACATTTTCTAAAAGTGGCATTTCAAGACTTACAATTTGAAAACCGATTTCATCATAAGTTGTGATTTTAAATTGTGAGTCTAGAGACACCAAACTCCAAATCTCTATCTTTTTCCAATTGGAAACTACACTTAAAAGATGTTTTAAGGTAACCCAAATGTTAACCTATGGGAAAGATAGGCCTTGCAGTACTGAAAAATGAATTTCGCGTTTTTTAACTACCAGAACATATAAAGCTCAAAAGTACATGTCCTACCTTTTAAATACATTGCACCCTGCCAATACGGCTGCCTATGACCTACCTTAGGGGTGACATATATGTAATAAAAGGGAATGTTTGGGCATGGCTAGTAGGTTAACTTGCCAGGTCATAATAGCAGTTTAAACTGCGCACACAGGCTCTGCAGTGGCAGACTTGAGACATGTTTAAAGGCTACTGATGTGGGTGGCAATCCCACAAGTAGCATTTAATTTACAGGCCCTGGGCACATGTGGTGCATTTTGCTAGGGACTTACAAGTAAATTAAATATGCCAATTGTGGATAAGCCAATGTTGCCATGTTTTGTGTACAGAACATATGCACTTTAGCCCTGGTTAGCAGTGGTAAAGTGTCCAGTATCCTAAATCCAGCAAAAATGAAGTCAGCAAAATAGGAGGTCAGGAGACAAAAAGTCTGGGGAAACTACGCCAAGGATGCCAGATCTAATATGTAACCTCCCCAGCTGAAGGTGGGAAGAGCTACCCAACCCCTTGGGAAGTCTCTTCACTAAGGCGGAAGAACCTGGAGAGATCGTCAGCATTGGCATGGTCTGTGCCAGGATGGTGTTCCACCGTAAAGTTCAGACCACCTCAACAGTTTGGGATTCTCACCCCTCATCTGCAATAACCATCTGAGGGTCCTGTGGTCTGTCTGAACTCAGAAGTGAGTGCCAAACATATATGGCCTTAGCTTCTTCAACTGCAAGCCCACAACAAAGGGTTTTCTTTCAATTGCGCTCCACCTCTGTTACCTGGGAAGTAGCCTCCTACTGATGAAGGCTACAGGCTGATCCAGGGACTCTTCATTCAGCTGTGAGAGCAGGGCCCCTATGCCATGTTCTGAGGCATCCATTTGCACAAGAGACTCTTGGGAGAAATCGGGGGTCTTGCGCACGAGTGCCAGTCACATGGCTTCCTTCAGGACAACAAAAGCTTTCTGGTCCAGATCCCCTGACGTGGCTGCTTCTTGGAAGTCAGCTCTGTCAATGGGGCAACAACAGTGAAATATATCCCTTGATAAATCTCCTGTAATATCCAGTGAGGCCTAAGAAGGCTCTCACTTCTGTCTGGGTCTTGGGGGGTTCCCAATCTAGAATGGTGTCAAATTTGGGCTACAAGGGCTGTACCTTGCCACCCCCTACTTGATGTCCCAAGTAGACCACAGAACCCTGCCCTATCTGGCACTTACTGACCTTGATAGTCAGGCCTGTGCGCTGCAGAGCTCAAAGCACTTCCTGGAGGTGGTTTAAGTGGTTCTCCAAAATACAGCTGAAGACCGCAATGTTGTCTAGGTAGGCGAAACTGAAGTTCTCTAACCCAGCCAGGACCTAATTGACCAGCCTCTGGAAGGTGGCATTGGCGTATTTCAAATCAAAAAGCATGGCCCGGAACTAGAAGTGCCCTTCTGGTGTTGAGAACGCTGACCTCTCTTTAGCCCCTCCGCTCAAGGCAATCTGCCAGTACCCAGACGTTAAGTCAAATGTGTTGAGGAGGTTGGCATCTCCAAGCCGATCAATGACCTCATGGGGTGTGCGTTAGTCTTGGTGACTGCATTTAGTCCTCGGTAGTCCACACAGAACCTAAGTTCAGGTGTGAAACCTGGAGCTTTAGCCTTGGGAACCAACACCACTAGACTGGACCACATGCTGTTTGAGGGTTCAATAACCGCTAATGCCAGCCTCTTGGAGACCTCCTCCTTGATGCTAGCCCTCATCTTATCATACAGTCTGTACATTTTGTTCTTTAGAGGTGTGTTGTGCCCCCCGCCCCCCGGTATCAATATCATGGAAACACCATATTGTGAGTCATGGAGTAAGGGAGAACAAAGAGGCAAACTGCTCCAGCAACAGGCTGCAGTCTCTCTGTTGATCTAGGGTCAGTGTAGGGGAGATACTGACATCCTCCACTGACCCATCCTGCTCCTTTGAAGATAGGAGTTCAGGGAGAGGTTCACTCTCCTCTTCCACCCCATCATCAGTAGCTAGAAGCATGGTAATCTCAGACCTCTAAAAGTGGGGCTTGAGGTGGTTCACATGCAGGACCTTCAAAATGGTTCCTAGGAATCTTGAGGTCCACCAGGTAGGTGTCATCACTCTTGTGTTCCTTACCTCATAAGGCCCAGACCAACGGTCTTGCAGGGCCCAGGACTTCACTGGCTCCATTATCCACACTTTTTGACCAGGATGAAAATCAACCAGATTGGTATTCTGGTCGACCATTGTTTTATGTCCTCCTGGCTAGCTTCCAGGTTCTCCTGTGTGAGCTTCTGCAAGTGGGCTGTCTGGTTGCAGAACTCCAGCATGTAGCTGCCTACATCCTGGGGTGGCTTCTTGGGAGCTTGCTCCCAGGCTTCCTTAACCAAACTGGGAGGTCCTCTCACAGGGAGTCCATATCGAAGTTCAAAAGGGCTGAAGCCAACTCCCTTCTGTGGAACCTCCCTGTAGGCAAACAGAAGTCATGGCAGAAGGACATCCCACATATGCCTCATGGGTTCAGGTAGACCCATAATCATGCCTTTAAGGGAACGGTTGAACCTTTCAGCCAACCCATTGGTTTGGGGCGGTAAGGAGTAGTGAACTTATGTCAAATCACATTCCTTCCACATGGCCTTCATGTAGTTGGACATGAAGTTGGTAACCCGGTCAGATTCCACCTCCTTGGGGAACCCACATTGGTAAAGATCCCCATCAGTGCCATCGCCACCACGGGTGCAGTCACTAACCTCAGAGGAATAGCTTCTGGGTTACTGGTGGCATAGTTCACCAAGACCAGAACTAATCTGTTGCCCATGGCTGTCTTAGGATCCAAAGGCCCCACAATGTTGATGCCAACTCACTCAAAAGGGGTGCTAATGATAGGGAAAGGTTGCAGGGGATGCCTTGTACTTCCCCCCTGACTTGCCACTTGCCTGGCAGGTAGGACAGTACCTACAGAACGCACCTGGGGCCCTCCTCATTTGAGGCCAATAGAAGTGGGCGACAAGCCTGTCAGCGGTCTTGTCTTGCCCCAAATTACCTGCCAGTGGCACATCATGAGCCAGGCCAGAAGGAAGGTCCTTAAGTGCTGGAGTACCACCAACACACATGTTGCATCAGTCTCAGATCCTTAGGCTCACTATACAGGAGACCATTCTCCCAGTAGATCAGGTGCTCCCCAGAAGCATCACCAGCTGCCTGGGCCTCAGTCCTGCTGCCAAAGACCCACAAGAGTAGGGCACTCCTCTGCTTCTTGCAGAACTCTTCCCTGAAGGGACCCTCTTTCCTGCTGCCAGTTGGTCAGCTCAGGTAGGTTCTCCAGTTCAGCCACATCTTCCCCTGTAGGTACAGGGGTGCCCCCTCAGGTTCAGCCACCTCCCAGACTGTGGAAATTTCAGGAGTGGGTTTCCTGCGCCCCTTGCCCTTCCTCTAGTTGGCAGACACCTGGGCCATTTTTCCAGGCTCCAGGTCTTTCTGACCACCCTCTTAAGCTGCCATGGATCATGGTCAGGCACACCCACTCAGGCAACCTCATAATCTCCAATGTGACCTGAGCTCCACCTCCTTCCAGATAGCGTGCTCCAGGTTGTAGCCCAGCAGACAATCCACAGGCATGAAGGGATTCACAGCTACCTTCAGCAGACCTGAGACCCCACCACCACTCAAAGGGAACCAGAGCCACTGTATAGTGGCTCTCAAGGTTGTCAGCCGCAACAACTTGGTGGAACTTATTAGGGACTACCTGCTCTGAAGACACCAGATGACACCTGACGGTTGTCATGTCGGCTCCTGTGACTCTCCGAGCCTCCACACTCTGCCCATTGATGGACACCCACTGACTATACTTACTAGTATTGTCAGGCATGTGGGTTCTCTGTACCATCTCTCTATCACCCAGGGACACCAGGGTAACCTCTACACTCCCCCCAAAACTATCTAGGGAAATCTCCTCTCCAAGAGCTACACTAGCCAACCCTGTGACTGCCCACTGGTGGGGGGGGGGCTATGCCCACTTGGGACACTTGGCATCCCCTTTGTAGTGCCCTTTCTGCTGGCACTTCATGGGAGCCTTCCCTGCAGACTTATTCTCAGGGAACCATTTCTTCTTCTTATCAACGGGGGACGGGAACTCAGACCCACAGAACTAATTTGGGGTCTTTTAGGGAGCTCCTTGCTCTTTTTGTCCCCACCCCTTCTTCTGGTGAGGACCCTGCTCACCCTTGTGGTGAATCCCCCGGGGTCCTGTGTACACTGGTGATGACCTAGGGGTCTGCCTCCTTAGCAAGCTGTCTAGAGTCAGTAAGCTATCAACAAGGTTTTGGCACACATCTGGAAAGCAAAGACTGAACATATGCTCTGTTGCAGACAAATTATACAGCCCCTGATAAACGTTTACCTCAATGCCTTTCACCCAGCCATCCACTGCCTTGAAAAAACAATCCACACAATCCACCCAGGTCTGTTGGGAAATCTTCTGACTATCCCTGAATTGTTGTCTGTATTTTTCTGGGGTCAAACCAAACTTTCTGATTAGGGCCTCCTTCATGGGGTGATGACTCATCCTGTCACTCCCTTCTAGGGCCAGTAGAGTGTCCCTCCCCACACTAGGGATATTTCTCCAAAGACTAGCCCCCCAATCTGCCTCTTAGGGACCTTGTGCATTTGGAGTGCAATTTCATAGGCCTCAATCCATCTGTCTATGTCATCTTCCACCACAAAATCAGACACCAGACCCTTGGTCAGAGTGCACAGAAGAAATGCTGCCACCATCACTGCTGGACTCCACATGTCTGGCCTTAATGTCCAGCTCTCTCATGCTCAGTTCCTGAGCCAACATAATCTTCACCTCATCAAGGTCAACCTTTTCCTTTTCTCCTCCTCCTCTATGGCCAGTTGCTTTTGTTTTTCCTCAATTTTGAGCTCGGCCAGCTCCAATCTGAACTTTCTCTCCTCCCTCCTGTCCTCCAGCTCCTTAAGGGATTGGCCTTTGGATGACACACTGCAACCCTGCCCTGGAAGGAATCACTACTCCTGGAAGTAAACTGCCCTACTCATCCACAGATAGCAGCCCAAGGCCTCCTCTTTGACCCTTGTCCAAATCATCCTCCTCATCCTGCTCCTCCTCAGTCTCATCCTCCTCTGGGTTTCATTCAATGCATCATGGGCTTCTAACCAGGCTCTCAGTGCCTTTCGCAGCTTCACCTTCCTGGTGGTGCTCTTTATAGAAAGCCCAAAGTCCTTTTCAGAAATCCTTGAGCTGGGCCACAATGTAACCTTCAAGTTTGGCTAGCTCAAACTCCATTTGTGCAGGTGCAAATGCAGAACCTCCGATCAGAGACATGTTTTTAGGAAAAAGCAAAAATGCCAATCAGTGAGAATTTAAATTTTTTAAATACCAATTAAAGAGAGTAGGAAAAATAATTCCAATGGGGATCAGAGACAGTTGATTCGAATTGGTCTTATTTGTGGATGGTAGTGTACACCAAATTACTGTAATGTACTGCACAAACACAAGTCCTATCCTTAACGCTGATAACCTATGTTAGATATTGGGGGGCATATTTACAAGCCCCTTGCGCCACTTTTGCGCCGCCGTTGCGTCACGCATGTGACGCAGCGGCGACGCAAACCATGCGCCGCGTTGCGCTATATTTACAACGTGACGCATCTAGGGAGATGCGTCACGTAGTAAACCCCTGCGCCACATGAAACCTGCGTCAGGTTTCATGTGGGCGTACCGGCGCAGGGGGGGGGGCGTTCCGGCGCAGGAACGCCTCGGCAAAGTGACGTAGTGAAATCTACAAGATTTCACGCAGTCACTTTTCCGACGCTGGTGCGTCAAATCCTTACGCCTGCTTCACCATGTTAGGGATAGGGAAGGTTGGAACAGTGCTGGAGTTGCGTCGCGCTTGCGACACAACTTCAGCACTGCGCCAACCTTCCGCCGGCAGATGCGTCACGCATCTGCTTATCCTTGCGCCACGATGCGCCGCATTGTAAATGCGGCACATCGGACGTGGCGCAAGGGTAAACTTGCGTGACGCATTTTCCCTGGCGCATCCCTGCTGATATGCAGGGATGCGCCAGGGAACGTAAATATGCCCCTGGGTTTCTAGTTGACAGAGGTATGCACCCTTCCAGTAGGGACCACAATCCTACTCAGGATAAGTCAGATACACAACCTAAATTAACTTGTGCTCACCCTCTAGTAGCTTGGAACAGAGCAGTTAGGCTTAATTTAGGAGGCATTGTGTAATGAATTTGTGCACACTTTAATTACAGTAACACATTGAAAACACCACAAAAAGACTCCACTCGTGTTTAGAAAAATAGAGAATATTTATCTGAGTACAACAAGACCAAAATGACAAAACTCCAATAAGTAGCTCTCGAGATATGCATTTTTAAAGATTAAATCCCAAAACACTGCTTATAGGTTAATAGCGCTTAAAGGTTACTTGACGTCGCGCTAGACTGGGGTAGATCCAAAGTTCCAGGCCGTCCACAATTGAGGGCAGGCCGGCTACAGGACCCACTCAGGGTCTGCTGAAAAAATATGTTGGATGGACCAAGTGTCGGCATCGAAGGCTCGATGCGTAGGTTTCTGATTCACACAGTCAGAGTGATGCGTCGAAGTCAAGCCTCGCAGTGGCATCTTCGGATAGGCGCTGCATCATCGTCGAACCTCACAGTCAGGGCTCCATGTCGGCACTGCATCATCATCGCAGTCGCAGTGCTTAATTTAAGCCGGTGGTTACCGGTGATCAACACTGGCACTTAATCATCAACACCGGCTCTTTTCATTAGCACCAGTTAAGGATACGTTTGTTTATGGTAGGCACTGGGAGATTAAGTGATTTGTCGAGAATCACAAGATGTTGAGCCGATGCCGAGACTTAAGCCTGGTTCCCCAGCTCAGACATCAGGAGCTCTGACCATTATGCCACATCCTCTCCCCACTTTCATGGTTAGTTGTTGGTTCTGTTTTAGGCGGTGCTAACAGGAGAAATGGGCTTGTGCAAGCTGCTTCCTAACGAGAGCCCTGGCACTTATTTTTTTACAAATTAACCACTGCACAGCACCAGCATCGTCGTCGAATTGGCAGTGTGTTGGCATCGGAGGGCACTGCGTCGGTTCCGATCGCCATCAACTTTGAGGCAGAAACAGCTGCAGAACCCACTTCTGAGTCCCAGGACTGGAGGGAGCACCTCGGGCAAGGGTAGGACTCACAGATGGCAGAGTCCAGCAGCACCAGCAGAATTGCAAGAAGTCTTTTATCTCCCTGAAACTTCAGAAAACAGGAGACAAATCAGCAAGCCTTGGAGAAACTTGGGTTCAAGGATGTAGAGAACAGGTCCAGTCCTTCAAACTCCCAGGCAAGAAGCAGCAGGCCAACACAGCAGAGCAGGTAGCAAAGTGGCAGTCCCTCCTACAGCACAGCAATCAACAGGCTGTAGGCCAACACAGCTTTGCAGTTAGCAAAGTGGCAGTCCCTCCTACAGCAGAGCAGCTCTTCTTCCTGACAGAATGTTCTTGGTTCCAGCAAAGTTCTGATTTGGTGGTGTCAGGGGTCCAGTACTTATACCCAAATGTGCCTTTGAAGTGGGGAAGACTTCAAAGAGGCCTTTGAAGATCAAAAGTTCCCTGCCTTTCCTGACCTGGCTCCAGACTCACTACAGGGGTGGTATGCAACTCTTTGTTTGGGGCCAGGCACAACCTTATTCAGGTGGATGTGTCAGCTCCTCCCTTCCAATCTACCTCAAGAAGGCCCATCAGCCTGGTGATGGGACATCAGGATGCAAATGTCACACCCCAGCTCCCTTTGTGGGACTGTCTAGAGGGAATACACAAAGCCCAGCCATCACTTAACCCCAACGTGTATTCAGAGAAAGGCAGAGGCACAGAATGGTTATAGTAAGAAAATGACAACTTTCTGAAAGTGGCATTTTAAGACTTACAATTTAAAATCCGACTTCACGATAAGTTGTAATTTTAAATTGTGAGTCCAGATATACCTAACTCCAAATCTTTATATTTTCCCAATTGGAATTTAACTTAAAAGATGTTTAAGGCAATCCTAATGTTAACCTATGGGAGAGATAGGCCTTGCAGTAGTGAAAAACACATTAGCAGTTTTTCACTACCAGGACATGTAAAACTCAAAAGTACATGACTTATATGTAATAAAAGTGAAGGTGTGGGCCTGGCAAGTAGGTTACCTTATTTATCCACACTAAAGATCATGAAGGAGAAAACCCGTCAAAAAGGAGCACAGGAGAGAATACCACTCCTTATCTAAATAATTACTCACACTAGGTACAGTCTCAACCAAACTATAAGAGACACAGTTACATTAACTAATGTCAAGAAAAGGATTATGAGTGTTATGGAAAGTAGGGGGGGATCCTTTTTTAAGGACGAGAACCCTCACTCACCCGAAGGTGACATGCTTCATCATAGGGTTCTCTCCTCACACTGGGGCCCCAAGGTCCCCAGTGTGGGCTTCAACTCTCCAAAAAGAATGGAAGAGGAGCTGAGGTGTTTTTTTGTTGAGAGGGGACCAAGAAACACGGTGAGTGAGGGGCAGAATGCAAAAAATGAAAAAGTAACTGTGTGAAAGATATTAAAACTGTCTCCAAGAAACCAAATAACTTTTGTGGCAGGATTAAACGCTAAGAGGACTAGGGGTTAACAACAAATATACCCCTGTTTTGAGTCAACATGTTTCTGCCCACTATTTGACCCCCAACGGGGTTCACCGGCATTCGTCAGGACCGGGAATACAATTAGTCACTCTGCATATAAAACATAAAGATAATGTGCAGACAGGAAACAAACGTTTCTACTGGCCGTCAAAGATTGGTAGCCGTATACACAGAATTTGTGGAATACGTTGCCTCATCTGGTCAAATGCATTCAATTACCTCTCTTCAGCCAAAGGGTACCCCACTAGTGCTCGGCCGAACAGTGGTCCGGGCTTCAATTTACCAGGGTCCCGGCGTCAGGGGAAACTACACCAAGGATGCCAGGTCTAACACAGGCCTACCCAGGGGTGCATCATTGCAATGTATGTATGGCAAATACTATGGTGAATCAACTCTTATATCGAAGGTATCTTACATAATCAAAGAAGATGAGAGTGACCAAAAAGATGCCCATAACAGCAGTGAGAACTAAGCCCTAGGATGCAGGAGAGTATTCACTGCATAAAATGAGAATGAAGGTGCAGAACTCCAGAAATTGATGGGGCAGTTAGTCAAGGGCCCTGTCTGCTTCCTTTTAATAAACTCCTTAGCCTCTGCAACCTATACCTGCACACTGTTGTTAGTCTGTGCAGGCCCATTGTCTTGTCAAAGATCCACCACTGGAAAGAAATAATTGGCTGAAACTGAATGTAGACTGAGCAGCAGCATCACTTGTTAGCGCGCTGGCAGGGAGGAGGCGGGGCATTATTGATTTACTGTGCAAGACTTGACCTTGTCTGTCTGGTTTATAACCTAAGTATATGTGAGAGTTCAATTTATTGGCATTGATGACACATTTATTGCAATTGTTTGTTCAGGCATAGCTCTCGAATGCCCCCTGAGGTTTGCCACTCTTGCTCCTGAATCATGATTTCAAAGTATTACACTTTTCCCCTCATTGGATTATGATAATAAGGTGTAAGGGGAGAGTGCACGGCCTGGGAAGGCATTTTATTCAGGATGAACAATGACGTAGGCACTTTCCATGTCATCTTCTTTGTGTGAAGCTGTTTACTAGTGATCTGCTGAACTTTCTTACTGCCGGCTTCCCTGTGCATGATTAGCAATTCTGCCATTTTTGCAAAGCTGTATGATCTCATTCAGCAACCAGTCTGCTCCAACTCATAATGTCTGCACATTTGGCATGCTAGGTGTAATGTTTTCAAATTTACACAACCCCGTTTGCAAACGTACACACAAAACAGTCCCAATTTGGAGCGCGTAATGATACGCATTAAGGCATAATATTACACTTCCTCAATGTTATAATCTGTGGGAAATGTGTGAGTTTCCAGGGGACGGGCAAAAAATCGGAGCATCTACTCCAAATTGGGACTGGCACTGGAAAAATGAAGAAGTGGCACAGGGGTGCGATGCAAATTCGCCGACATGCATATTAATAAGCAGGCTGGCCTGACTCGTGACTCAGCATCATATAAAATGCGCGCGCCCCGTACATTCAGGGAGATCTAGGATCAAAGCATCCCAGGAGCGGCGCGGGCTGCCCTCACTCTGGGTCAGGGATCCGACTCTCCAGCTCACTGCTCGCGATGACAGCTCTTGGCTTCTAGTAACTAGGGACAGGGCACCTGGGAAATCCCGCGGCCACACATAGCTTGTGCTCTTACTTGTATCTTGTCTTAGAGGACAAATGTCGGGCTCTGGCTTCTCACAAATTGCTGCTTATGTTTTTAACATGAAAATGTGGTGTTTACTTTCTTTCTCTGACTACAAGATGAGAGGATTTTGCAATGTGAACTATGTGGCACACTTGAATGTGAACAGAGAGCCTGTAAGATGCTAATGTTTGTTCTCACTGGAACCAGATTCCACGCAGTATCATTGGGGTGCTGTACCGTATTATCAATAACACTACTTGGCTGTGCACGTTTAGCGGCCATTTCAATGGAACATGTGCTGTCTGTCGTGACCACGCGCTACCGCACCACGCTACAGTGATATATGTGTGGCAGTGTGCTCCAAAGTGCACTGACTACGGCTTCATACCACACTTACCACTCTCCTCCGAGTGAGTGCTGCTCGTTTGCTGCACGTGTTCTTTGTGTGATGCTTGCATTCTTTAAAATTCCTATGTCTTCGATGATGTAAAAGTGATGGCAGCACCCCGCTCTGAAAATGTCCCTAGTCACAAAAAAAACAAATGTATGTGTAGAGATATACAACTCCACCCAAACATATTTTTTTTCTTTCGATACGTAGAAGTATGCTTGGAGAGCTATGGCAGGCACGGGTTTCCATGTGCACTTCCGAGAAGTTTATAGAACTCGTTCCCCGAGCTTCAATTCCTGCTGTGTGTAATTCTATGTCAGGACCGGAGGCTCCGATTATGCTTCTCATTTCTTTACTGGTAAATTTCTCAGCAGCCAATAACATTACAGAAAAAACAAATACTACAATACCCATGAACACACAGGGTATCACATGGTAGACCATAGAGTAACCAATATATAAGCTGCAGATGAGAATACCACATCCTCTATCTTTGCTGCTCCGGAGCCAGTTAAGTGCCTTACAGTTTCTATATTCCATGGCTTTATTGCATTGTTAAAACTTTGATTGTTTTTGTAGAGCGTGTTTTGGTACTCGCACTCTGTTTCCTTACTACTTTGTAGCCACTTTTGTATCATTGCTTGTTACATTGTTGCAAGTTTTTGGCATTTGTCATTCCCGCTTTGTAGCGATTCCGTTTCACTTTCACAGTTGCATTCCATTTATCGTGTGTGAGGTTTACTGCGAGACGCGGTTGATTTCATCTTTGCTTTTTATGCAGTTGTCTTCAGGAGCATTCTCCTCCCGGACCGGGTTCTTGCTGTGCCCGCGTCTTGTACTCGTGGAGCGGGAGATTGTGGGAGCGGAGACGCGCGTCCTGCTGGACGCGTAGTCTTTTTTCTGGTTTTACGGGCGGCCCGTTCCGCGCATGCGCGGCAGCCATTTTACCAGTTTTTTCACACATATTGGAATTGCAGGTTTAAACGAGCACAGGAGCAGCGCTTGAATTGCTCTCTTTCCCCTATTTGCTCGTGCCAGGCTCCCAGCGACGCCCTGTTTATTTTGGTAGATTGGGGCTGATAATTTGTTGCATAGGCTTTGCCTAGAGTGGATTTTGGCAAGCCCTCCCTCCACATTTTATTCAATTTGCGCACAGTTTCTTTCTCTCTGTTTTTTCTTCTGTGCGTTGGCTTGCCTGGGGTTTCATCCACTCCCCCTTATTTCCTTGCTGTTGCAAGTATTAGCAGTCATTGTCTGCGCAAATTGGCCCTTCCTGTGTGTTACGAGCAGTCCTCCTTGGGAAAGTGTGTCACTTAAGTGTGACAATATGTCTGACTTTTATTTTGATGAGGACTACGTCGATGAAGAACCCTCGGGGTCCATGGAACAAGAGCTTGTTGAAGCTTTGGATGCTGGAGTACAACACTCCGTTAATAAGGCTCTGGTCAGGGCCATTGAGCCTCTGAAGCGTCACCTTTGTTCTTACGCTGTTCAGCAGGGTTGGCTTCCCGGTTCTGGCAGTTGTCCCTCCGCCAGTGGAAAGGGGCCTAAGAATCCCCATGCGGCAGATTTTGCCAGGCTGGCCACCGCCATGGCTAAAGACCATGACTATGGTACGTCTTCTAAGAAAGCGACTGCTTCAGAGTCACCTCAAGGAGAAGATGAAGATACTTCCTCAGACCCGGATTCTGAGCAGGAAGAGTCCCCTAGGCCTGCTAAGAAACTGAGAAAAGAGCGTTATGTAGACGCGCCATCTCACCATAAATTACTCACCTTTGAACCAACGGAAATAGTTCACCCTAATTCCTCCGCTTGGCTTCCGCCTCCTGAGGTTGCTGACTATGTTCAATCCCACATTAGGCAGGCATTTGATAAGGATGTTAGAGCGAGGCTTCGTTCGGAATGTCCTCGTCCAGACTTGGCGGATAAGGTGGCAGAAACGCCGGAGGCGGATCCCTCCATGCTCACCTATCTTAAGAAATATTCTAAAGACCCTAAAAAGGGTATAGATCGAGCATGGAGGTCTTGTCAGGATAAACTCTTAGATTTAACGGGTCCCCTCACAAAGATTCTGGAGCTGAGTTTTCGTGCCAAGGAATCTTCGATGGCGATTGACAACAGAGGAACTGATTGGATGGGCGCAAAGGGCCATCTGCCAGTTGGGGAATGTGAATTGCGCTATGTCTAGCGAGCGCCGTCGTTCCATTCTTCTGAAGCTCGACCCTGAGTTGGCAGAGCTTTCATCTTCTGAGTCCGGTCCTTTGGCTCAGGGTCTCCTCTTCGGTCAGCCTTTTCTTAAGGAGCTGATGAAGTTTGTCGCCACCTTTAGTGGCCTGGACAAGGCGCAGGGGTCTCTCAAAAGAGCTTTCCGACCGGTTTTCGGCAGGGCCGGATGATATCGTGGGTGTCGTTGGGCTGTGGTTCCCATCAAGGCGCCCCGCATGGCCAATTCCAATCGCATCGTGGAGGATACCAGGAGTCCAGTTATAACAATTCCTCCTCCTTCTATCCAACCCGTCGAGCCAAGAACAGGTTCAGGAAAGGCAGCTATGGAGGTAACCAGGGAGGACAACAGGATGCCGCAACTTCAGGTGAGATTGATTCCGTATTCGGAAGAGATGTTGGGGGGCAGGATACAGTTTTTTCTCCCAATTGGCAAAAGATCTCACAAGATGCATGGATCTTGGACACAGTGCAGGGGTACAAGATAGAGTTTTACAATTCCCCCAATCAGGCTTTGTTTCCACATCCAATGTATTTTTCCCATCAAGATCAGATCTTCATTTCCAACGAAATAGACTCTCTCCTTCAGAAAGGGGCCATAGTACTCTCCACTCGTCACCCCGAGGCTTCATCAGCAGCATCTTCCTAGTACAGAAGAAGGGGGGTGGATCCAGGCTAGTTTAAATCTAAAGGATTTCAATGGGTGGGTAGTATATCGGCACTTCAAGATGAAGGGGATTCATCTTCTACGCGACCTCCTTCAGGAGGGGGACTGGATGGTCCGTCTGGACCTGAAAGATGCGTATCTGTCTGTGCCCATTTACGAACCTCATCGGCGCTTTCTCCAGTTCCAATGGCAGGGAGTTTGGTACGAGTACAGAGTCCTTCCCTTCGGCCTCTCGTCAGCACCTTGGTGCTTCACGATACTTCTGAGGCCCGTAGTCGAATCATTGAGAGCACGGGGTGTTCGTCTGATTATTTACTTGGACGACATTCTCATCATGGCTCGTTGTCCTCTTCTTGTGATGACCCATCTAGAATGGACAATAGATCTTTTGCAGTGTCTCGGTTTTCTTGTGAATCCACAGAAATCGGTCTTAGTTCCATCTCAATCGATCGAGTTCCTGAGTTTTCTGATCAACTCTCAAAGTTGTCAGCTCCTCTTGCCCAACCAGAAAATCAGGTCTATCAAGAGAGAGTTGAGGTCGATTTTTCTCAAGCAGATTGTGTCATTGAGATCTGTAGCCCGGATCGTAGGACTGTTAGCTTCCTCCATCCAAGCGATTTTCCCGGGTCCCCATCACTACCGGGCGCTTCAACGGCTCAAGATTCGACATCTCCAGAAAGGCCTCGGTTACTCGGATCAGATTCCTCTTTCAGAGGAGGCGAGGTTGGAAATGTTGTGGTGGCTGGACCACATGGAGTCCTGGAATGGTCGAGCCCTCTTCGGATCTACTCCGGAAGTAGTGATAGAATCCGATGCCAGTCGGTGGGGTTGGGGAGCCCGTTGAGGTCAGATATCCACAGGCGGCCGTTGGTCACAGGAGGAATTGAGTTTACACAACAATTGCCTGGAACTTCTGGCGGGCTCCTTTGCGATTCGCTGTCTCTCCCCCCGCAAGACAAACTGTTGCATTCTGCTTCACATGGACAATGTGTCAGCAGTACGCTATGTGAACAAGTTGGGGGGGACAAATTCCCGGATTCTAGCGGAAATTGCCAAGGATGTTTTGCACTTTTGCTTTCAGAACAAGATAAAAGTGGTAGCGGAGTATCTTCCGGGCTGCAACAACAAGATTGCCGACTGGCACTCTCGTCACCTAAGGGATTTCAGCGACTGGAGACTCCATCCACGGGTTTTCCAGTCGCTGAATCGCCTTTGGGGACCCTGCCAGATAGACCTGTTTGCTTCACGCCTCAACAGGCAAATTCCAGCGTTTTACAGCTGGCGTCCGGATCCGGAGGCTCTGGCCACGGATGCGTTTCTTCAGGATTGGCCGTCGACTCTATGTTATGCCTTCCCGCCGTTTGTGATGATTCCAAGGGTTCTGGCACGAACCAAACTTTATCAGTCAGAATTGGTTCTGATCACTCCGCTATGGAGAGCACAGGCATGGTTCCCAGTGCTTCTGGAGATGCTTTGCGCAATGCCGCTCCTCCTTCCCCAGAGGTGGAATCTGTTGCTGGACCCTCTGAAATCCCCTCATCCTTTGATAGAATCAGGGCAACTCCTTCTGGTAGCTTGGTGGGTTTCAGGGACAGATGGAAGATCCCAGGCCTTTCGCGAGACGCTGACAGATTTATCAGCGAGGCTTGGTCATCCAACACACACAAGCGATATTCTTCAGCTTGGAAACGTTGGTGTTCTCAACGGGAAGTGGATCCCGCTACAACAGATGTCTCCTTTATTGTAAACTTTCTCGCTTCCATCGCATCTTCCGGCCTTGCCTATAGAACGGTGAATAATTTTCGGTCTGCCATCTCAGTAGGTCACTTGTCAGTGGATGGCAAACCGGCTGGTGAGCATCCTTTGATATGCAAACTGCTCAGAGGTATCCGGTTGGTCAAACCCCCTTGTCCCAAATATTCAGAGTTATGGGATGTGTCATCTGTTTTGCGATTCTTGGAGGCCTGGCCCTCCAATAAGTATCTGTCACGGAAGCAGCTTTCTGCAAAACTGACTATGCTGCTCTGTCTAGTGTCCTGCAAACGGGTTTCAGATATCCGTGCGCTAGATCTAGCGGGTCGTAGGTTTTTACCAGAGGGTGCCACTTTTGTAATTACCAGACGTACTAAGTGTAATACCGCCACTATTGCTTACCCGGCTTTTCCTAATAATCCTAAACTATGTGTTGTACAATATATCAAAGATTATGAGGTAAGTACAGCTGAATTTCGTCAAGATATGAGAGGTCAATTGTTAATCGCTTTACAGAAACCTTTTCGCCCGGTGACCCCAGCTACCTTGTCCAGATGGGTGCACTGGCTCATGGGCGAAGCAGGAATAGATGTTTCAAAATTTGGTGCACATTCAGCTCGTGGAGCTATGGCTTCTAAGGCTTTCTCTATGGGGGTCAGCTTAGCAGATATTATGAACGCAGCTGATTGGTCATCTGACACAACGTTTAAGTCTTTTTACTATAAGCCTATTGTGGATGTGGCATCAGTAGTGGTGGCTCAGCTTTGAACAAGCATAATCGGAGGCTCCGGTCCTGACATAAAATTCAAAATTTGCGAACATACGTGACAAGAATTTTCAATTCTATTAAGGACACGGAGGCGAGGATTATCCCACCCAGGGTTATGTATTGCATATTGTAATTTGCATTGTCTAACTTTGAGTATTTTCATACCGCATATATGTTCCTATGTTTTTTCCTTTCCCTTTCTGATGTATTGATGAAATATATGAGGGAGTAAGGTATTACGGTCCTATCTTTTTAATTTCAGGCTCTGATCTCAAATAAGGCACGTTGGTCATCGTTCGTGGAGGTTCTTCGCGTCCTCTCGCCAGTCAAAGTGTCACGTTGGTTCAGGAACCAAGTCTAGCGTATGGAGCCCCGTTGGGCTGCTGTTGTCTCTGCCAGAAGAGTTTCTTCTCGATTCCAGATGGTTCTCAGATGTCAGACTGTTGTTCATGGACTTAACTGTTTATTTATTTTGTCAAAGAAAGAGGATGTGGTATTCTCATCTGCAGCTTATATATTGGTTACTCTATGGTCTACCATGTGATACCCTGTGTGTTCATGGGTATTGTAGTATTTGTTTTTTCTGTAATGTTATTGGCTGCTGAGAAATTTACCAGTAAAGAAATGAAAAGCATAATCCTCGCCTCCGTGTCCTTAATAGAATTGAAAATTCTTGTCACGTATGTTCGCAAATTTTGAATTCTATATGCAGTTGAGTTCTCCACTGGGGAATGAAGCCTGCTTTGCAAATGCACATTTTTTTTCCTTCGCAGAGATAAAAAAATGTTCCTATGGAGAGAAAGCCCTCCCTTCCCCGACACACGTCAAATCTGGGGTGATCCATTCCCTCTCCAATCCTGAAAGGGGAATTATTCTGTAGTGAATGTCGTTACGCATGCAAAAAAAGCCTTTTGCAAATTTCTACCAGGCATAAATGAGGCATATTGGCCTTTGACCTTTGTAGCCAAAAATACCTTTAGGGCCTTAAACGTGTCAATCCACGTGTGTGGCAAGTAAGTGTATGCATCTAGGCAAACTCGCAAAGTAACCTGTCTAGTCTCAGGCAGGACTGATTATACAACCCCAAATCAGGCCTTTCTGCAGTATAATGCGAGAGAGGAACTGTTAATAGCACCCACCATTCTTTCACCCGCAGCTCCAGGCAGCACGTGACATGTTTGACTGAACCCTTTCAGGCTTTATTCAAAGAGGCTACGGAGGTGGAACGGATGTGCGCAACAGTTTTTTCCGCCCCCCCCCCGGGTCACTTTGATTTGGCCATTTCCCACACCCTGCAAGAGAATGGGCTGGCGCAGATTGAAAAAGACGAGCACCATGGAGAGCAGCCAGGTTCCCGACTACTTCCGTCCACCACCAGCTGGAAGTGCAAACATGCAGGGCTTTAAATGGGATGAAAAAACTGGGGGGGTCTCTCAAAGGGGCGTGGCCAGTGTAATTAAGGGCGTGGCTTAAAAAACAGGTAAGCCAAAAATCTGTTCTTAGCATAGTGTGCCGCCCGACTTGTATTTTGCTGTTTCTGTCATTGCATCTAGATATATGATACAACAAGTAACATACCTTCAACAAGTCAGGACTATTGGCTTTGTCAATGGTTGTTAGTTGCATAAGATAAATAAGCAGCAACTATGGTTTGTATATAATATTGAAAAAGCTTCCACTTAAGCCCTGATGACACCACGACAATGTTGCTGCTCCTGAGTTTCAAAAAGATAAGGGAAATCCAGAGAGAAAATGAATCTCCTTAAAGGATTTCCCTTCCGCTACAACGCTCACCTGGCATGACGTCATGCCGTAACTTCTCCACCAGTGAGAAGTGAGCTTTGTGAGCACGCGCACATCATGTGCCTGCAGTCCGGAGGAAACGGTCTGCCTGTGCCAGGGGCCACAAAACAGAGCCCGATGATACCCGGCCCACTTAAAGCCTTAAGTGGGCCAGGTATCATCGGTGCTGAGCACCGGCAGTTTTTAAAGGGGGCCTCGAAACGGGTCTCTATCGGGCTCTGTTTTGTGGCTCCTAGCACAGGCAGACCGTTTTCTCCGGACTACAGTGACTGCGGGCACATCGATGTCCCTCCTGCGCACCTGTAGCATGATTCTGTGCCTAGGGTGGACACCCATGGTATGCTCCTACAAACTACTGGCATACATCTGGACCTGACACAATTATTGGTATAATGTGGGAATTTTGGCACATTTGTGTCCAACCCCGGCATAATGGTTGCCCTGGTGCGAGTCATATGAAGATAGTCTCTTCCCGCATATTTTGGGACTTGGTACCATTACTTGCCACTTTATGTGCATTACTAGTTACATCCAAGAATGTTCTAGAGGGATTTCATGAGTTGGAACGTGGCCTCTTGCATCTTATTCTATGTAAACGTTCCAAATAAGTCCCAGTTATTCATCAATCGCCGTGTTTATTCACCTGTTCATTTCAATTGCCTTAAATCACAAATCCTTTTACAGCTCGCTCATCCATTCATTCAACCATTGACTCATTATCCATTAATTCACTTACTCTTCCTCAGAATCACACACCTAAACTTGACAATCAATGAAGAAGCGCTTTCACCTCTAAAAAAGGCAGACCTCACCTGTCGGCTGTGTCGTTGTATTTGTTCCTATTATTGTGGAATTCCTTAACTTTGTTAAAATTTGGTTTTGTATTTACTTTATTCAGTGCCTTGTACAACTGTGAAAAACGTGACCCTTAAATATTTGATCGATTTCAAATTACAGCTCTGCTTTCTTTGAAGTGATATGTACACATCTGATTACAAACAGAAGACACTGTGCTCCAACGAAATCTTTAAAATGTAGCTGTGTAGCATGCCCTTGAATAGTTCACCTTTTGACGCACCCACTTTAAGGCATGATTGCGGGCGGAATTATAAAAGCGACATTATGAGAGCTGAGAGGTGCGCATTGCTCCTCGTCACAGTCAGACGGAGCGGAATTACCTCATGAAATTATGCTGCACCTGAACCCAAGTGAGGTGGTTTTTTCACAATGGTTTTTCCTGGGGCGGAAGAAAAAGACCCAGCTTACCTTTCCACATACCCCCACAGACAAAGCAGGTGGTAAATGTATATGTAAGTCCCCATTCCATGGGGTTTAACTTGTAACATGATAGTACTGGTGCGGATTTACCGCATGATAATGGTGAATTTGCATGCACTTTGACCTTGCTTGCAGTTTTGCGCCACTCAGAAGGAAAGGAAGGCCTTTCTTTGCGTCAGCCCAGAGCGACTGGCGCGCTCTTAAATCGGCAGCTTCACTGCTGCCTGCAGCGCAGACACGTATAAAATGACCAGCAGCGGCTTCTAAGGTGAAAATTGCTCTCTAAAACCAATAACCTCTTTCCAGTAATATAGACGTTGTTTCACTGTGTACCGTACACAATGCCAGTCTCATCTGTATTTAAATGGCCGTATTTATTCCTTCAGAAGATTGTATTGCCATCTATATGCCTCCCTTTCTTGTTTTAAGTGATGATTTCAGGCTGCCCTGTGCTGCGAAACAAACAGTGATAATAAAAGTGTGTTTATTTAGATATATACCTGTTATTCCAGGTGGGTACCACCCTGCCCCCGTGGCTTGTCAGAAGATGTTGTGGGACTCAGGTCACAAATGTGATACAGGCTCTTCACTGTTTTTATTGCAACGCCTGGTTGCAGGCAAGAATGGCTGCCATATCAGAAATACATTACCAAAGAAGATGTATCTTTTGTGATACAGAAATAGATATAGCAGTGGCGGGGGGCACTAAAAAGAGCGAGCCTAGGGTAAATAGCCCCTGCTGCTCCCCACCCTTGTGACAGCCTTACTGCCAACTACTCTCCCTCTGTGGGCTGTGGCAATCAATGTAGATGGTAAATGTAAATCTCTTGTCTGGAGATCTTAAGATGGCGGCTGCATCAGGCTGCTAAGCAGGGTTTTCCCGCACTGTAGTTAGTAGTGGTTGACAAAAAACTGAAACAAACGCTCCAAGAGCACTCCCACTCGACCTGTATCTCTTCAACAGCGGCTATAGTAAGCTCCTTGGGCGATCCCTTTACTGTATCAATACATCAAAAAACAGCGGTGTTTCATTTATACAATTACTGTTTTTTATTTATAAAATTCATTTTTTCAACTTTTTCAAAGAGTAAAAATCATTTTCATAATACATTAACATTTCTTTTTTTTGTTTTTTTATACAGAAGAAAAGTTTTTTTAAATCAGTGATTCATAATGTAATACATCATAAAACGTATTTATATACAGAAACCCCTGTGCTGTAATCAATCTCACACTACAACCAGCTCACAAGACATCACAACCTTACTTACCACACACTCGCATTCATACTTCACACACATATTTCACCCAGTTTCTAAATCCTAAATCTAAATCCGTATTTGTAAAGCGCGAACTACTCACCCTTAGGGGTCTCAAGGCGCTGGGGGCCGTCGTGGAAATTAAGCGAGCTATTGCCCAGAGTCACACGGTGCTGAGCTGCCGCCGGAGCCGGGGATCGAACCATGAACCCTGTGCTCCTAAGTCAGCTGCCCTGGCCGCTGCACCACACCTCTCCACAGTTTGAGGGATATACACTATTCAACACATGGAGAAAACATTTCATTTAATGTCCATGGTTGTTTTGCCTCCTGGGGATCCAGTAGGTCAGGTCGACGTACGTTTCGGTGGATAAGGTTTATTTACTACCACCTTCTTCAGGACCTTGTATTACGAGTGAAATTTTATATAAAAGATGATAGGGGTATCATGAGCAGATAAGCTGTTTTTAAAATCTCAACCAAAAAATGGTTTGAGGGGGCCTTTTCCATGCATAGGACTTAGTAGTTCTAATCGGAGCCGTCTAGTTTTCTTTCACCATTACTTGTGTTTGATTCGGATTGGCATATAACAATGCCAGATGGTCCTCATGGGGCAAAAAAATCCCACAGGTTTAAATTTGTTGTTCTTGGCCAAGACAGAATTTTTCGTTTCTCACTGTCTACTGTTAGACCTTAATTTTGGTCAATAGCCTTATTTCGGGCGCTTGCACTTCTGTGGCGTTTCTAATGCTTCCTGTCCAGCTCAACGGCAGGTCGTTAGTAGTGGTTGACTACAGTCCAGCTCTGACCATTTGGATGTAAGGGGTCTGTCAAAAGGAGTGAGGTTCACATCTCAGCAGAGATCCTAGAGCTTTCAAGAGACAGTCTATCGGCACTTCATAGCTGGACTTTTGTACCTTAAATGAAACAACACCAGCACTTTTCATCATGACTTCTATTCCTTAATGAGACTGTTACAGTACTTCTCAGGAAAACTGCTGAAATGTAGTAGAACAGTACTTATACTTTCCCTATTTTGTTATTTGTTTTGTTGGGGTTATTTGTAAAGTGCAAAAAAAAAGCCTGGGAGGCCAGACAAGAGCTTTACATGGCTGCAAGACATCCAGTCAGTATGTGAGGATACGGATTCCTATAGCCCGACGCCCAGGACATATTGTTTGGGGTCAAGGTCAACATGTTTTCATGTGTATTTTGTCCTTGGGACAAGTAGGCCCAACCCCCTGCAGCACAAACCCTTTGGCTTCCAGTTTACAGTACATCATTATGGATCAGGGAAGGGCATTGTCTGCAGTTAAGGTAATATTTGTGTCCATGTGTTAACGCTGTTCAAACTTGTATATATGGTTCATTAATTGAAAGCCTTTATTAGGGTGAGCGCTCTAAGTAAATGTTGTAAGCTCAGACTGCACTACTGACAGTGGTTCCAGTAAAAATGTGTACACACATTTTCAATGTTTAGCAACATGAGGCTATGTATCATGTTCCCAGAATGCTCTCTGATTAGATGCAAATATTTGCAGAAGCTTGAAAGCAAGATTGATGATTCTTTGCTTTCAAAATAAAATGTTCACGAAAAAATGCAAAAACATTTCACTAAACTACTGTAAAATTTTAGGTGCCATTTCTTCGCAGCATCATTTAGTAAAATATGTTGATGTATGCTAGTATTTTCCAAAAATATTCATAATGGAAAATCAGTGTAACCAGTTTTAATAATATTATGGGAAACATAAAAATAAACAAGCATTGGTAAAGCCAGTAGGTCTGAAATTGTTGTCAGCCTTTTGGTTTTGCCAATGTGTGACTTGTTTTGGCATGGTTTTTGTAAAACCTTATTGGTTTGGGAGCTGCCGGGCCCTCACCCTTATAATAAACATTGGCAAAAGCAAAAATTGTTTTTGTCTCAAAAAGCACACATGGCCACAGTAGTTCCTAGCACTGAACAAAATGACTGTGTCGATATGCTCCTTGTGAAAGAACAGAATGCTGTCACTCACAGTGAAGCTAGACGATAGACAGAGAGAGAAACAGAATTTTAATAAACACAAAAGGTCATGGTTAACGCCTAACCTGATTACGAGCCCATTATTAAATAAAGTCTCAAAAGTACACCCATGTCCTTGCATTAAGTACAGATGTACGGCTTTCGTGAATTCACAAGACTTTACAGAAGTAGGCCAAGAAATAGTACTCCTAGAAAATATTTGTGAACTGCATTTTAGCATGAGAAAATATGCAGTTGTAGATTTGCTCATGTGAAAATCTGAGTGTTGGCAAGTTCACCTTCCCTCCAACCACTTTTTTCTCAACCCTGGAAGAAGTTTTATGTCTGCTATGTGAGGAGTAAATTTCTAACCTTTCTCAGTATGGGAAAAGATTAGAGAAGAGTTGGTGAAAAAAACCCTTAAAACATGCAAGTTAGTAGGTTTGCACAGACTCCAAAGAGCACTCCAACCCTGGAACTGTTGCTTACCACTACCTTCAGCCCCAGTATGTAGATCTGCGGAAACGGCGCAACATAAGGGAATTGCTAGTATTCAAACAAACTATGGAAGAAGCACTGGCATAATCAGAGAGGCTATTTCAGAGCTCTTATATAATGAGGTTGTTGCCATAATTTGTCGCCACATTACATGGCACAAAGGGACAAGTGGATTTTGTTACAGGACAAGTAGATTTATGAAGCAACCTGCCCCATGGACAAGTAGATATTTTATTAAGTTCCACACCCAGACACTTTATTGGAAATATGTCAGTATTTTACAGCAAGGGTACTATGCATAAGTGAGCCTAGGGCAGCCACTTCCCGGTGAACACATGACTGAGAGTAAACAGAAATTTTGCTTCCATCACGGAATTGGCGGCATTTGGTTTTGCCACGTTACTCTTGTAACACAGAGTTCCGACCAAATTCTGGCAGTAGCCACATGGCAGAATTTTGCTCCTGTTCGAGCAATGCCATCACAACGGGAACAACTCGAAACTCCAGCAAGCGAGCTGGTGAGTGCGAGCAAGATTTGGCATCTCCTAGCATGATTTCCACTCAGTAGGAAGGCTTCTGGCATCATTTTCTAACATGGGCGGTCGCAAAGGATTGCATTAGAGGGCTACTTCTCAAGCTGATTTTCTACTTGAGAAGCAAGAAAATCAACTCGAAATTGGATTTAAGAGTAAATATTCTACCCGAATGGGCAGTTCAGGTAGCTTTTTAGCGCAAAACACATTGTTTTATTTTACTTTTTGTTTTCAACAGGAAGGAAGTGCCACAGAGGCTCCAACTTCCTCTTTCTGCCCAGAAGCTCCTCCCAGTGCTTTGTCCATCCCTTGGCCACTTTTTATTTGGATTTTGAGGGGAAAGGATCACTCGCATCTTTGTCTGCAAACCCTGCTGCATTTACCGTTGGATTTTAAGGACTTTTTTTAAGTGATCAAGTAAGTTAAAGAACTTTTGGATTCGTTTGTTGTTTGATGGAGGGCATGCAACAGTATTTATTTTACCTTTTTTGCTTTTTCTTCCACTTTTATTTTTATTGTGGGTGGCCTAAAGTTGCAGTAGTAGTGCAATAACTGTTTTAGTTTTTTCTAAGGGAAAACATTTGCACAGGTTTGGGAGAGCTCAAGGCCTGGTTGTAAAACTTTCAAAGTGCTTTTTCTCCCTTTTCTTGTGTATTGCTTGGGAATTTAGCACTATTATTTTGCTCATTTTACTGAGGGGCCAAGTCTGCCCATGCCATGGGCTACAGCCCATGGCCAGCTAGCTATTATTACTAGGCATTGGGTATATATCAAACAACTGCTTATTTGGTATATGTTTTTTTAAAACATCTATTGATCTAGGGATGTCCTTGAATTAAATGCAAAATATGATTTTTTTTGTATTTTATGTTTTTCTGCAAAGTGTTAAAGGTATTTTGGTGGGGTGGGGTTTTATGCCTTGAGATGTTTGTGGTTGGTGGATTTGTAAAGTTCACAGATAATTCTCATTTTTGGCATTGCTGAAATAATGGTAGTATTTTCTACTTTATTTACCATGCCTCCTTTCTTTGCTGGCCAAGTGGCCATTTATGTGTGTAACAAGTGTGCATGTGTGTTTGTCATAGGCCACTATTCTGTCTTTGTTCTCCATGCCATGTGGCACAGTGGCCATTTTGTTTTGTGTAGTCAGTGTGTTTTTGCCATGGGCCTGCATGTTTTCTTTGTTGTCCATGCCTTTGCCTTTTGTGATCACGTGGCTGGCAGCCATTTTGTAGTCAGTGTACTTTGCATTTGCCATAGGCCTACATGTGTTCTTTGTTGTCCATGCCTTTGATCTTCGTGGCAATGTGGCCAGCAGCCATTTTGTAGTGCTTTGCTTTTGTCAAAGGCCTACATGTGTTCTTTGTTGTCCATGCCTTTGCCCGTGGTGGCAATGTGGCCACGGCCATTTTGTAATCAGTGTGCTTTGCTTTTGCCATAAGCTTGCTTGTGTTCTTTCTTTGTTGTCCATACCTTGGCCCTTAGTGGCCATGTGGCCGGTGGCTATTTTATAGTCAGTGGGCTTTGCTTTTTCTATAGGCCTGCATGTGTTCTTTGTTGTCCATGCCTTTGCCCTTGGTGGCAATGTGGCTGCGGCCCTTTTGTAGTCACTGTACTTAGCTTTTTCTATGGGCCTGCATGTGTTATTTCTTTGTTATCCATGTCTATTTCCTTGGTGGCCATGTGGCCGACGGCCATTTTGTAGTCAGTGTGCTTTGCTTTTGCCATAGGCCTGCACATGTTCTTTGTTGTCCATGCTTTTACCCTTGGTGACCATGTGGCCAGCGACCATTTTTTAGTCAGTGTGCTTTGCTTTTGACATAGACCGGCATGGGTTCCTTGTTGTGCATGCATTTGCCCTTGGTGGCAATGTGGCAGTGGCCATTTTGTAGTCAGTGTACTTTGCTTTTGCCATAGGCCTGCATATGTTCTTTTTTTGTTGTCCATGCCTTTGCCCTTGGTGGCCATGTGGCCAGCGACCATTTTGTAGTCAGTGTGCTTTGCTTTTACCATAAGCCTGCACGTGTTCTTTGTTTTCCGTGCCTTTGCCTTGTTGGCCATGTGCCAGTGCAGCCATTTGTGTAGCCAGTGCGTTCCATTTGTTCCACTTTTCAAATCCATTTTTTAGGCCATTTTGTTCCTTTTTTTCCTCTTTTTCCCTGATGTGAGTTTAATGTGCTTGAGGATGAATGTAGTATGTATGTACAATGGTACAGTGTTTTTTAATGCATTTTTTTCCATTTTCTCCTTCACCTCCTTGCCTCCCATAGGATTTGTCATAGTCCCAAGGGAAACACCAACAATATATTTTTTTAATGATATGATTTTTCCCTGCACTGCTTGCCTGCCATAGGTGCACACCAGCAATAACTTTTTAAGGATTATTCATTTCCCCCCTGCACCCACCACCTGTCATAGGCCATAGGCCACCCAAGCAATAAAAAGGATTATTAAATTTTTCTCCGGCACCCGCCGACTGCTGTAGGCCATAGTAGCACACCAGCAATAATTTTTCTAAGGATTATTCCATTTGGCCCTGCACCTGCCTCCTACCGTAGGCTCACACCAACAATAATTTTTTTAAACATTATTCCATTTTCCCCTGCCTGCCCCAGGCGTCTCATAGACCATAGAGGTACGTAAAGTAAAATTTCAGTCTGTATGTTATTGAAATAGTATGTTATGGTTTGGAATAGATGCACTATTGGTAATTATTTGTGGTGTGAACTCACAAAATTATATTGCCTGTATATTCAAACTACAAAGCCCTTGTTTCACTGAATTTATTTCTTATTTGTTTGCTTTTAGGTGTATAGGGGACATCATCACACACAGTACAGCCAGACAGAAGGCTGTCAGTGACGCACACTAGCTGAGTCTTCTTCTGCTTCCGCTTGTGCAGCTAAGTGGCAACTGCCAGAGCGAAGAAAGAACTTTAAGATGGCCCCAAAAGGTGTTCCTGACAAGAAAGTGGCCAGTGAGGAGAACAAGAAGAAGATTATTGCCACCACTGGCGTGCTGGCCTCTACCTTTTTCAGGAAATGTGGTGTACTTGCTGCACCCTCCTCTGGGCAGCAAAAGGCTGGGAGCAGCACTCCCGCATCATCAACAGCACTACCCCAACCTAAGGCTGAGCACAAGCTAACTGTCTCTCAGCCATGCAGCCACTGCAGTCATGGCAACAAGCAGTGAGTCTGAACTGGATTCGTCTCAGCCTCAAACAAGTACCCAACCATCGCAGGAAAGTGACCAACAGAAGTCACAGCCAGCAACAGTTCTTCATGAAGTAGGAGCAGAACATGAGGTTGGGCTTCCTGCTGAACAAGATGTTGCTCTTTAATCACTGGCTTCACATTCTCCAGCAAGCTCCATTTGCCATGCAAGTGTTTGTCGAGATAAGCCAGGTTTGCACTACGATGCTGGAGGCCAAGTGTCCCATCCCCAAAAAATCACACAATCCATGATCATCCGTGATGATAGCTGGTAGTGGTGGCGATGAGAGAGGGGGAGAAGCTGAGTGCACAGCGATAGAAGAAGAAGGTGGTCATGAGGAAGAAGAGAATGATGGCAATACACAAAGAAGCTCTGTACCCTGTAGTGTGCCAGCACCACCTGCATCAGCAACCTCCAAATGACACAAGACTCAGTGCAGATACCTCCACCAAATACAGTGATTCCCCAAGATGCACATTGAGTCTACCACCTCCTGATTTTCTCCGTAAGTCACTTGTGTCAGTGGCACAACAAAATAAAAAAAATCCAAGCTACTATTACGGGCACAGGTATGTTTAGGCAGGAGGGGCCCTACAAATGCAACCACCCAATGGCACGTTTGTACAACGAGACGCTGGCTAAAATGTTAGCGTTGGAAATCCTCCCTTTTTCTTTAGTGGAAAGAGAGGGATTTTTAGAATTTGTGGTGGCCATCTGTCTGAAATAAAAGGTTTACGTCTTTACCTATTTTGCCAGAGTTGCTGCTCCAGTGCTCCATCATGATGTACTGCAATTGGTTGGCCAAGCTATGCAGCAAAGTGCTGTTCACACTATCCACCAGACAACAGAAATGCAGACCAGTTGTCCAGCAACTAATTACATGTGTCTCACTGCACCCTGGATCTCTTTTGTGGGGGTTAGGCAACAGCTATTGCAGGTCTCAGCACTGAAGAAAGTTTTAAGGGCGTTCGGTGGCATGCAACAGTAGCGATGTTGTCCATGGAGAAATCCCATACAGCAGCAAACGTATTGAAAGAGTTTAACAGCAAGGTGTTGAATGGCTTTGACCCATAGGGCTCAGAATTGGATTTGTTGCCACAGACAATGGCAGTAATATAGTCAAGTCCATGGTAGATGGTGGATTTTTCAAAGTCCTGTGTTTGGCACACTGCATCAAACTGATTGTGCAGGACTTTCTAAAAAAAGAATACACAGTCAGCAACATGCTGTCCACCTGTCAAACAATCCGCAACAATTGCAGTCGTTCTTTGTTTTAAAGCCCGGAAGCAGTTGAGGATCACTCAGCATGTTAATAGAGTACCGGTTAAAGCCCTCATACAGGAGGTGGCAACACGTTCGAACTCGGCCTGCTACATATTGCAACGTCTATTTGAGAAGTACAGACCTATCACCGACTATGTCCTTTATAGAGGAGGGGATGCAACTGGGAAAAGCATGACGATGGAGATGGACAAATGGGGGCTAGTCAAATGCCTGACACAAATACTACTTCCTTTTGAGGCTTTTACACAGGATGTCAGCAAGGAGAACAGTACAATGAGCCAAGCAATCCCGTTGTTGCACCTGCTGCAGGATAAGTTGAAAAAGGTGTTGCAAAGGTTCACCGCTGGGAACGAAGAAGCATATGAGTTGGTTCAGAGCTTGGCTGTTAATTGAAGGCTGCAAAGACAGATTGTGTCCTCCAAAGAGTACATATTTGCCACAATACAAAAAAATACGGGCCCCTCTAATTCCTTTTTCATCAGAGGATGTTTCACTTCCCAAGATTTGTATTGTTGATCAAGCAAGAGACCTGGAAGAAGATTGGCTGGAAGTTAGAGGCCCGAGCAGAAGTTCTGGCGTGCAGCCTTCAGCCTCCAGAGAGGGCAGTGCTGTTGTCTCACAGCCATCACCATCATCACCAGCAACACCAGCAACAGAAGAATTGGAACCAACCTCTGCAATGGTTTGGTTTCAAGTGGCAGGGCTTAAGGCAAGTACAGAGATTGAGTAAGGGGCAGCACCATTGACTATTCAGAGGATGGTCGAAGACTATCTGGATAACCCATAAGAGGTCTACCTGGATCAGAAGATGCAACAATAGCCAGAACTCAGCAGGCTGGCAATAAAGTATCTGACGTGTTTGGTAGCCAATGTGTCATCTAAAGGCGTGTTCAGTGTAGCTAGCGCAAGTTGTCACAGTCAGTAGGAACAGTCTATCACCTTAAAACATGGAGAGAGTGGCCATGATAAAAATTAACCAACACTTCATGCCTCAAGATTACACTGTTCCTAAGACAGCACAGTAGGAGGATGAGGGCGATTGGTCAGACACAAGTGTGTTAGCTGATCAACTTCTAGGCGAACCCTCTGAGTTTGAGAGCGAACTCTACTTCCCTGACTAAGTAGGCCACAACAGAACATTCACACATTCTCGTTGAACTGCTTTGCAAAATCAAAAAAAAAAGGATATAAAAGAACAGAAGAGAATATATATACACTGGGCACATGCCACATGATGGACGCACTCAGCTAAATGTTATAACAATTGACATTTGCAAGATTGATCAGTAAGGTACATGCAGCTACTTGTCTGGGATTGGTTGTAAAAGATTGTTCTTACTTCTCAGGTAATCGCACATGACTGCGCCAGTCTATGCCCTGCACTCTTGGTCCTCAGCCACCATTAAGCTTACCTTCTCCTTCACTCTACAATATTGACATCTAGGGGTACATTTCTCTAATTTTCATGCAGCGCAATGCAACATGCCACCTTGCTGCGCTGCGTGAAGGGGCTGGAATACACCATATTTAACATCATATGGGGCATTCCTGCCTTTTCCATGTGCTGGGGTACTCTTGGCTGCCTAGCGCCAACGAAGGCACACTTGCACCATGGTGAAAAGGTGCCTGAGTTGTAGGCAGGATTGTTTTTGTGCAGGAAGGAACACCTTCCTGCTCAAAAACAATCCTCTGAGGCAGAATGTACCACACATGGAAAGAGGAAAAAATAAGGGGAAATCAAGATATTTCCCCCCGTTAATCGTTATGCCTGATCTGGGGAGGTGTAGCATTAAGGCGCATTCCCGGGTCTACCAGTAATGGTAAATCTGGGAATGTGCCAAAATCCATGGTTGGATTTGTGGGAACACCCATGCTTTACCCATAGAATGTCTCCCTGGGGCAGAGTAACTCAAGGCAGCGATTTGCCCTGCATTGCTTTACTCTGGATTTATCAAGTCATGCAGCATCACACAAGGTGGCCTTGCGTGGCTTGATAAACCTGATTTAGTAGTTGTCACCCTTACACTCCCCTTTGCAATTCATTTAGTAACTGAACTGTGTCATTCCTTGATTTCCTCCCTCAACAGATGTGATGATGATGTACTGCTCATCAACTTGATGAACTTTGTGTTTGTCTTTGTCTCACCTATCCCCAACTTTGCATTCCCAACCATTCATCATACCCCTAACCCTCTTCCCCCAGGGTTGTGTGATCTATTGAGGTGTGACTTAAGAATTGACACCATAAATGGATCACACACTTGACGGGATGGATGTGGTGAAAGTAACTCCAACTCACTGTTATCGGGATCTTCTTAACTAAACAAAAGCCCACACCAGCCCTACTTACGACCCAGGCATGAAAGGACCTCATCAACATAGTGCAGAGTCTTAGTTAGAACAATGTCTGTCCCATAATAGGTAGTACTAGTATATACTATGTGGCCTTATTCACAAAGATAAAGTTACACTTTTGGTGTAAGTTTACTCTTGCTGTGTCTTTGTACTATCACCAGTAACTTTACAAGTAGTAATTTTATGAGTAGTAACTAACTAGTAGTGATAGTAACTCCTTTCAAAGTGATAGGGGTTACTTATTACTTGCAGTGTTACTACTCGTAAAGGAACTGATGGAAACCTCCTAGGCTTAAACTTACACTGCAAGAGTAAAGTAACACCAAAAGTGTTGCTTACAAAATCTATGCAACATGGAGTAACCTAACCTTCTCCCAAGTTTTGAGTCCTGATTCAAGGTTTTTGTAAGTTTCGTTAAAAATTTTTTAATACATTTAATAGTTACTAGCCCCCAGATTGCTTAGAAGTTCCTACTGCTAGATGTTGTTTGTAATATTACTTTTTTGTCATCGTGGTCTGGTCTCAGTTTTTGATTACCCACTAACTTTTTCTTTTCTTTAAGTCTAGTTCCCTGTGATGGATAAACCTTCTGAATAATCCCAGAGTTGAAGTTCACCTCATTTGCAAAAAGTGGGAATGGGACCTTGCTAAGTGATGTCTTCCCTGTTAGCGCTAGCTCACTACTACCAGTATTAAGAAGGCCCTTTGGGAAACCATGCAATAAGGTTTGGGAAGATTGAGAGAGGTAGCAGGCATCACTTAATCTAGTCAGGTAAGAAGAACTAGTTAATAACTTAGTAATGAAGTTGAAAATAATGCTTTTGCATTTGACTCATGAGGGACACCTATTAACGACTAGTGGAACTGCAGCTTTATGAAAGGGTTTCAATGCTTTTGCATTTGACTCGTGAGGGACACCTAGTAACGACTAGTTGAACTGCAGCTCTTTGTAGAATTATTTTGATATTGGATACTATAATATTCACTGCCCACTGCTAATCTCGTCCCATAATGCTTTGCAGGGCCTTTGGTTGGGATTGTATTTGTGCCCATAACTGTGCTTGGGGTGGTCTTAAGAGGATGGGACCACCACCGAATCGTTCAGCAAGATGTGCTCTTTGTTTTCAAGGCATCTGCTTGGTTCTCTCCCTATGCAAAAACAACAGTTGATGGACAGAATGCAGAACAATGTCATACATTCACCCCAGTACAGAGATCTGGGCCTAAATCCATCGTTTTTTTGCTCACCATGCCATTCCAGTTTTAACCCAGCCATATGCAAATCAGTCTTGACCCTGTGCCTCATGGGAACAGTCCAGCCCGAACTGCCAAGCCAGGTCCTCCCTGGACTGGAAACAAGCATCCTAGGACCGGTTTCGGGGTTTCACCCCTCTTCAGCCAGGATAGCTTGATTCCAGTGGCATGGAGAGCATGGGACCCACGTCTGGGCATACCCGCCCCACTCGGGGTGACAAATGCAAAAACAACAGTTGATGGACAGAATGCAGAACAATGTCATACATTCACCCCAGTACAGAGATCTAGGCATAAATCCATCGTTTTTTTGCTCACCATGCCATTCCAGTTTGAACCCAGCCATATGCAAATCAGTCTTGACCCTGTGCCTCATGGGAACAGTCCAGCCCGAACTGCCAAGCCAGGTCCTCCCTGGACTGGAAACAAGCATCCTAGGACTGGTTTCGGGGTTTCACCCCTCTTCAGCCAGGATAGCTTGATTCCAGTGGCATGGAGAGCACGGGACCCACGTCTGGGCATACCCGTCCCACTCGGGGTGACAAATGCAAGGTTAGGGAGGATCCCAAAATCATCACCTCTCTCACTGCATGCTAAATTTTCATTTTCACTCTTGTGACATGACTATATGCATTTTAGCATGTAAAGACAGAGATACTTGTTATTTTGCCAAAAGTATATGAGGTTTCTGTTTTATTAATTGGGAGTCCGGAATTCTGCGTAGTGGTACTCCGCCCACCCTTAATTAGTGGTCAATAGTGACACAGGGTAGGGCAAGGGCAGTAACTAAACTAACTAGCATACAGTATCATTGATAGGTGGCTGGGAGCTGAAAAACCTCATCAAGCAATATAGTGAAACAAAATTGACCAGTTTTCTGTTCCCAGTACCACTCTGGTGGAGGGGTATAGTTAACGGACTGCAGGAAGAAGTAAGTAACTTAGTGAAGAATAAATACATGGTATGGGACTTCAGGTAGAGAAAGTCTAGTGGGAAAAGTTGATGTACAGTATAATGTGTGACAATTTCAGTGGGCAGCTTCTCATCTTGCTCTCATCACAAAACCGCAATGCTGTGCTACACTAACTAGCAATGCAAAGACAGATAATGACCCATAAATAAACAAATATCCATTTTTTGTTTTTTACATTCAAAACCCACCCTCTCCACCCAGAACAGGCCCAACGCCTCCCCAAGCAAAAAAAATGTCCCTTTCACGCTTTCCCCAACTTTCCTACCCACCCTTTTCACCCATAACAGGCCCAACCGGAATCCTCAAGAAAACCTCCCAAATGTCCCATTCACCCTTTCCCCAACTTCCCTTCCCACCCTCTCCACCCACAACAGGCCCTCTTACCTCCCAAAAAAGGTTTCAATAAAAAAGGGCTTTGGGAGCACTCAGTTCAGTTTTAATGTCAGCCACCTTCCAGTCCAGGTTCTGCTGCCCGTGCCTGAGCAGCGCCACCTTGCTCCTGAGCAGCACCAGCTCGCGTAGGGCATGGTGTAGGAGTGGGTCAGATGATGACGAGGAGGGGAGGATGATAGTGTTGTGGGCAGCAATGGACTCCAGTGCAGGTGGTGGCGACGCCAGTGTTGTCATGGGCAGGTTGGAGGCGGGCCTGGCTAGTGGCCTAAGGAACTAGGTGTCTATGTCTCCTCCTCTTCCTCCTCCAAGACCACCTGCCGGTGGCATTCGACTGCCACAGCCTCCAACATTTGGTGCCGCAGCTGGGCGGCTATCTCTTGCCGGGATGGTTGCTGACCAGCTCCAGCATCAGGAGTAGCTATAACAAGATAATAAAAACAAAAACACAAATTGTGATGCTCAGCCCAAACATTTGTTTATACTGTCTATAATGGCACAGTAGCAGAACATTGCTGGTCCCCTAGGGCCATTGGAATTTAATTTGGATGTGATAATTAGTCACAGCCAGGGCCAAGTTTTTTCCCAACCATGCATCATATAATGCAAGAGCACTGACTGCAAGGAATTAAGCCAGAACACCAACATAATCAAAAAGTGATTTTAGTTTAAAGGATTTCAGAGTTAAACTGAACAGACACTTTATGTGTGTTACTAAATAAATTAGCTGCCATTAATGAGTAAGGCGTATATATTGTGCACAATTAATACTCGATTATGCAACATGAACGGAGCCATGCTGGTGGGTCTGCATACTCTGCAGGATGTTTTTGGGGCAGCTGGAGCATGTTATGTTATCAACTTATAATTCCAATGGCCCTGCTGTTCTCTGACTCCATTTTCAGTTCTACCCTGAGCCCAAACTTATGAACTGATAGAGTCTGGCAAATGTGATACTCCATCACACATGTGGTGGATGATGGATATCCCATCTGCCATATTACAGTAGACAGTGCATAGAATATAAACGATGCACTGTAGTACAGCGAGCGGGATATGTTATTTCATTCATCATGTTTGTCACAGAGTATCCCATCTGCCAAACTCTAAATCAGTCACTTAGTCCCACATTACACCCTGGCCTCCACAAAAAAATATTTTCAAAAAATACCTTCACTTGGCAGTGGGGAAAGCTAATCTACAGGGAAATAAATTATAGGAATTTGGCTAGGTAGAGGCTTAGCTATGGAATGGTTGAGTTGATCATATACTACACTTTTGCTTAGCCACATTGGTTGATAGAAGAAAGAAATTGGAACTGTAAATCCGTAATTGAAGCCATAAAATATAAGTCACTTGGGCAGAAAAAAGTGGCACATATCGAGATAGAATTTGCCTTCATGGGTAAGCTGGGACAGAAAAAAAGAATGATGAAGTGAAGTACTAATAGGAGACTGCGTGGGAACTGGGAAACACATCTTGTCTTCGGTTTGTATGCATTGCAGACTTCGTCATGCCGCAGAAGATGCACATTTCACCGCCTTCACTGCAGCACCAAATTTAACCTTGCTGCAGTTTTATGTGGCAGAATGCAGTTGGCAGGGAATGGCGGGGATGGGCATGTTATCTGCCTTGCTCAACAAATACAGTAGTGTCAGTAAGAAAGCAAGGTGACTTACCACTTTTCCATGCCAACACTGGGAATTCCCCCATCCCTCGGATGGCTGGGCCTCCTCTGAAGTCACTGGCTGGCTGGTGCATGGTGTGGCAGCACTGGTGGTCTGTGCACCTAGAAAAACATAATGCACCCACTTTAGATGGCAGATTAGCTACCCAAGTATTTATGTTGCACTAGTAACAACACTTATACCTCACTACAGTTAAGTTAGCTATCTACCAGTATCGTCTTGTATTGAAAGTATCACTGTGGGTTACTTTGTTGGTTGACAACATTTGAAAAACCAGGTGGTCATTGGGTCAACCAAAAACATTTTTTTCCTAATGGAGGGATAAGAGCATAAGGCTATGGAAGGATGAGAATGAAACTCAATGAAGGTGTGGAAGGGAATACAAAGGACATATGGTATTTGTTGTGGTATCTCATTCCTGCCGTGCTGCACTGTCATGGAAACTGCTAGCTTAAGACAACATTGGGTGTTCATGACCACAACCACTCTATCTCTCTCCTTGTAAAGTTTGACTGTTTGATCAAGAAAGTATTCTATTCACCAACATGTTTGGTGAATAGAATACTTGGGTCTGGCTGCGATCCTCTTTACCTTAAACAAAATCTGTTCTCCTCTTAACAGTACTACACAAGACATGTAAAAGAGTGGCAAGGGAAAGCTTACTAAAAAAGGGAACAGAAGAAAGCTACATATAGGAGAAAGTCAGCAGAGGAAACAGGAATTATAGAAAACACAGGGAAATACAAGGATAACAAACATTAGAATGGGAGTTGAAAAACGTAAATAGTAAGTATACACAAGGCCATAATTTTACTGGTGGGAATAGAAAGTAAGAAATAATAAACATGACTGTGGCCAGCAGAATCGTCTGCCACAGCCGCGTCGCTCATGGTAGTTGACCCACCCACTGTGGCGCTGGTGGTGGTGGTGGCAGCTGCTTGACCAGGTGCCCTCTTACCCTTGGGTGCTAATGAAAGAAAGAAGATAAACAACAATGATCTACAAAAAAAACATTTAGGCAGGCACAGCATTGTACTTTTTAAAACAGATAGCCTATTCCTATTTCCCAATCCTAACCTAAAATTACATTTTGAACTATTCATGCATTCCAATGAATTAGCTTTGTTTCTCCGTCCCCTTTGAATATGTTAAGTCGGTCTCCCTTTATGTACTGCATGTCAGAGAGATTGGGGCTATGAGCTACTTAAAACCACAGACACAAATACTAACACCCCTGGTATCTATTGTAAGAGTGCGTGACATGAGTTGACATCCCTTAAATCAGCCCAAGGGACCACCTGGCTAGCTCACACTGGAACAGAATCCTGGCTGGATCATTCACTTCATGTCCACTCCTCTCCTATGTTCATACACCCACCCTCCGTGCCAGCCTGGCACAATGCACCACTACTCTTCAATCAAGGGTTTGTGTTGCCCTTGCCTCTAAGGATTGTTTTTGTGCAGGGAGGTGTCACTTCCTGCACAAAACAATCCAGGTTGCTGTGTTACATGGCACCCTTGCACCATGGCGCAAGGGGCCATCATGGGTGCTAAGCAGCACTCGATGCACCAGCACATGGAGGGAGCAAGAATGCAACATATCTTAATAAATAAATATGTTGCAGTCTTGCCCCTTCCCTTTGATGCAGCACTTCAAGTTCTCTTGCTGCCCTCTGTGAAATTTTGATAACTCTGGGCCCTGGGCACTCAGCGAAGTGAGTAAATAAACCCTGGTGTATTCACATGCCCACTCCTTTTGGACAAAGATATCAGACGCAACTGCAAGCACTTGCTGATGCAAAAAGTCCATTTATTTATGTGAGACACACACACTAATTTTATAAAACCTCTTGCCTGAAAACATGATCATATAACATTAACTGTAACTCGCCACTGTACCATGCACTATGTTCTCTGAAATTATATTATTCGCAATAACTGTTGCTATAAATGCTATAACTTTACACAGTTTAAGTTTTATACTGTGTAAGAGTGTAACAGGTGGATACAGAAGGCATGGGTTGTAGTTAATGTTATATGATGACTGAGATGAGACCAGTGTGTATGAAGGTGTTGGAGTAATTTTTATTTGTTTTCAGTTAGTAATGTAAAATTTGTAAATTAGCATGACAAGTGTGTATGGAGGTGCATGAGTTATGAAAAGGTAATTATGGTGCCTAACTGATAAAACAAGCGTATAACTATAACAGTATAATTTGTAATGTTTGTCTTGTTTTATGTAGCTTTGTATAGATTGAAAAAAATAATGTTGACATAACTATAACTAATCCCTAAACTTTGGTTGTTTTTTTATTGAATTTCATTTGTTTTTAAATACATAGGGATGAAGGTGCATGAGGGAATGAGTGTTTTATGTATGGGAAAGCTATAAATATTTTGAAAATATGTAAGTAGCATGTTAGCATATACATTAAGTATATGGTGATAATGTGTTAGTGCATAAGGCATATAAAAAAGAACAAGTGTACTATGTGTAAGTAGTGTGGAAGTTTGAATATTGCTTTAGGTTTTTGTTGACTATTTATGTAGTTGACATGTGAAGAGTGTGGTAATTTTGTAAGCATGTAAATATTAATATTGTCCAATATTATTTTCAAACTTTTTCGTAGTGCTAGTGATGCATGACTGGTTTTGATATGAAATTTGTGGTTTTTTTGGGTTTTTTAAAATCTCGCCGGTACCACGGTACTGCCAAGACACTACCTCGACAGTACTGTGGTACTTGCCAAATGTAAAAAGGGTTCTTATTGGCTAGAACCACAACCAAAGGTAGTAGGTAGGAATTTTATTTCCAGATTCCATCATTTTTCCCCAGCTTATAGAACAGGAAGCAGGTTTTCTGATTGGTGAATTCCTGTGTTCTGTAGGAGAAAAGAATGGCTGACCAGGGTCATGCAGCTGATGAGGAGGGCAAGCACCATAGGGAGGAAGAAGAGAAAGTTCACGCTGGAGAGGAGGATGAAGAGGTCTTAACAAGACGCAGACTTCAACAGTCGGTGGTGTGGCAGTTTTTTACCCTCCCGCCAGGAGAAAAAAAAGAAAATGCTCCCTCAGTGACATGTAACCTTTATAAAAAGGTTATATCCTGAGAGACGAGGCAGCAATATTCTTTTGGCACAACGGCATGCAGAAACATCTAATATCCATGCACTCAACATGATGGGCACGAGCCAAAAGATCAAGGAAAAGGCAGTTGGAAGAACTTGCTGGCAAACATCGTCTGCTGCAACAGTGACAGACTTATCAAGACCATCATTGTCTGTTGTCTTCAATCCACTATCACCAGCAGCTGCATCGTCAGATTCGTTTCTGTCCCACCTATAGGAAGTACCATCCCTATACATCGTTTGACATAGGACAGGGACATAATGGAGCAGTTTGGTAGTACTGCTACCTACTGTCTGTTCTGCCACTGACTTATAGATTCTGGAGAGAAGGACGTGAAGATAGTGAGGCAACTAGTTATTTTTCATGTTTGTCCTCCACAAAACATGTATTTTTTTTGTTTACTCACTTTTCCCTGTGTGCGTCTAACATTGGGAATTGTTTTGTTTTGTTGTTGGTCCTGTTAACCTGAAAAGAAAGATGAAGAAAAAAATACAGCAAATAAAAGAAGAAAAAAGTTAATAAAGGGCTGTTGCCAATAATAATTACATTTTTTACAGGTCTCATACATAAAAATATTGGACAAATGCACTTAAATGTAAGTAAAAGGTAAAAGTTATAATGTAGGTAAAACTGTGTTTTCATGTGTCAGGTACTACAGACATTTGCAATAATTGGTGCTTTATGACTGTTTGCAGATGTACTATAGTAGCATTAGGGTATATCAACAGAATGCAATAGGACGGATAAAAATGTGTTTCTCAGACAATAGTAACAGTAACGTTATCGAATTATGTAATCACTTAGCACCTACAGAGGTGAAGATGAGCATAATATTCTAGTCATCATGAAACACTGGGGAAAAACACAAATCAAATGGATAGTAAAAAAAAACATAAATGCTGTGCTTGTCCAACTGTTTCCTTGTCCACCAACTGATAAAAGAAAATTTTATGTAAAGAGCCATAATAACACTATCAGTAGATTTCTTCACAAGTCCTCCACCATGCTAGGCCACATAATGACATATCTACTGAATTATGTAATTCCTACTGTGGAACATCTTTTACTTTACAGTAAAAGTATGTAAATCAGACCTACCAACTCACACGTGCCAATTTGTGTCACATGATTTCGGCTCCCTTCACATGGTCACCCGGTGAGGAGCCGAAATCCCACAGTAGCATGGAAAACTAGCTAAAAACCACTGTAAAGGGTGGATTGTGAACTAGTTTTTGGAGGCAGTAAGCAGCCAATGACCATTAAGAGGTGTGAAAACATCCCAGGACATCAGCGACAGGCTCAATAAACCTTTGTTTTTTTTGGGGGGGAGGGGTGGGAGGTTTGGTGAAGGGCAGAGTGCCTCTTAGGTAGCTCTCAGCACAATGCCCCGCCTCCTCCAAGGCTCTGCCCCCTCATCACATAGTGACATTTATTTGTAAGTTGGCTGGTATGCTGAATGAAATTAGAATTTTGGATGAAGAATGAGTAAGTTTGAGTCTTCCAAATTTTTCAGCGGCCTGTGTTTAAATGTTAATTGATTATCATCACAATGTGTCCATCCAGTATTGTTTTTCAAATATATCGTATATTGACTTGAATTAGTTGTTTTGCTATTATGGAAAATAATAGCAGAACAAGTAAAAGTGCGACCCAAAACAGAACTTTGAGTGGCAGTGAACTGAGTAATTAAAGTATTATTTTTTTATTACTCACAGCACTTCTTTGCAGCATCACAATGATATATTTTCTACCATAGTTAAACAAACTGAAGAAATTATCTGTGATCTACAGTTAGGACAAACATTTGAGTACACAGTGTTAGATTTTACATTTTGAAATGCAACAGATTTGCAATCAGAGAATGAAATGTAAACAAATCTTTCAAATTCAGCCACAGTGGATGTACAATGGAAGCAATGCAAATATTCATGTTCCCACAAGTAGCTTAGACCAAAAAGGTCTATATTTGGGTGAGTTTCATTTGTAATTATTGATAGAGCATCTATACCATATTCTTGAGCATTTTGCTGTTGATTTATTGAGAACTGAATACGAACTGTACACACATCAACAATATCTCTGACTGCAGTAGTAGAGTGACACAAATTACTTTCTGACTGAAGTAGGGTGTTAATAGTAGTTAAGGTACTGCATAAAGGTTTATGTACATTTTGTTGAAGGACTTCTTTTTCAAAAGGTAGGTAGGAAAGTAAATTTACAATCACATTACGTTAACAGTTAATACTACTATCATTGAGAAACGTTATGCCAATTTATTTCCATGTTATGTAGTTTTTGTGTTTTCTTAGAAGGTCCTTCCACAAGGTCGGGGTTATTGGTGGGCAGATTGTTTTTCTTTTAAAATACAATGTAGGTTTAAAAAAAATAGAATCTTCACCAAGAGAAGGAGTGTAAGTTCTTCTTAACGATTTTAATCAGAAACACAGGAACTGTGTGCAGTAATTCCAGTGTAGTCAAAGTCTATAATATATAGTCCTATTAAAATTTTTATGCAAGATAAAGCTACATATGCGATACCCTCTTTAAAAACAGAAAAACAGTAAGTTCAATGTTAATTAATGCATGATCCAAGCTTAGTCCTTCAGATTGAAGAATTGTAGCTGCATAGGCTAAGTAATGAATGAATATATACATCTTGTATAAGTCAGAACCTTGCTCACCTACGGCCAATGTTTGTTGGTTGTTGTATGTGGTCAAATTTTATAACAATAAATTAAAATCCTTCATTATATTGGTATTGAACAAAATTAAGTACATTTCCCATAGTTCCATTGACAAGTCCCTGTTCTACATCTATATTTCGGCAGAAAGTCACCTGGCAATTTTATGTAGATGTAAGTCTTTTTTCCAGTCTTGCTGTGTGTGACAGATTTTTCCATAGTTAGTTATTTTGTAGCTAATGCTTGAATAATAGGAATATTAATTCCATGACTTTCTAGGGCATCTTTACAAGGTAGATGTATCATTTCCTGTTTTTCCAGATGTAGCATTTGCATATTTAATTCCGAACAGTCTTGTAGAATTGGCATTAAACAAACAATAGGTAATGCTTGTAAAAGAAGATAATGTATTACTTCTGCAGTAGAACGAATATTAGGAAATAAAGTATTAATACTCCTTTTTAAAAGCATACTTTTTGCATCTTCTGTTATACGTCAAAGACAAATATCTTCTAATATTTTTGCATAATCTTCATCATTAGCTTCTCATATTTTGTGTGAGTTCATTGTAGAAAAAATGTAACCAAAGGTTAACATTTCCGATACTTCCAAGTGAATTGCAAGTTTCTTTTTGTGAAACTGTTTAAAAAATTGACTGACCTTTTACAGGAGTAAGTTGTAATAAGTCAACAAACATAATCACGTTTTCCTCCAAACGGAATGTCATAAGGTGTTCTTAGTACTTCTTGCTTGCGTAAGTGAACAAAAGTCAACATTAAGAGTCTGATTTAGATCTCGGCGGACGGGTTACTCCGTCACAACGGTGACAGATATCCTGTCCGCCAAAATATAAATCCGATTATATCCTATGGGATTTATATTTTGACGGACAAGATATCGGTCACCGTTGTGATAGAGTAACCCGTCTGCCAAAATCTAAATCAGGCCCTAAATTGGAACCCATGTTAACTTCATCTATAATCAATACTTGTAATTTTTTTAGAACTCTGCGGAGTTCTTGGGAAGTATCAGTATTTAATTTAAATTTTTCTGGTTTATTATCATGCTCCACTGGTAGTAGTAGTAGATGATGTAATGTAATTCCTTTGATATTATGTGCTGTTAATCCTGTTTGAGCTGTACCCACTCATGATACATTAGAATTTGCACATTTTTAGACATAAGCAGTTATGACTTTTATTAGAAAGCTTTTGCCAGTTCCAGCTTGACCAGAAATATATTGCAATGCAGGATGATAAGAAGTACATTGACATAATCCATTTTCATGTGTAAGTCCATGATCTATTGATTCTTTAATTTGTTTGTAGATTTCTATTTGCTGAGAGTTTAATTTACTTATCAGGTAAACCAGATTTTTTTCATCCTGCTGTACATCACCTTTAGCAACTTCAACCTCAGCCATCACAACAGTAGCCTCATTATACATTTTTAGTTGTCCAAGTGGGTCTGCAGATGTTGAAGCCAAAGGGTTATTATTACTTGTTTCAATATCACGTAGTGATTCAGCATTAATTAGTTTTTCCTCAGGTATCTCTTGTTGCAACATCTCTACATATGTTTGAAACTGTGGACAGTAATTTCATTATTCTTTGTCTCAAAAGAAGCTTCATAGCAGTGAAATTATGCTATAATATCTTCTTCTTTATGCCACAGTGTAAAAAGCTGAAGAAGTGCTAAGAAATAGAATTATTTTTTATCAACATTTTCACAACTGAGTTTGCAGTGATTAATTGTCTTCAGCAACATTATTGTGATAAGTGGAGAATTTAGCAACCTCATAGTGATACATTATCTAAAAAGGGCTTCTATTTGGGCAGTAAGTGTCCATTAGATTTGTTTTTAAAATGTCTTTGCTATCTGGATAAAATTGAGCAAGGAATTGAATTTCAGGTAGGCTTTTTAGAACTCTTCGTTGTGAAGATGACAGTCCTAAGCTAAGTCAAGCAATTCCACTTGATTTACCATATAAACTAGAAGAACGTAATCAATCAGAAGCTTCATAGCTACTAATCTTTCTTTGAGAGAACATTTGAAGGCTGCATCTGTGTAGTCTTTCTGTTAAAGATTGTTCTGCAGATATTTCTTTCACACTTCCTTCATATCAGTTTTATCCTGCCTTAGTAACGTTAGAAGTTACATTATGTGCCTCTGCTGTAGAGATATCAGCAACAAATTGTATATCCATGTTAGCATTCTACATATTAAAGGGCTGTAGTTGTGGATTTGCTGAGATGCATAGTCTCTTTTCAAATTATATGCATTTTTGGGGGGGGACTTTACCTGTAACTGCATGCCTAATAGATGACATTAACTTAATGACTCTTCCTTTTATTAAAGAATAGGTTTAGTAAATCCAAAACTACATTTAGTGTAATGTTTTTATTTGTTTAAAAACTTCATAAGAAATATATGCCACAATTATGTGACTGAAATTTTATAATGTGTTCAAAGAGTTTTGGATTTTTTTCTTTATTAGTAATGTCACAAGTGATATATTGTTCAATACATTGTAGAACAGATTCATCGGAGTCATATACAAATTTCGGTGCATCTTTTATCCAGAGAAGTATATGAATATGTGGTGCACTTCTTGATTGATAGCCTTTTCTCCAAAAGAATTCAACAACCTCTCCAAGGGGATTTTTTGGTTGGTCAACTAGTTAAGCATAGTTTGAAATTTGTGGTTGAAAAATCTGGAAACATTTGCTGGATCTAAAGGACATAATCCAGCAGTTGTTTTGGAGGTAACATCTACAAGATTATGGTTTGCTTCAAGTAGAAATGCGTATAAGTCCTCTCATAGGTATTTAGCACGAATTAAATTCACAAACCAAGTAGATGTTCCTAAATTTCTCAGCATACATCTTAGTTCCCCATGTCTTTGAAATCAATATTCATTTGTCCCTCACTGACATGTCATAATAATAATCAAGTTATAGTCCAAGTATTCATCATTGCTTTCCAACTTCTGTAAAAAAGTCTTCAGCTGTTATGTTAGTAAAGCCACTTCTGGTTCGCATAACATGTGCAACAGCATAAGAAGTAACGGATAGTTCACTTTCATACAATAGTGTAAAAATGTTAGGAATGTTTTGTCAAAAATGTGAGTCTTCAGAATATAATCGGGTAGCACGGTATTCAGAAGCAGAAATCTGTACAGGACGATCATCATATCTGTCTTCTTTCCTGTTGGAAACAAATGTGGATAACGTCTGACTTCTAAAGCTTTTTCCCAGATACTAACTGGCTCTCTTGTATACAGCTCTAATGCATCACCCATTATATCTCTAGAGTGTAGTGGGTGGATACTGTAATGTTCACATTATGCTCACAGCCTTCTTTATTTTTTTTTTTCAAACAGTCCAATCACTTTGCCATGTGTAAATGGCAGTGAGTACAAGAGATAAAATAGTCAACATCCACATTTTGATAGTGTATATTGTTTTTTAGAAGATAAGACATGGCTTCTTTTATTTTTGAAAGACTTATTACTTCTTGCCACATTATTTTGTCTTTTGTTGGTACTCTATTGACTAATACCACTAGAGGCTCTTGTAATTTGCATTCCACTCCAAGAGTTTGTAAGTTTTTCTTAACATCTAATTGAAGGAAAATGACTTTTCCTTTTAGTGCATGGATTAATTCTTGAGGTTGTAACTTTCCATATTTGGGTTGGATTCTAAGAATGGTTTGAAATGGATGTACCATTTGAATTAAAATAGGAGACAAGATGGCGCCTGACTGAGACGGCCGCGCTGGTCGCCCCTTGCTGCCGAATGCATTAGGGTATTAATGAAATTTAAAACCCCCAATCGGGCAAACTCATGCTCCCCACGCCGACTCACCGGCTGGAGGCTCGTGTCCCGGACATCTGGCGGACCCTCGAGGCATTTTTTTCAGTGATTTTGGCCGCCGTCCGGGAGAAGCGGAGAGCGCTGCAGTCTGTGTCGGTGACTGCCTTGGACTGGAGGAGAGGAGGGGCCGGAGGGGCTGGCGCATCTGCGAGGACCGGGTGGCTCACTGTGCGGGGCCACACCAAAAGACTCGTAGAAGTGAGGATGCCTCCCAAACCCAGTTGTGGCCTGAAGGCTCTCGAGGGGCAGGCATGTGTAGACTCAAACACCAGCATTCTGATACAGCGACCCAAGGGAGGGAGGCCGGTGGGCTGCCCTAATTCCAGCACTAGGACGGCCCTGAAGGTGAGACATACTCAGGACGGCTCAAAGAAAGGTGAGACGAATGAGGCTCTGAAGCAAGCTGAAATCTCAGAAAGCACTATGGGGGCCAAGGGGAAAAAAGACTGCCTAATAGAGCCTACTGTACAACCACAACCACTGTTACAGCTGACGCTTCAAGGGCAGGAGCTGGCTCAGCAGCAGCACAGCATTACAGACTTTTTTACCACAATCACGACCCCCATAGCTGACACTAATGGTGCAATGGCCAGTCACAGTGAACAAAAAACTAAGCAAGTTGACTTTGATAGCACCGGGGGGCCGGAGATTGCACCATTTACAGCTGACGCTTCAAGTAACAAACAGCTAGGAGATGAGGCAGTAGCCCAAGCCGATATTACCCATGATGAGATTACCACTTAAAGACTTGAGTGCGCCAATAGCCATAGATCCGCTTTGCCATTTTTACCTGGGCAATCTGCCTTAACTATGGCGGATAATCTTCCTGACGCAATCCATTCCTCTCTGGCACAGGAGCAAGCCATGGGTGTTACAGCCCTCCTAGACACCAGCGTGCTAGTTGAGGAGGCAATAGGTCTCAAGGGGTTGGAAGATACTTTGGACCTCGGGGATACATTTTTCTCTGTGACTGATGGCTCTGAAGTCAGCTTCTCTGACGTAGAAAATAGCAGAAATGCGCAGCTCTCCAGCTAAGGTCTCAGTACCCAACAGAAGGGCACGGCGGTAAGAAGGAAGAGACTTCTGAAGAAGCATAGAGACTCTCACCCATCGGAATGGGAGGTAGAAGAGAACGCCAGGTCTAATGTAGACCCTACCTTAAAATGGGATTACTCTGCTACCCAGAGAGTTTACCCAGATCTTTCGGGAGACAAGGGGGACGCTACCAACGCGAGAACGACACAAGCTGAAGAGCCCTCCTTGAAAATGATCTACGAATCTATCATACAACTGCAAGAAGAGACTCGAATGGATGGGAAGAAAAACCGTTTGGCAACAAAGAACCTCCACGGTGCTGTAAGGAAAATAGCTAAAGCCTGCACGGATATAAACTCGAGACTGACACTGGTTGAAGAGCGAACTAGTACACTAGGAGATGGCTTGACCAGAACTCAGGCGCAGCCTGAAACCCAGGCGGCTCAGTTCACAGGTCTTCAATGGAAGATGGAAGATTTCGAGAACAGGTAAAGGCAGAATAATTTACGGATACTTGGCATAGAAGAAGGAATAGAAGGAAATGACATACGGGCCTACGTACTGAGGCTAATGAAGGGAGCCTTTCCTGAACTTCAACTTTGGAACTGGGAGGTAGAGGTACAGCGGGTCCATCGCTTTCCTCTGACCTTAAAGAGACCAACGCAGCCTGGCAAAGAAGGCACTGCAATGCCAAGGGCAATATTAATTTTCTTTGGGAATTTTTTGCTTCGGGAAGAAGTGTTTGCAAAGGCCCGCCCGAACGCCAGGCGGACTTATGAGAATCAGTCCTTCTTTGCAAAACCAGATTTCTGCCATGTTACAGTAGAGCGGCGATGGAAGTTAAGACAACTGATTCAGCCCTGTCAAGCCTTAGGGGCACAAGCTTTTCTGATGAACCCAGCTCGACTGAAGAATATATACAAGAACACTACAAGAGTCTTCACCTCAGATATTCAAGCTAAAGATTATATTGAAAAACTAAAAACGTAATGGCAGGGAGTGATCTTTATCTTTTTGGCCAGTTACTTTGAAGTAGCGAAGGGGTGCATTTCTTTCTTCTCCCTTTTCCCCCTTTTTTTTTTTCTATCTGGGCTGCTTTTGTGGAAGAAATACCAGGATGCAATAATTCTTTTGTTGAAAATTACTGGGGGGTAGCACTTTATAGGGTAAAATAATATTTAAGAGAGGGGGTGGAAAGACAAAAGCGATACCTAGCAGGTTGGCAGCAAGGGGGGCTGACTCTCAGGCTCCATCACAGAGACCTTAGGTCTGCTTGTCTCACAATGTAGGTGGGGAGAGGGGGTGGGCTTCGAGGGCAGGGAGGTGGCAGGGGGTGGGTCAAAAAACACCATTGTTTGAGGAAGTCAGTAAGGGGTGGCAAGAAAAAGAAGCAAAGTGGGAACTGGGTGGCAATACACACTTAACATGCGGGTAGCAACGATAAATATATGTGGTTTGAATGACGCTGCAAAACGAAGAACAGTCAAGGAACAGCTCAAGATGCTGCATGCCGACAAAATCTGTATACAGGAAACACACATCGAGGGGACACGGAAAAGCCTCTTAGAGCAGTTGGGATTTCAACTGATAGCATATACCACACAGGGGACCAGAACGCGAGGCGTAGCGATATTGGCGCAGAAGGGGGGGGATTGTGTTCAAAACTTGTTCAACTGATAGGCTAGGTCGATGGGCAATTGTTGAAGGCCAATTGCAGGGATTTAACTTTACGTTATGCTCAATCTATGGGTCGACGGGGGATGATCCCGAAGTATTTGAGTATCTCAATTCTGAATTGGCTAAGTGGCCTCTACCGATTATTTTATGTGGCGATCTTAATATAAACGGCATGGGGGGGTTATGGAAGGGGAACCCAAGTAATTATACAGGTCGAAAAAAAAAAGTACACAGGGCTCTTATTCAAATGATGGAAGATAATGGGCTTACTGATGCCTGGGCGAGACTAAAACCACAGGAAGGGGGTAGCACATACTACTCGGCACCGCATAGAGCTGTTACGCGACTAGACTATTTCCTGGTTTGATTCTGCCTCCTTCCCACTTGTATTATTAAGAAATTCCCCGGGCTGTATCCGACCACAATCCCTTGGTTCTGGAGGTTCAAAACATTGCAGGGGGCGTGTCGGAGCACTCCTGGACAGTTGAGCGGGCCCTGCTACAAGATCCGAACTATGTTCAACATATGAACAAGTGGCTTGGGGAATTCTTGGAGGTCAACAGGGGCAGTGCTAGGTATGGGATGGTATGGGACGCTCTCAAGGCCGGGATCAGAGGGGAAACCCTGAGTTACTCTCTGAACCGGAACAAAGAAACCAAGCAAAATTTAAAGACCATGTATAATACAATGGCAGATACAGAAGAAGAACTGGTTCGGGCTATTGCCAATGGCTTGAAAACAGAAGAGATCCTCCAGAAATTGGCGCTGGTAAAGGCTGCAACAGGAGAAATCGTGGCAACGAGCAGCGGAAAATTATTTGGCCTGGAGGCAATCATGCTACGAATATAGCGAACAAGTGGGGCACATGCTTGACACTAGGACAAGACAGAAGACTACTGGGGGAGATATTTTAGAGGTCAAAAATCAAAAGGGGGAAGCAGTCACAGTGCCCCGGGAAATACGCGCGGTATTTCAAAGGTATTATGAGAATTTATACAGGGAAAAGGGGCATATGGAGGCCAAGAACATAAAGGAATATTTAGCATCGTTCACTGTCGCGACATTCTCACAGGAAGACTCAGAGGCTTTGGAGGGCATATTCTCAGACGAGGAAATTCAAAAAGCCCTCGGGGAACTCCCATCTGGCAAGGCTGTGGGTCCTGATCAAATCCCATTAGAATTGTATAAAGTTTTTTTCCGATTTTGGGGGATCATTTCAGACTTGTAATGTGCCAGGCACAGAAAGGCAAAGCACCTCCAGAGTCATGGGCAGAAGCTAACATGATTATTTTCCTAAAGAAAGGGAAGCCCCCTAATGAGCCCAGATCTTATAGACCTATTAGTTTAAAGAACAGCGATGCTCATTTTTTTCAAAAATCTTAGCTAATCGCTTTAGCACCATGAAAGGGAAGTTGATCTCACCCCGTCAGCATGGGTTCATCCCAGGCAGAGGTACAGCCGAACATATTCGTAGAGTTATCACTATGTTTGATGGTACCTCTGCCACACGAAACCCTATGGCGCTTATCCTGCTTGACGCAAAGAAGGCGTTCAATAGGGTTTCGTGGGGTTATCTCTGGGCCATACTCGAGAATGTGGGGGCAGGAAAGGGGTGTATCAAAGCCGAATGTATGATGTTGCAACGCGTGGTTTACCACGCGGTAGGTAACAACGCGGTCGTTACAACGACCGCGTTGTTACGACGCGTGGCATTACATCGCAAGTCGTTTCAATGACTTGCGCTAGATGGCGCGCTGGACTTAGGAATAGTATAAATTACTATTCCTACTCCAGTTAGCGCAACAGCAGGGAAGGTGTTGGATTTAAAATCCAACACATTCCCTGGTGTTGCACGCCACCTAGCGCAAGTCGTTGAAACGACTTGCGATGTAATGCCACGCGTGGTAAAAACGCGGTCGTTGTAACAACCGCGTTATCATCAACCCGCGTGGTATTGCCAGCATTGTAAACGCTGTCTCCCATCAAAGCAATACAGACATTATTTGGAACTCCTCAAATTCGACTCCGGTTAATGGGTGGGCAGAGCGAGCCTATCTCTATCACACGAGGGACAAGTCAGGGGTGTCCATGCTCTCCCCTCCTATTTGCATTCTATATCGACCCTCTGATTAGGAAAATTGAGGCGAATAAGGAAATCCTTCCTATACGATTAAATGGATTAGAAACTAAAATCTTAGGATACGCAGACGACCTGGCAATAACTGCTACGAATCCCCATGTGGCTTTAACAGAAAAAGAGCATGAGGCTGAACGCTTTGGGGTGATCTCAGGCTATCGGCTTAACCGGGAAAAGACGCAAATAGTAGTTAATAGTAGGCTGTCTTTGTCGGATCCACGGGTGACTGAGTGCACCACTTATCTTGGGGGTTACTATAACCTCAGAACTAGGTAAAGTTGTGGAAAAAATCTTGTCCCTGTGATCTAAAAGTCTAAAAGAGATTTTGATAGGTTCAATAATTTGCATCTCTCAATTGTGGAACCATTGGTTTAAGGAAATGGAGAGGTTAATTAATCGATTTGTTTGGGCGCAAGGAAAGACCAGAAGAGCTTTCAGATATATGTCCTTATCCAGGGAAAGGGGGGGCTGGGCGGTCCCAGACCTAAAAATGTATTACTGGGCCACGGCAATTCAATACTTTCGAGGGTTACTGGGCGGGAAGGTCATGGATCGGTGGAAAAGCGATGCTCCTCCAGATGTATACGAACTACTGCTAGAGAGAGAGGCCCCCAACTGGCGTCTGAGATTCAGTGAAGCCAGCTACTACAAAAAAGTTAAATTCAAGACCCTTGGTGCAGCAGCAGCGGTTTGGACTAGCATTAGAAATAAACTGGGGTTAGGAAGAATGAATTACTATACCACTCTATTTGGGAATCCGTCGCTCCCCGAGGTATTCCACGATGGGGCTATGCTGTGCTGGGATTCTCTGGGGGTGAAGAAGATGCGGGATCTCTTTGATTCAGATGGTATAATTTCATTTGAGAAAGCTCAAATCCTTTTCAATCTCGATCGTAGGGAATTTTTTAAATACCTCCAGATTCGCTCCACCATCACAAGAAAGAAGGGGGGAGGGAAAGCTTTCTCTAAAGATCCAGTTATGGAAGCAGTTAGAAACCCAGATGGGTGTACTATCACCCATATTTATGTCGGGTTGAGGCAACTACTGGTTGACGATCTAGATAAGCATTGTGAGAAATGGCAGCGGAAATTGAATATCGAAGGGGATGAGTTTATGGCGTCACTCAAGCTCGGCTACACTGTTTTGAGGGTAGCTAGTCGTCAAGGACAACACTTTAAAACAATCTTCTCACTTTACTGCACGCCAGCCAAGATTGCTCAATGGGGTGGGACAGATGGTATTCTTTGTCCCCACTGTCAGGGTGATGATGCAGCTATAGTTCACATGTTCGCCTCCTGCCCGGTTTTGGATCCTCTAAAGGGAGCCATAGAAGAATTTCTGGGGCAAACTGAGGCTTCAAATAAAGCTCACAGCCGAGCTGATGGTACTAGGCGTGGCTCGGAAAGGAACACCGGTGGCCCAGCGCAAATTCGTATTTCTAGCCATGGCTGTGGTTAGAATTTGCATATCATCCGCTTGGGTGGACCCTAAGCCCCCCACATTTCAACAATGGCTTACACGACTCTTAGCTATGTATAATCTGGAAAAGGGTTTATATGAGAGGAAAGGGTGGAAGGCTAGGAAACTAGGAAATCTTATTTGGGCCCCTATAATTGATTGGAAAACTAGAGGAGAATCCACTCTAGGCACAATTTAATGACCTAAAGCCCCCAGGGCAATATTTTGATTGTGTGTACTTGTCTTGGCGCTATTATACTTTGTAAGTTATCCATATTGGACTGTGTTTCTCTATTTTTATTTATTTTTTCTGATTAAGAATGATTCCTTGTGTATTTACTTATCTATGGATACTTTTGTACAAATGTACTTTACCGATGGTGAAATAAAAAAATAAAAAATTAAAATAGTTTCATAGAAATTTCGATTAATTAATTCTGAAGGAATAGGATTAAGTTCCAAATTGTTATAAATTGTACGTGAAAGCATGAAGTTTTGGTCCAGTTTTGCAAGGCAGTATTTGCACACAGTTTGATAATCACAAACATCATATTTGTTTTCCACAATTGAATTATGGCTAGTTTTCTCAATGCTACATTCTCTTCTTTTTCAGTCTTTTGAAGCAGATCAATAATTTTTGTGTGTTTTACACAATGAGCTCTTCTAGAGCAAATGCATATTTTGCTTGATATTTCTAAAATAGTTTCTTGAAATTGGAGGATATCCATTTCATAACTCTGTAAGTTTAGTAATCAATTTTTAGATTGATTGTGGGTGTAAACAACATCTGGAAATGTAAGATTTTCTGAGTCACCATCAAAGTATTTAGATTGTATGTAGTATGTAATAGAGTTGTCTGTTGGATTTGGGTGAAGTAGAGCATTATTAAGTTGTTCAAGTTGTAATACTGGTCCTTTATCACAGTATAATGTCCGTATAATTTTCCTTATAGTAGAATACTGAGTGGAAAGCATTTTAATATGATGGAATGTTAACTTAGTAATGTCCCTAAATGGGCAAGTGTCCAAAAGTTGTAAAAGTTAGATTTTTTTGCGTTTGTGATTTTTTTAATTTTGCAAGAAATGTCCTTGGTTTTTGAATGGATATCAGATTAATATTGCACATAGAAGTACAATTCCATTCATACACAGGCTTTCTTTGCCTTCTCTCTTCAAAATCCTCTTTAGACAGCTGTGGTGTATATTTTTTTTCTAAGCCCATCACAACACCATGTAACACCTCATAATTAACGTCCTTTTTCTGTGGCAGATAGGACCCCAATTAGCACATGAATGGTACGTCTCCCGATGAAGATATGGTTCTGTGCCGGATGTAGGTCTCTAACTACCTCCAAAAACATTGCAAAAGTTTAGTTTTGTCAGATCTTTGTTACACAGCTTATTTATTTTAAAATGGAAATGCTCAAGTGCAAATTCTTCAAAGTGCAAAAACAGCAGACATAAACAAAACTCTGACTGCATTTCAGAGAGATCATGGGATGTATTCTATTTACCACTTGAGTATTGTTTTTTCAAGTACACAAATGGAGTCACTGTTCCTTGTAGAGGAAGAAAAGGAAGAAACTTTTGTCGTGTGCTACTCTATCTGTGGGGGACAGTGTGTCCTCATCATAATGCCCTCACACACCCCGAAGGATGTCATGCTTCATTATTTGGGCTTTGCTCCTCATCGGGCCGGCGCTGCAATGCCCAATTGGTCCCCCGAAGGGTCACTTTATCGTAGATTTTTTGATGAAAAGCTGTTTGGGTGCGTGGGTGTAAGTGGCAGTGAAGTCTAAAGTGGTGTATTTAAAAAATGACTGGAGGGAGGGTGGGTACTATTTATTAGGGTGATCCCTCTGTCAATGTTAAAACAAAGTGTGTGGTGCTGCTCTAGGGGATATTATGTCCCTCTGTAGCTGGGTATATGTCCCTAATGGACATATATAACGGTTAACATGTTTCGTGCTGTATGTGGCCTCAGAAGGAGATCCAGAGCGCTTCTTCAGGACCAAAGGAAGTTTAATTTTAGTATCAAGCGGCGGCCTAAACTAACCAGTGCCGCCAAATCTGTAGAAAGGAGTAGCGTTTCCCTTATATTAGAATCAGGACCTCATGAGATCAGTGAGGGCACTCAGGAAGGTTCTCCTGTAGTAGCAGGGCCGATCCACCTGCGTGCCTCTCCCTGTCTCCGCCGTATTTTAGAGTAGGTGTATGAAAAGTTTTATTAGGGTGTGAGAAGGTGCATCAGATATTAAGTGGATGATGTCATCAGTGATGTAATCAGTGATGTCATTTGAGATGTCATCAGTGATGTCACTGACCATGTCATGAGTGATGTAATATGTGACGTCATCAGCAGTGCATTGCGGGGGCGCGAGTTATAGTTAGCTCAACTAACTATAACGGCTGAATTTCTCTGGATTTGTATGAGTGAAATGTCCAACTAACTATAACGTTCCTGAAACCTGTGGTTTTTTCAGTGAATATATATATATATATATATATATATATATATATATATATCCACCGAACGTCGCCTCCTTGGAGAAACAACAGGGGACACTGCGGCTCATAGTCAGGTAGGTTTATTCAGTATTTGGCATTACACGTTTCAGATTATTTCCTTCTTCAGATGCCACAACATACTGCACTGGTGCCGATTACAGTCCTTCCTTTAATGCCTCATGCATCTTCCCCATTGGTGGAGAGCAAAAGGACTGCAAGATCCAGCATCCCTCTGGATGGGTGTCGGAAAAGGCTGCCAGAGCCCAGAATCTTCTCCCTTGGGACTAAACAAACTGTCCTTGTATGTCCTACGCCTTCTGCAGCCTCCGCTACGGGCGCATCCAGGAAGCAGCGCGACAATGCACATTGCCTCACCGTGAAGTCACGGTCCAATCTAGGCCGAATGTTCGCCCTCCCGTGGCCGCAGCGTTTCAAGCCCTATTCGATCCCTCGAACTGCTTCCACCTTTGTGCCACTGAAGTGCTTGACTCGTTCAGGCGGGTCCCCTTATTTGCGCTGTGGCCGCGCAACAAATATCCACTGAACGTCGCCTCCTTGGAGAAACAACAGGGGACACTGCGGCTCATAGTCAGGTAGGTTTATTCATTATTTGGCATTACACGTTTCGGATTATTTCCTTCTTCAGATGCCACAACATACTGCACTGGTGCCGATTACAGTCCTTCCTTTAATGCCTCATGCATCTTCCCCATTGGTGGAAAGCAAAAGGACTGCAAGATCCAGCATCCCTCTGGATGGATGTCGGAAAAGGCTGCCAGAGCCCAGAATCTTCTCCCTTGGGACTAAACAAACTGTCCTTGTATGTCCTACGCCTTCTGCAGCCTCCGCTACGGGCGCCTCCAGGAAGCAGCGCGACAATGCACAGTGCCTCACCGTGAAGTCACGGTCCAATCTAGGCCAAATGTTCGCCCTCCCGTGGCCACAGCGTTTCAAGCACTATTCGATCCCTCGAACTGCTTCCACCTTTGTGCCACTGAAGTGCTTGACTCGTTCAGGCGGGTCCCCTTATTTGCGCTGTGGCCGCGCAACAAATATCCACTGAACGTCGCCTCCTTGGAGAAACAACAGGGGACACGGCGGCTCATAGTCAGGTAGGTTTATTCAGTATTTGGCATTACACGTTTCGGATTATTTCCTTCTTCAGATGCCACAACATACTGCACTGGTGCCGATTACAGTCCTTCCTTTAATGCCTCATGCATCTTCCCCATTGGTGGAGAGCAAAAGGACTGCAAGATCCAGCATCCCTCTGGATGGATGTCGGAAAAGGCTGCCAGAGCCCAGAATCTTCTCCCTTGGGACTAAACAATATATATATTTATACAGTGAAAAACAGCCAACACGTGTTTCTTGCACACTGTGCTTCTTCAGGTCTTAAGTAAAAATGCTCTCTTTTAGAGCACTAGATCCAGAAAAAACGAAAGTACGCCATCTGGACTCGAAATGTGACAATCTTGTCCAATTGTATTTCTAGTATTTAGTAGTAATCTAATCCTCCTTCCTATTTTGATCATTAGATATCCATATATTAATATTCAGCATCCTCATGGTTGTCTTTATTATTTTAAATTTTTTTATTTGTTTATTGGCATTTCACACTTATACATCTTGGAATATATCCTGGAACAGGGATATCATCATCCAAAGTGTTCTTTCCATCAATTATTTGCATTGTGGTTTGTTCTCAGGCCGTTCTATTTGGTAGTTCCGGAGATTCTATCATCTAACATTTCCATCCTATTGTACATCTTTTGAATATCCTCATACAGTGAATCACCAATAAGCATAACAAACTATTAGCAAAATCCCCCTAAACCCCCCATCCCATCCCATTCAGTATCGGTCCGGAGTCTGAACCTTGTACAGACTTACTTCCGTTTGTTCTGGATTGTTGTATTATTTATGTGCCACACATTTTGTCTGATGTAGTTACGTACCTTCCCTTCCAGTATTCTCTTGGGAGACCAACTCCTGATCTTTCTGCAGATCCATCAGGATCGTGGTCCATGCCAGTCGGTCCTCTTCAACTTTTTCATCCTTTCTTACAAATTTCATTCGCACCACCTCTGCGGTTGCCCATTCACTCATATCTCTCATCCAGTTTGTAAATTTCGGTGGTTGAGGGTGCATCCATGATATTACTATACGTCTTTTGGCTAGGACCAACCCCAGATTAACAAAACGTCTGCTTAGCTTTTTGTTTTTAGGCGTGGGCAATAGTCCAAGAAGGACCTGTTTAACCTCTTTTTGAATGGTCCAGCCTGCCGCTTCTCCTAGACGACTCAATACCTCCTCCCAGTAGGAGTGTAGCAATGAACAGTGCCAAATCATGTGGAGAAAATCTGCACCTCGGGGTCCACATCTAGGACAACAATCTGAACGGGTATGATATATTGTATGTAATGTACGTGGAGTAAAGTAAGTTTGATGCACTACATTATATTGGAGGAGTTTAAATCGTGCATTTGCACTGACCTTCTGCACCCCTTCAAAAACCCTTTTCCATTCACCTGCAGTCAATGATTCGTCCATTAGCAGGTCCCACTTCTGTTGAGGTGGTAATGGTGTTACGGGCAAGTCCTCGCGGAGTGTCCGGTAAAGATGTGATACGAGTCTTCCCCCCGTGCCATGGAGAGTAGAGTTTGTAGTGTATTGGTGGTGGGGGGTTCCTCTGGGAAGCCCTGTCATAACTCCCGCGCTACACTGGATATTTTACCATATTGGAGAAATTGGCCTATCCCTAGGTCAAAGGTGTCCCGCTCATGGTTGTCTTTATATTTTTTAAGAATCCCTTTTCACATCAAATCAGGTCAAACGCTGTGCCCCAGCTCGCATCAAGTTTAAGTCTTGTCCTCTTTCGTTTAATCCCCATGATACGGGATACACATTTTTTCGTCAAAGTGTCCTCTTTCCTTCAAAAATTTCAGCGCATTAAAATTTATTGCGTTCGGGAAGCTCATGACAAGGCAGTAAACCATGTGTACCAGCTGCTAGTGGAAGCAGGGCTCACATTGAATGTGAGCAAATGCAAGTTTCACAACACCAAACTCAAATTCTTTGGGCATATCTTCTCAGAGGACGACATTACTCCTGACCCGGATAACGTACAGGCATGCTCAACAACCAATCCACTCCAGGACATCACCACGCTATGGTCCTTCCGAGGCATGGCAAGATACTGTGCCAGATACATCAAGGACTATGCCATGCTCAGTAAACCTCTGTGCAATCTGATGGGAAAAACAGTGGAGTTCAAATGGTCACCTGAATGTGAACAAAGCTTTCAAAACATCAAGACTGCAAAAGAAACGGCCACAGTGATGGCATACTTTAGTCCTGGATTGGACACTGAAGTCACTGTAGATGCCAACCCTGTGGGGTTAGGTGCTATCCTGGCACAACACTCTGGTACGCCTAAAGCTGAAAGACACATAGTAGCCTATGACAGCAGGAGCCTATCACCATCGGAAAGGGCTTACGCCCATCCATAAAAAGAGAGCCTGGCGGTTGCCTGGGCCCGCAATCATTTTCACATCTTCATGTATGGAAAATGCTTCACCATAATCACAGACCACCAAGCTTTATTGACAATCTTTGGCAATCTGAAAGAAAAAATGCCCCCAAGAATTAAACAATGGGGAAAGAGACTGCAGGGGTATGACTACGACATCGTTCACAAGCCAGGGAAGGAACCGAACCCTGCTGACTACTTCTCCCATTAGCAACTACCCATAACCAGCCCAAAGTATTCACTGGTTGAAGAATATCTCAACTTTAGTCTACAAATGAGCACACTCCCAGAACTGTCCCAGCCGCAGATAGGTGCTGCCACAAAAGAGGATCCCATCTTATAAAAAGTATGATTGACATGAAAACATGGGACATCCAAGAGAGATGACTTGGATGAATTAGCAGCCTTTCACAACATACAGGAGGAGTTGGCAGTAACCCCTGAAGGTCATACTAAGAGGGTCTCGAATTGTGCTTCCACAGAAACTTCACAAGCCTTTACCCTACAAGGGTACCATGCAACTTGACCTGCAAGTGACCGATTGTCACTAGTGTTTTTTTCCCATTGACTGCAATGTTAAATTTTCATTGTATTATTTTGCACTGATTTTACATTGCTTCAAAAATGTATAATTCTGGTTATATGTATACTATTCCGTTCATTTTGATGTCTAAATTAAGATAAAAATACACTCTATTTTTATGAATTGGTGTCAGATTTCTCTCGAGTTGTGCCACTTACTTATCGTCCATGTTCGTACTCTGAAATGCTTGACACATGTTCCTTTCCTCTAGTAAAGCCTGACTGCTCTTTGATGTCGTGTTCTGTGTTTGTGTGTATGAGGCCTCTAATGGTCCTCGACAGACTCCTTACAAGTATTATGTAATCTGGTGAGTGTGACAGGGTGTGGTTAATAAAATTTGTGATGCAGTATGTTCAGTTAACGGTTGCATGCTGAAGAATAAAGACGTGCAAACCAGAGCTCCGCGTGTGGTATGGCCTGTTACATGCTCCTGGGCTTGGGGAGGATGCTACAACTAGTGACGAGATAGGGGATACGTGCCCCCAAGGATACAAGACTGCTCTCCCTGAGAGTTTGCCGTGGTCCATCAAACTGCTTGTGCATGCCAAGTGCGGCTCAAGGAATGGTATACAGTTGGCGTATGTGGAGACAAAGTACAACTCCAGCTTTTGAGAGGCCTTCGAAGAAGGTGAAGGCCCTATGGAGGAGCACAATCAGTAAGCCTGCTAAAAAATCTACTGGTTAGGCGGAAAGAAGAGATACTGCACCGCAGCATAACACAGAGCCAGCACCGATACAAAGCAGAAACGCTAAAGACAATGACAACCAGGTACGAAGAAGCACCAAGAGCAGCAACAGCCAGGTGGAAGAAAGCAATAGAGGCAAAGATGAACAGGCACAGAGAAATGCTAAAGGCAACAACTGCCAGCTATAATGCATAAAGTCGAGAGCGGTAATGAACATGTGCAAGAAGCAAAACCATTGCTCACCATGAAGAAGGATGATGGCGCCCGCCGACCTCAGCTTGGGCACGTCGACCCAAATACCAGTGAGCAGGCTGATGCTTGCAGAGATGCCACCGGACCAAGGAATGCTGAAGATCAAATGCGGCCTGAACAGCATATACTCTCGACGTCTGAAGGAAACAGGACAAAATACGATGCTGTTGTGTTCCTGAGCCTACTGCCTCCTTTCGATACCACTAAAAAGCAGAATATTGGCACCAGATGAACTGCCTGAATCAAAATGTTTGATGACTTCATAGATGCTATAGAACAAGGAGATGACAAAAAGATCATCAAATATTTAAAGAACCTTGCAGGCGATGGAGTAAAAGAAGTGATAAAGAAGATATCACAGTGTTGGACTTGGCCCGGCTTGCAGGGTCATCCCGAAACTTTTTGCCTTCCCCCTAGTTTGTTCCTAATATAGAATTGGTGGTTTGAAATGAGACACAATAAATATGTATGTTAGGAGGTTGAACTAGAGATAATACATGCTGCGCAATGGTGTACGCAGGTTTATTTTTCAAAGTTTTAGAAATGTCACTTTTAGAAGTCACCATTTCTGTCTGCTTTGTGCCTGCCTGCCTGAAGTGGGTTGCAGGTCTAGTGCTCGAAGTGACCAAGGCTGGCTCCGCCCCCTGGGGTGTGCCCGTCTCACACACCCCCAGCTCTTGGCGGGAACTCTGGCAGACAGGGTGCTCTACACCTCCCCCAAAACCAGTTGGGACCGGATTACCAGAGAGCCTTCTAGAAGGTTCTAGCCCTTTCTGGTAGGTGGGGTGAGGGGGGTATATATAGGGGGGCTGGGCCTCCATGTGACAGACGGAACGTGGACTTTGATTGAGAGGGGACACTCTGCCAGGAGGTACCGCCGCAAGGGCCTGTGTGCTGGCCCCTGTGCCCATCTGTACCCCTCTGCTGTCCACAGGGCCAGTGAGAGCCTTTGCTGGAGTGAAGACTGCTATGCCAGGAGGAGTGCCGCATTACGGGGGTTGACTGTTCCTAGGAACTGCTGTCCTGTCTTGATGAGTGCCCACTGCCTGCTGATCTAGCCCAGTATTGCCTGCCTGCTCTCCTGCCCTAGCGCCTCGTGAGCGCTACAACTTGATTCTGCATTCCTGGACTTAGCGCTACACCTTTATCCCTGCCCAAGAAGAGCGCTTTAATCTTACTGCCCAGGAGTGAGAAAGAGCTGGTATCTGCAGCGCTGGGCTGCCTGTGCGCTGCGAGGGGATCCCGGCGTGTGGGATTCCCCCCCCTGCCTGCTTGCCTTCGCGGGAGCCCACCCCGCGTTTATGCGCACCTTGGCATCCTTGAGTTAAGCGGGTGCCCACCCCGCGTGCTGCCCGGGACCTGAATGCGCTGGGGAGCGCTGAGAAGTGGAGCGCTGCCCGGGAGAACGGCCTAAGTAAAGATACAGCGGGAGCCTACCCCGCGCTTTACTGACTTTAGCGGGTGCCCACCCCGCATTGGTGATATTTTGAAAGGCGGGTGCCTACCCCGCGTGTGTGCCGCACTTTGCTTATTTACGGTAAGCGGGAGCCTACCCCGCACTTGTGGTCCTTCGCGGGTGCCCACCTCGCTGTCTACAATTGCCCGGAATCACCGCCGCAACCCGGGCCAAGAACGCGAAGAGGGCCGCCGCTCTGCCTGCGGCGGCCCGGAAGCCTAAGCCTGGTGGTGGGCGGGGCCTGGAGGCCGTTGCTGGAGCCTCGCGGGCTCCCCACCTAAGTCCCGGGTCCCAGGAGGGGGCCCAGGTGAAGTCAGGAGAGGCGCCAGTAACGTCGACCTTCAGACGGGAGCCCGCCCCGCCTTCTGGAGTCCAGCGGCTGCTGCCGGAGAAGGAGACGGAGACCGGAGGAAGCCATCTAGAGAGGTCCCGGCAGAGCAGGGGACGGTCGAGGCACATACCGGTGCCTGTCCCCTGCCAGAAGGAGTCCCGGTGAGTGGGGCCTTTGGAGGAGTTGTGGGTGGAGAGGGCAACGGGGCACATGGTCGGTGCTCGCCTCCCCGCTGTGCCCGCACTGATTTTACAGCTGCCCCGTCTGACAGCGGGCAGCTGCAACGTTGAGGGGCACTGTTAATTTCAGGAGTCCCGGAGTTGGGCTCCCACTTGCCCAGTGGTGCCAGTACTCGGTTGGGACACCCAGCGGCATCGCAGTTGCGGCCGCTGCAACGTTGGAACAAGTTTTCCTTTAGAGTCCCGGCGGGGGCCCCCCCCACGTGACAGTACTGATTTACCTGACGCAGTTGCCCCGCCGGACAGTGGGCAGCTGCCACGATTGGGGCCAATTCTGAGGTTCAGAGTCCCAGAGAGGGTGCTCTCCAGGCGCAGTGGCGCCAAGGACCAATCTGCAGCATCGGGGGGGCACTGATTTTAGGAATTTCCATGGTGCCCTACTGATTGGTGGCATAAGGTATTCCTATGCCTAATGTAATGATGCCTAACACTTACCTAGATGGCTTTGTGTGCATAGGGTACCTGATACTCACTGTTAATGGGGGTTATGCCTATTTTTATGCATAAGGTGTCTGTATGCCTAAGGTGTTGCTCATACTTTGATTTATGCTAATAAGGTATGCCCTATGCTCCCATGTTTAGGTGTAATATGACTACACTGCTGGCGTCCTGCATAATGTGTTTCCATGCCTAGACTACTGGGGCTATGCCTACTGTCATGTGATTATGCCATAGGCCATGCAAAGATGTTTTCATTCTAGGCCCACTGTTGAGGTTTAGGCCTAATGTTATGCAGAATATGTTTTGTTTACTGCTGATGGAGGTATATTGTATTTGATGACGCCGAATGCCTTTATGCCCAATGTGACGCATGCTGATAAAATGCGTAATGTGTTTCAGAGCCGAGGGGTTTCCATGCCTACTGTTATGCCTAAGGGGTTGTGATGCCTAGACGATGCTGTTATGGTTATGCATAATGTGTTCTTGTTATCCTAAGGATGCGTTCATTCTATGCCTGGGCTCATGCATTTATGCTAATGGGGTATGCCTAAAGGGATTTATGCCAATGTACTGAGCGGAGTTCAGTCATTCACTAGCAGGTACCGACTGATTACGTTTATTATCGCTTATGGACTTTCATCTATCCGTTGCAACCTGTGCTTGGGATGATTCTGGCAGCGGCCCGATTGGCCCTGCCTTGTAAATAGTCCCCCTGTGAATTGTTACCCGGTGCCGGCTGGCACGGTAGATATGTACTTGTGTCTGCATTCTGATGTGTTTTTATAATACACAAGTTATTTCCATGCAACCTGGCGTGGAGTCTCTTTTGTAGTGTGCCTAGTGTGTCGCCTGTGAGAGTGTGCTGTGCAGATGCTTTACACAATGCTCCGGAGTTTAGCCTACCCGCTCCGCACCACGCTACCCCGTTTCTAACATTGGTGTTCAGCGGTGGGATAGGACTTGTGTTTGCGCAGTACCACAGCGACAACTGGTTGCACTACAAAGGGTGCATTTAGGATAATCACAGGTTTTGGGGATTATTTTTCCTGATTTTGTGCTTTCCTCCTGAAAGTGTTGTTGTTGAATTGTGTTCCCCTGGCGCACTGTGGGTTGTGTATCCCGGGTGTATCTCGCCAGGATGGGGTTAACCTACAATGAGGATGACCTTTGGGAGTACACTGAGGAGGCGGCAATGACTCTCTGTAGAGAAAGGGGGATACCCACAGTAGGCAACATCCGCAGGAAATTGTATCTCTATGAAGCCCTCAAAAGGGGAGTAGCCTTAGAGCACTGTGGGGACCTTGCAGATTACCCCTCCGCATATTTAAGTGGTGGATTTGGTGGAGACCCGGAGGAGGACCTAGAGTGTGAGGAGGACTCTGAGATCGAGGGTTCCCAGTCCATAACACTGGAGGGTGGTGGCTCTGAAGAGGAAGAAGATGACAGGGCGGAGACGCCAGTAGCTAATGAGGACACCATAGACAGGGAGTCCCGTGCTGGGTCCAGTGTCAGGGGTAATGCCCCATCCCTTTCCCTGTCCCCAGAAGAGTGGGTAGATAGGAGGGAAGAAAGGGAACATCAGCTGGCTTTGGAGAAGCTCCGGTTAGAGCACGCCAAGGAGATAGTGCAGCTGAGGGTGGAAGAAAAAAGGTTAGAGACCGAAAAGGTCCTAGCGCAGGAAAGGATGGCTGAGGCAGAGAGGGCCTTCGCCAGGGAGAGACTAGCTCAGGAGGGTAGGTTGTCCCCTGAGAGTGGTTTCTGTGGTCTGGATTCGCCAGTGAGGGTGAGATCCAGTGGTGGCAGCGAGAGAACGTCCAGTGTAGGAAGTCCCACTCCCAGATCTCAGGGGATGGTGCCTGATTCCCTGGAAGAGGGGTACGGGTTGACATTTAGGGGCAGCAAGAAACTGTCCCACCAGTCCTGGGAGGAGTTTGTGGATGTGTGTTGGACGGCACTGGAGGATTGGATGGTGTGTAGCGCGGTGAACGATTGAGAAGGGCTGTTCCATTTAATTATCAGGGAGCATATGCTCAAGAATTGTTTCACAAGGTTGCGCCAACACCTGTTTGACTGTGGGCTCTCTGATCCCAGGGAGCTTGCACGGGAGGCAGACCTTTGGGTGAGTGCCAGAGAGTCTGAGGAAGCATTGGGGAGTGATCCTGAAGGGAGTGGCTCAGGGATCTTCCCACCCAGGAAGGGGGGAGAAGTGCAGAGTAGCCCAGCTGTGTCCCAGGGTAGTGAGAGGGTTGTGGGGCCTCACATCCTATCTACAAGAAGGAGTGAGACGGGGAGGTGTCCCGAGGGGCCCCAACCACAGTCTCAGGGCCTGGAGAGTTCCATAAGGGAACCCCAGGTTGGGAGCCTAGGCTGTCCTGATGGGCCGTCCACTGAGGGGGATCCCCTAGTGTCAGGAGAACCAGGGGCGTCTGTAATCAGAGCTCCAGGGGTTCTGGGGTCTGCTCAGCCACAGGGCTTAGATCCTGGGTTGGGAGGCCAGGGACAGGTACTGCCTGACCTGGCGGGAGGGACGTCTGTAATCAGTGTTCCCCCTGGGTTGTCTTCCAGGGGTACTACTCCAGTTGGGAGGGTGCGGAACTCTGGGAGGGGGTGCAGAGGGAGGGAGGACTCGCCTCTAGCACCGGTGCAACCTAAGGGTTTAGACCCTGGGTTGGTGGATCAGATGCAGGGTCACGGCCCTGGACGAGTGAGAGAGTTGTGTTCTGAGGGTGCCTCGCGTAGGAGGAGAGTGCGGAACCCCAGAAGGAGAGGTAGGGGGAGGAGAGCCTCGCCCCTGACTGCTGGTCAGCCTGAGGGTGCGGACCCCAGGTGGGAGGACCAGTGGCAGTTTGGAACTGCACGGAGGAGAAGTAGAGTGGCCAACGGGTACTACGTGCCTGGGGCTACTGCCCCCCGCTCTGTGAGGCGGCAAGGACCCGAGACATCTGGATGGCCTAGGGGCCGGTCCTGGCCGCAACCGAATAGAGAGTACCAGTGGGGTGGATTAGCTGGTCCAGGGAGTTCTGACAGAGGGAACCACCTGGGTCCAGAGTGGCAGAGAACCTGCGGGTGCCCCTGCAGTTGTGGGCCCGCGTCCATGTTTTCTCGCCCTAAGCAGGGAAGCCCATCAAGGCATTGATTGGTCTACCCTGGCTTTTGGCAGGGAGGGGGTCGTGTTGGACTTGGCCCGGCTTGCAGGGTCATCCCGAAACTTTTTGCCTTCCCCCTAGTTTGTTCCTAATATAGAATTGGTGGTTTGAAATGAGACACAATAAATATGTATGTTTGGAGGTTGAACTAGAGATAATACATGCTGCGCAATGGTGTACGCAGGTTTATTTTTCAATGTTTTAGAAATGTCACTTTTAGAAGTCACCATTTCTGTCTGCTTTGTGCCTGCCTGCCTGAAGTGGGTTGCAGGTCTAGTGCTCGAAGTGACCAAGGCTGGCTCCGCCCCCTGGGGTGTGCCCGTCTCACACACCCCCAGACCTTGGCGGGAAGTCTGGTAGACAGGGTGCTCTACACCTCCCCCAAAACCAGTTGGGACCGGATTACCAGAGAGCCTTCTAGAAGGTTCTAGCCCTTTCTGGTAGGTGGGGTGAGGGGGGTATATATAGGGGGGCTGGGCCTCCATGTGACAGACGGAACGTGGACTTTGATTGAGAGGGGACACTCTGCCAGGAGGTACCGCCGCAAGGGCCTGTGTGCTGGCCCCTGTGCCCATCTGTACCCCTCTGCTGTCCACAGGGCCAGTGAGAGCCTTTGCTGGAGTGAAGACTGCTATGCCAGGAGGAGTGCCGCATTACGGGGGTTGACTGTTCCTAGGAACTGCTGTCCTGTCTTGATGAGTGCCCACTGCCTGCTGATCTAGCCCAGTATTGCCTGCCTGCTCTCCTGCCCTAGCGCCTCGGGAGCGCTACAACTTTGATTCTGCATTCCTGGACTTAGCGCTACACCTTTATCCCTGCCCAAGAAGAGCGCTTTAATCTTACTGCCCAGGAGTGAGAAAGAGCTAGTATCTGCAGCGCTGGGCTGCCCGTGCGCTGCGAGGGGATCCCGGCATGTGGGATTCCCCCCCTGCCTGCTTGCCTTCGCGGGAGCCCACCCCGCGTTTATGCGCACCTTGGCATCCTTGAGTTAAGCGGGTGCCCACCCCGCGTGCTGCCCGGGACCTGAATGCGCTGGGGAGCGCTGAGAAGTGGAGCGCTGCCCGGGAGAACGGCCTAAGTAAAGATACAGCGGGAGCCTACCCCGCGCTTTACTGACTTTAGCGGGTGCCCACCCCGCATTGGCGATATTTTGGAAGGCGGGTGCCTACCCCGCGTGTGTGCCGCGCTTTGCTTATTTACGGTAAGCGGGAGCCTACCCCGCACTTGTGGTCCTTCGCGGGTGCCCACCCCGCTGACTACAATTGCCCAGAATCACCGCCGCAACCCGGGCCAAGAACGCGAAGAGGGCCGCCGCTCTGCCTGCGGCGACCCGGAAGCCTAAGCCTGGTGGTGGGCGGGGCCTGGAGGCCGTTGCTGGAGCCTCGCGGGCTCCCCACCTAAGTCCCGGGTCCCAGGAGGGGGCCCAGGTGAAGTCAGGAGAGGCGCCAGTAACGTCGACCTTCAGGCGGGAGCCCGCCCCGCCTTCTGGAGTCCAGCGGCTGCTGCCGGAGACGGAGACCGGAGGAAGCCGTCTAGAGAGGTCCCGGCAGAGCAGGGGACGGTCGAGGCACATACCGGTGCCTGTCCCCTGCCGGAAGGAGCCGGTGAGTGGGGCCTTTGGAGGAGTTGTGGGTGGAGAGGGCAACGGGGCACATGGTCGGTGCTCGCCTCCCCCCTGTGCCGCTCTGAGGGCACTGGTGTGCCCGCGCTGATTTTACAGCTGCACCGTCTGACAGCGGGCAGCTGCAACGTTGAGGGGCACTGTTAATTTCAGGAGTCCCGGAGTTGGGCTCCCACTTGCCCAGTGGTGCCAGTACTCGGTTGGGACACCCAGTGGCATCGCAGTTGCGGCCGCTGCAACGTTGGAACAAGTTTTCCTTTAGAGTCCCGGTGGGGGCCCCCCCCCACGTGACAGTACTGATTTACCTGACGCAGTTGCCCCGCCAGACAGTGGGCAGCTGCCACGATTGGGGCCAATTCTGAGGTTCAGAGTCCCAGAGAGGGTGCTCTCCAGGCGCAGTGCGCCAAGGACCAATCTGCAGCGTCGGGGGGGCACTGATTTTAGGAATTTCCGTGGTGCCCTACTGATTGGTGGCATAAGGTATTCCTATGCCTAATGTAATGATGCCTAACGCTTACCTACATGGCTTTGTGTGCATAGGGTACCTGATACTCACTGTTAATGGGGGTTATGCCTATTTTTATGCATAAGGTGTCTGTATGCCTAAGGTGTTGCTCATACTTTGATTTATGCTAATAAGGTATGCCCTATGCTCCCATGTTTAGGTGTAATATGACTACACTGCTGGTGTCCTGCATAATGTGTTTCCATGCCTGACCTACTGGGGCTATGCCTACTGTCATGTGATTATGCCATAGGCCATGCAAAGATGTTTTCATTCTAGGCCCACTGTTGAGGTTTAGTCCTAATGTTATGCAGAATATGTTTTGTTTACTGCTGATGGGGGTATATTGTATTTGATGACGCCGAATGCCTTTATGCCCAATGTGACGCATGCTGATAAAATGCGTAATGTGTTTCAGAGCCGAGGGGTTTCCATGCCTACTGTTATGCCTAAGGGGTTGTGATGCCTAGACGATGCTGTTATGGTTATGCATAATGTGTTCTTGTTATCCTAAGGATGCGTTCATTCTATGCCTGGGCTCATGCATTTATGCTAATGGGGTATGCCTAAAGGGATTCATGCCAATGTACTGAGCGGAGTTCAGTCATTCACTAGCAGGTACCGACTGATTACGTTTATTATCGCTTATGGACTTTCATTTATCCGTTGCAACCTGTGCTTGTGATGATTCTGGCAGCGGCCCGATTGGCCCTGCCTTGTAAATAGTCCCCATGTGAATTGTTACCCGGTGCCGGCTGGCACGGTAGATATGTAATTGTGTCTGCATTCTGATGTTTTTTTATAATACACAAGTTATTTCCATGCAACCTGGTGTGGAGTCTCTTTTGTAGTGTGCCTAGTGTGTCGCCTGTGAGAGTGTGCTGCGCAGATGCTTTACACAATGCTCCGGAGTTTAGCCTACCCGCTCCGCACCACGCTACTCTGTTTCTAACACACAGGCTGATGAAGTATCATACCGTCAAATCAAGAAGACATTGGAGACCAATTTCAATCCAATGCTGAATGTCGACTAGGAAAGGTACACTTTAAAACAAGCAAGACAGCAACCTGGTGAGATGGTGGATGAGTTTATTGAGAGACTTGATACGCTTATAAAGCACTGCAAGTTCAGTGAATTCAATGATGAAGAAGTCTTGCATCTTAGAGTTATCAATGGTTGCCTCTCCGATTCATTCCATCGATGCATGCTGCGAGAAATGCTCAGCTTAGAGAAAGTACTCATGGCTGCAAGAGTGGAGGAACGTGCTGATTGACAGGCTGCTGATATGGAAGCTGGAACAACCCAAAATTAATCAGCATTGAGCATGAACAACAAGCAGAAAAACAAGGTAGAAGCCCACAAAGTGATGTCTCAGAAGAAAAACAAATGTGTTTCCACTGAGGTAAATGTCCCGCCATCTGACAAAAAATGCAAAGGCTGCAGGAAGGAAAATCATTTCATAATGGTTTGCAAAGTGAAAGAGAAACTAAGTGCGTCACGGAGAGATGAGAAGATGGATGCCAGACAGTTCCAGAACACTAACCACTCCCAAAAGGCCAACAGGCAGCATCGATTAAGGCAAGTGGAAACAAAATGAAGTTGATCGTTATCAAATTCATCTTCCAAAGGCTCGTTAACATCATCATCGAGTGACAGTGAGGAAGATGGATGTACGATGGTGATGTCAGTCACAGACCGACAAGTGCATGTAGGATTGGCCGCTTGCAAAGAAGAACACAAACCTAAAAAGAATTGCCACACGAAGCAACAAGGGTTGTTTGGACATTGTCCCAAAACCACGCTCAAGCTGAATAGTTGCCCTGCAACTTTAATTATAGACAGTGGTGCGTCGAACAACATCATGCCGGCAGAAAAGTACAAGGAACTGTCTCCAAAACCATGTCTCAAACCATCGAGAACAAAGGTGTACACCTGGTCAGCTTCTTCACCCTTGAAGAGGAAAAGGTCCTTTGTAGCGACCAGGCGGCACAAGAAAACGACAGTGCAAGCACCAATTCATGTCCTCCCAGGTACTTTGTCGAGTGCATACTTACTAAGTTTCAATACTGTTGTTGACATGAGACTGATCTCTATTAACTACAACTTGAATGCCCATTCTAAAGTAGTGAGTCAATTCCCGACATTGTTTCATGGACTTGGGAAACTTAAGACAATGAGGGTGCAGCTTCACATAAATGAAGATATTCGCCCTGTTGCACAGTGACACAGTTAAATTGCTTTTCACTTACAGGACGCCATTGAAAAAGAACTAGAAACTCTGTTAAAGCATGACATCATCAAGCGTTCTACCGGTCTGACAGCATGGGTTTCACCCATCGTGGTGGTGCCAAAAAAGGACAGTGGAGGTTCAGTGCGCATTTGTTTCTATATGCGACAGATCAACAAAGCAATCGAAAGAGAAAGACATCCATGTCCACACATTGCAGACATGATCACGCAGCTGAATGTCGCCAGTTTTCCCCCGCCTTGATTTGAACAAAGGCTACCATCAGCTTGAACTGGAAGAAAACTGTAGGTACATTTCTACTTTTTCAACTCAGGTTGGTTTGTTCAGATATAAAAGACTCCGTTTTTGTGTGTGTCAGTTGCAGAAATCTTTCAAGATGTCAGTGGTCGAATAATTCAGCCTGTCACACATGCTTTTAACTACAGTGATGATATACTGGTGTTTGGGGCTACATGACAGGAACATGATGAAGCTCTCATACAAGTATGCTGTCTGCTTGCTGATACAGGCCTCACACTAAATGCAGAGAAGTGTGAGTTTCACAAAAAGAGACATAAATTCTTTGGCCATATTTTCTCTGAAAAGGGAATGGCTCCTGACCCCAAAAAGGTACAAGCATTTTTGTCTACTTGCCTTCCAGAAGATGTGACCATGTTGCAACCATTCTTAGGCATGGCCAGCTACTGCTCTAGATACATTTGTGATTTTGCCACTGTGAGTGCCCCTCTAAGAGAATTAACAAAGAGAGATGTTTCGTTTGAGTGGTCATCTAAGTGCAACTGAAGTTTCAAGAAAATAAAACATGCAATTGAAAATGCAACTGAAATGTCTTACTTTGATCCGAAATTACATAAAGAGATTGTGGTGGATCCACTTCTCATTCCAAGACAGGAGAAAGTCTGGTCACCTTGCTGTTGGGGAGAGCTCTTGGAACAAAGATACCACAATGGACCACCTGTCGGTGAGTAGACCCTGGTGAGATTCGTGTCACCAACACCTCTCGCAAATGCAAAATAAAAGCTTACGCCAATAAGCGCCAATGCACTCGAGACACGGTTTCGAGAAAGAAGACTGAATTCTTGTCAAGCAAAAGCGGACATGCAAGACTGACGCTCCTTTTGATGCTGATCTGCTAAGAGCTGTGGCTAGCAAAAGACATATGGTAACTGCCCAACGGCCGGAAAATCCATAACCAGAGACTCATCACACTTTAAGCCGTTGCCTTGATGTTCGTCAGTTCCAGACCTCATGGGTGAAGCAAGTCCACCTGAGTGCCCGAGTCAAGCATCTGACTCTTCTCCAGAGATGCCAGATGAAGGCGTCCCTCCTCTATCTTGTGCAACTAGATCTGGAAGACTGGTGCGAGCACATCGACGACTCATCGAGGAGTATTAATGTGTATATATTTATTCATACTTTTTATTTAACAAAGGGGGATTTGCTGTGTCTTGTGTTTGGTGATCCTTGGCAGAGATTCCTTACAAGTATTACGTAATCTGGTGGGTGTGACTGGGTGTGGTTAATAAAGTTTGTGACGCAGTACGTTCAGGTAATGGTTGCATGTTGAAGAATAAAGACGTGCAAACCAGAGCTCCGTGTGTGGCGTGGTCTGTTACATGCTCCCGGGCTGGGGGGAGCACTACATTTGCCACACTACCAGGACCGAGCTAAGGATTTCTTAGTGTGAAACCAAGAACCATCTATGGGGTCTGTGAGCGTATTGCATGGTGAGGCCTAACCAGCATCATCACATAATACTCCACCTTCCTACAGTTTCCAATTAATTCATACAGCCTGAAACAAGATATGTCATACATTCCTTTCACGACCCTTCTAATGAGTCAAATCATGTTCAAAGCAAACGCAATGTATTTCTAAACATTGCACCACAGAACTCAATTGCATATTGGCGTAATACAAATTATTGATACACAAACACACTGAAGACAATTAATTTAAAATAAATATGTATTGCACCATTTCTTAACAGTATGTGTGAATGCCGTTGCACATTTCTTCCTTGAGTAATTAGTGTAATTTTCATGAAAATGGCATTTGTTATGTGACTGACATATATGTCGTGGTCGTTGTAGTTTTAATCAAGGGTACACCTCGCTCACCCTGATAACGTGAGATTCTAGCAGGACACTGATTGGAGCAGTGAATGTCTATCGGCTGCAGCAAACATCCGTTTTACACTTCCTAAAGATAGTTTCTGCTCGAACCAACCTCCCACTGATGAATATTTCACACAATAAGCATGACACGGAACAAATTATGTGAAATGCATGTAATGCGAAAAACTGGAATTACAGAAGATTTTGCTCGTGCAGTAAACATTTCACGCTGGCCTAATTAATATAGGACTTTTAGGGCGAATGGCTGAAGCATAGATTGCAGTTCACAGAATCAGAATGTCTGAAAGAGGATTAACTGGGTAAGTTGGATGAGGAATTGTTCAGAGTGCATCTGTCACTCAGAGTTGTAAGATTACTAGGCAGGCTTAATGAAGCTGCACAGTAATAGTACATGCCTAGCAGATGGTTGATATTACCCCGATGAACAGTGGGACGGCCATGAGATCCCCCCCTGCACCCTTTTGGGGCGTGCATGCCCCACGTGGGCTAGCTAAACAATGTGAGTCCGGTCTGGAGGGAAAGGATGGTGCCTAGTAGAGGAGAGTTTGTACAAGGTTCCGACCCTGATGTGTGGGTACATGTAGGTGGGGTGCAGCGACTGGATATTGAAGTGAGATGGCATTCAGCCATTGCTAGTGTCAGGCATGGAACCTGCAAAAACGAGATACATATTTTTAAATGACTATCACATTTTAGCTTTGACAGTGGATTTGCCTTTTACTATGACTACGGCATGACTGGCCTTTTAGCGTCCTTTGCAGCAGTCATATAAATCTCTCTTGTTATATTATGACTATATAATAAGGCATGCGCTGTTTTAACATTTCCTTTATTAACTGCAAAGCTATTTGTTATGCTTTTAATTAACTAAACCATAAATGGCAGAACATATTGAACTTCAGAGGCCTAAATTCACTGCTCAGCCCCCATTACAAGTATGACGGGAACATGGGTGAGATATTCCTGCACCTGAAAGAAGTGGTACTGTGGGTGTCTGTAATTTTGGGAGAGAAGCATATAGTGGTTTTATAAATTTGCATCTGAGGGTGCCACATGAAATCGAAGCCCCTGGTTCCTACCATAATAACCTATTTTCTGCAAATTCAAATTAATAAAATAGCAACAATGGTAAAGCAAGTATGAACTTCATTTAATTACAACACATGTATTCGTTAGGCTGTTTCCACGATATGTCAGGCGTGCAGCCATCACATGCCCAGGGGAAGGCATCATATGCCACGCGGATTAATTAAAGCCTCACATTTTAGACAATTCACCAAATGCTCAGGCACCGTTACAACTGGAAGCGTCCGTCGGGCACACATATTTGGAACATCATGTGCTGCAGCAGTGCAGACTTCCCTTGTACTCACAGAGTAGGCAGAGCAGAGTTAGCAGAGGTGCAAGCTTTCCCACAACTCAAAACAGGCACAGTGGCGTAGCAAGGTCAGGTGGTACCCGGTGCAGAAAATTTCTTGTCGTCCCCGGCTTAACGTACAAATACAAACAAATAGCATGCATCATAACGTTTACGTTACTTACCAAACTCAATATCATAGAGAAGAGGATGATCACAATGAATCAATGAACTAAAAAATGTAACAAAAATAAATTCAGCACAGCACTTATAAGCTTCAGTAATAATGCACAACTAACTCAACAGAATGACGGGGGTGACTGACCGGCACGACAGCGGATAGGATTGGTTGCGGGTTGAGTGATGATGAGTCACCGGTTGTTTACGTGACGTCTCGCTCGAGTACAAACTGCAGAGACAGACTTCAGTGGAAAGAAACACCCCCTCCCCTTCCTTATCCATACGCTCTCCACTACATAGCGTCGAGTTCAGCCGCGTTTCATTGCGTTTGTTGACTGAACTAAAAAGTTTCAATACATATTATGTTGACTTGTTGAGGTTAATTAATTGTCAGACGAAGTTATTAAACTCGATGTAAATAATATATATATTTTTTTTAAAGTGTTGTGAGCCCAAAAAAATGTTTTTATTTTAAAAACACATATTTTTGCCATTTTGTCACCCCCCTCAGTGATGACACCCGGGGCGGCCCGCACCCACCGCACCCCCCTTCCTACGCCACTGAACAGACACAGAATGAGCGGTAGTGCAAACACTCATTCTGGAGCATAGGTTAAGCAACTGGAGTGGGTTGTCTCGGTTGTCACCTGCAGTAGAAAATATTCCACGGCACAAGTTTCAGCTGCCAATCCTAAGGGCTAGATACAATAGTAGCAAACTACCTCCCATCCCTCAAAGTAGGTGTTACTTTTGGGAAGTATGAACTCATTTCATACTTTAACACTGTCAAAATCTTATTTTATATGTATAGGCGTGCACACACCAAACACACACACATGTTTACACGCAAGAATGATGCATAAATATTCATGAACCTTTCCACTAACATCAGGGTGATGCTCGCCAAAAAGAACTTCAACACCTCATCAGTGGTAGCAAGCGCTATATAAATGCAAACCTTTCCCTCTTCTATCCCTCCACTATCCTTCTCAGTCCAAATAACAGACTAACATATCCACCGCTAAAATCAATTTAATATTTTACTACACTAATTCACCACTAATCTTTTTGGGTTCCAGAGTATCATGCTACTCGTCGAAAAATGCTTCAACCTCTCATCGGGGTGACAAGTGCTATACAAATGCAATTATAATACAATACAATACATGGTGGTTATGAAGCGGTGGGTGTGACAGACAAAATGTGCATGGAGACAAATTGTTGTTAAAATGTTGGAGTCTTCTTTATTATAAGTAAAGGCACACATCTGTAGATCCTCTCTCCATCAGTCCCCAACTTCAACTGGAGAAACCGGAGTTGGCAACCATGGAGAAGAAACACAGAACATGGGGATCAACACAAGAATAAACAGTGCATGCGATGCTACATCACAGTTACCATGCATGCTACACAGAAAAGAGGGATGACAGACTATCACTACATCATCTCCCCCTTACAAAAACAAAAAAACAACACAAAAAAAACATAAGCAAAAGCTTTGAGGAAATAGTACATGAATTTAGTACAAAATAGAACCTGAATTAAGTCATGTAATAATCCCTAAACCTAGAAGGTAAAGAAACATTGCGTGGTGTTCTAGAACCATGAGTTGAATCATCATGTCTGCTGGAAATGGGATTACATGAAACCTGTAGAGCATGCCTGCTGGACATGGGAATACCTGAATCATGCATAACCTCCATAAGATCAACTTCGAAGTCCCTGACCTGTCATCCCTTGTTGTGGAAATACAGTCTGACCACAAGTTGACATCACACCAGCAGATGACTGTTCAAGACTGTTCTGCTGTGTAAAGTTCTTTTGACAAGAATGACAATAGGGCAAGTTCTCTGAGTGAGAGAAAATCCAAATGTTTCCAGAACCTTGACCAGAGTCACATTACTCCCTGCGTCTGCTTATAATATTGGTTTGTTCTGGAGTGAGTTTCACTACTGCTCTTTTACTCCACCACCCCCCTACCATCCATTTGGAATGACCCTTTATCAACTTTGATTACTCTGACAGGAACAGAAAATATTGTTTCTCCTTTTTTGACTTTTTGTGGAGTTTTGATCATCACTAAATCACCAACACAAAATTCTACACATATCACACCATACTTATTATCATAGTGCTTTTTCTGAATCTCCTGTGCCTGGGATACTCTTAACTTGACAAGGTTGCTAAGCTCACACCAACAGGTCTTATCTTTAGAAGGCATGTCTCTAATCCAATCAGGACGAGTATTATCTTTGGGTGTCCTTTTCCTCAAAAGGCAAAAAGGAGCAATGCCAGTGGTGCTGTGTGGTTTGATGGAGTATGCCCAAATCTTCTCTCTCAAAAATTCTTCCACAGGTAGCTTGTTCGCTATTGTTGTCTGCACTCCTTCTTTGAGAAACTTATTCACTCTCTCAGCCAAACCAATTGATGTAGAAGAATAAAGTGTGACTTGTAGATGCTTCACATGATGTTTTGCCAAAAAACCTTTCATTTGTGCAGAAGTGAAATGAGTTGCATTGTCCATCACTAATTCTCTAGGTGGGCCTTCTAAATAAAAAACGTTTTGCAGAAACCTAATGACACTAGCTGTAGCAGGCACTAAAACAAAATCAATGTAGACCCACTTAGAGAAATAGTCAACAAGAACAATAGGATATCTCTGATTAGTATGTCAAAGGGGCCAGCAAAGTCCAAAGCAACTTTAGACCAAACATCTTCTGGGAGTGGCACTGTGTGCAAAGGTGTAAGATGAGTTGTCCAATCTTTGTCAGACATATGGCAAGTAGTACACTTTGAAACCCAATTTGCAACTTGCATGTCCAAAGATGGCCACCAAAAAAAAATGTTTAACATTTTTACATGTACCACCCACTCCCAAGTGGTCAGCATGCTCTGCTGCAATGATGTTTTCTCTAATGAAAGAGGGAGGAATGCATAAATCATTCCTCATAAGAACACCATCAACTAATGAGAGTTCTTCTTGAATGTGTGCAAATGGTTTCAACGGTGCTGCTAAAGATCTTTCTTTGGGCCAACCTCTGATTAAAAACAGTTTAACCAACAAAAGTGCTTCATCCTTATCCAAAGCTTCCATCCATTGAAGTTTGGAAATAGTACCAGAGGAAGACAGAAGCGCATCATCTAGGCTAGGTATAACGCATTCAACATCATTCTTAACGTCTTCAGGCTCCACATCTGTCAATGGCAACCTTGAAAGGCAATCAGCCCTAACATTTCACCCACCTGGTATATTCAAAATAATGAAATTATATTCCTGAAGATGAGATAAAAGTTTTACCAACCTTGTAGACGCTTTACCTGAGTCATATCCGTTAAGCATGTGAAGCAATGGTTTATGATCCGTGTACATTGTAAAATGTGTACCCCAAAGAAAACTTTGAAACTTATTGCCCAAGAACACGCTAGCGCCTCTCTTTCAATCGTACTGTACACTTTCTCAGGTTGCAACAGAAGGCGACAGGCAAATGCAATGGTGCATTCATTACCATGCACACTTTGGGTAAGAACAGCGCCCAGACCTATTTGACTAGCATCCACCATTAATGTACACTCACATCCTGATTTGTATGAGAGAAGAGCTAGAGCTTGAACAATTAATTGTTTAATGGATTCAAAAGCTTGAACTACCGAGCTGTCCCATGTGAATTTTTCCACTTTCTTTAAAAGCTTTCGGAGGCGTTTTACCACAAAAGCATACCCTTGAATAAAGTGTAAATAGTATTCGCTCATCCCTAGAAATGATTTTAGTTCCTCTTTGCCCCTAGGGGCTGGTACCTCTGAAATAGCCTTCACTAGAGAAATCTTTGTTTTAATACCATTGATGGAAACATGGTGACCTAAATAATCAATTTCTGGCACCAAAAAACAACATTTATCATGTTTCAATGTGATTCCATACTTTTTTAAAACATCCAACACTTTAAATAAACTCTCATTATGCTCCTCAACCGACTTACCAAAATTCAGCACATGATCTTGTATGCTTGGGTACCAGAAATACCCACCAATATGGTATCCATGAGCTTTTGGAAAACAATTGCTGCAGATGCCAGCCTAAAAGGAAGTCTTAGAAACTTGTAAGCTGCAAATGGGGTCACAAAGGTGGTCAGATCTTGGGAATCTGCAGCGAGTGGTACTTGATGATAAGCTGAGCGTAAATCACTCGCCTCTGACAAATTGGCCAATAAATCCTGAACTTTAGGAAGAGGATGACAATCCACCAAGATATTATTGTTGAGTGTGCGTAAGTCCGCACATACATGAATATCGCCATCTTTTTTCCGTACTAAAACAGTGGGGCTCACCCACTCTGAAGAGTCTGTGGGAGTAATTACAGCTTCTGAAACCAATATGTTCAATAACACTTGAAGTTCTGCTCTTACAGATAATAGTACAGGTCTGGGTCTATGAGAGATTGGTATGGCATGCGGCTTCTATTTGATTTTGTGCTCAAAATCAGAAATAATTCCTATTTTGGATTGATACACACCTGGATAAGCTTTGGTAATACCTTTAATCCCTTCTGTAGAGTCACAAACAGTTACCACTCAAGCAAGATTGACTACTACAGGAATATCAGAACCCGGAATTAACATGAGACCCAGTTTTGCTAGATCTTGCCAGCCAATAATAAGTTTACCTTTAAGAGATGCATACATTTTTGCCATGCCTTTCCTTCCCAGACATTCAAGTGTTTCAACAAAAAATCCCAACATGGTGATATCTTGGTCCCCATAAGCTTTGGGATTAACGTCTGCTGGTGATAAAATCTTAGAATCAGCTCAACGTTGGACATATAAGGTGTCAGAAACAATAGTAATGGGGGTTCCAGAATCAGGCATCATTTGAAAACTGAATCCCCCAACCATTGCTTCACAGAGGTGTCCTTTGACAGACTTGCTATTACCATCAGTAGTGTCTAAGGTAAGAACCACTTTGGAAAGATCATGTGCAATATAAGAAACAGATGGGTCTGCTTCAATAGTGTGTACCTGTGCATTACCCTTGCTTCTACAGACTCCTTGAAAATGTCCAACCTTACGACATTTGGTGCACCTCTTGCCTAGAGCTGGACAACCTGTGAAGTTACTCATATGAAAACTCTGAACCACATCTGAAACAAAAGCCAGAACTCTTTTTTTGTACATGTTTGTTACTTTTCTCTCTGAGAGATAATGCATTAACAGTGTCAGATTCTTGTATCACATTTTCAGAATGAGCATTTAAATCATTTCCCATTCTTTCACTAGAAATAATTGATCTTTCAGTCGCCTTAGTCAAATCTAAAACTCTGTCTGTGTTCGATCTCTGCAACTTAAAAGATGTTCTTGAATTTTCTTAGACTTGCAGCCAACACACAATTTCATCTCTTATACTAATTTCTAATGTAACACCAAAATTACGATTAGCTGCCGAATGACGAAGGGCAGATACATAGTCTTCCACAGATCTTTCTGCATTCTGATCATTCTGATTTCTTTTGAAGAAGTTGAAGGGCTCGAAAAGTACACTGGGCTGTTCAGTAAACATCTTTTCAAGCCTTGCAATATTCTCAACATATTCATTTCACCCTTCCGGTTCAGCAGACGGTGTTATTTTGGGTACATTTCCAAAAACCTGTTGGCCTTCAGTGCCCAAGTTATTAAAGAGAATGGCAGCTTTCCTTTTTGATGAATATTTTTCTGCTTCTAAAGCAATCAAATAACTTTCAAAAACTTTGAACCACTGTTTCCAGGCTAAAGGAGGTTTTCCAGGCAACTCTAGAAAAGGCTGCAAATGCACTAGTTGCGCTAAGTTGCTCATGGTGGATTACAAAGAAAAGCGCTCCAACTTTACAATGTGGCAATGATTTTTGTTGTTTAAAAGTATTATTTTTTTTAATCCAAGCTCCTTTCTATTTTAAATAAGGAAGAAGAGAGAAAAAATAATGAAAATGACAACTTCCAAATGGTGGAAATGAATAAAACAGATTCCTCTAGCAGCCAATGAAATTCCAGTTGTTTAAATGGTCGAAATCAGATAAAGCACACAAAATACCTTTCTTTGAACTGTTGGCGTGTGAAGAAATATGGAGAAATGGTCCCCGTAATGGTTGATAATGCTGTTACTAGACGTGTTGAATAATTGCAATCGGAGAGCAACGCAACGCTCTTGTTGACTCGCGCTGTTATGGCAACTAATTTGTGAGCACGTCGGCTCATGAAGGCCTGTTGCTAAGGCGACGCCTACACAAGCGTGCAGCGTGCATCCATCAGGCTTACCGGAAGGAAGACTAACCTGATGATGTGGACACGGTGCGTGGAGATGACACAAGCAGACAAGCTGATCCTGAGGCTTGCCTTAGATCCAGGAAGCGATAATGCAATAAACCGGGGTAAAGGGGAAGCAGGACTGCCGTAGTAGGTCCCGGGGAACTAAGGCAAGGTCCCGGTTGACAGGATCTCGATCAAGGTGACCGAAATGACGTTGGGCTCCTGAAATGCACTTGTTGCCAAATGAAGCGGTGGGTGTGACAGAAGAAATGTGTATGGAGACGAACTGCTGTTCAAATGTTGAAGTCTTTATTATAAGTAAAGGAGCCCACGTCCTGTAGATCCTCTCTCCATCAGTCCCCAACTCCAACGGGAGAAACCAGAGTTGGCAACCATGGAGAAGAAACACAGAACATGGAGCTCAACACAATAATAAACAGTGCATGCAATGCTACACAGTAAAGAGGGATGACAGACTATCACTACAGGTTGTTATTAGCATGATGTTCTATGTTTCTCCCAGCCAGCAGTTTTGATCAGATACACTGGAGCTCAGCCTAATGTGCCAGATTATCAGTTCCCCATGCCAACGCTGGAAAGAACCATTTAGACATACATTTCAATACCAGTGTCACAATGCCCCAGGTAGGTACCTATTTTCATTCAGTATCAATACCAGACATAGGCACTCAAGGCCATGAAGTGAAACGAAGGCCATATCAGGCAATGACCCAGGTAGGTACCTATTTTAATTCTAGTATCATAATGTCCAGTTAAGAATGCATTTCCATGCAGTATCGTTATGCTCCAGATAGGTACAAATTTTCTTTCCAGTACAACATCCCCATGCGCTATCTCAGTGGTCCAAGTAGGTAAGCATCACTAGAGAAACCAAAAAGTGATGAATGGAATGCTTGAATTAATCTCAGCCACTGGTAATTACTCAAGGCCACATCCCAATCCATTGTTATCTTGCACACCAAGCCACCTCAATTTGGAACCAGCTATATGCAAATCAGTCTTGACCCTACTCCAATGGGAATAGTCCAGTCCGAAATGTCAAGCCAGGTCCTCCCTGAACCGGAACACAAGCAACACAGGACTGGTTTTGCCCTTGTTATGTGTTCATAAGCCTGGTATAGCTTGTTTCCAGTGACACAGTGTGCACTGGACCCACGTCTGGGCATACCCATTCCACTTCCGGTGACACACTAAAGTGTACAGAAAGTGATGGATGGAATGCTTGAATTAATCTCAGCCACTGGTAATTACTCAGGGCTGCAACCCAATCCATTGTTAATTTACACACCATTCCACCTCAGTTTGGACCCATCTATATGCAAATTAACCTTGATCCTGCTGCTGTATTGGGAACAGTCCAGCCTGAACTGCAAAGCCAGGCCATCTCTGAACCGGAGCACAGGCAACCCAGGACCGGTTTCACCCTTGTTATGGGCTTATCAGCTGGTTTAGCTTGGTTCCAGTGGCACTGGGTTATGCCCAGATGTGGGCCCCAGACTCAAAGTGCCATGAAACCAAGATATACCTGCCTGAAAAGCCATAATAAGAGTGAAACCAGTCTTAGGTTGATTGTGTTCCGGTTCAAGGAATACCTTGCCTGGCAGTTCGGGCTGGACTGTTCCCATGAGGAGTAGGGCCAACAGTGATTTGCATATGGCTGTATCAAAACTGAGGTGGCATAGTGGGTGAAAATCAATGGAGTGGGATGCAGCCCGAGTGATTGCCAGTGGTTAAGATTACTTCAAGCATTCCATCCATCACCTTGTTGTTTAAGCATCACTGGAGAACCTACTAAGGACTTCTTAATAAAGGAAATGTGACGATTACTGTGCTTGCATTGCCTGATTAAAGGTGCATTGCAAGGATTGAGAAATAAGCATGTCACTTCATCAGCATGCAGCATGGTTATATTTTTTGCATATTTTTCTGTTGCAAAATCATGTGTCAAATCTCCAAACTATTACAGTAGATACCAAACAGCACTGAGTAATAAAAAAAATATAACACTTACATAGCTAAATTATCAAACACAGTCATGCTAGGATCAACACATACCCACAGCTGTAGGTGTGCACCTTTATCAAATAGGAGCAGCAAAGAGGAGGACGGAGGTGAGATGGGATGAGAGGTGTGCAAGGAATCCACCTTACATTCCATCATAACAAATCACCAGTAGCAAGTGTTGGTCCATCCCTTATCCACTCCCTAAAGTGTATCTTTACATAGCCCCTGCCCTCATCTTGGTGGGAGAGTTCACACCCTCTAAGCCAGCTTACCATCCCCATTGCCCCCTTAGGGCGACCCAGCATGCGGAAATGTTACGTTGTGTGAAACCCCACAATAAAACTCAAGGTGGGCAAAGTACTTCTCTATTCTTATTTGATGGCAGTGCTATTCATAAAAGTGTTTAATATCAAATTGTATTTAGAAAGAAATAAGCACATAGGAAACCTGGCATGTAAATATAAGCAATATGTTTGATAGAATGCCTGCATCTCCACCCTTTCTGAATGCCAGCCTCACCTTTTCTCCATTTATTGTTGTCCTCTTTGGACATTACATGAGATAAGAGTGTGAGCTCAGCTGTGAATCAGGGCTAGTGCATATTGACAACTACTGACAACCTCCAGTTCAGTCCTGTAACACTGACATAGGGGCCGGTGCAAGCAAATGCGATTACAACCCACAACTCTCTGCTGTTGAAGCACACCTGCTTTCACCATCATTGGAATTTAATATGGGAAACTGAGCCACCAAGGATTTTTAGGTAAGATGGTATGTTATGTGTTGATATAGCACACATTGTGCGTGAACTGGTATGCCCCCCTGCATAAATCATGTTTGGTTGCTTTTTACCCTGATTTCAAGAATTAAATTGCAGACTAATCTGGTGTTTGGGATTTCTATTAAGTAGCAGGCAGTTTGAAGATATTCCTTGTTTTCTTGTACATAGTATATATATTTGTTGGGTGTGGATCTCTAACCAAAATACTTCTGTGCTGGCTGAGATAGCTGAGATAGCTGGCTTTTGAATATAAGTGAATTAGCTGGATGCATTGGGTGGTGTTTCAAAGTCCTAAAAACCAGCTACTTGCTTATTTGCACTATCCCGGGTAAATCCTATGTGTTCTTTTAAGATGTATATTCATTTGTGCTGGGGTTCACTGATAGTATGCATGCAAGTGGGAAATCTTTGCATTGTCTGATGTGTGTGAGGTATTCAGCCTAATTTGTTGTGTTGGAAGTTTGTGTGCGTTGTTATTTAATGGTAAGCGCTGTAGGGATCAAGTTAACACCAAACCATAAAATGTGCCTAGAGTGTGTAGCTTTTGTACTGAGTTCTGCCTAATATGTTCTGTTGGGTCTTGAGTTAATGTTGAGTGCTCTTGGGGGCCCATGATAGCATTCTTATACCATATCTAAGCTGTGCCAGGTGCATGCGGCATGCTCTGCTCCAAAGGCATAGTTGGACTAGCTTGGGTAACATTGCAAGGAACAAGTCCTAGCGACTCTATTTACCTTTCAATGCTAATACTATTAGTATGTTTCCAGATAGTATTATCAGCCAAAAGTAAATAGAGTAGACAGAAGTAATTTAAATTAAGTATTGCTTTTAAATGGGACGGGGTGGAGACAATAATAAGCAAATCCAACAGTGTTCGAATATCAGCTATTTGGCTACACTCAAAACAATAGTAATAGGCATTGAATAATGAAACATATAGGTACCGGTTGCCCTCCAACTGAAGGGCACTTGAGGAAAGGAAGCTGGCAAGTGGAACCAACCTACAAGGCAGAGGTGTCCAAGACCCTGCCCTCCGCAGCGTAGAGCACGATTGCTCCCTGTCTCACCCATCTACGGCTTGGTGTCAGTGAGTATCCACAAATGCCAGCAGTTGAAAAGCCAGAACATATACACAAATGCTGTATGGAATTCAATCTTGGGCCTTCCTAATACCCAACATGACCATACAGGTACTGCTAGAGGGCAGAGGATGAGCCCTGTACACAAAACATCAGTCCCAAGTGCTAGGGGAAAAGCAACCAAAAGCTAATGTTGCTGGACATTGATGATGGACCACAGCCATTGGACCCTGGAGAGAAGGGAGTGGGCAAACTAACAGCAGCAGACAGAAAGGGTAGCATTTAGATGGCATCCGAGGATGGGATGGGTAAACATGTAGCCTAACAGCTAAGGGATCAGCATCCCATGGCAGGAGAGGACGACCCACGCTGTGGGAGGTGGGGGTGGGAGGGTGGATGTTGAACGAGGAGGTGGGATTCATAAGAGAGAATGGTGGTCTGGTACAGAGAATTGACTGAAAGAGTGAGGAGGGTATTTCTAACAAAGGGAAGTGTAAGACCCCAGCCCTAATCTGCTCCAACCCCTATCCAGCCGTCCATACAAGGCCCCCACCTGCCACATCTTCAGATAACTTCATCCCTGAACCTGTGGGCGTATCTGCGACTGACCCAACAAGTGTTGGCCCACTCCACGACTTGCACTACTACAACCTACAATGCTAGCACATCCCCACCAGCCGGAGCTGTACAACAAGACGACTCTTGCAGTGAAAATGAAAAGCATCTGTAGCACTGAATTACCTTGAGAGGGGTTACAGGTGTTGTAATGAACCAATAGTATTTATCCACTTTTAGAATCTTTGAACTTACTGATGACATAGATAATGGATGCGCTGGATGCTACATGCTTTGAAACCTGCCTCCCACTGCCCCCGCTACCTTATCATATTGGAAGGGTTTGAGCCTAATACATTTTTAGCTGTGCTGTTCTTGCCTCGATACTGACTTTCCAGTGCATAGTACAAGTCAGAAGCATTTTGCAAGACCTGAAAGGATGTGTTCATACTAGCATGTCAGTGCATACTGTAAATCAAGAGAGAGATGCAATGTAAAAGCCCTGCAGATGTCTGAGCAGACGTACAATACTGCATGTTACAGCGCTAGATTTTGGAAATCAATCCACATCGTCCAACGGCCAGGTCACAAAGGCATCAACTCTAACATATCTGAATCTGAATGGGCACACCACTTATCAAACCACTTTAATGTTAAAAACTCAGTGGGTTATCCGCCCAGAGGCGGAACCCGGACAATTGGACCACATCCAAGCACCAACAAAACTGGAAAACACAAACATGAAGTAAACGATGAAGACACAATAAAATTACCCCTGCGTAATATCGTAAATCTGGACGAGGAAGTAACAACAAGCCTCATACCAATTGCAAATAGAGAGGAAAAAACACACGCAGCAATAGCGGCTAGGATCAGGTCACAAATTTCAAAAGGCAAACCCGAGGGTGCCCCCGGCCCCAACGGAATCCCGCCAATAATGTACAAGCAAGACGCCGACTTTTGGAGCGAAATATTGGCGCCAGTCTTTCAGGAAATTAGGGAAACAGCAACAAGTCCAACATCCTGGAGAGGCTCTATAATAAGTCCGATTTACAAACAGGCTGAAAGGAGCAATCCAAGCAGCTATCGACTTATTGCCCTAATCGACACAGAGGCAAAGTACTACGTGGGCCTCATCCTGGAGGAACTAACATCCTGGGCAACCCTAAAGCACATCATCCCTGGAGAGGTGAGGTGCAGCGGCCAGGGCAGCTGACTTCGGAGCACAGGGTTCACGGTTCGATCCCCGGCTCCGGCGGCAGCTCAGCTCAGCACCATGTGACTCTGGGCAATAGCTCACTTAATTTCCACTACGGCCCCCAGCGCCTTGAGACCCGTAAGGGTGAGTAGCTGCGCTATATAAAAACGGACTTACATTTTTTTAAATTTTTTTTTTACATTTATCCCAGTTAACCAAACCGGATTCCGTAGAGGCCAGGGCACAACGACCAACATCATGGCGCAAACTCTCCTGATAGAGGCGGCAAAAACTACCAAGAGCACGCTATTTCTATGCTTCATAGATTATAGCGCCGCGTTTGACCATGTAAACTGGAGTAAACTTTGGCAGAAGCTGAAAAAATGGGGGATTCCCGGGCCACTCCTACAGCCTCCTACAGCAGCTGATACTATTACACACCAACACTTGGGTCAAGATCAAATTGGGCTCCGGAACGCACCTCTCAAGGCAAATCAAAACCACCAAAGGTTTGAAGCAAGGTTGCGTCCTAGCCCCCATGCTGTTTAACCTCTTTCTCACAGATCTCCCCGGAGATTTGGAGAAAACCAATTCACATGCTCCTCGGCTGGGCGACATCTCACTTTCAAATCTCTTATACGCAGACGACCTGGTCCTAATTAGTCGGTCCCCTATCGGACTTCAACATCTTCTGGACACCACCAACACATTTTCCATAAACAATGCACTAAAGATCAATTTAAATAAATCAAAAGTCATGTCAATGAACTATAACAAAACAAAGAAACTCGCATGGTTTCTGGACGGACAGAGGTTAGACCAGGTAGCCACTTACAAATATTTAGGCGTACTTTTAGACAGTAGAGGTTCGTTTAAACACCAACTAGAGGCTATCCGTCGGAAGGGCACAACATTCTGTCTTTCAATAAAGCCCTTGAAGAAAGCTCTCCCTGACCGGTCACTGGACCCCCTTCTGCAGGTGATTAGAGCACGCTTACAGCCTATGCTCACATACAGCAGCGAACCCATGCAAGGAAAAGACGCCACGACACTAGATAAAGCCATCAGTCGAGCATACAGGGCAATTTTCCATCTACCTATTTACGTCTCGCCTGCTCAAATCCGCCTCGAATTCGGTCTACAGAGACAAACGGTGGAGAGAAGAGGCGCTTTCATAAAAAGCTGGCGAAAAATCAGAGACGCCCAACTCTGGTCTGAACTCTCTACTCGAGAGAATTCACCCGCAAGGAAGTACCTAAAAGAATCACTGGAGACCTTGGGACTAACAAATCTCTGGGAGTCAGCCACAGACATCAAAAGTTTCAAAACAGTGGTAACAAAAGTAACCAAAATGATATCATCTATAGAGGACAAAGAAACCCTGGCCAAGAGGGCTCACGGATGGACAGTACTGAAAGACTACAACGCTCTGAAGCCGCAAGAATACCTAAAACGGGCCTAACACAGACGACAAAAACAAATTTTTAAACCTGCGCCTCGGCATCATACCAATACTACCCCACCTGGCACCTTGGAAAAGGGAAGGCGCAGAAAATTGTTGTCGACTCTGTAGAGCAGGAAAAGAGGACCTAATACACATTATCTGTATTTGCCCAAACCTCATGGACATAAGGCGCTCCTTACTTCGAGTTTTATGGAACCAAAAGGGCATAACTAGTTGTAGGCAGGCTGTGATGCTGTGTTTTAATCCCGAAGAGATTCAGTTAAATTGCAGATTAACAAAATTCTTTGATATAGCGGCTAGAAGACTCACGAGATAGCCACATGGCTCACCTAAAGCACCTGCATTTTAATCGCACAGCCTGCCTAGTCATCTGCCAAGCTACCACTATGCTAGAACATTCGGAGTACATTGACCCTACAATTTTTTCTATTTTTTAACGGTCTTTACCAAAACGTAATCAAGACTTTTATGATCTTATAGAGTGTGACCACCTTCTCTTTTTTATACTATAAATGTAAATAAGGTTTTTCTTATAAATGTAAGTTTTTAACATTGTGAGTTTTTATTAACTGTACAATAAATTCAAACAATTAAGCATGTTACAGATCAGACACTGTTAATGCAACTTATAGAGGTGTAATGGGAAGGCTATGAAGATCTCGCAGACCTAGTACAGTAATGCATAACGCAAGGTAGGCTACAGATGCATTGTGAGAGCTCCATGGAAATCTTAGCACTGGGATAGTGATGCCTAGTGCAATTGAGGATATAAATGCATTATGAGAGCTCTGTGGACATTTTAGGTCCTCATTCCCAGTCCATTGGAGCAGTGTCCACAGGGAACTTCTGCATTGATTCTGAGTTGCCTGGTGTTCCTGTGTCCTAAATTACCAGGTCTAAGACCCAAAATTACCTGGCATTTTCCATACCTGCCAAAGCCACATGCGTGTCCACTGACATTGTCCACCTGTTCACAGCATATAGAAAACGTCAACTGTTAAGTCCACAGATCAGGAATCCATGTGTGGTAAAAGATCTAGGGGCATATTATCAAGCGGCAGCGATAATTATCGCTGGCCGCGCTTAGCGCGAATATTCTTATCGCCGGCTATCGCTGGAATGTATCGCCATGCTAGCGCTGTATTAACAACGCATAGCGCAATGGCGATAAATATTCCAGCGATAGCGGGGAAAATGGGCCAACATCGCTGAAAAACCAGCGATATTGCATGAAAAACGGCGATAACCTTGCTGATACGACCCTGTGGTCGTATCACCATAATCCACCCCCCATGTAATGTATACATAAGTCATGATTTTTGCAGAGGTTAGAAAGCAGCGTTAATGCCGAGTTAGCGCGAATATGATTATCGCTTCGCCGGACGGGGCCTCGTTGTAAATATCGCGATGCCCCATTAGCGATATTATTCCATGATGTTTTGTGAGGCACGCCTCCTTTGCATCTCATTAACGATGCGAGGCGTGCCATAAACGGGCGCTAAGTCATTGAAACACGCGCTAGCGTGTCCTTGTAAATAATGCGATAAGATTATCGCTGCCTTTCGCCCGAAAACGGACGCTAAAGCGGCGAAAATTGTATTGCCAGCCCTTGATAATATGCCCCCAAATTGTTCGGATTCACATGTTATTCCCATTCTGGGGACTCTAACTTATGATGTATTAGTGGTGATGTCCAAAAAAACACATCATTAATCCGCTTCCAGGGTAGCCCCACCCACTCTCTGAAAGAAGCCCCCACTCTCCTAACAGACAAAATCAATTCCAGTTTCACTTTCGAGACAAGTGTACGTTGTCAGCTTCTGAAAGCCAAATGAAATGACATGGGCATGAGAGCTTCATAATAAGAACATAATAAAAACATAGCTCTTAAAGAGACACTTTTGCTTTCTCATTTTGATGTTGCCCAGTGACCTCTCTTAACCAGGGGTCGCAAGGGCATTCCCAGAGGTCACAGAGGGAAAGCCAGGAATCGCAACTGCAACACCTGGCGCCCCTAGTTGATGTCCATAGGTGGACAGTGGGGTTGTAGTCTGCCATGGAAGTCGGAATCCAAAATTACTTTGAAAACTCTGATTTAGAATTCAGAATACAGTTATCACTCTATCAGGATGAGGGAGTAAAATACTTTGTCGCCCTAAAGGAGTAACCTCACTCTGAACTTATAAATGCCCGCCACCCCAGCGGACATCTCTTATATTGACAGAAACCACCCTCACGGCGGATCTTGTCAATGTTTTAAAAGTTTGACAGACAGCTCCATCAACATGATAGCACAATCCATCAAACTTTTAACATGTTTTTTTTTATTTTTAGAAGCAAAATCCTAAAAGTCAAAGATAGGTGATGGCTGAGTGCCCAATTCAACCCATTTGAACAACTACATGACGAAGATGAGATGCCCATAACCACATGTTTCAGAGATTTCTAGATTTGCCATAAGAAACTATGTAAAAGTCAGCAGAATACTGCCAGACTGTTTACCTTTAGAGAATCGTCTTCTAGCCAAAGAGATCACTGGGAAAGCTATCCCACTGGTCAGTGCTGGCTTTAGGGCGGTGCGACTGGTGCCGTCACACTGGGCACCACGTTCGGGGTGGCGCCAGTTGCACTTCACACAAAATAAGCGCCATTGCCGTCTTTTATTTCCACAACATCAACCGTCATGGAAATAAAAGACGGGCAACCGCGCTCACCTGGTTCCAGATTAAGATCTTGTTAGATTGCTCGCATTTGCTCCACTCTCACCCATATTTTTAATTGCCTTATGTCATTGTCCTTTGTAAACGCTGGCTTCGGAGTCGTTATTAGGCTTGTTAGTCCCTACTTGGTACCGCCTTGTTTGCATTTGTAACCTCCCATGAGGACTGGCCCTTTTACTTCTGTTGCGATACGGTATGTCTTATTTAGTCTGTAAGCAATATTTTCTTGAATGAGTTTCTCCTACTGCAGGCACGACATGCTTTCCTCGCCAGGCCTGCTTTCACTTTCAAGCAGCCCCGGACAATGGCGGCCGCTTCTTTGAAGTGAAATAAGTCTCGCATTTACAAGAGTTTGAGCTATTGCCATTGTAAATGACAATAGCTTAAATTCTCATAAATGCGAGACCTATTGAATTGCAAATGCTTGTCTACACAAGCTAAGAAGGATGGGTTGAATTGTGCATCCTGTCTTTTGGTATGGCTGCATGAAGGTAAACATTTTTAACTGAGGGATCAAACACGTTCCACCGCACTGGATTCCATAACCGGTCTATGCCAAGTTGTGCTGCCTGGTTTTAGGCACCGGAATAATTAACGGGGTTCTGTCAATTTTAAAATGGCTCCTTCATACTTCTTGCTCAGGAAAGGATGAGAGCTTTCGTTTTTTGGAGATATCTGGAAGAGTAAACCTGCTGAAATTCTTCTGATATCTCAGGCTTGTGGGTGGTTACTTGGATATGCTGTTTCATTTGTTGTGTCTGCTAATATGGAAATACTAGGGATGGTAGTAACTTGTTTATGGGCTGCTTGCTACCACATTTTCTGCAGTTTTGGAATACTGTAAATAGCAGGTGTTATTAACCTCCAAAGAGTGAGATGCCATAGTGGCCTCACAATGTGTGATTTCGCATCACAAGCAACCCTCCCTCCTAGCTTCTTGCTTTGACCCCTTAAAAATTAATTTAGTGATTCAGCAGTGTATGTCAGGGTGCACTGCTGTATGGTTGAACAGAGGTTTTTTCATACCTGGGATCTCTCATTACGACTTCGAAAGGTGAAGTGATAAGCATTAACCCTAACATTTCTGAAAAGTTGTAAATATTGAGAATGAAAAAAAATCCTAATTGAAGGCATAGGTTTAGAACCTTACTGTTTTTTTCTCAATATTTCCTTGTTCTAAGATTGCTAAAGAGGGTTCTTTTGAGTAGCTATAAACTCTTATTGGTATAGACAACCCCCACCACTGTGCTACGTTTTAAATCCTGAGTTTGTTTTTTTCCAGACCAAGCATTCTTAACCTAAAATGCTTACCAGTATGGATGACATGCAGTGCCTAAACATTGTAGCCCTCATTGCCTTATGTAACATTTTCTATACATTGATGTAATCTTGCACAATTCAGTGTCCCTGTATAATATATTCGTGTGATGCAAAGAGCTCTGACACCCTACATGGGGACGAGTAGTTGTATGAAAGAAATAAAATAAATGTGAGTGAGGGGCTATAGAGAGATGATGAGCACCATTGAGGGTTACAGTGAGAGAATCAGCTGAGAAGAAAGTCGTTTTGGGAAGGGAGGGCCCTAACAAAGATTGTCGCACAGGGCGCCACCAGCACTAAAGCCGGCCCAGCCACAGGTGTACACGGCTATACCAAATAGGACACCTGATTTACTCTTTATTTTAATAGAGAAATTGGAAAAGCTCTTAAATGTCTTCTTCATTTTTAGGTCTCGCCCTGAAAGCCAGCGCTTCAGCGCTGGCTCTGGGCGAGACATTTTGTAGTGGGGTTGCAGAAATGCGACCACAACTTTTGGCTTGCCTAGAGCATGCGAGCACGCGCATTCCTCGCATGCTCCAGGCGCCATCTGCCGCGCTGCCGTGTCACTTTCACGGCCGCGCGTCACTTGCTCTCCCGCTCCTCTCCCCTCCCCCACCACAGAGCGCGTCTCGCACGGCCACAGCGGCCAATGCTTGTTTTAAAATGTTGGTTTAGCGCGCGCGCGCGCACACAACTGTCTTCCTCATTAAGCAGAACACTTTCGCTTTCCCGCGTCACTTTCACTCCTTGCACCGAGGATCCCATGGAAGTAATTATCACTCCAATCACGAAGCATCCTTTTCAGGTAATATTCACTTCGTGCACGGAAGATCCAGTGCGTGTAATATTCACTCTTTGCATAGCGTTTCCTATGAAGGTTATAATCACTCCATGCACGGAGTATCTTATCCACATAATATTTACACTATGCTCGAAGCAGTACCCGGGTACTTTATGAGCACCCGCTTCATGGTATCAAAGACCCTTCGTTGCCGAAGGGCCTGCTGGGAGGTCTGCTGTGATAATGACGTGTCATTGATACCACCCTCTGAGATGCGCAGCTCAGACACACCACTGGTGTCATCAAAGAGCCGGAAATCGAAGGCTGTGCGCGCGCTCACCGGAAATCTGAGATCAATATCAGAGCTGGGGGTCATGTGATCTGGTGACTGACCTTCCTTAAAATACCCTCAGTCAGTACTTGAGAGGCATCGACAGCCCCCTGCGGCTCCAGTACTGGAGACCCACAGAGGACCATCTGTACCCCTCTGCTGACCTTTAACCCCTCTGCTACCCAGTACTGTTTCTGTCTCCTGTGCTTCTCTTTCTTCCACCTGTCTCCAATGAATCTCTGCCTTGTTTCTTTCTCTCCCATGAATCTCTGCCTCCCGTGCTCCTCTGCTCCCTATGCTTCTCTTTCATTCATCTGTCTGTCTCCCGTGCTTCTCTTTCTTCCACCTGTCTCCTGTGCATCTCTGCCTTGTTTTTTTCTCTCCCATGAATCTCCGCCTCCCGTGCCTCTCTGTTTCCTGTGTTTCTTCCTTCCATCCATCTCCAGTGAATCTCTGCCTTGTTTCTTTCTCTCCCATGAATCTCTGCCTCGAGTGCTCCTCTGCTCCCTATGCTTCTCTTTCCTTCATCGATCCGTCTTTGTCTCCCGTGTTTCTCTTCCACCCGTCTTCTGTGCATCTCTTCCGTGTTGTTTTCTCGCTCATGAATCTCTGCCTTATTGCCGCCCGTGCTTCTCTTTCCTTTTTTGATCTGCCTCCCATGCTTCTCTTTCTACCATCTGCCTCCGGTGCATCTCTGCCGTGCTTCCCTTTCTCCCGTGAATCTCTGGCTCCCGTGCTCCTCTGCCCCCTATGCTTCTCTTTCCTTCATCGATCTGTCTCTGTCTCCCGTGTTTCTATTCCATCCGTCTCCTGTGCATCTCTTTCTTCCACCTGTCTCCTGTGCATCTGTGCTGTGTCTTTTCTCTCCCATGAACCTTTGCCTCCCTGCCCTAGTGTCACTCCACTACTCCTATTGTAATTAAGGTACTATTTCCCAACCTCCACCCTCCCGTTGTTTATGTCCTCCTCCCCCATAACAAAAAACGGTAACAAATTAGCATTAGAACAGGCAGAGAAAAGTTGCCAACATTGCATGGACAAAAAACTAGAACACATTTTTTTGTGTTAATTCTGTTTTTATTAGGGTCGTTCAGTTGTACATAAAGTTTTCTTGGTTATATATAGGGTGATAAAAATGGTTATACCACTTTTTTATTATAACTTTTCAACATGCCGCACAACATTCACAATGCTCTACAACACAGCTTAAAGACATTAACAAAGCCAATAGCTCTGTCTAAACACTTATAAGGTCCCAAAAGCGAGACCTATTGGCTATGCCAATGCTTTTTTTTTGTAACCAAAAGGCAAAGCTATCCAGTTCCATTCCACACAATTCAACTCCACCCATTTCCGATCCACACCACATAATTCAACACCAAACCACATAATTCAACACTCCACATACATCCAATCCACAACACACAATTCCACATCATGCCACAAAATTAAACATTACACCACATAATTAAGTAAACACCACTACATATCACTCCACAACACAAAATACCATTCCACATAATTACACTGCACAACCCCATTCCACATAATTCCACTACACTCAATACCACATAATTACTATCTATATATTTCCACTGCACACCATGCCACATAATTCCACTACACAAATCCACTTCACAATTCCATGCCACACAATTCCACAACTAACAATTCCAATCCAACCCACATAATTTCACTACACACCACATACATACACTCCATAACACATGGGTACAAACATTGTCATTTACAACGCCAATAACTAATTCAAGCAAATGTGAAACCTATTGCATTTCCAATGCTCATTTAATAGGGTTGTTCAGTTGTATATATTGTCTTCTTGGTTATATAGAAGGTAATAAAAATGCTTATAACACTTTTTTATTATAACTTTGACATGCTGCACTGCAGCCACGCTGCTCTACAACATAGCTTAAAGACATTGGCAAAGCCAAAAGCTCTGGCTAAACACTTATAAGGTCCGAAAGGCGAGACCTATAGGCTATGCCAATGATTGTTTTTTACTGATAACGATTTGGAAACCTAATGGTTTTAATTGTGACCTTCTAATCTGGTCATTGTCTGGTATGTGTCTTTACATGAGATCTGCACCTGTAGCATGGATTTGTATTATATCCAAAGTTATAAAATTATACTAAAGACTCATACTTAGATCTCAAGATTCTTAAATGAGGGACTGCTTTCAAAATGCCAAAATACTGCACCTATTTAACAGCAGTGTTGACTTGCCTGAGAAACGGATTTACTGAAAAACGACTGCTTCAGAATTATTTGCATTCACCTGATCACCTAAATTTGTGGATACTGATATCTCAGACACACTTTCTACATTAGTGATGGACATCTACCCTAGTTTCAAATCCTATGTGTTACTTCTGATCTTCATTGTTTAGTGAGTCTATTTAATATCATTTTAGGAAAAAACATGTTCTTTTTGATTTATTTCTACTGTCAAGGATAGGATAGGATAGTATTTATAGAGCGCACTAAAACCAAAAGGTGTCAGGGCGCTGGGCGAGCGGAAGAGAGACCAGCAACAGCCAGCTAAGAGGCAAAGAGCCAGGTCTTCAGAAGCTTCCTGAAGACCTGGAGTGAGTCAGCCGTGGTGATAGAAGGGGCAGAGAGTTCCAGAGTTTAGCGGCTGCCATTGAGAATGAGCGACCACCCCATTTGGACCTATGGAATCTGGGAGAGACATGTTTTTTATGAGTGGAAGATCTCAAGGCTCTACCTGGAGTGTACCATTGGAACAAGGTTTTAAGGTGTGGTGGACCTTTGCTATGCATAGCTTTGTACACCAAGTTCAGAGCCTTGAAGGAGATGCGCTTCCTGATAGGAAGCCAGTGCAAGGCACGGATTCCTTCCCTGGCGGACTGGTGTTTCGGAATGTTAAGAATAAGCCTTGCCGCAGCGTTTTGCACCACCTGGAGCTTGTTCAGAGAACCTATGCTGGCATTAAGGTACAATGCATTGCAGTAGTCTAACAGGAAGGTAACTAGTGCAATGATGGTGAGCTGATGTAGCTCCGAAGCGATGTACGGCAACACTTTCTTCAAAATTTTAAGAATGTAGAAGCAGGTACTAACTGTGTGGTTCACCTGGGCGTCAAAGGACAGGCCCTCATCAAAGAGGACTCCCAGATTTTTAGCCATTTTAACCGGAACAGGAAGGGGACCACAGTTTGCGGGCCACCAGGAGGCAGACCAAATAGGGGTTTGAGGGCCAAAGACCAGAACCTCGGTTTTCTCCGTATTGATTTTAAGAGAGTTGTCCTTCATCCAGCAATATTATGCTGGACATACAATGATTGAACTTTTGGGCAACCAGCTGCAGATCATTGGAGATGGCAATTATGATTTGCTTGTCATCCGCATATGAGAGTACCTGAAAGCCGAATGATCTTACCAATGAAGCCAGGGGGGTCACATAACGATTTAAAAGAGTGGGGCTGAGCGAAGAGCCCTGGGGGACCCCACACGGAAGGCCAAAGGCCTTGGCTTTGAACCCGCCATAACTGACGACATTGGTTCTGCCGTGCATGAATGAGTGAAGAAGCTGCAGGGCCCTCCCGGTGACTCCTGCTTCCCGCAGTCGCTGAAGCATGCGAACTGGAGAGATGGTACTGAACGCCGCCGAGAGGTCGAGCAGAATCAACACCGCAGATCCGCCTTGGTCGACCTGCATGTGGATACAATCCGAGGCTGCTACCAAGGCGGATTCTGTGCTATGACCTGCTCGAAAACCGGTCTGGGAGCTGTCCAGGACGTCTTGAGCTTCAATATGTTTCATAAGCTCGACGTTGATAAATTTTTCCAGTATCTTGGCAGGGGCAGGGAGGAGGGAGATAGGCCGAAAGTTCTTCAGCTCTGAAGGATTGGCATTGGGCTTCTTAAGGAGTGGTGAGACAATGGCTTCCTTCCAGATGAACGGAAATTGCCCAGACAAAAGAATGTTATTAAAGACTTTGCACAGGAAATCGGCTATAGGGTCAGGAACAAGTCTGAGCGTAGACAGCATGCAGGGATCCGTGGGAGCTCCAGATTTAAGGCCAAGTAAGAGTTCCTTTATGCGAGGGACTGTAATAGGAGGAAAAGATGCCAGAGCAAGCATCCCAGGGGCCTGGCTGGGCTTTCCCTTAGGAAGAGTCGCGTTTTCCCCATCGGCTGCCTCTGCGGCAAGGTCAGCTTCCTCAGAAGGGGAGAACTCGTGAAAGATTTTCAGAACTTTCTCCTGAAAGTAGAGTGCTATGTTGTCACAGAAGTCTTGGGTGGGATTCAGGAACTGTGCTCCCGGTGGTTCAGCAATCTCTTTAATAACTTTGAAGAGCATGCTGGAGGAATTATCAGCTGACTCAATCTTGTCAGTGAAATACTGGGATTTGGCCTGGAAGATGGCGAGTTTATGGTTCCGTAGGAGGGATCTCTGCTTGACTTTTTCCCGGAGGCAAGGATCAGCACGCCACCTCCGTTCTTGCCTGCGACATAGGCGTCTGAGAGCCATGAGCTCTTCTGAGAACCACGGATCTGTGGGTTTAGCTCTTTTAATGGCACAACTTTTGACTGGAGCAACAATGTCCAGTGCCTTGGTAATCCAGTTGCGGAAGCCCTCTGCCGTTGGTGGGTGAGTGGTGGGGTTACCGGCCGAGGCTGAGACCAAGGCAGCCTTCCAGTCCGTGGCCGTGACCTTGTTCAATCTTCTACATTGTATGTTTTTAGGGGGTAGACATGTGATGGTTTTAGTGGAGGGAGGGAAAGTAACATCGAACTCAACCAGCCAGTGGTCAGCCCAGCTGAGAGGCTGCACTGCCTTAATCTTAAGACTGCTATGGTTGGCAAAGATGCCGTCCAGAGTATGGCCAGCCCTATGGGTGGGAGAGTGAACAAGTTGTTCAAATCCCATGGAGGTCATAAGGTCTAAAAGGTAAACAGAGTCAGTGTCCTGATTGCATTCAAGATGGAAATTAAAATCCCCAAGAATAGTGTAGTGTGCCATGGTGACAAAGGGTTCAAGAGTCTGGCCCCATGTCTCAAGAAAGGTGGCCCTGGACCCTGGCGGGCGGTAAACCAAGAGGCCAGAGAAGTTGCGTTTTTCTGCTAACTTGATTCCAAACGTGGCTGCTTCCAGAGGAGTGCTGGAGGCACCTTCCAGAGGAGTAAGGGTGCAGCTGAGGGAATCCCTAGCCACCAAGGCTAGGCTGCCACCTCTTCTGCCAGGACGGTCGTATCTGAGGATAGTGTAGCCTGGGGGGACGGCGTTCGTCAGGTCAGGACCTGAGTGCTCCTTTGCCCAGGTCTCAGTGATAAAAAGGCAGTCCAAATTAAGAGTCTTAATAGTAAGGGAGATTTCAGTCTTGTGCCTAACCATGGATCGAGCGTTAATTAGTGCTCCCTTAAAAGAGGTGGGTCCACCGGCTTTCGGAGATTTGTGTTCATGCATCGTAACTACTCCAGGCCCATGGGGCCAAGCCATGGGACCCAAGATGGAGGCCTGACCATTAATAGGTCAAACATCTACAGGTCTTAATTGTTGTTTATGTAATTTATTTGTTTTGTTCAAAATGGTGTCTGATTTTATCATTTGTATTCTTTTTCTTCCTTCGTTTTCTTTTAAATAAATTTCAGGGTTCTCCTTGTGATATATTTCAAAGTCAGGCAACAGTGGTTGTTTATTGTTTTACAGTCATTGCATGATCTGTTTGTTGTCTTTGGTGTATTACCAGGCAAATTTCTGTTCATGGCATAAAAATAATGATTTAATACCCACAGACCAATCTGAACATTCATAAAATGCCAAGACCTCAAAGAACTCGGCTTCACTCATGTTATGGGTGTTCAAAGACAGTAGCGGCTGCTACCAAAGGGGGAAAATAAAAAAATTATTAAAAGCACTTACCTGAATTCCGCTGGCCGCCGCATCTCATCCATCCTCTTCTCCGCAGCAGGAAACACACAGCCGCCCAGAATCCCCTAGCCAATCACGACAATGCCTTACAGCAGCATTGTGATTGGTTGAGCGCCGTGGTTCGGCGCTCAGAGGTGGGCTGGGCGGTTGTTCCTGTTCCCCATCCAGGCTGTACAATACAGCCTGTGGAGAGCATGCAAAATGTGCATGACGATTTGACCGGCCCAAGATGGCCGGCCAAACCGTCATGCGCACTTAAGGTGCAGCCACTACTCCTCCTCCCTCTACAACAGAGAGCCCGGCCATGCCCCGCCCTAACCTAACCTGGCTTCAACTGCAAGCTCAATACAGAAAATAAAATGATAATAAAGTTCCGTTATTATCATTTTATTTTTTGTAGGGAGCTTGCAGTTGTGGCAGTGGGGCAACGCTCCTCCACCTTAGCGGAGGAGCCGCCGCTGTTCAAAAAGAAAAGATTGTGTTGCTTAACACTATTCAAAGGAGAACATGGCCCCCCAGATTGCTGTTTTACTATGGTTTTTAAGTCAGGACTAAAGACTGTTTTAGTAGATCCGCCAGACTCATTAAATCATAAATAATAGATATATATGTACAATTACATAGAGGAGCTTTGGGTCAATCCTCTTTGTACATTGGTCTATTCAACTGTTATTCACATTTTGCTTCCGCCCTTCACAGCGTACATTATGAGGTAATGGGTTAGATCACTTTAACCTTTGACTCTCTTGCACTGTGAATTACAGCATTTTTCCAGCTCACATGTGCACATCCACATAAAAAAAGAAGTGTCCATTAGTGCCAGGGTTGGTGGACCATACTTTACTTTCCATTGCTTTTTCCTTTGCCTTCTTTATCTGTTTTTACTTTTTGTAGTTATCCTTGTACGTTTAAACTATATCTTCAAGTTATAGCAATTCATAGCCAATAATTAATTTTCTTTGTGCTAATAGGAATCATATTTCCCAGTGATGTGTATTAAAACAAAAACGTTCATCTGCCTTCTAGGAAGCACCTGTACTCTTTTTTTCCCTTTTTTTCCCTTTTTAAGTTTCGCCTGCAAAGCGTGTGCGCTGAGCATGCAAAGTCTTTTGTATTTAAAAAACAAATCCTTAAAAGGGGCTTACAGCCCACCCTTTCCATTTGTTCGTATGCTTGTCACTCTCTTTTCCTTGCTTTCAGTTGGATGCAGCATGCTATTTCCTGTTGTGTTCGTCTTTCTCTTTGTGTGTTTTCTTATCAGTGGAGCTTGGACCAAGTACTCCTTTTGAACTTTTCCTCCTCCTTTTATTGCACTACTTTTTTCTTTTGTGCTCAAGCATGTTTGGAGACTGCATGTTATTTGTGTAGCTCTACTGATCCCATGCATGGCATCACTTATGCTTGTCCACTCCTCCCCTGCACCTCTTACCCAGGTGCAACTGCTTAACCTACCGTGCCGCTCCTCCCAAAGATTCTTATCATCTTGTTTTCCCGACAGCTGCTCCCAATCTGTTGCTTCTGTTAAATATCAAATACGGCCGTACAAATAACAGCCAAACTCAGACAGCTTGTGCTAAAAAAGAAACAAAGGAAGAGCCCCCCTTGCGATTACGGAAAGGGGTGGGTGTGGGATTCTTATGTATAAGACATCACTGTCTGAGAAAGCATTAGCCCTCTGCTATGCAACTTTCCCAAGTACCTTCAGCCTGCTTTTACAACAATTCAAAGCCAGATTCTGGCTCGAGACCAGCAGTGTGCAGTAAACCCAGCTAAGAAACTACACTACCACTGACAAGATAACCCTATGAGAGGCTCAGGTATCAGCTTGATGTGAGAGTGTTGGATGGTCTTTTGCATGTGGTAGAGTTCTCTCTCACTCTCCCCAGTGATTAGTTCTGTGAAAGTTAATTACGCCATAAGGAGTCCAACAGAGGTTAGTATGTCCTCTTCAGCAATTTAACATTAACTGACTTGTTGGCATGCAGAATTTAAGGCCCTATATTTTTAACACCCAAGCCCAATTCATTATAAATCGGACATTCTAGCCTTTAGTCGTTTGTTGTTTTCTTTTCAAGAGCACTACGACATAATAAATGTGTGGTCTAGTGCTTAAAGCGTCTAGGTTTTTTGGCGACTCAAAGTGCGTGGTTGACAAGTTGAAGTCTTGCATGACACAAAAAAAGTCCTTGTTTTTTTTTATTTAGCAAGCACAGCAAGCTGTTGCGTCATGACACTTATGGCGTAGACTATAAGGCACTGTAGTGCAACAAGCAATATCACTGGAGAGGCAGTCGGCCACAAAATATCATGTAGACTATGCTTTAGATACCTACCCCGGCCCCAACTCTACATGATGCCCACACTATGTTGCAGAATGCTTACCTCTACGCCAATACAATATTGTAAACATTGTAGAGCAAGGCATATAATATGCTGTGTACAGCTGTGATGTATTAGTACCAGTAGACAGAGCTACAGATAATGGGAAATTTAGCGTCTTGAAATTTTGATTTTGAACGAAGCAATGCATTATGGAAATTGTAGTCTTATTCAGGCGCTATCGCAGCAACAAACATGAGCATTATTAAAAGGGAAACCCAGGTGGGATAAATGAGTGACAAGGAGTCAGCTGGTAATTCAGCAGTGACTCAAAACATCTAAATGTAAAGTGTGCACACTACACAGCTGCATTCTGTGCACTCATGCACACCACTATCACTCCTCCTCCCCCTCCCCCTGGTTTCACCCTCTGATGTCGTTCGCAACCTCCTCCCTTGGGTTGCTTCAACCCCCATTCTGTTTTTAGGTCGAGCCTAGCGGCATGCTGTAATAGAGTATGCAGTGGAAGCCCCGCCCACTCTCCGCCCATAGTTGTCATTGGCTTGTGTCATTGTCCTTCTTAAATGCTGACTTCTGATTCGTAAATAGGCTTGTTAGTCCCTCCTTGTCTGTATTTGTTACTGCCCATAACGACTGGACCTTTTACTTGGCTTGTTACATGGTCTGCATTATAAGTGGGTGAGCACTATTTTGTTTATCGACACTGATGGGAAAAATGGAGGCTGCTTTTTTTTTGTATTTGAATGCTGAGTGCGGTTCCCGCTTCAGGGACATTGCGCTCAGCTTAAATTTTATTTTTAAAACTTTGATGTTGAGCGCGGTTCCCGCTTCAAGGGCGCTTCAGGGACACCGCGTCTTTCTTTTTTTATAATCTTAGGCAAGCAAGAGAATTCTCGAGGGGAGGTCAGGCAAAAGCAGAGTTGTCACGGGACTCCAGCAGCTAAAAATATTTGAAAATCATGACATAAATAGTGCTACATAAAACAACATTTTTGAATGTCTGTATATTTTATTTATGAGCCAATTAAAGAGGAACACGCGTTTTATGTGGCCAGCACGTTGGAGATTGGATTTGTAATCCAAGACAGATGGTGCTAAATTGAAACTACAAGTCCCAGAATACTATCAGCTGTTTATTAAAAACCAGGACTGTTTAATATATTGGAAACTGGCTTTTACGGTCAGCGGTGCCTGAACAGCTGAAACACAACATCATTGTTTTACATATATTTGAAACACTCCTTCAGACGTGAATCATGCAGTGTTGTAAGTTACTACCTGTAGTTGAAGTTACATGGTTTGCCTTTCAAAGCAGTGCACGTCATCCAAAGGGCTGCTGATAAGTGTCTATCTGCTTTGAGGCACACGTTTAAAAGCACAATATGCATTTTTCAGTATTGTAGCAAGCTAGCCTTTCTTTTCAGAGCAGGCTCTGACATTTTAAACAGGATGATATTTCCTAGTCTATTTCACACAAGATGTGCATAAACACCAACTCCTCATCCTTTGTGCCCCATCGCAGGCAAAGGGGAAGCAGCCAGAATTTTAGATGGCGTCCTCGTGGGATACAGAAGGCCACAAGGATGTCTGGTGATGGGGCTGGTCACCGGGTGTGGGGAGCTGGGGATGGATGTAAATTGGGCGTGAGGCCTACAGACAGCATCAGAGATTCCGCCATCAGTGTCCAAAAATGCCACAGGGTTCCCTCCTGCTCCCTGAAGCCCAGTGCGCAGTACACGTCCACCTTGGGAATCAGGCCATCCTAATTCACTTTAAACTCACTTCTTTCTAAAGCCTTTGAATTAGCTGAGTAGTTTTTTGGTCGAGCCTGGGCAGCGCATGCGTTGCTCTGCAAGGCATGCTGTATTCAGGTAGGGAATTGAAGCTCTGCCCACTCTCCGCCCATAGTTTTCATTGGCTTGTGTCATTGTCCACTGTAAACTGTGGCTGTTCATTGGTCAATAGACTTAGTAGTCCCTCCTTAGTACCGCCTTGTCTCATTTTGTAACCTCCCATGGCGACCGTCCCTGTTACGTGTGTTGTTACTCGGTAGGATTTAATTACAGCCTCCGAGCACTATTTCTCAAATAGCTTTGGCTTGCCTGCTGTTGCAGGCAGGAAACGCTCTTTCCTAATGCTTTTTTAAAATTTTTATAGCACGGCGCCGAACGCATTTGCAATGCAATAGATCTCGCATTTGCAAGAGTTTAAGCTATTGACATTGTAAAGGACAATGCCTTATATTGATCTATTTTAAAAACTGCACATAAATAAAAGGCATTGTCATTTACAATCCTGAAAACTCAAACTCTCGTAAATGCGAGACGTATTGCATTGCAAATGCTTGTTTTACATGTTGCACAGCATCACATATTGCTGTCCAACATGACTTAAAATCCATTTTTTTTAAATTTATTGCTATGATACAGTCAGTACTGGCCGCGTCATAGTGCTTTTAAAATTCTTTTTTTACTTTAAGCCATGTTGGCCAGCAGCCCACGTTGCTGTGCAACATGTAAAAAATAAATGACAAAGCCAATAGACTTGGCATAGGCGAAAGCTGTTCCCTTTGCCAATGTTTGTTCTTTTTGTGACAGGCAGATGCTTGCAATAAAAACAATTTAAACATCACGCATGTTTGCTAGGTCGGACCTGTTAACTGTGCCAATGCTTGTTCTTTTTATCAACGTCCGGGTAATCATTCTTACTTACTTTAAACATCTCTATGTGTGTTTATTGTAGGCCACTCTATCATAACTATACCACTGGATAGTTAATCTTTGTTATTTAGATGACTGCTTACCTCAAGAATCAGGAACTACAGCAAGCAAAAAGCTGACTTCAAGTTAACATTAGCTGCTTTTCTGGCCTCTGTCCACCTTATGCTGCCAGTCAGCGCCTGCTTTGCACGCTTGCCAAGCAGATGTGTCACTGATATTTCTCAGCAGCTGCTGCAGCACAGAGAACGCGGAAGTTGAAGAGGGGAGGGGGAGGAACCAGGCCGTCAATCATTAACAATGCATCCTGGGTGCGTCTCGAGCTGCATTTCCTTAGATACAGGGAGGGGTAGAACAGCTTCAGAATGAAAATAGAATTTCAGAACTACCGCAGACAGATTGTCAACAAAGTCCTGAATGGATAGGAACACTTAGGGGTCGATTCCGATTCGGGCCGGAAAAAGCACCGACCGATTCGGAACCGGAATTTATTCCGACCGACACGTACCTGTGGCGCCCGACACGCCAAGTACGATGCAAAGCGTGCAAAATCCGACCGACACGTACCGAACCCAAGCCGAACGACCGAGCCGCATGGAAAACAGCAATCCGGCCGGAAAAACACGCGAATCGAACCGACCGACACGCACCCGGAACAAATCCGACCGAAACGTACACGCGAACTCCAAACCGCAAAGTACGATGCAAGGTGCGAAAACCACGACCGAGTCGTACGGAGGACAAGCCGTACGACCGACACGCATACAAAACCGAGCCGAAGTAACACAAAACACCGCGACCGACGCGTACGCAGCATAGAAAACTGCACAAACACAGCGTGAACGAAACGGGAGAACACCGTACGAGACAAATGCAGGGTCCGACTCGGTCACAAGAACGTTTCCAACATGCACAGACAGTACAAAGGAAAATTTACACACAAAAAAGGCCAAACAAGCAATTACAAAGCCAATAAATACTGGGGGGGATGGGGACAGAGAACAAAGACACACCCACAACTCCACCCATATAAAGGACACAAATCCCAACCATGATCCTTTGCAAATGCCATTCTACTGCCAGCACCCAACAGACAGCAACCACACACCCACAGCTCATCCCTCACACAAGCCACACACCATCAGCACACCAACAAATACCTACCTCACATACACCCAGCAAAACACACACCCACACACCCTCACCTGCACACCAACACACACATCACTCACCATCACCACCCATCACCATGCCCCCAAGAAGAATCACAAGTTCCTAGATTGTGAATTGGAAGTCCTGGTAGACGAGATCCTCAGGGTAGAGCCACAGCTGTTTGGCACACTCGTCCAACAGACCCCCATCTCCCAGAAAACCAAGATGTGGGAGAGGATCATCAACAGGGTGAACGCACAATCACCATGTCTGCGCACAAAGACCGACATCCAGAACAGGTGGTATGACGTGCGCAGGAGGGTCCGGGAGCTGCTCAAGAAAGACTACCTCCTGAGCCAATACACCGGCAGTGGCCCTCCTGCCAAGCCAGTATACCTCAGGCCCTGGGAGGAGAAGGTGCAGGCCATCCTTCCGCCAGTGAGCGTCTATGGACTAGAGAACATCCCAGAGCCTGGTGAGTACACAACAAATGTACACAAGATTCTGCCACAATACACACACACATCACTGTCAAGGGGAGAGTCAAACCATGCACTCATAGCAATTACACAGCAACCAGAACAGAATCATCCCAAAATGTGTATGTCAGTCAGATAAACACAACACATGCCATCTCAAAGTTACATTTAACCGTGCCATCACATGTACAAACACAACTACAACTACAGCTAGGCAGTGGCACAAATAGAACTAACAAACACATCCAGACATGTAGCCACCACTACAACACCAACACACAGTGAAGACCACTGAAAGAAAGGAATTCTGTGTATGCTGGCCAAGTCAGTGTAGCCAATAGCATCATGGGAGTCGTAGTCACACATATTGCCCCCCCCACAACTGTCCCATCAACACCACCATGAACCATGCGCACATCACAGGGAGTGGAGAAGGACTCACAAGATGGCTGACACTGGCTACTGCTGTGGGGAGCACAAGGCCCTGCTGGCAACTGTGCACCAACAAACAGCAGGACACCACTGACTGACATCCTGAGAGACAACTTCCACTCCCTGCAATGGAAGCACGTTCCATGGTGGGATATCTGACTGGCTGGGTGGGAAGGAGGACTTGCAGCACTGACCATAGTCACAAGCACCTCCCCTCACACCCCCTCAACACAAACTCCACAGAACCCACCTGGTAGAATGCAATGCCTCCCATCCTAACTCAAGATCCCACAAAGAACCACCACCCTGGGTTATGTTGTGTGAAGCACAGGGACACTCTTGGGACTTTTAGCCAAACAACTGCCAGGACAACACTCCCAGCCATCCTGTCAGCACAGCCAGCCCACCCCACAGGGAAGCAGAGTCAAAGGAAGGAAGCATGGGCATGCTGGGAAGGGGGTGGAGGCAATAGCATGATGGGAGTAGTAGGCACAGATATTGCTTAGCCTCACAACTGGCCCATCAACACCACCCTGAACCATGCTCACATCACAGGGAGTGGATAAGGACACACAAGATGGCTGACACTGGCTACTGCTGTGGGGAGCACAAGGGCATGCTGGGAACTGCACACCAACCAACAGCAGGACACCACTGTCAGCCATCTTGCCATTGCCCTCACACCCACACACACTGAACTCCCCACAAAAGCAAGTAAGTATGGGAATGCTGGGAAGTGGGGTGGAGGCAATAGCATGATGGGAGTCACAGTCACAGACATAGCTCACCCCCACAACTGTCCCATCAACACCACCCTGAACCATGCTCACATCACAGGGAGTGGAGAAGGACTCACAAGATGGCTGACACTGGCTACTGCTGTGGGGAGCACAAGGCCCTGCTGGGAACTGTGCACCAACAAACAGCAGGACACCACTGACTGACATCCTGAGAGACAACTTCCACTCCCTGCAATGCAAGCACAGTCCATGGTGGGATAACTGACTGGCTGGGTGGGAAGGAGGGCCGGCTGTCAACCAAATACAACCAATGCAGACCATGTTCACACCCCAACAAATACATAGAAATGCCCAAATAATGCAGGACAATGTGCCACACCAATATCAACCCCTGACTGTGACGACTTAGGACAATGCAATGTACAGGCCCGCACCCAGAGGCACAGTCACAACTGTCAGGTGTGTCAACCATTGATGCCTGCAGAAACATAACATACATTGTGTGTGTCTCCCAAAAACAGGTGATGATGGGGACACAGCAGCAGACGCTGAGGAGTCCCAGTCCCAGGCTCAAGAGGATGCGGAGCTCACTGGTGTCGTACAGCCTCTGCCCTCCTCGGACGAAGAAGACCAACCTGGCACATCCGGTGCAAGTCTACATGCAGCACCAGCAGGACCACCAGCTGCAGCACCAGCAGGACCACCAGCTGCACCCCTGCACCCACCCCTCCAACGACTGTCACCACAAATACCATCCCTGCCGACATGGACAGAACAAGGAGCAACACCAGCACAGGGACCCTGGACCAACGTGGGGCCATGGACACCACCACCACCACCAACCCCCAAGGTGGACCAGGGTCATCTGTGCGTGCCACTGCACGCACTGCACATGTCGGCAGGGGTGGTGGGAGGGGTGGGAGACAGAGGTCGCTGCTTGCAGAGGTTGCTGGTGTGCATGATGACCCACAACTGGTACGCATAGCTGATGCGTACCAGTCCAGCACCGGAGATCTCAGCCAGGTAGTGGGGCTCCTCAGAGACATGAAACAGCAGCAGGCTGCCCATCATGCCCGCTTGGACTCTCACATGTCCCGCGTGGAGTCACACATGTCCCGCGTGGACTCACACATGTCCCGCGTGGAGTCCAAGTGGGATGCACTGCATGAGATGACGGCGGTGCACAGGGACATTTTACAATGCCTCCGCCAGATGAACAGCAACCGGTCCACACCTCCCTGTGTGCCAACAACATCTGGTGCTGAACAAACTGCAACTGCCACAGGGAGGGAGGATGACTCTGGCGGAGAGTCCCCTGCACCGCAGCAGCCTGTACTTGAGGGGCCCCCCAAAGAAGAGGGGTCGTCCGAGGAGGGGCAAGTGAGAGGCCGATGGCCAAGCGCAACTCCCAGGAAGCCTGAACCTGTTCTGGATGTTCACCTTTGTGCACAGACTGTTCACCCTGTTGACGGCAACACTACTCCCACACATTGCATGGGGAGTACAAGTTGGACCAATGTCTCAGACAACTGTGGCCCCGATACTGGGGATTTTGTCTACCAGGACTTTCAATTCACCTAGGAACTTCTGATTGCAAGATTTATGTACAGCACTACCCATCCTATGCACTATTCACACAAATGTATCACAATAAACACACTAATACACCATACTTGCCTCTGTTGTGATTCCAACGTGGGTGCTGTTATGGGGATGATGAACTGCAAAATTACACTGTGTATGCGAACTGCAACAGCAAGTACAACACAGGCATGTGAGTAAAGGCAACGTGACACATATGAGGGAGACACACCACAGGGCTACACAACACATACACACCTAGGCCATCTGACTCATTGCCTACACTGATGTTGCCAGGGAAGACGGTGCAATGCACAGACACCACACCCATTCCCAGTTGTAGTCAAGTAGCCCACAGGTGCAGTAAGCAAATGGCAGTCAAATGTGTGACCACAGACAACGCACATCACAAAGTGAAGCACAGGTTTATTACACAGTTGCAACATGTCGTAACCACTACAGATGCAAGGTAATCCCACCTGGCAGCGGGCACACAGTCAACAACTGTAGAAGGAAGGAAGTCCATGGGTGTGGCGCACATCACCTGTAGGGACACAACAGCTACCACCCTGGAAGTGCAATCACGTCGTCGGTGGACACAGTTGACCAAACGAATCTGAAAGTACCCTGTGAAGAACAGAAATGACACACAGTCAAAAGCAATGGAGAACAGGACAGAACAGCAAAACTCATGCACAATACATGTTACAAGATACCCACCCAGAACCAAGTTAGCATGTCAACACTGTTGGGGAGTACAGACCACCTGTAAGCACACATCGCTACACACATCCAGTCAAGTAGCCCATGGACACACTCCAACAGCACCAGAGCACCACCTACACATATCATGCCAACTCACATCATTGACATGACACCTCAGGATACTCACATTCAGCTAAAGAAGTTGGTGATGAGCTGTGTGCGGACATCACCCTCATCATCATCATCACTGGCATCGTGGTCCAGGCCAGGATCCTCCACAGGTGGCGGATGTTGGTCATTGTCATCCTGGATGAGAGGCAACTCCTTCCGCACTGCCAGGTTGTGGAGCATGCAGCAGACGATGATAATCTTGCACACTTTCGCAGGGGCATATGGGAGGGACCCTCCGGTCTTGTCCAGGCAGCGGAAGCGGCTCTTCAGGAGACCAAATGTCCGCTCAATCACTCTCCTGGTCCGACCATGTGCCTCATTGTAGCGCATCTGGGCTGGTGTCACAGGGTTCCTGAGGGGTGTCAGCAACCACGGCATGTTGGGGTATCCCGAGTCACCTACGGACAGACAAGTGCACATTAGCTGACTTGGAAAAGTGGGCGGAATACTACAGATCAGATCACACACAATGGCACAAAGTCAGTACACACCGACAAGCCAGGCACGCTGGTTCTGCATCTGTGCCATCATCCTGGGGATGCGACTACTCCTCATCACAAAGGCATCGTGTGCTGAACCAGGGAAACGGGCACACACGTGTGTGATGGTCATATCTGCAAGACACACCACCAGTGCATTGACCGAGTGGTAGTGCTTGCGGTTACTGGTAGGCCTGCTCCTGGGCCTGTGGTGGTACCAAAGCCACATGTGTCCCATCAATGGAGCCAATGACATACGGCATCCTCCCCAGGGCATAGAAGTCACTCTTCACGTCAGTGAGTCGTCGCAGTCTAGGGAAATAGATGTACCGGTTCAGGAATAGCAACATTGCCACCAAAACATCGCGGAGCACACGGCTCAACATGGTCTGTGACATCCCACCAGCAGTCGCCACAGTATGTTGGAAAGTACCGGTGCCAAAGAAGTGTAGGGCTGCCATCACCTTCACCTTGGGGGTCAGCGCTATAGGATACGGCCGGCCAGGCTGCAAATGTGGGGCCAACTGCACTGCCAAATCCTCAATCAGCTGCCTGGTGAAGCGGTACCGTCGGATGCTGTCCCGTTCCACCATCGTTGCCAGGTCTGGGAATGGTCGATGGACAGCAGGAGCCCTGCAGTGCAGAGGAGAAGTAAGCAAGATTGTCAGTCAGCCCACATATGCGGCATTGAACACACTCAATATCCCAACATACATCATTATGAGGCACAACTACATGAAGTGTGCAGTTCCGTAAGGACATCTATGGTACATACATGGCCAACATCTGTCATCACGGTCCAACAAGTGGCATCAATAAGTCCCAGGTTGGCCCATTGGATATCATGAGGCCGTGTCACAGTTCCCATCTCCTGCTGCCGTGTCACAATCACCCCCCACAGTGACATGTGAGGACAGATGTGCCCCAGGCATCACAGCTCAACGACAGGTACATTCCCAGGGACCCTGTATTGCCACAGGCACACTGGCATTACATGGAGTATCATGTATACACCACAGCAAAACAACTATGACCCCCACAGGTAGTGGTCCCACTTGCCACTGCAGTACAGACATGGATGTCTGTGACACACACACGCACAACATCAAAGTCCATGCACACACAACGTGGATGTGGAGACTGTCTCCCATTGTGCACATGAAATCAGAGACATTGTAAACACTACAGGCACACAGACTGTGGAGGACCATCACTATTGTGCCACTGGGACACCCTGGCTCAAACATACCGTCCCACATGGGACTCACGGGGTATGTGACATGACATACAAATACACCACCGTGAAATGTGACCATGGCACATGCACAGATATGAACAGTTGCACATCACAGTGGTCATGTACACGTAACACCCAGGATCCTGTCCCCATGAACACGTGCACAGCCTGGGGGTGGCTGCCCCCAGGTGACACCCACAGGACAACATGTACACCAACATACACACAATAGGAAATGCAGCCTTACATGCCTTATCATACAGTTTGGACAGGCTGTCGTGTTGTAGGTGTGCCCCTCACTCCCTGGGAGCTATCTGTGGCTGGCATATGTCCATCTGAGACAGGCATGGTGACATATGCCAGTCACTTGTACAGGGATGCGTTGAACAGCAATGGACCGATCGGTGCCCCCGGCCGGCCCATTGCATTCAATGTGTGCGGGTACGCGTTGTACCCCTGTACGCGTTAGTACCGCAATGGACCGATCGGTGCCCCGGCCGGCCCATTGCATTCAATGTGTGCGGGTACGCGTTGTACCCCTGTACGCGTTAGTAACGCAATGGACCGATCGGTGCCCCCGGCCGGCCCATTGCATTCAATGTGTGCGGGTACGCGTTGTACCCCTGTACGCGTTGTACCGCAATGGACCGATCGTAGCCCCGGCCGGCCCATTGCATTCAATGTGTGCGGGTACGCGTTGTACCCTGTACGCGTTGGACCGCAATGGACCGATCGGTGCCCCCGGCCGGCCCATTGCATTCAATGTGTGCAGGTACGCGTTGTACCCCTGTACGCGTTGTAACGCAATGGACCGATCGGTGCCCCCGGCCGGCCCATTGCATTCAATGTGTGCGGGTACGCGTTGTACCCCTGTACGCGTTGATCAGCAATGGACCGATCGGTGCCCCGGCCGGCCCATTGCATTCAATGTGTGCGGGTACGCGTTGTACCCCTGTACGCGTTGTACCGCAATGGACCGATCGGTGCCCCGGCCGGACCATTGCATTCAATGTGTGCGGGTACGCGTTGTACCCCTGTACGCGTTGTACCGCAATGGACCGATCGGTGCCCCGGCCGGCCCATTGCATTCAATGTGTGCGGGTACGCGTTGTACCCTGTACGCGTTGTACCGCAATGGACCGATCGGTGCCCCGGCCGGCCCATTGCATTCAATGTGTGCGGGTACGCGTTGTACCCCTGTACGCGTTGTACCGCAATGGACCGATCGGTGCCCCGGCCGGCCCATTGCATTCAATGTGTCGTGGTACGCGTTGTACCCCTGTACGCGTTGTAACGCAATGGACCGATCGGTGCCCCCGGCCGGCCCATTGCATTCAATGTGTGCGGGTACGCGTTGTACCCCTGTACGCGTTGATCAGCAATGGACCGATCGGTGCCCCGGCCGGCCCATTGCATTCAATGTGTGCGGGTACGCGTTGTACCCCTGTACGCGTTGTACCGCAATGGACCGATCGGTGCGCACCCATTGACAATGGCCTTGCCTGGCAACGGACGCGTTTTCGAAATTCGAACGAGTCGGTTGCTGGAAATTCAGTTGGTCACCCACAACAATGTTGCAAAATCATGTATGTCATGAAGTTGAAGATTTGAAGGATGCCGTGGGCGTGTATTGGTGCTGCTATTCCATGGATTGGCCAGATTCAGAAGATGCAAACGACTTGGACCTATCACTTTGGACACAAGGGACAGTATCTGCCTCTCCAGCACATATATATTGCTGGCTGTTCCCCTGAGAGCTCACTTGCCTGCACTACATGCTCCAGGACGACATCTGCCACTGCACTGCTGCTGTCTCTGCCCCTCTGGACCCTGCAATGGCACGTACTGTGGAGAGAGCCCCAGCCTTCAGCCTTGAGGAGAACCAGGCCCTGCTGGACAGCCTACTTCCACAGTACAGCAAGCTGTATGGGACGCCAGGGGAGCAGGTGAGTGTTCTGTGTACTGCCTTTCTGAATGTGCATTTTGTCTGACTAGCAAGGCTGAAAGTCTGCACGCCACTGGCTAGCAGGCTCACTGAGTAGTTGTCACCCCCCATAGTGTGTAGTGACATGCACTGGACAGGTATGGTGCAGTGACAGTGCATTTGAACAAGGTTTTACTTCCCATGCAATGATACCATGTAGTGACGTCTGGCAAACTGTCCATGGGCAGCGTTGCACTGCCTGTGTACATCATGTGCCCCTGTGAATGAGACATGTATATACAACTGTGTCATGCACGGATATGTTGCATGTGTAGTAATGGCCTTTTCACGTTGTCATCCTGACAGGTAAATGCCCATCGGAAGCAGGAGATCTGGAAGGACATCGTCCGGGCTGTCCGGTCCGTGTGGGTCTACAAGCGCCGGATCCGCAACTGCCAGAAGAGGTGGCAGTACCTTCGGGGCTGGACCCGGAGGATTGCACGGGTCCAGCTGAAGCTGTCGCCTCCTCGCAGGAGGGGCGGAACACGGACCCTGACCCCCCACATGCTCCAGATCCTGGCGGTGGTGTTTCCAGACCTGGATGGGCAGCTGAAGGCCAGACAGCAGCAAGGAGGGGGTGAGTCAAAGACTGCACACTGTGAACTCTGTATTACATGCTGTGTGCCCTCCTCTGGCCTGGTTCAACTGCCACAGTACAGCAGTCATGTTGTCCAGGAGCCATGTCCCTCTATTGTGCACTGCCCACTCCTCATCTGATACCCAGGTGTGGCCCTTACATTCAGGGAATTGTGTCACTTGGGACTGTGTCCTTGCAGTTTGCTTCACTAAAGGTGGGGGACAGCATCTGTTTCCCTAACTCTGTTGTGGGCATCATGGGTGGGTCCATTGTTCACACAACGCCTGTGTTCGGACATGTAATCTGCGTGTTGCTTTGATATGCGGTCCACTTGCTGAGCCACCACATGTGCCTGGGGTATGTGGCACACACCCATGCAGCGGGTGGGAACAATGTTTGGGCCCCAGGAGTATGCAGATTACGTGTGTCACACATACATAGCCAGCTATCCACTGTCCAGGGCTCATCCCTCATTCATGTGGGGCAGGACAGTCATGCCTACTCCAGGCCATGCAATGCACTCTGTACTCCCACTCCCGTGTATCAGCTGACACATTGTGCGCAGTGATTTGACCCCTCAGGTGTCTGCCTCTGTGTCAGTGTGCTGTGGATTAGTTGCCAGGACTGCTGGGGTGTTTCTTGGTAGGGGCTCAGCATGCCACTGGAGATGTGACCATAGGAGACGATACTTGTGTGTCACATAGGTGTTTGATCAGCTGCCCGTGCAGACTGGGGTATGCGAATGTGAAGTTCAGGCAGCTGTTCCCCATTCACAGCAGATTGTGAGGGGCTCAGGTTCAGAGGGTAGTGTCACAGGTCTCCCATATGTCCAATCGGTATGACCTGGACAGATGAAGGTTAAGATGATGTGTTGTGTGGGGGATGTACATGTGCACTTGTGCAGCTCCAGGACTTGCATTCCCCATGACCTACTATTGTGACACAGTGCAGAGTGTTGTTGTCTGGCTGCCAAGTCATACATCACTGAGACAGTGATGTATGACTTAGCAGTCATGCCTCCGCCATGGCATGTGTCTACTTATTGGTGATCCTGCAGGGGAGTGACATGTGCTACATGCACACCATTGTGGCGATGGCTATCAGGACATGGGTGCATCATGGTGTCTGTCGCTGGTATGCATCACATGCATATCCTATTTGACTCTGGGCGTCCCTTTCATCCGGAAACCTGTACTGACTCGGTGGCAAGAGTTGTGATGTGTGCATGTCCACATGCTACACCGTGTCCTCTGCACTGTCCAACTACTGTGTAGTTGGTGCATGTGTCCACACTGGGGTGTTGCTATCCAACATACACCAGACAGATGGGTGCAAGGCCATGTGGGATGTGAGTGCCATGGTTGGCATCAGACTGACAATTGGCTTCTCCTGTTCAGTTAGGGCACTTTTAGCAATGTACAACTAATGATGCCAGGGCTTGCTCTGTAATGTGCTGTGCTCACAGTGGTGTGTGCGTTTGGTGCAGGTGACTGATGTCTGTCTGTTTCCCCATTGTTTGCAGATACATCCACGGCCACGGAAGGGGACAGCTCCACGGACCAGGAGGAGCCGGAGAGCCAGACTGGGTCAGCAGCCGAGGAGTGGTCGGAGGGACCCAGTGGCACGGAGGGCGAGGGGAGCCACACCGAGGAGTCCTCAGCACCATTCACCTCAGCTGAGGACCAGAGCAACTCGGAGGATGACTCCCTTATGGAGGCGGGTGTCAGCAGCCACCACACCCCAGCTAGTGTTGCTGTCCCCGCCACCACCAGCACCACCACCGCCCTCCCATCGGCTCCCATTCCCCAGGTCCGTGGAGGCTCCCATGTTCGGGAGGGTGTCTCCTTTGGGCCAGGCACCGCACCCCCTGCCCCTGTGTCCCCTGCTGCCCTAAGTGAGGAGTCTGTGTACCTCCTTCGCCAGCTCCATGTAGGGCAGACAGCCATGCTGAGTGTCCTCCATGCGCACACCGCTCTGTTGACTCAGCTGGTGTCGTTCATGGAGGGCATCTCATCGGGCATGTCTGACCTACAGAGGGGCAATAGGTCCATGGACTCCTCCCTGACGGCAGCAGTGTCCCTCCTCAGACAGTCCCTCACCCCTCCTGCCTCTGCTCCATCCACACTCCCCAGCACCTTACCCGTCCCAAGCACACACACACCGGCACAGGCACACACCAGCACACACACATCCAGCACACAGACACACACGCCACAAACAAAACGCACTCGCACGCACAGTCAGGGGACTGAAACCAGACTCACAGGGGATGGGGCCCTGGAACACACACACACATCCACGAGCACTGCGCAGTCCTCAGTTGCCTCTCCCTCCAAAGCACCCTCCCTTGCCTCACCTGCAACCCCAAAGACCCAGCGGCTCTTCCTCAGTGACCTCGGCCTCTTCCCCTCCGATCCAGCTGATACAGCACTCAGGGGGAAGAGGAAGCCCACCCACACGGAGCAGAGTGGCCCTTGCCCCCGGACACCCTCCCCCAGGCGCAGACAGACTGAGGCCCCCACCCGCAAGTCCCCCCGGAGTCGTAAGAGCAAGACCCCGCCGCCGCCCTGCAGCTCAGGCACCAGGTCTCCTTCCTCCATCCCTCAGGCCCCCACTCCACAGGTGCCCCCACCACACCCTGCCCCAGGTTCCCCCACCCACAGATATACCATCCCCAAGAGGATCCGGCCTTTGATGGGGGGTAAATGGAGAGACACTGCAGTGGTCACACATGGCTTACCAGCTCACGAGAGCAAGACCTGCGCTCTGCACGTTCTCTTGAAAGGAAGGAACAACGATGTCAAATACAGTAGCACTTTATTAAGCAATTCAAACCCACAGGAAACAGTTCAACTTAAATGTGTGTTCATCAACACATGATCAGGATGAAAAAATAAATGCATCGACAATGTTATAAATCAAATGTTCAAACGAAGCAGAAATGTATATCTATCTATCTTTCTATGAGCAGCTGCCCAACCTTGAATTTAAAGGTGATGAATAGGATAGTGCCTAGAAGGCAAATCTTTTCTTAAGAAAGCAACACCATTCAAGACTACGCAGTTTAAACTAAGTTAAATGCAATGGCTTGGGCTTTGATGAGCTAAATTAGATAGGCTGTCAAAGCCAAAAGGCTAAATTATTAAAGAGGCTGAATAAGCTAATAATGAAATAATCAGATAGGCTGACAAAGCCAATAGTGAAATAATCAGATAGGCTGACAAAGCCAATAGGCTATGCCATCAGATAGGCTGTTAAAGCCAAAAGGCTAAATTATTAAGAAAAGAATATTACCACCTTGAAAGTTTGAAGCTCTAGCCCAGTAGTACGGACGATCGATCGCACGGGAACCCTCTAACTGCAGTCAAGCTCTGATGCAATGGAGAGTTCAAAGCTTATAGTGTGGGCGAGGCTCTTTTATATAGTTGAATGCAGAACTTGCCTACGTGTGCACGAGGCTTGACACGAGATGTGACGCAGGCCACTTGGCCACCTGCTTTACTGGAAAATTTTATGTGAGAAGTGGTATCATGATAAAACAGAACTGGTGGCAGAAGGTCAGAGTTCTCTGACCGCAAAAAGTAAACAAAGGATAACTTTTACCGTGAAAAATGCTTTAGACTTAATATTAAATATATTAATTCTTGGTCAAGTTCCTGCCTTGGGTTCCAGTTTAATGCTAGCGCGGAAAGTCCCATAGCTAAGATTATCACAAATCTTGCATGTGACACTGCCAGATGTTCCATCACATTGTCATGTGGGTGGGGGCCACCCTTATTCTTGTAACTATGGAAAGTTACAAGACAGGCTAATGTTGTATCTGGGTGGATGGGACAGATTTCTGCTAGCAGATCAGTGAGGCCTACGAGGTCTGTTTTATTATTATTATGAAAATGAGAGCAAGAGTCACTTGCTTTTGGGCCTACACATTTGTATCTTAGGAAGGTATGCTTGGGCCTATGTAAGATATAGTTATCTAGGGAGCTGGGCTTGGGCCTATGTGAGATGTGCTACCAGGACAAGGGAAAGTGGACAATTTAAGACATTCTATCTGAGCCTGCCTGGTAGGGCCTATCTAGGAGTATCATGTTTGGTGGGTAGTGCAAAACCAGTAATGAGTTTCTTGTTAAATGGTAATACGGGACTTTCGGGACCCTCCATCATCTTCTCCCCCTGCCACTTGCTCTCCCAGCACCACACCCCCCGCTGCGCTTGTCTGTGCCACTGATGTGGTGAGGGTGTCCTCCCCCTCTGTCCAGCCCACCTTGCCTGTTCCCCATTCTCCTCCCCTGGTGGTAGGCACTGCAGTGGAGTCCACTACCACCCTGTCTGACTTGGGCACTGCAGTGGCGGACCTGTCCACTCCATCTGCAGGGTCCACTGCAGTCGTGCCGGCACCCACAACATCTGAGTCATGCCCCCCAGTTGTGCCGGCACACACCATGTCAGACACCTCCACTGCAGTTGTCAGTGGCTCTCCAGCACCCACCACCCCTTCCCTGCTTCCTCCTGGTGAGCCCTGATCCTGTCCCTGCGGTGCCTGGCCTGCCCCCCGGTTGCCCCTCCTAGTGGATTGTCCCTGGTTTTGTGCAGGCATGCGTAGGGTGACATCTGCCACTGTCACCCTGTTTGGACTTTGACAATGGACTGGCCATTGGCCTTTGTGTTTTTTCTGGACTTTGTTTTCATTACACACATATGCTGAATAAAGCAACTTTCTGTTCTCTAGTGCTTATGCTTCTGATGTACATGTTGTTGATGATGCTAACCATGCCCTTGCTGCAGTGATGGTGATATTTGGTCTCATGATAATGAAGTGTTACTGTGCAGGAACCCATGTGGTCCAGGGGGAATGTGTCCTATCCTGTGGTGTATCCATGTCATCCATAGCAGCATCTGAGGGTGTCATGTGTTCAGTATTTGGCAATGGGATTTCCTACTTAGATTTGCTATTTCACATCTGTGGCTTCCACCCCTGCACATCTGTTGTGCCTGCCATTGTTCAATTCGTCTACTTCCCTGACCGTGTGGCCATCTCCACTGGACATGCAGGTTTGGGCATCAATGGGGAAGGACTCATCTGTGTTGTCAGTGCAACATTGCTATACAAGTGTGTTGGATCTGTGCTGATGATTACGTTGGCACTTCCATGACCAGGCAGATGTGACGGGAGCCCTCATTTGGTGCTAATTGTTGATTGTGTGACCAAGTGCTCAGCTGACATGATGGGGCCCTACTGAGGCAACATATGGCACAGCTTTCCTCACACAGGAGTGGAGTCCCCTCATGGCAGTGTGTACTCCTGTGACATTGCCTGCGCCCAAGGTGTGTGTTGTATGTGCATGTCTGTGTGTTCACTTCCGTTTAGCTGTGCATGCTGTGATCCCTAGTGTTGTACCTGTTTGTGATGCTTGCTGAGTTGACCTATGTTCCCCAAAGTCTTCTCCCTGGGTTCTCTGTGATGTGGGTGCATGGCACATTACTGGTCATCAGGGTGTCACCCATAGGTGTGTTTGCTGTCAGGGCTGAGTTTGTGTGCAGACGCAGATGGGTCACAGTCAGGTTTCCCCTTGGCACTTGTTGTTTGCCCCTGTCATGTGATTTCCAGTTTATGTTATCTTTCAGTGATTGTGACACGGTGGGTGTGACTGCTGGCACTCCTCAGGGTCTGGGCTGCAATGTTGGTTGTTGTCTATGTGTGTTCTTTGTGGGTGACCTTGGCTTCTTCATTGGTGTGTGACTGTGGCTGGGATCCCATTGGTTGGTGTGGTATTGCCGTCATGTCCATGTACAGCGTAGTGTGCAGTGTGTCAGACATTCAGGAGTCTTGTTGAGTGGCCATGTGTGATGTGTTTCTGCACCTTGGTTCCCACCCACCACTCTGGAATAGTCATGGGTGCATGTGCAATGTCACCAGTGCATGTGTGCTTCACTGCTGCACATTGTTGGAGGTCGAGGGGTGTGGTGTTGAGTGTGTGCAGATGAGAGTTGTTGCCCGGCTAGGCCCCTGCCTCCATGTTGGCCTTGGCTTTCTGGCCATGCTGATTGATTTGTGCTTGTGTAGGTGTGATGGTAGTTTGTTGCTCAGGACACATGACTGTGGCTCACAGTGTGAACGACATTTAGCTTTGTCATCACAGTGGGATTGTAATGCAGCCCAGGGTCACCACATTGTGGGGGCCCTGGAGGTAGTGCTGTGGTGTGTCTGTGTCTTGCTGTGTCAGTTGCTGTTCCTACGTGCCTGTGTGACATGTGTGATTTGTGCTCCCTCTCATCTGACAATGCCTGCTTGCCCACATAGGGGATTTGGATCCATGAGTTACCTTTGTGTGGCACTGTATGCACATCTGTATGATTGGTATTCAGGTCTCCTCATGTGTTGTGTGGTTGCCTGGGGACACTGGCACCCCCCTCACCTGTTGTGTATGATGTGCAGTGTGGGTCTGCCTGTTTGTGTTTGTGCATCTGCACCACTGCATTGGCATATCTTGGGTGTGCCATTGGCTGTATGTAGTTTGGTGGGTTTCCCCTGCTGTCCCTGGGACTCCTAGGTCATCGGTCAGCACAATGATCATGGTTTGTGTGTCCCATTGCTGCCATGGTATGGTATCTGTTCACCTCACATCTACAGTCTCCACAGGGTATCTGCATTTGTGTGCCCATTGGTGCAAATATGTGGGTCTGCATTCTGATGGTCACTTCTGTCATTGTGTCATTGATGAATGTTGACAGTGTCAGCCCCCATGGGTGTTGTTTGTCTGCACATGGCCAAAGGTATGTCTTATTTGCACTGCAGTATTTGGCTCCCCCAATTTATGTTGCAATGGGACACATGCACTACTTTGCCACTGATGTGTTTTTTGTTCTGTGACCAGGAATCATCCATGCAGTTTGGCAGTTGCAGCTCTTTCTTTGTCAACACTTACCTTTTGGTCACTGTGATGATGGGGTTTGGACCCCATTGCCACAATGTTCAAAATGTGCTTCAGCTATGGACCCCACACTTACCTTTTGGTCACTGTGGTGATGGGGCGTTAGACCCCATTGCCACAATGTTCAAAATGTGCTTCAGCTATGGACCCCATACTTACATTTTGGTCACTGTGGTGATGGGGCGTTAGACCCCATTGCCACAATGTTCAAAATGTGCTTCAGCTATGGACCCCACACTTACATTTTGGTCACTGTGATGATGGGGGTTTGGACCCCATTGCCACAATGTTCAAAATGTGCTTCAGCTATGGACCCCACACTTACATTTTGGTCACTGTGATGATGGGGGTTTGGACCCCATTGCCACACTGTTCAAAATGTGCTTCAGCTATGGACCCCACACTTACCTTTTGGTCACTGTGATGATGGGGGTTTGGACCCCATTGCCACAATGGTCATGGCCTGCTTGCATTGTGGGGGCCACACACATATATGTGTGGCACATGTGCTAGGGGGTCACATTGTATGTTCAAAGTCATGTTCAGTGTTGTAGGCATTTGACACAGTCTACACACGCTTGTCATGGTGTTGGGGGATGTCTTTTTCTTGCATTCCCTAGGTTGTGGTGTGATGGTTGTGTCATGCATTGTCCATCCTATGAGTGGGGGTGGTGTTGGTGGTAGGCATCCAGCCCCCCATGGGTGGAGGTGGTAGTAGTGACAGGCATCCAGCCCCCTGGGTAAGGGTGGTAGTAGTGGTAGGCATCCAGCCCCCTGGGTAAGGGTGGTAGTAGTGGTAGGCATCCAGCCCCCTGGGTGAGGGTGGTAGTAGTGGTAGGCATCCAGCCCCCCCTGGGTGAGGGTGGTAGTAGTGGTAGGCATCCAGCCCCCCCTGGGTGAGGGTGGTAGTAGTGGTAGGCATCTGGCACCCCCTGGGTAAGGGTGGTAGTGGTGGTGGGCATCTGGCACCCCCCTGGCTAAGGGTGGTAGTAGTGGTAGGCATCTGGCACCCCCCTGGCTAAGGGTGGTAGTAGTGGTAGGCATCCAGCCCCCCCTGGGTGAGGGTGGTAGTAGTGGTAGGCATCCAGCCCCCCCTGGCTAAGGGTGGTAGTAGTGGTAGGCATCTGGCACCCCCATGGCTAAGGGTGGTAGTGGTGGTGGGCATCTGGCACCCCCCTGGCTAAGGGTGGTAGTAGTGGTAGGCATCCAGCCCCCCCTGGGTGAGGGTGGTAGTAGTGGTAGGCATCTGGCACCCCCTGGCTAAGGGTGGTAGTGGTGGTAGGCATCTGGCACCCCCCTGGCTAAGGGTGGTAGTAGTGGTAGGCATCCAGCCCCCCTGGGTAAGGGTGGTAGTGGTGGTAGGCATCTGGCACCCCTGGCTAAGGGTGGTAGTAGTGGTAGACATCTGGCACCCCTAGGTGAGGGTGGTAGTAGTGGTAGGCATCCAGCCCCCTGGCTAAGGGTGGTAGTAGTGGTAGGCAGCTGGCACCCCCATGGCTAAGGGTGGTAGTGGTGGTAGGCATCTGGCACCCCCTGGCTAAGGGTGGTAGTAGTGGTAGGCATCCAGCCCCCCTGGGTGAGGGTGGTAGTAGTGGTAGGCATCTGGCACCCCTGGCTAAGGGTGGTAGTGGTGGTAGGCATCTGGCACCCCCTGGCTAAGGGTGGTAGTAGTGGTAGGCATCCAGCCCCCTGGGTGAGGGTGGTAGTAGTGGTAGGCATCTGGCACCCCTGACTAAGGGTGGTAGTGGTGGTAGGCATCTGGCACCCCCTGGCTAAGGGTGGTAGTAGTGGTAGGCATCCAGCCCCCTGGGTAAGGGTGGTAGTGGTGGTAGGCATCTGGCACCCCTGGCTAAGGGTGGTAGTAGTGGTAGGCATCTGGCACCCCTGGGTGAGGGTGGTAGTAGTGGTAGGCATCCAGCCCCCTGGCTAAGGGTGGTAGTAGTGGTAGGCATCTGGCACCCCCATGGCTAAGGGTGGTAGTGGTGGTGGGCATCTGGCACCCCCTGGCTAAGGGTGGTAGTGGTGGTTGGCATCCAGCCCCTGGCTTAGGGTGGTAGTAGTGGTAGGCATCCAGCCCCCTGGGTAAGGGTGGTAGTGGTGGTAGGCATCTGGCACCCCTGGCTAAGGGTGGTAGTAGTGGTAGACATCTGGCACCCCCTGGGTGAGGGTGGTAGTAGTGGTAGGCATCCAGCCCCCCCTGGCTAAGGGTGGTAGTAGTGGTAGGCATCTGGCACCCCCATGGCTAAGGGTGGTAGTGGTGGTAGGCATCTGGCACCCCCCTGGCTAAGGGTGGTAGTAGTGGTAGGCATCCAGCCCCCGCTGGGTGAGGGTGTAGTAGTGGTAGGCATCTGGCACCCCCTGGCTAAGGGTGGTAGTGGTGGTAGGCATCTGGCACCCCCTGGCTAAGGGTGGTAGTAGTGGTAGGCATCTGGCACCCCTGGCTAAGGGTGGTAGTAGTGGTAGACATCTGGCACCCCTGGGTGAGGGTGGTAGTAGTGGTAGGCATCCAGCCCCCTGGCTAAGGGTGGTAGTAGTGGTAGGCATCTGGCACCCCCATGGCTAAGGGTGGTAGTGGTGGTAGGCATCTGGCACCCCCTGGCTAAGGGTGGTAGTAGTGGTAGGCATCCAGTCCCCCCTGGGTGAGGGTGGTAGTAGTGGTAGGCATCCAGCCCCCCCTGGGTGAGGGTGGTAGTAGTGGTAGGCATCCAGCCCCCCCTGGCTAAGGGTGGTAGGCATCTGGCACCCCCATGGCTAAGGATGGTAGTAGTGGTAGGCATTCAGCCCCCTGGGTAAGGGTGGTAGTGGTGGTGGGCATCTGGCACCCCCTGGCTAAGGGTGGTAGTGGTGGTTGGCATCCGGCCCCCTTGGGTAGGGGTGGTGGTGCGCATTCAGGCCCCTGTGTGCATATGTGGCATTGGTGATGGGCATCCCGCCCCTATGGTGCTGCTGTTGCTGGTGTAAGTAAATTCTGCATCCCTCTGTGTGTGTGTGATGTGTCGTGTACGTGTTGTATGTGTTTTGTGGTTGGTGTCTGACTTACCTTCTGCGCCGTACGCGTCCGTGCCTGTTCCGGTAGTAAATGTAGAATATTGGTATGATCGGGACGAAGGGATTCATGGTTGGTTCGTGTCGTTCGTCCTTCTCGTTGCTTCGCGTCGTCCTCGTCGCTTCGCGTCGTCCTCGTCGCTGGCGTGTTCGTCTCGTAGCCGTGGATTGTGTTGTGGCGCGAATCGGAGCTTATGTGCGCCTCTCCCGGATGCTTTGACGTGCCGTGCGTAGCGACGGGTTCGGCGCGTAGGGAAGCGCATCATACTTGGTCGGCCGGACGGAGCTGCATTTTCCCTTCCGTGCGACTCGATTCTGCGTTTCCGGATTCGCCTCGGTCGGAGAACAGGACCTGGATTGGGTGAGTACGACTCGGCCGGATTCTGTGCTGTTGAGCACATCGTACTTACTCGTTCGGTCTGCTGTACGGATCGGTAGGGAAACAGGCATTCGCATGGCTTTTTTCCCGACCGAATGGTATTGGGTGCGCCTCCGACCGAGATCGGAATCGGCCCCTTAATGTAATACTTTATTTATGTAGGATTTGGCAGTTGCTGTCCATTGAAGACTTTTTGATAGTGCCATACAACTGAGAAAAGTAGCATTACATTTAAAAGACCTAAACTGCTACTAGCCACGCTATCTGGCTAATAAACTCAAAATCTCAGGCGGCTCTAGACCTTCATGCAATGCGGAAAACTTACTGCTCGAACCTCCTACCTTCAAAAGGGAAAGATTTATGGCTCAATTCATCTCTGGTAATGCAGCCAGAATCTGGAACTCACTTTCTCCATCCCTCTGAACCACCACCTCTTTCTGGACCTTTAAAACAGATCTTAAAACTCTCCTACTCCAAAGGCACTTCCTGGAATAATTCAACCCATTTCTTGAACCTTACGGCCATCTAGCACTCACATGAGGTCAACGTTGTAAATATGTATTTTACTCCTGTTTTAACCTAACGCTAGCACCTTTTATTTTTTGCAATATAAATATGTAACTTGTTAGCGTTGTAACTGCATATATGTAACTTGTTAGCGTGCTCAGCCTATCTTGTGTACCTTTGTAACTGTATATATGTAACTTGTTCGCGTGTTTAGTCTATCCTGTGTACCTTTTGTAACTTACCTGGTTCTTTTGTAAAGTGCTCTGACACCTTTGGGTAAAGTTTGCACTATATAAAACTGCATTAAATAAATAAATAAAATAAATAAATAAGATTGTACTTCGTGCATGGATGTCTGTCTGAACTCTAGGTTAACAACTTTGACAAAATGACAGACACCATAGCCATGCATCTTAGCAAACATCATGATGTTACCTTTCCAGCACACTTAATACGCTATGGTAAAGAACGTACATTGCACTACAATGCAGTGGGAATAGGTTTCTAAAATAACAAAGATGTGACGCATGACGGATAACATCTTTAGATGCAGCGTAATGAAAAGGAACCTCGAACATGAACTTGTGTGTATGTAAGGATATTTATATAATACAAACTAACTAGAGAGCAACGGCAGGCTGAACCGCAGGCTAAAACGGAGGTGCAAATTAAATATTGAGTATTATAAGGAGTATGCAGGTTCCTATCATCTAGAATGGGCTTGGTCTTTGGAGAGATGCATCTTCAGGTTCTTTCTGGATTGCAGGAGAGCAGGAGAAGTTCTTATGTTGTTGGGATGTTCTAGTTCATAGATGTGCATGTGGAAACGTCCTACCTTCTCCTATTTTTAGGTTTCGCCTGCACAGCGCTTGCGCTGTGCTTGTGAAACCTCTTGTATTTGATATATCTTTAAAAGGGGGCTCTTATCAGATCCCAAAGCCGAATTACTGTGTTCATTTACTTTTGTGTGGAACTTTTTTTTTAACTTCCCCTGGCTGCACGCATTTACGATACTTCTACTAAAGCTGTTCACACTGTTTAAGCCCCATTCACTGTCAAGATAAGATCTCTTCCTGCTGATTAAGCGTCATTACAGATGGAGGTAGATATTCGGCTTAGTATGCACGTGCTCACTCCTAGATCTTTTCAATGGATTATGGACAATGATGTATAAAGTGACAGTGCGATCAAAGTGCAACAGTATTAGAAAATAATATGATCTTCCTAAAACAGTCTTCATAAGACAGTTTTCACACGACTAAGAAGAAGAGAGGGAACCCCCCCCCAGGTCTGTACACAATTGACAAACAATTAACAATTAAAGTGTCAGTGCTAATAATGAGCTTAATTAAAATAAGCTACTTCACAATTCCCTGAAGGCGTACTAATTTTCAGTATCTGGATAATTATAAAAGTGACAGTGCAGAATAAAGTGCGTAGTGCATAGTTGCATACTGTAAGGTCAAAGACATTATCTCTGAGGTAGGTAACAATTAAAGTGACAGTGCAATAAATGTTTAGTTTCCAGTGCAAATCAAGACATTGGCAATCGTCTACAAAGCAACTAATATTCAATAAGAAGAGTTTTAACCAAAATAGAACATCTATACACCAGAAGTCCTAGAGCATTGGACATAAAGCGCAGTATAGTGCCTAAGATGCATACAAAAATTACAAAACTACCTAAAAATCTCACTTGATTGTTATAGATAATCAATAGTTAATAGTCTCAATAAATTAGCCCTAAAGTGCAAACCAGTGCCAGAGTGCATAAGAAAATTGCAGTACTATCTAAAACCTTCACCCGATTGTTATAGATGTTGTAAATTTTCCTTCCATTCCATCTTATAAAGATCTCTAGATTTTTCATCTCATGCGCACTTTCAAATTTAAAAGAGCCATCTCCTTTTTTCCCCCTTTGCTTCCCTTTCACGCCCTGTGCACCCTCCACACCCTTCGGGCGTTCCCCTCCCTGTGCGCGTGGAGGAGTAACCCACTTCTCCTCCCGTCCCCTTCCCCCCTTGTGATTGTTGGGTGCCATGTAGCTGCACCCCTTTCCCTTGCGCGCTTCTGCTCCTTGAGGCTGAATAGCCTCCTCCGCCCTGGTGGCCCCCGACCCGCTTTATACTTTATTTTGAAAGCATTATCATTACTGAAGTCCCTACTCTACCTAGTATTTTTAACTTCCCTTACTTATATCTTGCTCTCTTCCAGCAGCCCTATCTTAATTTGAAATCTGCTGGAGTAATTCTTGCGCTTTCACAACATTATCAAATATGTGGAATTTTCCTTTTGCAAGAACCTTCAGCTTTGATTGCTGAAAGATGGATGCCTGCGCTCCATTGGATTTGAACATGTCAATCATTCTTACGAACTCACGACGTCTCTTTGCTGACACAGCTGACATGTCCGAGAAGATTTTAAAATTCGGTACTTCTTGCGTTGATAATGTTCTTTTCGCGATAGCTTTAATAAGAATCTTCTCCTTTACTCGAAAATCCGCGAAGTTCAATAGGATAGTGCGAGGAAATCTCGCATTGGGGGGCCTCTGGAAGGGAACTCTGTGGGCTCTTGTAATAGTCAGGTCTCCCTCGAGTTCAGGAATTGCCTTCTTCAGGAGAGTCTCAACCCACTCACATATATGCGGACCTTCAACGGCTTCTGGCACACCTACCAAACGTAAGTTAGATCTTCTATTGAAGTTTTCCATGTCCTGTAACTTGGATTCGATAATTTCTGCATTATGCTTGAATTGAGCTAGTTCCTGATCGTAGGTTGAGGCTTTATCTTCCAGATTGGAAACCCGCTCTTCCACTTCATCCAGACGTTCCGGAATTTTCCCTATTGATTCTTCTATCTGGGAGAGCCTGGCATGAAATGAAGCAATTTCTACCGCCTGCGAGATCCGCAGCTCCTTGATTTCAGAAAGAATTACTTCAAACATACTCTGAATAGCAGGGTCAGTTTCTTTCAAGTTCCGAGAGGCTTCATTATTACCATTGCTCTGAGGGTTCGGATTTGCGGGCTGGTGTTGCGTTGTAGGTCCCTCTGCGTCTTCCAATTGAAGAGTACGGGAGAATGTAGGGACAGAAGCTTGTGGTACAGAGATTTGCAGTGTGGCTGGGGCCTGGCTGATGAGGGTAGCCACTGTTGTCGTGAAGTGGGACTTAGAGAAAAGCGGAAACTGCTTGCAACAAGCAGGGGTGGAAAAAGACTCCGTTGCTGGCGTTTTCTGGGAGGAAACAGTGCTGGTATATACACTTCTTCTGTCCCCGGCTCAGGGGAGCTCTGCACCTGGAATTGGAAGGTCTCAGGCGCTGCCTGACTAGTGCCATTAATCGCTTTTCCAGGCATGGCGCCCTGTCCTACAGGGGACTGCGCTTTCTCCTGGGAAATCAGCTGTTGGACTTTCAGGTCCATCCTTTGTTGAGCGTTTCGCAAAACACGCATGCTGCCTGCCATCTTCTCCGTGCCTGGTTTGGTACGCGGCTTCCTCTGTGTTTCTGGCAGCTGATTACTGGTCTTAGTGCCTGCTAAAGGGTTTGTGGTTGCTTTCCTTTGTTTTACTGGGCGCATACTTCTGTGCCCCGCACCCCCTTCATGGCTTTCTTTAACCACTTCTTCTAAGCCGTGTTCCTACTGGCTTCTACTCACTTTAAGATGCGCCACTTAATTACACCTGATCATATTTATTTTTTTTCCTCTCTTTTTTGTTTGTTGTTGTTTTGTTTTGAAAAGTTAGTAGTGCTTTGGGGGTAGAGGGTAGGTAACCAGCCCTCTGCTTCCACGGCTCCTTCCCCCTTCTTCAGTTTCGTCCCCAGTCACCAGTCCAATATATGTATATGCCAGAGGCTGTAGTCTATGCCCGTCTCTCCTTAATTCACTTTAAATAGATTCTTGCTCCTGAAAAACTCCTGCAAACAGTGCCCCAGGCCCCTTCTTACTGCTCACCTCTTCCCTTCCACGCTGCCGCTCAGCCATCCCTATTCCTGCTCCTGCTCCATGCTTGATGAAGAGACCTGCCTCAGCTCCGCTCCGTGTCTCGAAAAATTCCACCCAGCACCTCTATTGCCTGTAGTATTGAGGGCCATACTGTGTCATTTGCTGAACGTGCTGAATGCGCGAGGTATTTTCTCCCGCTGGAGCCGCAAAACGCCAAAACGCCGAGAGCCGCGGGATTCCTCACCGCCCTAGTCCTCCGCTCGCGACTCACTGCATCGGTGCTTCCGGGGGGGCAGGGCATCACCAGGTGAAGCGCACTAGCCGCGACTCATGTGGGTAGCATCCGGCCTCCGTCTGTAATGACGCTTAATCAGCAGGCAACTAGAGACGGTGTTAGAATTCTTTCTTTTAACACCAATGGCCTGAATAATAAAATTAAAGCGCGGGCTGTGGTAGAATGGCTAAAGGGTTACTCCCCAGACATTATTCTGCTGTAGGAAACCCACTATGTTGCTAATAGAAAACTCCTGTTTAATATACTTCAGAAGTGGACTGGCAGTAGTTATCTATCATCGACCTTCATAGCTCAAAGAGGAGTAGCAATATTTTTTAACAAATTCTTTCCCTTTCAGCCAACACATTCCCAGATAGACAAAGAAGGAAGATGGGGATTGGTTAATGGGTATAATCAATAACACTATGTTGACCATAGCTACGATCTACGCCCCAATAGAGGATAACCCCGCCCCCCTACTGGATCTGTTCCATGCATTACTGTTAATTCCCGAACTGATTATTTTAGGCGGGGATTTTAATTATTTACAGAATCCAGGACTAAATTCATCTTCAGGGTTGCGGAAACAAAAAAAACCACGAGTAGGGGCAGTATTAAAGGAATGCAAAACTAAGTTAAACCTAGTGGATTGCTGGCGGTCAAGATACCCAGAGAAAAGAGAGTACGTGTGCTATTCGGCAAAATATAACTTGGCCGCCAGGCTTGACTATTTTTTAATCTCTAAGGAACTGTCTCAAGCTAACTGTACTTATACACAAAATAGTTTTTCGGATCATGCATTATTAAAACTAGAATTATCAGGAATCGGTAGGGATGAAAAACCTTAAAATGGACATTTAATAGAATTCAGTTGGAAGACGAAGATTGGTGTAGGGAAATTCAGGGGGAAATAGAGGTTTTTTTTCGTATTAATAAGGGCACCGCCTCGCTAGAGAATGTGTGGGAGGCCTTTAAGGCCACAATCCGCGGGGTCATATCATCCAAACAGATCGCTGCTAGGCGGGCGCAACTTTTAGAGAGAAATCGCCTTGAAGCTAAAGTTAAGCTCACAAATGAGCAATACCTAAAGGATAAAAATACCAGGAATAAACGAGCATTAGAGCAAGCACGCCAGGAAATGCAAGATTATTATTACACCAAAGTTTATGCTTCTAATTCTGCTTATCTACAGAAAGTGTACGAAGAGAGTGAGTTTACAGGTAGATTTCTAGCCTGGCAAATAAAGGATAAACAAGCTCAGAACAGGGTGCATGCACTGACTAACAAGCTCACTAAGAGCCGCACCATAGATGAAAACACAGTACAGAGCGAGTTTGTCCGGCATTATGAATCCATTTACTCCACTAGACAAGAGGTAGATAGTAGGAAGTTAGACTTTTTTTTTAATGGATTACAAATCCCAGAACTAACTTCAGACCAACGTATAAACTTAATGGAGGATGCCTCAATACAAGAAATGGAAGGAGTGGTCCAATCAATGGCCAATGGCAAAGCCTGCGGGGAAGATGGTATCCCGAGTGAGTTTTAAAAAAAATTTAGCGCAAGTTTGAATAACGAACTTGTGATATTGGCCAATCATATTTTACACGGTGGGGAAATATCACCCTCTTTCTGCACCGCTGTGGTCGTTAGTTTTTTAAAAAAGGATAAAGATGAAGAGGATGTAAACTCATATAGACCTATCAGTTTGCTGAACTCAGATTATAAAATCATAGCTAAATTAATAGCCAATAGAATTAGCAACTGTATAGGGTCAATAATTTATAAAGACCAATGTGGCTTTGTCGCAGGGCGACAACTATCTTTTAACACCACTTTTTTAATTGAAGCATTGGATTATTTTACACAAAATAAAATTCCATCTCAGATCATGTTTTTAGACGCCGAAAAGGCTTTTGACCTTGTGTGTTGGGAAAGCCTTTTCTATTCACTAGCAAAATTTGGTTTTCCCCCTGAGTTGATAACAGTTATTTCAAAATTCTATGAGGGGGCCACGGCTCAAATAATAGTGAATGCCAAGAGGGTGGGGGCCTGCAGAGTAGTCAGGGGGACCAGACAAGGCTGCCACCTTTCTCCTCTGCTTTTTGCTTGCTTTATAGAGCCCTTGGCCATAGCCATCCGTACTTTAAGCAACACAACATCCCCAATACCTGGAATGACTAATATTAAACTATATGCTGACAACATAGCCCTTTTTTTAAAACCTGAAAGGGAAGTGCAAATGCAAATGTTTAATTTATTTAAGGAATTTCAATCTATCAGGGGCTATAAAATCAATACATCTAAAACAGAGATTCTGCTTTGCAATTGCACACCTGACTCGTTATTGGTGGACTTAGCTCCATTGATTAATACGCGGCTTAAGAGGTATTTAGGGATATATTTAACAGAAAACTTTAACAACCTTTATGTCTTAAATTACATCCCCCTCATAAATAAAATAAAGAATAAACTGTCAAAGTGGAAAGATCTCCCAGTTTCTATAATAGGCCGAGTAGCCATAATTTGAATGTTGATATTGCCTCTATGCAACTTCCTCTTTTTAGCTATTCCTAATGCAGTCCAAATGAACTTTTTTAAGGAAGTCGAAGGTCTTTTTTCTACATTCATATAGGCAAATAAAGTGCCCAGGCTTTCAATGGATACGCTTTTTAGACCAGTGTCAGAAGGGGGACTAGCTCTTGCTGATTTGAAAGAGTACTACTATGCTAATTTTGCACACAACACATACAGAACTACGAAGGTTTTAAATATCAATAACTTTTTTTTAGACTTAATTTATAAGGAATATCTAATCCGAGATTTCATGCGTTTAATAAAAAACCCTAAAAAAGTAAGATATAAAACTCTTCAATGGAGCATTAAACGGAAAAAACAGCTATATAAACATTATTCGATCCCCACTCTAAATGGAGAAACCCTCCTCTCGGATATCCACGTAGGGCAAGATTTATTATTAGAACCAGAAATTATGTCCAATTGGAAAAATCAGGGTTTCAGTAAAATAGGAGATTTTTTGTTGGGAGGCTGGAAGACCTGGTCTGAAATAGAACCAACGCTTAAACATAGTAAAGTCATTATGCAAAGGTCATTTGTTAGGGTTAAAGGCTTTCTATCGGAACTTAACCCTACACATATTTGTGATGCCAGCGATCTTGAAGAGTAACTAGTAAATCATACACACCGTATGTCAATAAGCGGCTGGGTCTCTCTGTTCCGGACCCGAGGGGCAGATACATTGTATCAAAAAGTACAACAAAAATGGGTAAACCAGGAAGGGCTGCATATTTCCAGTATGGACTGGAATCAGATTAATAAGTTTAATAGCACCCTGCTGAAAGCGGCTAACTTTAAGCGGATGCAGTTTTATTCTAAGTGGCTGCTGTACCACACTCCAGATTTCCTGCACAAAATCAATCCCCAGATTTCATCAAACTGCTTCCGATGCAATTTACAGGGAGGGGGGAACTGGACCAATATTATCTGTGGATGTCCGAAACTAGATGGATTCTGGGAGAACATCAACAGATACTGTCATGATATTTTGAAAGTCCCCCAGACACTAGATACCCAGACAATAGTTTTAGGATATTCCACAGGGTTTACAGCAACCACGTTACAGAAAAAACAGATATTTATCCTGGTTCTAGCTGCACGATCGCTGATCCTACAAAAGTGGAGATCGAATGACAGTCCCACTCCCACACAGCTATTTAGTAAATTAAACAGGATTAAAGAAAACGAAAGAAAGTATGCTTTAAGAGCAGGCTCCTATAAGAAATTTAAGGCCTTGTGGGAAAATCCGGGTTAAACTACAACGGCGGGTTGTTATGCCCCCGGATTGGATATGCTTTTAAAATATCGCTAAATTAGACTGTATAATTAATGATGTGAATTATCGCACTTTATAAACCTTTTAAGTTCTTGACCTATGTATGGTTTTTAAACATCAGTCGTAATGTGTAAATATGCCGTTATTGTTAATAATGAATTTCTTCCTGTTTCCTACTTATATACTATGAATTTATGAGCTATCTCCAAATATTTTAATTTTTAAAAAAAAAGATAAGATCTCTTCCCACGGAAAAGGCAGACTGCTTCTAACAGTATGCTGGAATGCTTGTTTTTAGGTCAAGCCTGGGCAGCGCATGCGCTGCTCTGCGAGGCGTTCCTCGCAGACGTTCCCAAATTCCAATCCATCTCTGAAGGTTTGAAAAAACTCCACTGGCTCACTATAAAGAAAAGAGTAGACTTTAAAGCACTATGTCTAGCATATAAAGCTGTTCACAGAAATGGACCAGCATTCTTGAAGCAACATCTTGTCTGGTACCATCCATCAAGACATCTACGCTCAGCACAGAGCAAACTCCTCCAAACACCAAAATTTAAGAAAGCTAGCTGGGGAGGAAGGAGCTTTGTCCTGGGTACTGTGAGGTTGTGGAACTCACTTCCGTTAAACATCAAAAGCTGCCCAACACTACTTGGTTTTAGAAAACTATTAAAGACATGGCTTTTTGCAAACTAAATACACCATCTCTGGCAATCTCCTCCGCAAAAGTGCCTAGACGCTCCAGGGCAATCGTGCGCTATATAAATTCTAAAATCAAATCAAATCAAATCAGGCATGCTGTATTCAGGTAGGGACTTGAAGCTCTGCCCATGTCCCGCCTATCTTTCCAATTGGCTCCTGTTACTGTCATTTCTAAATCGTTGCTTTTCATTCATGAATAGACTTAGTAGTCCCTCCTTGGTACCGCCTTGTCTGCATTTGTAACCTCTCATGAGGACCGGACTTTTAACTTCTGTTGTTACGCGGTCTGCTTTATCTAGGCTGTAAGCACTATTTTCTTCAATGATTCACCCCTATTTTACCAACTACGTGCTTTCCTACAAGCAGCATGCCGCCTGCTTTTATTATAATTATTAACTATAGCGGCCGCATTTCTTCATTTATTTACTTTAGCAGCGAGGTCCGCTTCAAGTACAGCGGATGCGCTTATTTATGTACTTAATTTGGCTGCGCGGTCCGCTTTAACTTTAGCGGCCGCGCTACGAAACATTTTTTTTTTTTTCAGTGAAAGCCCTCATACCATGCTTTCACTTACATAGTGGCCGCGCCCCTTCCTTATTCTGCTGCCAAATTCAGGTGAGAGCGAGCCGTGTCCTTAAAGTGAAAGCACCGCACGGGGCGCTTTTAACCCACAAAAAACATCAGTTTGTGAACAAATGTTTTTTTGGGTAAATGCGTCCCATGCCGTGCTTTCACTTTAATGGTGGTCACGCCCCTTTCTTTAGACGTGGCTCGCTGTAGCCTAACTACAGCGAGCAGCGTCTAAAGAAAGGGTCGCAGCCACTATGAAAGTGGTTTCGCATTTGCGAGAGTTTGAGCTATTGGCATCAGAAATGACAATGCCTTTTATATTTGTGTTGCTTTTGAAAACACATAAATAAATGCATAGTCATTTACAATGCCAATAGCTTAAACTCTCGCAAATGCGAAACCTATTGCATTGCAAATGCTTTTTTATTACTTAGTTGTGTAAAGCAGATGCTTTAGCCTTAGAACGTTTGTGGCATTTCCTATTCATGCCTCAGTACATTTCTTTGCACTTTGTAGGCATTATCAGATTGACTGTTTCAACCTAATCTTAATCTATTTGGTCATTATGATCAAATTCTAAATGTTGTAATAAACATTGCACGTTAAAAATAAAGTTAATATACAAGAGCTATTCTATATTTTACTACTAAACAAGCATCCACAAGTGCAGTTACCTTGCAGAAAACTGGGTCATGATTTGAATGGTGCAGCAGGTGCAGTAGCACCAGGCCCAAAAGTTGTCAGAACTCCTCTAAACACGTAATATTGCTATATTTGACTACTAAACAGACAGTCACAATTGCACTTACCTTGCAGTTCAAAGGGACTTGATTTGAATGGTGCAGCAGGTGTAGTGACATTGAGGCCAAAAGCTCTAGGGACCCCACTAAACCCAGATTATTGCTAACATTTAAAACTTAACATGCATTCACAAGTGCAGTTACTTTGCAGACAACAGGGTCATGATTTCAATGGTGCAGCAGGTGCAGTGACACCAGGACCAAAAGCTCTAGGCACCCCACTAAACATCTAAAATTGCTATATTTCACTACTAAACAGGCAGTCACAAGTGCACTTACCTTGCAGACAACAGGGTTGTTATTTGAATGGTGCTGCAGGTGTAGTGGCACCGGGCCCAAACCTTATCAGCACTCCTCTAAACACCTAATATTGCTATATTTTACAGCTAAACAGGCAATCACAAGTGCAGTTATCTAGCAAGCACTAGGGTAATGATTTCAATAGTGCAGCAGGTGCAGTGGCACCAGGACAAAAAGCTCCAGGCTCCCCACTAAACACTGATTATTGCTATATTTTACAACTAAACAAGCAGTCACAACTCCAGTTGTCTTTCAGGCACTAGGGTCATGATTTGAACAGTGCAGCTGGTGCAGTGGCACAGGGCCAAAACATTGTCAGAACTCCTCTAAACCCCTAATATTTCTATATTTTGCTACTAATAAAGCAGTCACAATTGTAGTTACATTGCAATGGAAAGGACCTTGATTTAAATGGTGCAGCAGGTGCAGTGGCACCAGGACCAAAATCTGTCACAACTCCACTAAACACCAAATGATGATACATTTCACTACTAAACAGGCAGTCACAAGTGCAGTTATCTTGCAGGCAACAGGGTCGTTATTTGAATGGTGCAGCAGGGGCAGTGGCACCGGGTCCAAAAGTTGTCAGAACTCCTCTAAACACCTAATATTGCTATATTTTACAACAAAACAGGCAATTACAAGTGCAGTAATCTAGCAACCACTAGGGTCATGATTTCAATAGTGCAGCAGGTGCAGTGGCACCAGGACCAAAAACTCCAGGCACCCCACTAAACACCGATTATTACTATATTTTACAACTAAACAGGCAGTCTCAAGTGCAGTTATCTTGCAAGCAACAGGGTCGTTAATCGAATGGTATAGCAGGTGCATTGGCACCGGGACCAAAAGTTGTCAGAACTCCTCTAAACATCTAATATTGCTATATTTTACAACCAAACAGGCAGTCACAAGTGCATTTATCTAGCAGGCAATAGGGTCATGATTTGAATGGTGCAGCAAGTGCAGCAGCACCGGGCCCAAAAGTTGTCAGAACTCCTCTAAACACCTAATATTGCTATATTTTACAACAAAACAGGCAATTACAAGTGCAGTAATCTAGCAACCACTAGGGTCATGATTTCAATAGTGCAGCAGGTGCAGTGGCACCAGGACCAAAAACTCCAGGCACCCCACTAAACACCGATTATTACTATATTTTACAACTAAACAGGCAGTCTCAAGTGCAGTTATCTTGCAAGCAACAGGGTCGTTAATCGAATGGTATAGCAGGTGCATTGGCACCGGGACCAAAAGTTGTCAGAACTCCTCTAAACATCTAATATTGCTATATTTTACAACCAAACAGGCAGTCACAAGTGCATTTATCTAGCAGGCAATAGGGTCATGATTTGAATGGTGCAGCAAGTGCAGCAGCACCGGGCCCAAAAGTTGTCAGAACTCCTCTAAACACCTAATATTGCTATATTTTACTACTTTACAGGCAGACACAATTGCAGTTATCTTGCAGTTGAAAGGGGCTTGATTTGAATGGTGCAGCATGTGCAGTGGCACAGGGGCCAAAAGCTCTAGGGACCCCACTAAATGCAGAATATTGCTAAATGTTACTACTAAGCAGGCAGTCACAAGTGCAGTTATCTAGCAGGCACTAGGGCCATGATTTCAATGGTGCTGCAGATGCGGTGACACCACGGCCAAACGTTGCCAGAACTCCTCTAAACAGCAAATATTGCTATATTTAACTACTAAATAAGTAGTCACAAGTGCAGTTACCTTACAGGCATTAGGGCCATGATTTCAGTGGTGCAGCAGGTGCAATGACACCGGGGCCCAAAGCTCTAAGAATCCCTCTAGACACTAAAGATTGCAATATTTTACTATTAAAGAGGCAGTCATAAGTGCAGTTACCTTACAGGCAATAGGGTCATGATTTGAATGGTGCAGCAGGTGCAGCGGCACCAGGGCCAAAAGTTATCATAACTCCTCTAAACACCAAATATTTCTATACATTACTACTAAACAGGCAGTCAAAATGCAGTTATCTTGCAGGCACCAGGGGCATGATTTGAATGGTGCAGCAGGTGCAGTGTCAATGGGCCCAAAAGTTGTCAGAACTCCTCTAAACACATAATATTGCTATTACATCAGTTAATTCTATTATTTCCTTCTCTCATTTCATTTTTTAAAATGTTGCTATCACTTACCAGCTCTATACCACTAGTATCAGCACAATATTTTGCCTTTTTGTACATAAACAAGTCATAACACTTTTACAGACTTTCTTTACCTTAAATTGTACAACCACTCTGCAAGCTACAACTTACATCAAAAAACAGCTTATTATTCATCACATAGGTGAAACCTAATCCATTTACCAATGCTTGTATCTTTTGCATTTATTCATCTACACTCTGCTACTCCTGGTGTAGCACTGTTCACCTGAGTTGGTTAGTGTGTCCACAAGGTCTACAGGATTATCGTTCCTGATTACTTTGAAGGTAATGCAGCTGATCTTGAAAATGTTACGGACGTTATGGAGAGCCATTTGTGTTCCTTCAATGTGGGGGTGATGAGCTCGACTTGTTTAATGGGCACATGTACAAACCATTTCTGTTGTCACAAACAGCCCGATTCACAGAATCAGGCCATTTGCCACCGTAAAAATGCCTTCTGGCATGTACAAAGCCCAAATAGAGATTAGGTAACTTGTTACCAAATCAAAATTTGGGTTTGCGATTCGGTATTAGGAAGGGGCGTGTTTAGGGTGTCCCTTCTTAATACCGAATCGCACTGGTATGCGTGAATGTTTTGCAACCTAAGTGCGGTCGCAAAACATTTACAAATCACCTCCATTGAAGAATGATGGTAACCCATGCAAATGGGAAGGGGTCCCCACGGACCCCTTCCCTTTAGACAACGGTTGGTTGAATATTTTTTAAGAGCAGGCAGTGGTCCCACGGAAAAAAATGAAAAGAACACTTTTCGTTTTTTTTTTTGTAAAGCATCCCTTTTGTCTTCAAAAACAACGGGCTTCATTTAAAAAAACAAAAAAGATTTCTTTATTTAAAGGCAATCACAGACATGGTGGTCTGCTGACCTTGCGACCTACCTCACTAATAGTCATGAGGTAGGTCGATTTGCGACCCTTTTAGGAATCGCTATTGAAAACGTTGAAGTTTTCTTACATTACTAAGTGCAATTTCCTAATTGCGATTTGCTAAGATTCACAATTTGGAAATCGCAATTCTGAAGTTTTGTACATGTGGCCCCAAATCCTTGAGCCACAGCATGTAGAATGCCTTTCAGGAGTTTCAGTGTGGTGCAGGGAAGAGTGTTGAGCAAAGGTGGCTCCATGCAAATGAGAAGGACAAATGTTTACACTGTGCTTATGAACCTGTAATTGTTAAGAAGAGTTTCACTTTTTGCTAGAGAGAGAGAGCTGGCGCTTGGGTGGTCTTGGTTGCATTGTTATTTATCTAGATTACAAGTAACACGACAGCCTAAACAGAAGGCTATATGACTGAATTCTCAGAAAGGCTCTGCCAAGTAACAGCGATCATTGAATTCGTGCAACATGCTGACTGAACATGATCGAAGTGGAATAACAGATTTTTTTAAATTTAAAGTAATCTTGGGGGCGGTGTCAACTAATCCATTCTGTAAATCTGTGCAGTCATGTGGTGTGAATGGAGACGTGCACATTATAAATTGTACACTCTCCGAAGCATCTGGATTATATGGTGCTTCCCTGCACAGGGCTAAAGCTTTTCCAGCCAATCAGGGGCCGTATTACACATTATCATTGTTTGTGCCCGGCGCACCTTTCGAAAGGTGCGCCGGGCGCAAACATTGAGAATGCGCCCTATTATGGTGAATGCGCTGCCCCCAGGCATGAACTCGCGCTGCCCTGGGGGCAGCGCATTCATGTGAAAACACAAAGCAGCTGCTCCATGTTTTCACTGTGCAGTTTCAAAGGGGATTCGAGATTTCCTTGCAGGCGGGTGCAGTCAGTGACTGCACCCGCCTGCAAGGGGATGTCTGGAGGGTCCATGGGACCCCCTTTACCCCCTGCAGAGGGCTGCTCCCAGGGGGCGCACAGACAGTGCGCCAACTTTTATTTTATTTATTTATTTAGTGTTTTATAGAGCGCGAACGTGACCCATTAGGGTATCAACAAGGCTACAGCAAGATGTTTACAAAAGTTCAGAACAGATAAAATCATGTGAACGTTTTGCCGTGATAAACAGGATATTGCAATGAGAGGGAATAGACAACATGGGTACAATTTAAAGGAGAAAAACAAACATTAGCGGGAGCAGAGACAGACTGCACATCACCAGTCTCTGCCCCATAAAGTGACAGTGAAGTAAGAATTAAGCAAAAGGAAAAAGCAACAACCATGATACAAGACATTGCATAGGCTACATCAAGGAAATCCAGATTGGCATACACTGGTAGAGGTCAAGAAGAGAGCATATCGCTAGGCAGCTGAGCTGTATATGCGCTGAGAGTGTTAAGGAAGGAATTTGCCCATTAGGAAAGTCTTTGCTTCCTTTTTGAATCTAGACAAGCAAGGTATTCTTCTGAAGTTGGGTGGCAGAAAATTCCAGATTCTGGGTGCGGCCCCAGAGAAAGTTCTGGTCTATGTTTTCTTCTTCCGGAAGAGGGCAGGTTTCAGAACAAAAGCCCTGGCAGACCGGGAGTGCATATCTCCTCCGGAAACCATAATTTTCTGGGCGAGCTACGCTGGAGAGTTAGAGTGTAACACTTTCTGTGTGACACGGGCCAATTTAAGTTGTGTTCTGGCTTCGTACGGAAGCCATTTCAGCGCTTTGAGGTGCGGAGAGATGTGCGCGAATTTTTTTGAACCTGTTAAGAGTCTTGGGGCTGCGTTGAGACAAGCTTTTAGGAGAACTGTTGAGATCTTGGGTAGGCCGGAGAGGGTTGAGCATCCGTACTCGATCCTAGAAATAACTAGTGCCTGAACTGTCATTTTAAGGTCCGATGTATCTAGGAATGGTTTTAGTTTTCTCAGGTAGCTCAGGTGAAACCTTGCATTTTTGGCCAGTGTGTTGATGTGGGCTCTCATATTCAACTTCTTGTCCCAGTGTGATTCCTAGTATTTGGCTGAGTCCACTATGGTGGGGGTGTAGTTCAGCGCGGTGATCGAGTTGGTCCATTCCAGTATGTCAGTTGAACTTTTAGGAGGGGAGATTAGCAAGAATTCTGTTTTTTTGCGCATTCAGCTTGAGCTGGTTGATAGCAAGCCATTGCACAGTTAGCTTTAGAGCCTTGTTCATTGTTTTGATCTCTTCTAGGGATGAGATTTTGATGTAGATCTGTGTGTCATCTGCATACATGTGGAAAGAGATGTGGCGATACACAGAATTTTAGCTAACGGTTCCATATAGAGGTTAAAAAGCGTAGGGGAGAGAGTTGAACCTTGGGGAACTCCGATCGTGATTGGGGAAGGAGTGGATAGCTTTCGATTAACTAAGAATCTTTGGGAGCGGTTACGAAGGAAGGATTTAAAGGATTTTAAATGGCGCACTGTCAGTGCCTCCTGCAAGATTCTTCGACTCTGCGCCCCTGTCTGTAATATGGCGTGGGTGCAGAGTCAAAGGAATTCCCTCATTTTCATAGGGCACGCCCCTATGCAAATGAGGGAACACCCTTTGAAGGTAGCGCTGGCGCATTAAGTGCACCAACGCTATCGGTATTATAGAAGGGGATGCACAAGCGTCTGCGCCCCCTTCTATAATACCAAAGTGCCCCGGGGGCGCGCAAAGTGGGCGCAAATGCCCGTAGCGCCCCCGGGGCACCTTGTGTAATACGGCCCCAGGTCTTGAAGAAGCCTGTGGGGTAGGCACAGTGCCGGTTTCTTGATGTGCTTCGCCCCCAAGACTGAGTTCTGCCGGAAGGCCTACCTCAACTGGTTTGACTACATGCCCATCTGCCTTGAGATAATGTACCCTTGTTCAAGGTGCACAGCTCAATCAACATGCCAGAGCCCGTCAGTGGCCTGTTCCTGTGTGTTCAGATAAGAGGGATCTGGAAACTAGAGATCCCACATTTGGATAGTTTGCCCTTCTCTCATAAAAATATTGCTTTGCGGGCATGATGCTAGCTAGCCCTTTCCCCTCCTTTGTGGAAAAGCTCTAAGAGGCGTCCAGCACCGATTGCCTACCATTATTATTTTTAAAGGTGACACCTTTTTATTGTTCTGCTATTGACCCCTTGAACTGCATAACACTAGCCCTCCTGAGCAAGTCACTTCTATTGACTTTGAGTGTAATCTTCATGTTACAAAACAAAGGTTAAGATAGCGTATAAGACCACGCGTATAAGGCACTGCCCACTAACCACTGGTAGCCTTCCCGCTAATTAAAAAAGCTGCACAGAAACATTTATCCTGTAATCATTTTGCTGGGAGCAATATCCCAGCATAAACATCTCTGCAGCTCCCGAGGGAGCTAAGGAAAAGGAACGGATGTGGGGTGACAATAAGAAAAGGAAGAAACAAAATATCATAAACATCAGCCATTCATGATCTCCACCTCACTCTCCTTCCAGAAAGGACTCCCCTAAATCAAAAACGGATACCCTCTCTCCACAGCTGCTCGCATGACAGGAAAGCCTGTCAGCTCATGGCTCTTTCAACCTGTGCCGAAGTTTAAACCTTCTGTAAAAGCCTTGACCGACTCTACTTGCTTGAACATGCATCTCCTCCTGTTGTGATGAACATGCAATCAGACCAGAAAGCCACTGATGCCGCAATCCCTCAGCCTCCACAACCTTCTTGATATTTGTGACAAATTGGGGTATTGGTAGATGTGGGTGGAAGTCGCAATCAGGCAACAGCCACAATCCTTGTCAGGGTGAATCACAAAAGTCACTAAATTAACCTATGCTTAACCCTCTGGTAGCTTGGCACAAAAGCAGTCAGGCTTAACTTAGAGGCAATGTGTAAAATAGTTATGCAGCACACAAACAGTAAAAACACAACACAAGAAAAATTCCAAACCACTTTAGAAAACCAGAGTACATTCAAATAAATAAAATGATACCAGAATGGCAAAAATCCAATCAATAGAACCTGAGACATTTAATTTTCAGGCTTTAAGTCAATATAGCACCTAAAAGCCCAAAGTGCCACTTGCGGGTCATCTGGTCATGCACCACTGGGCAAAAGTCACAAATTCAGGCTGACTTCGAAGGAGGGCAGGTCAGACACAGGGACCAGGTTACTCCTGCTGAAATATTTACCTTCTAAAAGACTGGCATGAAGAGTTCTGTTCACGGTGGAGAAGGCTGCAAGGAGCAGGGAGAGCATCGTGGATGGTTGGAACTGTAGCACAAAGAACTGGTTGGGGCATGGATTGTCGCAGCTGCAGCTTCACATTGGCGGTAACCTTGGGCTGTCGCTGCTGTTGGCACAAAGTGCAGATGTTGCATTGCCGGTCATTGCTGGCAGGCGCTGTAGCGCGAAGAGCAGGTCTTCATGGAGCTTCGTAATGGTGGTCATCTCGGACGGCAGAGTTGTGGAGCTTAGGGGGTCGTTTGCTGTTGTGAAAAGCCCAAACTTCAGGATTTCACTTCTTTTTCTTTGGAAGAGCTCAGACTGATGCCAGTCAAGGGTCCAGGACCAGGGGGGGCACCTCTTGGGGATCAGGAACTCACTCTGGCAGAGGCCAGCAGGGCTCAGGCAGGTCCAGGCAGGTCTGGTGCATCAGGTCAGTTTGACAGTTATAGGGAGGCCTCTGTACCTTGTATGACCCTGTAACTGAAATTAGAGGGCAGCCAACTGACCTTTGGAGTCACTCAGGCTAGGTGGGATTAAGGTGAGCAGAACCCGTCTTCCTTCTCATACAGCAAAGCAGTCCTCAAGCAGCAGGTGCAGTCCTTCTTCTGTAATGAGCACATGCCTATCAAGAGTGGCTCTGGAGGTCAAATACTTATACCTGGTGCCAGCCTTTGAGTGCCGAGGGGGCACTCTGTCCTACCCCCACATCTGGTTCTGGAAAGTTCTACCCTTCCCCTGTCAAGGCTCCAAGAAGTCTGGGGTGACAAAAGGCTGGTGTCAGGTAACTTTGTTTGTGCTGGAGGCAAGCACTTTGAAGTGCAAGTGGGGAAGGGCACAGATGTGCCACTAGCCATCCTGACAGGATCGCCCATCCTGCCCACAGCTAGTCTCTTTTGTGTCACTGTCTGGAAGGAATATACAAAAACACAGAGTGTAGCCATTCACAGTCATGTGACCCAGAACTATGGCAGAAGGTACAAATGGTTAGGACAAGAAAACACCAACTTTCTAAAAGGGGCACTTTCAGTATTGTGACTTAAAATCCGACTTTACCATTAATAAGGGTTTTAAATTACAATTCATTTAAGTCTAAACAGCATAGTTCTATCAGCTCCCAATCCAAAGTTATGTTATGTTTGTTATGATAAATATAGTTCTATAGCTCGTGTCTACCCATAGGTGTCTTAGCACCTACTAAATGTAATAAGTTAACCCAGTGTTAATCAATAGGAGATATAGGCCTTACAATAGTGAAAAACGACTTGAGGAGGTTTTTACTACCAGGACATTTAAAACTTAAACCCACATGTCCTACTGTTTAATACCATGCAGCCTGCCCAGGAGCTATTAAGGACAACCTTAGGGGTGACTTACATGTTTAAAAAGAAAGGGTTAGGCCTGGCAAAAGTTGCATTTTGCCTGGTTGAATTGGCAGTTTAAAACTGCACCACAGGCTGCAATGGCAAGGCTAAGACATGTTTTAAAGTGCTACTTTAGTGGGCGCCACAATGAATCCTGCAGGCCCACTAGTAGCATTTAATTTACAGGTCCCCGGTACATGTAGTACCATAAACTAGGGACTTACAAGTACATTAAATGGTGTAGGACAATATTGCCATGTTTTAAAGGGATAGCACAAGCACCTTAGCACTTGTTAGCAATGGAAAAGTGCACAGAGTCCTAAAGCTAACAAAGACAAATTCAGCAATGCAGGAGGGGTGAACACAAAAGGTTTGGGGTAACAGTGCAGAGAGGGCCAGGGCCAACATGACACCCCTCAGGCTAAAGGGTGGACTAATAAATACCTTGATGGGCTTCCCTGATCAGGCGATACAACATGGACAATGGCCCCCACCTGCAGGGTCACTTGACATTTCTATGCCCTTCTGAAGCCAGTTGGATCCATCGGTCAACACTCTGCTGAACCATTAGAGTGACCACAGAGAACCCTACTCCTCATCTGTGGATCCCACTTGTGAGACTCCTAACTTTAATTTCTGCACAGAAACATCTCAGTAGGCAGACAGGACCACCATAGCCAAACAAAGTGATGAGGCCCATTCCGTTTCTTGGCTCAGACTTCTGTCCCCAAACCAAGGAAACCCCTGCCCATAAGGACAGCAACCATCAGAGACCCCTCACAGCTATCAGTGTCAAGAGCCTGGCCCGGACCATCCACTGCCAGGTGGAGGCTACAAACTGGGGCCTTGGGCAGGCCTCATTTCCAACCTTGGGGCTGGCAAGGAGTTTTCTACTTGCTCTTGAGGCTTCCCAGACCTCTGAGGTTTCTCAGAGTGGGGGAGGCAACGCCCTGGGTGTAAGGTACCCTGCTTCCATTCTCCTTCCCAACAGCTCAGGGGTGGTATTCTTAGACTGGTCCCTGAGTCAGGGTCTTTAACCTGAGGCTGAAGAGATGCCTGGCAATCCAGAACTTCCAGGGGGAGCCACCTCTACGCTCAAGGGTGACACACTGTCTGTGTCTTGCAGGGGTCTGCCTGGTGCAGGTCTCCTGCCCTTCATCTTTGTGACAGTGCAGTGAACAACTCCAGGTCAGAATTGGGCTCACTGGGGTCAGTCTTGGGGTGCGCTGTTCTCAGAGCTAGCAACCCCTGAGCCACAGGTGGGAAACAACCTTTACCACACATTACCATTACCAAGCAATGCCTTTAACCACCCACTGCCGCACCACGCAAGTCTTTCCCACGCATATGCCTTTACAACAAAAATGTAAGTATATATCAAGTAAGTGAAACCCATTTATATTACCTATAGTTAGGACCTAGTTTCCGTAGGAAAAGCGCTTTTTTGACTTGCTTATAACTTTGGCGTCATTTGACGAATCTTCACGAACTTTCCCCCCAAAAAGTGGCCCATTATGTCTAGTTTGCATGGAAAGTTTTGGGGTGATCCGTGAAGCGGGGACCGAGAGAAAGGGGGGATCAAAAAATATGCGTTTCCCATGCAACTTCCCATAGGGATTTTGAAAACTACTACAGCCCGAACTACTGGATGGAATTACACCAAATTTGGCGGAGGTAGCACTTGGGCCAGAAAGAGCCCGTTTTGTGATTTGGTGTAAATCCATTTAGTAGTTGCAGAGTTATTAAAGGAAAAACAAATGTGCATATCTATGGATGCGGACCCTCCACAGATCCCTCGCGGTGGATCCACAAAGTCACACGCCACCAGCAACATCGTGAGTGCCTGACTATAACCTGACTAGGAGGTTGCTGCTGCCATTTTAAGTATCGGGGAACAGTCCCAGGGACTTCAAATGTTTCTGTAAAATGATTCAAGGGGTCAGGGTAGAAGTATCCTGGCCCAATGGGTGTGTTAGAGGAGTGTCACAGGGACCTATGTTGACCACAAAATTGAGTAATATTGGGGGGTTTTTCCACTTCAGGAATCCACGGGTCCCCTGCGATGCTCAGCACGCCCCCTGTGTAAATACATGACAAATCCGTGAATCTTGACACACAAAATAAAAAAAAACACTTTCAGACAGACTCAGACACCCACACAGGTATTCTCACATCCATTTACGACCCACAAAGGCAGTCACATACCCACTCACAGACCTAAGGAGGCATTCACACACCTACTCTCACACCTACTCACACACCTACTCACACACCTACTCACAGAGCTGTGCAGGCACTCGTAGACCAACTAACAGACCCACAGAGACAATCACACACCCATTCACATACCCACACGCTCACTCACACACACCCTCAGGGACCCACTCAGACACTCACACATCCACTCAGAGACTCACTTACACACTCATATACCCACTCACAGACCCACACAGACATTCACACACACACACACACTTACACACCCACACACTCACTCACACACCCACTCAAAGCTTCACACAGACACTCATACCCTACTGACACACCCACTCACAGATCCACACAGGCACTTGCACACTCTCTCAGAGACCGACACATATCAACACTTAAACCAATACAACAACTCACACACCCACACAGGAACTCACAGCCACTGGCACACTGAGAGAAGCACTCACACACCCACTTACACACTCATAGAGCTACTCACATACCCATTCACACACACACGCAGTTACTCACACACCTACTACCACACCCATACAACCAGTCACACCCCCACTCACATACCCAAAGAGCTACTCATACACTCACTCATGCATACATCCACTTACACAGCCACTCACACCCATACAACCACTACACACCCATACAACCACTAACACAGCAACTCATATACTCACATTACCACTCACACAGCCATTGACACACCCAGTCACACTCTAACACACCTATCTGTCTGTGACACACTTACTCACACATCCACACAGCCAGTCACACACTCACTCAGTGACCAATACCCCCACTCACACACCCAGTTAGAGACCCATATAGCCTCTTATACACTCACTCACACCACATCAAAATTACTGACACATCTACTCACAGACCTATACTGACACTTTCCCACTCTCTTAGATACCCATGTAGCCAGTTATATGCCTACCGTATTAAATGTGCTATTGTTTTACATAAATGGTTTTGGTTGAGAAAAACCTGTTGCTATTATGTGTTGAATGTGTGCTTTTGGTTTGGGATCCACGATGCTCAAAACACTAAACTATGACCCATAATCCACACTGTGACCATTTTGGAGGGAAGGTGGAGTAGCACAGAGGAGAAGGCTGCATTAAAAGGAGGCAGTTTTGATGATGAAAGGGAGCTAAAATGGAGGACAGTAAGTAGAATATAAAAGAACATATTTGATTGGATGGTGGAGATGTGCATGGAACTAGAATTAGGTAGTGATTTGTAGAAAAAAGTAACATCTTCTGTGATTCGTTTTGAAAAAATAAATAAAACATTATGTTGTTACAGATATGCTTGAAATTTCAACCAGTCAACCACACCTGTTACAGTTTAATTTGAAGATAGTATGCTGCTTACAGAAAGTAATGTGTATCTTTGACCTAGTGGTATGTAGAGAGTGCTGTTAACATGGTCAACATGGACACGGAGCTAAAGGAATATTAAAGAGGGGAACAAAAACGACTGCACTGTGAAACTCAAAAAGAGTGGTGTGGAAACAATGGTATTTATGGAGTGTTTGGCTTTTAATTGAGTAATTTTACAATATAAAACATAAATGCAAACTATTAATAGTAGATTATTAAATGCTTCTACAGGCTTCTGTGTGGATCTGCAGGTCCACCGCGAAGTTACACAGGGGGCTGCGCTGAGCGTCGGGGTGGGTCCGTGGTCTCGTGCAAAAAAACGACCAAATTTGGCTTGTTTCCAGTAAGCATGGAAAGGGTTGAAAAAGATACTGACCATTTATAAGTGGCATAACAAAAATAGAAGATGAAAGGAAGACTGTGATTTGTTAACTACAGGAGTATAAGAAAGAGCACATGGTGAAGGGTAGCCATTTTAGCTGCGTTTGTACTGTGAGTGGAGGAGGATTGCCATAGCTCTGACTAGAGATTTCCAATGAAAACAGATGTTAACAGAAATAGAAATTAAAGTTGGAAAACAACAAAGAGCTTTTACAGGAATGTAATTAGGTTGTAGTCCCAAAAAAGTATATTTAGATAAAACATTGTGAGTGTATGTAAGATGAAAGAAACTGTATAGCTTCTAGACTCTATACTAGACGGCAAAATAGAAGGTAGCTTAGATGAGAACATTAACTAAAAATAGAGTGAGTAGTAAAGGAGAAAGAGGAATTGGTATACTGAAAATATAGTAATTTTATTAAGCCAGTATAAATTAATGTGGGTGTTTGCTTATAATAAGCAATTTAATAGTATGTAATTTTCGCCCACTCACGCAGTCAGGCAGGCACTTACATACCCAGTTACAGTCCTATGAAAGCACTTTTGTACCACCACTCATATAGCCAGACAGTGACTGCCACGCTCAGTCACATACCCATAATACCGTTCACACACCCATTTACTCACCTCTACATACACTTCCCTATTTATTGACACACTCATGCGGCACTGGCACACCCGGTCACACACCTGTACAGGCATTCATATGCCCAGCACTCAGACAGTTAGTTCTGCATGCACTTACACACCTATACACCCAGTCACCCACCCATACACTCACATACCTATTTGCGAAACCATACAGCCACTCATACACCCAGTGAGGGAGCAACAGAGGAACTTACACATACATTAACACAGCCACATAGCACTTATGTGTCCAGTGGTAACTAAGCTAGTTGCACACACAGTTAAATACCTCCAAATTCACTAACACAGCCAGTAAGCAATCCATACAGCCACTTACATACACATTTACAGACCAATAGAGTTACTAAGAGAGCCAGTCACATGCTGACATAGTTACTTACATACCCAGTGACACACCCACAGAAGATCTGAAAGAGTCACTCAGATATGTACTCAAGTACTGACACTGCTAGTCACACATCCAGACAAGTAGCCTTTCAAACAGGTCTCGGCCGTGCTACTGCAGAGCCTGTATGTGCAATTTTACTGCCATGTCGACTTGGCATTTAAAACCACTTGCAAAGCCTTAAACTCCACTTCTACTGCATATAAGTCACCCCTAAGGTAGGCACTAGGTAGGCCATAGGGCCGGGTGCTGTGTGCTTAAAAGGTAAGATGTACAGTGAGTTACATACGCACTTAGAGACGCATATGCCCAGTTATACATCCACTCTCTCACCCATACTGTGACTCACATACCTATGTACAAAAGCATAGAGCCACTAACACATCCAGTCAGACAGCGATAGAGGCAGTTACACATTCACTCACACACCCACATAGCACTCGTGTTTACAGCAGTAACAGAGTCAGAATCAGAATCATCTTTATTCGGCTGTCACCAGCCATAAAATAATACAAAACAAGTGCAAAATGGCAATAAACAACATATATCATCGTATAAAAGCCATCCGATAAAATACATAAAATTGTGCTTAATACATCAAACTGTGAATGCATCATATATAAATTAATCTAAAAACATCGATCTCCTGGACCCGGCCACCGCTTAAAGAAATTGGGTCACATGACAACATGTTTCAACGTCTGGCAAGGCTAATAAACAATAATAAGCTTGTAAGCAAAGCCACAAATTCCTAGATCTCAGAAATGGTACAAGAAATGTTTTTGTATACATTATATAGTATTCACAAAAGAAGAGAAAGTGTAACATTATTTGTTTATGCAATTTGCCACATGAACATACTCTTAAATCAAGTTTAGGCTGATGTCCAGCCAAAAAACAGAGTGAATATTTCACAGTACCGGCACGAAAAACTAAACAATAGAGATCTTTCCCAGCTTTTGTTGATGTTCTGCAAATAATCAGTGGTAAAAATACCAGGATTACAAAGTAAATAAAATGTAACACTTGGTTTCTGGTCTTCAACCCTCAGCCTCTCTTCTTTAGCTTGTTCTAATAGTAGGGCTTGCACTTGCTTTCTGCCAACACCCTCCACCGGCAATCTCCTCAAAAAGATGTCCGCTAGGCCAATTGATTATAGGACTTTTTTAACGTTCGCTATCCAGGGAATACTAAGTCCCCTTTCGCAAGCCAAACAATCTAAAATTATATCTCTTGTTAGTTCTGCTTTATCAGAGCTCCAAATAGACAGCCACAACAGAGCCAGCTAAATGTGGATTAAATCACTCACAAATTCTAGGCCTAATTCATTGTGGCAGATAAAGCTAGATGTTGAGACAGGGGCCAACAGAATTTTACAACAAAAACTATTCTCTGCTCTTTGAAGAGCAATCGGGTCACCCACACCCCATATTCTTGCCCCATAAGTAGCTATTGGGATACACTGAGCAGAATAGATTTGTAAAAGGGGTGTGAGGACCCTCTCACCCTCAGATGATGGGAGGCTAAGCAAAGAGTCAACTGCCCTTGAAAATGTAATAATGTTTTGAGCGCAATGCGCTGACCATGACCCAGATGAACTGAAGGTGAGCCCCAAATAGGAAAAAGTGCTTGTGGTTGATAGAACGTTGCCCACAGCAATGGAAAAAGGACGCATATGCATTGACCCACAAGACACTATGAAAGACTTATTAAAATTAGCTAATGGATCAAGGTTAGCCATAAAATTGGCAAAAGAGCCCACTAAAGAACGTAAGGCTTTGGGGGTTCGGGCAATCAACACAGCATCATCTGCATATAATAGGGCTGGGAGGGGGGTGCCTTTCACCAGTCGCGGCTCCTGGAGGGAGTGCTGCTGGGCGGTGGGGCGGGGGAGGGGCAGGGTGGGGGTTAGTAAACTCCGGCATACGGCCGAACAGAGTTAGGTACATAAATAAATAAAAAGAATTACATTGCGCGCGCTGCAACGCAAATGGCGTTGCAGCGCGCGCAATGTAATTCGTTTTATTTATTTATTTATGTACTTAACTCTGTTCGGCCGTTTGCCGGAGTTTACTAACCCCCACCCTGCCCCTCCCCCGCCCCGCAGCACTCCCTCCAGGAGCCGCGACTGCCTTTCACCCTTGGCACATCTGGTGTGCATTTGCTGAGCTCTGTGCTAAGATCAGTAATATATACAATAAAAAGGAGCGGAGTTAAGATCCACCCCTGGCGCACCCTTCGCCCAATGCAGAATTTGCTGGTGATTTCTTTAGTCCCAAACCTCACACGGGCCTTAGTTCCCATGTGCAAGGAGACCAACAAGTATACTAAGGAGGGGTTAATTTGCAAGTTGATGAGTAAATGCCACAGCTTTGTCCGATTAACACAGTCAAAGGCCATTGAGAGATCCATGAAGGCTAAATATAATGTGGACTGTTTGGGCACTGTGTATTTCCCTATAATCAGATTTAAATTGAGGCAGTGGTCAACTGTACCAATACTGCTTCGGAACTCATACTGACATTTATTAAGCACATTATTTTAATGTATTCATTCTAGTATTCTGTTATAACAGAGTCAATTGCACACAGAGTTACATACACATTTACAGACCCATAGAGTTACTAAGAGAGCCAGTCATATAGTGATACACTTACTTACTTCAGTGACACACCCATAGAAGATCTGATAGAGTCACTCAGACATGTACTCATTCATTAACACTTTATTCGTTTTTTGCAAGGAAAACTATAAAAGTCAACCAAACACAATAAAAAAAAAACCCTATCCGGTACGCAGAATAACAGTACAGTGTAACCTTAAGAGGGATCCACACCCAGATGAGTGCCCCCCAGAATAGATAGAAAAGATTGTTGTGTAAACCTGGCCCTGCCATCGGTTTAGGAGCCAAAGCCATTCTACCTCTCTGGTTTGCGCCTCCTGTAAGAGGTCTATCTGGACTTAGCTTCTCTGGAGGTGTGTGCAGATCTTATATTGCTTAGAAGGAGTATGCATACCCCTTATGTTCCAGGAGATGATTTGATAGGAGTGTCTGTTAGTCATGTCATATGGAGTGCTTCTCCCAGAAAAATCCAATAGGGAGGCAAAGGGTCCTGGTTGTGGCGATAGTTGCCCTGGGCTCAAGGGCGTACTAAGGGGGATAGAAGGGAAAGGGGTGAATAACAGAAGGGACAGTAACATTATAAACAGTGAACTAGAAAACTGAAGAAAAGAAAGAGAAATACCTCTTGCAGGGCGCACAAACCCTCTGCCCAAACCGTGAAACTAGGGTCTACTAATGGGGTAAAGACTTGTGAGGTGAATCGGAGAGTGTGAAGGCAGGCTGGGCTCCACAGTGATAGGGTTTCGTAGTGGGGGGACCCTGATCCAGCTGGCCCAGTATAGTGTCCCGTCGCTCCTCCCGGTATGATAGAAAAGCTTTCAGAGGTGAAGGTCTAGTCCTCCATAAACTTCATGTAAGTCTGGGCTGTAGAGGAAAGGGGGAGAGGCCCAGAGGCCATCATGCTCAGTCCAGTAGGCCAGCAGTGGGGGTCTGTCATATCTTGCAATGAGACCCATAGTAAATTGTCTGCCATTTGTGAGGTCACTGGAGTGGGGAAGCCAAGACTCCGTGAAGGCGATGAGGCCAAAGAACCAGCATTATAGTATGCCAATGAGGAAAAAGCAGAGATTACAGGGGGCTCCCAGAAGGCTGCCACCATATCCAGAGCCATCTAAAGTCCACTTGGTCTCTATACCACGTGTGAAGAGGGCTCGTGCTGGTGGTCGCTCGTTCCGCGTTCTAGCTGCCAAGCTCTGGGATGATCTTCCGCCTCACATCCGGAGCATGGACAACTACCTGACCTTTCGAAAAGCGTTAAAGACCCATCTGTTCCCTCATTAGGTCCCCCTTCCTCTGACCCTTATGTCTTCCCTGGTCCATCTTGTCTTCTCTTAGGAGGGATACTCGCTGCTTAGCCTCTATTTTGCTCAGCGCTGGGACGCCCCGTTGCTGGGGCAGCTGCGCGCTCTACAAGTTATTTTAACATAACAACATAACATAACATAACTCCAGAACTGATCCGATGAGGGGGCTTCCCCTTCTGGGGGGGTCTTTAACTCTTTTTCTCCGGTAATGCCGATGGAGGCCCCTTGATGACACTCCTCGACACCCCCAAACCACGGTAGCGCTCCACTTATGGAAGAGGTCTCAGTCTCTAACCAATTCCATGCATCAGAAGTGTCTGTGAAGATGTGGGTTTTGTCATCTGCCATAACCTTCAGTTTGGCCAGAAAGAGAAGAGCGTACATGAACTCCCGCAGTCGGCATTTAACTCCAAGAAAGGATGCTTGCTGCCTCTCAACTGCCAGGGTGCAATCTGGGAAGAAATACCTTTGTTTGTTGTCCCGCAGGAGGGGGTCAAACCATCTCGTCATTTTGAGGATTGCATCATGGTCTTTAAAGTGGAGGATCTTTGCCACTATCTGGGGAGGGGTTGTCCCCACCGGACCATGTTTCAATGGCGCTCTGTGGGCCCTTCCGATTAAAAAGAATATGGTGAGATCCAGAGGTGTCAGAAGGTTCTTGAACCAGGTCTCTAGGTAGTCAGCCAAGTCAGAGCCCTCACTGCCCTTCGGTGGTGCCATTATATGGATGTTGCTGTGGTGGGCATGTCCATCTGCATTCTCTGCTCCATCGTCAAGAAAAAGGACCTGCTTGGTGAGCTCAATGAGTTGCTTATGGAGGTCCAAAGGGTGAGATTGTAATTTGGCGATCAGTTTCTCAGACGTGTCACCCTCTCCGCAAGCTTTCCTGATTATCGCGCAGCAGGTTGATGTCCTCTGACACAACACCACTTTGGCCTCCAGGCGAGCCCTGTAAGCCTCAATCGCCTGCATGATGGTGTCGGGTTTGTCCGGGGCTGTTCCCAAGGAAGGAGGTTCAGCAGTGGTCGAGGAAGACTGTTGCATTCCTGATCTTAGTGTAATTTACAACCCATTTTGGGTTGGTGTCTGGCTCATAGCCCCAATGTGCTTCATGGCGGGTTTGGGCCTGCTGGCTCACCACCTCCCCACTGGTTCATGAGAGGTGGGCAGCACAACCAGTTCATGTACTGTCTGTTGTGGGGTAGATTCACGGATCCAGGGATAGGTGGATCGCTCCAGAATCGCTGGCAGTCTGTTTGTCTAGTGGCTGGGCTATGTGTAGGGGTTGTTGTCATGGAATGGGGCCTTTAGCCAACCAGCTGATCAAGCGCTGAGAGGGGGGCTTTTAGTCCATGTGCAGGAGGAGCGGTGGTCCAGAATCCAAGAAGGGGCTTCATATTGCAACAGGAAGGAGTCTGGTAAGGAGTGTACTTCTACCCACTTATAACGTTGTCACCAGCAGTTGAAGGTCTCAGTAGTTCATCGGGCCTTAGGATGATGGGACCAGGCCCACTTGCCCATTTCCCGGTCATTGAGCATAGGGCCTGAGCAGCACAATAGCCTGGGTGGCACCGCTCATGGACCGGCCTCCATGTCCAGGACCTGAGGAGGCTATACAGGGCGACCCCTGGGTTCTCTAGTGGCGAAGGGGCCTCTGTGATGGGATAGTACTTGCGAGGTGGTGCACTGTAGATCCTGGAAGCCCAGCAGTTGCGGCCCGCTCAATCGCCACTTCTTCTTGCCCTCTCGGCGGCTCACAGAGGGCAGGACAGTGCCGGTCCTCCTATTGGCACATCCGCCCAACAGGTCCTAGTCAATGCCTGAGGGAGGCCTGGTGGGCTATTTAGGATTGCTCCCAATGCTACATGTGAGAATCAGAGGGGGGACTTCTTCACGCCCATCTCAGTGCCATAGTTCGCAGCCCAGCCGCGGCGGTCCACCGTGTTCCAATGACCAGGCCGCAATTATCCCCGCTCCCTTCCCCAGGCTGCAAAGCAGGCCCTGCCAGGCCAGTTCTCCCGATGCCTCCCGTGGTGGCAAGTCCCACTAGAACCAGGAGTGGCCCCTCAGGCAGGTGAAGTGTGTTGCGGGAGTTGTCTCACAGCAGGGCCTCAATGGGTTAGGTTTTGGAGATCCGAAGAGTCCTGGACGACATCCCACGGCTCAGCGCTGCCTCCACCTAAAGGACCCATGAAGGTGTGGAAGGGACTCTGGACCTCTCCTCCGCTCACTCTGGCACTAAGATCACCCCAGAATGGTGGATGAGCATGGATTTATGAGCCCACTGCCAGGAGCACCGAATTCAGGCGGTTGCCATGTTGGCTCACCGGGACACTCCCACCCCACCCCACCCCACCCCAAATCTAGGACACTGTTCTATTTGTCTTTCCAAGTGTAGAAGAACGACTCTTATGATACTCTATGATGGTCCCAGATGGGAACCTCATTCAGGGGAGCAGCCCACCAAGGAAGTTCACTAGTCATGCTGGTCGGTCCCTTCTCCTGAACGGGTAACCAGAGCTCCACCTGAGCTATGGGAGTGACCATCATATGTGTGCAATGTTGAAGAGGTGCATAATATTGCATGAGCTTAACCCCTACGACATCTCTTGATGTACCTGTGGCAAAGTGATAACGGGTCTCTTGCCTCCCAGCCACCATAGTAGGTGGTGAGTCTCTGATCGTCACTAAGGTATAGACCTTTTGCCCAGTGGATGGCCTGGTGGATGGTGAAACAAGCATTCCCAAAATGCTAACCCCTTCTCTTCTCCTGTGTGGCACTGTCTTTGACCTACTAATGTAAAATGAGGTAGCATGGATCCGTACAGCCAGGACCACCAAAGCCAGTGGCATCACCCTCCTTCTTGCACTTACTGGATAGTTAAGCTAAACTTCCCTCTGTTTTCCAGCATGGCATGCAGGCCCAGGCACATTCCAAATGTGTCAGTCTTTTTGACCTACCTGTGGCCTTTACTGGACTGGGATAAGTGAGTAAGTATGTAATTTTTTATTTGTTTCAATAGTTAAAATTGCTATAACAAGTCGTGGCATGTAATATACTGACAAAACAACATTCATCGCCCATTAAAAACAGTAAGATAAAATCATTCAGAAGGCCAGCAAAGAGCACAGGATCACTAAACTGCAGAGTGCTAATGGTAAAACATAGTGTGTCCTTTTAAATTGACAGACGGCTGGTGGGGAGCACAGGGGTGCTCAAGTGCTTGTGTGTCAGGAGTGTCCAGTGAGGTCAGGAGTGGTGAAAGGAGCCTGTCGAGCAGGGCCCGTGTTTGTGAAAGTTTCGGACATCCGGAATGAGTGACAGAGTCAAAAGTGTAAAGTACCAATTGTAGGGGCATGGGCTGTGCTTTTAGGTCTTGTGGGCAGGCAACCTAGAGGCTGGGACACTACGGTGCGATGTGCTGATTGTAAACAGTAGCCCCTGGTTCACATCCAGTTGCATGGCCGGGACCTGGGTTGGTATAACAGAGTTCTGTGACCTTCGGGTTAGCAGCGTAGGTTAAAATGCTGAATGCTGTTTGTCCCTAAAAGTGTCAGTATTTCTTAATCCACCTGGGTTCAGATGTTCAGATATGTGTTAAAAGTGCCAATAAAGTTTATGAGTGACTGATTGGTTTTAACAGCTGTTGTACGCTCTCAATGAATTTAGCAAATCCTGCCAACTCTGGAAAGGGGGTGGAAGTTCCAGGTTGAAGAGGAGATCTTTTGCTGCCCTGCATGTACGTACACCGTATTTTAGAAAAAGAGGCTTTATTAAAGTGCGGCGCGCATTTAAGAGGAACCGGTCATATGATCAGATGGGCCAAAGATTCCTCTTGCGAGTGACATAATCTGCATGCCCGATATTTGCTAGTGATTTCTAGCTCATTTTTTCGTCCTTAGTTGGAAGAGCCATGAGTCTTGCTACTAGGATCTGGTTGAGGATTCGTTTTCTTAAGGCACAGTTTAAGTATGGCTGGCTGTACCTTTCTATGTATGAGGTCAGTATGACCTGGAAGTACACACTCCGATAGAACTGAGCTCTTCCTGCCTGGATACAAACCTAACTTGTTTTTCAGTGCAGTTTTTAAAGCCATAGGGTGGTTTACGAGGGTTTCCCAATTGTCCGTGACCAGATTTAGTTTGGAACTGGCTGCCGTCAGATATTCCTACCAGGGTTCTTTCCATTTATAAAGATGCCCTTCAAGATTTCTTTCACTGGGTTTGTAGACGATGCACAAACTCTAGAGTAGTATCGGAATATGGCCGCCTAGTTCTCAAAGGAGTGCTTGTTCAAGCTAAACTCAAGGCATACTAAAGAGTTTTGAACGTTGTAGGCGCGGCACTGTGCCCGCTCCATGATATCCACTAAGGCTCCCTGGAAGGCTATTTGTCCGTAACAAATGGAAGGTAGTAGTTTTGTTCTGATTACCTTCCGTATGGCCTCGGTGGTTGGGTTGTGTAGGGTAGAGTGAAGTTTGCACAAGGCATAGATCACTGTCTTGCCCTTTTCTTCTCTGCGGGGGATATGCACCTTGGGCTTCCCTTTGTTAGCAAACCACACCCCAAGTAGTTGTCATTGGGCACGGTTCTTATTTTCAAGTTTCCCAATCTCCACTGCAGCTTGTGCTTATTGGGGTAATGGGCAAATATGACGACCTTTGTTTTCTTGCAGTTTGCTACAAGTTTGTTGTTGATGTTGTAAGCATTTAATGCATCTAGGGCTCTCTGCATTCCTACTTTTGTGTGATTTATTAGGATCATGCAGCTAGCTTACTGCATCAGAAACAGTCGTTCCTGGCCAATTTTAGATACTAGCAGATTACATTTCCTATGTCAGCGTTGTACAAGTTAAAAAACGTGGGCTCAAGGATACATCCTTGTTTAAGGCCTTGGTCTGTGTATACTTTACCAGTCACTGTGTTTTGGGTGAGCTTGATTTTGACCCAGGCTGTGGAGTAAAGTGCTATTATAGCATCTAGAATCCTTTTCAGAGTTCCCCAGTTTTGTAATTTTTTCCAGAGGATGTTCCTGTCTACGCCATCGAGAGCTGCGGAGTAATCGACAAAGCATGCAAAGAGGGGGTGGTTATTTGGCTGGGTGGCCTGCTCAACCAGGTAAGCTAGGGCTATGGTGTTATCCGTAGTAGAAGCCCCTTCACTGAAGCCTCGTTGATAGATGGGCAAAATGACCTCGTCTCTAGCCCAGGTGTCTAGATCGTTTAATAGTAGGCTTGCAAATGCCTTGGCTTCAATGTCCAGCAGTCCGATCATTCTGTAGTTTGTCGGATCCATGTTATCTCCCTTTTTGTGTATGGGTTATAGAATTAAACCCTTTCAAGATTCAGTGATTGTGGCATTTATACTACAGTGCTGATAAAGAGGGGTTTAAATGGAGGCCCAAAATGCTTAATACAGTTCTTGAGGATTTTAGTCATGTGGCTACTGACCCCGTGGGTTGGAGTGAGTTGCAAGCAAATTGTGTGCTGTACCCTATTATTGCAATTCACTGTGCTGTCACGTGGACCTGGGGGGTTGGCTTCGCTCTGGTGAAGGGCATGCAGTAGAGTGTTTGGACATGCTTGATCCATATGTCAGCTAGGACTCCATTGCCTCCGCCATGGGGGTGCCATTGAGGTTGTTGACATACCTCCAGAATTCAGCCTGACTGTTTTGTTTCAAAAGATAGTGAACATGTAGCCATTGCCAGTCTCCGTGTTGTTTTTTATGCTGCCATGCACACCTGCTGTGCAATTATCTTGCTGTAGCTCATTTGTGGTGAAGCTCCTTGGACCCCATATGTTTATAGAGGCAGGTGGCCTGCCTCCGGTTCTAGTGCTCTCTTTCACCTTCACGCTGTAGCGTTGACGGAGCCAGCACTCCTTTTACTTGATCAATGGGTGTGTGCTGGTTGGTCTGCATTGAAACAACTGGTGCAAGGCTGCTGCTAATGGTGGCCATTGTGAGAATGTATCCGCACTGGAACAATTGGTGTTCTCCGACTGCCATTTGCTTTTCCAATTTGTTAGGCACAAGGTGTCAATTTTATTCCATTTCACTCTTCGTAGAAGTGTGTGATTTTCTTCCCCAGTGGTGGAGCCCAGAGTGTTTAGAATATGGGGGCTGAGTGGCTGCAAGGATATCACAGAGGTTAGTGGAAGATCATCCCTGTCTGCTGCTGTATTATTGAGAAGTCCAATCCGAAATGTGGTTCCTCATGAACACGCAGTCCAGTGTTGAGGTGTTTTTATATGACTTCGTCCTTATTGTGGGTGGGAGTCCGTCTTGTGCTGACTTCATTTGATGTGTTTGAAGAAATGTATGTAAGTTATTGCCTACGGGATCAGCCAGGAGTTTTTCCGCATGCCTGGCCCCTATGTTGTGGGTGTTAGTCGCCAGTTATTATTATCTCACTAGTGAGGTGGGCATGAATTAGCTCTTCCAGGGTCTCTACAAGTTCTCTCATCATGCCGAGCCTCGGGCTATCTTTACAGATGAAGTACACATTTATTAACAGAATAGGAGTTGTGTGCCCCTTCAGCTTCAGGCCCAGCAGTAATGTGGCTTGTGCCATATCCATGCTTAGGTTGATTTTTACTGCCAGTGCCAAATTAACGTAGATGGATAGACCTCCAAATGGTCTACCGAATAAGTTTGTCTTTTTGGCCGGATGCAGAAATTCTGCAAGGCCCAGGATTAGTAATGACGACAATGTCCAGGTTTCTTGTATGCATAGCAGATCACAGCTCTGCATAATGTTATGTGCATCAGTGTTGTTTATGGTAGACTTGAGCCCAAATACATTCCATGATATGATTAGTAGGGGCTTTGCCCCCACTTTATTGTGAGTTGTCGTCCGATTCGATCCCTGTGTACTAGGAATGGGTTGAGTATATCCCTGCCAGGTTGGCAGCTAGCCAGACCCAATCGCTGTGCGATGCGAAGCGTGCAAGTCAGCTATAATTCTATGTGCTGCTATAGGCCTCTTTGGGGAGAAAGCGCACTGTATTCTCAGGTTAGGAAAGGCGTTACTGTGAGGGTCTGAGGGGACACCTCTTAGTCTGCACCTTCCTTGCTGTTGCACTACCTTGGCACTGGAGCTTCCCATCAGCATGTGTGGGTACCTTTCTAGTTCTGGCACCTGTACCCGGATCCCCCAGTGAGCAAATTGAGCCATTTCTGCTAGTATCTTTTGGGAAAGAGCGCTATTTTTCCAGGTGGGTACTGTTGATTATTTTGAAGTGTTGCCACTCAAGGGTTTGAATTGGACCCGTGTCAGGTCGTCTGTTGTGTAATGTCCCAGCTCTGGGAGGTGTTGCAGAACTTGCAGCCTGTTTGCCATATTTATGGTGTCCATGCGCCCATGTGAAGTATACTCTGGTATGAATACTATGATGTTGTTGTTGGAGAGGCAGTTTGTATGTTTCCCGGACTGAGCTTAGGCTATGTTCGTGGTTGTGGGTGGTCTGATTAGACTGATGCACCCATTAGGAAGGATGTTCCCCCATGGAGATTTGTCCGTTATAGGTGGTGTCCTCCCCTCTGTGGCCTCCATGATGCTCAGTGCTGCTGATTGTCCAACCGAGTCGGAGGCAGGGCATTTGCGCTTGTCACCCAGTTTTCTGCGGAAGTTGGAACTGTGGGAAGCACATTGTCCTGGTGGACAATGTGCTGAGCCTGTAGCTGCCGTACTAGCTGGCATGCTTGGCCTTGCACTTTGCTTGGGCATAATTGAAGTTTGTGCTTCCTGAGTGGTGCATGGATTATTGATGGATAGTTTATTCTGAAAGATTGGAAAGGGCTTCTTCACTGTTTTTGTGGCCGAGTGAGACATGGGCTCTAGCTGGGTCAGTATAGTGTAAGCTGAGTCTCCTGCTGTCAGACACTCATTCACAGCGTGCAGTGCTGAAACTGGATAAGCCTGGAGATAAATGAAGCGATGAATAGTCTTGCTGTCTGGCAGAGCTGCACCTCAACAGGGGAAGTAGAAATGGGAGGAAGATGAAAGACATCAATGGAACTTGTAGGACATGAGGATAACCCTGCTTCAGGTACGATTCCCTCACCATGGACTAACCTGAGTGTAAGGGATGCCTCTTGTGATATGGGGCATCCCTTACACTTAACTTTACTGGGAGGTTGGAGCCGAGGAGATTAAATATTACAGCCTGTTATGGACACAGTTTAAGTCAAGTCAAATGTTTATGTCTCCGCTTGAATCCTATCTCAAAATTAGGAGTAGAGTTTATCTGAAGCTCAGTGAATGGGCTGCAGATCCAGAGATTGAAGAGAACGACCATCAAAGTGCCCTGGTTGCCTATTTTCCATAAAAGTAGTACTTTACTTTTAGTGCCAGTGTCCAGCACCAAAACGATTGAGAGAAATGGGCTTAATCAATGTTATTCCTCAAACAAACGATTTATTTTGTGAGTGTTATGCGTACAAGATGGCTACGTGGTGGCAGAGACATTATCACTTTTCGCCCACAGCATAGAGATGGAAACTACTCTCAGGCACCCCCCTGTGTCACACAATATCTGGTCCCTTAACACGATCAGCCGGTGTAGAGCCGATATCATAGGTAGAATTCAAGGTGAGCTGGAAAGCCCTAGAAAGAGCGGGTTTTCAGCTTATATTTGGAGGCTCTGCACAGCCCTTGCCCATTACTGGTCTTGAAACCTCCCCATGGCATCGGTGGCTGCCTCAGAAGCTTTTGTTTTATATTTAGTGGGAGGTATTGGTAGAAGTACCTCAGGCTTTGCTCTGTACAATGCTGCTCCCTTCATGACCCCACCCCTCCTTGCAAATGATTAGACGTTTTTAGAAGTTGGGAGGTCTGCACTTTGCAATATGAACTTCATTATTTCAAAAGCGGCCATGAGTCTTCATCACTGGCTCTAATTTACGACTCCAGAAAGGCCACTTGCCTTTCAAACCGAAGAAAGAAACGAGGAAGGCAAAAGCCTGGCGCCAGGTGCAGAAATAACCAAAGCTGGTTTGCCAGAAAGCGCTCACTCATTCATTGATGAACCAGTTTTGAAGCTCATTAGGGTCAGCTATGTCACATATTTCTGCAATACCCTTTCTGCGCGTCATATGGGTTGTCTATTTGCGGGAGGGGAGACCTTTGTGAAGAAAACGTAATTTTGAGCTTCAAAACAAGCTCCAACATGAAACCACTTGAAAGGATGCCATTTTTATTGTGGCACTGTCACTTAATAATCCCAGAGTAACCTGCTTCCTTCTGATCCATCTGCTCTGGAATCCTTGTGTGCAGTGAACAGAATTAGAACGACAACTTCCACTTCATCCTTCGTCATATATGATGGTTCCTAATTTTCTGGTTTATTAGGTACACAGGAAAATTCAATGTGCACCACACCAAGTGTCAATGCCACTCTTGCCACTCAGTGTGTTTGTCCCTTCCCTGAAACAGCCTCTTAACCATGTTTTTAACTGGCTAATCTGTATAATTTCACTTCCCACTTTTAGGGAACTACTTTTCTTTTCCATGAGAGTGCATGTGTTTTTTAGCTTTCTCTCTCGTGTGCTTCTCCTCCTCCCAAGTACCCGCGCCTGTGCTCCATGTTGCTCTTTCACCCATGTGCTGCTCGCTTGTGTCCCACTCCCCCACCAAATCCCTCTAAACTCCGTGCTGGTCTTCTCCAGTGCTGCTGTTCCCCGCCGTCTTAATCCATACTTCTCAACACCTTTATTTCTATTTTTTTTTATTTCATCTTCCCACCCACCCTCTATTGTTTCCTTGCACTTGCTCTTCCATTGCTCACCCTCCATACTTATTTTTTTTTAAACGTTTTTACCTTTTTTTGGATCGCCCCTCACCACCCATTTGCTGCTAGGCAACTCAAGTTGCTGGCAGAAATGTGCTCTAGCGCAATAGAAAATGTCTTTTTTTATTTACTGTGCCAAATGGCATCTGCCATCTTGGATCGGTCAATAACAAAATGTATAAAATGGCACCTGCGTCATTCAGTTGGCGCCCGCATGCCTGGTGTGATGGGTGCGTGTGCATATGTCATCACTTAGGTCCGTGTCTACTGAATGATACAGTCAACAGTATCATTATAATGTGTATATATATTCGCTTCTTAATATGACGCTTTTTTTGCGAGGCTCCACAGCATTAGCAAACTGCATTTTGCTTTTTACGTACGCTGTACAGCATCACTAAAAAACTAAAAAAGCATTGGCAAAGCCAATAGGTTCATAATGGCAATACCTTCACCCCCCTTCACACTGTACACTACTATTACTGCCTCGCAGTGACATCTCTGAAGTTGGGCCACTCTGAAATTGTTATTGCAGTGTATTAACGGAGACCTCTTACTAGTGTAAAGCAGCACACCAGCATTTTTAGATGGTGACTTAAAGCGTTAATAAGATATGCTAGGAGTTTCGATAAACTTCGTGAATTTGCCTCTAATAAGCAGGATAACTCTATTATGACACCTGAGAATGTTGCTACACAAGCAATGGATGGCTCCTATTGCGATATGAAGGATTTTCAAACTTTTTAGAGTGTCTCAGTTCCCTTGGTGTATCTGTGCAAACATTTCCTGAACCCAAAAGGGACCATTGAGAGATTCTTCCAGACCACTGTTTAACCCTCTGGAGAAATACTATTTGACCGAAAGGACCCTTTCCTAATCCTAGTTCTTTGACTATCTGTTGTTCTTTCAAGGTATATCTCTGGTAGGTCTCCAGCACGTTGGCTCTCTTTATGATCTCTCTCTCTTTCTGTCTCTCGCGGATATTGATTCAAACAGAGGACGTTCTCCAGCCGCTCTAAAACTGGTCTATTGCTTGGATGGGGATCGAACATAAGCATTGGATGTTATTGTGTCCTTATTGAAAACAGTGCGGAGCAGTCATTAAACAGCTGATATGCTTTGAGTTTTCCGCCTCATTCGGCTGGTCTGGCCCGACAGCTAGGGTTCTTAGCATCAATCTTGTTCATCATCCTGCTGCCTTCCGTCTGCTCCATGGACTCGTGTTCAGTTTTGAAGGACACTTTCAATCTAGCATCTCCAGATTTGCTTTGGTTCTCCAGTAATCAAGTGAAGCAGCTTGAACTGAGTATTCAGAGTTTCATTTCTCTTCCTCTCCCTTCATGCTTGTCACTTCTGGGCAGGGTCACCCACATGAACATTTGGTGTCTGATTCACAAAGATTTGCTCTGAAGAAAATTAGTAGATGCCTGAAGCTTCTTACACTTATACAAGAAGTCAAAACGAGGTGGCATCAAGCAATTTTTATTGAGTTATGCTTGAAAGTGTAAATTGACAACGTTGCAGTGGTAATGTACGAAATTAAAAAAAATACATTTTAACAATTTATTTCCCCATTCTAGAGTGCTCTTTTATAAACATATAATACTTCACACCAGTCTCTTTTACTCACATAACTCTTTGGTGACTTACAAAGAATATTACATTTTCTACTAGAGAACGGGAAGTTGTCTGTGTATAATGTCTATGGAAGCATTCAGGACTGAAGGGATCAGTTCATGGTGATAAAAGCAGATAACACTTCTTCAGAGTACTTCAGGCGAGTTGCACCGATGTCAGTAGCAGACAGCCAAGAAGTGTTTCACGAGTGTTGGTTGTATGCCTATAGATTTTCAAGGCATAGGACCTGAGTTAGAGTTTGGTGGATAGTTTTCTTTGTCACAATATGACTGATATCCCACCTTATTACAAGTCCATTATATCCTTATAGCACCTGTAATAAGGCGGACAGGATATCCGCCAGGCCCTTATTGTCTTCATAAAGGGTGCTTCAGTTGACCCGCTTGACCTGCTTAGTGTGATCTGGATTCCGTCGGGAAGCGATGTCTGGTTGCGGTCCCTACAGATGTCCTCAAACTATATTCTGTGACAGAATACATCTGGGCACCTGGCCAATGCTCATGTGTAGATAACTCAACTAAAACAAGGTCAAGTGCAGCTTGGAAATCAGGGAATTACCAATTGTGCAGTGCAAATATTTGTGGATTTGGTAAAAGCTTAGGATGTAACTATTACATGTGTGCACCATCACCTGAATTACTCCAAAGTAGACGTTAGTTCAATGGGCCCCAATAATATTCCCTCTCCTCACTGCCGTGTACCAGATGTGAACTTGGGTTCAATTAATGCCGTTTCAGGATCCTTTTACTTTTGGCAGTGTGGTGTCTATACCATTGCCTGGGGTGAGAAAAGGGCGTTTTACAACCCTACATCTCATTGGCTGAGTAGAATCAAAGGATAACCAATTAATTACTTTACATTACACGTGCAACGGTGACAGCTTTACATTATTTCACTCCCATTTGTCTCCTCTGTCACTTCGGAACCTTCTTTGAGGTCAATAGATCCTTAGCCTATCCTCTCTCCCTTGGGCCTTGTCCCTGACATTGTTTCGACTGCCGCGGTTCATTAAGAGACTTACCGCTCTCCCAGACACAGTGGTGGACAGCAGTCAGGGTTCAGTAGTTCATTATGCAATCTTTACCTCTCCTGGGTATTGTCAGAGGTACTGGACAATGCTCAGCAGTTGCACAGCGTCTCTGTTGCTCATGGTTACGACGTTGGAGGTTGAACAGGGCTTTGTAGCTCATTATCCAGCCACACGCTCTGGTGGGAGCTGTCAGCCATATTAGATTGGGTTCAGTAATTTCAATCCCGTTCCTTGTCTTGGCAGGTACATAGGAACAGAGAGAGTTCAATAGTTCATCATCCAATTTCTCCCTCTCACCCCCAGGGATGAGGTCAACAGTATTGGATTAGGTTCAGAAGGTATGCACGGAATCTCTATTGGCTTGCCTCAAGTCATCCATTTTTCATCACCTGTGTGGTCAACGACTTTCGTTTCGGGTTATATTACTTCATTGTCAATATCCTGGACCACGGATTGTTCCTTTTTTCATTGATCACAGGAGAACTAAGCCGAACCCAAAACTGCATATGACAGCTGTAACCCAGGCGGGGGGAAACAATACCTTCAAAGGAGGAAGCCACAGGGAAGGAGAGCAGACAATAGAGATGCCATGGCAACTGACACTGATCTCTGGGTGTCAATGACAAATCCCTACACACACAAAAAATTGGAAACAAGAGAGAACACACCGCTTGGGGCCGGCACAGCACGGTCAAGTATACTAGTGCCTATGAACAAATGTGCAGCCTGCTGACAAGCGGGAGGAAAGCAGTGTTTGAAGAGTATTTGCCTAAAACCTCAGGAGCTAGGCATTTTGTTTAAACAGAAACAGTAAATAGAGCTGAGATGTAGGTTCAGCAAATGTGATTCCTTCTTCCTGTTTGTCAGGTTCTTGCTGGGATCAGCTTATCATAGTGCTGTGAAGAGAATGGTGCTGCGATGTGAGGACAATGGTGCACAAGAGGTGCGAATATCTCATGAAGCTGAATAGTCCAATCAAAGTGAGCTTTTCTTTCTTGTAAAATTGCATCACAAATTGTAAGTTTCTAAAGATAGAGCACATCTAGCACAACTACAAATAGTTGAATCATACACAATGCTTTATTTGCGTGAATGGTAGCAATCTGGCAAGGACTGAGATGCTCAGCCTTAATAGTGCGAACAAAGCAAACGCAATAAGATGATGAAGGGAGCGCTGAAACTTTTCAGACACTCACCCCCAGTCACTATTAGATCTGGGTTGAATCCATCATCGTTTTTTTGCTCACTTCACCACCCCAGGGGTGAGTGTCTGAAAAGTTTCAGCGCCCCTTCCATCCTCTCCTGATGTTTCCTTTGTTTGCTCTAAGTTGGAAGGGTATGCCCAGACGTGGATCCCTTGCTCACTTTGCCACTGGATTCAAGCTAGCCTGGCTGATGAGGGCTGTTAGCCCGAAACCGGTCCCAGGATGCTTGTTTCCGGTCCAGGGAAGACCTGGCTTGGCAGTTCGGGCTGGACTGTTCCCATAAGGAACAGGGTCAAGATTAATTTGCATATACCTGGGTGGCGAAGTGAGCTAAAGAACGATGATGGATTCACCCAGATATGTGACTGGGGGTGAGTGTCTGAAAAGTTTCAACGCTCCGTCCATCATCTCCTTCAGCCTTAATAGTGGGCCGAAAGTACAGGTGCTAAATTTGTGAGGCAGCGGAAATTGATCTGTTGCCTGTTCTCCTTCTTCCACTCCAGATGGTACACCCTTCTCCTCTCGGGGCACTCCGTCCTCTATCCCGCAGGGCGCCTAAGCATTTGGGCTCTTTTTATTGGTCAACTAGCAACCAATCAAATTGACTGAATCGCACTAGAGTCAAAGAAAGTGGTCTCCGTGATTTCACGCTTAGTTAACGTAGCAGAGTCGTAAGTGATTTTGCCATTTCCACTTTCTGGCGCTTAGATCCCCTACCCTCTGAGATGCCCATGCACCTAACACACATCCGATATGTGTTATACTGTTGTGCAAACTCAGCAATTAATTAAATATGTGTGTTAAGGAATTTAACACACTCATTTTCATTACCTAAGCGAGACCTACGAACAAAACAAAACAAAAAAAAAGCATTCAAAGCCCAAGTTAATTTTGAGTTATTTTTATCAAAAGATTGCATTAATATTGCATTCCCACCATAAATAATTCATTCTCGTGAAACACCATGTTTTGCTAAGAACATATTCATCCCAAAGCCCAGACTGCGACAGCACAGCGATACGTGTACATATATTAGATACCTATATATTTGTAAATCAGGGCTGCACCACTGCAACAAGAGACAAATTATTACAAATAGTTATAATCGAATGAGCCTTGAGTTGAAAAAGTTTCTTCTTTATTATTTTGATTCTTTAAAAGCGGGAGCGGGCGGATTTACTTGATGCCGGGCTGAATATACGATACGAGGTATAATATGTGCCATCCTGAATGTACCAGCACTTGGTTCATATCTCCGTGACTATCATATCACGTTTCTTAACAGGTGTTATTTTCACCCTACTTTCAATTGAATTTTGATGAAATTACGACGTGACTGGAATTAAGGAGGAATATTTCTAAATACAGATGAGATTGTTGTCAATATTACGTGCAGAGAACTTCATAAGGTTATTACCAACCCACTCTCGCTAACTGCGACTCTTGAATGCCCTAAAGAAGTCCTGCGTGACAGGACGAAACGCGTTGGCTGTGGCTTTTAAAGAATCCAAATAATAAAGAAGAAACTTTTTCAACTCAAGGCTCATTCGATTATAACTATTTGTAATAATTTGTCTCTTGTTGCAGTGGTGCAGCCCTGATTTAGTTTATTGGTACGATTGCCCTAAGGTGGAAATAGGGGGGTGCTCCTGGACAGGGGGTACTTTCAGGAGCTTGCACACAGGTTAATCCACAATTCTTTGATTTCATGGGCATAATTGTTTTTGATTGGTGCCATAGTTTTTGTAGTAGGGTCCCCTGTCCAAGTTGTGTTTGTCACCTATATATTTGTGTTTGCGATTGTCTGGAACATCAGGAAACTACCCCTGCTGCATAAACTGTACTTAATATGGAGTAGTATTGATATTCAGCGAGTGCAGGGTCAGACAGGCCTTTTATTCCACCGGGTATTCCCCAGTGGACTAGAGCCCCTGTAGGGCGGTTTTTGGGGCAGGGGGTGTTCCTGGTGTCTCTGTCACTTTTACCAGTCCCAGAGGTTAATTGCAGCAGGCAGGGGAGGCTTCAGGAGAGGGGGGGGAGAGAGAGAATGTAGAGAGAAATGGCTCAGAGAGGGAGAAGAGAACGAGGAAAGAAGGAGAGAGAGAATGGATGGAAAAAGATATTGTGCAAGGAGATGATGGAAGCGGGCTTGTTTGAGCATTTTTTTCCAGGACTGATTTGGTTCCACAGTCAGGCCAGGATCAAGCGCCATCCAGTGACATCCTTAAGAGCGTTCCTCTGCACAACATACTACTCAAAGTTGGCAGAGGTAACGCTTCACAGGTGTCTTCAGAATGGCTGGATAGGGTTTGTGGGATCCTGCTCTGCAGAAAAGGGTTGACAAGAAACCACCTCCTCCACCTTAATATAACCATAAGGCTGCACATAGTCACTAGGGCCTTAGGGCATCTTTGGGTGGAGCTTCACAGCAGCTTTTCCAAGCATTGGTTGGTTACCGGTATTACTACTCTCAAGAGAACATCTGCAGCATGACCACTTCCACCTTGATTAGACCAAGCAGAGGGCTAGTAAAATGAGTTTGTCAAATCAAGAGTGATATCTGCTACAGTGCAATCAATCAAAAATGGGTCCCATAGGTGCTGGTTTGGTTATAAAACACTGCTACACCTTCAGACGTTTCCACCTTGATATCAGCTCCTGGATATCATGCTACCTGAGTATCGTGTCCTGAACATCGAGGGCCAAAATATCGTGAAGTTAAATGTAAATAGGTAAGTATAGGATTACTTTACTTATCACCACATATATGGACCTTTACAATATGCATCTTCAAGGTAGGTAGATGTGGAGTTAAGAATAGTAAATCTACACTTTCCTCTATACACTTACCTTCACAACATTTTGGTCTTCAATACTTTGGCCATGATATGTCTGTTGGTAGTACAATGTTTTTTTTGTCGATATTTCAACATACACCCTTCACACATCAATTCACACGATCCAAGTGTGTGTGGCGCGATCTCACCTCTCTACACATAGTCACTAGTTAAAGAGCCAGTATCACCCAGTGTGCACAAAGTGAGCTGGAGACAGCTGTAGAGAGCAGGTGTCCAGCTCGTGTTTGAACGCGCAAGGCAAGCTCACATCCATCAGAGGGTTGGCAACCTTCACAGGACGTTGGCAATAGCCTCAAAAACCTTTGTTATTTGTTTTTGGAGATACCGGTCTATAAGTTGTGCCCTGTTCATGGTTTGCCAGGCAGAAATGGGCTCAAAGCCACGTCTTTCCAAGAGTTACCCTTAACTGTTCCTCACTATACAAAGGGAATAACATTGTTTTTGGAATCAAATAGCATCTTTGGACCTGTGGCACAGACTGTTAATAACAGTATTAAGGCTGGACTGGCTGTACGGGGCACCGGGTAATTCTCCAGGTGTCTGGAAGGATGAGAGGCTGGAATTGTTACTGGGGGCCAGTTTTGCAGCAGTGCAGCAGTTTTATAAGCACTCCAAGTTCCTTGTACATACCACAGTTTTCAGGCAACAATAAAAGTGTCAAGTTAACTCTGGTGATTAATGTACCTGCTGGAGAGAGATGGAAGTTTTGTTTAGTGGCAGTTTTGACTCATCTAAGGTAGCACAGAGTGCTAATATGCCTGCAGCAAAGAATGTGTACCATGCAGATCACATAACAGTATTTTATGTGCATATGGGTTACTGCTTTTGTCACAGAGATTCTTTTGATACTGTGCAGTTCATAAGTTACAATCATAATCCAGCACAGTGAGCTATAAACTGCCTTCAAAGTGCTGCCTGCAAACTGCATGGTACAGGTTAGAAAGTTATGTTTTATTTCCAGTTTTTTATTATCCGGCTGTTGCTAAAAATATGTTTGTTTGGGTAGACATAAATTCTTATTATTAAAGTAAATTGTAGGAAATTGCCCTTTTTTGGCATGGTCACCCCCAATGTTCCTGGTATTTGATGCAACTTTGACTGAAGTGCACTGGGTTCCGGCTAACCAGGTCCACAGTGCCAGTGTTCTTTCCATAAAATAAGATAACTGTGCAATTGTTCCCCAACTGGCAAGACTTTTAGCACCCCTGTAAGTCCCTAGTAAATGCCCCCCCTGGTATCTAGGGCAATGGTACTAAAGAGGGTCCCTAAAGGCCGCAGCATGTATTGTGTCACCTTAAGGGACCCACCACCAAACTCATGCAGACTGCCATTGCAGGATCCGGGAAATGGTGCAGACAAAAGTGAAAACACGACATTGCACACGCCCTATTTGCAATGCCCAAACACACTTCATATACTATATGTAGGCTTTCCTGTTTTCAGTTTCTATTTTTAGTAAATTCTGGTGGGGTTTTTTCAGTGTTTTCAAGTGATTTCAATACCTTAAAAAAACAGTGGTTATCAGTGGTTACACGTTTTCGCGCCATTAAAAACAACAGAAACAATGTTTTTCCGGTGTTTATGGAACTTTTTGCTTTTATAATTGCTTGCTTTCTGCACTGATAGTGCACGGTATATAAACAGTGTACGTACAGTGTAAATAAGGTGCAAATACATTTTTACAAATTAAACCTATTGTAGTACACCATACAATACTTCTTCAGTGAGTGTTTGGTCATGCACGCTCGCTCTTTCCTTCCCATGTAAACTTTTATCTGTGAAAAGGCCCTCTCAACATTGGCACCTGAGACAGGCAACGCCAAAATAGCCAGTATAGAATTTGCTAACTCTGGCCACTGACATAGCTTTCCATGTCAATACTGGTGCACCTGAAGATTGTGATTCCCTGCGACAGGTTCTGCAACATATGCGTTGAACTGGGCGCATATGCCCTCATAGTTATTGAAGCGGTAAAAAATGAGGCAGCACTTTTGAAACTCCGGAGAAAATGTCCCTTTACGGAAGGGATCTATAACTTGTGCAGAGTACCACAGTGAGGCTTCAATGACTTCCAATGCCATGGTTGGTGAAGGGCTATTTCTCATACATTGTAAAATAAAAGTTCCTGAATTGCTCCTCAATATTTCTTTGCTTACCAAGTGGCAAGCACTCTAACATGGAATATGTTGCAGTGCCAAAGTCACTAAAAGTGTCGCCCTGCCTACTCTCAAGGAGATGTTTCACATCTACACCAATTATGCTGAACACTTGATAGACAAGGGTGTTTTCAAACTCTACTTTTTTTATTATGTCCACTACACCAGTCATGCTTTCCTGTAAAAATCTAAGAAGCAGTAGAGTGTACTTCTTTCAAATCACTATCAATATGTAACCAAAGATCTTCACATTTCTTGCCTTTGGCATCATCACTCAGCAAAAGTTCTGTAAACAGTTGCCACATGGATAATATAGCATTCATGGCCTCTAGGACTGAGAACCACCAGCTAAGTGACACAGTTGGGATGACTCTTTCATTGATGCCACACAAAGCACAAAATGAGAAATATTTGCGTTTTAGTTTCTGTGCATAACAAAACAGTGCACCAGAATGGACTAAAAAGTCAATAGCATTCTTCATTAACTCTGAAGATTGTAAAGATGCTTTCAGCATACCATCTAACAAGTGGCAAGGATCTCTTACAGGGAAGCACGTCAGCTCAGGTATTGATTTTGACAGGTCATCACGCAACCTTTTCATATACGTAGCTGAATCACTGCAAATACAAACAAAATCACTCCAATCTTTGTTGAACTTGGTAAGAACTTTTTGCAGCCGCATTCCAAGTGATACTGAGTTCCATGTTTTCCAAAGGTCTGGTGTCATGTTTTCACCAGTATCCCAGATGTTTTGTGACTGCACTCTTTTCACATATACCTGTCACTATACCTTGCATTGAATGTTTAAAACCTGGGGTGTTTGGCAATTCACCTACTATCAATACTGACTCACTAGAAAAGGGGGCTGATGTATCAAGGGTTTTTACCCATTCTCTGTGGGCAAATGTGATGGCACATATTGGGAAAGATTCTTATGAAACCTATATTTTTCCTATCAGTGAAAGACTCAAATGTAGCCAAAAAATCAAATATGATTTTGATATTTCCTGATTTTCTACAGTTTATAAAATAAATAAACACCTAAAACATGCTTCTAACCCCTGTATCTTTAGACCAAAGACCACAAAACTGAAAAAGGAAGAAGAAACAATATTTTAGTGACATCCCTAAACAACAAAACTCAAGCAGAATAATGTTAGCCCAGTCTTTCTTACTGCTACCTTATATAACAAAGTTACATTGTATTGGCTCATTCAGGAAGAAATAAAAATGACTCTTTCACTGTCCTTTTCTTTTCTTTGAATGGCATTTAGTTTGTGGTTGTGCAGGTTTTTTTCCAGTGTTTATATGTTTACACTGGTGAGGGCTATTTCCCTTCCGGTGGGGTTTTATCACTTATTATAGGTTTAAACCTAAAACCGGACAGCCTAACTATATGTAAGTCACCCCTACAGCAGGCCTTTAGAGCCCTAAGGAAGGGTGCATTATTTTACATGTAAGGGCACATCTGCATGAGCAGATGTGCCCTTGTGATTCCTAGTTCCATTGCTGGTCATTGCAAGTGATAAGGCAGCCATTTTAAAGACATGTGGGCACTGGTCATTATGAGTTACCCAGCTACATGATGGCCTCACTGAAGCCTATGGTTTTTGGAATCAAACACCTTTTCTTAATAAATCCATACTGATGCCAGTAGTGGATTCATTAAAACATGCACCCAGAGTGCACCTTATAGGTGCCCCTGAAAACCTACCAACCTCTTAGTGTGTTGGCTGACTGATATCGTCCAGCCTACCGCCACAGACATGTTTCTGACCTCGCCCGCAGGTGAGAGCCTGTGCTCTTTAAGGCCTGAAATAATGCCTGCTCCGGAGGAAGATGTTCACGCCTTCTCCAGCAGGATGGCTAGTAAATCTACATACCAAGGCCAGGGACTTCAAAACCCCTGCCACCTTTGATATGCAACCCCTGCTTCCCCCAGACCTGGGAGATGCCACCCCCTGCCCTGAGGCCCATTTGGCACCAGGACAGTGGGAAACTAGCTATGCAGGGAGACACGGTACACTACCAGGCCAGTCACCCCCCCCTAAGGTGGGCTGCCTGATGAGCCCCACAAAAGAAGAATTCCACCATTTTGATTTTGGTGAAATTAGGCATTCTGGCGGCCAGCAGCTGCACCAATTACACCGGCTGGCATGCGTCCAGGAGCTGGCCCCTCCTCATCCGATGATTCCGATTCGGTGAGCTCCACTGGTGTGCCCTTCCTGGTGGCGATGTTGTGCAGCATGGCACACACTACCACTATCTTGCAACAGGTCTGGGGGCTGTATTGAAGTGCCCCTCCACTCTTGTGTAAGCATCGGAACCGGCTCTTGAGTATCCCGAAGGTCCTCTCGATGGTACAGCTGGTCGCTATGTGGGCACTGTTGTACCTCCGCTCTCCAGCGTTGGCAGGATTAAGGTGAGGAGTGAGTAGGTAGTCCCGGACCGCATACGCACTGTCACCTGTGGTGCGAGAAAAATATGGTTGAACAATGTCATGCCACTGCTGTGCATTACTAGTGTGTCCTTCTTTCACATGCAATTACCTAGTAGGTATCCCTCACCAAACTCCCCACTTGTGAGTCGACGGTGTATCCCACTGTGGCGGAAGATGAATGAGTCATGGGTGCTGCCTGGGTATTTGGCGACGATGTCGGTGATGATGTGCCTGGCATCACACACCACCTGTATGTTCAGGGAATGGTAGGACTTGCGATTCCTGTACACATACTCGTTCTGGGAGGGGGGGGATATGGCGACATGGGTCCCATCTATGCATCCAATGACGTGGGGGAATTGTGCAATTTGGTAGAACTCCTGCTTGGTCTGGGCTAGTGCCTGTGGTGTGCTGGGGAAGTATATGTGGTTATGCAGCCTCTGTACCATGGCATCAAGGAACGCGTGGAAGAAGCGCGACAATGCACTCTGTGAGACCCCTCCTGCTGTGGCTATCACCCCTGAAAGCTCCCTGACGCCAAGAGGTGAAGTGAGCACAGGACCTGTATGTGGGTGGGGATTGTGTGTGTCCTGCGTGTGGGGTGTTCAAGTATGGGTTGGAGCTCTGCTATTAATTCCAGGATGCTCTCTTCATCCAGCCTGTAGTTGGTATGGATCTCCTCCTCAGTCCGCTGGAACAGGGTTATGCGCGCTCTGAAGATTCTTTCCTGGCGTCTCCTCCTCTGTGCAGCAGCTCTGAGTCGCAGCCTCCTGGCTATCACGTACAGCCCAGACATTGTGGCAAACGTCAGTTGCATTGTGGGTCTCTTTAAATAGGTTGCACCTGGTTACCACCTGCTCAGACTTGGTGCTAATTGCGATTCTCTAATTTGCGAAATTCGTGTATTCGCAATTAGCGAATTGTACATGCATCCCGTTTAGCGAATTCGCAAATTGCGAGTACGCCAATTGCGATTGTCGCTGAATTTCTGTCTCTATTTGCGAATTCGCAAATAATTCGCTATTTGGGGATATTCGCTAATTTGCTACTCGCTAATTTAGCGATTCGCAATTTTGCGATGGGTGTGTGGCTCATACATAGCGGGGCTCTGTTTTGCGATCGCAAACACCGTTTTTTTGCGATTCGCAGTGTTTGCGATCGCAAAACGGCTTCATACATATGGCCCGTAGTTCCTTATCGATAGTGCTCGAAATAGAGTTTATACAAAAAAAAAAAAAGATTCCGTACACCAGATTCTAAGGAATCAATTTTCTTAAAATACAGTCTTATAAACACGATAAAGATCAACCGGAAACATAACTCGCTATTTAAAATCACTATTAAAAATGGCTAAGATAAAGACTAAAGTGCAAGTGCAATTGTTAAAATAGCTAGTGTCACAGTTGTTAATCTGTAAGGCCCAACAACTCTATATAGTTCATTGGGGTCCCTTTACACCTTGTACATTAAAAATAAAAATAATAGAACACATTAAAAGTGCTTAAAGACGTTATCTTGGATGCTGCCAGGCTGATGGCGGTGTAAATTGCGCTGCATCGGTGACTAACCCCCCTGCTCCCGCGATATGCATTTCAGACAATGGCACAACCGTATGTCCCCTCCCCCTGTCAGTACTATTGAATGTTTGAGGTGGCTTAAATAGAAAATTCCTTTGGTCTGTACAGCTTATTCTGCCAAAAGCGCATCCGTTAGTTTGGTACAGATGGGGGGATGTTTACCGATTTGCCCAAGATCAGACTTTGGTCGGGTAGGAGTAGCTGGGATTCGAACTCAAACTCCAGACATTTAACGTTAGACCACCTCTCGTGATTATCACATCCAGTTCCTTTCTGTCTCCTAAGGGGACAATTTTTCCATGAGGAAGCAGGAACTCCCCCTTTGTGTAGAATAAGGGGAGGGTGGCTCCCGCCACACTAAGTAGCATTTTTGATTTCTGGCGGTTGATGTAACCTCTATGAAGTGTTTCTTCTCTGTTTAAAAAATAGCCGATAAACTCCTTACAGTGGCTACTGCGGACTCTCTGGCTGGAGAGCTCCTGATTAAGTTCGGAGGGGGCCCTCCACGTACATTGCAGGGGGGCCCCTCAAGTTTCGTTATGCCAGTGCCCACAGCTGGTTGGAAATTAAGAACTCATATGTTCCGAGTTTAACATAATTTTGCCTCTGGAGCGCTCCACATTTACATCCACTAATAATAAGGTTCTTCATTTTTCTTGTAATACCGTGCCACAGAGTGGTAGCACGCTAAGGCTGTGCCTCAACTCGCCCTAAAGTGGCACAAGTCCCAATCTCAACGTAGAAAACACATGCTGCACAGTGCAGCAACAATTTAAACAGGTGAAGTACCAATGCTGAGTTTGTACCCCAAACACAAGCTTTTAGTTGTTGGTGGTGTGCATGTGTCATATGCTGAGCCTGCGCACTGGAGGGGACTGCGCACAGAGCACTGGAACCCGTTCCAGTACTGGGGCCCAGCGCCATTTCAACTTTCTTTTGACTCCTCACATCTCCTCCTGCTCGGCTCCCTAACGATCCAAGTGGTGAATTTGCCTGTGACCAATCAGCGGCCCCATTACAAAAGTCAGGCATATGTGGTGTCACCTAATTTATGGACGACCCATCTGTGAATGTTGTGCAGTCTTGTTTTACAAAGTAAACATTATAACCCCCTAACCAGGAACCAACCTTTTAATTGCATATTCAAAAATATTTTCAATTTCAAAGAAAAACAAGCATCTGCAATGCAATAGGTCTCGCATTTATGCGAGTTTGAGCTATTGTTATTGTAAATGACAAAGCCTTTTATTTATGTTTTAAAAACCAAAACATAAAGAAAAGGCATTGTTATTTACAATAACAATAGCTGAAACTCGCCTAAATGCGAGACCTATTGCATTGCAAATGCTTGTTTTCTATAGGATGGTGTTGCAATACAAGCGTTTGGCCATATGTAGTGCTGGACTTACTACAAATGTGTAAGGTACTAAAAAGTGTAAGTTTCTACAAAAGTGCAGTTTGTAAAAGCACTTTGTAGTGTGTTTTATAGAACTACTGTAGTACTACAAAACCTACTACAAAGTGCAGTTTGTGAACCAAGCCCTTTTTCTTTTTCCATTTCTAAGCGACTGCATATGCCTTAGGCTTGTGCCTATTTTTGCTGCCATCATCGCCTTGCCCATTCCGCCCTCTGTTATAAAGCTGGGTCTTGTATTCTATGTGTGTGATCTGTGCTTCAGAACCTCCTAGACTGAAAAGCCCCCAAGCATCTTCAACCTCCCACCAGCACCTCCTTCCAGGAAGAGCACGGTTCGGCACAGGGCCACCATTCCTGTGATGTGCCTACACTCCACCCAGTTCCTCGCATTTATCGCTAGCGGTAGGAACAATGGGCCGATGGTTTGTTTGGCTAAGGTAGCAGTCAGCAAGAGTTTTATTATACGTTTCTCTAGCCTGAATGTGTGTAATTATTTTAATATCAGTCCCTAAGGCGTACCATTGTCTTTTGAAACACCATGCTTCTCATGACTGACTTCCATCTTTCTATGCGTTGCATACATGCTACTCGTGCTATGTGTTGAGGGACATTCTGTAGGCAGAAGAGAAACCCATTCAATCCCACAAATGCACTAGTCTTGCAGGTTATCATTTTCTCCTCCCTCAAACTCTCCCATATTGGTGCCAAACGGTTCGATGTATCCATTATTAAGCATTTTGCATAGGATATCTTGACTAAAATGGAAATGAGAGCAATACTTTCCCCCTGCCCCTAACCTTACATGTGTCCCTGAAGAGACTGTACCCAAACTACCCTGTGTTATTCTGGGAAAACTCTGGCTGCTCTACTTTGTTCTCTAAAAGAATATTTGAGAATTTCAAGTCCGATTAAAGTCGCAATCTCTGTGTCGGGTCCAGGTAAACGGAGGTCCGGGTGTGGTGTGAGAAGATCATGCCAAGGTCTGCGTTTGATATTATGGATGATAGTGAGCTACCTATCCATGTGCAATCTATTCTCATGTGGGTCAAGTGTATGAGAGCAGTTTTTGTTACCAGGATGAGTAGTCAAGTCAAGTCAAGAATAACTTTATTCGGTTTAGGTAAACCATAAAAGTTTAACATATATACAAAATGCATAAAATTTACATTGTCGAATTAATACAATAAGATGTCACTTAACTCAAATACTCACAGTTTATGAAAGAATTTTTAAAAATTCAAATTTTTAAATGGGAGACGCAAATTTCATTTACATTTTGTACCATTTCCTTATTAAAAATGCGATCCTTGTAAAATGTAGTACTGCAGTGCAAATAGCTTCAGTAGACAAGGAGCATAGGAGATTAAAACCTTCCTGGTGATTGCGTGGGCGAGTTTCTCTTAAGAGTGGGATAAGGAACCGGGCCCTTGGTTCCTTATAAAGTGTACAGAATAGGGTAAAGTGCAAGGTGCTTTGTTGTGATAAGTTGTTACAAGGGCAAGGAGCAAGGTTATTGCACCATCCAGCCTGTTTGGGAAAGGCCACTAAAAAGTGCAATGTGCGAAGCCTAAGTCTAGTTAAAAGAAATCTAAACTGCGCGTTTGTAGTAAAAGACAAGTAAAATTGTTGATGTGAAAGGGGCTAGTCGATATGAGGTTGCTGCCCTGCTAGCCACCGGCGATTATCAAGCTCACCACGATATGCATTTTTTATGATCAATTTCATATTTGTATCTATGCTGTCAGGATTATCGTAATAGTGCCCTAGGCCTATTTCATTAAATTTTCCTTTCACATAGCGAAGCCATGGGATAGCCTCGGCATTATCCAGCATCATGCAATCCTTAATAATTTCCCTTGTAAGCTTTAGGTCTTCCGACAGCCAGACTTTGGCCCAGAGGATCAGTGGGGCAATATTAATCCGGTCAGCAATAAAATCCACCCCTACCTCAGAGTGACAGAATACTGTGGAGGTGCTTTTTGGGATCATCAACAATCTTTTTAAAAACTTGTTTTCAAGCGTTTGTAGTGGTGTGCTTTTATAGTGTCCCCATACTCCCGCCCCATATGTAGCAGTAGACAAACATTTTGATTTATATGGTTATCAATTCCGCTACTGGCTTGTGGCCCAACTTACATGCAAAGCGGAAAAGACCTTCCACAACACGGCTAGTGTTCAGCACCCTAGATATAATGAGATGTTCCCAATTCAATTTATTATTAAAAACATTCCCCAGGTAGTTAAAATTTGAGACCTTGTCAATTGTCTTGCCCTTTACCGTAAATTTTCTAGATTTAGTGTGGCTAGGACCGCAGACCATGATGTAAGATTTGGTAAAATTAACCTTTAGGTCCAGGGCTAGCATAAAATCAGAAAAAGCATTCAGGGACTTCTGTAAACTATTAGCAGTTAAAGCCATTAAAACCGTGTCGTCCGCATATGACAACAGCGGAATCGGCTTGCCCCCAATTCTGGGGAAGTCTAACTCCTGATCTATTAAGGCTGATTCTAATCCGTTTGTGTACAAGAGGAAGAGAAAGGGGGCCAATATGCACCCTTGACAGACTCCCTCCGTAGAAACAATGGGCCCTGTCCTCTCTCCCCCATGGCCGAATCGTACGGCTACCGTGGTGGATGCATGTAGCCTACGCAAAAGGGTGATGAGAGGCTCCTCAAAACCCCTTTCCCCCATCATGGACCACAATTTGCCCCTGTTGACCGTATCGAAAGCGCTGGACAAGTCCATGAAGGCAAGGTGTATTGACCCCTTCCTTGCCTTCATGTACTTGCCCATGATCAGAGCCAAGTTGAGGCACTGTTCATTTGTCCCCATACCTCTTCTAAAACCATATTTGGTTTGGGACATTATCCCTTTGGAGTCTGCCCAGGTCTCAAGGCAAGCTAAAATCACCCTCCCCAGCACCTTGACGGTAGCGTCAATTAAGGAAATGGGCCTATAACAGGCCGGGTCTTCCTTCTTTCCCTTTTTGTACACAGGGACCACTATAGCCTCTTTCCATAATGCTGGGATAGGGCCAATTATTACTGCTCTGAAGACGTTCGTCAGGAGGGGTGCCCAAAGTTGGAGATTGCTTTTAAATAAATCAAGGGGTACCCTGGGGCTTTTAGGTGTATCCCTTTCTTGAGGGCATCCTCGACCTCACTCACTGAAAGGGAGGCACTCAAATGGTGTGCAGTCGTTAGATTTAGTGAGACCTCCTGACTTATTTCCTGGCTAATGAAACCATTCGGATTAAATATCTTAGTATGGTGTGATTCCCACACATTCCCTGGTATTAATGAGTCCATTCCCCTTGAGTCCTTTGAGAATAATGGGCGGTTTATTACCTCCCAAAAGCTCCTAGAATCTTTGAGTGCACTTGCTCTCTCTAGGTCCTCCCAGGCCAACTTTCTCAGGTCTTGTTTCCTCTGTGCAACTATGGTCTTATAGGACTGCCTTGCGCTCTTAATTAGGGCTTTATCTCTAGGGCTTGTGTGTAATGCCTTCTTTAGGTCCTTTAGGGCCCTTGTACACTCAGCGTTGAACCATTTAGTCCCCTTAGTTTCCCTTAATACTAATGGGTTCGTCAGGTTTCTCGATACGTCCCTGCAGATTCCCTGAAATCCCTGTATAACCATTTCAGGGGGGGAATCATAATCAAGGCATTTCAGGATGGCGCTTAAGTTTGCTTTAACACTGCTCTCCTCAAATTGCGGGGGATTTATCTTGTTCCATTTAATTCTCACCCCTTGGTTTGAATTATACTGGAGGACGCGACCATCACCTTCCTTCTCCTGGGCAGTTACATATAGGGAGGCAGTAAGGGGGTTGTGATCGCTGGCATTGTTTAGCTCCACCTCAAAACTGTCCACCAAGAAGGCGGATTTTCTGGATATTAGCATAAAGTCAATAACACTTTCCCTACCTCTGCCCATATAGGTGGGATATTGGGTTTCTGTGTTACTGACCAGAGTGTCAACGAAAAGCAAATCATTCACAATAATAATGTCATTTAGGACATCTCCCTGTGGGGTGTGTATAAAGTGCGTCAGTGGTTGACCCTCAGTGTCCGTTAACCCACATACCTTGTCTGAGCTGTGTCGACATAAATTGCAATTAAAATCCCCGACCCAATAAATACACAGGGGCTGCCACTTCCCCGCAATCTTGTCAATTTCCTCCTTAAGGTTTACAATAGTATCACATCTATTTGGATCAAAAACGTTGTAATACCAGTTAATTAAAAGAGTCTTGACCTGAAACAAGTTAAAAATCAAAATCAATTGATACCATGGTGAGTTAGTAACAGACTTAACTTTAATGGACCCGTATTTAAGAGAGATCAAGGTCGCCAGTCCTCCTTTCGCTCTCCCTGCAGGTGAAGCGATTGCATGAACGTTGAGGGAACAGTAACCATCTAATTCAATGTTCTCCCTAGACCATGTTTCCTGGGTACAGATAATGTCGAAGGCATTTACATACTTTAACCACATTTCATCCTCAAGTTTCGAGCGGATGCCTGCGATGTTCCAGGAGACTATTCTAAAAGGTCGGGTTTTATACGGCCTTATAACAGGGTCCTCCCTGTCACTAACAATCGCGAGGTCCAAACCGGGACCCCCCCTGCCTGAGTTAAATAAAATAGAGGGGCTGGAAGGGTCATCCCCAGTCGCCAGCTCCTCATCGCTAATAAAAGAGTCGGGTGGTATATAACTGTTGTGATCCAAATAATTTAACCCCAGCATATTCCCTTCTGTTCTGTTCACTGAGTGATGGGCTTCCTGGTTAACTCTCCTGTCATCAGCAGCTTACTTGAACTATATGGGTCCAAAAGTAGTCAGTCAATTTCTGTTAAACCAGACAATGCTTCAAAGCGGTTAGGATGGTGCCATGTGGGGGGCTGAGGAGGGGGGATTCTACTCTGAAAACGCGGGCAAGGCATAATGCCCCTTTGGTGGGGAGGATAAAAGAAGCCCAATGGGCGGGCCTGTATGTGCTCCAGGGTGGAGTCTTTAAGATGACATTGGGCAAAGTCCGCCCATCTCCTATCATTAAAATTCAGGATCACCTTCTCTATCTTTTTGTGTTTTCCCCAGCCAGCTCACTCGTCTTGCCATTATGATGTGCTTGCGCCAGTTTACCTGGGGCTGTATTTTACTAGAGCACCAATAGGCAGATTTATTATTGAGGCTCTGACAGCTTTCATGGTGACCTGGTTGAGGGTGTGGAACCCCTGTCAGGATCAACGTGTAGGGGGTACACTCTGGCGGGAGGTTTAGTATGATATTATCATCCCGCCGAGTTTTCTCGATGCCCATATTGGGCCCTTTCTTGTTCCCTTGGCTCCCGCTACGATTCCTTACAGTACTCCGGGACCACTTTCCTGTGTTTGCGGCACTATTTGAGAATCTGTGCAGTTAACCCTATCCCGATGTGGAACTGATGTATTAGCCTCTACACTTATAGCTATTGGTCTGTCTATTGCTGACCGCTCACTCTCGGGAACGTTAAGGGTAGCGTTTTCTCCCCTCTCTACCGGGCCTTTACCCAGAGAACACCTTGCCTTAGGCCCACTTTGCTTCACCAAGCACCCTGGTAGTGACAGTAATTGGCCAAGCTGCTCCTCTATGCGGGCCAGTCGCGATAAGATAGGCTCCAGGGAATCTGTCACTATTTTCCCAAATCGAGCTGACACCATGTCCACATCAGTCAAAGTTTTTGTCTTTGCAGGCCCGCCTCCCCCTCGGGATTTTCCCACAGAGACAGGGGGGTTTTGCTTTGTCCTCTTAACCCTGGGCAGCTGGCCCAAAGTCCGCTGTTCAGTCCCAATTGGCTCAATGCGCTTCCTTTTCCCCCCGGCTGCATTTTGGTCCCCCGTGTTTGTTGATGTTATAGTGTCCATGCCTTTTGACTCTCCACCCGGGGGACCCTGGCTAAGGATAATGACAGTGGGTGAAAGTGCAATTGGGGGTTCCTTTTGCCGATTGGGGGAGGTTACAGATGTTATTCGCTTAGGGTCCTCAACAGTTATTAAGGGGACAGGCTGGGCAGAATGTGTGTTCATGTCCACAACTAGCGGTAATGGGGCCAATGATAGCCTGCGTTCCGCCAATTCAATTTCTTTGTTAAGAGCCCCCACGGCCTTTTGTAGAAAGCCGTCTAATGTGGTGTCTGTGCATTTTGGTGTAGGCGTTGGTTTCTTTCTCCCCATTTCAGTGAGGAATGTGGCTTCTCAATGTGCAAATATACAACGTTCAATGTTGAGGATAAGGCTTATTTACCTGACCTTCCAACCCCACTCCTTACTTTTGTAACTCCTTTGATGGATCCAAGAGATGTGGCCCAGCCCGGCCTCTTCCGGCCGCAGACGGGCCCGCCCTTGGCCCGGGCACGCCCGCACGCGTCCCGCGCTGCGGAGGCCCGCGCCTCAATTTAAAGCGCCTCCAGGCGCTCCAAACAGCCTGCGGCGATGGAGGTGGGTGGCTCCTGCCGCAAAGGAACTCGGGCCTTGTAGTGCCCCAACTGATCCTTCTCGCCGGGAACACGATCTGGAGGGAGCTGCTGCTTGCGGGACCCGCGCTGCGGGAGCCCGCGCCTCCATTTATAGCGCCTCTAGGCGCTCCAAACAGCCGGTGGTGATGGCGGTGGGCGGCTCCTGCCGCAAAGGAACTCGGGCCTTGTAGTGCCCCAACTGATCGGTCTCGCCGGGAACACGATCTGGAGGGAGCTGCTGCTTGCGGGACCCACACTGCGGGAGCCCGCGCCTCAATTTAAAGCGCCTCCAGGTGCTCCAAACAGCCGGCGGTGATGGCGGTGGGAGGCTCCTGCCGCAAAGGAACTCGGGCCTTGTAGTGCCCCAACTGATCCCTCTCGCCGAGAACACGATCTGGAGGGATCTGCTGCTTGCGAGACCTTGTTTTCTAAAAGAATATTTGAGAATTTCAAGTCCGATTAAAGTCGCAGTCTCTGTGGCGGGTCCAGGTAAACTGAGGTCCGGGTGTGGTGTGAGAAGATCATGCCAAGGTCTCCGTTTGGTATTATAGATGATAGTGAGCTACCTATCCATGGGCAATCTCTTCTCATGTGGGTCAAGTGTATGAGAGCAGTTTTTGTTACCAGGATGAGTAATTATCCGATCAATGCTTCTCAATAGGCCCTAGTCTTGTTGTGGACCTTCAGCGAGACAGATTTATTTCATAGTTGTCTCCATCTTTGATGTTCCGTCCATGTCAATGCCCAGTGTCATGTTCCTCTCTTCCATCAGAATAAGATCTTCCTCTGCAAAGTTCTCAATTTACGGGATGATACTCATTAGGAGCAGTTCCTGGCGTGAGTTGGGCTCAAAGGCATTAATTTCAGCAATGGCCTTCTCCACAAGCCTGCTCTTTCGCTTAAAAAATGTACCTTTTTGATTGCCCTTTAAGACTTTGGTCGCCAAAGAGCGAAGTGTCTTTTTCAAGTTTCCGCTCCGTGCCATCAGTTTTGCTCTTGGTCACATATATCAGTGTGTAGCCTTCGGGCCTTATTCAGAAATATGTTATTAAGCGTCGGTGTGGCGTACTCTTGTATTACTCCTGGCTTGCTACTGAACTTCAGCGAGTAAGCTAATACTAATCATGACTCAGTCCTGACTTAATACACAGGTAAGTTAAGAATATTTTAAGGGAAAATCACAGCAGAATCTTTGTGAATTAGGCCCACCTTGTCTGAATCTAAACTGGTCTTTTACCAGCAGATGAGTTTCATTTCCAGGATATCAGGCTTCAACATTCTAATCCAATGACGTAGTTTTTGCACTTTCAACTAGACCTTTCCTAATAATTGAAATTAACCCAAACATTATCTTTATTGTTGGGTGCCTTGCGATTATGTGGGTGTCTGCAGTTGTGCTGTTAAAAAGACGATATGCAAGGGTGTAGTTCCCATTGGTGCAGCAGGTGCAGTGGCCCAGAGTCTTAGGGGGGCCATTGAACCCTGTAATTGCTATATTACTACCCCAACAGCATCCAAATGGGGTATTTTCCTTGCTTGCACCAGGGTCCCCGACACTCTTACTATGCTACTGAAGATATGGTGATATGAGTTGTGGAGTTTCAGCTCTCCTCTTTGTACATATCCAGTCACACCCCATTACCTTCCCATAATGGTTCCCCATAACATTGAAATAATGCTGGGAGTAAAGTAATGTATTGGTCAGGTCATATCTCTTTGGCCCGAAACTAAGCACTCACCGGCTGCCTCTTAAACATTATTACGCGTGTTAGATTTTGTTCCAGGACTTCGAAGGTAGGGTTCTCAAATGTTTGCAGGTCCACTTCCATCCATCATTCCCAGGTTGTTCTTGCACATTCGCCATCCATGGCGTTCTTGCCTCCCATCTGGTCTCTCTGTTGCAGGTGTTTCTTTGCGTCTCCAGTTCCTCGAGGTTTCACTCTCAGCAACCTCCCAGTTCCACTTCCACCAGCTGGAGGACGCCCAGACCTTCCTGAATGGTCAGAACAGTAATCCATCTAACCTCAGAGTCGACCACTTGTTGAGGAGGTCTCAGTTTTGGATTTCTAGCATGAGCACTTTTGTGTCAAGTCTATTGCTCATAGGGGCATATGTATCAAAGGATACATTTGCGATTCTCAAATAGCGATTTTTAGAGAATCGCTATTTGAGAATCGCAAAATGCTATGTATGTAGGATTTGCAATAAATTTTGCGAATCCTACATATTCCTTAATGCTGAATCTCAAATTGCGATTCGCAATTAAGGAATACCTCCCCATTCATTCCTATGGGCCTAGAGGCCCATAGGAATGAATGGGAAGACATTCTCAATTTGCGATTCCCAATTAGGGAATCGCAAATTCTGAATGCAATTTCAAAGGTGCCAGGGTGTCAAAGGACACCCTGTTGCACCCTGAAATGAGCATGGGTGCAGATGTGGCGCACATACATGCCCTAAGGGCATGTATGTGAGTCACATGGCACTTTGAAAAATGCAAAAAAGTGCATTTTTCAAAGAAATCGCAAATTACCACCAACTTGAAGTTGGTGTTAATTTGCGATTCATTAAGTCCAAATTGCACTTTTTCTGTGCTTCTTACATTGCATTTAAGGAATCGCAATTTGCGATTCCTTAAATGCAATTGCAAAATAGGGAATCGCAAAATTTGCGATTCCTTATTTTGCGAGGGGTGTTTTGTGTCATACATTGGACACTGCAATTTTGCGATCGCAAACGCCGAAATTCTGTGAATTTTGGCGTTTGCGATCGCAAAATTGCCTTCATACATATGGCCCTTATTCTCTTATTGCTGTAAGCCTCATTCGCACTTGTACATCTGGTCATCCAGTCATGGCTTCCACTTGTATGGATTTCATGGGCTGAAATAGTACTGAAAGTGAGTCTATCAATTTGGTTTGGAAGTTCTGCAGGAGCAGAAGGAGGTGTTTTGCAGTCAGGCTTGGTTGCCACCTCTCAGAGGTGTCAGTCAGGCTAGCTGCAGCAGGGTGGCCTCTTGTGGTGCATTACGTAGAGTTAGTCCTCTGGAACCATGATAGGATTTTCTTCCTCATGAAGTGGGTACTTGATGATATTATTTGTATTTTGTTACATACTGAGTGGTTCACCTGGTCTTAAAGATGGACTGGCATTCGGTGGTGCAGCCACCTGGTGAAGTCAGGTAGCAGAAGATCATTCCTTGCTTTCAAAGGCCTCTCAATAAATGCTTATTATAGTCCGCAGTGATGTTTTCTGTGACCTCTGAGGAAATCAGCAGCTATGTAATGCTCTGTTTAAACCCAGAGAGCAGCAGCCTTTCACCTACTCACAGCTGGTTGATTTGGTGCACTTTGGTTCTTCGTGCTGCTCTGGGCCTCCTACGTACGGTGTTGTCCAGCGATTGAACTGCTCAATCTCTACCCTCTGGGTCTCCTTCAGCTGCACTGGGCCTGCACTAACGCCATCTTGGATTTTGCCCCTTTGTGAGCCACTGAGAAGTTGTTGGAAAAACTGACATTTTCCCTATAAAAAGCTTCAATTGAAGGGTCAGAAACATTTCTGGGCACTTTACCTTTTCTCAAAGCAATTTTGGGGATTCGCTGGGGGTGAGAGAGCCTGCGGGAGATATGGGTAGCTGCTGCTTATTGCTACAGCAGCAGGCCACAGGCCCCATATAAAATATTATATGAATTTTGAGAAAAGGGTAGAAGGGGGAACGGAAGAGCAAAGGGAAATACTATGGGGCATATTCTTAGGAACGTGTGATAACCACCTCAAATTTAGCTTAACGCAACTTTGCATATCGCAGTCTATCGCGGGAAAACAACGCCGTGTTAACGTAGTATTCTCAACCTGGCGGCACCATGCGATAGTCCCACGATAACGCGTCAAATGTCCGCGTTAAAATCAACGCGACGCCGCAAAAATGCGAAACACTAACGCAAATAAAGTCGCGATGAGGCCAACCGCAATACAAAAATCAGCGACAGGCCTGCAATTCCCACGCGTCATGAGGGGAAATTCACAATAAAAGCAGACCAAGAAAAAAAAAAAACATTTTAAAAAAAAACTGCGTAGCAACATGGATGCACCCGGAACCAGTGCCCAGGTCAACGCGAACCCCACAAGCCCCACAGACCACCAGCAAGGAACCTCGGGTCGGGGAAGGCCAAGGAGAAGAGGAAGAGGAAGACCGGGTACAGTCCGCATGACAACCGGATCGTCCTCACGGAGGAGACAGAGCACGAACAACAACTGTCCGTCACCTCCACCGTGTCATTGGCAACACAGACGGAAAAATGGCATTCCATCGTGAATGCAGTCGGAGTGTCGATGAGGCCAAGATGCACTGGCACGATGTGAAAAGCCAAACCAAGCAGAAACCCGCTGTCAACAGGAAGGCAGCAACGGCGAATGGAGGTGGGAGTCCAGCGCCTCAGGAGGAGCTGGAGCAAATGGCGGCCACAGTCATCAGTGCGGAGACGGTGCAAGGAGTCCGGAGTCCTGATACAGCTCGACATGACCTGACACAACATCAACAGGGTGAGTAACGAACAGGGACTGGGGGGACGGGCACAATGGCACACATGCACATGCGACGTGTAGCACACCGCACACCCACAACGACCCTGGGTCATGTCCCTGATCCCCGTGACACACTGCAGCACACATACAAACATCAAGTAGGCCCCCGTCCACCATGTGCCCAAAGGGGTCACACCCCACACATCACCAAGTCCACGACACACACATGCACCCGAACAAAGATGCGTATGTGAGAGCCACACTGACAATGCAAGTGACACCACATGACGAGCAGCATGACTGGAGTACAATCACCATGACATTGTGCACGCCATGAGACTGAGGTGGCTGAGTGTGGACCACATCCGGAAAGGAGCAGGTCACACTCTGACACATCCACGTGCACAAACAACCACTGACGTCAACAATACATCTGCAGACAAACAATGCACAAGAGTACAAAAACCGTCCAAGAGCACAAATGACCCAAGTCACCAACATCACAGCACCTTAAAAGCACAAAAGTCAAAGGCACACCGCCTCCAAGGGATAAGGGGCAGCAAAATCACAGCTGCAGGTGCGACCCTCCCACAATGCAGCACACACACATAGCAATGCCAGCACATCCACATGGACGACAATGTGGTACACAGTGTAACACTTACACTGCAGAACAGAGGACACAACTGGGTCCTCCTGTGCGTAGAAAATGGCCAATCACATCTGACATAGCAGGGAACTGTGAGATGAAAATGTACGTGTACAACCTCACCTACGTCATGTAGTCCAAATGTCCACTGTCCCGCATCAAATACTCCGCTCCTCCCAAACAGTCACAATGTACATTGTCATGCAGTCTGAATGTAAACCTGAATAATGCGTAAACATACATGCCAACACAATGTCAACAAGCATCTCCCCTTCACATTGCATAGGGACAAACAACACCTCCAGCAGAGCAGACCAGACAACTCCACAGTGATTCTGAAGAGGACCGCCACACTTCCGACACCGACGCCCTACAACAGTTCATGGACATCTTCGGGCAATCGACCCCCAGGAGCAGGGCAGCCCAGCTGCATCGAGGATACCCCACCCCCTGCACAGACAACACAGCTGGACGCACGCACCACCACGGCTGGCTCCCAGCAGCACACCGAAGCACACATCGCATTCCAAGGCCAGGTGTCAGACTGCCAGAAGGGAGTGTCCGAACAGGTGCGGGTGGGGTCCCACCTCATGGAAGCCGAACTAGATCACATACGTGGTTGTCTAAGTCCCATCAGGGACCACCTACACTCCCCAAAGGAGACCCACACTGCGACAGATACACCCGCATTTGCACATTTCCAGGACTGACCACACCCAGAGCCACGGGATAATCATCCACACCCCCACGCTGGACTGGTGCACGCCGGCCCAGTCCACTCCTCTTACGTATTGAGTGGGGGACGACAAAGCTACATGTGCAATGTCCCACACTCTGCCTGCGGTGACATGGCTGCGTCCTCCGCACACGGCACAATGTGATGTTGTGGGGCCGTGGCCCGAATGCATACATCATGAGCACACGGACACACTCATAGAGCTCTTGAACTGGCCACGGGCATGTGCGCCCGACACCTTTATTGGCATGGTCACATGTACAGTGATGCATGTGCTGGATGTGGGTGGGGTGAGTGTCAGCCAGACCTCAGGGAGTCGTTGGTGCTGGCAACAACTTGAACAGTGATCACAATTGAAGCAGAAACATAAAACACCAGCATAACAGAAACAACTGTGAAGCATCATGGTGGTAGCCTGAGAGAGTACAGTGTTCACCCCACATGCAAGCAGAATGCTCCTTGATTCGTTGTGCACTGAGTAAGTGGCACCTGAAGGGCTGAGTAGGGTATCAAGCTGATGATGGCACCCACGACAGGTGTGAGCAACTCTGACAGTTTGGCAGTAAGACACTTACGACTCTGGCACCTGTCGTTTGGAGTTGGTCCTGGCGGTGGTGGCGTGTGCATCCTGCGGTGATGCGACGTCCGGGCAGGACAGGACTTGATTTGATGTGTGAGCTCAGGTGGACCGCACCTGAGGCCAGAGGCAGCGGACAGCGCAGGGCCACAGACACATGGCGTTGATGCCCCTCAGGCCATCAGAACAGAGGCCATCCGACATGCCCTCAGACTGGGGCCATGATTTGAGTTGCACAGAGTTAGTGGCCCCGGATTCACTGCGGCCGGCACAGGCACACTGCCACGGGACGGTGACTTGCGGTGCAGTGAGATAGTGCCACGCTAGGTGAGCGGGTCCTCGTCGATGTTGAAGGTGAATGTCGTGGAGGTTTGTGGGGGACAGTGGAAGGGGTCCTCTTGGGCATGATGCAGAGGGCAGAAGCCGGCCGGAAGCGGCAAATGGAGGAGTGGAATGCTACAGCCTCGTTTTGGCAACATAGTCAGTATCACCGACACGATGATGAAGACAACCCCCAAGCCATGGACTCAGTCTCCAACAAATCTCAAGAAGTAAGTGTCCATGGATGTCGGGGAACAGACTTAGTGGCACTGGAGCTGTAACGGGATGCAGTCTGCGACGAGGCCAGTACAATGTTATCAGCTCGGCCATAAATGATTCATGACTGAGTTCCCAATGTGACCTACTCGACCGCTGTGTGGTCCGGAGGCAGCGGGCAGCGCGGGCCAACCGCTGTTCAGCAAGCTCCTCCTGGAACACTAACACACGGCGTTGAAATGGCATGTGGTGATGACTCGTGGTTGACCGAGGCAGTAGCGACAGAGCTGAGCGGGTGTTTAGCCAGCGACGATGCCGTGTCCTGCCTGGTACGGACTGGATTGGATTTGTGTGAGGCCTGCAGGCCCACAGTGTAGTCCGAAGGCGTAGTCTTCAAGGGCCCACAGACACGTGTGGCTGGGATGCCATGCACATACTTTGTGTCACCACATCGAAGGGAGTAAAGTGAGTTAAACTCTGCATTTGCGTGTGTACTCGGCCATTGCCAAATCAAGACTCAGTCCCAAATGTGTGACCTACTTGACCGCAGTGTAGGCCCGGGGCAGCGGTCAGTAGGGGCACACATCCACGTGTTGTTGGCCCGCGATGCACAGAGTTAGTGACACCAGGGCAGTTGTCGGCAGTGTCCGGACACCTCCGTAAAGATGGTCCTTTTCTCCTCCGGACTGAACCGCGTCTTCCTCTTACTCGTGATGGAGCAGGGTAAAAGAAAAAAATGTAACCTCCTAATAATTTACGTAAAATGATTAACAAACAAGTTCGTTTAAGTAAATAACCAACAATGTATGTTACATGTGAAGGGTTAAAGGTAACACGCTATTTTGTGTGCAAACTAATTTACTTATAATTGTTGACGTGGCTAACATAACCTAATATTTGCGTATTAATAGAATAATAAAATGCATGATTTGTGCTTTGAAAACAAAACGTGTAGTGGCAAAATAAAGCAATGGTAAGTAAGGGACGGCTTTATATGTTGCTTTTTGCTAGGTAATACCTAATTGGGGTCACGTAGAATGACGGGAGGGAAACGAAAGGGTTTATATTCTTTATTCTTAACTATATTTTGTTTATCTTTGTAAATAGTGCGCTTAGGCCTGTTGAGCAGCAATATAAAATGGCCGCCATGAGCTAGAATACGCGTGCGCGAGGAGAAATGTAGACAAGGAGAAAGGCCGTGAACAAGAATGACCACGTGATCGTTCCAAGAGCCTAGGATGAAAGTATGGTCAAGGCTATTGTGACCTTACTGAGTAAATGTGTGCCAAGATGGGTCAGCAAGAAGCGTGAGAAGACAAAAAGAATAAATGGACAAAAAGAACTGTTGAACCTAAAAAGTATCGGAAAGTGATACAAGTTGGACTGATCGAAGCGGATGAGTAATGTCACGAACTGTGGGAAACGATGCAAGTATGGACATTCCACAAAGAACTGGTTAGAACAAGGAAGTATGATAAAAAGATGTATATGGACTCAAATGGACCAATTAGAGAGAATCTCGCCATAAAGATGCAACATTTTTATTTAGTAAGCTAGAATTAGGGTATAAGAAGACCTACTCTTGGTGGGGAGGGATAGAGATGCTGCTGAATTGCTGGGAGCTGTTTTTTGCTGTTTTTGGCTGCTGTTAGTTTCGTATGGAGTTGCTGCTGCTGATGCTGAGGAGCTGAGGCTGCTGCTGCTATTTTATATTTTTAATTGAGCATAAGATGCTGCTTTTTGAAGAACTTTTATTCTTGATAGATTTTTCCATTTAGAACTTTTAGACTTTTCCAGAACAGATAGATAGAGATTTTGGGAGTTCTTGCCGTGACAAACTTTATTCTTCCATCTAATAGGTATGCATTGCAATTTCAATTTATTCGTATAATGATAACAAATGTAATAATCTGAATAATAAACCTAAAACTTATTTCATGCTTCTAAACTTTATATAAACTTTATTATCTTTAAACAAATGACTCAGTGGTTCTTTAGCTCAATGATTAATGTGAAATGTTAGAAGGTTTATTGTGATTGAGCTGGTCTTAATCACCATCAACTGATTCCTACTAGTTGGTCCATCGACCAATGAGCGGAATACCTTAAACAATGAGAAATATTATGTCGTGTTAAAAAGAGGTATCCCGTCTCCTTCCAGCGAATCGTTTTACTGTTTTTCTCCTAGGTTACTGACGGAGGAAATCCAGGGAATAAATGAGTGAGTGAATGCATGTGCGGTGTTATGGGCCCCACCGTCATATGGAAATAGTCTGTGTATTGGAGGGATAGTTGTACCTGGATGACCGAAGCATATAGGAGAAGAATTTTTATTGTTAGCGCTGGAACAGATTTCTTGGTAGCAGAGTTATGGTTACTATAGATTAGTTTGGTGATTATTGATTATTTCATGTCTAACACTTTATGTTGCGTCGCGTTATGTTATATGTAAGTCAAAGTTTTCACGCTTCCGGAAAGTAGGAAGTGGAACACTTGTGGCAAGAGAAGTCACATGGAATAGTGCATTGTCTGAGTTCATATTGGTGATAACACAGGTTGTGTTATGATAGGGACATTTTTCGTATAAAAGGTGTGTGAGTGAAATAGCGACCGGTTTTCTTGTGAAACTCTGGCCTTAATTCTCAGGAGCAGTATAGTCTCCACATGTGTTTTATCCCCAGAGAAACGGGTTTACCGCTTGCTTGAAAGAAGGGTAAGGTAGAGGGAAGTGCTACTTTATCGGCGAAACAGAAAATTCTGTGGTAAGGTAGAGGTAAGCGCTGCCTACTGGAAAATACAGTATTCTTGTGTAAATGGACAAAGCTATTTCTTTGGTTTAGCGAATCAGACAATGGAAATGTGTTTTAAATGTTGTAACTAACGAAGAATTGTTGAAAAAGAAATTGCCGATAAATTTTGTAAAGGAGGGGTCAGGAGCAGAACTGACGTAGACAAAAGCCGAGCTGGGATTGGACAGTGCGCTAGTCATACTGAAACAGGAGCAGAGCTGACGTAAAGAAAAAGCTGTGCTGGGATTGGACAGTGCGCTGTAGACAGAACTTGCTCTGATTGGAGCGTTAGTGTGAGTCGCGCTAGCATTGGTCGAATAGACTGGTGACGTGGAAGTTTATGATTGGAGTGTTGGTGTGAGTCGCGCTAGGATTGGTTGGAATAACGCATAGAGAACAGTGTTGAATTGCGGAACTTTTGAGGAGAAAAGAGATTGTGAATCATGTCGTATTATGAATATGGTAGAGAGAAAACGTCGTGGATGTCGAAAGTTAAGGACTTCTTTAAGAAAGACAAAAAGGTAGTGACTAGAGAGGGACAAGTAATTCCTCCGCCGAAATCACCAGCTTCGCATATGATGCTGAAGTACGGATATCATACATGCATATGGTTAGAACATTGGACAAAATATACTAAGAATGATGGAGCATTGGCTTTTCCTGAGAATGGTTCATTTAGTGTAGCTGTACTCGAATTTGAGAGAGAAAATGATAAAACTAGAACCTAGACCTAGACCGACACAGTTTGAAGCTTTAAGTGAATGGGAAGATGAAATGTATGAACGAGAGAGATTCAGAGGATTGAAGAATCATGAGTTTGTGCCTGGAAGGTTATGGGGTTGAATCATGAGGACAGACTAAAGCGTTGGAGATGTGCTAATATGACAGGAGGTTTGTTTCCAGTTTTTACAGTGGAGGAAGAAGCAAAGAGAAAGTGTACAGAGAAAAAGAAACATGTGGTTACGGAAAAGTATGGATATGGTGGTAGTGAAACGGAAGATGAATTGCTGGAAGATATTTTAAACAGAAACCCACCTCCATACCAACAGACTTCTGCGGTGGTGACACCTAATGCACCACCAATGGAAACTGGGAGGAATAAAAATCCCGAACGAGGATATGAGATAAATAGGTCACAAGATCAATTAAAAACTTCACAAAATGAGGAGATAGAAAGTGACAATACAACTGAATTAGCAAAACCACAAGAGAATTAACTGAAAAGATAAGAGAATTAACAAAGAATATGGAAGCTGTAACTGTACCAGTAACGATAGGTCCAGTAATGCCAGTTTTTGAGAATCAGAAAATTGATGAACGTTCTTTAGTGATTCCTATGAATTCACATTTGCAAAGAAGGAGAGAAGGGATGGAACTGGACAATGAAGGTGCACACCATTTGGTTAGTACCTATAGACCAAGCCCACCTACTAATTTGACAATAAATGAGAATGAGTTCAGGAGAATACCTATGGTAACGGAGTCTGCATCAGAGACACCCGAAAGGAGTAACAATTGGATAGAATTAAATAGTACGCCTGTAGGTCCAACTCCAGATGAATTAAATGAATGGATGAAAACGCTAAAAACGAAAGAGACAGAAGTAAAACCGCTAGATGTAATTAGGTTAAAAATAGACATGGAAGAATTGATATTAGGAACGATTGGTACAGAAAAATTGAAAAGTTATCAGGATGACAAGATTATGTTTTTGTGCAAGAGTATTACATGGAGAGCTAGAAATTTACATGACTAATTAGAAGAGACAGCGATTGAACTAGGAGTAGAATTTGCAAAAGTGAGAACGTTGCAGAAACCATATAGAGTAGATTTTTGTGAGAAAGATATAGAGAATCTGAACACATCAGGACGATTGACCCAAATAAAAGAATTAATTGTTTTGTTGAGAAAATGGGGTGATGTGGATAGATGGAGAAGTAGATGGACGAAAAAGAATGAGAAGGTAACAGATAAAGCATCTTTAGCTTTTGCAGTAACAGATAAGGAACCAATTGTAAGGGAGTACCCGATGAGAGAAACTCCAGGAGGTAGTTATGTACATGTTCCGTGGTCTAGACAGGATATACTGTCATTTACAAATGATTTCCCAAAGTTGAGAGAGAAGCCAGTAGAATGGTACGGACAAGTGGAGAGATTTGTTAAAGTTTCAAAGGTGTTGTGGATAGATTTGGATGGATTATTTGATATAGTAGTACCAGCTGATTTGTGGACAGAATGTAAGATTACTATTGATTGGCCAACTGTAGAATATCCAAGGGATGCTAAAACAGGAGCGCCAGGACCAGAAGTAATGAGGAAGTATGACCAAGTAATTACCTTTTTGAAGAATAAGATTCCACCTAAAGAAACGGATTGGGTAAAGGTAGACAGAACCACGCAGGAAAGTAAAGAATCAGTGCATGCTTACTATGAGAGGCTATTGTTAGTTTTTAAACAGTATAGTGGCTATGAGACACTAAATGAGAAGGATATGAGTCATTTTGTATATAGATTTGTGTATGGATTGAAACCAGAGATAAGTGAAATGATTAAGCAGCATATGATTTGTTGGCAGAATAGCACAGTTGACGAGGTTTTGAGATATGCTAAGTATTGCAGTGATGATATTGAGAGTAGACAGCGTAAATTGAAAGAGAAAGCCATGTGGGCACAGGTGAAAGTTGCAGAGAAGCAAGAAGCTCAATTGAACAATACAGTTAATGAAGCAGGACAGGCTAGATTTAGACCAAATATAGGCAAAGGAAAAGGACAAATGAGCATAGAGGAGGCAAAGAAAAAGTGGCCATGCCACAACTGCGGAAAGCTAGGGCATTGGAGAAACAAGTGTAAATTTCCTCCAAAACTTAATGTGGAAAATCAATCATTAAATCCACAGGTGCAGAGTGAGATAGTTACTCCACAGAGTCAGGTGCCACAACCACCACTTCCCAAGAGTGTTAACCAACAGAAATTCAGTGCAGAAACAGGATTCTACGGAGGAGAGCAGGTAACACAGTTGCCGCGTGCAGCTGCCATTTCTCAATATTGGTTACGACAGGATGATGATGAGACGGATGAAAGCCTCTGACGGTGCCTAGGAGAGGGGGAAGAGTGCGTGCTTGGCGCAACTCTAGAGGTAGATCAAGCAGGTCCATTTGTGGATGGAGAAGTGAATGGTGCAAATGTAACATTCCTTGTGGACACTGGAGCTACCCGTTCTACTGTTAGGTCAGTGGAAAATCCAAACCTTCCTCTCTCAGGTGAACATATCCAAGTAGTTGGAGTATCGAATCAGCAAATTAAGACGCCTCTTACTAAACTAGTGGAGGTAAAGATTGGTCCATTTAGTGAAATGCACCGATTTGTGGTGTGTGATTGCAGTCCTGTGAACCTATTAGGATCGCGATCTATTGTGCAAAATGAATTGCACTATCTATTGTACTCAGATGGAATTGCATTTCAGACCCCAGATGAAGATGTACTGTATAAAATGACAATGGTAAATTTGGAACCAGAAGTAAATGATTTGTTTCCTGTATTTGATGCAGAGAAAATCCCAATTGAACTAAAAGAGACAGTGGAAGAGAAAGTGTGGGATTTTACAGGAGAAGATATAGGGTTAATGAAAGGAGTAGACCCTGTTAAAATATCCGTAAAAGAGGGAACGAGTTACCCAAATACGCCCCAGTATAAATTGACACCAGAAATAATTGAAGGAATAACGCCAGTAATAAATAAAATGATTGAACAAGGGATTCTAAAAGAAATCATGAGCAGTCCATGTAATTCGCCAATAATGGGACTGAAAAAGCCAAACGAAACATATAGGATTGTACAGGATTTGAGGAAGGTAAACAAAATTGTTGTGCCTTGTTGCCCAATAGTACCGAACCCTGCTGTGATTCTATACCAGATTCCACGTGAAGCAGAATGGTACACAGTGATTGATTTATGCCATGCATTTTTCTCTATTCCATTGCATCCAGATAGCCAGCCATTATTTGTGTTCAGGTTCGGAGAGCGTATTTTGGCATGGTGCCGAATTCCTCAAGGGTACACAGAAAGCCCCTCGATCTTTAATCAGATTTTAAAGAAATCCTTGGAAGATTTAAAAATGCCAGAAAAGTCAGTAATGGTTCAGTATATTGATGACCTACTGGTGGCATCAAAAACGAAGGAAGCATGTGTCAATGATACAATTGCTTTGCTGAATCATTTAGCCAAAAGAGGACATAAAGTGTCCCCATCAAAATTGCAGTTTTGTCAACAAGAAGTCCAATATTTAGGGCATAAAATTGAGAAAGGAGTGCGAAAGGTAACGACCGAGAGAATAAAAATGATTCAAGGAATGAGAGCTCCAATGACGCAAAGAGAGGTAAGAATGTTTTTGGGAATGGTTGGATATTGTCGACAATGGATAAGTTGTTTTTCTTTGATCGCAAAACCTTTGCAAAAACTGACAAAGAAGGATGTTAAAGATCCTTTTGAAATGAATGATGAGGAAATGAAAGCATTCAGAGAGCTGAAAAAGAAATTGTGTGAAGCTCCAGCATTGGGAATGCCTGACTATGAGAAAGACTTTGAGTTGTATTGCAGTGAAAGAGATGGATGTGCGTTTTCAGTCTTGGTACAGAGACATGGAACTATGAAAAGACCTATTGCATATTTTTCAGCTGTTTTAGACCCTGTAGCAAAAGCGTTGCCTGGATGTTTGAAAGCAGTTGCTGCTACTTGTGTGAGTCTGGAACAGAGTGAAGGCATAGTGATGGGATATCCACTGAGAGTATATGTCCCACATTCTGTGGAAATTCTCTTGACACGAACGAAAACCCAATACATGACACATAGTCGGCTGACTAGGTATGAAAAGGTAATTTTGAGTGCAGATAATGTGACCATTGACAGATGCATGAATGTGAATCCTTCGACATCATTGCCAGATGAAGAGAGTGTGATTGAAATGGATGAAGTGGATCATGACTGTCTGAATGTGCTTGAATATTGTACAAAACCGAGACCAGATATAAGAGATGAGCCCTTAAAGGAATCAGATTAGATTCTGTTCGTGGATGGCTCATGTTTGAGAACAAATGATGGAGTTCTAAGTGCAGCACATGCAGTTTGCACAGTAGCAACTGTAATGGAAGCATCTTGTCTGAAAGGGATACGGTCTGCCCAGGTAGCAGAACTAATAGCTCTGATTCAAGCCTGCAAGTTGGGAAGAAATGTACGGGTTACAATTGTGACGGATAGCCAATACGGTTTTGGAGTTGTGCATGACTTTGGTCAGATTTGGTCACAAAGAGGTTTCTTGACGTCTGCAGGAACGCCGATTAGAAATGGAGATTTTGTGAAAAAACTGCTTGAGGTGATACAGCTGCCTAAACAGATTGCTGTCGTGAAGTGCAATGCACATAAAAATGGGGAAGACTACATAACTGTCGGCAATAAGTATGCTGATGAGATTGCACAGTACTGTGCAAAGAATGTGGTCTCTTTGAACAGGAACCGAGAAAGAGAGCATATTTCATGTCCTTTGCTTTTTACTAACCCTGTTGAGACATGGGATGAGGTGAGACAATTACAGGAAGCAGCAGATGAAGAGGAGAAAGATACTTGGATAAAAGCAGGATGTAGAAAACATGAGGAAAATGATGTTTGGGTTTACAGAGATGAAAGACCAGTTATGCCTGATAGCATGATTTCTGACATGGCACGGATGTACCATGGACAAGCCCATATTGGGAGAGATTCAATGATCAGACTTTTCAGACAAACATGGTATAATCCAAAATTCAGAGCCATAGCTGAGAGTCTTTGTCAAAGATGTCTTGTTTGTCAACAGTTAAATCCAGGAAGGAAGACCGTAGTGAGTCTAGGAACAATAGGACGAGAAGGAGGTCCGTTCACTAGAATGCAAATGGATTTCATAGATATGCCACCGAGCAATAGACTAAGATATGTCCTTGTAGTCGTCTGTTTGTTTTCCCGTTGGGTGGAAGCATACCCGACCAGAAGGAATGATGGAATCACGGTAGCAAAACTTATGCTGCGAGAATTCATTCCGAGGTATGGTTTTCCAGTCACGATTGAAACAGATAGAGGAACACATTTCCAAAACGAATTAATTCAACTGATTTGTGAAGCACTTAGTATTAAACAGAAACTGCATTGTGCATACAGACCAGAGGCTTCTGGAATAGTAGAGCAAGGGAATGGAACAATTAAGAACAGGCTAGGAAAAATGTGTCAAGCCACAGGACTCAAATGGCCAGATGCCTTGCCATTAGTTTTAATGACAATCAGAAGTATTCCGGAAAGGAAAACTGGACTCAGTCCCCATGAGATAATTATGGGACGAGCAATGAGACAAGCACATGTACCTGTCAACAAACTACTGACTATAACTGATGAGCTGGTGCTGGATTATTGCAAAGGATTGGCTGATGTGGTGCGTTCTGTGTTTCATCAGGTTGGACCGGATGCGACCACTCTTGAAAGAAAACCAGCTCACGACTTGAATCCAGGAGATTGGGTCCGCATAAAAGTCCATAGAAGAAGAAACTGTTTGGTTCCTCGCTGGGACGAACCGCGACAGGTGATACTGGTGACAACCACTGCAGTCAAATGTGCGGGAGTGAAAAACTGGATACATGCCAGTCACACTATCAGAGTTCCAGAACCTGAAGATCGACATGTGAGTCGACATCTGGAAGAGTTGAATAACAGTTCAGCATCGGAAGCGGAAGAAGAAACGAACATGGTGCCAGAACCTGAAGATCGACCTGTAAGTCGACATCTGGAAGACCCAACTACGAGTGCAACGACAGAAGGAGTGGAGGAAATAGCTGAAGTTCCAGAATTTGAAGATCGACATGTGAGTCGACATCTGGAAATATCAGACACCAGTTCAGAATCTGATACAGATCATTCGGATTGTGATGAAAATCTGAAGAGAAATTGGAAATTTGAAAGCATAAGAGAAGAGACTGAGCACAAAGATAGTGACAGTGAGCAACCAAGTACAAGTTGTGGTAAAAATCCTTCGGAGATAATATTAATAGATGAAGAAGGGAGAGTTTCAAACAAAAAGTTAGAAAAATCGGAAGATCCCGAGGAGCAATAGGGACAGATAGCCAAACAAAAGAACAGGGAAATTTAGAAGCAGATAGAGAAATTAACACAAATTCGGAAGAACACCGAGGAGGGACAGAAGTAGGTGAACGAAGGAAAATAAGAAAAGAACCACAAGTAAAAGGAGAAAATGAAATTATAAGATTCAAAATAAGAGACAATAAAGAAAGAACTGAAACAGAGTCTGAAGAAAGTGGAGAAGAAAGAAAACAAAAACTAGAGTCAAGAAAGAGAACCTGGAAAGCAGAAAGAGAGGAAAAAGAAAGTGAGACGAAAAGGCCAAGAAAAGGAGACAATTGGCCCAACGAAGTAAGAAAACTAAGATACAGGATCATAAGGCTAGATGGAAAAAGTGCTGAACAAGTGAATGAAATAACAAGTCAAAAAGAACAAGACCAACAAAGTGGAAAACACTTGCAGAAAACGAAAAGAGTAAAGAAAGTAAATCTGAAGTATAAATTGCCTGAATGGTTGTACCTTGCTTTAACTGATATCAAAGAAGAAGAGAACACTCACGAGAACCCAGAACAAAGAAACCTAATGGGTGAAGGTGAAGTGCAACAAACTTGAAGAAATTTAAACGAATTTCTACCGGAGTTGACGAAATACTGGATTTGACAAAGAAAGAATTCTGAAAAGAATCAAAAGAAAGTACCAAACGAAGACAAAATTAGAGTGCAGGGTGGCTAAGAAGTCATTTCTGAGGTGTGGTGACACATTTTCCTGTACATAATATAAATAGGTTATAGAACAAAATGGAAGATACTAAAGATAGAAAATGTAGATGTGAGTTTTTAAGAAGATGGTGTAAGATGTGCTTCTTTTGTACAGGATTATTAATGATAGTGTGGGTGGTTTTAGCAATCACTATTCCAATTAGTTTAGCTGTAGAAGAAACGTCTAATCACACAGAGCAAGAAAAAGGAGCTAACATTCAAGAAACAGCTATACTAAAAAGGTAGTGCAGAATTACATAAAGACAAATCAATAACAGATTTTTCAAAGAATGTATTTACAAAATTATTATATGAGTATGTAGAAACAATGGATGTAAGAGATTGTTATGTTTGTATGCAATTGCCTGCGTCTGTAGCAGAGGGTGTGACTTATCATCACCTTCCTTTGACGTATGGAATAACATGTAGTGTTTTAGCAAGTTTATTTTATAAGACAGGAAGATTAGAATATTATTACACTTATATAGATAAGATTTTTGCGAAAATTTCTGTAGTTCCTGAACTAAACAAAGTGAAAGAGGGAAAAACGTTTGGTGAATTTTTCATAGAAGATAAGATTTTAACCTTAGATAATAAAGTTAAAAACAACCTTACCTGTGAGTTAAAGAAAGAAGAAAAGGTATTTTTAGAGATGGTAGAGGATAGAAGAGCGAAATTTCAAAGAAAAGTGATAGAAGAGACAAAAACACCTCTTTGGGTGTTTGAGGAAGACAATCATGACAAGAAAAAGACAAATGCAGCTATGACTCTGGATTGACCCCAACAGGGAAGGTTGTGCATTAGAAGAAATAGAACAAGATATGACAATTATTTCGTGGGTTCCAGTGATTGCCATGACAATTATCAAATTTTAGGCGGATGGGGATTCAAAGGGGGAAAAGATCCAATATTTCCAGGGATCTATTATGTTTGCGGTAATAGGGCTTATTACAGGTTGCCGGACCATTGGTATGGGTCATGTTATTTAGGCCTGGTCTTTCCAAAGATTTTTCATATGGATAGAACAGAAAAAGGAACACACGAAATGATAAATACCTTTACACGTAGAAAAAGGGAAAGTTTTTCAGAAATAGTAGGTGATATTTTGGTGCATTGATACCAGCAGTGGGAATATCTTTGAATGCATTTAAAATTCGGAAATTATCCACAGTGGTAGATCGTTTATCTACAGATACTGCTGGAGGGTTCTTGATGGTAAATACCGAGATGGTTGCCATGAGAGCTATGGTAATGCAAAATCGACTTGCCCTTGACATTCTTTTGGCAAAAGAGGGTGGAGTCTGTGGAATGCTGAAAGTCCAACATTGTTGCACTTACATTCCAGATAAAAGTGAAAATATACAAAAGTATATAAAGAATATTACAAGTTTGCACAAAGAACTTGTTCCACTGGAGGTTGAAAGTGCGTTTGGAAAACTTGGTAAAGGGTTTTCTTCAGTAATAAATTGGTTTACTAGAATGAGTGGATTAATAATAGGGAAAGTCATAATAATAGCAACCATGATAATAATAATAATTTTAGTACTGAAGCTTGTAATTACATGTATAAAGAAAAGAAGAAAACAGAATAAAATAGAAAACAAGATAAACAAGGAGAGAGAGAGAGAAATGGGTGAAATAGAGCTAGAAGAAATAAAAGAGAACATGTACAAGAAGACCAAGAGACAAGTTGAAAGGGATACAGTTGTGTAAACTAACAAAAAACAAACGGATCAAGAAATATGCTGTCTGATAGAATTGTGTAACTTGGGTTTTGTGTGATATTAAAAATCACCAGAGTTGATGGAGCAGGGTAAAAGAAAAAAATTTAACCTCCTAATAATTTACTTAAAATGATTAACAAACAAGTTCGTTTAAGTAAATAACCAACAATGTATGTTACATGTGAAGGGTTAAAGGTAACACGCTATTTTGTGTGCAAACTAATTTACTTATAATTGTTGACGTGGCTAACATAACCTAATATTTGCGTATTAATAGAATAATAAAATGCATGATTTGTGCTTTGAAAACAAAACGTGTAGTGGCAAAATAAAGCAATGGTAAGTAAGGGACGGCTTTATATGTTGCTTTTTGCTAGGTAATACCTAATTGGGGTACGTAGAATGACGGGAGGGAAACGAAAGGGTTTATATTCTTTATTCTTAACTATATTTTGTTTATCTTTGTAAATAGTGCGCTTAGGCCTGTTGAGCAGCGATATAAAATGGCCGCCATGAGCTAGAATACGCGTGCGCGAGGAGAAATGTAGACAAGGAGAAAGGCCGTGAACAAGAATGACCACGTGATCGTTCCAAGAGCCTAGGATGAAAGTATGGTCAAGGCTATTGTGACCTTACTGAGTAAATGTGTGCCAAGATGGGTCATCAAGAAGCGTGAGAAGTCAAAAAGAATAAATGGACAAAAAGGATTGTGGAACCTAAAAAGTATCGGAAAGTGATACAAGTTGGACTGATCAAAGCGGATGAGTAATGTCACGAACTGTGGGAAACGATGCAAGTATGGACATTCCACAAAGAACTGGTTAGAACAAGGAAGTATGATAAAAAGATGTATATGGACTCAAATGGACCAATTAGAGAGAATCTCGCCATAAAGATGCAACATTTTTATTTAGTAAGCTAGAATTAGGGTATAAGAAGACCTACTCTTGGTGGGGAGGGATAGAGATGCTGCTGAATTGCTGGGAGCTGTTTTTTGCTGATTTTGGCTGCTGTTAGTTGCGTATGGATTTGCTGCTGCTGATGCTGACGAGCTGAGGCTGCGGCTGCTATTTTATATTTTTAATTGAGCATAAGATGCTGCTTTTTGAAGAACTTTTATTCTTGATAGATTTTTCCATTTAGAACTATTAGACTTTTCCAGAACAGATAGATAGAGATTTTGGGAGTTCTTGCAGTGACAAACTTTATTCTTCCATCTAATAGGTATGCATTGCAATTTCAATTTATTCGTATAATGATAACAAATGTAATAATCTGAATAATAAACCTAAAACTTATTTCATGCTTCTAAACTTTATATAAACTTTATTATCTTTAAACAAATGACTCAGTGGTTCTTTAGCTCAATGATTAATGTAAAATGTTAGAAGGTTTATTGTGATTGAGCTGGTCTTAATCACCATCAACTGATTCCTACTAGTTGGTCCATCGACCAATGAGCGGAATACCTTAAACAATGAGAAATATTATGTCGTGTTAAAAGAGGTATCCCGTCTCCTTCCAGCGAATCGTTTTACTGTTTTTCTCCTAGGTTACTGACGGAGGAAATCCAGGGAATAAATGAGTGAGTGAATGCATGTGCGGTGTTATGGGCCCCACCGTCATATGGATATAGTCTGTGTATTGGAGGGATAGTTGTACCTGGATGACCGAAGCATATAGGAGAAGAATTTTTATTGTTAGCGCTGGAACACTCGTCTCCTTGCGTACAATGATATGGACTCCGCCATGCAGATATCACGACTCAGTTCCACATGTGTGACCTACTTGAGCGCAGTGTAGGCCGGAGTACGTAAACAGAAAAGGAGTAAAGCGGGCCTGTGTCGCAGAGGCCGTGATGGTGTGAGGAGGCTGCCAAGGACGTGGGGTTCGGGCTTGGAGTTTGCACCGGCACGTGGTGGGCCCTCTTCGACACACGCCGGTGTTGGCAGGTGAGCTGTGAGGCCTGGATACGCAGGGGCGGGCATGACAGGTTGGGAGTCCTGCGGCCCGTGGTGCAGCAGGCGCATAGGTTCGCAGGCCACAGCGCTCACGGCGAGGGCGTCGGCCTCGTGGCGGGGTAGGAGGTACCGCACTGGCAGGCACGTTTGCCATTCCAGAAGAGGACCACGCCCAGGGCTACGTGCTTTTTATTCACACCCCTACACTGGCCTTGCGTACGCCGGGCCAGGCCACTCCGCACACGCTTGCAGGGGGGGACGTCACAAGCTACATTTCTGCGTTCTTCCCCACTGGCTGTGGTGACATGGTTGCGTCCACTGTCCACTACACTCCACACATCAGCAGTGCATGTGGGCATGGATATGTCTGTGGTCTGCATACTGCAATCTGTCCAGGACATCTCCGCCACAGTTGGCATTGTGTACATTCTCATTCATGGGTCACTTGCCTCCTTCGCACATACCTGGTTCCCACCTCTCCCCACATTCCGCTATTGTGTGACTGAGGTGCCATGCCGTTGATGGGTCATGTACATGGCTGAGCAAGGTTGCCACAGTAAGTTGTGCTGTCGTGTCTGGTGGGTGGGCATGTTGTCTGGCATGTTGTATATGATTTTGTGACGTGCGCATTGCCAGTGTTGTGAGTTGCATGATTGTGGAGTTGAGGTGTGTGGTGTGTTCATTTGGTACTTACCTACATGCAGTGCATTTCCATGGGTGCCATCCTGGTAACGCTGGTTGATGATGGACTGTCGGGGGATGATGGAATCATGCACACTGCCTGGGTAGTTGGCTGCAACATTGGTGTAGGGTCCCCGCTGGTCCACTATTGCCTGCACATTGATGGGATGCGTGTGCTTTCTGTTGCGGTAATTGTGTGTTTTTTCGGCTGGGGGCACAAGTTGGACATGTGTGCAGTAGATTGCCCCCAACAGGAATCCTGCTATGGCGTGTAGTCCTTGCTTGGTCTCCAGCTGTTCCTGCACATTGTGGGGGACGTTTAGGTACTGGGGTACCTGGCTGATGATGGCATCCAGGACAGGTGTGGGGAACTTGGATGGGGCTGGCTGTGAGTCTCCTCCGACTCTGACGGATGTTGTTTGGGGGGTACGGGAGGCCAACATGTGCAGCACAGCCAGCAGCTTTGTTTGCGGAGGGATGTTGGTTGTCCGCTGTGTTGGTACCGTCAGCCTTTGGGCAATGATGGTCCGGATGCGGTGGATGGTTGTCCTTTTGAGCCTGTAGTGGGCACTGACATTGTCGGGTGTTAGGTCTGTGGGGCTGGTGCATTTCCTGAAGGTTCGCTGTCTTTGTCTGCGCTGCCTCTGTGGTGATCCGGGGGGGCGGGCGGGGGGGTGCTGGGGCCCTGGGGGTGGTGGCAAAGGGTGTTGTTGCCCTCTCGGGGCTCCGGGATGCATGGTGAGTAGCTCCATGGCATCTGTTGTTCTTCATGTGTGGCTGTGGGCTGGGCTCCCTTTGATGGTGCAGGTTGTCGTCCGACTTTGCACCAGGTCAGAGCAGGTGTTAGATTCCTGCTGCTAACGCGCCTTATCACCTGTTTTGTGGTCTTATCGCTGATCGGGCTGGTCGTTGAGAATGTTGAGGTGTGGTGTTGTCGCGGATTTTTGCTCGGGAACGCCTACTCTGCATCTCATTAGCGATAGTTGCAGGGGTCATCTGTGGCGATGTTTTTTGAGGATGCTTTCGCAGGTAAACTGGTGTTATCTGCTGTTAGCACCAGCTTGTGAATGGAGCGATAAATTTATCTCGACTTTGGCTGCGATAAGGTGCCGATAACTCGGCGATAGCTCCTTGAGAATATGCCCCATTGTTTTCAACAGTGGGCGCAAATAGAATAACATTTCAAAAAATGAAAGGGAAAAAGATAACTGAGAGGGAGAATATAAACATTATTTGAAAGACAAGGGAAATATTAATCAGAAAGGTAAACTTGCGAGGATAAAATATTCTGGTTTACAGAGAATACTTATTGAAGATCCAATTAACACAGGGCAACTACAGCAATGTATTCTGTGGAACCCACGAGCATTCCAAAAGACCTTTTTTCGAGAGTTTATTTCTGTATCCTTCTTTGCCGTCATTTCACCTCTGTCTTACACCTTTGATACACAGCGCCTCAGCTACATTTTAACTGAACGTAACCTTTGACATAACAATAAGGGGACTTCCCAAGTGTCCCGATAATTGTTACTCCTATAACTCCAACGATTCTTCTCATTTCCTTGTTCTAATTGTTAGAAATTGGGCTATTGGTTGAGGTGTGAGCCCTGGTCAAGCAGCAACCACAATCCTAGTCAGGGTAAGGCACATGCAAACCCCAAAATACCCTGTGCTCACCCCCTGGTTGCTTGGCAGAGAGCAGTCAGGCTTATCTTAGAGGTATTTGTGCAAAACTTCAAACGGTGAAACAGTGTAAACAGCATGCAAAAAGTATCCCACACCAGGTTAGAACAATAGAGCTTAATTTAATAAATAAAATAAGACCAAAATGAGAACAATCTAATCAGTAGAACCAGAGTTATGAATTTTTAAAGAATAAACTGCAATACAGCACCTAAAAGCATAAAGCGCCAACCTCGGCTATCTGGTCGTGCTGGACAGGGTCAAAATCAAGAGTTCAGGCCAACGCGATGGCGTGCAGGTCAGATACAGTCCCAGATTAGTCCCGCTGAACTTTTACCTTCCCAAGTTTTGTGCCAAGAGTCCCTTTCATGTTGCAGTGGGTCGTGAGGAGCAAGGAGAGCGTCGCCGGTGGCAGTTGGCGTGGTGCGAGGGGTAGGCCGGGCATCGCGGACGGGCATGCTGGAGTTTCACATTGGCAGCCTAACATGGTCTCTCTTTGCTGTGCAAAGAGGTGGGCTGGTGGCCCGTTGTGCTGATTTTCTGTGCAAAACGGCATGATTCGAGTGGAAACAGACCTGTCCACAGTCACGAAGAGACCAAGGGGCATATTACCAAGAACGGCGTTAAAATTATCGCCGCTTTAGCGGCAGAAAACTGCCGCTAAAGCGGCGATAATGGGCTTGATAATATGCCCTTGAGAATTCCAATAGAAGCCCATGTTCTGGTGTAAACATGGGCTTCTATTGGAATTCTCAAGGGCATATTATCAAGCCCATTATCGCCGCTTTAGCGGCAGAAAACTGCCGCTAAAGCGGCGATAATTTTAACGCCGTTCTTGATAATATGCCCCCAAAACCTTCCTTTCTGGAGCTGGAGAGCCACACCAAGGGTTCAGGACCTGAGAGGCACAATTCAGGGTCAGGAACTCGCTGAAGACGGGTCCAGGAGTTGTTGGGGAGCCATTTATGTCCCAGAGGCTCAGATTTGGAGGCCAGCAGACTAGCCCTTTGAGTCACTGTTGGGTTCTGTGTTCAAAAGATGTAGGTCAAATCCTTTTCACCTAGGCAAGAAGGCAGAAAGCAGCAGGTCAGCACAACACAGCGGAAGTCCAGCAGAGTGCAGTCCAGCAGAATGGTAGTCCTTCAGCAGCATTTCTTCTGCCTGGCAGAGTATCCACACGTACAAAAGTGTACTCGAGTGATGGTGTCTGTGGTCCTTCCATTATACATAGTTGTGCCTTTGAAGTGGGGAGAAGCTTGTAGAGGCATGCCTTTGAAGTGCACAGATGTCCTGCCTTCCTGGCCTGGCTCCAGACTACCTACAGGGAGTTATGCAGCCCTTTGTGGGGAGGCAGGACACAACCTATCCAGGTATAAGTGAGGCTGAGCCCAGCTTCTCCCTTCCATCCTGCCAGTAATGGTTCATCCAGTCATACCTAAGCTCCATTTGTGTTTGGCTGTCTAGGAGGAATACACAAAGCCCAACTGCAAAATACACCCAGTAATGTGACCAGAGACAGGCTGCAGGCACCAAATGGCTATGACAAGAAAATACTAACTTTCTAAAAGTGAAATTTTCAGAATTGCAATTTAAAATCCGACTTCACCATAATTAAGATTTTAAAATGTGGTTCCAGAGACACCAACATGAACTAGTTATCTCTTCCCATTTGGAAATTACACTTATAAAATATAATAATAAGGCAACTCCAATATTATCCTATGGGAAAGCTAGGCCTTGCATAGTGAAAAACGAATTTAAGAGTTTTTTGCTACCAGGACATGTAAAACGTAAAAGTACACTACCAACCTTTTATATACACTGCACCATGCCCTTTGGACTGTCTAGGGCAGAGGTCTTCAAACTTTTTGATGCCAAGACTCCCCTGTCAAAAGTTTTTAGGTGTAAGGACAACCTCCTGATAAAACTTTCTAGAACCTGGCACTCCTCATCATCGACAGTGTTTATCAAACCAAAGTTTTATGGGTGACTGTGACTGTGTTTCGGTGTCGGAGGCATATAACACAGTTCAGACAAAAAGTCTAAAAAATGAATTACCTAAAAATGCATAATGGTACTTTATTTTTCACAAACAAAACATAATTTGACAAAACTTATTCGGATGATAACACCTTTCTGAACTAATGTGATGAGTGTGCCTGTTTTTCTCCAGAAAAACGGTCAATCTGTGGTTGCACCTCATTAGTACCAGTTTAACAGCCAAATATAGCAATAAGTAACAAAAAGGTGACCAGTCCAGCTTTGCAAAGGGCCTTCTACTGCGCTGCAACATGTGTTGCTGCTTTTTAGTAACGTTTGAACAGTTTTTTATTTTGGTTAAAATCAGCAGATTATGCGGCAGATGATGGATTATGTGGCAAACGCGTCAAATCTATACTCATGCTAAAATCGCCACAGCCATACAATCTTATAATTCCAGTGGTCCTGGGTATAATGGCTGTAATGCATGGGCTGCAACTTTAGTGCAAGGCATCTGAGTAGAACCATACTATATTTCATGGGATGCTGGCGGCTTAGCTTTTACAGCTGAATGGAACCGGGGGTTGCTGATCATTCATCATAATTAAAACATACCATTTACAATCATTAATGATGAACTGTAAGGTCCAGGTAGGATGCTTTCTTTAATTCCAGGGGAGGAAGTGGTCCTTTAATCTTCTTTCATACTGCTTTTCTAAAAAGGTTTTAATTTTTAACATTATGGAAACAGATGCTTTTATTTTAGCAAAAACAGACTACTGATTATATTAGTTTGCTGCTGTTGTTGACTTCCCTTCCTCCTTTGTAGTTCACGAAGAATTAGGGATGGCCTTTCTTTCAGATGTGTTGGCTTATCGCCCTTTATCACTGTAGATGAAAACCTGGCTCAAGAAGGGAATTTTCTTAAGTAAGGAAATCTTAAGGGATGGTCTTTCCCTTGACCATTCTAACCGCATTCCCTAGCTTAAGTATGTCAGGGAAAGTTTTACTAGTATGGGAAGGGCCGACCTATTTGACAACCCAAAGAAAATTTGTAGGAGGGATCTGTACTGGGTGAAGGAGAATTTTCTCAAAAAGTGTATGTGGACCAGAGAAGAAGTGGAGCTGAGGAAGCCTAGCGCCCGTGGGCATTCTATACTGAAAACTGTACCATTAACGGAACCCTATCTTTTACAGTTTAAAAGCAACCATGATCATTTTTTATTGCCTAGATTTCGATTGGACCTCTTCCATTATCTCCTGGCCCACCCCCGTAGGGCACACAAAGGGCAGAGCCTCCCACCCTGTGGCTGCGACGGAAAGTCTCCACAGGACATGATGCAATTTTGAATGTTTTGTAATTTTTACAAGGTACCAAAAAAGTATTTTATTATTCCCATTCTTAAATAAACAAATTGTAGGAAGGTTAGACCAGCTTTTATCTTTTTACAATTGCTTTCAAGTAATTCAGCCTTATACACTCTTAGTTTCTTAAGGGCTGCAGTTAGGCTCAGGTCCAGTTGCGATGAACCTTTTAAGGATAAACCCTGGATACTGTGGCGAGATGAGATTTTTTTTATCTATAAATTATTCTGTTCTTGATATAGTCCTTGTTATTAATGTTGCATTTTATGGGCCTGCGATGGATGTTTTTTATTTAGGATCTTACTTGTTTCTGACATGGACCTTGTTATTAATCTTGTTTCTACGGGGCTGTGATGGTTGTATTGTACTGTTCTTTTTGTTTTTGTGGAGCACTTGATGGTATTTTTTAATTGTGACTTTTATGGTTTTCTTTGTAAAAACCGAATAAAGTTGTTGATGATGATGATGACTTCAGTCATGGTTGGCGGGAGCTGGAGGGCCTTGAGAATCTGAAGATGGGAGGAGTCACAGGTGTGGCTAAAAGAAAAATATTCTGACTTTATTAAGTCTTTCACCATCAGGTAGCTACATATAAAATAACGGCCAGCTTAACTAAAAAATAAATACATATAAAAAGTTGTCACTCAGTGGGAAATGCCCCATAGTACGTTATGAAACCTCTATGAGTTAATGTACTGCAAAGGTCTCTGTGTAACCAGAGAGCCACATAATTAAATCTTGGTTGGTGCAGTGGAGAATAGTGACTTGTGCACTTTTATTGCTACGAGGTCACAGCCTGTGACAGAAAGCACTGTGAATATGCAAGTCATTATTTTATACTTGCATTACACACAGTATAAGATAAACTGTTACAAAATGCGCAAAACGTTTTACGATAAAATGGTGCTTCCAAAATATAGATTTTAGTAATACCCAGACCGTACGTGATGCAATTTGTTTACATAACTGTCCCTTCAACACCTCATCAGGGATAGTAAGCACTATGTAAATACAATGATAATTAAAAGCACACACTTCACAGCTCAAAACGAATAAATATATGTCATCACAAAGCTTAAAGTGATTCAATCAATTAATGCCAATACTGGCTCCTAAGGATCCTTTACATTTGCAGATTTCCCTTTACATTTGCAGATTAAGTCGTTGTGCACATTTGCATTACTTTCAGGCAAGCAGCACACTGGCAGAAAGGTGTGTTTAGCTGTCTGCCCAGCTTTGGTTTCACAGCACAGGAGAGTCCTTGAATGATGCTCCAGCTGCAGCATTTTAACTATCAGAATTAACTGTCTGGGGGACTGTTGTCTTTTTCCAAAACGAAGAACAAATATTTTGAAATCCAGGCAGAAGTGAGGCTGAGGAATGTGTGCCCCCCTTACCATGACTCCATGACCCCCTGGGGGTCGCGCCCCACAGATTGAAGGCCTCTGGTCTAGGGCCTACTGTAGGGGTAACTTATATGTACTAGAAAGGAAGGTTTGGGCCTGACAAAGGCTCATTTTGCCAGGTTGAAAACTGCACACACAGGCTGCAAAAGCAGGCCTGAGGCATGTTTAAAGGGATACTTAAGCGGGTGGCACAATCAGTGCTACAGGCCTGCAAGTAGCATTTAGTTTACAGGCCTACTAGTAGCGTTTAATTTACAGGCCCTGGGTAAATGTAGTGCCACATAACTATGGACTTACAAGTAAATTAAATATGTCAATTGGGTAGAAGCCAATTTGACCATATTTTAAGGAGAGAGCATGAGCACTTTAGCACTGGTTAGCAGTGGTAAAGTGCACAGAGTCCTAAGGCCAATAACAACAAATTCAGAAAAAAACAGTTGGAGTGAAGGCAAAATGTTTGGGGATAGCCCGGCAAAGAGGCCTAGGTCCAACACTAATACAATCCACTCTGAGTAGGTAACTGCCGACATTCTTCCAATACTCGAATGAAACGTTCAATTTTCCATTCTCCGTGAGGAAATACACTGCTGAAAGTGATGTTTGATGTCATGGTTCTTTAGAAAATCTTCCATCATATCAGATAGAAACTGGGGGCCATCATTGGTAACAGTTGTTTCCAGGGAATCATTCCCTTACAAACACCTAATTTGAGAGGTTTACCACTGCTTCAGCCTTCACTTCCTTCGCCATTTTCACTTCTGGCAAATTGGAAAAATAATCAAAAGCAACCTAATCATATTTTTCGTACACCCATTAACACAATATGGACCACAAATATCCACACCCAACTTCTGCCACGCTTGTTGGAAGTATACCACCTCCCATATCACATCGGAATTTTTATTTATAGTACACAGTAGGCAAATTCTGATAAAAACCGTCTATCACCTGCCTCATCACAGATCACCAAAAAACAACATATCTTGCCCTTTGTGTCCTTGCTGACAACCTTCTGTGACCCCTGAGACAATAAATTCAACAGCTTACTCCTGAGAGACAAAGGAACTTTTAATGTATCCATTTTACGTAATACACCATCACTGCCCCACATCTCTGACTTGTAATTCTTCTGCTTGTAATTCTTCAAATTGCTGCCCTTCTTCTTGATTTTGGGCCACCCCCTCACAATACACTTCATAAACATTTCATGTTTCCAACATTTCCCACATTTTGGCTCCTCCACGAAAAACTCAGCAATAGGTATCAAAGATGACTTCTTGACTTCATTCTCTACTCAATCCACCAGCAGTCTAGACAATGAGCATTATTATTTATGCCCAAGAAACATGCATCTTCTCAATTGTAAATTTGTGCTCATAATATAACTATGTGGGAATATGAAGTATTACTCTATATAATCCCTTCGTGGAAAACATTTGTACCAGTGGTTTGTGATCCATACATACTGCAAAACAATATTAAAAATATTTTACCTAAATTACAGTCTACTGTCCCATCAAGGAAGAGTTTGTTCTTCAACATCATAGATATTATCAGCACTCTTGACCACCATAGATGCAAATGCAAGAACACCCTCAATTCACTCTTTCTCCTACATGATGACTGCACGAAGACTGTGTGTACTAGCATCAGTGACCATCACAGCTTATCTTGGGGATCATATGGCTTTAGTACAACAGCATTCATAATACAATTCTTTATCTCTTGAAAAGAAACATCACACCCCTTGTTCTACTCATAACAAACACTCTCCTTTAACAATGCTCTTATTGCTTGGATCCACTCAGAAAAATCCACAAACTTGGCATCTCTGAAAATGATTGCAGCTTCTCTTTGTGAACAGCACAAGGTGCACCTTTATTGCCACCAGAAACTTTCATTTATGGTCCCAAACCATCCCAAGATTTTGAACTAGTCAAATATTCCACTTCCACTACAACAACCTTGCAGTTTATAATACTCACCATTAACCAAACCAGTTTCAAAAGTGCCAACAATTGCTGTAGAGCCTTGTTGTTGTCCTCCCTATCCATATCATACATCAAGATATCATTTTTGAAAAATGCCGCTCATGCAACCCCATGTGCCAACCTGTGCATTGCTCGCTGGAATACTACAGATGCTGATACCAGCCCAATGGCAGTCTTAAAATTAATCCTTCCAGTGTCACAAAAGAAGGGAGATGCCTTGATTGCGGGTGAAGGGTTACTTATTAAATGCATTTGACAAGCCTAATGTGGAAAATGCATTTGCCCTCCCAAACATGGAAAAAGTTTCAATTATGTTAGGAAGAGACTGCCAGTCTACCCATATGGTGATTCAAACCTTAAAGTCCACCTGCATTCTTACTTTACCACTTGATTTGCGAGCCTAAACGACTGGACTTAATCAGTAAGATTCCTCTATATGCCTTCTAAAGCCCTCCCAATACATTCTCTTAAATCCCTCTTTCAAATCATTCTGAACGGCCTTCTGGCCTTCTAGCATACGGCCCTGGCTGCACTCAGGTAGGCTTACAGACTTGTCCAAAGAGTCACAACCCCAAAATATAAAAATGACCCTATTATCATCTTTCTCCATAAATCACCAATATTTTTAATCTAGTATATATTTTAGTAATTCACACAATGCAATGTTCAATAATAGTGATTGCTATAAAAATATTAAATACACTTTTAAAAAACTATGGGGCATATTCCCAAGAACGTGTGATAACTACCGCAAAATTAGCTTAACGCAACTCTTCACATCGCAGTCTTTCGCGGGAAAAGAATTCCGTGCCAATGTGGTATTCACAACACGGCGGCCCCATGCGATAGTCCCACGATAACGCGTCAAAAGAACGTGTTAAAACTAATGCGATGCAAAAAAAACGCGAAACGCGAACGCGAAAATAGTACCGATGATGCCAATCGCGATACAAAATTCAGCGATAACCAGCTATAGGCCTGCCATCCCCACGCGTCATGCGGGAAAATGCACCATAAAAGCAGATTAAAAATACGGTGAGATGACAATGTACGAGCACAACCACACATCCGTGACGTAGAACAGATGACCATTGTCCCGCATCAAATAGTCATCTCCTCACAGTCACAATGTACATTGACATGCAGTCTGCATGTAAACTGCGCCAATGCAGAAACATGCATGGAACACACATTGAAACCGCATCTCCCCTTCACATTGCAGAGGGACAAGCAACCTTCCTGCACACAGACGTGTCATGACCATGATCAATCCACCATGAAAGCGTGGACGAATGTAGGGGCAGTGACTCCCGCTTACGTACATGTTGCCCATGTTGTGGGACTTGAGCCACAGGGGGCATCCCTGCATCATGGTGGTACATATCTGACCCCAAAAGGAGCCCTGTTGTCACCTGTAGGACACAAATGGCAGCCAAAATGCAATGAATTTGGACACATGTGAAATGCCGAAGAGTGGAATTCCCTACTAACTGCGACACACAGAACTGGCAGTCCGAATACGTGACACCCTAAACAGCCCGTCTGCACAGAGGTGACACACCCACCATCCATGAACAAATCATAAAATTGTCAGCAATACATGTCGCACTCACACTTGTCTGAGTGATGTGCCTGTACAGATGAGTGACATACACTCAGGGAATGTGTATTTTGAAAGCATTTAGTAGCACATGCTGTGCCTGTGGTCATATTGTACTGTCCCATGATTGCCAAGGACTGTCACAATGTGACGTGCTCATGTGAAGAAATTGTCAATGATGGTGTTCCTACGGGCAATTCCTGCTGTGGCTGCAGTGGGGTGTGGGCCACCTGCCTCATCCTCATCATCATCGTCCGGTGCATCTGGCACTTGTATCCATGGGGCCTTGCTGCGTACACATATGTTGTGCAACACACAACATGCAATGATCATCTTGCACACGATGTCTGGGCTGTACAGGAGCCTCCCACCTGTGACGTCCAGGCACCTGAAACGTGACTTCAATACGCCAAATGTGCATTCCACGATGCCCCTGGTGCGTTTGTGGGCCGCATTGTACTGCCTCTGGGCCTGTGTGTTCGGGGCTCAGAGGGGTGTCATCATCCAAGTGCAGAGTGCATATCCTTGGTCAACTGTGACTGTGCAGAGAGACATGAGTCAATAGTTGGTTCTGCATGATGTGTTGGCAGGCTCAGTGGTTCATTGGTGTGTGATATGTGTGACTTTGGGATTCCTGCATGACATGTACTGCATGTTGCAAGTGAGCGGCATCAATGTGTATTAAGTAGCCTCACTGCTGCTCCTCCCTCCCCCCGAACCCATCCACTAGTGTGCGCAGCGCGGTTGCATCACTTGCACCCCTAAGGCACACTATTGTCATGCCTGTCTGCGCATGTCCACAAGCCTGACAACGACACAGTGATGTTGTGCGCTGAAGGTGGACGGACACGTGTGTGTAGGCCTATGGTAAAGACAGGGCAGACACAGATGTAGAGTTCATGCCTGGCTGAACTCGCCATGCGGTTGAGGGTAGACCTTTGGCTTATGCTGCGGAAATAGCGACACACACAACAGTTGGCATGTCTGAACCCTGACCCCGAGCGGGCTTGCGCACCCTCATTTACCCCTCGGCCGAGCCCGTACTCCGGGGGCATGCTACAAAGCAACATTGTATATTGCGTGACGGGTGGCACCGACACTACACCTGAGACACACGCATCAGTTACTGCCTTGGCAAGGCCTACACTTAACCACGCCCAGAGCCACGTGTTGAATGACCACACCCCTATGCCGTACGCCGGTCCACTCCCTCACGCCCACAGGGGGGTCCGACACAGATACATGTCCCAGGTCCACCCCACTGCCTGAGGTGACAAGGTTGCGCACGCTGTACACAGCACAATGTAATGTGGTATGGCCCGGGGCCCACATGCATACAGAATGACCACACGGACACACTGAGATAATTTGTGGAACTGGCTACGGGCACGTGCGCCCGGCCCCTTTTATTGCCAGGGTCACATATCCAGTGACGCCTGTGCTGGATGGGTGTTCGGTAGTGTAAGCCACCCCTCAGGGGTTGGTTGGTGCTGGCAACAACTACAACAGTGATCAGACAATCAGGAGTTCAAAGTACAAACAGCAAGGGTCCATGACTTGAGCTGCACAGAGTCGGTGGCCCCGGATGCTCAGCGGCCGGCACAGGCACACCGCCACGGGACGGTGACTTGCGATGCACTGAGGTAGGGCCACGGGAACTGAGCGGGTCCTCGTTGATGTCCAAGGAGAATGTCGCGGAGTGTTACGGGGGACAGTGGAAGGTGTCCATCCAGGGCATGATGCAGAGGGCAGAAGCAAGCGGAAACAGGCAATATGGAGGAGTTGAATGCTACAGTCTCCTCTTTCCCACAATGTCAGTACCAGCTTCATGATGATGAAGACAACCCCCAGGCCATAGACTCAGACGCCACCAACGTTCAACCAGAGAGTGTCCATGACTCCCGTGGCACAGAGTCAGTGGCACCAGAGCCGGAAGGGGATGCAGTCAGCGTTGAGGCCTGTACAATGATGTAAACTCTGCAATGAACAAATCAAGACTCAGTTCCAATTGTGTGTCCTACTCGACCGCAGTGTGTGCCGGAGGCAGCGGTCAGCGCGGGACAACCGCTGTGCAGACAGCTCCTCCTGGATCTCTAACACACGGCATTGCAATGGCATGTGGAAAAGATTCCTGGTTGACGGAGGTGGAGGCACCAGAGCTGAGCGGGTGTTTAGCCAGCGACGATGCCGTGTCCTGCCTGTTACGGACTGTATTGGATTGGTGTGAGGCCTGCTGGACCGCTGTGTAGGCCGAAGGCAGAAGTCCGCAAGGGCCCACTGTAGTGTAGCTCCTATTTCCCTAATAGGCTCTGCGCATTGGAATAATATATCCTATAGGTTTGACATAGGACTAAGGTCAGTATGTCCCTATTGAGTATATTAAACTTAATTACTTGTGCCAGCTAGCTCAGAGGCCACTAGAAACTCCTTGACAACAAGAAGGGAGTAGTTTCTGGCAGCCGCAAAACATGACCACTGTGTTTCCCTTTAGAATCAGAACGTGTCCCAGAGTCGTGGAAACAATAGATAACTATTTCACTCAGCTCAGTCGTGCATGCTTAGTTTTCTCCAAGTTACACAGAAAGAACAGACGGGCGTTTCAATAAAAGATTTATTGAACAGTCTTGTTTCTGGTGTAAGTAAAATGTGCTGTTACGATCACAAAGCGATACAAAAGGGGATGATGGACGGAACGTTTGAGCCAATCAAACACTCACCCCAGTCAACTGATCTGGGTTTAATCCATCATCATTCTTTAGCTCACTCCACCACCCCAGTTCAGACATGGCCATATGCAAATCAGTCTGACCCTGTGCCTCATGGGAACAGTCCAGCCCGAACTGCCAAGCCATGTCTTCCCTGGACCGGAAACAAGCATCCTAGGATCGGTTTCTGGCATTCCAGCCGTCATCAGCCAGGCTTGCTTGAATCCAGTGGCAAAGTGAGCAAGGGACCCACGTCTGGGCATACCGCCGCCAACCTAGGGCGAACAAAGCGATCATCCCCTTTTGTATCGCTTTGTTCGGCCCTAAGTTGGCAGTATGCCCAGACGTGGGTCCCTTGCTCACTTTGCCACTGGATTCAAGCAAGCCTGGCGATGACGGCTGGAATGCCAGAAACCGGTCCTAGGATGCTTGTTTCCGGTCCAGGGAAGACATGGCTTGGCAGTTCGGCTGGACTGTTCCCATGAGGCACAGGGTCAGACTGATTTGCATATGGCCATGTCTGAACTGGGGTGGTGGAGTGAGCTAAGAACGATGATGGATTAAACCCAGATCAGTTGACTGGAGTGAGGTTGATTGGCTCAAACGTTCCGTCCATCATCCCCTTGTATCGCTTTGTTCGCCTCTAAGTTGGCGGGGGTATGCCCAGACGTGGGTCCCTTGCTCACTTTGCCACTGGATTCAAGCAAGCCTGGCTGATGACGGCTGGAATGCCAGAAACCGGTCCTAGGATGCTTGTTTCCGGTCCAGGGAAGACATGGCTTGGCAGTTCGGGCTGGACTGTTCCCATGAGGCACAGGGTCAGACTGATTTGCATATGGCCATGTCTGAACTGGGGTGGTGGAGTGAGCTAAAGAACGATGATGGATTAAACCCAGATCAGTTGACTGGGGGTGAGTGTTTGATTGGCTCAAGCGTTCCGTCCATCATCCCCTTTTGTATCGCTTTGTTCGCCCTAAGTTGGCGGGGGTATGCCCAGACGTGGGTCCCTTGCTCACTTTGCCACTGGATTCAAGCAAGCCTGGCTGATGACGGACTGGAATGCCAGAAACCGGTCCTAGGATGCTTGTTTCCGGTCCAGGGAAGACATGGCTTGGCAGTTCGGGCTGGACTGTTCCCATGAGGCACAGGGTCAGACTGATTTGCATATGGCCATGTCTGAACTGGGGTGGTGGAGTGAGCTAAAGAACGATGATGGATTAAACCCAGATCAGTTGACTGGGGGTGAGTGTTTGATTGGCTCAAACGTTCCGTCCATCATCCCCTTTTGTATCGCTTTGTTCGCCCTAAGTTGGCGGGGGTATGCCCAGACGTGGGTCCCTTGCTCACTTTGCCACTGGATTCAAGCAAGCCTGGCTGATGACGGCTGGAATGCCAGAAACCGGTCCTAGGATGCTTGTTTCCGGTCCAGGGAAGACATGGCTTGGCAGTTCGGGCTGGACTGTTCCCATGAGGCACAGGGTCAGACTGATTTGCATATGGCCATGTCTGAACTGGGGTGGTGGAGTGAGCTAAAGAACGATGATGGATTAAACCCAGATCAGTTGACTGGGGGTGAGTGTTTGATTGGCTCAAACGTTCCGTCCATCATCCCCTTTGTATCGCTTTGTTCAGCCCTAAGTTGGCGGGGTATGCCCAGACGTGGGTCCCTTGCTCACTTTGCCACTGGATTCAAGCAAGCCTGGCTGATGACGGCTGGAATGCCAGAAACCGGTCCTAGGATGCTTGTTTCCGGTCCAGGAAGACATGGCTTGGCAGTTCGGGCTGGACTGTTCCCATGAGGCACAGGGTCAGACTGATTTGCATATGGCCATGTCTGAACTGGGGTGGTGGAGTGAGCTAAAGAACGATGATGGATTAAACCCAGATCAGTTGACTGGGGGTGAGTGTTTGATTGGCTCAAGCGTTCCGTCCATCATCCCCTTTTGTATCGCTTTGTTCGCCCTAAGTTGGCGGGGGTATGCCCAGACGTGGGTCCCTTGCTCACTTTGCCACTGGATTCAAGCAAGCCTGGCTGATGACGGCTGGAATGCCAGAAACCGGTCCTAGGATGCTTGTTTCCGGTCCAGGGAAGACATGGCTTGGCAGTTCGGGCTGGACTGTTCCCATGAGGCACAGGGTCAGACTGATTTGCATATGGCCATGTCTGAACTGGGGTGGTGGAGTGAGCTAAAGAACGATGATGGATTAAACCCAGATCAGTTGACTGGGGTGAGTGTTTGATTGGCTCAAGCGTTCCGTCCATCATCCCCTTTTGTATCGCTTTGTTCGCCCTAAGTTGGCGGGGTATGCCCAGACGTGGGTCCCTTGCTCACTTTGCCACTGGATTCAAGCAAGCCTGGCTGATGACGGCTGGAATGCCAGAAACCGGTCCTAGGATGCTTGTTTCCGGTCCAGGGAAGACATGGCTTGGCAGTTCGGGCTGGACTGTTCCCATGAGGCACAGGGTCAGACTGATTTGCATATGGCCATGTCTGAACTGGGGTGGTGGAGTGAGCTAAAGAACGATGATGGATTAAACCCAGATCAGTTGACTGGGGGTGAGTGTTTGATTGGCTCAAACGTTCCGTCCATCATCCCCTTTTGTATCGCTTTGTTCGCCCTAAGTTGGCGGGGGTATGCCCAGACGTGGGTCCCTTGCTCACTTTGCCACTGGATTCAAGCAAGCCTGGCTGATGACGGCTGGAATGCCAGAAACCGGTCCTAGGATGCTTGTTTCCGGTCCAGGGAAGACATGGCTTGGCAGTTCGGGCTGGACTGTTCCCATGAGGCACAGGGTCAGACTGATTTGCATATGGCCATGTCTGAACTGGGGTGGTGGAGTGAGCTAAAGAACGATGATGGATTAAACCCAGATCAGTTGACTGGGGGTGAGTGTTTGATTGGCTCAAACGTTCCGTCCATCATCCCCTTTTGTATCGCTTTGTTCGCCCTAAGTTGGCGGGGGTATGCCCAGACGTGGGTCCCTTGCTCACTTTGCCACTGGATTCAAGCAAGCCTGGCTGATGACGGCTGGAATGCCAGAAACCGGTCCTAGGATGCTTGTTTCCGGTCCAGGGAAGACATGGCTTGGCAGTTCGGGCTGGACTGTTCCCATGAGGCACAGGGTCAGACTGATTTGCATATGGCCATGTCTGAACTGGGGTGGTGGAGTGAGCTAAAGAACGATGATGGATTAAACCCAGATCAGTTGACTGGGGGTGAGTGTTTGATTGGCTCAAACGTTCCGTCCATCATCCCCTTTTGTATCGCTTTGTTCGCCCTAAGTTGGCGGGGGTATGCCCAGACGTGGGTCCCTTGCTCACTTTGCCACTGGATTCAAGCAAGCCTGGCTGATGACGGCTGGAATGCCAGAAACCGGTCCTAGGATGCTTGTTTCCGGTCCAGGGAAGACATGGCTTGGCAGTTCGGGCTGGACTGTTCCCATGAGGCACAGGGTCAGACTGATTTGCATATGGCCATGTCTGAACTGGGGTGGTGGAGTGAGCTAAAGAACGATGATGGATTAAACCCAGATCAGTTGACTGGGGGTGAGTGTTTGATTGGCTCAAGCGTTCCGTCCATCATCCCCTTTTGTATCGCTTTGTTCGCCCTAAGTTGGCGGGGGTATGCCCAGACGTGGGTCCCTTGCTCACTTTGCCACTGGATTCAAGCAAGCCTGGCTGATGACGGCTGGAATGCCAGAAACCGGTCCTAGGATGCTTGTTTCCGGTCCAGGGAAGACATGGCTTGGCAGTTCGGGCTGGACTGTTCCCATGAGGCACAGGGTCAGACTGATTTGCATATGGCCATGTCTGAACTGGGGTGGTGGAGTGAGCTAAAGAACGATGATGGATTAAACCCAGATCAGTTGACTGGGGGTGAGTGTTTGATTGGCTCAAACGTTCCGTCCATCATCCCCTTTTGTATCGCTTTGTTCGCCCTAAGTTGGCGGGGGTATGCCCAGACGTGGGTCCCTTGCTCACTTTGCCACTGGATTCAAGCAAGCCTGGCTGATGACGGCTGGAATGCCAGAAACCGGTCCTAGGATGCTTGTTTCCGGTCCAGGGAAGACATGGCTTGGCAGTTCGGGCTGGACTGTTCCCATGAGGCACAGGGTCAGACTGATTTGCATATGGCCATGTCTGAACTGGGGTGGTGGAGTGAGCTAAAGAACGATGATGGATTAAACCCAGATCAGTTGACTGGGGGTGAGTGTTTGATTGGCTCAAACGTTCCGTCCATCATCCCCTTTTGTATCGCTTTGTTCGCCCTAAGTTGGCGGGGTATGCCCAGACGTGGGTCCCTTGCTCACTTTGCCACTGGATTCAAGCAAGCCTGGCTGATGACGGCTGGAATGCCAGAAACCGGTCCTAGGATGCTTGTTTCCGGTCCAGGGAAGACATGGCTTGGCAGTTCGGGCTGGACTGTTCCCATGAGGCACAGGGTCAGACTGATTTGCATATGGCCATGTCTGAACTGGGGTGGTGGAGTGAGCTAAAGAACGATGATGGATTAAACCCAGATCAGTTGACTGGGGGTGAGTGTTTGATTGGCTCAAACGTTCCGTCCATCATCCCCTTTTGTATCGCTTTGTTCGCCCTAAGTTGGCGGGGGTATGCCCAGACGTGGGTCCCTTGCTCACTTTGCCACTGGATTCAAGCAAGCCTGGCTGATGACGGCTGGAATGCCAGAAACCGGTCCTAGGATGCTTGTTTCCGGTCCAGGGAAGACATGGCTTGGCAGTTCGGGCTGGACTGTTCCCATGAGGCACAGGGTCAGACTGATTTGCATATGGCCATGTCTGAACTGGGGTGGTGGAGTGAGCTAAAGAACGATGATGGATTAAACCCAGATCAGTTGACTGGGGGTGAGTGTTTGATTGGCTCAAAGCGTTCCGTCCATCATCCCCTTTTGTATCGCTCTGTTACGATCACAAGACAGTATGCGAGATAAATAATGTACAGTGTGAGCAGTAGAAATAAATAATACTGCGAGAGCATTATCTTTTAGTACATATGCTGTTACATAAATAACACAGACTAAAAATGCGAGTACTCATACGATGCGCTTCTAATCTAGTTCTACCCCAATGTACCTAACCTAACCTAGGTATAGGACAAGGTATGAAGTAGGTGAAGTATTCCTTACTATGGTATACTAAGAGTACGCTAACCCCAGTATGCCTAGTATGCCAAGAGTCCCTCTAGGTTCTAGTCTGCTCCATACCTGAAGAATGAGAGAGGTTGGAATCTCTTTGCCAGACTCGAACTCCAACACCCCGCAAGGAAGTCAGATCACTGGAAGCTGGACTCTCTGCGTGCAGGGATGACAGCGTCTTCTCAGTGCGTCAGGCCGGGAAGCGGGCTCCTCTGAAGTCGAGGTCTCCTCTGATTTACAGGGGCTAGGGAAGGTATATTTATACCTGAGAGCACCTAAGAATGTTAGTATTGACGTGAGTCGGACAGCGAAAGACGTCATGAATGAACCCCTAAGGAATAATGGTTCATGCATAATATATGAGTCCTTGAAGAAATCAATAGTCCTGGACTAGGGAAACTCCCGCAGCCTAAGGGTCTGTTCTTCAAGTACTCGTTGTAGACGTTAGGGTGGACGGATGTCAGAGACCATGCCTGTATTTGGAGTGCACGGTTAATGCCTAAATAAGGGCTGGAATTTTATGCCTATATAAGGGCAGGGCGAATTGTGCCTATATAAGGACATGATACTGGAAAGCCCGTTTATGGACACCCTAAGAGGAATACAACACCCACTCCACTTTCGTGTGTACGATAATACTAAAATGCTAAACATTTAAAATGCTAAACATTAAAATGGAGTACCGCATATTTCTAAAACATTTCATAAAACCATTTAAAAAGGCATTTAAAAACCTATTAGAATGCAAAAAGGTACTGTACATTTGAAGCATTGCTTTTCATTTCAGGCATAAAGTTCGAAAATAAATGCAATTGGAATGAAATAAGCAGTAATTTTTACATGTGACAGAAAATAAAATGATCGATAAGTTTCTTAAAAATCAAAGTCATTTCATGTCATGAAAATTAATGAACTGTTTTAGACACACAAGATGACTTAGCCATATGTAGGTGGGCTAATACCGGTCGGTAACGGCCGAAAATCGGTAAATTTCCCGTTACCGACCGATATTTAGCCCTTTGCGATGTAGAAGGCCGGATTTAAGGAGTCGGTAATTTACTGATTCGTTATTTTAAGGAATCGGTAAATTACCGATTCCTAAATCCTATGTAGGGAGCACTCAAGTGAGTGCATTTTTGGTTTAAGGATTCGTTATTTACCACCAACTACAAGTTGGTGGTAAATACCGAATACCTTTAAAAAGCAATTTTGTGCTTTTTTAAAGTGCCATGTGGCAGACATACATGCCCTTAGGGCATGTATGTGCGCCACATGTGCACACATGCACGATTCAGGGGTGCAACAGGGTGTCAATTTGACACCCTGCCACCCCTGAATATGCTTCCTCTATTACCGATTCGGTATTTACCGAATCGGTAATAGTGAATGAGCTTCCATTCATTCCTATGGGCCTCCAGGCCCATAGGAATGAATGGGAAGGTATTCTTATTACCGATCCGGTAAATACCGAATCGGTAATAACGAATATTACCGAATCGGTAAAAGTTACCGAATGTTTACCTACATTCTATTTACCGATTCTTAAATACCGAATCGGTAAAATTCGGTATTTAGGAATCGGTAAATAGAAATTACCTACATATGGCCCTAAGTGTCCATGGAAGTACCGCAAAGTCTGTACTATAAGGCTAGTTCTACTTTAAGCAGATTGAAGTGCCATTTTCGTTCGAAAAAATGAAAAAAAGTTCAATTTTGGTAGAGTTCCAAGTTTTTTTTTTTTTTAAATGAAGGCCAAATTGTTACTGCATCTCTGGAAAACTGTATGCTGAATCAGAGTCAGTTTACGGGTCTGGTGTAAACATGAGATCATCTATTTCTATAGACAAAACATCGTCCACTGTAGTTGGTGTCAGTTGGAACACCTCGTGTAGTAGATTAATTGCACAGAGATGTGAAGCTTCGCTTCAGCATGAGGTGCCGCAGCAAAGTTCGCGTCCGTTGTTACCTGTGTGCCTGTAGATCTTTCTCGTACCTCAGCAGCAGCCGGAAGCGTCTGGAGATCTCAATGAATGCTGACATCAGGATAGGAAGCCTCTGGGGACAACACAGAGCATGGGCCGTTATCGGGACCAGCAGAGTATCGACATCCGTTGGCGTAGCTGATGGAAATGTTAGACAGGTGTCCAACACGCATTCTTCACCGCATAGCAGGCATCGTAGAACAGGTAAGATGCAATCTTGCCAGATTGGTCTAAATGACAGGAACCAAGTTGTATTAAGGTCCCGTAGACGAGTCATGCCCAATAGCTGTACTATTCGCTCACGGCACTTTCGTTCAAGGAGAGCTTTCTCCATTTCACTCGGAGTGATGTCTGCGAATAGGCTGGCCATAGCGCAATAGCAGGAAGAGAAATAGAATTCCGGCAACAAGTGCTAGAATTAATGGTATGCCACCAAACACCGAATGTGCAAAGTTCGGGATGATTCCGAGTATTGCCTGGAAAGGTGCTAACAGACCGGAGCAGATGCTCTTAAATACATGTACAATTCCACTTGTATCAGACATGTTGAAGATACGTGATATAATTTCTACGAAATGTATAGGGCAGTTTGTACGTATTAAAGTCTGTATCTCAGCCGAAGTCCTTGCTACTTGTAGATCATAGGTTTCCTTGGCCGAGGTCAAAGGCACTGTTTGCTGTAAAAGCATGGCTTTCATTCTGCTCAAAGTATCAAATCTTATAAAAGAGACGTTCAGCGAAGGCCAAAGAGGCGACTCCCTGACTGTATCTATTGGGGCAAACAATACTTGCATACAGCAAGTGACCCTGGAGTTGACCGTTACTAGATATGGGATGCCTGGCAACATGCCACAGCAACTCTGATCATTCAACATGAGGTAACTCCCATTAGAAAGTTGTCCAAACGTTGGATTAATCACAGCAGCTGGTGTACCCTGCTGATGGCAAGACAAATTTGCCACAGAACCATTACAAGCCCTGTGTAAGGAAATGTCCTGACATATAAGTGAACCGCTCAGTGCAAGTTTACAGTTTGTACCGCTCAAAAACACTTCACGATCCCCACTCCAACATCTATATGTATACAGTAAATCCCAAGATATCTTAATGTATTCCTTACCCAACCTTTCATATTTGCCTGTTTGCATTTGTCTGAGGCAATACTGAAACTGAAAAGTACTCACAGGTAATGTTATTTTGCCATGAATAAGCCATTCTGTAGCTGGTTTTTCTGCCACTGTGAATGGTAACTTTTCCAGTTTTTCAATGCTCAGCACTGTATACTTTGCTCCTCTTTGTGCCAGTTCAATCTGTTTATCAGTTAGATTGTATTCTGCAAACAGAGCCGTTGTGTTGATAAAACGCCAAGGCACAAAGATTGCAGCGTCCAGCTTAATAACACAATAGAACGTAATTGAGACTGGCCTTGTTGTAACATCGCCAAATCTTGTTCTAGTATGTCGATAGCAGAGGATACAATGCCATCCAATGAATATATTCTGGAGGACAAAGTTGTTAACCCATTGTCGACCACAGAGAGTGTTTTCTCTAAATTAATACGATCAAGTTCACGTATTCGTTCTGCAGCCTCCATTTGTGATACTTTCCATGCTTCATTATAGGCAGCATAAATGCCGGCATATATGAAACGTTTTTGACGCGGTTTTCTTGGTCCAAGCAAGAATTCCCTAAGGTCTGCGTCCTTTTTAAGTAAGGTTAAGTGTTGTTTCACATCCTGTAGTGTAGACTTATGCAGCCAATCGAGGCATAATTTTCCTACACTGTATGTTGTTACTACCCCCGGATGTTGTCTTTGGACGTATCTTGGGTCTGGCCTAATAATAGTAAAGCCCTGAGTTTTATTCAGGAATCTTTCCTGACAGTTATTCGTGTCTGTGGGCCAGATCAACCATTTTTTCCAATCAGGATTAGATCTGTTGAGTTGTAGTATATTGTTAACTGTCACCACTGCCTTTGTATTATTATCACTGGCAGGTGTTGGTACAGAAGGTGTGTTCATCTCTTTGATCTTGGCTAATCCAAGACAAGATGTTTGTTGGATGGTTTCATTCAAAAACATTATTTGTTCAGGGATGATGCAGGCTCTAAATAAAGCTTCTATCCCCTGCACTTGCCATTCTTTAGTACCCCACACAGTTTTTGTGTCTATTGTGTCTTTCCAAAAGTCGAAACCCTTTCTAGACAGTTGGGCATTAAATAATGCAGAATAAATCTGTTTTGTATTTGTTAACATAATTTTCAGTCCTGTCTTGTTTACATTTTTATAGTAAAACATTTCTGGTTCAGATGTATTGTATCCTGAAAAATATGGAAACTTACTAGCAAATGTTTTTGAACTACCTTTAGGTGGTGTAGGACAATGTTCCCATTGGTTAAACATAAACACATTTCTTGGATATGCAGATTTATGCAAATAATGATGACCATAGTGGTTAAAACAATACATTTGTTCATAGTCTGATGAACCCTCTAAATATTCATGTTTAGAAAATGCAGCAGATTTTTCTAGGTCAAACATTATGTCGTTCACAGTCTCAAAGTCCCAATCATCTGAATAGGTACTGGACGTAATTAGATCATTTAGTGAAATTTTAAACAAATGTGGAATGTTCAATTGTTCCGTCGGACCGAAGATTTCAAAATCTGTTTTGTCCCACACTATACCATCCTGTATAGGAACAGCTGTGATGTTCACTGATGACAAGTCTCTTGCTTCACGATGGGAAGATTTATGAGGTTTCAAAAGTACGTTCACGTCTTTTCCCTTCAGTGTTCACATGGATGTATCTGCCACTTATAAGCACGCTCACAGTTGTTACCAAAGCTAGCCAGAGCAGGAAAACAAAAAGTCCAGATATAATCCAGAGTTCAATCCATGGAGAAACCAAATAAGTCTTTTTCAGAAAGTGAAGAAAGTCTTGTACTTGCTGCTTGAATTTCAATGATGCTGGCGTCGTTTCAGGTTCACTCGGATCTTCTGAGAACGTATCAAAGTTAATGAAATAGCCAGAAGCAGTTCTGTCAATTGTTGGAATTGCATCAGGATTTGTAGAAATCACTGGAACCAGTTCATCACTTGCCACGTTGGTGTAGACAGGTGTATTTGGACGAACTGTTACTTGGTGTTCAAGAGGGATGAGTTCCATAGCGTTGTTGCTTAGTCCTCCATCTGTTACAGCTGAATTCTCGATTGTTATCAGTCTTTCAGTCTGAACCTCTTGGATAGTAGCGAGAGGAGTGCGTCTGCTACTAGGTCGGAGTCCACGAGGCCTACTGTTTAGTATTGGCCACATACTGTGGTTTGATGAGGTCGATGGACACAAATCTTTTCTCCTTTCTTCCAGCAAGGGGCGGCAGAAGTACTGTTCTTGTTCCTTGAACTGCTAGGACAGGTACTGGTTGTCTGTAAGAAGGTCCAAATTCCTTCTTGTCCGCAATCTTTTCTCTGACTAGATCCCCAACTTTTGGAATCCAGACAGGCCTTGCTGGGACAGCCGGTTGATCCCCAGTGGTGGTTGGCTGTAGGAATACGTTGCTTTGTTTAGTTCTTAACTTGTTTAGTTCCTGTAAAACAGCCAAACGATCTTTGATATCAAAGGGTTTATTTTCCACCACTGTGCCTACGTGTTCAAGGTCTGGTACCCACATTCTTGTCCCAAATAGGACCTCATATGGAGTGACCCCCCCCCTAAAGAACTTCTTGGCAGATTATTCAAAGAGCGTTGAACCCCACTAAGGTGTTTGACCCACCCATCACCCGAACCTAATACCCTAGCTGTTATAGACTGCTTTATGTCCCGGTTTTTCCTTTCCACAACAGAATTTCCCTCAGGATGTAATGGAGAGGAGTACAGCAATGCAACGCCCAGACTGGCCATGGCTTCTTTGTAAGCCCTAGAGCTAAACGCAGGACCCTGGTCAGAATGTAGCGTGCCTATTGCGTATGTGCCGATAAAGACTCGCAAATCTTTTATAACAGTTCGAGCGTCAGCCGAGCGCTGAGGCCATAACCATAGGAACCTAGATTCATTATTTGTGGGAATGTCTGTGTCCAGTTGGACGCAGGCGCGTAGATAGTCGAATGCTGTCTAACAATGGTGTCTGTACTGGGTTGCCGCATTCGCAGCATGGTGTCTGGTGGCTCTCTCGCTGTAATTTACAGTCTAAGCATTTGTTGATGAATATGTGAATTTCTGAATTCATTCCAGGCCACCAGTACATCTCTTTTAACGTCAAAATTGTTTTAGAGATCCCTTGATGTGACAGACCCTCCCCCAAATGTGTTTCATAAATCAAGGCTGCTCTACGTTCCATGTTTGGAATTACCCTATCCCCCACTCCAGGGATTCGAGCAAAAGGAACGTTGTTTGCATCAATTACATAAGAGTACTTGAGTGGAAACTTTTTTGGTAACGCTGCACTGCTGCCTTTGCTTGAAGCATTGACAGCCAACATTATCTCACCGTCTATTTTTGTTTTTGAACGAGTGATCGCAGCTACGGAAGCCGTTTGCACAGCCCCCTTTGCGGCTTCGTCAGCCAATGAATTCCCTGCAACGTGAACGCCATCACGTTGATGACTCAGTGTGTGAATCACGTGAGCCTTTGGTAGTTCGTTTTTCAACTGAACTACTTGTTCCCAAAGCATTTTGTGCTTTATTGTGCCACCTTTCGCATCTTTGAAACCATTTTCAAGCCAGTTTTGTATATAGTCATTATACGACTGAACACAGTAAAAGGAAAAGCACACTATTAGTGTGGGGAATTCTCGATCTGTACTTTCAAGTGCCAGTTTGAATGCTTGTAGTTCAGCTCGCTGAGCCGTGCAATCTCCTAGAGATTGTGTTTTAGTGACCATAGGTCTGAAGATGCCATTTCGCATGCGACCTTTAACGATTGCAGACGCTGCACTGTAAGCCTGCTTACTCCCTGTTGCGGGTTGTGCGGATCCGTCAGTGTAAATTATGAATTCGTACTGATCGAGAGGCAGAATTTCAGTAGGCAGAGGACATTCATGTTCGTATTGCAGGAATGCTTGTGTTTTTAAATCTGGATCAAAAACATATTCAACATCTGTTGCAGCAAGAGAATTAACCCATTGTATCCATCTCGGATGTAATGCTTTAGCATTTGGAATGCTTGCTTTTGTGACCGCTTCTAAAGCTGGTACTGGGGTTACGACAATAATGCGTTTCCCTTGGGCTAAGGCTCTTTCTTTTGCTACAGCGGTTTGAACTGCTGTCAGAATTTTTTCAGTTGAACTGAAGCGCATTTCCGCTTGTGTGTACAAATGAGATTTGTATGCCATTGTTATTTTCTCACCCTCATTAAATGTTAAGTAGGTGAATCCGCATTGACCCGAAATTATTCGGATTACCAAATTGCGTTGACTTACGCGTGTTTGTAAGTGATTTGTTGCTAACATGTTAGCCTGGAGTTGAACGCAAGATTTCTGTGTGTTCCTGTGTCCAGTTTCTGATCGAAAAATCAGGTTTGATTAATGCGCAGAGAGGTTTAACCCTTTCTGCGTAATTTAGAATGTATGTGCTTCCAAAATTTAGGAAACCCAGGATGGATTGTAAGTTTTTCAGCGTTTTTGGAGGTTGGAGCAGCGCACACTTTTCTAAAAAGTTAGCTGCCAAGCTCTTGCCTTCACTTGAAAGCTCATATCCTAAAAATAGGACATTGAGATGGGCAATTCTAGACTTTTTAAAGTTGAACTTGTAGCCCTCAGAGGCGAAACCCAGTATAATGGTGCTCACCCTGTTCAAGTGTTTTTCCAGGTCATCGTCTGTCAGATAGATGTCATCGACATAGGACAATGCCTCATTGTCATAAATTTGTAGTAACTCCGTTACCCTCGCTGAGAATAAACCTGGGCTGTTCTTGAACCCTTGTGGGAGTCGACAAAAGTGACGCTGGGTCCCCATTATGGAGAATGCTGTTAAGTACCTGCTTTCAGGTGCTATGTTTTGACAAAAGAAACCATTTGAGATGTCTAATGTTGTTTTATATTTTTTACGCACAATGTTATTCATTATTGCTGTGCTATGTGCATTTTGCACTGCAAAGGTTTTAGAACAAGTGTTTAGGTGTCTAATCCAAAACTAGACGATATGTATTGTCTGGTTTGGAGACAGGAAACAAAGGATTGTTCATTGAGGAGGTGCATGTTTCAATCACCCCTTGGTATTCAAGTTGATCTAAGATCTCCCTGACCTGTTTTTTAGCTTCTTGCTTAATTGGGTACTGCCTTTGTGCAGTTGGTTCATGTTTCAGATGTATTTTATGGTGAGGTGAGTCCTCATCCCATCCTACATGATTTTTATATAATGCTGGGGCATGGGCCACTGCCCATTTCCTGGCATATGTATATTTTAGGTGAATTGGAATATGGTTGGAGAAGGCAGGCATAATAATGTCCTCGCCATGTGGGCACTCCCTGACAAATTGTGGTGGCCAGTCCCTTTCTGCTAGAAGTATGTCATAGCCCTTTGATAGTCTTTCCCAAATAAGTGCTTTTACCTGTCTAGGTTTGTCTCCCTCCATCCGGAGAGTTATGTCATATAACTTTTGTGGAGTACTAACCCTGGTGTCTACAGTCTCGACTGTAATGTACTCATTCAAGTCCACTATCTCCAGAAGTTCCTTCAGGTTCTGGCGAACTATTGTGACTTCTGCTGCACTGTCCCGCATTGTCTGAGCCCATTCTCCGTTCTTGAGTTGTGTTCTCAGTATTCTCGGCATGTCTAATCTTTAGACCTGCTACTTTCTTTTGGAGAATTGAGGTTTTACTTTGGTTTTTGGAGCGTGTTTGTCGTCTTTTGATTTCACGCGTTCTTCTCTATGTCCTGATCGTCCTCTTCTTTCCGAAGTCTGTGATGAGATCTGAAAGGGACGAGAGGAACGTGTATCAGTATCTTGATACCTGTCAGGTTTTCTCAAATTATCCCTATTCCTGAGGTTATACCTCCTTTCAGAGGGCTCCTTTTGAGGAGACCTACCTCGGGATTGAGAACGTTTCTCATTTGATTTTTGTTTATTAGACTCCCACTTCTTTTTAGAAGATGTAGGAGTTTGTTTAATTGAGTCCTTCTCAGGACTTTCAGATAGCTTCGGCTTCACTGGTCTTCCACCCAAACTATCTCTGCCTAATTCTGCATAAGATTGTTCAATTATTCTGGGTAGCTCTGTTTGATGTTCTGTAACATCAAATTCCCTCAATTTTTGGCGGATCGCCACTGCTGCTGCCTCCCCTTTAATATTAGATAATATTATTGTTGAGACCTGGTCGAAATTTTTCAGTAATTTCATACCTAAATTTAGAGCAGGCTCTGCCCCGTATTCGTTTTGAATTTGTTTCAGGACATCAGGTATTACCGCAATTGACGGAATGCCATGTGTTTTGGTATAGATGGCAGCAAAGACTGAGCCCCAAGTGGTGCAGTCTTCCAGTTGTGGTGTGATCCCCATTGGTAAACTGATTGTCAGTATTCTGTGTTTCTCATACGGGCTAGTATTTGGAAATACTGCTTCGATTTGAGTAATTTTTTGAGCTCTCCAGAATGGAATTTGCTCACGTTTTGTGGGCATTTTACCCATGACTGCGTATAGAGTCTGTGGTGTAATTTTTAGTGTATTCCCCTGGTGAGGAGTTTGATTTGGAATTGTTAATGGTTGCTGGACTGTAAAAGTCTGCATGACATATTGGACTAATTGTCTGTAGATTTTTATTAATTCTTGTATCTGAACAAGTCCTCATCTGACATTATATCTAGTTCAGAATGAGGTGTGTAGCCTGCTAGAATCGGCCATGTTGCTCCTGGTCTACCTAGTGGACCGAGCCTGGTAATGTTTTTGTGATGTTTTAGGGCGCCTTTAAACCAGAGCTGATGCTCCTGGTATGTTAATGGAATTTCTATATCCTCGAAAGGAATGTATTCCACTGGTGATTCATCTTCTTTGTAGAAGTGAAACGTGTGTGTTACTGAATTGGATTCAGGAAATATTACCCATGAATAGAATACCTCTGTCTGAAAGGATTCATGTGCCTCTATCACGAAAACTGCTCTACCACCTCTTGGTGGTAGGCCATGTTTTATAAGTTTTAGAGTGATGGCTCTTCTTAAGTTTGGAGTGATGTCTATAACACCCTCCTCGGTTTCATTTAAACCTGTAATGTTAAAGGCTGCTGCTTGGGCTGGATCAGCCGCAGCTACACCGTTTCCGGCGTCTTCAGTCATTCTGTTTTTTGAAAAATGTAGAACAAGTTTCAAGGAAACAAAGATAAGGTGCACAATATTTTGGAACACTGTATCCTTCAACTTTGAGCTAACCAAACAGCTAATATATAAAGGGTACTGCCCTATGTAGCCGTGGCGGATACTAAACCCTGCCCACTCCAGACGTCTTTTGGAGTGTAGGGGTCTTGAGAGAAAAAAAACACGGCTGAGTTACTCAGTATCTAACGTTGAATTACTGCCTTACCAAACCGTTGGGCGCCATGTAGTGTAGCTCCTATTTCCCTAATAGGCTCTGCACATTGGAATAATATATCCTATAGGTTTGACATAGGACTAAGGTCAGTATGTCCCTATCGAGTATATTAAACTTAATTACTTGTGCCAGCTAGCTCAGAGGCCACTAGAAACTCCTTGACAACAAGAAGGGAGTAGTTTCTGGCAGCCGCAAAACATGACCACTGTGTTTCCCTTTAGAATCAGAACGTGTCCCAGAGTCGTGGAAACAATAGATAACTATTTCACTCAGCTCAGTCGTGCATGCTTAGTTTTCCTCAAAGTTACACAGAAAGAATAGACGGGCGTTTCAATAAAAGATTTATTGAACAGTCTTGTTTCTGGTGTAAGTAAAATGTGCTGTTACGATCACAAGACAGTATGCGAGATAAATAATGTACAGTGTGAGCAGTAGAAATAAATAATACTGCGAGAGCATTATCTTTTAGTACATATGCTGTTACATAAATAACACAGACTAAAAATGCGAGTACTCATACGATGCGTTTCTAATCTAGTTCTACCCCAATGTACCTAACCTAACCTAGGTATAGGACGAGGTATGAAGTAGGTGAAGTATTCCTTACTATGGTATACTAAGAGTACGCTAACCCCAGTATGCCTAGTATGCCAAGAGTCCCTCTAGGTTCTAGTCTGCTCCATACCTGAAGAATGAGAGAGGTAGGAATCTCTTTGCCAGACTCGAACTCCAACACCCCGCAAGGGAAGTCAGATCACTGGAAGCTGGACTCTCTGCGTGCAGGGATGACAGCGTCTTCTCAGTGCGTCAGGCCGGGAAACGGGCTCCTCTGAAGTCGAGGTCTCCTCTGATTTACAGGGGCTAGGGAAGGTATATTTATACCTGAGAGCACCTAAGAATGTTAGTATTGACGTGAGTCGGACAGCGAAAGACGTCATGAATGAACTCCCTAAGGAATAATGGTTCATGCATAATATATGAGTCCTTGAAGAAATCAATAGTCCTGGACTAGGGAAACTCCCGCAGCCTAAGGGTCTGTTCTTCAAGAACTCGTTGTGATGTTAGGGTGGACGGATGTCAGAGACCATGCCTGTATTTGGAGTGCACGGTTAATGCCTAAATAAGGGCTGGGATTTTATGCCTATATAAGGGCAGGGCGAATTGTGCCTATATAAGGACATGATACTGGAAAGCCCGTTTATGGACACCCTAAGAGGAATACAACACCACAGACACGTGTGGTCGGAATGCTATGCACCGAGTTGGTGGCACCACATCGAAGGGAGTATAGGGATATAAACGATGCCATAAATATGTACTCTGCCAATGTGTAATCAAGACTCAGTTCCAAATGTGTGACCTACTTGACTGTAGTGTAGGCCGGAGGCAGAGGTGGAGTACGTCAACGAAAAAGGAGTAAAGCGGGCCTGTGTCGCAGAGGCCGTGATGGTCTGAGGAGGCTGCCAAGGTCGCGGGCTTCGGGCTTGGACCTTGCGCCGGCACGTGGTGGGCCCTCTTTGACACACGCCAGTGTCGGCAGGTGAGCAGTGAGGCCTGGCTGCGCAGGGGCGGGCATGACGGGTTGGGGGACCAGCGGCCTGGGGTGCAGCAGGCGCACAGGATCGCAGGCCACACCGCTCACGGCGACGGCCTCGTGGCAGGGTGGGAGGCGCTGCCCTGGCAGACATGTTGGGCATTCCAGAAGAGAACCACGCCCACTGCTACGTGCTTTTTATTGACACCCCTACGCTGGCCTGGCGTCCTCCGGGCCAGCCCACTCCGCACACGCTTACAGGGGGGGACGTCACATGCTACATTTCCGCGATCTTCCCCACTCGCTGGGGTGACATGGTTGCGTCCACTGTCCACTACACACCAAACACCAGCAGTGCATGCAGACATGGATATGTCTGTGGTCTGCAAACTGCAGTCTGTCCAGCACTTCCACGCCACACTTGGCATTGTGTACATTCTCATTCATGGGTCACTTGCCTCCTTCGTACATGCCTGGTTCCCACCTCTCCCCACATTCGGCTATTGTGTGGCTGAGGTGCCATGCCGTTGATGGCTCATGTACATGGCTAACCAAGGTTGCCACAGTAAGTTGTGCTGTCGTGTCTGGTGGGTGGGCATGTTGTTTGGCATGTTGTATGTGATTTTGTGACGTGTGCAGTGCCAGAGTTGTGACTTGCATGATTGTGGAGTTGAGGTGAGTGGTGTGTTCATTTGGTACTTGCCAATGAGCAGAGCATTCCCATAGGTGCCATCCTGGAAGCGCTGGTTGATGATGGACTGTCGGAAGATGAGGGCATCATGCACACTGCCTGGGTAGTTGGCTACGACATTGGTGAAGAGTCCCCTGTGGTCCACTATTGCCTGCACGTTGATGGAATGCGTGTGCTTTCTGTTGCAGTTATTGTGTGCAGTGTCGGCAGGGGGCACAAGTAGGACATGTGTGCAGTCAATTGCCCCCAACACGTGCGGGAATCCAGCTATGGCGTATAGTCCTTGCTTGGTCTCCAGCTGTTCCTGCGCATTGTGGGGGACGTATAGGTACTGGGGTACCTGGCTGATGATGGCATCCAGGACAGGTGTGAGGAACTTGGATGGGGCTGGCTGTGAGACTCCTCCGACTCTGGCAGTTGTTGGTTGGGAGGTACCAGAGGCCAACAGGTGCAGCACAGCCAGCAGCTTTGTCTGCGGAGGGCTGTTGGTTGTCCGCTGTGTTGGTACCGTCAGCCTGTGGGCAATGATGTTCAGGATGCGAAGGATGGTTGTCCTTTTGAGCCTGTAGTGGGCATTGACATTGTCTCGTGTTAGGTCTGTGAGGCTGGTGCATTTCCTGAAGGTCCGCTGTCTTTGTCTGTGCTGCCTCTGTGGTGGTCCGGGGGGTGTGTGGTGGTCCGGGGGGTGTGTGGCGATCCTGGGGGTGATGGCGGTGGGTGTTGTTGCCCTCTCGGGGCTCCGGGATGCATGGTGTGTGGGTCCATGGCATCTGTTGTTCTTCATGTGTGGCTCTGGGCTGGGCTCCCTTTGATGGTGCAGGTTGTCGTCCGACTTTACACCAGGTCAGAGCAGGTGTTAATTTCCTGCTGCTAACGCGCCTTATCGCCTGTTTTGTGGTCTTATCACCGATGTGGCTGGTCGTTGAGAATGTTGAGGTGTGGTGTTATCGCGGCTTTTTGCTCGGGGACGCCTACTCTGCATCTCATTAGCGATAGTTGCCGGGGTCATCTGTGGCGATGTTTTTTGTGGATGCTTTCGCAAATAAACTGGTGGTATGGGCTGTTAGCACCAGCTTGTGAATGGGGCGATAATTTTATTCCGACTTTGGCTGAGATAAAGTGCCGTTAACTCGGCGATGGTTCCTTGAGAATATGCCCCTATGAGTTTTTCTTTTAACATAGTTTTTATGATCGCGTTTTGTGCATATTCTTTCTTTTTTTTTTTAAAGTAAACCAACATGTCTCTGAGTCATTCTTTTAACATTTTTAGCCCACAAAATGCAATAAAAACAACCACAAGAGGGCCTTGCGCTCCAATTGTAAAGCATAGAGCTCAAGCTAGGAGTGCTTCAAAAATATTTACGGTAAGCACTCCTGGAGCCATGGTTTTAATGACCCACGAGACTGTTTTTCTTTTACTTTTGCTGGGGGATGCCTCACTTCCTGCAGCCCCACACAGCTTTATTGGGGGACCACCAAGCTTAAAGAATTATAAACAAAAAAGTCCTTGCAGGGCATTATGGCCCGCTGCAAGACAGAGCAGTGACTAATAAATGAGCACCTCCTGTCGCTCATTTATCATTCATTTTGGTGTCCTGGTGCACCACCCAGGACACCCTGTTTTTTGAATTATTGGAGAGAAGGGGGGTACGCTACCACCCCATCCAGAGCCTTGACTGCACTAGGGGACCCCATCCCCTGGGGCCTTGCTTTTTATTTAAGGGGAGGGGGCATGTCACCCCTTCCGAGTCACTTTGGGTTACAGGGACCCCATCCCCACAAAGCCTTTATTTTTTATTAAGGGAGGGGGACTGTGTAGGAGACCATTTTTTAAACTATTGGAGAGGGGGCATGCAGCCCCCCTCTCCGAGCCGTTAATGTCCATGAACTGCACCCCCAGGACCTTTATTTTTAATTAAGTCGAAGGGGCACCTGCTGCTTCCCAGTGTCTCTTCAGGCCTATGCGACCCCATCCCCGGGGCCCTAAGTGGGTGTCCCTGTGCCCACCTGAGCTACCCACAGCACACACTATTGGGGGCTGCATGGGGAATCCCAGGGCCCCCGTGGACCTGCCCACTTTGGGAGCCAGCTTTACACCCACCGAGAGGGAGCAGCTGTTTTTGCTTGCTCCCTCCATATGGGAGCAATCTGAGTTTTCCTGCATGCAACAACACGCATCTGCTCCCACCCATTTTTAAAGCTCCTGCCAGGTGAGAGCAGACATACCTTACCTGCTCAATGGCTGTGTCCAGGGGGAGCCCACGCCCGGGACACAGTAATTTCCCTGCCTGCGGGAGCAGGGGCAGGTAAGGTATGTCTGCTCCCACCTGGCAGGAGCTTTAAAAATGGGTGGGAGCAGACATACCTTACCTGCCCATGCTCCCGCAGGCATGAAGACTACTGTGTCCCGGGGGGTGGGCTCCCCGGGACACAGCCATTGAGCTGACCCCAGGGGATGTGGTCCCCAGGGCCTTTCAGGCTTGGGAAAGGGCACCACATGCCCCCCATGTTTTTAATATTTGGCCCAGAGGGATGGCTCTGGGAAGGGGTCCGCATTCCCCCTCCCCTGTTTGATGTTCGTCCCCAGGGAATGGGGTACCCAGGGCCCATTGGTGGCTCGGGGTAGGGCACTGCATGCCCCCTTCCCCTATATTTAGTATTTAGCCCCAGGGTGGGGTCCCGGGGGCCCAATAGAGGCTATGGGAGGGGTGCCGCATAAACTCTCCTTTAATGTCCATTTTGCCCTGGGGGACGGGGTCTTGGGGGTCCAGAGTGGATCTGGGAGAGGGCCCCACTCAAACAGCCTTCCCCAAATATTGTGAAATAAGGACCCCTGGGCACGGGCCCACTCCGTGGGTTAGATTACTTGAAAAAGAAAGACTGGGCAGAGTTTCCTTTTTTTAAATTCTGGACCTTGGGAGAGTTCCACTGGACTCCTGCAGGATCACAGCTTTTATATTATTTTTTATTTTGGCCCCAGCAGGGTCCCTCTGAGACACCCCTAACAAGGGTTAGAGGGGCAGGGTCTCCCTAACCTGCCCCCTTATATATATATATATATTTTTTTTTTAATAATCTAAGGACAAGGGACTAACTCACAGAGTCCTGTAATGGCTGCTTGCAATATTTTTTGCCTTGTTGCAGGCAGCTGATCAGAGCACTTACTCCCGTGTGAGCCTTCCTCTTGTGGGAGCGAGGAGGCCCAAGGGAAAAAAAGATCCCTAGGCCAATCAGAATGATCTATTTGTTTGAGGGACTCTCGTGAGACTTGTGAGGCAAAAAAGCACCTTTTTGGAAAGTTACATGAAGATTTGGCAAACTGCACAAAAGTTATTAGCAAAACAAAAAAGGTGTTTCCTATGGAAACGCGAACTACGCAGTGGTGACCATTGGTTAATTTGCTGTAGAAATGGCAAAAGACTTTGTCCCTTTCTGTCTCGGCGTGGATGGCACTGTGATAAACCTACGCTTAAAGACTTTGATAGAAAAGCAGACATTTGAGGTGAGCAGATCTAGAGTGTCGCTGGTGTCGAGGGTGGTCTACATAGGAGCTGCTTTCCCCCAAAACTTGAAAAATACCCAGAGTTCTCTGCTTCTTTTTTGCATAATATATGCGTCACTCTATGCCTGAAAGGGTATTGTTGTGAATTATACTGGTTGGTGCCTTGTGTCTGGACGAAGGTATACCTCTCTGAAGAGCTCTAATGAGAGCAAAACACGTGTCAGGGGTTGTTTTATTCATTTCAGGTTGGCTTGGTTGGTATTTTACCAATTCAAAGCTGTAATACTGTGCCTGGAGTGGTAAAAGGCGTTTGTCATTTTACAGCTCAGCATGGACAGCACTGTGCTAGTCCTATGCTTAAAGACTTTGCGGTAGAAATGGCAAATGACAGAGTTCTGTGCTTCTTTTTTTGCATTATATATATATATATATATATATATATATATATATATATATATATATATATATGTAGAAAATCCAACCAAGGAAGGAAGGCGGCACACCAAGTAAACACCAGTAGTTTATTCCGAGTGAGAAAACAAACCGAACAACGCGTTTCAGCCGAAACGGCCTTTGTCAAGTTCAAAGGGCATCGGAGGTATTGCACCATATATCCGCATACGTCATAATAGAAAGTAAGGAAATACTTCATGGCAATAAAAACTTAGAAATGTGGCAATTCATAAATAACATTTTAAATAAATGCGATATTATGCAATCTCAGTGGCATCTAAATTAATGAAATAAATAACAACAAATACTCAATGATTTGTCATTACACATGTGACGCGCATAGCATTCACTCCAATTGGCCATTGCTATAGAAACATAATAAACAAGAGCAACGATGTTGAATATTACAAAATGAAGCGGAACAAATTCATATCTTTCCGCATACTTGAAACTCATCAACTCCAAATGGAGATATTATCTGAAATAAGAGATCTAATAATCAAATATTTACAGCTCTGGTCACAATGTTAAAGCGCCGATAACTATCTTTTCAAATCAAAAAAGGTGTTGATCAATAAATTGCCACCGATAACAAAGCCACATTCTACATGATGTTATAGACGCTAAGCAGGGTGTAAATAATACCATCCAGTGTCCTTAATTAAAATAGTGAAATTATATAACAACCACATCACCTATTTACAGAAATATGTTAAAAATAGTGATACACAATATATATTATTATGTACATATATAAACAATTCCCATGGATGGCAAATCAAAGGACCATGCAAATAGGGGACAAAAAATAAGGAAGAAAATCCAACTAATCCGTTCTTCATTTCAACAGGACAAATGCCCTCATGATATCAATATCATATCATTCTACGAATATCAAAGTATACAGTGTCTCCCTTAAAAATCCCCATAGCACCAACAGATCCCCTAATGATCCAACCAAGGTTTATGTGTGACATAAAAAAGTGATATATGAATGCAGTGTGAATTAAAAAATCAATGTATAATCATTTTATCATAGGAGAAAACCTAAGAGACAGGAACAGTTAATTTTAGTATCTGGGTCAGATGAATTATACCCCTATATGCGTAGCCAGCTCCTCCCCTGCATTCAGGCCAAATGGTATTCTAGTATTGAGGTCAATAATGAATCTTGATTCTAAGATCCTCAACTGTTTCTCCCTATCACCTCCCCTGATATGTTTAAGGATACGATCAATCCCAGTGTATTTCAACAACGTATAATCACTGTTGTGTTTATGGTAAAAATGTCGTGCCACGGGGTAACTGAAGTCTAGGTTTACTATTGACCTTTGATGTTCCAAAATACGTTTCTTGATGGACAATTTGGTGCTCCCTATATAGCGAAGCCCACAGGGACATTCTAAACTATACACTACATGATCTGATGTACAAGTGATGAATTTAGATATCAGTTTTTCTTTTCCATTTGATAATTTATAGCTCTTGCTGTTAACGCTATATCTGCAGGCTTTACAGGATTGACATCTATAAAATCCTTTACTGCTTTGTAACCAACCCGCATTATTGTCATTTTGAAAATGGCTGCTAACCAATTTATCCTTCAAAGAACGTGCTCTCTTGTATGTTATAGTGGGAGATGCACCCACCTTTGTGCCTATCACAGGATCAGCCCGAATAAGGCTCCAATGTTTTTTCATGATCCACCTGAGCTTGCCAGCCCTATCATTAAAGGTGGTAATCATTCTGGGAATAGTTGTAGTTTCATTATGTATCACCAGATCTCGTTCTTTAAAGAGGATGTCAGTTTGTTTAACATTGTTAAGTTTACGCTTAGCCACAGATAGAACTTTTTCAGAATAACCTCTCTGTCTGAATCTGCTTACCATGTTTTTGGATTCCTTCAAAAAGCTTGAGTCAGTGCTACAATTTCTACGAGCTCTTAACAGCTCTCCGTAAGGGATGCTATTAAGAAGAGAAGTGGGATGATGGCTACAGGCATGTACAATACTATTGCCTGCAGTCTCTTTTCTGAAAAGCTCCGTGACCAATTTGTCCCCCTGAACCACAACATGTATATCCAAAAAATCACATTCAGTTTGACTCATATGCGATGTGAATTTGAGATTTAAATTGTTGATTGATAAACTGGAAATGAAGCTCCTAGCTAGATCTTCTCCCCCATCCCAAATGAGGAAGAGATCATCTATATACCTAAGCCATAAAGGTATATGACAGGTGTATACATCATTAGCATCAGACCAGACAACCTGCTCCTCCCACCAGCCCAGGAATAAATTCGCTAGGCTGGGGGCGAAGCAAGTACCCATAGCGGTCCCCGACTTTTGACGATATAGAACTTTATCAAACAAAAAAATGTTTTGGTTTAAACAATAGGACATCATGAGTTTCAACATAACTGTATGCTCATACAATGCAATAGGTCTTCTTTGCAAATAATATAAACATGCATTCACCCCTTGTTCCTGGTCAATACATGTGTACAATGAACACACGTCCAAGGTAATCAGCATGAAATCTTTCTCCCATTTTACATCATGAATCCTCTTCAAAAAATCTGTACTGTCCTGACAGTAAGATCGTAGATCTTTGCCATAGGGGCCTAAAAAATAATCCAAAAAAATAGAGGTGTTTTCCAATAGGCCCCCATTTGAGGAAACAATCGGTCTACCAGGTGGTTTCATTTGATGTTTATGGACCTTAGGTAAAAGGTACAAGCATGGAACACGTGGATTATCATTCTTTAAAAATTTAAATTCATCATCATCAATGAGACTCGTATTCCACCAGTTAAATAGCATTTCATGATATCTTTTGATGGTGTCCCCATATTGTTGCCAAGTTACAGTTTCATAGCAAATACTATCTGTCAGTTGCCGCATTGCTTCTGACCTGTAGTCCTGAATGTCCCATAGAACAACATTGCCCCCCTTATCCGAAGGCTTTATTATCAGTGACGGATCCTGCAGAGAGATCCTGTAAAGTCTGTCCGCTGTTTATGCGTCAAATTGTCCTTAATTCGATATGTTTGGTCACTTCTCATTTTGATCAACTCATGCACCATCACTGAGTGAAAAGCTTCAATATTATCATGAAGAGTGTTTGGGTTGAAGCGAGATTTCAATTTAAGACCGCTACTACACTTGGAATCAACTGAAAAGCCAATGTTCTCCAAGGTGTCAGCTACACCAATAGGTTGGTTAACATTAGTATCACAATCCAATTCATGAATTTCCAGAATGGCATCAATGTCCCCAATCATAAAATCCATACCTCTATCTGGTGTTGAATCTGACATGGCTGCAGGAAGCTGATTCCTGAATTGTTGTCGTGTAGCATGTAACTTCATAAGTTTCAATTTTCTCACATAAAGAAATAAGTCAATTCTAGTATCCACATAATTCCAATCTGTGACAGGACAAAATGATAGTCCTAGTTTTAGAAGTGACTTTTCTTCAATAGATAATTCACGTTTGGACAAATTGACTATGGATAGATCCGGCGTTTCTATTGATGGAGAGTTCTTATGCCAGATTTTGTTGCGTCCGCCCCTCCTGGTTAAACGTTGTTTTTCTTTTTGTTGGCGGTTTTTCCCCTTGGTCTTCCCCGCCCTCTTCCTGCTGATTCTTCTTTTGCTGAACGTGTTGATTTTGTTCCTTTTGTTGTTTTAATATTTGAAATTCGTGCAAGAACGTCAAGGGTCGCGTACCTAAAGGGGCGGCAGATACTCTCGCCTCTGAGTCAGAACTTACATCAGAACTCGAATCAGTGGATACTACGTCACCTGAAGTCTGCTGTTGCATAAATTGCCGATCTTTCTGCATCCAGTCAAATCGTTTTGCATATGTCAGAATTCTCCCCTCGGCATAATCACGTTTGTCTCGTAAAAATTTGCGTTGTTTCTTGATCTTAATTGTATCCTCATATGATTTTAAACGACCTTCCAATGCTTTCAAGAATTCAACCACTACTTTATCATCTTTATGGGGTTCCAGCTGCAATCGAACAATTGCTAGTTCTTCCCTGGTTTTGTTCAAATCAATCTTTGCATACTTGATGAGCATTTCAAGCATTCCCTTGCAGGTCTTGGCCATAAAGAGTGCCCATTCTGTAAGAAGTTCTAAATTGGGATTCTCATAGGTTGGAATGATCGTAATTCGCAGACCCCTGGGAACATGTCCTACTTCCACGTAGTTAGTAAGGGAAGAGACTTCCCACCATTTATTGAGTTCTCTCTTTGCCAATTTCTCAAGAAGATTGAGGTTCTGTTTCAAATTTAAATTACCAGCGCCGATTACAGGTCCAATAACTGTCAATGTTTGACTTACATCTGCATCTTCATTGAACAGAGAAAGCGCAACTGCCTGTCTCTCGGTCTCCCATTCGTTCATTCCTCAACTCGGAATACTCTGGTGTTGAATAGACCCAACTGATTTAAATCAAATCGTTGAGTGACACTACTCCAGTAGAAATAATCAATCCTGTTGATAATTCGTCAAGGTGAGGAGTGTAACCGCGAGAAAAATTCGAGAAGCTATCCCAGCCCACGATGCCCTCCGACCCATGCGCTGTGACAACCAACCCGAAATCAACCCACAGAACTCACTCACCTATTCCACTGTGACCTCCGCACTTAAAATAGCGTCTGGAGAAATTCTTCTTAGAGCGGCTGGAACGGCATGTACTCAAGACGAATATCCACGAACTGCCACAAATGCCGATAGCCTGCCCATAAAGTGTCGGTGCCTGCCGGGTTTGACAGCGCCTCTAAACATGTAGAAAGTCCAACCAAGGAAGGAAAGGCGGCACACCAAGTAAACACCAGTAGTTTATTCCGAGTGAGAAAACAAACCGAACAACGCGTTTCAGCCGAAACGGCCTTTGTCAAGTTCAAAGGGCATCGGAGGTATTGCACCATATATCCGCATACGTCATAATAGAAAGTAAGAAAATACTTCATGGCGATAAAAACTTAGAAATGTAGCAGTTCATAAATAACATTTTAAATAAATGCGATATTATGCAATCTCAGTGGCATCTAAATTAGTGAAATAAATAACAACAAATACTCAGTGATTTGTCATTACACATGTGACGCGCATAGCATTCACTCCAATTGGCCATTGCTATAGAGACATAATAAACAAGAGCAACGATGTTGAATATTACAAAATGAAGCGGAACAAATTCATATCTTTCCGCATATTGAAACTCATCAACTCCAAATGGAGATATTATCTGAAATAAGAGATCTAATATCCAGGACTGTGCATCTACCCACTGGGAGAAAACTTTGCTTTATTTCTGGCAATGATAAGCAGACCCACTGGGGAATACTTTTGGTGCACTACAATGCCCAGAAGGCCGTGAGAGCGACCACGCCCACTGTGGCAGGCAATTGAAATTTAAATCGTGCGCAAAAAATTATGCTTCCATTTGTCATCAACAGCGCCACTGAAGAAGGGATAAAGAAACTCCTGAAACGCGTCTGGCGTAATGGACTATTATTGATGCCTGTACCCGGAGGGTTGCCTGCTTGCAAGCTGTCAATAAATCTCGTGAGCTATTTATCTTCTTGTGGCTTCACTCCTTTGGGGCTTACCTGTGTGACTGGATATATATATATATATATATATATATAACTTGCACCCCACTATGCACAGTGTTGTCATCATTGATGTCTTTCATCTTTCAGAAATCTTTATTCAGTTTACATACAAAATAAACTATATAAGAACTAAAATAAAAATGTTTTAAAGCAGCTGACAATAAAAAATACACATCAATCAAATAATATTATAACACCATAGATTATGTTTTCAAATGAGTTAGACATTTCTTCATTTCTTGCCACCTAGCCTCCTAATATATACGAGGAAACTGAAGACTCTTTGGCAGGCTATGGTGGCTAAAAGACAGGAAAGGGAGTGCTACCTAATCAAACTCCAGTAGGCAAATGAAGCATATATATATTACCTACTGGCAGTCGCCAGTAGGTAGTTATAGTTAAGACCTCGTTTCTATTCAAATAGCGTTTTTTCTTTTGCCAATATCTTTGGCGCCGTTTGATGAATCTTTGCGAAATTTTCAAAACTAGCGGGGCGCTCCGGTCAGCTCCTGTCTTGAAAGTTTTGGGGTGATTCGTGAAGCGGGGGCCGAGAAGAAAGGGGGGTCCCAAAACGCGTTTTCCCAATGTTAATTTCCATAGGAAACTTTAGACAAAGCTACAGCCCGAACTACTGAACGGAATTACAAAAAGGTAGCCTTTGGTTCAGAAAGAGCCCTTTTTTTTAAATGGTGTAAATCCGTTCAGTAGTTCCAGAGAAATTAGAAAAAGAAAAGTTTCGATATCTGAGCACCGAGGAGGGTTTGCAAACCCTCCCGGGCACGAGCTTCACTCTGATTGGCTGCCAACACTCCAAACCAGGAAGTGTTGGCAGCCATCTTGTGACTCGGTAGAACCGAGTCACAAGAAAACAGTGAAAAAGAGGTTAAAAAACAAGAAAAGGAGGCAGGGTAGAAACACCCTGACCACCTAGGCCTGCTGAGGGGGTCCCAGACCCCCAGGGCCAACAAAAGCATTTTTTTAAAAAAACAAATCGGCCGAATTCGCGCTGGGGTCGCAAATCCGGGCGAGAAAATTTTTAAAAAACGAATCGCGGACTCCCGTGCTTCGTTTTTGAAAGCCCCCGGGTGGGCCAGGTCCCGGGGGCACTCACCAATTATGTTGCAGGGGCCCGTGGGGGCCCCCACAGCCCCAGGGATCGCCACCTCCCCGAGACTTATTCAATTGAATGCGGGGGGCACCCAGCCCCCCCGCAGCCCCGGGGACCGCCACCTCCCCGGGGCTTCTTTAATAAATCCGTGGGGGGGTCCCAACCCCCCCCCACACTGCCCCGGGGACCGCCACCTCCCTGGGGCATTCATGTAAATGGGAAGGGGGGCCTCACGGGCCCCCCGGAGCCCCAGGGACCACCACCTCCCCGGGGCTATAAATAATAATTAGTGTGTCGGGGCTCAAGCCCCCCCACAATGCCCCGGGGACCACCACCTCCCCGGGGCTTTAAATACATTGGGAGGGGGGCCGCGCGGCCCCCCTCCTGGAGCCCTCGATGGCCCTGGGGACCGCCACCCCCCAGGGCCGGCTCCTGCAATGTCCCGGGGTGCCCATCCCCGGGACATTGCTGTTTGCTATGGCAGGGCGGGAGCACGCCTCCCGCCCTGCCATAGCAAACCCTGCTTTGCTTCGTTGACGCGAGAGCAGGGAAACCTGCTCTCGCTTCAACGAAGCAAAGCAGATGATTGCTTTTGAGCAAGGGGAGCTGCATGTCAGCAGCTCCCCTTGCTCAAAAGCAATGCCGGCTCCCGCAGGAGGGCGGGAGCCAGCGGGACCGTTGGGGCATTGGGGCTCCCCCCACGGTCCCCAACGCAAAGGGCCGGCCCCGGGGGATGGGGTCCCTGGGGCCAGAAGTGGCCCAGGAAGGGGGCTACGCAGCCCCCCTCCCTGATTAAAAAAAATAATAATAAAAAAAAAAAATAGAGGCACAGCCCCGGGGGATGGGGTCCCCGGGGCCAATAATGGCCTCAAGGGGGGCCACGCAGCCCCCCTCCTTAAAAATAACAAAAAAAAATTATTAAATATGTGGCCATGCCCCGGGGGTTGGGGTCCCCGTGGCCGAAATTGGCCTCGGGAGGGGGGCCACGCGGCCCCCTTCCCGTTTTTTGTTTTTTTTTATAAAAAGGGGTCAGGCCCTGGGGGATGGGGTCCCCAGGGCAAGAAAAATGGTAAAAGAAGGGGGGCCACACAGCCCCCCTTCTAAAAATAATTTTTTTTAAAGAAAGCCGGCATCTCGCCAGAGGCCCCGCCCCCTCCCTGCAGCACTCTGCAAACGCACCCCCTGGCGCGTTGTAAGTTGGGGAATTAATTCCCCTTGAATACTGAGGGTCCCTGGGGTCCAACTAGCCCACCAGGTACCTCCAGTATGCGCCACAGAGCTGCGTTGCAGAGAGGTGGTCCGAGGCCACGCCCATTTTTACACCACTCTGCAAACGCGGCTTCTGGCGTACTGCTGGTGGGGCGATGAGGTCCTCTTGTGTCCTGAGGACCTCAGGACACAAGTGGACTTCATCCTCCGAGCAGCAGTGCGCCAGAAGCCGCGTTTGCAGAGTGGTGTAAAAAGGGGCGTGGCCTCGGACCACCTCTCTGCAACGCAGCTCTGTGGCACTTACTGGAGGTACCTGGAGGGCTAGTTGGCCCCCAGGGACCCTCAGGATTCAAGGGGACTTAATCCCCCAAGTTACAATGTGCCAGGGGGTGCATTTGCACAGTGGTGCAGGGAGGGGGCGGGGCCTGATATAAGAAGTGTGCAAACGCGTCGCCTGGGGCGTTGTAAATTGGGGGATTAAGTCCCCTTCAATCCTGAGGGTCCCTGGGGGCCAACTAGCCCACCAGGTACCTCCAGTATGCGCCACAGAGCTGTGTTGCAGAGAGGTGGTCTGAGGCCACGCCCCTTTTTACACCATTCTGCAAACGCGCCTCTTGGTGCACTGGTGGTGGGGCGATGAGGTCCTCTTGTGTCCTGAGGGCCTCAGGACACAAGTGGACTTCATCCCCCGAACAGCAGTGCGCCAAGAGGTGCGTTTGCAGAGTGGTGTAAAAGGGGCGTGGCCTCGGACCACCTCTCTGCAATCCAGCTGTGTGGCGCTTACTGGAGGTACCTGGTGGGCTAGTTGGCCCCCAGGACCCTCAGTATTCAAGGGACTTAATCCCTCAACTTAGAACGCGCCAGGGGCGCGTTGCAGTGTGGTGGAGAACGGGGCGAGGCCTTTGTCCACCTCTCAGCAATCCCACTGTGTGGGGCTTACTGGAGGTAAGAGGTAGGCTAGTTGGCCCCTAAAGGACCCCCAGCAGCGAAGGGGACTTCAATCCCCATCCAAGAGCACGCCAGAGAGCACGTTTGTAGAGTGGTGGGCAAAGGGGGCGTGGCCTGCTCTTCGAACTTAGCAATGCTGCTGTGTGGGACTTACTGGAGGTAATAGGAGGGGTAGTTGGCCCCCAAGGATGTCGTTGGGGGCCAACTACCCCTCTTGTTACCTCCAGTAAGTCCCGCACAGTGGGATTGCTAAGACGTCTTCGGAGGCCATGCCCCCCTTTCTCCACCATTCTGCAAACGCGCCTCCTGGCAGACTACGGGATGGGGATGAAGTCCAATTTACTCCTGAGGGACTTTGGGGGCCAAGAAGCCCTACTGGTAAGCCCTACGCACCGGAATTCCTGAGCGCTGGTCGGAGGCCCAGCACCCTTTCTCCACCACTCTGCAAACGCGACTACTAGTTAAAGAGGTGTTTGCAATGTAATAGGTTTCGCATTTGCGAGAATTAGAGCTATTGGCGTTGTAAATGCAAAAGTTTTTACTAATGTTTTTGGAGTGGAGTGGATGTACGTTGTGTGTAGTGGAATTATGTGGTATGTTGTGCAGTGAAATTATGTGGATAGAAAGTATGTGGTATTTAGTGTATCGGAATGATGTAGAGTGGGATTATGTGTTATGGAGAGTAATTATGTGGTATGGTAGTCTGTGTTGTGGAGTGGTAACCTCAGGTTTAGTCTTCCTCGTTTCCATAGAAGCTCAACTATGAACTCAGTGAGACAAAAAAAGATGGAATCACTGAGGAGCACTTGTGGACCTAGTCAGAGGTATGAGCAGGGCCACTGGAATTATGTGACTGTTTGGCTGCACCGACTTTCGCACAATTATACATTTTCTGCATTAGCCACATAATTCATCATCTGCACCCTAATCGGCAGATTTGAACAAAAAAAGCCTTGTTTCTAGCTGAAACGGGTCAAACGTTACCAAAAATGCAACGACAAATGTTACAGCGTGGTGGAAGGCCCTTTGCAAACCTAGAATGGTCACCTGTTACTTATTGCTAAATGTGGGTGTTAAATTGGTACTAATGGTATGCAAGCCACTCTTGCTTCCCTCTGCGCCTCTCTTGCCTCTTTCTGCATTTCTGTTGTTTCTTTCTGCTCGTTTCTTTCTTTTTCTGCACTTCTCTTGACCTCATTTTGCAAATCTCTTGTACTTTCTGCACCTCTCTTCCCTCTTTCTGCACGTCTGTTGCCTCTTTCTGCACCTCATTTGCTTCTTTCTGCACCCCTGTTGTCTCTTTCTGCACTCGTCTTCCCTCTTTCTGTACCTTTCCTGCGTGTTTTTGCATCTCACTTGCCTCTTTCTGCACTTTTCTTGCTTCTTTCTACACCTCTGTTGCTTCTTTCAGCAATTCTATTGCCTCTTTGTGCACTTCTCTTGCCTGTTTCTGCACCTCTCTTGCCTGTTTCTGCACCTCTCTTGCCTCTTTTTGCACCTCACTTGCTCCTTTCTACACTTCTCTTGCCTCTTTCTGCACCCCTGTTGCTTCATTCTGCACTTTCCATGCTTCTTTCTGCACCTGTCTTGCTTCTTTCTGCACCCCGTTGTCTCTTTATGTACCTCTTTTGCCTCTTTCTGCACTTTTCTTGCCTTTTTCTGCACCTCTCTTCCCTCTTTCTGCACGTCTGTTGCCTCTTTCTGCACCTCATTTGCTTCTTTCTGCACCCCTGTTGTCTCTTTCTGCACTCGTCTTCCCTCTTTCTGTACCTTTCCTGCCTGTTTTTGCATCTCACTTGCCTCTTTCTGCACTTTTCTTGCTTCTTTCTACACCTCTGTTGCTTCTTTCAGCAATTCTCTTGCCTCTTTGTGCACTTCTGTTGCCTGTTTCTGCACCTCTCTTGCCTCTTTTTGCACCTCTGTTGGCTCTTTCTGCACCTCACTTGCTCCTTTCCACACTTCTCTTGCCTCTTTCTGCACCCCTGTTGCTTCATTCTGCACTCTCCATGCTTCTTTCTGCACCTGTCTTGCTTATTTCTGCACCCGTTTCTCTTTATGTACCTCTTTTGCCTCTTTCTGCACTTTTCTTGCCTTTTTCTGCACCTCTCTTCCCTCTTTCTGCACGTCTGTTGCCTCTTTCTGCACCTCATTTGCTTCTTTCTGCACCCCTGTTGTCTCTTTCTGCACTCGTCTTCCCTCTTTCTGTACCTTTCCTGCCTGTTTTTGCATCTCACTTGACTCTTTCTGCACTTTTCTTGCTTCTTTGTACACCTCTGTTGCTTCTTTCAGCAATTCTCTTGCCTCTGTGTGCACTTCTCTTGCCTGTTTCTGCACCTCTCTTGCCTCTTTTTGCACCCCTGCTGGCTCTTTCTGCACCTCACTTGCTCCTTTCTACACTTCTCTTGCCTCTTTCTGCACCCCTGTTGCTTCATTCTGCACTTTCCATGCTTCTTTCTGCACCTGCCTTGCTTCTTTCTGCACCCCGTTGTCTCTTTATGTACCTCTTTTGCCTCTTTCTGTACTTTTCTTGCTTTTTTCTGCAGTTCTCTTGCCTCTTTCTGCACCTCTGTTGATTCTTTCTGCACTTCACTTGCCTCTTTCTGCACCCCTGTTGCTTCATTCTGCACTTTGTATGCTTCTTTCTGCATCTGTCTTGCTTCTTTCTGCAACCCTGTTGTCTCTTTATGCACTTGTCTTCCCTCTTTCTGTACCTTTCGTGCCTGTTTCTGCATCTCACTTGCCTCTTTCTGCACTTTTCTTGCTTTCTACACCTCTTTTGCTTGTTTCTGCACCCGTTTTCCCTCTTTGTGCAACTCTCTAGCCTCTTTCTACACCTCTCTTCCCTCTTTCTGCACCACTCTTGCCTTTTTTTGTACCTCTGTTGCTTCTTTCTGCACTTCTCTTGACTCTTTCTGCACCCTTCGTGCCTCTTTCAGCACCTCTGTTGCTTCTTTCTGCACTTCTCTTCTTTCTTTCTGCACTCCTCGTGCCTCCTTTTGCACCTCTATTGCTTCTTTCTGCACTTCTCTTGGTTCTTTCTGCACTGCTATTGCCTCTTTGAGCACCTCTTTTGCTTCTTTCTGCACTTCTGTCTCCTCTTTCTGCACCTCTCCTGCCTCTTTGTGCTCCTCTGATGCTTCTTTCTGCACTTCTATTGCCTCTTTCTGCACCTCTCTTGCTTCTTTCTGTAGCTGACTTGCCTCTTTCAGCACCTTTGTTGCTTTTTTCTGCACCTCTCTTGACTCTTTCAGCACCTCTGTTACTTCTTTCTGCACTTCTCTTCCTTCTTTCTGCATCTCTCTTGCTACTTTCTTCACCTCACTTGCCTCTTTCAGCACCTCTGTTGCTTTTTTCTACAGATCTCTTGCCTCTTTCTGCACTTCACTTGCCTTTTTCAGCACCTCTGTTGCTTTTTTCTGCAGATCTCTTGCCTCTTTTTGCACCCCTCTTTTCTCTTTCTGCATCTCTCTTGCTTCTTTCTGCACCCCTGTTCCCTCTTTCTGCACCTTTCATGCCTGTTTCTGCATCTCTCTTGCCTCTTTCTGTACCTCTGTTGCCTCTTCCTGCACTTTTCTTGCCTCTTTCTGCACCCCTTTTGCCTCTTTCTGCTCCTCTGCTTCTTCTTTCTGCACTTCCATTGCCTCTTTCTGCACTTCTCTTGCTTCTTTCTGCACCTCAATAGCCTCTTTCAGCACGTCTGTTGCTTTTTTTTGCAGATCTCTTGCCCCTTTCTGCACCTCACTTGCCTCTTTCAGCACCTCTGTTGCTTTTTCTGCAGATCTCTTGCCTCTTTCTGCACCCCTCTTTTCTCTTTCTGCACCTCTCTTGCCTCTATCTGCACCCCTGTTCCCTCTTTCTGCACCTTTCCTGCCTGTTTCTGCACCTCTCTTGCCTCTTTCTGTACCTCTTTTGCCTTTCTGCACTTCTCTTGCTCTTTCTGCACCCTTTGCGCCTCTTTCAGCACCTCTGTTACTTCTTTCTGCACTTCTCTTCCTTCTTTCTGCACTCCTCCTGCCTCTTTCTGTACCTCTCTTGCCTCTTTGTGTACCCCTCCTACCTTTTTCTGCACCCCTCTTGCCTCTCTCTCCACCCCTCTTCCCTCTTTCTGCACCTCTGTTGGTTCTTTCTGCACTGCTCTTGCTTCTATCTGCACCTTACTTGCCTCTTTCTGCCCTTCTCTTGCTTCTTTCTACACCTCTGTTGCTTCTTTCAGCAATTCTCTTGCCTCTATCTGCACTTTTCTTCCTTCTTTCTGCACCCCTCCTGCCTCTTTCTGTACCTCTCTAGCCTCTTTGTGCACCTCTCCTACCCCTTTCTGCACCCCTTTTGCCTCTTTTTACACCTCTGTTGGTTCTTTCTGCACTGCTCTTGCTTCTTTCTGCACCTCACTTGCCTCTTTCTGCACTTCACTTGCTTTTTTCTACACCTCTCTTGCCTCTTTCGGCACCTCTGTTGCTTCTTTCTGCACTTCTCTTGCCTCCTTCTGCACCTCTTAGTTAGAGGTAGTTTTAATCCCCCTGCCCTATTATGTACTAGGGCCATACAGGGGAGGTGATGCCAATCACAGGTGTACCCCAACCCATAGTGTACCCTAGTGTATGTAGGTGTTTTCACTGTATTCTAAGTGTCTTTCAGCATAGCACTGGCTCCGGGCCTGGTTAGTCAGAGTCAGTTACCACCAGTACCCGTCAGCAAAAAGTTGGGGGCACAGGATGACTTTGCAACAAGGCCTCTTTCTGTTCCTCTGTTGGTTCTTTGTGCACATCTCTTGCTTCTTTCTGCGCCTTTCTTCCTCTTTCTGCACATGTCCTACCTCTGTAGGCATAGTTAGTAATTAGCATTTAAAAAACCTTTGAAATTCACTGAAAAACCACAGGTTTCAGGGATGTTATAGTTAGAAATTAGCATTTAAAAAACCTTTGAAATTCACTGAAAAAAACATAGGTTTCAGGGATGTTATTGTTGGGTACACTGTTGTACTTCTCATGGTGCGTGGCAGACACGAGCCATGACATGAAGTGCCATGTTAGAAATGAGCATTTAAAAAACCTTAGAAATTCACTGAAAAAACCACAGGTTTCAGGGACGTTATAGTTAGTTGGACATTTCACTCGTACAAAACCAGTGAAATTCAGCCGTTATAGTTAGTTCAGCTAACTATAACTCGCGCCCCCGCAATGCACTGCTGATGACGTCACATATTACATCATTCATGACATGGTCAGTGACATCACTGATAACATCTCAAGAGATATGCAGAAAGAACCAACAGAGGCCTTGTTGCAATGTCATCCTGTGCCCCCAACTTTTTGCTGACGGCTGACTCTGACTAACCAGGCCTAGAGCCAGTGCTATGCTACAAGACACTTAGAATACAGTGAAAACACCTACATACACTAGGGTACACTATGGGTTGGGGTACCCCTGTGATTGGCATGACCTCCCCTGTAAGGCCCTAGTATATAATAGGGCATGGGGATTAAAACTACCTCTAAGTCAGAGGTGCAGAAAAATGCTTCTTTAACTAGTAGTCGCGTTTGCAGAGTGGTAGAGAAAGGGTGCTGGGCCTCCGACCAGCGCTCAGGAATTCCGCTGCGTAGACTTACAGGAGGTACCAGGAGGGCTTCTTGGCCCCCAAAGTCCCTCAGGAGTAAAGTGAACGTTATCCCCCATCCCGTAGTCTGCCAGGAGACGCGTTTGCAGAGTGGTGGAGAAAGGGGGGTCGTGGCCTCCGAAGACGTCTTAGCAATCCTACTGTGTGGGACTTACTGGAGGTAACAAGAGGGGTAGTTGGCCCCCAAGGACATCCTTGGGGGCCAACTACCCCTCCTATTACCTCCAATAAGTACCACACAGCAGGATTGCTAAGTTCTCATAACAGGCCACGCCCCCTTTGCCCACCACTCTGCAAACGCGCTCCCAGGCACGCTCTTGGATGGGGTTTGAAGTCCCCTTTCTCATGAGGGTCCCTGGGGGCCAACTAGCCCACCAGGTACCTCCAGTAAGCCCCACATAGCTGGATTGCTGAGATTGGTCTGAGGCCACACCCCCTTTTTACACCACTCTGCAAACGCGCCTCCTGGCGCACTGCTGCTCGGGGGATGAAGTCTACTTTAGTCCTGAGGTCCTCAGGACACAAGAGGACCTCATCACCCCACCAGCAGTGCGTCAAGAGGCGCGTTTGCAGAGTGGTGTAAAAAGGGGCGTGGCCTCGAACCACCTCTCAGCAATCCCACTGTGTGGGGCTTACTAAAGGTACCTGGTGGGCTAATTGGCCCCCAAGGACACTCAGGAATGAAGGGGACTTAATCCCCCAACTTAGAGCGCGCCAGGGGGCGCGTTTGCAGAGTGGTGCAGGGAGGGGTGGGGCCTCCGGCAGAAGCCGGCTTTTCTTTTTTTTATATATTTTTAGAAGGGGGGCTGTGTGGCCCCCCCTTCTTGTAGTATTTTCTGGGCCCTGGGGACCCCATCACCCAGGGCCTCAGCATTTTTTTCATTTTTTTTTTTTAAACGGGAGGGGGGGCCGCGTGGCCCCCCTCCCCTGGGCCACTTCTGGCCCAAAGGACCCCATCCCCCGGGGCCTGGCCTCATTTTTTTTTATTTTCAAGGGAGGGGGGCCATTTGGCCCCCCTCCCCTGGGCCACTTCTGGCCCCGGGGACCCCATCACCCAGAGCCTGGCCAGCCTGCTTTTTTTGAGGAGGGGGGTCACGTGGTCCCCCTCCTGAGGCCAATTATGGCCCAGTGGACCCCATCCCCCGGGGCCTGGCCTCTTTTTAAAAAATTTTAATTAGGAGAGGGCGGCCGCGTGGCCCCCCTCCCGGCTACTTCTGGCCCCGGGGACCCCATCCCCCAGGGCCGGCCCTCAAGTTGGAGACCGTGGGGGGAGCCCCAATGCCCCCACGGTCCCTGCCGGCTCCCCGCCTCCTACGGGAGCCGGCATTGCTTTTGGGCAAGGGGAGCTGCTAACATGCAGGTGGTCACCCCGGGGCATTGCAGGAGCTGGCCCTGGGGGGTGGTGCTCCGTAACGGACCCCTGTATTTGCATAATTTGTGCCCCAGGAAGTGGTGGACCCCGGGGCAGTGTGGGGAGGGGCAGGAGCCCCCCCACACTCCTCTAATTGTATTGGAGACCCGGGGAGGTGGCGGTCCCCGGGGCATGGAGGGGCCCGCGAGGCCCCCCGCCTCTATTAAAACAAAGCCCCGGGGAGGTGGCGGTCCCTGGGGCAGTGTGGGGGGGGCAGGAGCTGCCCCCCCCCACGCATTTTTGGGAAAAAAGCCCCAGGGAGGTGGCGATCCCCGGGGCTGCGGAGGGCCGTGTGCCCCCCGCAAATTATGAGCAAAGCCCTGGGGAGGTGGTGGTCCCCGGGGCTGTGGGGGCCCCCACGGGCCCCCAAACCATAATTATAATTGCCCCCGGACCTGGCCCACCCGGGTGCTTAAAACAAATGAAGCACGGCAGACCGCGCTTCATTTTTTTTTTTTAATTCGTCCGGATTCGCGAACCCAGCGCAAATTCGGCCGATTTCTTTTTTTTTTAAATGCTTTTTTGGGCCCAGGGTGTCCTTGTGCGACCCCCTGAGCAGGCCTAGGCGGTCAGGGTGTTTCTACCCTGCCCCCTTTTCTTGTTTTTTTATGTTTTTTCTGCTGATTTCTTGTGACTCGGTTACCGAGTCACAAGATGGCGGCCAACACTTCCTGGTTTGGAGTGTTGGCAGCCAATCAGAATGAAGCTCATGCTCGGGAGGGTTCGCGAATCCTCCTCGGTGCTCAGATATCGATATTTTTATTTTTTTAATTTCTCAGCAACTACTGAACGAATTTACACCATTTTTAAAAAAGCACGCTTTCTGAACCAAGAGCTACCTTTTTGCCAAATTTGGTGTAATTCCGTTAAGCAGTTCTGGCTGTAGCCTGTTTCAAAATTCCTATGGAAATTAACATGGAGAAAACGCGTTTTGGGATCCCCCTTTTTTCTCGGCCCCCGCTTGACAAATCACCCCCGAAACTTTCAAGACAGGACCTGACCTGAGTGAACCTTTTTTATGGAAAAGTTCGTGAAGATTCGTCAAACGGTGCCAAAGATATTGGCAAAAGAAAAAACGCTTTTTGAATAGAAACAAGGTCCTAACTATAACTACCTACTGGCGACTGCCAGCAGGTAATATATATATATATATATATATCATACATACAAATTCAAACAAATATGCCACTGCCTATAAATAACATAATAAAACACACAACACACACTAATTAATGTTCACCGTAAAAGGCAACAACTGAAAAACAATTCTAACTAAAAGAACAGAAACCAATAAACTCACAATGCAAACAAAACTACCCAATAGAAATTGCCAATGAATTTACTAACATAATATAAGGCAGCAAAATGTAACTAATTACTACTCCAAAAACTGCAAATAAACAGCTGCAGGAAGACAAGACTCTGCCAGATTTTCCATAGAGAACCTACAAACAGAAGAGGAAAAATATATATTAATACCTTCCAAAGTAAGTAAAACATCTATTTATACTAACTACTAGACTAATTAATTTTAAAATAGTAAAATACAAAATAACCAACTGAACACTCCTCTACTTTTATGTCTGTTAATACAGATACTACACATCAACTTCTGCAACTTCAAGAAAATACTAAACTGCAGAAAAATGCTAGAAATTAGATACCTGGGCAAAGACTAGCAAAAAGCAAGTTAATTAAAACATTTATTAAACACAAACTCACCCTTATATGTGTATAAACTAAACTCCCTCAGCCCCCACTGACTCTAAACTTACAGCAAAGAAAATACAAGCGCAGGAAACAGTGAACAGGAAATATATTAAATATTACTCTAAATAGTACTCTAATGCACTCTGTGAGAGGGCCACTACAAAAGATGACATTGTTATTATATAATAATGGAACACAACCATTCCCCAAATGTCACAGAAATCACAGTAAGGCATGCACTCAAGACTTAAGATATGCAAGCACTAGTTCCCAAGACACCACAACTAGAATATTAAAAGATGTACTTCCCAAAGTTCCTGACCACATCAGAGGCCAGCTACCACCTTTACCTACCTTAAACCGCTTAGTAGCACAAACTAAAAAAAAACACTGTTGACACCCCTCCTTCCTCTAGAAGACACCAAGATATCCAAATTCCTAAACACTTAACCATCACACATAATGAAGAACCCTATCTCTTGTATTATAACCTAAACAACGATAAGCATATCATAATATTTTCTACCACAGATAATTTACTGAAACTAATACAATGTCAAACATGAATAATGGATGGCACATTCAAAACTTGCCCACAACCATTCACTCAGGTATACACCATACATGGTGAATACCAAAACACTAATCTACCATTCGAATATGCCCTACCACCTAATAAACAAAGTAATACTTAATAAGAACTACTAAACACATTCAAAGTAAAACAAACAACTACACCCCACATAAAATAATAATAGAGTTTGAACACGCCATGATTCAAACTATCCTAAAACTTTACCCACACACAGCCATACAAGACTGTTAATACCACTTTAATCAAAGTATTTGGAGACACCTCCAACAGTCTACACTAAGTATAGAGTACGCAACAAACAGCCAATTTGCCTTTGAAATTAGAAAAATGATAGCACTTGCGAATGTCCCTGTCACAGAGGTAGGTAACCACTACACTTACTTATAGAAAGTCCTTAAGACCAACAAAACGAACACAAAATAAGTCCCCCCACGGTCAGTACATAGACTGCAACCAAATTCCAAATACCATGGTGGAATGTTTTGACAGCATCATGGAACAGGAAGCCAAAACAAACAATGCAGTGGAAGGATGGCACAATATTTCCAATGCACAATAGACACAACTCAGACGACACTATACAAATTCATTAAAACCCTGGAAAAAGAATAAAGCTACCAAGAATTGTGAATGGAACATTCAGTAACCCAAATTAAACATAAAGTAATCAAACAAACTTAAAGAATGTACGACATGCAACAATGTAAAGTAAAACTCTTTCTAAGTATGTCAAAAATGAAATACTAATTCCAATGTAAACTATTCTGGTTAAGGTGCTGGACACTAAAGGGGTTACATTTGCTATTCCCACTCCAATCTAAACCATTTGATGGAAAGTGTTGGCCACTAAAGCGGTTACATTTACTATTACCACTCCTATCTATACCATTTTGTGGAAGGTGTTGGATAATAAAGGGACAACATTTACTATTCCAGCTCCACTCTAAACCACTTCAGGGAAGGTGATGGACACAAAGGGGTCACTCCAGTCTATTCCATTTTGGGAGAGGTGTTGACACTAAAGCGGTTAAACTTACTAGTCCCACTCCAATCTAAACAATTTTGGGGAAGGTGTTAGACACTAATGTGTTACTATTTACTATACCCACTTCAATCTAAACCATTTTGGGGAAGGCCATGAACACTAAAGGGGTACCATTTTTGGAGAAGGTATTGGCCAGATAAAGGGTGGAATGTATTATGGATATTCCCAAAAAATAAACAAATGTGAAAAGCATATGTAAAATAAGGAAAACTGTACTTAAAATCAATCTTACCTAGTAAATATTTAACATTCCATAACATGTGCCACTTACAAAACAAAATAAATATTTATAAATGTAATAAAATATTTAGTTATATTAATTAATAGGTGTACCATAAATAAACAAAAATTATTACTGTTAATAATCAAAATATTAACATTAAAAAAGTATTGATTATTATATATGTGATACAGAATATATCCATTCTAATCTATGTAACATATAAACATCATTTTCTAAAAACATAAATTTATAAAATAAGTTCCCAATTACCAATATTTTTCAAAGTATACTTGACACAATATTTATGTAGCACAAAATTTTGTATTCGATATTTTGTCCAAACACCAACTCCATAAAGCCTAAGAGCAGTATAAAACAGAGTACAGTCCTGTGGTTGATGAAAGAAGTGAAAGGGGATCAAGAGTATTTAGTGACAGATGGCAAGGCCTAAAGTTAGTGTGCACTATATTGCTTCCAGAGATAACATCAGAGGAGGGATGGGAGAGAGAGGATTGAAGTGAACAGGAAGATTATGTTGTTTCACATCTGAGATTATGTTTGGCATACTAGGTTTTTTGCTTCAGAGCAAGTTATTTTTGCCATTTCTGGAATTATGTTGTACCTTTTAAATTTGAAAATGTTAGACATAAAATAAGACCACAAGCTCTACATAATAGAGCTGTTTGTCAACTGTGAGGGCAGAAAGCCATGAGATCCAGGGTAAAAGAATGAGACCGTAAGATCCATTAAGAAACAAGGAAGTTAGAGAAATGAGACTGTAAAGCCACTGAGAAGGAACTCATTTGTTCATAGGAGCTGAAATGGGGTGATATATTAATATACATTTTACGGCCTGTTAATTTGGTAAGGCAATGGGTCTGAGGAGTGATAGAATGTAAACTAGTGTACCTCCATTAAATGCAATGTTCTATCATATCAGCCATACCATTGATCCTTCCATTGGCTTCTTTGAAGCCAGTGTCATAAGCAGTAGGCTGGTTCAGGTTTTTAATGAAATCAGGTCACATGGGGTGGAACCACATTTCTAGGAGAATGCACAGCCTAAAATATATACAACTGCAGCTGGAAGAATGTTAGAGGCAGGTCCAACCAAAGCACCCTTGTCGGTCATTATCAAGTGAGATTTCAGCAGTGCAGTTCATAGTTTTCTAGGAAAGAGTGGGCAGGGGAGGGGACATATTTGTCATGTTAATCTCTTTTGCTCTCCTGTATGTTTAGATATCTGTCACAAACTGGAGGAAGTTATCCCCCAACCGTTTATAAGAACACATGTGTAAAGTGTATTTAAGTGCTTTATGTGGTGGAACCAACATTTGTTAGCCTTATCATAGTTACCATTTCTCCCATTTCTCTTCATCCATTTGAGTTTAATTTTAAAACTGTATAACGGGAATGCATGCCTTGAGAAATTGATTGTCAATTCTAAAACACGTTGGCTGAAGAATTGAACATATGTTTTAAGATTTGAAGTTACATCAAATTTCATTCATCAATGAACCCTTTAGTGTACACTTCCATTAGCTCCAAACCTTTTAAGAGATGTATTCAATTAAACACTAATGAATATGGCGTATATTTGAGGGCACCAAAGTAACGCTGGACCCTTTTCTATCATTACCACTTATGATCTTGATGTTTGCCATTCAAAATAAAATGGCAATAAAGGCACCAACACCAAAGTTCTTATTAATCAACTATTTGAACTAATTAACCATTCCTCATTCCCGTGACTGTATCTCTGCATCATTGTGGGAAGATCATCTAAAGTCATTGTATGCCACTGATTAAAGTCACCCTGTTATGTCAGTTGCTGTGGTACAGTTGAATCTAAGGACAACAGAGGATAAATTGATGTTGTCAAAAAAGTGGAAGAATAGCTGGTGCTCTCAGCCACAATGGGGTATCAATGTCTTTTTAAACATGACTGCCAAATGATAGGGCGATTTGCATACAACTCTGTTTTGTTTAATGTCAATAGAGGATTGCCAGTAAATAATAGAATAACTGCATTATTGGATATGGATAGGATATTGTTTGCTTAAGTGATATTGGAAGAACCGCAGAGATGAGTGAAGGCCAATAACCTCCACATTATAATTCAGACCGGCTTAGCATTGCCAATGGTTGCGCACAGAATGCTTAGGGACCACATGGGTTCCGTTTTTACATTCTTAATATACTACTCATGTTAACATTAAAACCCTCTTGATAAGTTATGTAAGAGGTGAATCCCCACACTATTACTAGCAATTCAAGTGTTATATATTTAAGCATGGGCTCATGTTCACCTGGGTAAGGCTCACCACAATGTATTCAAAGACTTCAAACAGGATTGTGTGATAGAACCTCTCCTAAAAAAATTCTATACCGCTGATATGGTGCAGGCTATTAAAAATAGAATACCCCCTTTAAGGCTTAACAGTAAAAAGAAAGTACTGATTGTGTCCATAATTTAGGGGAGTAGGAACTGCTGAGAGGGTTCTAGATTGCAACTAGCAGAACAATGAAGATTCCCTTTTTTCAGGACTGGAAAAGAAAAGGGGACAGGTATCAGTTCATAGTCATTCAGACTCTTCTCTACATTGATGGCAGTGGCATACATAGACTACAAATAGAGTAGTGTGGGGTTTACATTTGTATTTTACGGTATGATTATCAATTTCATTTAATTTTAGAGTGCTTTTAGTATACAAAGTGTGTTATCTATTGTTTTAATGGGTTACGTAGAGGCATATAAAAGCCTTCTTAATTAATGTATCTAAATCATTTACTGTGCATAGGGACTCATGATTATTGATGGTTTTAACTTCTGTAAGTGAGACACGGAGTACCATTTATATATAGCCTTTCTAATCTTGTAATCCCTTATTAATTTGAAATGGTTTTTACTACCTTTACATGTAAAGATTTACCTACCACATCATTTTACCAGTGCCATTGTGTGTATGTTCTCCTACGCAGAGCCAGAGAGGCATTAAAGGAAACAGTTACTCTTACCAACTGACCTCTGATATAGATATATGTCAAGTAAAGGACCTGGCATGTCACTGGCTGCACCAGTTACATCAGCCTTTAGGAGGCTGGTCAGGCTGTTGAAAAATCCCCCACTTCCTTCTATCCGAGGTCACCTATGATCCTACTCATGCCTCTGGGCACCTCTGTTTGTTATCATTTTCTGGAAGCCTTCAACAGTTTCCTGTCCGTTTACATTCCAGATGCAGGTGTGCATGGTAAGGGTAACCCGGAAAATAATATTTTCTCAAGGAATGCACATCTCACCTTTCTATCTTTCCTGCAAATGTACCAGTCAAATACGTCCATGTAAAGTTAGTGTCCTTTCTTACTTATTTCTATGACATATTTTAATCATTCTTGTTTAAACCTACCTGCTACCAGTCGGTGAATGGCATATTTCTGCCATTGCATCAAGTATAATTGAATCACTCTCTGTCTTTCCGGCTTGACTAAATATGGATTCCAATCTTGCTGTGCTCTCGACACTTAGGGTGCACTTCACTGATGAGGCCTAATACAGCTGAAAAGTTTCGGCGTTATAAGTGGCCGTTAATTTCGATCGGCCCAGTAACAGGCATTGTTGGGTCCATTGGAATGATAAAGTTCATGGAAACACCGTGGATCTTTCTTGGTCTCCCTGGAGCTTTCACTGACTCAAAACAAGCAAATTCTCTGGTATAAACTGAAGAGTGGAATCTGGAATTTTTGGGTAATTCGTACCCAGAATTAATGATTCACCAAGTCATTCCCCATTTCACTCGAAAAGCTCAGGGTTCTCAATTCTTATTAACTAAACACAAGCCAGAATTAACAAGAGACATACTAATGTTAACTCTCTGGTGCAAGCCTACCGAATCCTGGGCTCTCATGAAGAGGCCCTGAGTAGTCAAGTCAAATAATTTGTAGGGTGCAATAAATCCAGAGACATCCTAACCCTGATTTGAAAGCTCCAAAAAACATGCACTCAAGTGACAGCCGAGATGATGGAATTTCAGGTTCTTCCTAAGCATGGTTTCCTTCAGATGGATCATTCCACCACCTTACCATTGTAGCTTTTATGGCTTTTCCTTGCAAAGCTTTTCTTTTGAACTTACACACTTTCAACCAATTCCTGTCTTGCAATCTCAAAGGGCTGCCCGGTACAAAGGGCTTGAGTCTGTGATCCAATGATGCAGATCCACTTGATGAATGAGTATGTGAATCATTGCTCAGACTCGAAAACTTACATGGCTTGGAATAGGAAGCCAACAAAGTTTTGAATAGTTGGGGTAACATGATTCCTGAGGTTTACTAGCTGTGCCCCTGAGTTCTGCATCTTCTGCAAATGACAATTTGGTAAGCCCCTGCAAAGACTGATCAGCATTATTCAATTCATTAGCCATAGTACTAACCTCAAAAGATCTTCTTTTTTCAGGAATATAGAGTTTTAAGTTTGGTCACTAGCTTAATATAAAAGCAACAGGTCTTTGTTAAGTGGTTAGCTTGATCTTTCATAGATAGGTGATTGTTGAATATGACCCCTAAAGTCTTAACCTCAGTTGAGAGTCACACTTTTGCATCAACCACTTTCCATGCCTTGTAGGTCGCATTTGGTTTTGCCAATGATGCCTTGGAACCCATAAGCAACAATTGAATTGAATTGAATTTTGCTTGTGTTTAGGACGTCTAGCTGCAGATTCCCTACCTTGGAATAGATACCCAAGCAATACCTCCCCAGAGGTGGGTCTGTGGAACAATTTCACACGAGGAAGTCCTGCAGCACAGAACGGGCAAAATGCCAATCCCTACGTACCTAACTGCCCAAGCAGTAGTGTTTGTTAAATGTGTGCAGGGAAGCCCACGTGGCTGCCTGGCAGAAGTCCAGGACTGCTAATACAGTGGTTGCAGCTTTAGCTCTGGTGGAATGAGCACGCAACCCCTCAGGGGGCTGCTTCTTAGCCAGTGCATAGCAGATTTTGATCTGCTATGCGACATGGTCCTCTTCTGTACAGCCCGTCCCTTCTTTGCTTCGACATACCCCACGAAGAGTTGCTCGTTCACCCGAAACTTTCCTCTCTGGTCAATATACAACAACGCTCTTTTTGGGTTCAGAAGGTGATGTCACTCCTCTTCTTTGGAGGGATGAGGTGGAGCATAAAAAGTAGGCAGAGTGATGGATTGACCTGCTTGAAATGGAGTGACCACTTTTGGAAGAAAGGAAGCTCTTGTATGAAGCACCAGTTTGTCTGGGTAGATGTTAAGATAAGGAGGCTTGGATGACAAGCCTGAATCTCACTGACCCTCCGGGCAGATGTTATTGCCACCAGGAAAGCCGTCTTGATGGTAAGGATCCTGAGTGAACAATTGCACAAAGGCTCAAAGCAAGCACACATAAGGAAAGTGAGAACATGATCGAGGTCGCACTGGGGCATAATAAAGGGAGAAAGTGGAAACAAATGTAAACCTTTCAGAACCTTATTTACAATATGGGGATTTGAAGAGGGATGGCTAATCAGGCACCCACAGAAAAGCTTAAATGGTGGAGAGAGAGCCCTTCTGAGAGCCCAGAGCAGAGCCCTGCTGGGCAAGGGAAAGGATAAACAGGAGAACCTGAGAAAGGGGGGTAGAAAGGAGATCAATTTGCCTTTCTGTACACCATGCCACAAGTTTGGCCCAAAGGCAGGTGTAAACCGTCTTGATGGAGGGATGCCTGGCTGCCAAGATAACATCATAGACTTTGGGAGGAAGGTCAAAAGCTGTCAACTGTTGCTGCTCAAGCTCCACACAAGAAGGCGGAGCATTGACAGATTCAGGTTGAGAACCCTCCCCTGCTGCTGTAGATGATCCTCCCGAAGGGGCAGCCTGATCGGAGCCCAATGGCCATGCTTAACGGCTCAGGATACCAGACTCTCAATGCCCAATCCGGTGCCACAAGGATGACTTGGGCCCGGTCGTTCCTGATCTTCTTGGGAACTCTGGGCAGGAGCGGTATGGGCGGAAAGGTGTACTGGAGGCCTGAGCTCCACTCTAGACAAAAAGCATCTCTGAGCGAGAGCCACCTTGGAAACTCCAGCGTGCAGAACTGCTGACATTGCACGGTCTCGTCTGTGGCAAACAGATCTAACCAAGGCTCTCCCCACTGATGAAAGAGACCTTGCACCACCGGCGGATGGAGACACCATTCGCGATCTGTGAGGCATCTTCAGCTGAGTTTGTCCGCTCTGGCGTTCAGAGAACTCACAAGATGTTGAACCACCAGGGATATGCCCTACTGTTCCCTTCATGTACAGAGATGCAGGGCCTCTTGACAAAGGGTCCACAACCCCCCACCGCACTGTTTGCTGCAGTACCACATGGCGGTGGTGTTGTCCATGAACACATGCACCAGCTTTCCCTGGATGGAGGGTAGAAAGGCTTTCAATGCCAATCGGATCGCCCGAGCTCCAACAGGTTGATGTGGAGTTTGGATTCTGCCAGAGACCAGAGTCCTCTGATCTCCATCTCTCCCAGATGGCCACCCCATGCCAGGAGTGACCCATCTGTTACTACTGTGAGATCTGTTTGGGGAAGGGAGAGGGGTCTGTCGCTGACCCAATGTTGGTTCATTGGTGGTTCATCACCACCCCAGGGCAGCGCATTCATGTGAAAAACGGAGCGACTGCTTTGAAGCCGCTACGTGTTTTCACAGTGCAGGTGGCACTTTTAAAGAAGATTAGAGATCCGCTTGCAGACGGGTGCAGTCAGTGACTGCACCTGCCTCCAAGGGGATGTCTGGGGGGGGTCCATCGGGCCCTCTTTCCCCCCTCCAGAGGGCTACCATCAAGGGGCATATTGACAGTGCACCACCGTTTAGGTGGCGTACTGTCAGTGTGTCTCCTGAGAGCATCTTTGCCTCTGTGCCCATGTCTGTAATATGGTGTGGGTGCAGGGCAAAGGAATTCCCTCATTTGCATGGGGCATGCCCCATGCAAATGAGGGAATACCCACTGAAGATAGCACTGGCCTTTATGTGCGCAAGCGCTATCCGTATTATAGAAGGGGCCGCACAAGCGTCTGCGGCCCCTTCTGTAATACCAAAGTGCCCCGGGGGCATGCAAAGTGGGCTCAAACGCCTGTTTCACCTACGGGGCACTTATGTAATACGGCCCCAGGTCTCACTGCAGAGCCCGCATATGCCAATGGGCATGTGTCACCAGCAGGAGGCCATGAGGCCCAGCAGCCTCAGAGTCTGCCTCACCGAAATCTAGAATCGAGGCTGAAACATCGGTATCATAGCCTGAATATCCTGGACTGCACCATGTCCAGAACAGCTCCAATGAAAGGGAGTGTCTGAGAGGGATTCAGGTGTGACTTCAGCACTTTGATGCAGACCCCAGCAAATGCAGAAGGAGGTGGAAGACGACAGCCTGGGGCGAACCTGCCAGTTGTCGAGATAGGGGAAGACTGCCACCCGATCGCCGCAGATGAGCTGCAACCACCGCCATCACCTTGGTGAACACCCGATGGATGCTGGTGCGGCCAAAGGGGAGCACAGTGAACTGAAAGTGCTTGTGGCCCACTGTGAACGGCAGGTAATGCCTGTAGGCAGGCAGGACGGGAATATGGAAATATGCGTCCTGCAAATCCAACGCTACCATCCAGTCTCCTGGGTCTAGGGAAGATAGGACCTGAGCTAAAGTGAGCATTTTGAACTTCTCCTTCTTGAAGAAAAAGTTGAGAGAGCGCAGGTCTAGGATAGGACAAAGGCCTCTATCCTTCTTGGGCACCTGAAAGTAGGAGGAATAACAACCATGACCCACTTCTGGCATCGGCACTCTCGTTATGGCTCCTTTGGCCAAAAGAGCTATTACTTCCTGGCAGAGAAGAGATAGGTGGTTCTCCGTCAGCCTGTCATAAGAAGATTGCATGAGGGGTAGTCTTTAAGGGGAGGGAGTATTCCCTTCGAACAATCTGTGAAACCCACCTGTCTGACGTTATGGACTGCCAGTGGGGCAGGTGATGGCGAATACTGCTACCCACTGGGTGCCCATGATGGTAAACAGTACAAAAAACAATTGGTCCCAACGGGATGGATGAACATTGATAGTACCCAAAATAGCAGGGTATTAAATGACGTAGATGATGTTTTTTATATAATTAAATAAAAATATACAACCCGCTGTGAATAATCATTTATATAATCTTACAAAACAGTATAGTGCTGTTTAATACAGTTTTACAAGGCGGTTCTGAATTAACAATATTATTGAGAGAAAAACACATCACATTATCACAAAACGATTGATAGAGCATAAGTCCATGCTGAGTGAGGATGCACCCAGACATTGGGAATAACCACATCACAACTTATTACTCAGGTTATTCATGGAGCAACCTGAGTATAATTATATAAAAAACATCATCTACGTAGTTTAATACCCCGCTATTTTCATTTCATTCTTTAACCTGATGGTGATTGTTCTCCGCTTTGATTTCTTTACACAATCGATTATTACAGTAGATCCCCCTTTTGGGCACAGGTGGTGAACTATAGAAATTCAATTCTCACCCCCGGGCTCTTTGAGCTTGAGCGGATAGGCAAACGCCCCTGTCCCATGACGCCACAGACGCCGAATGGTCACAGCAGCTAGCAACTGCTTCGCTGTCTTCTTCAGCACGTGCACGCTGACGTGCTGGCTTCCATACATAAAGGCGATCGCTTGGAGGTAGTTTTAATTGCTGTTGGTGGGACGGCAAGACTGCACAAAGTATGTGTAAACCCTCTCACGGTACCCATCATTCCTCCACCATGCCCGATGGACTTTTTGACTAATATTTCTCCTCCTGTCCATTTTTTAGAACCAATTCAATTGGCATTTATATCAATATGCTATATTGGTGGATTTATTCCACACCAAGGTATCCTCGTCTTAAATGCGGGGGTAGGTACCCTTTTGACTTCTTTATATGGGATAGTCTCCCTTATTTAGCCTGTGTGGTTATTAACGCCAGAATGTAACTAATTAATTTCAGCTACACTCCTGATACAAGAGCGGGACTTTTGAATTCACACTCCACATGACCTGATTTTGGACACCAGCAGGCCCCTATCGTTGATTCATTCTCCTATAGGTGAGTTCTCTTTACTTCGCAGTTTGATTAGATTCAGTCAGACTCGCATTTGGCTAATGGACATGCCTTACATTTCCAGCACGTCCATCTGGTGGGCACTTGTGGACCTTTGGCAGTATCGATTTATTGGCCCCCAGGAGCCGGCTGGCCCTGATTGCGAAGCCCCCCACCAGTCCTCGACTGGTTTCTCTAGGTGAGTCTCTCCACCTATAACAGTACCCTTCACTGACATTCTTATAGTTTTGGGAATCGATTAGAACCCCCTTTTCATTTGTTTACACAGGTTGCTCGTTACTATGTCCTGATGAAGACACCCCCTTCAAGGAGTTAATTGGCCTACCTTCCACTTGGGGTCAAAACGTCGACACATATGTTTCACCTGTACCGGAGTTACGATTCTCGTCTTACTTTTGTTTTAAACACACAGTGTATTAAGGAAGACGTTATGAATCAGTAGGATGAGGAAAATCCCGGGCAGGCCGATTTTGTATTAACTTGTATATATTGATTTTGTGTATAAATCTCTTGTCTTTCACTTGATCTTTTCCACGAGCACTCTTTTCAATCACCTTTTCCCACTTTTGAGCAACTTTACTACAAAATTTTAATCATAGAAATATATTCATGATCAAAGTTATGATGTAAAAAGTAACTCTGTATCTATGATCAAATTTATGATAAAATTCAACAATTTTGCATTTCCTTGAGTGTCTGTGTTTGGATATTTTGGGTACTATCAATGTTCAACAATCCCATTGGGACCAATTGTTTTTTGTACTATTCCATACCCAGGTCCTTCGGCTTTTCGTCTGGGTTCCCCCATTGTTTAGTAATCATGATGGTAAACAGGCAGACTAGGAGGGTTTGGAGGCTGCGGCTGCTGGTGGGGTGACCAGACCCCTGGCCACCTGACCCATGGGCTGGTAGGTGCCGCGTCCATGGCAATATGGAGGCTGGAAAGAGTGTGCACCGCAGTGACTCGGCGGGTAAGAATGCTGCTGTGCACATCTTCCATGGCCACAAAAGGAGCGAAAGGCGGACTGATGGTGATGAGGGGCAATGGAAAAGCCCAAGGACCTGGCCATAGCTGTGCTGCCCTTAAAGCACTCCAGCGCCGAATCCGCCTTGTCTCCGAAGAGACAGGAGCCATCAGAGGGCATGTCCATGAGTGATGTCTGGACATCCCCAGAAAAGCCAGTAGTCCTCAACCAGGCGTGACGTCGCAGGCCACTGTTGCTGAAACTTCTCTGCCTTGTGAGTTGGTGGTGTCTAGTCCACATCTGATGGTGAACTTAGCTGCATCGCTCCCTTTGGCAACAGCCTGGGAGAGCATGGCCCGGGCCTCCTCCTGGACTCTTGGCAGCACCTGCGCAACCGTATCCCACTGGGTGTGGGAATAGCGGCCCAAACGGCATGCAGTGTTCACCAACCGCATTGCCAGGCTGCCAGTACTGCTCTCGAAAAATTTCCGGATCTAGTCTGATTCCCTATCCTTCCCACTCATGTTTCCTGAACCAATGAGAAATGTATAAGCCACCACCAGATCCTCTTAACTACAACCATCTCTAGCCACTGACACCCTACTTTTCAACTTATCATAGATACCTCATGATATCTGAACCAAATGGAACTTTTACAACCATGTTGACCTTCAACTTACCACCAGACCTACTCACCGACAAGCATCTCTGGCCACAACACACAATTTATTCCCTGGTCACCTATCCCTACCCAGTGGCGGCCTGCAAGGATCGGGGGAGGTGGGGCAGGGGTGGGGGGGACGGGTGGAAGAGGGTGTAAAAAAAAAAGTTAAAGACAAAAACGTACCTTCTTGACGCTTCCTCACGTCTCTCCTCCGCAGTCCCTCACTCCAGACGATCTCTCCTCCGTAATCACTGCTCCAGCCGGAACAGGAAGCACACCCAGGCTCCCCATAATCAATCACAACGCTGCAATGCAGCGTTAGTGATTGGTCTGAGCGCAGTGGTTTGGCGCTCAGATAGGCAGTGAGAGCCTGGGCATGATCTCCACCCAGGCTGCAATACCGCCTGGGTGGAGGACATGCAAGTGCGCATGAATGTTTGGCTGGCCTGAGACGGCCGGCCAAACATTCATGCACAATTACAAAGTGTGCCTGCCTACCACTCCTCCCCTGCTCTGAGAGCAGAGCAGCCCTCCCCGCAGAGACGCGCAGCAGGAACACATAAAATGATAATAACACTGAGTTATTATCATTTTATTTTTCCTTTATTTCACTGCTAAAGAGCAGTGGGGCGACGCTCCTCCGCCTTAGCGGAGGAACCACCACTGTCTACCACCTGTTCTTCATTACACCACTCGACATGCCTTCCCACCACTGCATCTACTCAAATGTCTCCACCAGATCTGCTCCCTTGTCACAGCCATCACTGTTCACAAGCCACCTGTCTATGTGCCACAGCAATCTGCCATACCCTGCCCCTATGCACATACTAGATTTGTATATTCACACATCAGTCTCACCTCACACGCCAGCAGTCTAAGCCACATTCCAGGCAGTCTCTGCAAGCAGGTCATTCTTGCTCGGCCCACATGCCATAACCAGACATGCAACCTAGCACAACAACTGGTGCCCATCTACCACCATCCTTGCAATGCTAAAGAAGCACATCTAAAACCTTACATTCCAATTACTGAAGACCTACAGCGACCGTCTCTGCTTATATACTGTAACCCTTTCGCACCTACCACCTCCATGTCTGCCGTCATGTCAGCACAAGAACTGTCCACTAATACCAATGACACCGACTTACAGTATATCCATAAGCCTGTCCATGTAGCCCCATCGGCCCCACCCACTTACCATAACCACCTTTAACCACATGCTACTTCCAGCACTGCATCATGTCTGCCATAAACATCTCGGATCATATGCCACCAACAGGCCAGCTCACGGACCAGACATCTCTTTCTTTGCCCAGGAGCCAACACCGGACCACTCTATGTAATAAACCCTTCTGTAAGCACGGTCGTCCCCAGGTGTGCCCACATGTCACGGTCACCACACTCTCCGCAAGCTCTCCATCCTTGACGGCCGTGCCGCGCTGCAGTCTCTCCCCCTCCCCCCACCTGTCTGCCTCCGAACCCGCTCGTTCGCACCCTTACCTGGCCCCTTCTCTCCTCTCTAGCTGCACCACCTCCCCCTCACTCGAGCCCCACATCATGGCACCCACTCCAGGCTGCCTGCAGCTCCCAGCTCTCTTAGCCTACACTCCAGCGCTACGCACATGCCTCCCCTCCGCTGCTCTTCGTGTTTACTATCACCCCTTCCGAGGGGCGGCTCCTCTATGCCCATCTTTGGAAATGCAGCAAACTGCCGGGGCCCTCCCCATTGGCTGCCCCAGCTGCCACTCGCCGGCTCAAGTGAAGATCTATAAATGAGTCTGAAGGAAGCTGGGAATGAGCGAGATAGATAGGGAGTGCGAAAGAGGGAGGAAGAGGAAGAGACAGAAAGGGACGGAAAGGAGACAGGAGCGAGCGACACAGACAGAAGAACGAGAGAAGTGTAAAGGGACAAGCGAAACACGGCGAGAGAGAGGAGAGATTGCAGAATTAAACCCTGCACACCAGTTGGAATCCCCCTTCAGCTCCTGACACGATGAGTGAGGTGAGTGAGGGCTCCCGTCGTGTACCGATGCCATGCTAGTGAGCAGCTGCAGGCTCTCACCTGCCTGCGGGGTAGCTCCAGGAGGACTGGCTGGCTGGTGCGGCTGCCCTGACTTGCTGGGGCTCTGCTCTGTGTATTATTTAAAGAGGCATTTCCTTCACCTCTTTCCATAACTTTCCGTGCTCCCTGTTGATGCAGGCTGCCGCCTGTGTCCTTCTGCGGTGTGTGCCTGGCTGCTCGCTGCACGGCGGGCGGGCAGGTAGTGTGTGTGGGCGGCGGTGTTTCTAGACACTAGTAGTGAAAGATGCACATCCTATTGGGTGCAATAAAGGAGAGACCATAAGAAGAGCGGCGCAGCATGTGGTATGTAACGTGTGCATGCTTCGAAGTACACATGGGGTCTGGCACTGGCCGCAGTATAACATGTAAACTAGCAAACCATCATATGGGCCCTTTATAGCACCAGAGCTACCACTGCTCTGTATACCAATGATGCCCCAGGAATACAGGGGAGGCATACTGGCTGCAGCCCTGCTCCAGCACGGCGTGTATACGTTACCAATCTGCTACAGCATTAATGCGCCCTGTTTTATTATCTGTATGGGGTAAAGAAGTGTGTGTGTGTGTGTGTGTGTGTGTGTGTGTGTGTGTGTGTGTGTGTGTGTGTGTGTGTGTGTGTGTGTGTGTGTGTGTGTGTGTGTGTGTGTGTGTGTGTGTGTGTGTGTGTGTGTGTGTGTGTGTGTGTGTGTGTGTGTGTGTGTGTGTGTGTGTGTGTGTGTGTGTGTGTGTGTGTGTATATATATATATATATATATATATAGCGGCTGTTTAATATCAGCACCTCCCTCCCATCACTATGCGATGCCGAGGATGTCTCATCCAATCACTGTGCTTAGAAACCCGGCATTAACTACTCCCGTGTGACTCCTTTCTAACTTCAGTGAGGGTGAGCCGTGACACGGAGCATCCACGGGCTGTGAGGGTCTTTATCTACCTGCCTTGGCTTTGAATGGCGACAGCGAGTGCCAGGATCTTTATTGCCCATTAACAGCTGTTATCGCCCTGAGCACATGACAATAATGCACAATTACTTCTCTTTTACAAGTTGACTTACGGTGGCTTTTACTCGACACCGCATGAACATGATTGTGTACACATGGTGATTAAGTGTAAAATGAAACAGTGGAGTTATCGAAATAAAATGTAAAGAGAGGGCAGTAAAAAGTTTAGCAAGATCAGTTTAAGGAAGAAGAAATACGTTGATTTAGATTATATGGAAAAATACTTTTAAAGAAATGTCTAATTATTAAAGGAAAGTGTGTATAATATACGATACACAAGGACCGGGGTTTATAGACGAATATCAGTCTTCACAACGATGGTCTTTACTATGAGTGCTGTGTATATATATATATATATATATATATATATATATATATATATATTTGAGTTTTTATTTTTTGGGGGTTACCCCAACTCCCCTCTTTTTAATTCCCTCTTTTTAAGTCTGTTTTTGGTGACCCCTTGAGTCTCTCCCTTCTTTTTATGCGTCTTTTTGGGGGTACCCCCAAACTCTTCCTTTTTTAATTAAAAATATCCTTACCTTGCTTTTACATATACACGCCCCTGAACCCTAACAAACCCTTTCACCCTTTAATCCAACCCATATTTTAACCCTAAATTCACCCTCCCCTCCATTTACCTCTACCCACCTCTTTACCCTAAAATCATCCTTATTCCCCTTTACCTCTTCCCAGTCCTTAGCCCTAAAATCATCTTTACCTCCCTTTGCCTCTACCCATGCCTAAAACCCTAAAATCGTCATTGCCTTCCTTTAACTCTTCCCACCACTTATTCATAAAATTACCATCACCTACATTTACCTCTTCCCTCCCCTTAACTCGAAAATCACTCTTGCCTCATTCACTTCTACCCACCCCTACCCCTTAAATCTCCCAAACTCCATTACCTCTGCCCACCCGCAACCCTAAAAACACCCTTACCCACCTGTACTCCTAAACACACCGTAACCCTAAAACCACCCTCACCACCCCTTTACCTCTACCCGCACTTTTACCCCGTTTTCCCTTGAAATATCATTAAAATAATCTTTTAAAAAATACCTGCGGAGTAAAACACAGCGCGTTAAAGTATGCTTAATAATGGTAAAAACCTTACTAGGCTCGCTTGCGTACGTGGTAAAGACAGTGGGATAAATGCCACGAGGGGTCAACGACGGGATACATGTTACATACCAAATGCCTCGAGTACTAAGTAGCATTGTTAATGTGTTTAAAGTTAGGTGTGGGGGGGAGGCATACACGTCATTGTGTGTCTATTAAGAAGGGGAAGTACTACAGTCTTCACAATAAATGCATTTTTATAGAAACACAAAATGAGTTTAGGGGCGATTTTCAGCAGTGTGATGCGCAACGTTCATTTCCAGGATAACTAGTGTCAGTGTGACGGGATTACGGTGGAGGGCGCATACTTCTGGATACGGGCCTGAGAAGACAGGGCACGGGGCTGCGGGTTCGGTTTGGAGAGGGGCTGCCGTTTGAGCGGGAAAGGCTGTGTGGGGCATCTGTGAGGAACGCAGCTGCGACGGGAGAGGGGAACGGGTCTGACGTTGTTTCTGTGTGGGGGGGCACTGTGATGGAAGTGCATGCATAGCTCTGAGTGAAGAGTGGTATGTGGTGTGAGTAATACATGGGTCTGAGGTGTAAGTAGTCAGGAGGAAGTAATTGGAGTGAAGAGAGGGGCTGTGGTGTGAGTGAAGAGTGGGTGTGGTGTCAGTGAAGAGAGGGGTGGTGTGAGTGAAGAGAGGGGCTGTGGTGTGAGTGAAGAGTGGGTGTGGTGTCAGTGAAGAGAGGGGTGGTGTGTGAGCGAAGAGTGGGTGTGGTGTGAGTGAAGAGAGGGGCTGTGGTGTGAGTGATGGTCAGGGACTACATTTTGATAAATGAGTGGGGGCAGTTCGAGTGATGAGTGGGGGCAGTGGTTCGAGTGTGGTGTGCGGCTCTGGTTTGAGTGAAGAGTGGGGGATGGGGGAAGTAATCGGAGTGAAGAGAGGGGCTGTGCTGTGATTGAAGAGTGGGTGTGGTGTCAGTGAAGAGAGGGGCTGTGGTGTGAGTGAAGAGTGGGTGCGGTTTGAGTGAAGAGAGGGGCTGTGGTGTGAGTGAAGAGAGGGGCTGTGGTGTGAGTGAAGAGTGGGTGTGGTTTGAGTGAGGAGAGGGGCTGTGGTGTGAGCGAAGAGTGGGTGTGGTTTGAGTGAAGAGAGGGGCTGTGGTGTGAGCGAAGAGTGGGTGTGGTGTGAGTGAAGAGAGGGGCTGTGGTGTGAGTGATGGTCAGGGACTACATTTTGATAAATGAGTGGAGGCAGTTCGAGTGTGGTGTGCGGCTTTGGTTCGAGATTTGAGGGACAGCTGTGGCTTGAGTAATGAGGGGGCTCTGGTGTTTGTGAATGAATGAGTGCAGATTGTGGGTTCTCTGGGGCGCAGGGCTGTGATCGGAGTATGGCGTGGGTCTGGAGTATACTTAATGAGTCACAATGCTGGGGGCTCTGGGGCGAGTGGCGTTGGGATTTTAGTAATTAGTGATTGCTGTGGTGGATGGGCAGACTGTGGTGTGGTTTAAGACACAGGACTGTAGCTTGAATAAGGATGGGGGGCCGAGGTTTCCGTACTGGGCGAGGCTGTTCATTTAGTAAGGCATGGGGACTGTGGTTTGAGTAAGGAGTGGGCCTGAGGTTTAATTTGGGAGTGGGAATTGTAGTTTCATGGGGACTGAGTTGTGTTGTTTGAGTAAGGATTGGAGTTCGTGGCTTGAATAAGGAACGGTGGTATGTAGTTTCTGTGAGGAGCGGGGTATGTGGTCTCTGTGAGGAGCGGGGTATGTGGTTCCTGTGAGGAGCGGGGGTATGTGGCTTCTGTGAGGAGCGAGGGTATGTGGTTCCTGTGAGGAGCGGGGGTATGTGGCTTCTGTGAGGAGCGGGGGTATGTGGTTTCTGTGAGGAGCGGTGGTATGTGGTTTCTGTGAGGAGCGGTGGTATGTAGTTTCTGTGAGGTGCGGGGGTATGAGGTTTCTGTGAGGAGCGGTGGTATGTGGTTTCTGTGAGGAGCGATGGTATGTAGTTTCTGTGAGGAGCGGGGTGAACATTCGCTTGAACGGATGATTGATGGCATGGAAGTAAGGGTTAACCTACCATTAATTCTGAAAGTGCAGAGGGATTCCTTGGGGGAGGGAGGGGGAGGACGGAGGCTGAGAGAGAGAGTGAGAACTAAGGGGCGGGAAGAGAGAGCAGAGAGGTAGAGGGAGCTTAGGAGGGGGTGAGCAAGATAGGTGTCGCGCGGAATCGGTGAGCGTAGAGGGGAAGCGCGTGGGGGAGGAGGAGGAAGCACCAGGGAGAAACAACACTAGAGAGAGGTGGTCTTTGAGAGCGAGCAAATGAGAGAAAGCATTGAAGGGAGAATAACGGGAAATAGGGAAAGAGTGAGATGGACGAGAGCGAACTAGGAGAAATGTAGAGAGGAGAAAGGTAGAGCAGAAATGGAAGAGAGAGGTGGAACAGAGACGAGACTCAGAGAGCTGGAAAAGGAGTGGAGGGCTAGCTGGGAGAGTCGACAGAGAAAAGGGGGTGGCGAAGAGAGCGGAGAATCAAAACGGAGAGAGTGAGCAGGAGAATGGGCAGAGGATCTAGAAAACGTTACGCGAGTATGAGGTGGAGGACTAAACGTAGCCCAGGGTGCATGGAAACGGGCAGGAGCAACCAGAAGAATGTCAACATTGTGCCCATCCTGCTGCACCTGAACATCATATTGGAATTGGAATTGCATCTATATAGCGCTTACTACCCCTGACTAGGCATCAAAGCGCTTTTTCGGCAAGTGGCACGCTACTCGGGAACTCAAAAAGATTAGTGGTGAATTAGTATAGGGAAATATGAAATTAATTGGAGCGGTGCACATGTTAGTCTGTTATTTGGATTGAAAAAGGATAGTGGAGGGATGGAAGAGGGAAGGGTTTTCATTTATATAGTGCTTGTTACACCTGATGAGGTGTTGAAGCGCATTTCAGCAGGTAGCACGCTACTCCGGAACCCAAACAGAATTAGTAGGGAAATGAGTATAGGTGAATATGTTTTTTATTTGTATTGAAAAAGGATAGTGAAGTTATAGAAGAGGAAGGGTTTGCATTTACATATATCTCGTAATATCAAGAAGCCGAATTCAAACATCTTTAGCCTGCCAACAAGAAACAAGTACACATAATCAAAATCACGAGAAAGTATGCAGACAAGAGAACTGTACCTGTCCGTAGGTGTTCAATGTCATTTTCAGTAACCCTTCAATGAAGAAAAGAATGTAAAATCCCCTAAATACAGATACTGCTTTATCAATGTATTATCTTCTTTGGGATCGAATCCAAGGGCCTCTGGTATAAGCTGTATATGTGTCCGTAGAGAGCCGTGCATTAGGGGGACCAGATTTTGAGAAGAAAAAACTGGGACAGGCCAGACATAAAAGTAGGACTAAAGTCTTTAGCCTGAATTATGACTGGCCTGTCCCGATATTCTGCTGGGGGGGCGTATATAATATAACCACACATGTACAAGCTATGCTTACAGAACATTAGCTATGGCATCACCTTTGCCAGCCCCCTTGCCCTCCTCTCCACTCTGCCTCCCTCTGCTGCAGCATGCATTCAGCACGTATCCTCCTGCGCTGCCTGAAACAGACAAATTACTTACACCTTTCACTTCTCCTGTACAGGTTGACTTGACCTTGTCCCAAAAACTGGGACATACGTTCAAAATTAAGAAAAGCGTCGGGACACCGGGACAGTACTCGGAAAACCGGGTCTGTCTGGGGAAATCCGGGATGTCTGATCACCCTACCGTGCATGCTTCCCCGACATTAGAGAAAAGTGAAGCTCACACAGTGCGCACCAGAAGCAGCCGTGACTATATGTCGAGGTTGCCGCCTGATCCTATCCAGAAAGGCGTCAGGACGGTGGCTGACTTATAAAATTTAGGATTCTTTTCTGGTATTATATAGCGCAAACTCGACCTGAAGGTATTGGATCGCTTTACGTCAGCACCAATTTCATTACACAGGACACATTATTTTTTCTGTGTTTTTACAAGTGGCCTGAGTTTTGACTCATTGTACAGGGGCTGGCACACGTGGAGGAACGGGTGGAGAGCCTACTAGTGACATGAGTTTTGGAATATTGTACCGGCACACTGACACACTAATGAGTGGGTGGAGTGTTTACAAGTGGCGTGTGTTTTGGCACATTGTACCGGACACTGCACGTGTGGAGGAATGGGTGGAGAGCCTACTAATGGCCTGGGTTTTGGCATATTGTACTCTACAGGGGCACTAGCACTGTGAGTGAATGGTTGGAGCGCCAAGCTGTGGCCTGGAATTTGGCACATTGTATGTGAGCACTGGCTCCTGTGCAGGGATAGGTGAAATGCTTTCAAGTGGCCTGAGTTTTGGCACATTGTTCATTGGCAATGGCACATGTGGAGGAGTGAGTGGAGAGCCTACACGTGACCTGGGTTTTGGCACTTTGTTCATTGGCAATGGCACATGTGGAGGAGTGAGTGGAGAGCCTACACGTGACCTGGGTTTTGGCACTTTGTTCATTGGCAATGGCACATGTGGAGGAGTGAGTGGAGAGCCTACACGTGTCCTGGGTTTTGGCACTTTGTTCATTGGCAATGGCACATGTGGAGGAGTGAGTGGAGAGCCTACATGTGACCTGGGTTTTGACAGAAAGCCTATTGTTAATATTAAACCACTATTGAGGGGACCTGTCACAGATAATGAATTTTTTTAAATTTACCATCTTGTATACTATATACCTTGTGCACTGTGATGAAAATAATGTATATTTTATTGTTGTATTTTAACTTTTTCATGTGTGTCTCTTTTGCATCTAATTGCATGGTGTTGTGTACAAGTTACTGGCAAACCACATTTGGCTTATAATCTTGATTTTTTTTTAAATTACTTAAAAAAGCATGTGCCTCCTCTTGATACCCGGATCATTATAATGAAGGGGTAACCCAAAATTAGTCCTTGGACCTGGGTGTCGATTGGTACAGGAGACAATGGTCCTAGACCTATTTTTTACACAATTATTTCTTTTACAAACAATTGTAATTCAGTAGAGCTTATGAGCATACGTAAAGTCAGCTCGCGGTTACATAGATACAGAAACAATTAAAGTATGATGTGCAACAACCTAAGAGAATTCAAAACAACAAGTATTTATTAATCATAGATTAAATCAACCAATTGTTGCGGTTGGTTGATTTAATCTATGATTAATAAATACTTGTTGTTTTGAATTCTCTTAGGTTGTTGCACATCATACTTTAATTGTTTCTGTATCTATGTAACCGCGAGCTGACTTTACGTATGCTCATAAGCTCTACTGAATTACAATTGTTTATAAAAGAAATAATTGTGTAAAAAATAGGTCTAGGACCATTGTCTCCTCTTGATACCCGGCTTGTCAGTGGAAAGGCGGGACTGCAACTAATTGATCACGAGTAGCTGTGACCTCTGAACTTTGCATCTCATTTGATGAAAATGTGACAACAGTATGTCATACATCTCCACTGAGTCAGTACATATGCTCTTGGTGTCCTTCTTCTCTGTCCACTTTGTTTTAATATCCACTTAGCTATTCCCATGGGCAGTAGATCTTGCCCCTAAAATGAATGGATGAATGGTTTCCTATTTGATGCATGTGTAACATGGGGCTTGGGCATCCACCTTCTTTGTCACGCTTTGTTACGGGAGTCACTATGGAATGTCTTTCTCTCTATATGTGTGTGTGTGTGTATATATATATATATATATCACAGACACACACCATCACAGAGTAGAATGGATTGGGTACAAGGGTTTCATTAAAGCTCATCTGAGTACCTTAAGTAAAATGATGGCAGAGGATGGACTATGTCAAAACTGTGGTGAAAACTTTGGCCCACATTTAGTTAGGCTTTACAGAGATGCCAAGTGGTGCAAAGCTGCACCTGCTGTTTGCTATCACGCAGGAGAGGTTCCCTTCATTCAGTGCAAATACAGCTTTGCACAATTTTGCATCAAGGGGGCGTCAAAGGGGGGATTACTGGAGCAGATCAGTGCAAACACCCAAAGGTTTTGACACAAAGCCCGATTCTAAAGATAACCAGATTGGGCTTTAAATCTCAAACTGCCCCCTACTTGCCGCCGATGCGAACTAGGAGAAATGTGTTTGTTTCCTTAAAAAACGATGTATTGCATATGGGCTGCAGTCCACAGTGCACATTCAATGCATGGGAGCTTTCTGAGTTAGTCTATGCATAGAAAGGGGTACTGGGAGGGCATGCTTTCAGTAGAGGTCCTATGCTAGATAGTGCACACTCACATCTGCCCCATGGTGCGCGGCTGTGCACTGCACAGGGCAGTGTGTTTGTGCAGCAGCACCGGTGATTATAGCAGTGACTGGCCAATCTTGAGGGATAAGGTTCTCCGCTGTGTGTTTCCCCCTGCACCACACAGCACCACAAATCTGGATTCTCCCCTGCATTGTGTGGAAATGTTTGAACCTGGAACATATTCTCACTAGCATGGTGGCTGACATTTCTTTTTTGTCTCTTTTTCTGTACCAGAGTTTATATTTTACCAAATAGAAGGCAGGGCAGAGACGTAATTACAAACTGTAGTGAGGAATAGGTAGCTGTTTTGACAATTTCATAATAAACTTTGTTATACCTCTGGGAAATCACCTGCCCAGCCATACTCTTGTAACTGGCAGGGAGGTGTCTCTCCCAACAGCCAGTGTCTGTAGTGCACCTATGTGGATCAGGAACTGCTAAAGATATCTTTATTTCCACTAGGCCTATAGGTCTTCTATTTGTGACCCTCAGCACAAAGCATTATGGGATTGGTGACCAGAATCCCTCCTTTCATAGTCTGTCAGGGAGATGCCAGGCTTCATTCATTGCTCCCACTTCACTCAGTGCACACTTAGCATATCATGTGTTCCTGTTCTTTTGCCCTTAACTCTGCCCGAATTTCCATGCTATGTCACTGGCTTTGAGGGTGCCACATTGCACTCTGTAAGTTAACGCTGCCCAAGACACTCTCAACACACACATTCAGGTTGAAATAGTAGCACAAATGTGTGGGTGGGGAGATTCGCACATATAGGGCCTTATTTACAAAGAATTGGCGTAGTACAGCGTCGCAAGTCATTTTGCTGTGCTGCCCTACGCCAATTCGAAAGGGCAGCGTGCAAGGAAAGGGCACTTTCCTGCACGAAAATAATTGTTACGCCTCCCCTGCAGAGGCGTACAGTTTTGATTCATTCTCAGGCTTGAAGATCCTTATAAATCTGGTAATGTGTCAATACCCATGGGTGTTGCATGGGAAAACCCACAGCAACGCTCATGGAACTCCTCCTTGACATAGAGTAAGGCAAAGCACCACTTTGTGCTGCCTTGCCTTACTCCATATCTATGAGGCCCTGAAAAGCCACGTAGGGTGGCTTTGCATGGCCTCATAGATATGACTGAGAGGCCTGCACCACCGGAGCATCATAAAAAGTTATGCTCCGGTGGCGCAGACCTCTTGTAAATGAGGCACATAGGGCCAGATGTACACAGGCTTTTTGCATTTCTTAATGGGCCGAATCACAATTTTGGGCCATTAAGAAATGTAAAACAGCCTTTTCCTATGTACAAAGGCCTTTAGGGAATAGGAAAAATTCGATGTCTACCCAGGTGAAATTGCATTTTGTGATTCCCTAAATAGGTAATCGCAAACAGGGATTTACAATTTGCAAATTCTTACCACGCGTACAAAGCATTTCCTAAAAGCAAAATGGGCATTTAGGAAATGCAATTACCATAGACTCAAAGTCGATGATATCCATGTGCAATTTAAAAAAATCACCCCAAAATGCATTATTTGAAGTACAATAAAGTCCACGTAGGGCATGTGTGTGCTCTACATGTGCACCACTATTTTTGGGGTGCATTACGGGCGGCCTTATGCCCATAGCCATCCTTGGTTTAGCATTTCCAAAATAGCGATTTCCTAATAGGAAATCGTTATTTTCAAACTGCAAAACCAGCCCATTATTACGAATTGCACGGGATTTCCTAATTGATATTTCTTAATAGTGATTCCTACTATCCAGGAATCGCTATTAGGAAATTGGCAATTTTATACTTATCATTTTGCGTTTCCTAATTAGCGATTCCTATGGAGTCGCTATTTAGGAAATGCAAATGTGAATTTTCATACATGTGGCCCATTGAAAGCAGAGGAACAACTCATAGGCACATACTGTAGTGATTCCATGCTGCACACTCCCCTTCACTCAGACCATCTGCATTCTTTATATTAACTGTGGTCTACATTTCCATTCACATTATAACACCGATCCCATCGAGCACTGAAGCAGGCTGTTGTGGCACGTGGCGCTAGTGACATAAAAATGATATATTTCAGCATACATCCACAGATTCATTTCAGGCTTTACAGCTTCTCTCATCTAACCCTGTCCCACAATAATGTGATACCCAGGCTTCTGAGGTTCTACCTCAGTCGTAGGCGCTATGGAAGGCGCTGAGACAAATAGTCATCCATCTCCGGGTTCTTTCTTTCCCCACTGTTTGTCTGCGAGTTTCCACCCCTCTCGTCTGTAGCCTGCCGCTCACCTCATCGCCATCTGCTAAACTCTTTTGGGGCATATGTACAAGCCCCTATCGCCACGGGAACGTCACTTTTTGTGAAGTTGCCTTATCTACAAGGCACCCTTTCACGCTATGTTTAGCGTGAAAGGGGCGTGCAGTGGGTGTTGTGGTGGGCGTTTCACTGCAACACCCATTGTATTTGACGCTGCCCCCTATGTACAAGGGTGGCGTACATAGGAGGCAGCGCCAAAATTAAGACCAGGAAAATCCTGGTCTTAAGTTGGCGAAACGAGGAGAAATGCATTATTTCTCCTCGTTTTTGCTTTTTCCATGTGTGCTGCCTTGTGCAGCACACATGGAAAAAGCAAAATGCCATGGTTTGTTTATGTACAGGAAGGTGCCCCTTCCTGTACATAAACAAACCTTTTAAAAAAATGCCATTTTGTAACTTTCATGTGTGCTGCATGAAGCAGCACACGTGAAAGTTACAAAATGGCATCTTAGAATTGTTTATGTGCAGGAAGGGACAGCTTCCTACACATAACCAATCCTCCCCTGCACACAGACACCCTTGCACTCTTGTGCAAGGGTGCCTGCGTTGGCGCAAAGTTGTTAAACTTAGCGCCATCGCGGGGGAAACGCAAGGCTGCACCATATTCTTGTAAATATGGTGCAGCCTTGCGTTTCCAAAGTGATGGAGCGTGTCGTTAAGCCCAGGAGGCTAACGACACGCTCCGCCACTTCATGGTACATATCCCCCTATTGTGTCCTGCTTGGCTTGTCCCTCCTTTAGTCCGTTCTTCTAACGTGGACTCTCCTCCATGCATTACCTTGCACAGGACTTTAAGTGGGATGAAAAACTGGGGGGTCTCTAAAGGGGTGTGGGCTAATAAGCCTACCTAGGAATCCTTTCCAAGAAGCGTGGCCTATGTAATTAAGGGCATGGATGAAAATATTTAAACTAAAATCCTGTGCTTCCCATAGCATGCCCCCTCGAAAAGTATTTTTTGCTTCTAGGTGAACTTTTTAGTTTTGCATACAGACATAACAACAATGGACATACGCCTAAAATAATCCAGAAATATTGGCTGTGCCAATGCTTATTATCTGTATAAGATAAATGAGTAACACTGATTTTGATCAGAATCAAAAATATTTATCAATTCTGAAAATACGAGTGTGTGTAAGGCTAGTGGTCTTCGGAGTCTTAATCACTCCCGTTCTTCCCTTCACGCCTCTTTCCTTTACAGGTTCTTTATTAGACACTTAAGCCCTTTTTCTCCCCACGTCTTTCTGAAGTCCTCCATCTGCATATCTCACTCCTCAAGCCGTTCCTCTTCTGTACGCTCTTTCCCCTTTCTCTCGGTCCTTTTTCACTTCGCCACTGCTGTGCACACATCCACTGACCCGTAAGTACTGCCTTTTCTTTTGCTTTCACCCTGCAATATTTCAACAGCTGTCTACCTCCTTCACGCACTTTCACATTCACCAATAATCTGTACGATCTGCAGCGAGGCCAAGGATTGGATGAGCAAGTATTCTGTACACCTGACCCATTGACAGGTAATGTGAGGAACGTGCACTGCCTTCAGCCTGAACTCCAGAGCAGTCACTTGTGACCATCTTAAATAGACACTGACAACCTGAGCTCACAAAGACACCAAGAGGCGTCTCATTTCATAGTACGCACTATGTAAGAGTAATATGTGGGATGAAAAAAAACCTACAGAAACACAACCTCCTAGAAAAAGAACACACAAGATTAACTAATACAAGTGAAATGTAAACAAGGACTGCATCACTGACATAGATTACTTTAACAGGTTAAAAGGCATTGTTCAGCACCCAATCAGAATTTGTGCCTGTAAAATCAAGGACAATGACACATGGACCGTCTCCATGTAAGTGTTTAAGACCAGCGGGACCGATCCACTTAAAGTCCTGTCTGTGCATATCAAAGGCTAGGTACTGCTGATGGCGAGTTGGAGTCGAGGCTTCGAGACATAAAATAGGGGGTTGTTGCTTTACCCTTAGAAGGAGCATTTTTTTTGTTCAGAAAAGTTTATTTGAATAAAGGCACTAATAACCCTAGAAATCTTCACTTACAATGTGACTATCGAGCCATGCTAATATACGTCAAACGAGAAAAATAAGGAACATGAATGGGAGTCACTAAACCCTCAGCATTGAACCCAAGCTAAAAGTCTGTCCATCCATCCATTCGAGGTTCCTTGCTTCCAATATTCCATACCCTTAGCCTTATTACTTTTCTACGCTTCCCTCCTTTGCTTCCAAAATTTTACTCCTTCCTTTCTGTCGTTCTTTCCTTTACATCCCTCCTTCCTTTACATGTTTCCTTTCTTCGATTCCTTTGCATCCCTCCTTCCCCCATCCTACCCTCGATCCTGTCCTTTCCCTCTATTCTTTCAATTATTTGCCCGTTAATTACTTTGCCCTTCCTACCATTCCCTTAAGTCCTTCCCCTTCCGCCATCCTTCCATCCTGATTCCTTTCATCCCTTCCGCCCTTTCTCCCCCCCTTCTCTTACACTCTTCCTCCACTGGAACAGTATATAACACGTCTTACTCTGTAGTGTGATGCAAAATGATGGGCGCTCCCTGCAAAATGTGATCCGGGGCCCCGAGCTCCCATATCTCGCAGATATGCATTGGCCTTGGGCTGGTTGGGGCCCCTAAAGGATTGGTGGCCCTGAAGGGTTAGGACCCCGGTGCCACAGGCGCTACAGGGGCCTTCGTTACAGCGCCGGTCTTTCCGCCCCGGTTGCACTTCTGAAGGTTTCTTTCCGCCAGTAACGCGCTGTCTGTCTGTCCTTTGAACTGTCCCGGCCCCGGACTGGATGCTGCCGTTCCCAGCGCCGCTCCTGCAGGGGGGGTCGTTCCCATCGCTGCGGTATCGTTTGCTGAAGTCCCTTCAGTTCCCAAGGAAGCAATTCTTAGACCAACTGTTTCCACAAGCAACTGCTTCAAACCTGCTCCCCACTACCTCAGCTCCTTATAAGGACACATCCACCGTCATGGAAAAACGCATTTTTTTCCATGGTCATACGAAAATACCAGTAGAAATACAAGAAGGCTTGTGGATGAAGTACGAGGAAGCGGCAGTCATGTCCTCGTGGCTGTAAAATGCAAAGGGAACCGACCCCTTCGAGAAAGACGGCGCTTTCCAGTCCGGCCAGTGCGCCTGGTAGTGTGAGGTAGAGTCAACTCCCAGCCGCTGCCTCTGCTAGACTGCTAGGGACAGCATAGTCAGCCACCTACGCCTACCTCTAGTGGGGATAGGGCAGAGTCAAGTTAACGCCGGTGCCTGTGAAAGACCTAGGGGCATATTTATATGAAAATAGTGCAGCGCAGTGCCGCAGGCAATTTTGCTGTGCTGAGCTGCGCCATTTCCAAAACTCAGGGATGCGCCGTATTAACAAGAATACGGCGCATCCCTGTGCTTACCCCTGTGCCAATGCTAACAAAGTTGCCTAGCGCCAACGCACCGTGGTGCAAGGGTGCCTGCGTTGCAGGGATGATTGTGTTTGTGTAGGAAGGGACACCTTCCTGCAAAAAAACAATAATTATTGGCAGTTTGCTCCTTCTATGTGCGCTGCAGAATGCAGCACACATAGAAAGAGCAAAAACGAGGAGAAATAAAAGTATTTATCCTCGTTGCGCCACATTAACACCTTCTTTTGAAAGGAGTTAGTTTTTGACACTACCTCGGGTTTACAGATCCTTGTAAATCTGGAGCAGTGTCACAAAGCCATGGATGTTGCTGGGAACGCCCACAGCAACACCCACTGCACCCCCCTTTGGCCTTGCAGAGGGCCATATTTACAAGGCTGTATTAAGCCACACAAAATGGCTTAGCGCTGCCCTGTAAATATGGGCTTGCAGAGAGCGCCACCGGAGCGCTAGGGGCTTGTAAATATGCCCCTTGAGACTGAGAGATGTGTTAGAATGAAACCACAGACCGTTAACTCTTGACCCTCCTCCTCATGGGAACAGTCCAGCCCGAACTGCTAAGCCAGGTCCTCTCTGGACCAGAAACAAGCATCCTGGGACCAGTTTCGGGGCATCACCCCTCATCAGCCAGGGATGGCAGGGTCAGCCACCTACTGCTACCTCTAAGACGCCAGTAAGGATGGGATGGAGTCAAGTTAACGCCGGTTCCTGCAAATTACCTTGAGAGATGTGCTAGACTAGCATGATGTCACAGCCCGTTAACTCTGCAAGGCCTGTGGGGATGGGGTTGAGTCAACTCCCGGCCACTGCCCCTGTAAGACCGCTAGGGATGGTCGAAGCAAGAGAACAGATGATGGGCGGAATCAGGGCACGAGTCGGGGGTACACGCAGGTATACGGCGTCCACCCACTATTTTCACAGGCTGGACGCCGTCCCCCCTGCCAAGACGTTGGGCCCCACAGAAATATGCTGAACGTGTCCCGGTGTAATTTTCAGACACCGGGACACCTTCAGCAGCGCCTGCACGTTGTCTGCTTTCCATTCCCAGCAGCAACGTGCAGGCGGTGAGGGGGCTTTTTTCACCTCCGGCTGGGCCGACGTTAAGGGGCCATAAGGCCTCCTTTTTTTTAATATACTGACTAGAGGCGGCCTGGAACCTCACACTTAAATGTAAAGGCCATGGAAGGGAAACAAAGGCACACAGCTTGTTATCTCTTCACGGGTACTTAAGAGAGGCATGGTTTTGCCTTTGTTCAGTCCCTGTATATAAGTGCATGCACTGTAAGAATGTCAGATGTGTTTGTCTGTCCCAGTATTTACACAAATAACAATTTCAATAGCACTATTTTATTTCTTTTATAGAGCTATGCAACCCAATGCAGGATGTTAGAGCTCTTTACGTAACATACACATACATTGAGAATAAATCATATACATGAGTAAATCAATGTACAAGATGAGTTACATGAGACAGTAAGGGTTACAAGGTGTAGGAGTCACATGTCCTTCATAGCTCACTGTGCTATATTACAAGGATTACAATTTATGAAGTGCATGTAACAAAAGGATCTCTGTGTTAAAAGCAGTAATCCACTTTACTATCTACATAAAATAAAAATCTGTCATCTGCGAGTTAGATGATGTGCTTTGCAGGAGACACATTTACCTTCTCTACTATGATTCAAATCTGGGACTTCACAAAACACAGATCTCTCCAGCAAGTGCATTAACTATCAGAATTATCTCACCATTATTACTATTCCCTCAGATTTATTGGGCACCTTCACAGCAGATGCCTTAACCCAATCAAATGTTTTAAAATGTAGACTTTGCAACCAATTAAACATAACAGATCTACTACCATGCTTCTCCTTGTTGCCAATTTCTTTGTGGCAGTGTTTAAAAAAATAAATGTATTAGTTGAGGCCCAGATTTTGCGTTGGGATTGTGCCACTTTTGGCACAACCCCGATGACAAATCTCATTTGTTAAATCTCATAATACGCTTAAATGTACTCCTGATGTATCTGATAAAAATATGTGTGAGGTCTTAATATCTGATGTCACTTCTTGTGATGTCACTTTAAGTGAGGTCACTTCCTGTGATGTCACGTGCAATGTCATGCGTCGTGACCTCATGCGCTGTGATGGCACGCGTCATGATTTCACTTGCATACTGCCTAACCTGGTTAGTCCCCTCACTTCTTTTTTTAGGATTTGTGCCCTGGGCGGAATGCTGAACAATCCAAACATTCACCCCCAGTCAACAAATCTGGGTTTAATCCATCTTTCTTTTGCTCACTTCGCCATCCCAGTTTGGACCCAGCCATATGCAAATCAGTCTTGACCCTGCTCCTCATGGGAACAGTCCAGTCTGAACTGCCAAGCCAGGTCCTCCCTGGACCGGAAACAAGCATCCTGGAAACGGTTTTGTGGTATCACCCCTCATCAGCCAGGCTAGCTTGAATCCAGTGCCAAACTGAGCAAGGGACCCAAGTCTGGGCATGCCCATCCCTCTTAGGGCGACAAAAGTAAAAAGAACAGATGATGGACGGAATGCTGAAATGGGCAAACATTCTCCTCCAGCCAACAGATCTGGGTTTAATTCATCGTCCACCCCAGTTTGCACCCACCCATATGCAAATCAGTCTTGACCCTCCTTCTCATGGGATCAGTCCAGCCCGAACTGTCAAGCCAGGTCCTCCCTGGACCAGAAATAAGCATCCTGGGACCGGTTTCGGGGCATCACCCCTCATCAGCCAGGGATGGCAGGGTCAGTCACCTACTGCTACCTCTAAGACGCCAGTAGGGATGGGATGGAGTCATGTTAACGCCGGTGCCTGCAAATTACCTTGGGAGATGACGCTAGACTAGCATGATGTCACAGCCTGTTAACTCTGCAAGGCCTGTGGGGATGGGGCTGAATCAACTCACAGCTACTGCCTCTGAAAGACTGCTAGGGATGGCAGAGTCAGCCACCTACTGCTACCTTTAAGACGCCAGTAGGGATGTGGTAGAGTCAAGTTAACGCCGGTGCATGTGAAAGACCTTGAGAGATGTGCTAGACTAGCGTGAAGTCACAGGCTGTTAACTCTGCAAGGCCTGTGGGGATGGGGCTGAGTCAAGTCACAGCCGCTGCCTCTAAAAGGAAACAGGCATTCCTTTGAAAGGTGGGTGTGCATGTGCTTGTATCAAGTCACAGTCCTCTGCATCTGAAAGGTCGGTAGTGATGAGGCGGGGTCAAGTTGTGGATATCTCTGCCTTTGAAATGCTAATGGAAGAGCCATAGATCATGCCTGGGGCTCTAAATAGCTAGCGAGGATGGGAAGTATGAGCCAAGTATCAATCTGAGGCTGGCGTGTGACAGACTCTTCTCCAGCCCTGCTAGCTTTTTGTCAAGATAGCTGACATGTGACCAATTCTGCACCTTCCCTCCTGTGCTGTAGAGAATGCAACCTGGGACTGTTACGAGAATCACAAAGACTTCCAGAGGTCCTTGTATAAGGTTTGTCCAGTTTTATTCTGTTTGCCAGTTGGCCACTGACAGAAGCTCAACTGGACCCGAAATTCGGGGGGGGGGAGGGGGTAAGGGACTAAGACTCCCAGCCAGGGACGGCTTAAGCACTGGTGGCGGCCGTTATGACAGTCTTTTTTGGTGCTCTCCTCCCCCATAACCACCTCCTCCATGAATTCACTCACTACCACTCCCCAACTGTGCAACTCAACTCTCCATAGCCTTTCTCTGACATACATTTAATTTTTATATAGTGCTACTCATAGTTTACTCACACTCAGTTCTGTGATCTGCATGGTACACGCTCTTTGCAGCAGGCACATTAACCCTCCGTGCTACTTAACAATGAGTCAAAACTGCCACTTGACAAAAAACACAGCCCCCCCCCCAAAGTCAACACCAGGTGCGACTGCACCGGTTGCACTGCCCTAAAGTCAGTCCTGCTCCCAGCAATGAGGCAGGACAAGCACTTCCAGAAATGGGGTCAGAGCTAACCTTATAGCCATTATATGAGGAAAAAGATCTATGTAAGTGGTGGGGTGTGATACTACCCCCAAATTCCAGCAAGAAAAAAAGTTAACAGATGTCTTGTAGATGATTTAACAGAGAGTAGACTACTCCTCTGAGAATTTTTTTAAATTTTTGGGATCAAATTAGCTAAAACGCAGCAGACCCTTATAGAGCATTCACAAAATATTCCAGTACTTTCATGGTGCACCAGGGAAGCCTGGCCTTTCCTAGGAGTAGATCTCGTTTTTTTCAAATCTCTTGAATCAGAAATTATTTCCCCTATACCAAGGTCATCATTTTGTCATGGGTGAGCCCCTTATGCCAAGGATTACATTCAGTATGACAGTGCCAGTGTCATGGGTACCTGTAAAAATTCCCTCCAGTATACACGGGTCAGCATTTTGCCATTGACATCCCCTATAAAATGAATACAGGAAATCTATGACAAGAGTTATCTCAAATATTAGTTCCAACATTTTGCTATGGATCATGTGCAAGAATTATGTGCAGCGTGTCAGGGCCTTCGGCCAGGTGTGGTGGCGCGTGTTCTGTGTCCTTGCCGCTGGGTATGACTGGGCTAGCAGCTTTCTCCGTTAGACAGTTCAAGTCCCCACAGCCAATGATGGTATCTTAATAGAAGCATGTCAGGGCCTGCAGTTTGCCATAGGTAATATCTCCCATCCATATGCTATTAGTGCCCTTGTCCATAAGGCAAGAATAACCTCCAGTATGCCAGACCAGCAGCACACTTGCAGGCATAACACACAAACACTCTCAGACACACACATTCTCTCACACACACATTCTCACTATATCTCATGCACTCTTTCATACATTTGTACTCTGTCACACACAGACACAATGCCACTCACACTTCCATTAGTCAATCTGCTTTTATTTTGTTAGAAAAGCTTGCCCTGCTGCTTCTACTATACCTGCCTTTCCTTTTAGTGAAGCTTAATAAAAACATATTCTCCATATGCTATTCAAAAATAATAATATATTGTCAATGTTTGTTACAAGTATGATGTGAATAAAAAGTGCACTTCCTTAAAATAGCTGTACGGGGCTTATATTTGGTTTCACGTGTGGATCAAGCAGTTACAGCATGGGAAAAGAACTAATCCGCGTTCTAACATGTATTAGAACATTGGAATGTTGGGAGCTCCATTGAAGACAATGGAGTGCTCCCTGCTTCTACGGGCCGGTAAAGGCCCGCAGAGCAACATTCCAATGTTTTACAAAGGCCTCTCGGAGCTCGAGGGGATTTAAATCCCCTCGAGCTTCGAAAAGCCTTTGTTTTATTTGTTAGAACATCTCCCCTCTAGTGGCAGAATGTTCTAATAGCCTTATAGCCCTTCGTAGCAGGACTATACCGGCTATTAAAGTCCCTCACCCTTGTTAAAGTCCCGTCGGGCCTTTAACGCGGGAGCGGGCCTTTAATAGCCGGTATAGCCCGCTACGGCGGGCTATAAGGCTATAATATCACAGCATCCAACTGATCTTATGAAATGCTTGACTTCTTCCGCAACCATGGATTTTATCCTGTAACACTTTCCATTTTGGGGTTTTTGAGACCCAACTTCGATGTAAAAAAACAACATGTCTCGGAATGAAGCATTGTGGTGAATACAAAGCCAGGAATGGCTGAAGATGTCACACGATCCTCAATCCAGCACCATACCCCAGACCCCTAGGGCTGGGGCTTTGGGGTATGGTGCTGGATTGAGGATCATGTGACATCCCCTTTTGCCATCCCACATTCTCAGTCCACTCTCCCTTCTTGCACCAGCCCCGTTGTTGCAAATGGAATTAAGTAGGCATCTAGTACTACAGAAAGAGCAGGTATTCTGTGGGTGCCTTTGTAGAAATATGTGTATATTCATGAGAGTTGTGTGATTTTTATATGTACAGAGTAAGAGATGTGCCCAAGTAAGTGCTGGGTGATGGTGAAAAATGTGCCGATGTGAGCTGCATGAATGTAGTATGAAAGGAGGGCCCATGTGAGTGCTGGGTGAGAGGAGTGCATGCAGAGTGAGTGCAGGGTGGTGTGAGCGGTGTAAATACAGGGTGAGTGGTGTGCCTGTGTGCGGTGCGGAAGGTGAGCAGCAGAATGAAGGGTGTCTGTGAGAGTGACTGTTGAGTGCATGGTGAGAGGAGTTAGTGCAGAGTGAGTGCTGTGTCCCAATGAGTTCCGGCAGACTATTGTCCCTGTGTGGAGGCAGGATGAACAGAGTGCCTATATGAATGCAGACTGAGAGGTCTGTCTGTGTGAATGCAGGGTGAGAGGAGGAAGTGCAGGGTGAGTAGTGTGACTCCAGGGTGAGTGCTGTGCTTCTTTACGTGGTGTGAGTGCAGGGTGAGTGCTGTGCCCACGTGAGTGAAGAGTGAGTTGTGTGAGTTACAGGAGTGCCTATGAGTGCACAGTGAGCGATGTGACAGTGTGAGAGTAGGGTGAGAGAAGTGACTGCAGGGTGAGGGTTGTGACAGATGAGTTTGGGTGCGGGTGAAAGTGCAGAGTGGGAAGAATTAATGCATGGTGAGTAGTGTGCTCGTGTAAGTGCAGGGTGAAAAGCATGGGTGCATGGTGAGTGGTGTGAGTGCAGTGTGCTCACTGTGAGTGCAGGGTGAGCAGTGTGCTATTGTGACCGAAGGGTAAGTGGAAGGAGAACGGCGTGAGTTCATGGTCGAGGGGCATGAGTGCAGTGTGGTCGCTATGAGTTCAGGCTGAGCGGTGTGCTTGTGTGAATGAAGGGTAAGAGGAGGATGAACAGTGTAAGTGCAGGGTAACAGCGTCAGTGCAGTGTGATTGCTGTGAGTGTAAGGTGAATGGTGAACGTTACAAGTGAGTGAAGTGTCATGTTCATGCAGGGTGAGCAGTGTGCTTATGTGAGTGCAGGGTACAAGGAGGGTGAATGGCGTGAGTGCAGGGTGAGCGTGAAAGTGAAGGGTGAGTGGTGAGAATCAGGAGTGAGTTGTCTGAATGCAGGATGTATTCCCAGACACCTGAAGTAACTCGGCATTATATTGACAGCTGGCGTAGGGTTTCAGTTGCAAGTTAAACTATTGCTAATATGGCATCGTATCAGGGATGGAGGGTGGAGGACATAAATAATTTGCTGATCCTGCAAAAAACTTTCAGTCTTGTGATTAGGGTTGCCAGCTGACCGTATTTCTGCCGGTATTTTGATGTCCTAGCCGGTACAAAAATAAGCAATATCACCTAACGCTGGTATTGTTATCACTTTTCTCTGCATACTTCGAACAGCACATATAAATAGAAAGCACTTTTAAATGTGTTCTAGGGCTGCATTAATGATCGATGCCTAATAATTAAAGGAAACAAAGACAGAAAAGTAATGCTACAGATGAATACATTCCATTTTATTTACAGCCCTATTTAGAGTCAAGGTGAGACATTTGCAGACTCTTTAGACAACTAATGGCCGGTATTTTTCTTTTGGGTTTGTGGTATCCCTACTCGTGAGATGCCTTTTCACTAAATGCATTCTCCCACTGTGGCAGTAAAAATAAAATACAAATGTAAGAAATAGGCAAAGTGGGGACCCAGTGAAAAAAAAAAACAAAGCCTTGTTAACCAGTTCACAAAAGGCATGTAAATGGTCTTTTAAAGACCTGTGAAAAACTCGGGTGTGGCTGAGATAAGACTCCAGACACTGCCCAGCTGATGCCACAGCAGCTCAAGCTGCAGCAGCCCCGGGCTGGGACACACAATGGGGGGGTCTAAATCCCTTTTAGCCCTATGGGTGTTGCGCACCTGGCCACTGACACTCCATGTCATTGGTTCTTTTCTTCATTTAGGTTCCTGTGTATTGTCAAACACAACCTGGCGTGAGTTATTTCTCTAAATAAGGCCACCCTCCCCCAACTTTGGTCTGTGAAATAGCTCTCTTTCCTGCTTAACGAAACTGAACTGTCTTTCACACCAGAGCACAGTGACTCTTCTCCAAGCTACTAGCGCCTTCAAAGTTTACTTCTGATACGTTGTTACTAACAAGAGTGCTTAATTTGTGCCAGTGGTTGCAGGTGAGGGGACCTGCCGCCTGAGAAAAATGTTGGGGCCTTAACTTACATTTTTTTAAATTTTTATTTCAAAGTAAGCACTTACGACAGGGGCAACTATAGTCTGTCCCCTAGGCACAAAGGACAATTTTCCAAGAGGCCTCTGTTTCTGAAAGACTTGAGGCGCAGGCATGTGGAGACATTGGCAGAGCTTCAAATGGGCATGTTGCCCCTGCTAGCTCTACAGTTGTATGAAGGAAGATATTGAATGTCCACATGGAAAAAGAACACAGAAAATACATAAGGATTGTCTAAAAAAGAAGTATCCAGAGAAAATGTAATATGTAAGCATTATTGGCCTCAGGAGTATTAAAGCTGTTAATGCCATGCAGCGAGAGTGTCAAGCGCTATTAATTAGTCACCCGTACTTATAGATCTTAGTTTAAGGGTAGGGTGCATAAGAAGGGGAAAGGGCCTGTAAGAGGTATTCATGCGTGGCAAAGTGTGGGAACTAAGGCTATGAGCACTGGACCCCAAATCTCAACCCCTGCAGGCAAACATGTCAATTGTCCCTATCTTCTTCAGGTCCCTACTCCAGACGTCGACTGTGCTACAAGGCATGTAGGCTACAGGAGTTATACCATCATCGCAAGCCTTCTGATTGACAATCACAGTATCTCACACTGGCTGCTCATCAAAAGCGTAGTAGGTGTACAGCATGTTACAGACTGAGTTGCCTCTTGGCGCTGTAACATCACACGATGCACCAACATTACTTAATGTATTGTGAGGGTATTAACCTATTAGGATTAAACCCTACCCTTTGCAGTTAAACGCCGATCATGTTTGTATGAGCATAAACCTTCAAAGCTGGGCCTTACACTAGGGACATACCACCTCTGACTCACCATGGGAGGTTCCTCTGGAACCCCACGGTCACACTGAGGCACACGCGCCGCCTAAGACAGGGGTCTCCAGCCATTCTATAGGAGTTGCTTATGTACATTGAATATCATAGTGAGCTACTGTTATAAGCTTTGCAATAATGACCTCATCAGACAAGATTACCTTAGTGGGCACCCTATGCAATGATTACCAGCATTGATCATGTCTGCGCATCAGGGGTTGTAGCAATAATGTAAAAAAGGCTTTGTCGATTTGGAATGTCTTTACATGGATAGCTGGAATACCAGAGCATGGTAATATTGTTAGTAATAAGTCTCCTGATCGCCACATGATTTATCACTTAAATATGCTTTAAATATATTTTGGAAACTCAGGCAATTTTCTCCAAATATCAGCTTTAAGTCCTGAAAATACACACATTTTCGTCTCAAATACACACTTTTAAATTTTAGGTTCCATATATTAATTCAACCAAGCAAAAGCTTCAAAATGAGTAAGCGGGGTTCCACACAGGAGAGCTTCTTATAGGTAGCTGGAGCGCTACCAGTAGATTACAAGCTACTCATTGGAGAACGCTGGCCTAAGAAATGTATCTCATCGTCAGCCTCCTTGCTATATCTATCCAGAAAAGGTATCCACCCTCTAGTAGTCTTAACCTTGTCACGAGTGCCAGTCCCATAGGCAATATGCAAATAATATATTCAAATTTCTTTCCATGAACCTCTTCCTTTCTCCTTTCTGGTTACCCTGCACTCAGTTTCAATGTTGCTTCACAGTTTATTGGAATAGGGAAATTACTTCTGCATTGCTGTTATTGTACAAAGGGCGCTAACGCCCATCTTGGTGAGAACATCACTATATGAAGTCATTAAATAAGTAAATGACTTATGTCATGCCTTAAGTGTACTTTCTACTTTGTTGCTCTCTGCACCACTCCTATGCTTCTCCTGATACACATAACTGCCATGAACCCTTCACTTCAATATTTGCACTGTACCGAAGACAAGCATCTTTTTACTGTACTGCAGCATGTTTCATGCCTTCTGTAGGGTGTTGAAACACAGATAAGGGATCAGGAAACATAAATGGGCCTTTGTCCACAGAGGGAAGCAGGAAATACCTGACACAGTGGAAGACAAGATGAACCGGTTTCTAGACAACCTTTACACCGATGTTACAGGGAAACATGAAAATGTAGGGGTCAGCTCATCCCTGGAAGTCTGTGGGAATAGAACAAACTTTGATGAGGGATTTCACTCCACAATTAAAGCCCAGGCAATAGCTGTGAGTAGGAACACTCTGAGCTAGTCATTACTTGTATGTGCACTGCACACAGAAAGCTTAAAATAAGTCCTGGTCAAAATTGTAAGTACATCAATGAAATTCATGAAATTCCCGTATTTCACATTATGTGAACTTCATGATATTTTTCTAAAATTTTTAAATAATTTCTTTTTGCAGGAGACTGACTTAGGCAGAAAATGTCTAGCTGAAAGTACATTTCTGCTTGAACCAGGATCCTGATGGGATATCGCAAGACTTCTTTGTTGCAAAGTCACACAAGATACTGGCAAACCACATTTTGCTCTGAAACTGTAATTTTGCGAAACTTTCCTGAAATTTCATTAAAAGGACACAATTTTGGTCACCCCTACTTAATAGTAGTTGATGTTCTGCTTCTATTAGCAATGGAATGAGGTCTGTTCTAGTCATTAAGCCTGAGATAAACTGTACGCAACATTGGATGCCCTAATTCCTAACGGATAAAATGTAGTAGAGGACACCTGCATTGTAGCGGAACATAGATACTCAGTAGAGGTGTTGATGTTAATGAGACGCAAGTGATAGGAGTGGATTAGACAGCTCATCTGGAGATGGAAAGGAAGTGATGTCATGAATAACGTTGGCATCAGAAGGACTTACAGTGGGCTAAATTCTCTAAGCATATAAGAGGAGGAGAAGGAAGGAAGGATGCTGAACTGACTCTATTGCATGTGCATGAGCAAGTCAGAGGGATGTTTTCTCTGCTTGTATTAAAGAGGGAAACTTGAGCCTAGATAAAGAAGGCGACAACCCAAGGAAAGCAGAGGTTAATCCCATGGACGCATTTCTAAAAATCTCATTCTATCGTGAGACCAAGAGTTTTATGTTTCAGAACCTACAGTTTGGTTAAATAGATTTATCTAGTAGCCAAAAATTACGTTATAGAACAACGTACACTGATCTCCTGTGACCTCACTGGAAGACTGCTGCACCGGATAACATCTTCAATAGATGTGTAGAATTCTGACGCTCTGGCTAACCTCCTGCTTAGCCAATGCCATTACAATGCTTCAGAAAACCACCCCACAGACACAAATTGTGCATGGCAGCTTTAATGCATGCAGTGAGACAAATATGTGCAATATCTTCAAGACTGCATCTTCAGGAATTGTAAAAAACTGGTTTGTCCCAGTTCTGGATCGCAATGGAAATTGCCTAATCCTAACCATCTTCTTCCCCCACCTCCTATTGCGTCCTTAGTCCAGTCTCTCATGTATTTCTCTTACGCGCTATTATCTTCAAAGCTCCCATGGATTCCTCCTCCATTTGTGACTCAGTAACGTCAAAACTGTAGTGCTGAGAATTAGCAACATCCCCAATAACACCTCCGTCTCACCTGTGGTGGCCAAGACCATCGAAAAGGCAGGAGCCTGGCAATCATGTTTGACAATGAGCTTACCCTCACATCATGGCTTGATATGGTCCACACACATGTGAACCAACACCTGAGTCTGCAAGATCTTCGATCATCTTCAGGCGTGATTATTGTAGTATGCTACATTTGGGCTTGCACAGCTCACCAACATCAAATCTGCAAAGTCAACAAGGGTATGCCTGAACCTATAAAGACACAAGCAGATATCCTGTGCCTTCCCATCCCTGCACCGACTGTGGGTCAAGTGCCTATTACTTAATGCAAGACTCTGAGCAGTGCTCACAAAACATTCTGATGTAAGGGCCTGAAATACAGAAACTGACCACTCACTTCTCCCACCCGAAAACTTCTTCTAGAATCAAGTCTGGAGGAAGGTGATCCGTCCTCCTAATGAACCATACTTTGGACCAACTTGTAACGGACCCACAGATCTCAACAAAGTTATTCCTTGTTCAAGTAGAACTTAAAAAGCTATGTGCCTTAGTTAGCCTTCGACTGCTGGCAGCCCGAGGCGGGATTGCTGACCGTTCTCACAAGGAAGCAGCCATGCTTTTCTAGTCTTCTAGCTTTAATTACCTCCATCAGGTGGACCACCCTCATGGAGATTATTCTTCGCTGACAAACAACAAGACCACCAAGTAGGAAAACAACGCAGAGTAGAAAAATAAGTACATGTATCAGAAGCTATATTGCAACTGAGTCTTTCTGTGTCTTTAACAGCAGCGACTGGTGAACACTAGATTGCATGTGTACACTACAGACCACTACAGTGCATGAATTGCATCCAGCCAACTGAAGCACGTTAACTATTTATTTATCCATGGAGTCTCCTATGGCACATACAAGGCCCAAGGGGTCAGAGTGCTTCACATTGAGAGCTTTCTATTACCAGTGATAAAGTGCAACACCAAAATGATAAGATGTACGGAGGCCTGGTGGGAGCGAGTGATATTTGGAAAGCGGATATATGGCGAGAGCGAGAGATATATGGAAAGTGGATATATGCTGGGAGTGAGTGATATATGGAAAGTGGATACAGCATAGGTGAAGCTGCATTTTCAAGATGAGGGATAAGGCGAGGGATGGTCTAAATGTTACAGTGGTTGATCTATATAGCAGCTTTCATCTTGTGGGGGAGTGTGGAGAGAGGAGTGCGGCGGGTGGTTTGAGATGAGGTTGAAAAAGATGAGTTGCGGTGGCGGCGGTGAACACGTGTTGAACGAGCTTTAGTCCAGATATGAAAACAGGAAGAGAAAGGTTGATGCTGGGAACGGAGAAACACATTTCAGATTTTAAGGAGCAGTGTTACAAGAGACGACGAGTAGACACACGTGCAGATCACTGGAGGCAGCCGGGCACGTATGTTGAAATGTATAGATCAGTACAGCAGTTCGGAATTAGCTATGTGAGTCAGTGCCGCACCATGAACTTGATTCTTTTCAGCCCCGTTCTTAGCTAGTTTCTCCTGGTCCAACTGACAGACACCGGAACCCTGAGCAGACATGACCTCATGACAAGGAAGTGGCCAAGTAGACACATCAGCCAGCCAGAGAGAGATTCAGACATAGTACAGTCTTTTTCCAAAGCAGGGCTTTCCAGGAGAAGCTCCCAGAGATTGTACATTTAAAGACGAGGTAAAGACCAACGTGTGCATAAGACAGTCCATCTGTAGGGTACTTCTACCTTTCGTACATTGAATAGGTTCATTCCTCATAGTGATCAGCGTAGCTCGCACATACATCCAGACATATGATGCAATCCATACTACACAATACCAACCACAACCTCACACAATAACCACAGATCACCAGGACTCAGAAGAATCCCAGCCCCATGTGTAGACAGGCCATGGAAGCAGCGTGAGGCCATGTGAATGCTCGCAACATATGGTCCTTCCAATGGTTATGGTTTCCAAACACTTTACCTTCCCTTTAGGAACTGTAATGCTGGGCAGGGGGGATATTGTGATCTCGCCTGGTAGAAGAAATACTATCGCTCCCCATAACGTCCTGTCACCAATGTTCTTATTAGAAGAAAGTGCTGCTATCAGGCAGGTGATTAGAGGCTGCTTTCAGTTTCCCTGCTAGCAAAAGATGAAATACATGCTCAAAGATGAGAGGGTATGCTGCCAAGATTAAAATAGATGGTGACAGCGGCGGCTGTGTAATTACAGAGCTTTTGTGCACGGTCTGACAGGAAACCTTTGACTAGTGCACAAAAACAACAAGTACTGGCAAAGCCAATAGGTCTGGGTATAATATGCTAACTAACACATGCGGTATTTGCAAATCAGACGTAGAGGAGGGAGACAGCAGGAGCAGACATAGAGAGCATTAGTTGTAAATTAGTCCCTCATGCTGTTCCATGCAAGCATTTGAGGTGAGACGAAAGGATACATCCAAACAGCCAATAGCATGAGGCGATAGATGAACATTCCACTGGGCTTAGCCAAACCTTTATTGACAATGCTTCCCGCCACTGGCTGAAAGAGGCTGGTCGAACAACGTCAATTGAGTTGAGAGGGCGGACCCAAAGCCTACTCCATGTCTATCGCAGGCGATCGGGCGCTTTGGCAGCTGCACTGTCTAAACACCGACCTGAAATAAAAAGAAACCGCAAATTTAAAATTCCAAAATACTTCTCTGCCTGTTTAAATAGCAAACTATGGGCCATATTATCAAGAACGGCGCAAACATTATCGCCGCTTTAGCGGCAGGAAATAAAGCGGCGATAAGGGGCTTGATAATATGCCCTATAGAATTCCAATAGGAGCCCAGGTTTGATGTCCTTGACACCAGAACCTGGGCTTCTATTGGAATTCTATAGGGCATATTATCAAGCCCCTTATCGCCGCTTTAGCGTTAGTTTCCTGCCACTAAAGCGGCGATAATGTTTGCGCTGTTCTTGATAATATGGCCCTATGTCTGTAGAAACAAGTGCTATTTAGAATAGCCACTCTAATTTGAATTTTATTTTGGAAAATGCTTAGACCTCACATTTATTACCAGGGGAATGTCCTGCAAGGTAAATGTACCTTTCCACAGTTTTTTTTTAATATACAGGAACTGATGCCGTCCTTTTTCATGCTGTGTTTTTTAAATATAGCTTCTTTTTACAATTTCTTGTCTCTTTATATCTTTGTTTACATAACTACACATTACATATCAGATTGAATTTAACAAGAACATTTTTTCGACATGTAGCACAATCGTTAGCAATGCAATCTTGTTTTGTGTGTGTGTTCTAGGAGTATACATTATTCTCTGCATTTTCTCAGTTCCACAGTATTTTTAACACTTTCTCTTTGTGGGATGACGGTACACACAGAGCTACACCAGTTGTGTGCAGTTTGCACTTGCTGTGTTAGCTTTGATGTTTCCTTCTGCTATCCCTTTGATTTCACGGTTTCTCTTTTAGTTTTGCCAAATTCGACCCTCTGTTCGCCTCTCACTACGTTGTGGTCTGCTCTGCTGTTTGTTCTGTAGTGATTTTGACTAAATCCTCTCTTTTTCTAGGGTGTAGTGTTTATATCGTCATAGTTCACTATGTAATTTGCTGTATTTATTGGGCTTCACATTGATTGGGTTTTCGTACTGTATCTGATAAATGTAAACATTGTCAAGCTTGTTATTATCCTGATTACAAACAATTGGGGATACTTTATTCCATATATAAGGCGGCTGCTTACATTTGGAAAAAATGCCAACCCTTTTATTTAAACATTATCAGCACCCCCTAAAAGAGTCCATCACATTAGCAACGTGACTCCATCGCATTACATCTCTTTAACTTGTTATTGTAGACATTATGTCACTCTGACAGCCTGACTCGCAGTCTGTTAAAGTGAGCTCAACTGAATGAACACATGAGTTTTGGGTGATTTGGCGTTAGTCGAGTTGTGGTCTATGGTTGTGATTTGAGTTTGAGGTGGTTAGACCACAAATCTTCCTGATGAAGCTCGCAAATAAAAATGTTTGTTTACGTGTAAGGTTGAAAAGGCAAACATAATGCTCGAAGCAGCCTTGGATCAACTTGAATCACCTGCACAGAGTGTAGTAAGTTTTACATGAAGACATATATTTACGATGGTTTCACGTGTGAGAGGTTTGATTGCTGGTGCGCATCAAATCTCTAGATTTCCCACCTGAGACTGGATGGGTCCTGCAAACCAAGAAAACGTTAATTCAGCGACTACTACCAATGTCTCTGAGTGTTGTCTGTCCTGAAAATTACACATGGTGCAGCTTACAAGCGGCCTGAATGTGGGCAAGGTATTTACCGCACATAATAAACAACTTCTTTTTTAGAAATTAAATTTAAAGCCATTTGACATTCATTATTTCTTGTTCATTTCGATCATTTCAATATTTTAAGTGAAACTTATTTTAATGTTTTTCATTTTTGCACAGGACTTAATAACCTAGTTTAAGGTCTAGATTTCCCTTAAGCTCATGTGCAATATCTTGCAGGTCACTCCCTCGAATGAAACATAAAGTCAGCAGTACTGCATCAAAGTCTTAGGGCTTCATTTAGAGTTTGGCGAGCAGAACACTCTGTCATAAACGTGACCAATGTCCCGTCTGCCATATTCCAGATAAATTATAACCCGTGGCATTTTAATATGGGAAACAGCGTTTACAACGCTGTCATTACATCGGGCTACTATTACAACGCGGTCGTTACAACGACTGTGTTGTTAGTACGCAATGCATTTACATCGCAAGTCATTACAACGACTTGCACTAGGGGGCGCTGAGGTATTGGAAATAAATTCCAACACCTTCCCTACTGTTGCGCAAACTGGAGTATGAATAGTAATTAATACTATTTCTAAATCCAGCGCACCCCCTAGTGCAAGTCGTTGTAATGACTTGCGATGTAAATGCAACGCGTACTAACAACGCAGTCGTTGTAACGACCGCGTTGTAAAAGAACGCGATGTAATACATCGCGATGTAATGAGCAATATTCTTTTAATATGGCGTACGGCATCATCCCATCCCATAACAAGGCAGCCATTTTCAAAGGATAAGAAACATAGATTTTTGTGCTTTAAGATGGCCATCGTGTTGCGTGACACGATGGGATGCACATTGCATTGAACGCGCATGGCAGCAGCCATCTTGAAAACATTGTTTTCTATATTTTTAATATGGTCAGCATTAGCAAAGCTTGTACCAGTTGCTATCATGCCGCTGGCTAGTAGGGGCAGGGTAGGGATGAAGTAGGAAACATTATTTAAAAAAGGAGGCACAGAGAGGTGCAGCATAACAACATCCAGAGATTACCATCGGGTGCCTAGAATTCCTATGCACGGGAGAGACTTGGTGATCCATGGAGCAGCACCTCACTGGAGTGACAAGTGTGGAGAAACAAGACAAGGTGAGTGAGGGGAGAGGAAGGAGCAGCATAGGGGCACACTTTAAAGAAAAGGAGAAAGGAAAAGGAACAGTCACAAGTCATGCACTCCCATAGAGTGCTAACCAACAACTGAAAGTTTCAAAAAAAGGAGTTCTATTACATCAGCAGTGAAAGGTACACCTTATACAATCAAAAGAAAAGGTAAACAACCTATTCTCCAGGAGCTGGACAAACACAGAATAGAGAGGAAAGCCATCAACAAGAACAAGGAACTGAGATAGACAATAAAACCCTCTAATCATCAGCAAGGGTTTTACACAAAGCCCACTCAGAGTAGTATTGTATACAAAGCTCTCTGCGGCGACAGCTGAAGCTGGCTGTCAGTAGCAGAACCACAAAACGAGCTTGGACCAAATAATTGCAATTTGTACAGTGTATGTACAGTTACAATCATTCAGCTGCAAATATACATATATATATATATTTTATTGTTTCCTTGCGATATTATAAGGTGCTTTATGGCACAAAACACTTTTTCAGAGCACAGTGGGTGGGGTTTAGGGTTACATGCAGAAACATGGGCGGGCTTAGCATCCTGGCGGGTCAGGCCCTGTGATGCTTTCGTCTATGCTACTCTAAATGTAAAAGCTTGAAGGGGAGGAGTCATTCGGCATAAAATGGTTGATCACTTTTAGGCATTTAGTTTGGCCGAGAGTACGGGACCCTTGAGATGGAGTCGATAAAACCACTGGGGCTAGTGCTTATTTTGTAAAAAAAATATAATGAAAAATATAAGCGAATGGAACGAAAACACACTGCCAGCACTGACAAATGCTCAGGTTGCCGAATACCAAGGTATGTATCTTTCTTCCACCACCCTACATTTCCTGTCTCTCCATCTCACTGTTGGAGGTTCTTGCTCACCCCTGCTTTCGCCCTTTGTCTCTATTTTTCTACTTTTCATTTGGACTCCTTTTTACTTTTTTGCCTTTCACTTTCTTGCCCTGGTTCAAAGTCTGAGGATGAAAAAGTCCCAGTCTCCAAAAATGTGTGCGAGTGCCCAACGCCTGCAAACACTGGCACAAACTAGACACTGTTTAGATTCACGAGCTGACCTTGGGCAGCTGGTTGCCTGGAAAGGGCAATAGGTTGGATATTCGCGAGGAGGGTGCTGACTAGTTCCCTTGGTCTGCACTGTGGAAATGGCAAAAAGGAAACTTTCCTTGGCAATGGAGGTGTAGGGGCCCTTAGCATTGGCTCTACTGAGATTAGGGGTTGGGTGGATGGAACAGGGATCTGGTGGTGCTGTGAAATTCCTAGGGCAACTTCAAAACATATTTAAATACACATAATAGAAATATCTATGAGAGAAGAAAAACTATCACTCATGTGGCAACACCACATCTCTTATTTGTGTGTTTTTCTATTCTTGTGTAACATAATACAATCATGTTGTCAATGTCATAACTGGAAATGTGTTCTTTCCCGTTTGAAATTATCATATACCAGAAACATTGATCATTATGAACAATTCAATCATGTTTGTGACATGTATGTATGGCTAGATGGATGAATGTAGTGTGTACGTAGATTTAAATGGTGACTTCTCTGTTATAAAATTGTATATAATGAACAACACTTAGAGACATTATTTAATAAAATATATATTTGTATTTTTTAATTATGAGTGATAGTTTTTCTTCTCTCATAGATATTTCTATTATGTGTATTTAAATATGTTTTGAAGTTGCCCTAGGAATTTCACAGCATGTATTTCCCTGCCTAGGTAAACTTCTCATTAGTAGCAGGGGGCTCCGTATCTTTGCAGTCACCGGGATCTGGTGGGCAAGCATTTCAGAGTGCTTTGAGTATTTATTTTGGTGGTGGGTAGGGTCAGAAGGGTGTATGATTTCCTACAAAGAGTTGGTCTTGTGTTTTTCTCAACGTCTCTTCATTCAGGAGAATACTGTAAGGGAATGGAATGGATTTTCAGCATTGAGAAGGTACAACCACCCAAGTCCATCAGAGTGGATTTGGAGATTTGGGTTCCATTTCAATTTTTCATTTCATTCTGATGCAGAGCAGAACTTCAAGGAAATTCAGGGGTATAGGACGTCAAGGGTTGTGTATGACATTTGTGGCCCAGGACCAAGTAATCCACCGTGTATGAGAGATACAGTTTGTTACGACTCTCATGTCATAAGTGTAGGGAAGATGTTTCATACCTGGGTGGGAGCTTGACACAGGGGAGAAGCATGTGGACGTGAGGGAGACCTATATTTTACACCTTAATGCAGGGCTATATTTACTAGTGGGGAACTAATAGTTGCTTGTGTCTTTCACATTTTAGCCCCCTTAATATGTCTTTATTCAGTTTTTTCTCCAAATTACTCCCATTTTGTGGGTATAGATAGCATGGGATGTTGACTTCTACGGGGCTTGTATAGAGGTGAAGGGGGAGGAGGAAACACTGAAACATACTGGAGAAAATCAAAAACAAATAACATTAGATGCGTCTAGGACGCCTTCAAAACTGTCCAGGGTGTCAAGAAAAAAGAGTCGGGAATTAAGTCTGACTGAGGCTATCCACAGAAACCACAACACCAAAGCATCGCTCCGCTAATTAGCAGGGAGCAGACAGGTGCTTTGAAATGCAATCCCCTTTTGGGTGCCTATGTGGAGTGGAAAAAATGGCACCTAATTGCTAAGCTGTTAGCAGTGTCAACATCTGTCAGGAAATCAACAAGCATGATTGGCTCATGGTATTCCTTATCCTGAATAAGTCAAGATTGTTTTTCTTCAAATTATGTCTTGAAGTTAAAGACTGAAAGAAGGCACATGAAATATTCTCAGCTAGGTCCCAGCCTATGCACTAGTGGCTGTTGATTGCCACGATGAAAACAGAGGTGCCATGCACGGTGTGTTGTAGAGGGAGGGTAAGTGCTCAATAGAACCCGTGCATTCCCGCCAATGTAACCAATGTCCTCCTAATGGTTCTGTCAGCCCACATGTGGATGTATGCATGCATCTACAGATTTATTTTGTGTGAACAGACAGGCTGGTATATACATACATACGTGGTTGTGTGTACACACGTATGTGCATTTGTTTGGGGCGCCATTCCTAAACTGCACTTTGGAGTATGTTTAGAGGTACTACAGTAGAAGTACTCACGAGCTACCAAATGCTGTTCACGTACCTAGGTGCTGGGACCTCCACCTCTGCCTCCCCTATCTTTTCTATGCAGAGTTCTCCACCCCGGTTGTGGAGGTGTCCGCACACACAGGTGTATGTTTTAGTAAATGTTAGAGGAGATTGAGGGAGTGGCAGGAAAATGGGGGATGCTCACTATTAAATGAGAGAGGATTTCGGATGGATAAGGGGTGGATTAGGGAGGGGAAATGAGGCAAGGAGGGATTTAGGGAGGGCAATGCAAATGTAAACACCCACCCACAAGAGTAGTAATCCTATTCAGCCACCGCCGGTGCAGGTAAGAGCGGTGGGGCCGGGTGGGGGGGCATTTCGACGGACGATGACCAGGGAAAATTAAATAAATAATTAATTTGCCCTGGTCATCGTCCGTCGAAACCCCTCCTCACCCGGCCCCACCGCCCCACCACTCTCACCCGTACGGATCGCAGCTGATCCTATTGCTATTCATAAACTGCACCTCTTCAGCTACAATAGTTTAAGTTTAAGTTTAAGCATTTATAGAGCGCATGGTTACACCACCGGTGTGTCCCCGCGCTAAGACGCTCAATAGGAGAGAGAGGGCGTGTGAGACAAGCGGACTACAGAGGTAGAGGTACTAGGACCCCTAAAACCCATCGGACTTCACATATAGCCATGTTTTCAGTTGCCTACGAAATCTCTTTTCGCATGGCTCTACTCGAAGTTCAATAGGCAACCTGTTCCACATTTTTGCTGCCTTATATCTAAAAGAGCGTTCGCCCATTCTCGCTCTAAATATTCTAGGCACCGTAACCAATGCCAACTCTGAAGATCTTAGACTGCGGCCAGGGATGTACTTGGTTATTAATGAATGGAGATACTTCGGGCCTTTGTTTAGTAAGATACGGTGGCAGTAGCACATTGTCTTGAAGGACACTCTTTTCTCCACTGGTAGCCAATGCAAAGCTTCCAGTGCTTTCTTAGTGTTAGACCTTCTAGGGAGGCTAAGTACCAGCCGTGCGGCTGCATTTTGGACCCTCTGTAGTTTTGCTAAACCTTGTTTAGTAGCTCCAAGGTACAGTACATTCCCATAGTCTAATTGGGAGGTAATGACTGCATGTACTATAGTCTTCCTGGAGTTAGCTGGTAGGAGGTTTAGGATTTTACGCAGAACCCTCATAGCACCATAGCATTTGCCAGCCACTTTACATATTTGGGAGTCAAAAGTAAGTCCGGAATCCATCCAGACTCCGAGATTCTTGACTACGGGCTTAGGGGTAGGAAATTGGCCTAGGGATTCAGGCCACCAGGCGGATGACCATATGGACGGGGTTTTACCAACCACCAGCACTTCAGTTTTGCTCCCATTTAATTTGAGGCAATGATTTGACATCCAATCCGCGACCTCATCTAGGCACTCTGCAAAACGGATGGGAGCCTGATTATTCTCCTGTGTTAACATCACAATTACCTGTGTATCATCAATAGCCAAAAGGATTCCAAACAGTTGTAAATATACTCCAGTCCATGCTAGGAGTAAGTTCACCACCACACATGGTCACTAACAGGTATTGCACTGCAACACACTTCAATAGAAAACAATAGAGGAAGGGACTTAAAAGAATACCCCATAGGAAGCAATATTAAATAAAATGATTAATTTTGAATTTCAATTTACGCACATACACACACACATATCTATCTATCTATCTATCTGTCTATCTATCTGTCTATCTATCTATCTATCTATCTATCTAAATGTTAAAACCTCTATTCAATTTAAAATTTAAAATTATTATATTTTATATTGAATGAATTAATATTTATTATTTCAAATATTTAAATAAACTTTTACAATGTTAAATTAATATTAAAAGTTAGGTAATTAAATTTAAAAAAATGTCTGAACAATAATTAAATATAAAATGATAGTGAAGGTGGGTTTAAAAAAAAACCAATAATAATAATTATGAATTGAAATAATATATTTTGACATATTTATAAAAAAACAATTTCATGAATTAATATGCTGTACAATATTCTGTTTTCGTTTTAGGTTAATCATAAATATTTTAAGTTAATTTACATTTTTATTTTACATTAAAATATTTATATATATTTTTTAAAATAATTATTAAACTTTATTATTTTCTCCAATACTTAGCAATAGGTAGATCTCCATTTCTGTGGCTGAGTCATCCGCCTACGTGTGAAAAGTTACTAGCAGTAACTTTTCACTCACAAATCCTATTTTAGCAGTCTCCACTCCATGTTTGGAGGTGGTGGAGACATGTAAGTCTGCACCTAGTAATAACTTTATTCTCAGAAATAGTAATTGCAAAAAAGTTTAGAGTTACTATACTTTTAAGCAGAAATGTGTCATGTTGGTCTATACACGTGTTTGCATAGTTACTTGTATGCTTGTGCACATGTAATACACATGTGATGCACAAGTGTTGGTCTATTTTCACATGTGTATATATGTTTTTACATATATGATACAGATGTGTGCATAGGGCACACATGAATCTATGTCACCAAGAGTTTTCGTAGAGAAAATAGAGGGCAACCCAATTGTGTGTGGAACCTGGGTGAATAAATAATTTGCAACAACAGTGCCCCCACACACAATTAGTTTATGATTTTGACGCTATTAACCGATATACTTAGGAAAACAACGTAATTGCAACAAAACAAGGCCTAGAACACATACATTAACTTAATGACTGTATTAAATCCATTAAAACACATTATTAATTCTAAATGTGCTATGATGAGGAACGGTGCAGTGATAAACTGCTCCTCAGTGAAAAAAAAATTGAAAAAAACATTTGACCAGAGACGCTGGACCTCAAAAAGAGAAATACAAGAGTCTCATATCATTAAATGTCACGACTAAAAATCTCTTCATAATATTTATTGATGTCTACAAAGAATTTCAAGCCAGATATCAGTATGATGTTGACATTACGACCCTATATTAATAATGATGGGGTCAGCATCAGGACAGGAGATAATTTATGGCTTTCGAGGATCCATATGGCGGCAGCCATAAGGGAGCCAGCAAATATTAGGACGTCAACCCACCTTGACAGCTCACTAATGCCAGTCAAAAAGGAAACAGGGTGCGACCTGCACCCGCCTGTGCTCGCGCTCGAGAGACTTTATTCTCTGTGTTATGTTATCACTGTCTACGTGACACTGTGCCTGAACCATGTATCATGCCCAATTTAGTGTGACCACTCATCTACCAATGTGTACAGCTTTTCCGTTCGAAAGGCAGTCTCTTCAAGGCACACACACGCCTGCTCCACACACATCTTTGTGAAGCAATAATTCCCAGAACCAGCGCCGGCGCCGAGCTCAGGTCTCTGATTCTGCGGTGCTTTCATCCCTGAAGAGCAGCGCGCGCCACAGGTGCGCGAGTATTCTCCGCCTCATGCGTGGGGCTCCCGCCGCCGGATCCAGCTTGAAACGAAGCCGCGGGGACAGAGGTCGCCGCTATCTATAGCCGAGCACTTCAATCTTAAATCCGGGTAGAGTAGGGTTACCAGGCTATTTTTGGCAGCCACAGATCCTTTCCGTGATGTGACAAATCATTCCGACGCGGCGAGCAGTGACTCATCCTCGCTTCCCTTCGGCTGCACCGGGGGATTCTTGATTTTCACGTTCACGGTTTAGTCGTCCACCGAGAAGTGCAGGGCACACCACTCCTCTGTGCTTGGAGGATGAATAGTAGCAGTGTTGTTAGCAACTATGCTATTTGGCACTCTCAGGCAAACCCTTTGAAGCAATCCCTTCTGCCCAGACCTTTGACACAAGTCCCTCGTTTGTGCGGAGCGGATATTACAATGCGCCCAGGCTAGTTTTGTTAGGGGTCTCTAACTCCATGAGCTGCTAAACCCCTGATTACAAGAGGCTGGGGAAGGGAGACGTATTCACCGCACCAGTTAAATTCAGATACCCCAGACTTCACCAACTAGAGGAAGGACAACTCCTAAAGCTCAACACGGACAAGACAGAGGTACTGATTTTCAGAAAGAAACACTCCCCATGGGAGGCATCCTGGTAGCCCTCAGGACTCAGACCTACTCCTACCCACACTGACTACGCTAGGAACCTAGGCATCATTCTGGACAACAAGCTAACCATGACGACTCAGGTCAACTCCCTCTCCCCCTCCTGTTTCTTCATCCGCCTCATTCTTCGTAAGATATTCAAATGGCTACCCCAAAGCACAAGACGCACCATCACCCAGGCCCTCATCTCTAGCCGACTGGACTACAGCAACTCTCTCTTTTCAGGCATCGCAGATCACCTTCCCTGAAGACTACAGACCATACAGAACGCTGCAGCCAGACTCGTCCTGGATCTCCCTAGATGAACCCACTTCACGCCCTACGTCAGGGAACTCCACTGGCTCCCTGTACAGAAAACATGCCAGTTCAAGCTCCTGACCCATGCATACAAGGCAGGGCTTTAAGTGGGCTGGGTCCCACCAGTGCTGAGCACCGGCAGTTCTAAATAGCAGGTGTCGAAAAGGGTCCCAATCGGTCTTTCAATGTTTGCCATCACCCTCCAGGTGAAAAAAAAAATCTTAACTCTGCTGCAGTACCACCCTTCACTGCCTTTGGGGTAACTTCGAAGTGACTACTTAAAGTTTTCACAGTCTCATAATTTCAGAACTGAAGGATTGTCATATTATATTAATCAAAGTCATAGTTGTTGCATTTGCAACTAACAACCATTGACAAAGCCAATAGTTTTGGCTTGCTGTAGGTGTAATGTCACTTGTTGTATTATATATCTGGATCCAGTGACAAAAGCAGCAAAATACCAGTCGAGCTTCACACTATGCTAAGCACTGATTTTTTTGCTTACTTGTTTTAAGCCACACCCTTAACTACATTGGCCACGCCCCTTTGAGAGACCCCCCAGTTTTTTCATCCCACTGGAAGCCCTGATACAAGGCCCTACATAACTGCGTAGCCGCCTACTTAAACCAGTGCCTGAACTTCCATCAGCCCACCAGACACCTCCATACGGCGTCCCTTTCTCTAACCCTCACTCCCCGCATCCGATGTAGCAGATACGCAGGTCGCTCCTTCTCCTACCTAGCAGTGAAGTCATGGAACGAGCTACCCTTTCATCTACGGACCTCCCCACCTCTTTCAGAGTTCCAAAAGTCCCTGAAGGCCTGGTAATTCAGCTAATCAACTGGACCCAGCCAGCGCCTGGCTACCCTCACGGGGGGCAAGTAGCGCCCTGCGTTTCTACTGATTGATTGACCCCAGGTACAATATTTAGAGGGTGTGGTAAATACCTCATACTCTTAGTTTTCCCTCCAACAATGGAGAAATGAAGGCAGAACTGGAGCTTCCACTCTAAATTCAGCATGCATCTGATGGTTTCGCACATTTTCCTCTTGGTAATTTTAGGTAAGCTTTCACCTGCAAAAGTTGCCAGGGGAAAGTTGCAGGGGTGCAGTAAATTCTGCATTGCTTGGTATCAGGGCTTATTTTGTGAAAGAGGTGGTGTGGGTACCCGAAGCTCTTCTGTCATTATTTTGAAAAACATTTCTTGCCCCATCACTTTATGACCTCTCTTTTACCTCCACTGACCTTTACATCAAATTGTTATTTAACTAGTCTAACTCCACATCAAGCCAATTTGATGGTGACAGTCATGGAAACATAAATCACTGTAATGGAGGGGAAAGCCATGGTGGTCAAAGTGAAATTGGTGAAGCAGTGGTAGCTCTGTGCTCTCAAAGAAATCTCTCACAAAGTATGTAAGGGCGAAATGAGCTGGGTATGGGTTAGGACACACTTAGGAGAGAGAAAAACACATAAACTTTACAACGCATGAGCAACTATCCCGAGAAAGAAATACAGTTTATATTTAGGAAGTATTAAGCTCTGGCTACTCTTAATAGTAGATTTAGTGACGTTGTGTGCAGCACCTGTGTTGCGTACTCAAATCCAAAATATACTCTTAATAGTTTTAATAAAGTCCAAATAGTGGATTTTTCTTACGTTTTGTGCGAGTGCTTGTGTGACCCATCAAGATGTAAAATGTTAGTAAATCTTCTTCTTGAACCTCTTCTTAAAAGCTTCAATAAAAATGTTTGAAACCCCCTGCACTTAGGACAAAATGCCTTCTTACCCCGGGTACTAGATGTGGCTTATGCGTAATAAAGTGCTTTAGCCACTAAAAGGCTTACACAGTTCAACTTTTATTAAGATAGTCTCTTTCAAAATGCAAGTAGGTAGTTACTCTCCCTGAAAACAGTGTTTGCTTGTACTTATCCCCTTATTCTCAAGAGCCTGGGAAAGGGGTTTAATGCATAGCTGGTCTATTTGTATAGCACCGGATCACTCTAGGGCGGTCTCTTGGGGCTGTTGAAATATCATTGAAGTTTCTTGTTACCCAGTTCAATAAATACTCATTTATCAATCCTGGACTGACCAGAAACTGGCCTTTCTTTGCCATCTCTGCTCACTAGCAGTGTAGGCAGGGCATAAGTCCTAAGAAAAGAAGTGGGGGGACTAACCTAGTTAGGCAGTAGGCAAATGACATCACGGCGCGTGACATCACGACGCGTGGCATCACGGCCCATGACATCACGGCGCATGACATCACGGCGTATGACATTACATGTGGTATCACAGGAATTGACATCATAGGAAGTGGCACCACAAGCCACGACTTTAATATGTACGTGTGTTGTAAAGCGCTCTAACACTCTGCTTTGGGATGAGTAGCGCTATACAAGAAAAAATAGTGGTACTTAAATTATTTCAACGCCTCCTCAGGGGTAGTAAGTGCTATATAAATTACATTTAGTATTATGTAACTATTGGGAGAGACCAACACATCTGATATTCTTACAGTGCATGCATATCTAGTAAACAGAGCCTGAACAAAGTGAAAAGCTGCCTCTCTTAAGTATGTGTGAAGTGCTAACTTTTGTTTCCCCTCTGCTGCATTTGCTTCTAGGTGTGAGGCTCCTGACTGCTCCCAGCCAAGAGACTCGAACAAAAGGAGGCCTGATGACCCCTCAAATTCGGCCTTTGTTATGGGCCTAGCAGGAGTCTTAAATAAGAAAGCCCCGTCCTCACCTGCACTTTGTTGCTTGTTGCAGATGGAAAGCAGACAAGGTGCAGGCGCTGCTGAAAGTGTCCCGGTGTTTGGAAATTACACCGGGACGAGTTCAGCACATTATTCAGTGGGGCCCAACTTCTTGGCAGGGTGGACGGCGTTCACCCTGTGAAAATAGTGGGTGGACGCCGTCCACCCGCGTGTACCCCCGACTCGTGCCCTGGGTGTAGGCAGCAGAGATGGTCTGTCATAGTCACTGGAAGTAGGGGTGTGGGGGTGCTGCAGAACTCCCAAAATTCCCATGCTGGAGATCAGAAGGTAAAAGAGCAATAAAGATGCCTTTAACAATTTTTTTATCATGTCACATCTGCTGTGTGTTCAAAGACAGAGGTCAAATGTCAAGTTATGTCTCCTGCCAAATTGCTGCTTATTCTTTTAACATGGAATTTACATTTCTTTCTCTGAATGTAAAGTTAGATCATTTTGTAAAGTGAATTATGTGACAGTCTTGCTGGGGAACAGTGAGAGTAAATGGAAAGGATTGTCGTTTTTTTAAAAACACACAATACATTTTAAAACCTCTAAATGAAATGTACAATTTATCCAAAATACATCAGCAGTTAGAAAAGCATAATTGTAACTTTTTTTTAAATTTTGAGTTAAGATGGAAACATAGATTTCAATACGATCAAAACAAATCAAGGAACTTTACTTGGTGCAAATGATAAATATTTGTGAAACCTGATTTCCACACATTTTCATTTGTGTGCTGTATAGGTTTGTCAGTACAAACTGCATGTTTTTGCAAATTTAGTGGCCATTCCAATAGAAGATGTACTGTTTGTAAATGACGGTGTCTACCACACCATGCTTTAGCAATATATATGTGATAGTGTACTCCAAAGTGCACCACCAGCCAAATACCACATCCTTACCACTTTCCTCCTGAACTGGCGTAGCTCATTTGCCACACTTGTCCTTACTGTGGCGCTTGAACTTTTCCCAATCCCAATGACTTCAGTGATGTAACATTGACGGCAGCACCCCCACTCTGAGAATTGGTCCAGCCCCACTGTGGTCTGTGCAGCTGGCTTTTCAAACTGTGCTTGGACCTCCATGGCATCCTTCTCTCAGACCTATGTAGAGCCTGTACAGAATGCATGGGAAGAGTTTTAAACAGGTGACTGTCACTGTGTCCTTAAAATTATTTTTGCAATTTAGTCCCTCATTCCATGTTTGGCAGTAATGATGTGGAAGGGACAAAGTGTCCAATAAGAGTTCGGCATCTTCAGAAGCACGTCAGGAAATTATCACCACGCACCTCCCATTCATTTCGGACAGATGTCCTGTGTCTCCAGCAGTCTTTAGCTGTATTACTGTCAAATACATTTTTCTCTGCTGGTTGTTCCCCAAAACGCCACAAAAGTTCAACAAATGCCAGAATGTGGCTGGCGAGAACAACATCATATCAGCCCTTCCCTGCATATTTGGGGATCTGTCGCTTAAAGTGGAACGGTATTACCAGTAATGGCATGTGGCGTAAGGGCCGGAGCTACCGACTTTGGACCTAGGAATCAGGTTCGAATCTTAGCGTGGGCTCAATATCCTGTGATTCTGGGCAAATCACTTAATCTCCTATTCATCCCTACTCTCTCCCTTTGTCACTTGGCTTCTCTCTCACTCTCTCTTTTTTTTTCCAGGCCAAGGTCTGAAAATGAAAAATAAGTCTTGTTCCCAAAACAGCAGTGCCCGTGCCCACCACCTGAATCCACTGGCACACAATGCTGGCATGTGAGTGAGATATGCGCCTGCCGTGGTCCAGGTCTCTCTGAAGGGCCCCCAGTGCTGGTTGTGTGTGCAAGCATGTGTGTATCAGGGCCACACCTCATATGTAATGAGGCAGAGGTGGAATTACACAAGGACATATTCATGTTTTGAATCACAGGATGTTGAGCCCATGTGAGGCTCGAACATGCTTTCTCAGCTCGACAGCTCTAGCCTTACGCCCAGTGCTTTAAGTGGGAAAAAAAAACTGGGGGTGCTCTAAAAGGGGCGGGGCAAACCTCTTAAGGGGTGTGGCCTATCCAAGTAGGGGCGTGGTCTAAATCAAGATAACTGGCATTGTGTGCTTAAGAAAATCCCCTCCTATTATCCTACCTTCGGAAAACACTCTCTTTAAAGGATTTCCCTTCCTCCTACAACGCGGCTCACCTAGCATGACGTCTCCACTTCTCAGTAGTGAGCAAAATGAGCATGCGCATATCGATGTGCATGCTCTCACTGCAGTCCAATAAAAAAAAAGAAAACGGACTACCTTTGCAAGGCCCGAAAATAGAGCCCGATAGAGACCCGTTTCGAGGCCCCCTGAAAATAACTGCCGGTGCTCAGACCCGGCCCACTTAAAGCCCTGCATCCATCCATCCTAAGCACTGCGCCATCCAACCATCTTTCAATCCATCCATACATTCCTACCTACATACATACATACATCTGTCCCTGCACCTATCCTAAACATCTATCAGCCCACCCGCCTATCCTAAGTACTGGTCCATTCATCCATTCATCCTTCCATCCATCCATTCATCCACTCATCCATTCATCCAGCCAGCAACCCATTCATTCATCCATCCATCCATCCATACATGTGTCCCTGGACCTATCCTAAGCATCTATCAGCCCACCCGCCTATCCTAAGCACTGTGCCATCCATCCATCCATCCATACGCTCATACATCCATACATACATCTGTCCCAGAACCTATCCTAAGCATCTATCAGCCCACCCGCCTATCCTAAGTACTGGTCCATGCATCCATTCATCCATCCATCCAGCTATCCATTCATCCATCTGGCCATCCATCCACTCGCCCTTTATTCACCTATCCGTCCTTCTTTCCGTGCATCCTCCGCCCCGATCCTAAAGACCCCGTATTATACTCATCCACACAGCCTCTTAATGGACCGAAAAGGCTGGTGATAACCATTGACAGGCAGATGTTTCTGATAAAGAACAAGAAACAGTTGCTCTTTGTGGACCATAGTTCACCACCCTTCTCTGGTGGTGTTTTAAACAAAGGTTGATCCAGCGAAAGAAATATAAACCAGCTTTTCAGTGTAAGACGCTTATTCAGAAACATAACCTTTTGTCCATTTCTATATAGGAACACTGCTTTAAATTGGCCGTGACTGACAGACACTGAATACCTGTAGTTCTGACATTTGAGAGAGTATACCAAACAGCTAATTTGGGGTGGTGAGAACCTGCCCTTCTATATTTCCATGTGAAGCACAGTATAGGAATATAAAGGTAATTCCAACGCTACTATCTTCATATTAAAGAGGGGGTGTGAGAACTAAGTGAGCCAGGCAAAGCGTGTGTTTTCCTAGCACTAAAACAAGACACTGTGAAAGGTCAGAGCAGGGTCGTGCTGGAGTTGGCTGCCTGTGGTCCTCTCCAGAGGCGCAACTAGAGCCAAATTTGGGGGGAGGCTAATTCTTCCAGCAAGAGGCAGAGTGGGGATGCAGGGGCTCTAAAAAGGGGTGAAAAACAACAGAGCCTCTTTTACAAGCAAATGGTCTTTTAAAGACCTGTGAAGTACTCGGGTGCGGCTGTGTGCGCCCGGGAAGCTGTCTCAGCCCGGGGCAATGGACGTTGCGCGCCTGGTCGTCTCTCTCCTAATCATCCCACTATGATGTTGCTCCTGCGTTTTAAAAAGAGAAGGGAAATCCTGAGAGAAAATGGCTCTCTTTAAAGGATTTCCCTTCCCTTACAATGCGGCTCACCTGGCATGACGTCTCCACTTCTCAGTAGTGAGCGATGTGCATGCTCTCACTGCAGTCCAATTTAAAAAAAAAGAAAACGGACTACCTGTGCGAGGCCCGAAAATAGAGCCCGATAGAGACCCGTTTCGAGGCCCCCTAAAAATAACTGCCGGTGCTCAGACCCGGACAGACCCGGCCCACTTAAAGCCCTGCTTACGCCACAACCTCGCCCACAAGAACGGAAGCATTTTCAATATTATATACAACGATGTCATAGTTGTTGCTTATTTATCTTATGCAATTTACAACCATTGACAAAGCCAGTAGCCCGGCTTGTTGCAGGTGTAATGTTACTTGTTGTGTTATATATCTGGATGAATGGACAGAAGCAGCAAAATACCCATTGGGCGGCGCACTTTGCTAAGTACAGATTTTTAGCATAAGTGTTTTAAGCCACGCTCTTAATTACATCGGCCACGCTCCAATGAGAGACCCCCCCCCCAGTTTATTCATCGCATTTAAAGCCCTGCAAATGGGGGTGTCTTCTTGGGGGACTCTAGAAACGAGAGGGACAGCACTGCAGCCAGCCCCTACCAGCAGCCCCCTTGGTAGTCACACCCTGGTTGCAAGGCAATGACAGCAGATCAGACCCACCAAGGACCTCGGATCCTGTCTGGATTGCACTCGTTAATGCTAAGGGGTTGTGGAAGTGTCACGCCTATGGATGAGCAGCTGTGCTGAGGGAACCAGGTCACGTTGAACCCCAGCATTGCGTCCCACCACTGGATGGGCGAGCTTCACGGCTAGAGGGGCCGACCCTGAAGCTGGGGAACAAGGTTCGAGCCTGGTGGAAGGTCCAAACATCCTGTGATTCTGGGCAAATCACTTAATCTCCCTGTACCTAAAAATGAATGTGTCCTTGTGTAATGTACCTGGTGCTTATGTAAAGCGCTCTGATACCTTCGGGTCAAGTTTGCGCTATATAAAACTGCAACAACAAAAGAATGCATCATGAGTTCTCCTAAATCCTGGTTCTGTTCGAGCGGGAGAGAGCAGGGTGCTGCGGTGCTGCAGTGCAGTGCTGAGAGCTACTCATGCAGGAGAACAGCTGGCGAGGCTGGGGGAGGGGGCAAGGCTGTCACTTCCAATTTCACTAGGCTGGAATCCCCCTGTGGCTGTCGGAGCCATGCTGCATGAATCCCTCGGGGAGAGATGAGGAGGCGGAGAGAAAATGATGGGTCTGGGTGAGGGAGGGTCTTGTCCAACGTACGGTAGAGTGAGGAAAACGAGGTAGCAGAGGCAGCAAACTGCGTGAGAGCCCAGGGAGTGGGCCAGGGGGGCGGGGGTCAGAAGAGCAGGGGGTCATAGGGTGCAGAGGAGGGAAAATGGGAGGGAATGAATGGGTGGGTGTAAAATACAGTGATCAGTGGGTGTCAAATACACAGGGGCTCAGCTGCACAGGGCACAGGGCACCCACGGCAGAGACAGAATGGGCAGGAGATGCAGAGGGGAAGGGAGTCCAGGCACAGAGGGTGCCACGGCAGGGTTAGAGTGGGCTGAAGATACAGAGGGGCAGAGAGGTTCAGGGACAGAGAGTGCCAGGGTAGGATTAGAGTTGGCTGAAGATACAGAGGGCAGAGAGGTTCAGGGACAGAGGCTGCCAGGCCAGGGCTAGAGTGGGCTGAAGATGTGGTGGGGCAGAGAGGTTCAGGCCAGGGCAGGATTAGAGTGGGATGAAGATGTTGAGGGGCAGAGAGTCGGGACAGAGGATGCCAGGGCAGGGTTAGAGTGGGCTGAAGATGTAGAGAGGCTCAGGGACAGAGGGTGCCAGAGCAGGGTTAGAGTGGGCTGAAGATGTAGAGAGGCTCATGGACAGAGGGTGCCAGGGTAGGATTAGAGTGGGTTGAAGTTGTAGAGGGGCAGGGGGGCTCAGGGACAGAGGGTGTCAGGGCAGGAATAGAGTGGGCTGAAGATGTAGAGGGGCAGAGAGGCTCAGGGACAGAGGGTGCCAGGGCCGGATTAGAGTGGGTTGTAGATGTAGAGGGGCAGGGGGGCTGAGGGACAGAGGGTGCCAGGGCCGGATTAGAGTGGGTTGTAGATGTAGAGGGGCAGAGGGGCAGAGGGGCTCAGGGACAGAGGGTGCCAGGGCAGGATTAGAGTGGGCTGAAGATACAGAGGGCAGAGAGGCAGGATAAATGGTGCCAGGGCAGGATTAGTGTGGGTTGTAGATGTAGAGGTGCAGAGGGGCTCAGGGACAGAGAGTGCCAGGGCAGGATTAGAGTGGGATGAAGATGGACAGTTGCAGGGGGCTTAGGGACAGAGGGTACCAGGGCAGAATTAGAGTGGGCTGAAGATTTAGAGAGGCAGGATAGAGGCACCAGGGCAGGATTAGAGTGGGCAGAAGATGTACAGGTGGGCTCAGGTTGATAGGGTACCAGGGCAGGGTAAGAGTGGGCTGAACAAGTAGCGGGCAGAGAGGCTGGACAGAGGGTTCCAGGGCAGGATTAGAGTGGGCTGAAGATGTAGATGGACAGAGAGGCAGGATAGAGGGTGCCAGGGCAGGATTAGAGTGCGTTGAAGATGTAGAGGGGGAGAGAGGTTCAGGGACAGAGGGTGCCAGGGCAGGATTAGTGTGGGCTGAAGATGTAGAGGGGCAGAGAGGCTCAGGGACAGAGGGTGCCAGGGCAGGATTAGAGTGGGCTGAAGATACAGAGGGCAGAGAGGCAGGATAAATGGTGCCAGGGCAGGATTAGTGTGGGTTGTAGATGTAGAGGTGCAGATGGGTTCGGGGACAGAGGTTGCCAGGGCAGGATTAGTGTGGGCTGAAGATGTACAGGTGCAGGGGGCTCAGGTACTGAGGGTACCAGGGCAGGGTTAGAGTGGGTTGAAGATGTAGAGGGGCAGAGAGGCAGGATAGAGGGTGCCCGGGCAGGATTAGAGCGGGTTGAAGATGTAGAGGGGCAGAGAGGCAGGATAGAGGGTGCCAGGGCAGGATTAGAGTGGGTTGAAGATGTAGAGGGGCAGAGAGGCAGGATAGAGGGTGCCAGGGCAGGATTAGAGTGGGCTGAAGATGTAGATGGGCAGGGGGCCTTTTAGGTACCCAGACATCACGGGCAGGGATGGAGTGGGTGGGGGATGTAGAGGGGATGGAGATATAGGTGTACATGATGCCAGGGCAGGGATAGACTCTGTGGGAATTCTAGAGGAGATGGCATCAAGTGCCCTGGAGGACAGAAATCGAGTGGGTATTAGACATGGAGAAGACGGGGATCACACTGCCCGGAGGATCTCTGAATGGTACTAGAAGCAGGTGCTCAAGTGCCAGGGGCCCAATGAGGCACGGGGTGGAAGGGCACGTGCACGTTGTCAGGTGCTTGGGATGGCATGGAAGAGGATTAAGGGTACAGCATATGCGATGGCTGCATCAGGGTTGCACCATACCTAGAATGGCACTGTAGAATCTTTCATCGGAGTAATGTCATCACTGACTTTCCTTTAGCGTCAGCGTCCCTGATTGAGGCAGACAAGCTGCGCCAGAGGGAACGCGTAGCGTTCACACCCCTGAGACTAAGGCAGATAAATGTTTGCGCTGGGTCAGCAAACTCCACAGCAAAGCGTGTACTGATGTGAACTGTGCTGAGAGCTAGCGTCAAGCGGCTCTTCTTCTGAGGTAGTTCAGGGACAGATCATGCCAAAGACATCTATCCAAGGGAAGCCACAGTGACAGGACGGATGGAAGAAGACAGAAGGCCCATCAGGGTCCCTTGTGGTCCAGCAGCTAGAACCTGTTCACCACTATACTATACCCTAATCTAGGTCCAAAGAAGGAACACATCTTAGGCCCTCATTAAGAATGGCCCATGAAAATCCCAGTCATTTTCTTTCCCAGGATTTACCGTTACTGGCCTTCCAGGTAATTTTGGAAGTGGGGCTAACACAAAGATTATGAGTTTTGAGGAATAACATGCAGGACTCAGACTTAAAGTATGCATTTCCTCAGGCTGATACCATCTTTTTTGAGGCAAATTGCCCAATTCCTTCGTTCTGAAATGCTTTACAGTTTTGCAGTTGCTGAGGCTTCTTTCACTAAAAATGTATGGAGTCCAGTACATTTCATATTGGTGGTCTGAAATTTATGAAGGCGTGAGATGTAATTGTCTTACAGTCTTATGTGGTTAAATCATTTAGTTCATAATGAGTGCAATGTATATGTATTTACTCACACAATGTCATCTTGACCAACTGGATAAGACCATATCTGATGTTCATAATAGAAATGAAAGTCCAGGGCTTCCAGTTCCAGCTGTGACATTTTGCTTTCCCCTTTGAATTTCCATGCTTGTAGCATTTTTCAGCGGGTGGAGTCTAAACCAGGGACCAACCACATGCCAGATTTAGTTGTACCATCAGACACTTACACTCAGCTTCATCAAGGAGGCCCAACCTGCCACATCTATCTTTCTCCCAGGAAATAAAGTTCCTGGTGGGCTATTTGTGACTGAGCTGGTTAGTGGCAGTGCATATTTGAGTTGTTGGGGGGCTGCCATATTCTTGCAACCATACGGTTTGGTCAACTACTTTGTGTAAGTCAAGTATTGTAATTCCTTGCTTCACCTTTCTCCATATTTCAAATATGCACGTGTCTGACAAAAAGCAGTCTCCTGCACCCCTGTGTTTGTTCACCTGTGAGATGGCTCTCCCACCTCAGGCCTACTCCTCTACCTTTGTTTGTTCCCTACGTTGCAGCTCAATTGCCACGAATTCTCCCAAGAGAATTATTCCAGGAAGTATTCTTCACATATTGTGCCCAATTGTTGTTCCCCCAAATTCTTTCTCAGCAAAACTCTTTTGTGAAACTGTCTGACTCAGGTCAGGAATCCACATGCTTTCCTGCCAAAGCTGTGTCTGCCATGACCAACTTAAGAAATGCCTTAAGATGGAGGTTTCTGATGACTAACTGCTGCCAGTATTTTTGAACTGGCCTATAACCATGTTGGAGCTCGACCACTGCCTATCTCCCCTGAAACAGAATGTATGCATTGGCACTGAAGGCCAAGTGCACTAGAAAGCACATGTTCGCTTAATGTCCTCTTTAGCAGGCTTTCTTGTGCCTCTTAGGATGTAAAACTCCTCTTTGGCCCACCTCTTTCCATCCGGGACCAATACAGGGTAGATGAACTGCTGAAAAGTTTCTCGGAGTGATAGGATTCCTACCATCCAGGTCATGGGTGATATGCTCCAGATCACAAACAATGCAGATACCTGCGTCCTTGTCCTACTCTGAGCCATCAACACCGTCAACATAAGAGCCTCATTGACAAAACGATGCACAGTTTGTACTGTCACACCCCACCCCACATAAATGCTTCATTTTATACTTGAAGACCAGATCCCTGCTGGACCAATTGAGAACCCTAGGTCGAAGCTGAAGCCTGCAATCTCCAGCATCCTCCAAGACTGCATTGTCTTACCATTGACCAACAACCTATAAATGAGCTTCTCAGAGTCATTCTAGCCAATGTATGCTATTCAGCACTGTCTGATGGTCACATCAAGCCGAGCCATTACTTGACTGAAGATGTGCCTTGCCACCAATCAAAACTGCATGTCCAATGTTGAACACAAAACCCACTACTGATTGTGGTCTACTCAATGAAACTTCCAGGAAGCAGCAAGAAGTCTAGGAGTGGCGTGAGAAGATGAATCTTAGCAGCACTGCGCCTAGTCTCCTGGCTTCAACATCAGGGTCAACCTCAGCTTCAAAGTACGTTTTGCACAGAACAGTATAGTACTGTAAAACTTGCTCCACAAAGAAAATTCCTCCATCCACAAAAATGGCTTCAGAATGCCTGAACAGGTGCTCGTACACTTACCCTCAATTGAGGTGGTACGAGCTGGTGTTTCTGACACCCATCTGATGCCAAAGCCGTGCATTCTTCAAGCTGAAGTAGGACTCATCAAAATCTTTTGAAAGCTTGGCAGATTATTCCTTAAACAGACATCCACTGCATGCCACCTTCAAGACCTGCTGCATTTCATGCAAAGCAGTCCTTGATGGCATTCCATCATACTGTGCCTTAAAGAGAAAGGCATCCAGAGGACTATGCAGAACTTGCAGCAGGGAGTAAGAAATACAGGATGCAGGAGTCCCAGATGTCAGGCCTTTTGCTATGTGTCACACATATGGAAATCCATCCCAAACAAAATCTGCTGTCAGTAAACTCACTTCAGAGGAGAATTGAAGACTACTCAATGAACAACACCTCATGGCCTGGTAACCCATGGTTAATGTTCCCATCTCAAGAGGCCACTGCCTCGGCTCTACCGCTTAGCTTGGAGAAAGTCTCCCTTCTAGTACGGTGTCCCATGCAGGCACCACCCATGGCTGGACTGGCTTGACTGTCGATTCAACTAGTCCTGTTTAAAAGTGACTTTGTACCTGTTCACGGTGGCACATTTCTATCATAAATTGGGTTCACCATGTCCGAATGACTGTTAAAAAGGCAACAGGTTATTGTTCAGTGATGGTGTCACACAGACAGACCAGCATAATAAACCTATTTTATCGCTGATAGAAGCTGAGACAGAGGAAACGCTGGTGCGGTGAAGTAGAGGATCAAGACTGGGCAGTGCAGCGGGCTGGCGGGTCACAGGGTGCTGTGCTGGGCGGTGCCGAGGGAGCCCCCGTGGTCTCTGTGTACTGCCCTGAGGATTCTGCTGTTGTCTACACCATCGCTAGTAATTGGCCGCCTTTGGGGGGGAGGGGCTGTGGCTTGTACAGGCTCCCTGCAAAGCTCCCTGCGAGGCAGCACCATTTTGGAGAGGCAGCGGCAAATGGTGATGTGAACAGAACGATGGTGAGTCCAATAGAGCCCGTTGAGCCTGTAGCGCTCTGCAGGGCCTGCAAACACCCTGAGCAGTGTACTCTCTTTACCCACCTCTGTGTCCTTAAGAACTTCCTCCAAGTCCGTGTTGGTGATGGACGTGAGGTGGAGACGAGGGGCGAGGGGGGAACGTGTTAGGGGTTATAATTGCTGGCAGCCCGTGGCACAGACGCAGCCTCTCTAGAAAGTAGGTGAAGCATGTGCTTTTGAAACTCCGCCTCTACTTTCCCCTCCCAGCTGTTCTGGACTTACTGCCTCTGCACCTCAGTGATTGTAGGTGAATGCTTGTCCTGGCCGTGGCACCCTCATTGTTATCTATCTGTACTGTGCTGTGCTGTCTGTCCGCTAGCTGTGCTGGCCTTCTGACTGAAGCAAAACGAACAAATGATGGACGGAATGCTGAACAATGCAAACATTGACCCACAGTCACAAAGATCTGGGTTTAATCTATTGTTCTTTTGCTCACCACACCACCCCAATTTGGACCCAGCTATATGCAAATCAGCCTTGAGCCTGCTCCTCATGGGAACAGTCCAGCCTGAACTGCCAAGCCAGGTCTTCCCTTGACCAGAAAGAAGCATTCTGGGACTGGTTTCGGGTCATCACCCCTCATCAGCCAGGCTAGTTTGAATCCAGTGACACAGTGAGCACGAGACCCACGTCTGGGCCTATCCTTCCCACTTAGGGCAACAAATGCAAAAGGAACAAATAATGGACGGAATGCTGAACAATGAAAACATTCACCCCCAGTCACAAAGATCTGGATTTAATTCATTATTCTTTTGCTCACCACACCACCCCAGTTTAGACATGGCCATATGCAAATCAGTCTTGACCCTGTTCCTCAGAGGAACAGTCCAGACCGAACTGCCAAGCCAGGTCCTCCCTTCACCAGAAACAAGCATCCTGGGACCGGTTTCCGGGCATCACCCCTCATCAGCCAGGCTAGCTTGAATCCAGTGGCGCAGTGAGCACGGGACCTACATCTGGGCATACCCTTCCCACTTAGGGTGACAAATGCAAAAGGAACAAATGATGGACGGAATGCTGAACAATGCAAACATTCACCCCCAGTCACAAAGATCTGGGTTTAATCCATTGTTCTTTCGCTCACCATGCCACCCCAGTTTGGACCCAGCTATGCCATTGGAGTCAAGCTAGCCTGGCTGATGAGGGATGAACCCCGAAACCAGTTCCCAGGATGCTTGTTTCCGGTCCAGGGAGGACCTGGCCCGGCAGTTCGGGCTGGACTGTTTCCATGGGTAACAGGGTCAAGACTGATTTGCATTTGGCTGGGTTTAAACTGGAATGGCATGGGGAGCAAAAAAATGATCCATTTAGACCCAGATCTATTTAGTGGGGTGAATGTTTGACATCGATCAGCATTCTGTCCATCAATTGTTCTTTTTGCATTTGTCACCCCGAATGGGACAGGTATGCCCAGACGTGGGTCCCGTGCTCTCCATGCCACTGGAGTCAAGCTAGCCTGTTTGGTAAAGGGTGAAACCCAGAAACCGGTCCCAGGATGCTTGTTTCCGGTCTAGGGAGGACCTGGCCTGGCAGTCCGGGCTGCACTGTGGTAAAGACTGATTTGCATATGGCTGCATATGGCTGGGTTTAAACTGGAATGGCATGGGGAGCAAAAAAACTATGGATTTAGGCCCAGATCTCTTTACTGGGGTGAATGTTTGACATTGATCAGCATTCTGTCCATCAACTGTTCTTTTTAGCGTACTGACTGAAAGCATCACCAGCTGAGTCAGCAAAAAGCAACTCTTGGATGACTATTGGAATTACTGGAATTGTTGTAGCCAGCGTTCTGTGGAAAAACTGCTGTCCTTTGCAGACTTATAGCTCGTGACACATGATCATTAATTTGATTATGGCAGAGCACATATTGAGACCAAGAGGATGGGGAAGTGGGGCTGATTACCTTGGTCAGCGTAGGGGGATAAAAGTGCTGGAAGGGAGCGCCCAGGATCTGGGCATAGAGCGTTTTCAGGACCATCAGGGCCCCCAGAGCCTGTCCCTCTCACCTCGGGTGTCTTTGTGATCTCTGCTTCTATTCAAGAACAAGGAGGGAGCACTGATTTAGAGTAGTTTAACATGTCAGCTTGTCTAAAAGGATTAATTCGCAGGACTGGAGTTGCCAACGCTCCCCCTGTTTGTCACCTACATGCTACCAATCGCAGTGATGAAGGATTGTCAGTGGATCCCACTGCAGGGTGGACAGATGGTGGGCACTTAAGTGTTGCGGCTTCCTGTCTCACTCAGAGTCCAACTGCGGTGGGCTTGCTATCTCTCCAGGAGGACCATCACGATCATCACGCTACCTCTCCCCCTCGGGTGGATCAAGCAGTCTCAGGTGGGGGCTCTGTCCCAGAGAAGGATCCAAGGCCGGAGATCACATTCGATTCTCCAGGAAATTCACTCTCTATTGACTTTGCTGTGACCTTCATAACCACTGCTGTCTGAGTTCTTTCCTTCCCTGAGGCAAAAGGGCCCAGGTCTCTGGGGCGTAGGCAGAAGTCAGTCTGGGCAGTTGCTGAGTTGCCATCTTCTTTGTGGGAATTTGTTGTAAAACATTTTGAAGTCCAAAGTCCGCCCAGGCTGAGAGTATTTTGAATGTGGTTAGAAATAAGGTTGATGTTGATGTCTAGAATACATCCGTCAGAGAAAAAATTTCACTAAATGGTAGTAGTGGTTCCAATACTGGAAATTACCGCACTTCAAAACAAGATTTTCACCATGTATATTATAACAAGTAATGTGTGAGTCTGTTATTACAAATTGAGTTGCTTCGTTGGTTCAGCCACCCTACTACCGGAAGGTGCTATTAGCATATTAGAAATAATATGCTCAAAACATGAACTACTAGAACCTTATTACAGCACTCTCTTAAGTATATTGATAGACCATTAAGTCATCAAACAAAATTTCACTGACAGTACAAAGATAGTTATGATTAGTTCACAAATTCCAATTGCAGACCAGATTACAAGGTTGAAATTCTCTCTTCTCTTAACAGAAGTAAGTATGGAAGTCCAGATAAATAGTGAATTTCCACTGTCGTTTTTATTCCTTTTTTCAGAACAATCAGCCGACACGTGTTTTGTCTTACTCACAAGACTTTTTCAAGGCTGAAAAGAAGATAGAATACACATTGTCGTAATATGTCCAAAGTGTTCAATTAGATGGAAACAGTTGGTTATGTACATTGTCTATGGTTCATAGCCAAAAGGCTGGACAGTGCAGAATGATGTTTTTAGCAAATAAGGGTATAAAGTGCAATTAAAACCAATTGCAAAGAAGCCAAAGAAAAGTACCAAAGAGAGAAGCCCAAACGAAAGAACCAAGTCAAAATGAAACGTGTATCCAAGAAGGATATTCTAAAAATTCTGTGGAGTTTTTCACCCTAATGAAAAAGTGATCCATTCAATTATTCACATCATGAAATGTGCATGTAAATGAAAGATCTAATTGGAAAATTTTGTGAAAGATCACAAAGACATTCCTATTTCACCCTGGTGAGCAGAAACAAAGAACTCTAGCCCAAAAGATAGGCTACAGTACTTGAAGGTATATAAATGATTATAGGAGGAACCCACCAGCTCGACAAATATATAATCCATGTATCACTGTCCGTCACACATAGCTATCTTGATGTCCAAACAATTCAACTCCAAAATTCAATCAGTAGGAGTTTGTAAGAAAAATCTGTAAAAGGGAGCAACAATGTAAAAGAAGCACCCTAAAAATTGGATACTATTGCAAATACAATATAGTGAGTCTTCTATTTATATATAAAAGCAAGGGGGACAGTAGGTGCATGACCATCTTTCAAATTTAGTCAGTGGGAGTATATAGGAACAGATCTGTAAAAGGTAGCAACGATATATACGAAGCACCCAAAGCATAAAGCTTTTTCAATCATTATATTCCAAGAAATACCATTAATCTATAACCCGAAAATCTGTAAAAATCACGCAGCGCACACAGGTACACTCACTTTGTAAGGTGAGTCACTCTTAGTACTATAAAAAGATATTAACTTTCCCATAACGATTTGGAAATAAAATACAACGTAGCAAATGTATATTAGTTACCCCTTTGTGAAATCGGAAATAGCAAGCCATAAGGTCTTTATCACAGCGTGGTATTAGCTCTGAATCCGGTGAAGAAATAAGGTTGATGTTGATGTCTAGAATACATCCGTCAGAGAGGAGAGGTCATTTATCTCTGGTGGAGAAGAAGTTGGTGCTGGGACGGGACACAAGACTCTCGTGTCTAAGCTCCCCTCCTACATGGAACCAGTGGAAAAAACTGAACCAGTGGAAAAAATGGAAATCGATACAGACGCTGAGCCTCAAAGTCTACCGCTTGAGTGTGTGAGACAAAGTCTGGGGGATTTGGAGTCATCAAGTCTCTTTAACCTGATCGAGGGACTCCAAGGTCAGAGGGGAGGGAGCCCTAGAAGCCACACCCCGAAGGTCTTCATCTTCTCCAATAATTTTGAGGAGTTGGGTCTGGTGTAACCTCGATTGAGCCTCAGTACAATGAACAATCTGAAGATATTCCCTCTGCCTTGTATGAGGAGCATGAGGAATCAAAGGATAGGCCTATGAGGGGGACTGATGACGATGATGATGATAAGCACGCTAAATATAAATGAACTAATGAGATTAATTCCCTGGGAAATGTTTCTGATTTCGCCCAAGACATGTCAATGCTGAACCTCCTCTCCCTAATACAAACAACCTTTCAGGGAATGTTAAAGGCATTGGTTTTGAATAACACTCAAAATGTTAATCTTATTCAACTGCTTGAAAGTAATGGTAAATCATTAAAGGATGGTTCCAGGGATGCGATCTTGAAAGAAGATTTAAATGGTGTAATTCCTGAGCTGAGTCCTTCTTCTCCCCCGCTGGAGAGGGTCCATCTTATTACTCGCAACGTTAATGATGAGATATATATTTCTAGATGTCCTTACCTAGTTTTAAAAAGAGGAAGTCTATTTGGGAAAAAATGGTCCTATCTAAGTGCAGCCTCACTATGCTGTTGAGATCAGGGGTGAGAAAGAGAGCTCAGGAAGGGAGAGGAGGCAGAAAGCAGAAGAGCAGTTTGATGCCGTGTGGTATGGAGTCCATGAACCAGCCTCTAAGGCCTCCCAAGCATCCATCTCCAAGGGCAGCTTCTAAGATGCGCAAGAAATCATCTGCTAAGGGGAAGCCAGGTAAGAAAGATACAGTGAGGCTAGGGAAACTTCCAGAGAAAGGGAGAGGAAAATTCAAGGAATCAGGGAAAGCTCAAAAGTGACAAAAGAGGTTTATGGGACAAAAATAAAAAAACATGAAAAATACTAAAAGTATTAACATTTCAAAGGGGAGATCTCTACCTAACCCCGTACATGGGTGTAGTGAGTTTGATAAACGAAAATCTTATGTTGGTACAAATAATTTTTCCCCAGGCAGGAGAGGCTTGTGAGCGATTGGCACCGCCGCTGTTATTCCTAAAGTTGCAATCCAAAAGGAAAACACTGCGCTCTGTTAGTCTACACCTTAACAGATCCAAGCTGCTAAGTGTATTTGATAATATTAAACGTTTAAGGAAGATCTCTTCAAAGGGCTTGGCTCTGGTTGGTTTCTGGAACTTTGCAGGGGAAGACCTAACCAGTGTATTGTTTATTTCAGATGAGACGAGGAACTTAGTGGAGTCTTCTGGCTCAGCCCTGGCGGCAAATGACATTAGTCTTTATGATGGAAGTGTGGCAATATGCGCACCCACTGGCAAATCAGAGGAAGGCTTGCATACTGAATCCCCCCATTTTTAAGTGAACATGGAGGGTTAAAATGTAACCAGGTTTTTCTTGCATGGCCCCCAGGAGTAGGCCAGAGATTAGGCGCTAGAAGGAGTTGGTGGGAACGAGATGGGTCGCAAGAAAGAATTATTACAATAATGTTTCACAGTGATAGAGCCCTTGACATGAGGAGTCATAATTGGTTCCATCGCCCTCACCCCTCTCAGTTAGATGAGCATAGGAGGGAAAGCAGACATGATGGTCGGGGGTATATCCCCCAAGCAGAGATGCCCCCCTCCAAAAACACAGACGATCGCTTCACTCCTGTTTGGAGTAGTGGGAGGGGGCTGATGAAATTAGTAGTTGGCAGGGTATCCGGTACCCGGGTGTGTCCTGGTTTGGAATGTTCATGGGTTTAAATCATTTATAGAAATGGAAAAACATAGAGAGTTTTTAACAAATGACCTTATATTGTTCCTTCAGGAGACCGGGTTGTTGGAGTGCCCTGCAGCAGAGGGGTTTATTGCCATAGCACATAATTGCAAGACCTTGTTAAGAGGGGGAGCAGCAGGTGGACAGCTTATATTGGTATCTGCCCGCTATGGGAAGAAGGTAAACTCCAAACTACTTGCGTATGGGCCCTTGCTTGTCTTATTGACTTGTTCACCAATGAGGGGCTAAAACAAATGATCTGTCTAAATGTGTTTGCTCCTCCAATTCGCCCCCTGTGTGAACTGTTGAATCTGGTCAGTGATGTGGAAAAATTGATATGTTGTTATCTAGATGCTTGGTTGGTGGTAGGGATGAGGTTTAATGAAAAATTTGCATTCAAAGAGCGTGACGTGGCTATGAAAGAGATAAGGTTAGTGTTAAACATTCCCAAAAGTACTTTTTCTGAAAATCCCAGGGAAGGAAATTCGAAAGGTTCTATCCCGTTTAGTCTATTTGAACTTGATTAATGTTAATGAGCGGCATAATGACGATATTCCTGCTGCAAGAACCTTCAAACATGATACTACTAAATTGCCTATTGACTATGTGCTGGTTCCAGTACAGCAGTTCAATCAGGTAAAACATTTTAGAGTCTTAGATGTGGGGCCTACTGATCATTTTGCCCTTAGTTTGGAATTCAAAGAAGATTGCCTGCTCTGTTCAAGTGCCATCATGTCTCTTGAAGTAGTTTATCATAAAAGAGTGTGAGTTTTGATTACTGAAGATGCATTGCAGGCTCTTTCCTTTGGCGGCTAGTGAATTCTATAACTCTTTCATCACCATCTTCTCTTGAGGCACAGATAAGCAAGGAAGATTGGTACACTTTTATATATTTGTTATATAGTGGCGGAAACTATGAAAACTTGTCAGTGTTTAATGCCGGCTTTGAAGTGGAGGCAGAAGTGATTGCAAGTACTCATACGGCAGTAATGGTGTTCGTAATAATCAGTAATATGAAAGCCTCCAATGCTGGTGGCCTGGATGAGCTCCAATCTGTGATATTTAGAAAAGATCTAAAGAAATGGGGACTAATGTTGAAGACGTTCCTCCAATGGGTGAAGCTAACAGGCATCCTCCTAGATTCCTGGATAGGATCCATAGTGAAGCCCATGCACACAAAAGGTAAATTGGATCAGTCTGCTATTAATCGTTTGATTTCCCTCCTCAAATTTCCTTCCAAACTTTATGGTTAAACTTTGTTAAAACACCTAACTGCTTGGGCTTTTGGCTCTGGACTGATCCCTGTGAAGCAAGGAGGCTTCAGGCCAAAGCACTCTACGATGGACCTCTGTTTCACACTGTGGGGAGTCACAAGGAAGTCAATGAAGTCGGTAGGTGGCCTTTGCTGCTGCTTCGTTGACTTCTGAGCGGCTTTCGACAGGGTGGACAGAGGTACGCTTTGGCAGAAACTTCAGCAATGGGATGTATCTGAATCACTGTTAAGCCTTATGATGAAAATACATAGTGACAACTGGGTCCAAGTTGATCTGGACAGACAAGGAAGCCTGTCAAGGAAATTCCCAGTTGAGAATGGCTTATGGAATGGGTACGTTTTAGCACCCCTGCTGTTTAGTCTGTTCATTGCGGACTTCCCCCAGACATTACGCGATGTGCACAGTTATTCTCCTAAGATTGTGGGCAGGCATGCCAGCTGCTTTATGTAGCAGAGGACCTGGTGGTGATGGAAATAATGCCTATAGGGCTCCAAAGAAAATTAAATGCCCTGAACGACTATTGTCTTGAAAATAAATTGACAATAAATGTTGATAAAACAAAAATCTTGTTTTTTGCTAAAAAGAAAAAAAAAATGCTTGATTCTTAGGTAATGTGCGGTTGGAGCAGGTTAGAGAGTATAAGTATCTGGATATGATCTTTTTACATGATCTGAGGTGGGATAAATATGTGGCTTCCCTGAGACTTGTACTATCAACCGAAGTGAACAGCCTGAAGAAGTTCGACGCAAATTTAGTAGCTATACCTTTGACCCATTAAGTAAAGTGATACAAGGCAAATTAATACCTCAGGCTCTATATGGTGCAGCAGTGTTGGCAATGGCTATCCATGCGTGTTGCATGGGAAGACTTAGAAGGTAATTTGTTGAAACTGCTCTTTGATTTACCGAACAATGCTATGATATAAGCCGTAAGAATGGAGTTGAGAACAGTAGCCTGGAGTGCGCTGGCGGATACCAGAGAATTACGTCTTTATTTCTCCATTAAAAATGGAGGCCTTGGCGAAAAATTGTCTGTTCTAATTGTCCCCAAGATATTGGCAAACTTCCCCACTAGGGAGATTCCTGTGATAGAAATTTTGCAGCGCTTGGATGTTCCTGACTTGCGCTCTGAGGGAGGTGCAGTTGCTCAAGTTAGTCCATTATAGAGCACCTTCAGACAAGGCGCTAACAAAACTAGTTGGAGAGAGGACCTTCATTATCTCAAAGTTATGAGTTCTGTTATTCCCTTTTTAGCTTCACAGGAGAGCATGGATTTCTTTCTGTACCTATATAGAATTCAATACAAGTCTCCCCAGAATGAAATTCTGCGGCTGAGGGTGAGAATTGGCCCGGGTTGGCAAATGTCGTGGTTAAAAACTAAAGTAGTCGAGAGTCATGGCCAATGCCCTTGCAAGCAGGGCAGGAAATATTCAGTGATCCATCTATTTATGGATTGTGTACTGTTCCTCGAGGCAAGGAAGAAGATTCTCCAACCTGTTTTCAAAACGTACGGGATTCAGTTGAGAGAAATGGGTTTAAATATGTTATGTGGTCTTAGATACCAGGACGTAGCCATCGCCATCGGTCAATACCTGCAAAAAATTATAACATCCCAGGCGAGACTTTTTTCCTCTTAGTGTTTTAAGATCAAGGGTTGGCACGCCCTTCAATTGGTAGCGTGGCGTCTTGAATTGATATACAAATCCTGTTCCACCAAGAGGATGCCTTGATGAGTTGGGAGATGGGAAAGTAGACCCTGATAGTAAGGATTATTAAGAGAGTACTTCACGATTGAGATAAGCAACTATTCACATTGCACTTGATAATGTTCTTTTGAGGAAAATTAGTTGCTAGATGCTGGTTATTTGTTACCCTCTTTCTTTTAAATGATTTTAATTTATGTGGGACCTTGTTAAAGACCTTACTGCGTCCTGTCTGCATTAAGAGGATGATCGGGCAAGGTCACATGGGAGATGGGAATCTTGACCTGTCAATAAGGCTGATTAAGAGAGCCCCATGTGATTGTGATAAGCTGCTTTGCATGCTGCACTTTATAATGTTGTTCCTGAGCAAAATGAGTTGCCTGCTATTGGTAGATTTGGCTCCTTTGGCTTTTAATATCATCCTAATGTATGTGGGATTTAGGGTTGTTGACCATTTATTGTGTTTTAGTGTCGGACATTTTAAGTGTTTATATTATTAGTAGCCGAAATCACTTGTTGGTTAAGTTGGCCTAAATGTGTGCCGCACACTTTCCATTTTATGACATCTGTGATCGTGTACTAATGAATCGCGTAATGTGCAAAATTTCTATAAGAATTTATTTTTTGGAAATAAAGTATTAGTGACTGATTGATTTTTAAATGTTTTAGCAAGCCATCTTCCAAGTTGTCTCTTGTTGCACCGGCTGATTTAATTAAGGTGACTTTTAAACGTTTCGTAGCTAATGGCAGTTTTATTGTACTCTTGTGAAATCATGTTTTGATATGACTCATGTATTTTTTGCTGCTGTCTGATAAAGCTATTTAGCTGTCTGCTGCTCGGAGTCCCTGTCAGTTTAAGCACAGCTTTGCTTTGCAAGACCCATATGTTGGAAGCATGCTGTGTATTGGTTCCCACAAGTTTGACGTGATACACTTATGTAGATTGCAGTTTAGGGCAGGGTTTTTGGAAGTGGACAGTGCTTTACCACTGTCTTGTAGCCTGAGCCGCATCCCTGTAACTCTGATAGGAATGCCTTCTCCCACAGCCTCATTTGCTAGGTTTGTTGTCAATTTTGTAGCTTGACCTTTGTCTAGGTTTGCCCCCCCCCAGTAATCATTATGCCATTGGCTAATCGCATGCACCAAGATCTGTAGTTAGTTCGGTTTTATGGTCCCCTGGCACATGCATCAAATTACTTCACTTTTCTCCAGTTGAGGCAGAGAAATTGAAGTCCATTTTTCCCAGTGAACTCTTACTCATGGTTCAAAATGTAAACAATAGCATGTTAGAAGACTACTTTTTAAGTTGCAGCCTACCAGACAGCGCAGCTGTCTGTGTATGCTAAAGACATCTTGGGGACTTTCAGAAAGATGACCTGGAAATGCATTCAGCCTGTTGCTTGCTATTGCTTTTGTGGTTTGTAACTCACGTTTTCTTGCTTTCCATTTGCTGGCTTTATTTGCTTTAGGCTGTCCAGGTTCAATTCGACCCCCCCCCCCCCTTGCCTAAACCGTATTTACAATATTCTTCCACGTACTCGTTTTCTGTAAACAGGCCTTTAATATCTTGTTCTTATCTCATCACGTTTGCTGGGCATTCAAAGACAGGGGTCAAATGTCAGGCGCTGTCTTATCCTTCAGAGTGCTCCCTTTCTTTAAACAGTCCTGTAAATCTTGTTCTTATCTCCTCACATTTGCTGTGAATTCAAAGATCGAGGTCAAATGGCAGGCGCCGTTATCCGAGGGCGTTTGTTTACTTTTCTTTCTCTGACTGCTAAGTGAGAAGATTTATGTGACAATCTTGCTGGAAACTGGGGGCAGGTACGAAAGAGTTTTTTTCTAACACATGACAACATTTAAATGAACTGTGTAAGTATTTCAGAATGTATCAGAATTAGCAAATTTTTTGCAATTTCTGAAGTGTGTTGGAAACAAATACAGTAATATGATCAAAACAAATCATTACACAGTGTTAATGCAATTTCCACACATTTTCGTCAGTGCACTGTATAGTTTTATTAGTAAAAGTGTATGTCTGTGCAAATGTAATGGTCATTTCAATTGAAAATGTGTTGTCTGTAATGGCAGTGTGCTACCACATCATGCATACTCCACTCTACGTCACTCCACTCTGAACTGCACTACTTCCACTTTACTCCACACCATTGCACTCTGTGCCACTGCACTCTACTTCACTCTGCACCACTGCACTATATGTCACTGTACTGTACTCCTCTCTGCAACACTGCACTCCACACCACTGCACTCTACTCTGCACCACTACACTTTACACCACTCGACGCCACTGCACTCTGCACCACTGGACTCTATGCCACTAAATGCTATGCCTCTCTACTCTACCCTGTACCACTATACATTATTCCAATGCACTCTTCACCACTCTATTCTATGCCACTGCACTCTTCTCCACTGAACTCTATACCACTCCAGTTTAGGCCACACCAATCTACTTTACACAACACCACTCTACCCCACTGTACTCTATGCCAATCTGTAACACTGCACTCAGGGCCGGCTTTAGCACTGGAGGCGCCTGGTGTGACAATCGTTTTTTGCACCCCCTGCCCCCCGACCTCCTCCTTGGATTCCCTCACAACCACCTGGCAAAAGTGCCCCTCATCTCTCCATAGCCCTTCTCTCACATACATTTCATTTGTTTTAAAGTGCTGGTAAAGGCTGACTTTACTAATCCACTCAGCTATCCACATAAAAACAGATCTGTTATTTGCAGCAGGGATATTAACCCTTTGCACTACCTTATGGTGAGTCAAAACTGACTCTAGACAAAGCTATGATCTCTCTCTCAAGCAGGAACATCAATCACAAGCGTTATCTTGATACTTTTGTTGCTTCCTGAAAGCCAGATGCTCTGCAGCAGGTGCTTTTAAAACTTACTATTGCCAAACACAGTGCCACCCCCCAGGTCAGTGCCCCCCCTCCAGGTCAGCGCCCAGTGCGGCCGCACAGGCTGCACCACCCTAAAACCGGCCCTCACTGCACTCTAAGCCAATACACTCTCCGCCAATGCGCTTTACTCTATAACACTTAACTCTATGTCCCTGCACTCTACTCCAATACACTGTACGCCCCTCTAATCTACACCACTGCACTCTATGCCACTGCACTCTACAGCACTTTACACCATTACACTCTATGCCGCTCTACACAACTGCACTCTACCCTGCACCACTCTACTCTACGCCACTTCATTCTACTCTTAAACAATCTACTCTGCACCACTGCACTCTACGCTGCTCTACTCCACTCTGCACCAATCCACTTTATGCCATTTCACTCCACTCTACTCTACTCTTAACCAGTGCACTCAGTGCCACTGCACTCTACACAACTGCACTCTATGTCACTGCACTCTTCACCACTGCACTATACTCTGCATCACTGTACTCTACGCCACTGCTCTCTACGCCACTCTACTCCACTCTATACCACTGCACTCTGACAGTCTACTCTGCAACACTGCACTCTCTGCCACTGAACTCTATGCTACTCTACTCTACGCTACTCCACTCTATACCACTTCACTCTACAACACTATACTCTACTCTGCCCCACTTTGTGCTACTCTACTATGCACTACTCTACGCCACTGCACTCTGTGCCACTCGACTCTACTCTGCGCCACTGCCCTCTGCATCACTGAACTCTACGCCACTCCACTCTGCACCACTCTATGCCACTCTACATGACTGCACTCTACGCCATTCCACTCTGCACCACTCCACTTTGCGCCACTCCACTCTACTATGCACCACTCTAATCTACACCACTGCATTCTACAACGCTGCATTGTACACAGCTAAATTCAATGCCACTGCATTCTATACCGCTATACTCTGCAATGCTCTAAGCCAATCCACTCTACACCAGTCCAATATACTTTACTCCACTCCACTGTACATCACTCTACGCGACTCCACACTATGCCACTCTAATACAATATATTCTCTTCCACTCCACTCTACAACACTCTACTCCATTCTTCGCCATTCCACTCTATGACACTCCACGCCGCTCTCCTCTCTGCCACTAACATTTAGCCATTCTAAACAGCAGCCACTATGGTGTACAACATGGCTAAAACACATTGGCAAAAGAAAATAGCACTTGCATAGGAGAGACCTATTGGCTTTGCCAAGGCTTATTACCTTACTGTTGGCAAACATGCCTGATACACTGAGGTACTCACTGCCGGTATTCTTGCATAGGGTGGCCACCAGTGCTTTAAGTTGAAATATAGAAGTGCAGGTACTTCTTATTTAGGGTACCTGTTTGCTCCTGAGAATTGCTGGCACGCTCCCATTAAGCGTATTGCTTTTTTTTTGTGCTGAGAAGTGCAGGTAAGGAAAGAAGTTCAGGTAGTCAGTACCTGATTTTCATTGAACATAAGTAGCTCTTAATACAGAAAACATTGGAGACCCCTCATTTGATCTATTACTCATTTTGTGGAGCACAGTCCTTCATCAGTCTTCATTCAGATGTGTATCTTTGTTTGTCTTTTACTTCGATACTTTTCTATACGTCGTGCCAAAAACAAGCTTGGCACTCATTCGGAAAAAAGTAAGCAGGGGCAAAGCGAACAGCTTTTGCCAGTACTGTTTGCAGATGCTTTGTAGCATTGGGCAAAAAAAGGGAGGAGGAAAGGAAAAGAAAGGCATAATGGCGTGGCCACTGTTCCAAGATGGCGGAAGCCCCTTGTATCGTTGCATAAAAAGAACTGCATTGTTAATTGAGCTAAACCCTTTTTAGAATGCAGAGCAGACCGGCAGCTCTCAAAAATAATTAAACTATTTTCTGTAAAGAACCAAGAGGGGTAAGAAAGCGATGGAGGAGCGGGTGGGAGGGAAGCAACAAGGAGTGGGGGGCGGAGAATTGAAACTAAAGTAATATGAAAGGTTGGAGAGGAGGAGCAAACAACAGAGCTCTCATTGGGTTGGGACAGATATAACAGAAGGAACACACCAGGAGGAAAGGGGTCAACGTGGAGGATGTGTGAGTGGGTATTTGGTGGGGAAGCAGCACACAAGAGAGCAAAAAAACATGTGCAGTCTGATGGAGTGCTTAAAAAGAAAAACGTAGTTCCCTAAATGTGAGCAGTGAAAGGATACAAGTTGACCAATCACAGGGATGCTAAAGACACTATGCTTTAGATGAAGAACAAACACAAGAAGAGGAAAGCAAGTCACTGAATATGAAACAAGCCAATGAGAAGGACAATAAAACCGGCCAATGGTAAGAAATAAGCAGGCTCCAAGCCCACTAAGTTTTCGTTAGGATGCACAAGAGGCTTTTGTCCACTGACAGCTAAAGTCTGTCTGGTACACAAGACCTACATACTGCGTCAAGCAAGCCTACAGTACTCTCCGGGCTATTGTTACTGTCAAATGCTTTTCTAGTGTATTTTGTTTCAATATCATATTTCACAGTAACCCTTACTAGCAAGTACACTTATAGATCAAACACCAATGGAAAGACCACTGGTTAAATCAAAGTAATGGCTCGGAGTGAAGAAGAAATATCTTTTAAATGGAAGCCCTGGGATCTTGTGCTTTACAGCATCGTGCAAGTTCCTATCAGCCAATGCTGTTGTTGCACATGTATTTGCACATTGTTTTTTATGTTTGTTGATTTATGCTTAGGGATTCTTGTTTTCCCTTGTATCCTTTGATCCAACTCTGTGCACGCTTATGCCAATCTTCAACAGGAAAATAATTTATTACCACAGTTGACACTTTTGAAATTTGCTTCTGACTTCTATTGAAGGAACTCCTGGGAGTCAATATCAATGAATGTATTTCAGAAATTACAATGTTTATTAAAAACAACAAAACTCTACAAAAATATTTTAACTTTTTCAGTTCAACAGAAAATATTAACTATATATTGTTTTGCTTTAGAAAAAATATATGAACTTTGTGCTTTTGTCCAAAGAAGGTCTACACCGTACAGAATTACTTTCCGTGTACTGAATATGAATTATGTACCTGTTGAGTTTGACACAAATTTGGCATGCATTGTGTGCAGTTTTCACTCTCAACAACTGAACACATCTCTCACATGCTGCTGGACAATTCAGAAGACTTTAATATAGTCCACCACCACAGGTCCCAAATATCTGTACACTCTGACCACTTCGTTACATCTCACAGGGACACTCAGTTATGGGATGATAATAACAATACCTATCCCAAAAGATCGCTCCACTTCTCTCTCCCTTCAGCCATACCAACTCAGGACCACAACTATACACAAAATCTCAGGTTGGACAACCCAGTGCTGTAACCACCATAGCAGATTATAATCATAAGAAATACCATAAAGGGATCTACAGAGCTATTCAAAGCTACCAGCATCCTGAAAACCATAAAACTGAGCGTCTGTCTCTCACATGTCATCCTCCACCACACTGCTACATGCTGCGTCCCTTAACACGATAACCGTACCTCGGTGGTCATCATGCAGAACATGGAAACACTTTCCACATTGGATATATATCAAGGGCAACATCCTTCCAACCACACACCCTCCAGGTTTTAGCAGGCCAGCCATGTAGGCAAGTGCTTAAGTGCCCCATGTGAGGGTAGTAAGCACCTATAAATGTTGCAAAACAATACAATAGCTTGTATCACCCATCCTTTGTACAGTGCTCAGTTGATATAGTACTATGTTCTTGCTTTATAAGTCAACCACATGCTTACATACATACATACCTCAGCATAAAGAACGAACCAGTGAAGAGTTCAGAGACACATGCACATCCTCCACAGACCTGGCGCACTTCCTGAGTAACGGTTAAGCTACATGGGAGAAACAGAACGAGTGGTCCAGAGAGAACCTCTACTGTGACAACAGAGGTGTGATCCTTCTTCCTTTTCCACTGCTTCCTATGTCCATGCTGGATGGAGACCTGGGCAGACATGCCTCATCCTTGGGCTGAGAGGGTGTCATAATACATCTAGGGTTCCTTGTTGCCTTTGCTGGTGACAACAATGGCTACTACTTGTGAGAAATAATGATCCCTTTGTCTCAGATTAACTGCCCTAGACCGAAAGGATACTCTGGTAAAATATTTCTTCAACTGCAATTAGTAGTTTCTAAGATAATAGGCTGTGAAAATTTCGAGATGGACCTATGTCTCATCCACCAACCTACTAGTAACATATTTTAAATGCAACTATCCCATTTCGTGCAACAACACCAAGACGATCGAATACCTCTGTGGCACCCGAAAAAGTCAATCACCACACACTAGCATTTTGATGTTGGCCTCTAATGTCCACCCAGTTCCCCAGACATTAACAGTGAGGCAGTGTAGTCAGGAGGGCCCCGGTGTGCCTCTGTAAAATATTGACATCCAAACACTTTCTGAAAAAAGTCTGAGTCTCCCACCAATTTGGATTTTTACATTTGGGGGGGTGTCATAGGTGGTCTTTTTGACTTGTACTCAGCAGTGGGAACACATAATCACTGATCTCTCCGTAACTGATATAACCATAGAGTACGGAACTAGATCGGGCTGGCCCCTGTTTGTGTAGGTTCCATTTACTGAGACTGAAACATAAACAAATTATTAACCCGAAGACCTGGGCCATTTGCAAAGTGCTCTGATAAACAACCTCATACACATGCATTAGGCTTTTTTAGTGCTGGGCTTTACAAGGAAGTATATTTTTATTACACTATACCTCTGCTGGGCTGACATCTCTATTAATTGGAATCACTAATGCCTTATACTATATGACTACCCAAACCCCTGAAATAATCCATGCATGATTGACCACAAATTCTCCTGGAAAGTCAAAGAAACCAATGGAGTCACGGCTAAACTATGCAAGCAACAGCAGTCAAGGTACAGGACCATAAGAATGAATGGCGGCATCAACCCCGTATACAGTCAAGTAGTCAACATCTGCCCCAGGCCCAGCATAAAAGGCCTGGCATTCCTATTTTAATTGATGGTATGTGCTTCAAATTACTTCTTTTTCCTGATTATTTACATAAGGCTGTTGGGCAGAACGCATAGATCATTTTCTTCTTACAGGGTGGTCCTGGCAGTCTGTGAACTTAGGGCCATGCGAACTGTGGTCTTGATGGTTCTTTGTTGCTGGTGTTCCTCATTCAAATTCTTTGTGCCAATTGGGTGTCAATGAATGCTAGGAAATCACTTTTAGGAGCATACTTTTCTAGAAATGTCTGCATCTTTCCCTTTACCAAACAATATGAAGTGGTGTCCCCTGTCCCTCTCCTCCAGCTCGAGTCCGACACTTTTGAAATTCTTGAAGTGGGTTTGGATGGGCCATTTTTGTGCTTCTGGAACCTTTTGTTCAAAAATTAGAGATTTATTGTGTAGTTATTAAAAACATCACAATTAAAACTTACTAAACATAACACTGAAGTCTACATAAGGAATATTTACAAAGAAAATTGAACAACTTACCACAAATAAACACCTCTCTATGGGCCAGATGTACGATCCTTTTTGCGGCCGCAAACGGGAGAACCTCCCGTTTGCGGCCGCAAAAAAGGGTAATAGCAGGTACAAATGCTATTTTGCGAGTCCCTTACTCGCAAAATAGCATTTGCGACTCTCGCTATTAGGAAGGGGCGTCCCTTCCTAATAGAGAGTCAACATGCTATGTACTAGTGTTTTGCGACCGCATTTGCGGCCCCAAAACACTCACAGTTTACCACCTACTTCAAGCAGGTGGTAAACCACTAGCAAAGGGGAAGGGGTCCCCGGGGACTTCTTCCCCTTTGTGAGTATGTTGGAAAATATTTTTTAAGAGCAGGCAGTGGTCCCAGAGACCACTGCCTGCGCTTAAAAAAATGAAACTGAAAAGTTTCATTTTTCTTTTTTAAATGCAGCCCGTTTTCCTTTAAGGAAAACGGCTGCATTTTAAATTTAAAAAAACTGCTTTATTAAAAAGCAGTCCCAGACATGGTGGTCTGCTGAGCCCAGCAGGCCACCATCCCTGGGAGGGCTGTCATTCCCAATGGGCTCGCAAATTGCGAGAGGCTCATTAATATTAATGAGCCTCGCAATTTGCGACCCCATTAGGAATCGCAAACAGTGTGAAATACACTGTTGTACATCGGAAATTGCGCCTCACAAATTGTGACTCGCAAAAGAGTCGCAATTTGCGATGCGCAATTTTCTTGGTCGTACATCTGGCCCTAGAATCATAAAATGCAGACAGCAATGATGCAGAATATAATGAGGAACAAACCTGGAGCTCGGTAAAACACAGCCCTAAAACAAAATCTAAAAGCAAAATTAGGCTGGCAAGCTCAAATAATTTCTGTCAACGCATAACATGATTTTGCTAGTCATTATTTAGTGAGCTTGCCTCTCAGTGATCTTCTGTGCATTAGGTTAGGTACTGGTCTATGGTTAGATGCTGGTGCGCAGTTAGGTCCAATGAGGACACTGTTCCAGAGGTTTCATTGGCGTTTCTTGGCTGGAAATCTAAGCCTCAGTGCAATACGTAACATTTCCCAGAGTCACCTCTGTTATTTGTGCCTGCTTTAGCTACATTTTCTTGCCTTGGTTCATAATCAGAAAATACATTTCTTCTACACAAGGGTTAATTCTGCCCCTTCCTTTTTAGGTCTCACAGACCTGCGTTGCAGCGCGGATGCGCTGCTCGCGTCTGCGAGACATATTGTGGGTGAGTATATTTCAGAAGGGGGCTTGAAGCCCCGCCCCTCATTTTCATTGGGTAGCGTCACCATTTATGGTAAACGGTGGCTTCCCATTGAAAATGAGGCTTCTGTGTTTGCCCCTCATTTTCATTGGGTAGCGTCACCATTTATGGTAAACGGTGGCTTCCCATTGAAAATGAGGCTTCTGTGTTACCGCCCTTTCTCCTTTTGGGACGGCCCATTCGGACTGGGTCTCCTGCTTCACGGCTGTCGTGAAGCAATTTCTTATCTCAGAGGCGTGTTATATAAACAAGCCTCTGAGATCCAGTCCTGATGGGCCTCCCAAAAGGAGACAGGGCGCTGCGTGTTTATTTTTGCATCGCGCTTTCGCTTTCACTTAAAGTGAAAGCGCGATGCAAATATAAACAGCGCTGCCTTCCCCAATGGCGAGCGCTTGTCATTATGTAGGGGCCGGCAGAGGGCGGACACCTACTTCGCTGTGTACAGCAGCGCTCCGCAGCCTTGCAGAGTTAGCAACAGATGATTTTTTGCTCTAGGGACCTCCGCACAATCGCCCTTCCCTGGTTTTGTAATTTGAACGGGGCAGCGAGCCCCGTGGTTGCGTGACTGCATTCTCGTGTGCGCTTTCTGAGGAGACGGTGCTGTGATCTGGAGCGGGTGTTTCACATCTGGCCTGACTGTTGTTTTCTCTCGTTTGTTTCCAGCCCAGAAGTAAGTCTTTTCATTTTACTCCTATCAGTGGTTTAATGTCGAGCACCCTCTGCTATTACATTCACTTTGTGAAAACTTTCCACTTTATCGAGAAAGCATGAGGGTTCACTTTAAACTGAGGCGCTTTTAACCTCGTATTACATATGATCAGGGCTTTAATAGGGATGAAAAAAATCGTGTGATGGGGTCTCTAAATGGTGCGTGACCCATGCGTGTAAGGGCATGGCTTAGAAACACAAACTAAATTTATGTGATTTCCATGGTGTGCAACCCAACTGTATTTTAGTGCCTCTCAGAGCGTTCTATTGTTGCATGTACATACACGAAAAGCCAAGGAGTGGGTGACCATGTCTTCCGAATACCTTTTGACCCACTGACTGGTGCTGTGAAAACTCGCGCTGCCTTCATTCTCAACTTCAGAGCTCTCAACCGTGGCCCATTTAAGCACCTGAGCCGACTCCGTTTAAAGTATGCGCTGTGCAAGAGTAATATGCTACACAGGAAAAATACAAAAAAATAACACCCTGGAACTAGCTTACTCACATAGGGAATGCAAGATTAAGAAAAAATGTGAAAAATAGACGGGAACGAAATCACTGACCTGGATTACCTTAACGTTTTTAACATTCATTGTTCAGATATCGATCAGTTTTTTTATCAGTAGGGTTGTTGACCACAAATTCTCCTGGAAAGTCAAAGAAACCAATGGAGTCACGGCTAAACTATGCAAGCAACAGCAGTCAAGGTACAGGACCATAAGAATGAATGGCGGCATCAACCCCGTATACAGTCAAGTAGTCAACATCTGCCCCAGGCCCAGCATAAAAGGCCTGGCATTCCTATTTTAATTGATGGTATGTGCTTCAAATTACTTCTTTTTCCTGATTATTTACATAAGGCTGTTGGGCAGAACGCATAGATCATTTTCTTCTTACAGGGTGGTCCTGGCAGTCTGTGAACTTAGGGCCATGCGAACTGTGGTCTTGATGGTTCTTTGTTGCTGGTGTTCCTCATTCAAATTCTTTGTGCCAATTGGGTGTCAATGAATGCTAGGAAATCACTTTTTAGGAGCATACTTTTCTAGAAATGTCTGCATCTTTCCCTTTACCAAACAATATGAAGTGGTGTCCCCTGTCCCTCTCCTCCAGCTCGAGTCCGACACTTTTGAAATTCTTGAAGTGGGTTTGGATGGGCCATTTTTGTGCTTCTGGAACCTTTTGTTCAAAAATTAGAGATTTATTGTGTAGTTATTAAAAACATCACAATTAAAACTTACTAAACATAACACTGAAGTCTACATAAGGAATATTTACAAAGAAAATTGAACAACTTACCACAAATAAACACCTCTCTATGGGCCAGATGTACGACCCTTTTTTGCGGCCGCAAACGGGAGAACCTCCCGTTTGCGGCCGCAAAAAAGGGTAATAGCATGTACAAATGCTATTTTGCGAGTCCCTTACTCGCAAAATAGCATTTGCGACTCTCGCTATTAGGAAGGGCGTCCCTTCCTAATAGAGAGTCAACATGCTATGTACTAGTGTTTTGCGACCGCATTTGCGGCCCCAAAACACTCACAGTTTACCACCTACTTCAAGCAGGTGGTAAACCACTAGCAAAGGGAAGGGGTCCCCGGGACTTCTTCCCCTTTGTGAGTATGTTGGAAAATATTTTTAAGAGCAGGCAGTGGTCCCAGAGACCACTGCCTGCGCTTAAAAAATGAAACTGAAAAGTTTCATTTTTCTTTTTAAATGCAGCCCGTTTTCCTTTAAGGAAAACGGCTGCATTTAAATTTAAAAAACTGCTTTATTAAAAAGCAGTCCCAGACATGGTGGTCTGCTGAGCCCAGCAGGCCACCATCCCTGGGAGGGCTGTCATTCCCAATGGGCTCGCAAATTGCGAGAGGCTCATTAATATTAATGAGCCTCGCAATTTGCGACCCCATTAGGAATCGCAAACAGTGTGAAATACACTGTTGTACATCGGAAATTGCGCCTCACAAATTGTGACTCGCAAAGAGTCGCAATTTGCGATGCGCAATTTTCTTGGTCGTACATCTGGCCCTAGAATCATAAAATGCAGACAGCAATGATGCAGAATATAATGAGGAACAAACCTGGAGCTCGGTAAAACACAGCCCTAAAACAAAATCTAAAAGCAAAATTAGGCTGGCAAGCTCAAATAATTTCTGTCAACGCATAACATGATTTTGCTAGTCATTATTTAGTGAGCTTGCCTCTCAGTGATCTTCTGTGCATTAGGTTAGGTACTGGTCTATGGTTAGATGCTGGTGCGCAGTTAGGTCCAATGAGGACACTGTTCCAGAGGTTTCATTGGCGTTTCTTGGCTGGAAATCTAAGCCTCAGTGCAATACGTAACATTTCCCAGAGTCACCTCTGTTATTTGTGCCTGCTTTAGCTACATTTTCTTGCCTTGGTTCATAATCAGAAAATACATTTCTTCTACACAAGGGTTAATTCTGCCCCTTCCTTTTTAGGTCTCACAGACCTGCGTTGCAGCGCGGATGCGCTGCTCGCGTCTGCGAGACATATTGTGGGTGAGTATATTTCAGAAGGGGGCTTGAAGCCCCGCCCCTCATTTTCATTGGGTAGCGTCACCATTTATGGTAAACGGTGGCTTCCCATTGAAAATGAGGCTTCTGTGTTTGCCCCTCATTTTCATTGGGTAGCGTCACCATTTATGGTAAACGGTGGCTTCCCATTGAAAATGAGGCTTCTGTGTTACCGCCCTTTCTCCTTTTGGGACGGCCCATTCGGACTGGGTCTCCTGCTTCACGGCTGTTGTGAAGCAATTTCTTATCTCAGAGGCGTGTTATATAAACAAGCCTCTGAGATCCAGTCCTGATGGGCCTCCCAAAAGGAGACAGGGCGCTGCGTGTTTATTTTTGCATCGCGCTTTCGCTTTCACTTAAAGTGAAAGCGCGATGCAAATATAAACAGCGCTGCCTTCCCCCAATGGCGAGCGCTTGTCATTATGTAGGGGCCGGCAGAGGGCGGACACCTACTTCGCTGTGTACAGCAGCGCTCCGCAGCCTTGCAGAGTTAGCAACAGATGATTTTTTGCTCTAGGGACCTCCGCACAATCGCCCTTCCCTGGTTTTGTAATTTGAACGGGGCAGCGAGCCCCGTGGTTGCGTGACTGCATTCTCGTGTGCGCTTTCTGAGGAGACGGTGCTGTGATCTGGAGCGGGTGTTTCACATCTGGCCTGACTGTTGTTTTCTCTCGTTTGTTTCCAGCCCAGAAGTAAGTCTTTTCATTTTACTCCTATCAGTGGTTTAATGTCGAGCACCCTCTGCTATTACATTCACTTTGTGAAAACTTTCCACTTTATCGAGAAAGCATGAGGGTTCACTTTAAACTGAGGCGCTTTTTAACCTCGTATTACATATGATCAGGGCTTTAATAGGGATGAAAAAAATCGTGTGATGGGGTCTCTAAATGGTGCGTGACCCATGCGTGTAAGGGCATGGCTTAGAAACACAAACTAAATTTATGTGATTTCCATGGTGTGCAACCCAACTGTATTTTAGTGCCTCTCAGAGCGTTCTATTGTTGCATGTACATACACGAAAAGCCAAGGAGTGGGTGACCATGTCTTCCGAATACCTTTTTGACCCACTGACTGGTGCTGTGAAAAACTCGCGCTGCCTTCATTCTCAACTTCAGAGCTCTCAACCGTGGCCCATTTAAGCACCTGAGCCGACTCCGTTTAAAGTATGCGCTGTGCAAGAGTAATATGCTACACAGGAAAAATACAAAAAAAATAACACCCTGGAACTAGCTTACTCACATAGGGAATGCAAGATTAAGAAAAAAATGTGAAAAATAGACGGGAACGAAATCACTGACCTGGATTACCTTAACGTTTTTAACATTCATTGTTCAGATATCGATCAGTTTTTTTATCAGTAGGGTTAAGGACAATGGTATAGGCCCCCATAGAAACCCGTTTCAATGTTTGTTTTTATTTACTTCCGGGTCTGAGACCCGGCCCACTAAGCCCCGCATATGACATTGTAAGAAGGTATGCTCTTTTGTTGTGTGTTTTTTTGTAGTCGCCAGTGCTCTTGTAAATCGGCAACTATCATGGTTTGTATTTTGTCATGTTCGACAAAATAAGTAAAATGATCTTTCCCTTTGCAAAACAGCACTTACTTCAGGAAAGAAGAAATGGATCAAAACAATACACACTTGTGATATGGCGTTACTGGCAACTCATGCAAATTAGCCCCCCCCTCGGGCAGTTTATGTAATCGGACCTAACCTGTTTTTCGAAACTTGTAACACTGTCTACTTATATGTATGTGCAAGTATAGTCTTTTGCGAGCTATATGTACTCCATTATGGGGTAAATATAGCAGGGCCGACTCAGCCTTACATTTTTCCTAGACGAGTAAATTGAATACCATAACTTGAGAAATAGTCACATGTTATTTACACCTCTTTGACATGGCGGAATGGCGATATGTTTAGCTATTTAAACACATCTTAAAAATGTAAAAGGTTTGGAGAGGTGATGCCCTGTTTCATAGGTGCTACTTACCCGCTCTGGTGCATGTTTACAAATTAACTAAAACACACCAGTATTTATTTTTAATATGGAAACTCTGGTTCCGTTTACTTTGGTATATATTTAGAACATTTTGAAGGCTCTTAAAAAAAAAAACGAAGTAAATGTTTCCCATCTGGAAAAAAATAAACGTGGAAAATTGCTATCGATTGCTGGATTTTCCTCAAGGTACTGTTAACTAAACTCCGTGCAGATTACAGCCTCTAAATGCAAGTGTAGTCTGATCAGCACTGCTCAATTCAAAACATACAAACTTTGCATCACATCAAAGTTTGCTCCTATAAAAATGTCCATGGGTATTACAGTCAATGTCAGTGAATCATGACTGATGTGAACCATAGTATACAGACCTACTCATGCACAGTTTTACGCTCTAATTTTCTTCCTTGGCAAATTCATGGTCCCCTGTCGGAATAGCTCACGGATTTAACTGTGGAGGTGCACAACTTTCTGCAAGCCACAAGGTCAAAACTTAGCAACTTTGTCTAAGCCTTCCATGTTTCGCAAAGTTGGTAAACTGAGTACCATTAAATTCGTTAATAGTAACCCCTGCGCCCAGATCACAGATAGGCACACCCAGTGGCGTCACTAGGGTTGGTGTCACCCGGTGCGGTCCGCACCCCCCGCACCCCCCTAGTGACACAAAAGCAGGAGTCTGGCCCAGACTCCTGCTTTTGGGTTTGCCCTTTGCTGTCTTATATTATATCTCCGTCTCCCATTACTCGTACTCTTCAGTTTTAAGCACCTATTTTCCCATATTTACTCTTTGGTGTTGACGTAATAATATGCCTTCAGTTTCTACCACACCCTTTAATAGCTGGAATCTAGTGTTTCTTCTCCATTAAATTGGTAACCTTTCCTTTCTTCCTTCACACATGCGGCTTTGGTTACTTCTTTGGTCATTCACATCAAGATCTGAAATTCATTACCCAGAATATAGATGTTCAAATCAAGTTATCTGGAGTATCAACATTTTATAGAATCCAATTAATCCGATAAGCTTCATACTTAATCCTAGGGAATTTACAAATAGCATGTCAAAATGTTTGCCGACAAATATCCTATCTAACCCAGCAATGTCATATTCTTTCAACCTTATCAATAGCACTTATGTTGAAAATATGACCATCCTATGATCTGGGAAAATGCAGTATCATGAAAAATAGCATCTCCTGGCTCTATTATAAATATTTTAGATAGTCCATTAATTTATTAGATATTTCTATTTCATGTTCAAATGCATTATACGTTATAATCAATAAGTTGCATTTCGTAACGCTCGGTACCAACGACCATCAGCTCCACAGGCAGCACACGGATGGCCTGGGGTCTCAGGTGCCAATGCACCATGCAGGGCTTGACCCTGCTGTTTACCTTGTAATACTCGTACATATTGTCCGAGAGGCGCTGCACTTCTTGAGAAAGACTGCGCAACTGACAAAAAACGTGGACTGGGTCCAGGACCTCGGTGACCAGTACCGGCTCTACCCCGCCAATCTGCAGCAACGGATAGAAGTAGTCCAGAGCTAGAGAAGGCTCGGGAACCGTGGCCCGGTGTACAGGTGGCTCTACTTGGGCCGGGCGGACATAACCCAGCTGTGGCAGACAAGTCTGACGGAAGACCTTTTCGGGGACAGCGAGTGCGAGGCCCAGCTCCTGCATGATGTGACCGGTTAAGGGTTGGCACCTCCAGCACCAACAACCGCTGCTGCGGTAACACCTCTCGCACCAGCCCACGTAGCCGCTGGCCCCGCTGCGAGTAGAGGAACTCGGCGGCCGCAGGACTCCAGCGGTGCAAGTCAGCCGGCGCCAGGTTGGCCAGTACGCAGCAGAGGAGTTCGGGTGCCAGCCAGAGAAAGGGTTCGGGACAGCGTGCCAGGTTCTTAGAGGACACAGGCCCCGCCGTGCGGCCTTGGTCCAGCAGAAAGACGCTGAGCAGCTCCGGACCAGGGGGGCTGAGTAGGCGGCAACGGTGCTACTGGCCGCCCATCTCCATAAGGTACCAGTCTCCAAAGCCACCGTGATCCACGCCGTGGGGTAAGGCTGGCGCCGCAGCCTGCATGTCAGCGCGGAGCCGCTGATACTCGCCGCGTTTCTCCTCCAAAGAGCCCCATAGGCGAGCCAGCGGCTGCTCAGGGTACAGTTCCACCGAAGAGACGAGCAGGGTCAGTCGCTGCCCAACAAGGGCTCCCAGGCGGCCGACGACATCATGGCGGAGCTCGACACAGAGAGAGTGCACGAGCGGCCCGTTTTAGAAGCCGCCAAGGCTTCGCGTTAAAAAACTCACACACGGAACGTATTCAGTGACCCCGCGCAAGTGCGCGCTTAGGTCACCTTCCGTAGAATCGCGGGCACGTGAAGCTCGGAGAGGACGTATAGGCAGGACCTGCTGTATCTGCAGTACCTGCCTCTGTACATGAGTGCATAAAGTTCCCTGATCCCTCCCTCCTGCGCCCCTTCCAGTGTCGCAGATGCGGCTGGCACAAGGCTCGGGCAGAGGGCACGAAGAGGTGCCTAGGAGTTGCTTCCAGCCGTTGATGCACACACTGCAGCAGGTGCACGGTGTCACCCCATGTGATGGTGTCACCCGGTGCGGTCCGCACCCCCCGCAACCCCCTAGTGACGCCACTGGGCACACCTTTTAATTGGGTGCACCTGGCGCAGACCGAGTCACTGCGCCCTATCGCAATGAATGTACTGACCCACCCCACCACAGGTGTGAACTTGTGCATGCCATGGGAGGAAGGCGGGTGAAATGGAGACCGGCTGTTTGAAGATACCTTTCACTGGGGAGGCTACGACTTGGCCTACAATTTATAGGGGGACAGTGAGTGACTGCACCCGCCTGCAGGGGGATGTCTGATGGATCCAAAGCACCCCCTTTACGTCCCTACCGAGAGGGGCCTTCTTTGGGTGCGCTGGCTGTGCACCAACTCAGTGTTGCACACAGTTGGTTAGCCCCATTACGGGTCCTTTGCCTCGGTGCCCCACATTTGTAATACAGCTCAGGCACAGAGTAAAAGTGTTTCCTCATTTGCATGGAGCCCTGCCCCCATGCAAATGAGGGAACACCCCTTTGAGATCACGCCGGCACATATGTAGTACTGGTGCTATCTGTGTTACGCAAGGGATCATGCAAGCATCTGTGCTCCCTTCTGTAATATCCAAGTGCCCTGGGGATGCGGAAAGTGGGCACATATGCCAGTTGTTCCCCCAGGATACTTAGTGTAATACTGCCCCTGGTGACTAGAGTGCTTTGGAATGAGAGCCATGTGGTAGGAAATGCTAAATAAAAAAGTTATTTTTTATGAAATAACTATGCATTCTGGTTTGATACAGAGGCAACTCCAAATTAATAGCACGATAGTTCTTCAGTAAGGATTTGTGCTGTACAAAATTGCCTATCATATTTTTGGATTTAATTTGCACATGTCTGCGGTTGTTAACTTGATTATTTTTCTAAATCTAACTTTTATTTTCCCCATTCAATGTGATAATGTTATTTTCATTGAGTATGTGCTCACGTTTTCTATGCAAGAGGCATTGTCTGAAAGGGATGGGACATTCATATTCACAATCTGCAACTATGCATAGGCTTTGCGTTCCGTGGTGCTGGAACAACTTTAAAAAATTGGGTGTAAGTCCTGTCAAGGCTCCATTCTCCCTCCAGCTGTCTCTCTCTCCCCTAGGTTCCTCTCCACAGCAAACACCTACATTCTGTTACATCATTCACTCTCAGCATTCCAGACGCAAACTCCGACATAGAGGGACTGGGGGATACTGGATTTCTAAGGCTAGGCTGTTGGTGGGTAAGTGTCCCGGTTCAGTAGTCGCCCCCATGCATAATATTCTCCATTAGTGAACTACTACAGTGAGGCTTTCTTTCCCTCCTCCGAAACATTAACACTGCCCAGGAACTTGGGTATCGTCAGTTACAACTCGAGCACTCCTACGTTATTGGCTGCTCCTTTGCCAGTCTTACCAAAGCCTAAACGGCCCAACTCTAACTTAGGTTGACAAACATGCAAAATAGAGACCCTCTTCTGGGCACTACTCGGTGTGCGCTTGCTCCCGGCTCTCTGCTGGAAGAGTCATGGCTTGATTGACACTTATAAGCTGGATTTATTCTTTCTTTACTGAATACTGGCTTCACTGTCATTTCCAGGGTTGGGCTGGCCTATCGGGTAAACTGGCAGTGCCCGAAGGGCTGGTCTTACAGGTCAGCGTGTCAGCTGTTTTTTTTGGCTGTTTGGGAGCCTGTTTTATGCTCTAGTGGCACAGTCGTTTTCTCTGACATTACCACAAACATTGCCTGCAGCTAGCACAAATGCACGCAGTCGGCCATATCTTGGAAAATGCATATAGCACTTGTCTTCACAAGTTCAAAACTACGCTGATTTTTAAATAAGGTCCACTTTTTTAGCTGGCAGATTTGTTAATGGAGGCCACTTTTATTTTTGTACCAGGGTCTATTTTCTGTCCTAATCCTACACTGCTCATTCCAATCATTATCTTTACATCAACATTACCCTTTTGTTACAAGATTCCTCACAGAGACCGAGTGGAAGCTCAAGGGTGCAGGAGTTGCAAAGATTTACAGAGATTCTCATCTGCCTCATTGACCTCTCATGGAACTCCTTCTGTTGGCCTGTCATCATAACATTACATCTGATCGTTCCCTAATGCTTATCCTATTTCATCAACAGCCTGAGGTGGGCCCTAACTCACTTGGCCCGATCTATCATATTGCAGGCCAGGCGTTATTGCAAGGCTCAAAGGTTTTCATCATGGTTCCCACAGTTTTTGGTCCAGAATGAATTTAGCTACAACCTTTAATCTTCTTTAGCCCCTTTTTGCCCGCAGATCTTTGGAGGTTGATTGTGGGAAGCACCCTCGGAGTTTAATAGCACTCTCTTGTTTTCAAATTTACAATCCAAATCAAATCGAGATGGATTGAACTGCTGAAACTAGAGCACTTGTGGTTTTCTGTTTCTCTTTAACAGCAGCTCAGCAGTACGTGTAAATTCTGATTTCAAGAGGACGCCACCTTCTACAAAACCGAATTAGGTCTATACAAGAAAATCATCATAAAAGCTAATTTCAGCTTTCTCTGCACAACATTTATGGAAGATGACAATTCTTCCCACCAACTATTCAAAACCATCAAATCCTTCCTAACACCTGTAAGTTCTAGCAATCCACCAACGTCTTCCCAGGTGTGTTACAACTCTCTCACATATTGGTATATTTCTAAGAATCAGAACAGACACAATGGGATACAGCTTACAAAATCATAGGGCAGTGCAGGTCCCACCTACATCACCCCTGCTTGCAATATCAATCATAGGTCTACAGTCAAGCCAGTGTCCTGTGAGCAGTTGTTAAAATAGTTACACAACTTAGGGTTAGGTTCCTCCGAGTACGTTTGCCCATGGTTCACTTGAAATCCCTCAAACCAGGTGCAGGTGATTGAATTCTGGATATCTTTTAGGTCTCGCCTGGCGTTAGCAGCACGCATGCGCTGCTCTCGCCATGCGAGGGCTTTTGGAATCGATATGGTTTGAGAAGGGTGCTTTAAGTCACGCCCTTCTTTTTAATTGGCTTGCGTCAGTGTTTATGTTAAACGCTGGCGCGTGATTTGCAATTGTACATTTAGGTTGCCGACCTGTCCGATTTTCGGATGGCCCATTTCAACAGGCCGACGCCATCTTTGTTCCCGTGACGTATGAGGCAGCGGCGCGCAGGGGCCATCTGTTTGGAATTATCGTGGCCGCGCGCGTCTGCACTTTTGAAGATAGCTGTCCAGAGTGGAGCCCTGCGCCTTTAAATTTCTTCGGCAGGCCCGGTTGGTATCACGTGACTGCGCTGCTTTCACAGAAGGAGCTGTGGGTTCAATGCTGTTGGGAAGCCTGAGTGCAGGTCTGCTGCTGGGGGAGCCGCGGTTACAGCCTGGAAGCTCCCAGGTAAAGACGGGCTCCTGCCTGACTCCAGTGGCCTGTAATCCGTTACGTGATCTTCGCTTTTCCGGCCATGGAAAGGCAGTCTAGTCGTCAGCCATTAGTGCAGCCCTGAAGCGGAAGAGAGGGTGGAGGGGGTTAATGATATCACCATTGCACACTTGAATTACGTTTTGACCCCCAGTGTTAGTATGTTTATATACGTCACACATTATTTCTGCCCCTATATTTATTCGTTTTATTAAAAGGGGAGCAAGAGCTGTGTTTTTGCAACATTCTATGTGTTTTTCGATTTCCTTCTGTACATCTGTTGTCTCGAGTGGTGTGCTTATGGAGCAACCGTCTCCGCTGCGAGGCAGACATGTTTCCGTTGTGTGATGCTGGTGGCGGGCTTTCCCTCTTGGCTTTTGGTTGCATCATGTTTTTTAGGCACCCGCGGTAATAAATGCCTGTCTGAAGTTCTGTGGCATTCCTCTACGGTCCTCATGGTGCAAGGCCAGAATAGGTTGTCCAGCCGTCTGTGAGCGGCATTTGCCTTTTAGTCCCCCTTTCACATCTCCCTAGCGCCTATTGACATGTCTCATCAAGATACTCTCATGGATTCCTTCGGGGGTCATGCACCACTTCTGTGCCGACAGGGGCATCGGCATCAGTTGCAGTCTCGCATCGACCCACGGGCCTCTCAACGATGCCCAGAGGAGCCTGGGGAGAGATGGTGGGACATGGACTGCAAGGGTGGGCGTACATGCGGTATTCGTTATAGGTTCTCCCCAGAGTGCATCAGACCCATTGTTATTGTGATTCAGAGGCTGATGGGCTTTCAGCAGCAGACCTACCACTCAGGAGGGGCAAAGGAAAGTGGTCACACGTGGAAAGGCATAACTCGTGTGGCAGGACCTATGGCAATTATTGTAAAGCATTGTTGTACCACCTTGGCGGGACAGTTTCTACATTGCTGTCAAAGATGGCTCTATTGGGTTCTAATAAAGACCCTAAATTCTACATGTACGTTTTTACATGATCGGCTTCTGATTCGCACCATCTTGGCATTTATGTTCAAGAAGTAACTCCTACTTTTGGTGGGGAGAGGGGGGATGCTTACCAAATTCAGTGATCTACAAAATATATTTTTGTAAGTTATGTTTCTGTATGTACTTATGCGCATATCGCATCTTAACACCTAAGAATTTTTCACATAAAATAGTGAGACGTAACATAATAAAATGATTGTGGCTTTGGAACCAAAAAAGCCCTGTTTTTAAACAGCTGACTAGGCAGCACTAGTTAAACAGATTGTGGAGAAATGCCCCTCTCTCTGTCAGATCTCAGGGTAGGCAAACATAAACCTCATCTATGTCCATCAGAAGCCCCATGCGCCTAGGAGTAGCCCTTGATGTACAGCAGCTCTTGATGCTGCTGCAGAAGAAATGATGCCCGCCTAAAGCAAAGCGCCAAGCATGGAATGTCCTCCTCAAAAGCGCTGTACCACCAACAACAATGTACACTGGTCTCCATCTCAGCACCCAACATATATGCATGTGGGGGAGGGGTCGTGGGTGGGTTTTGGGAGAGTAGGCAAAAAAAAAAAATGAGACCAGATGTTCTTAAAATGTTTTACCCCTTTATCCCAGAAAAACAATAATCCGCGGTTGTTGGCACACAAGTAAATCGATGCCTGGCCGACCAACAAGCTTAGCTTAACAATGATTGTCCCACCTTAAAAGATTATACAGAACCCCAAACACTGCAGAAAGCGGCATCTTTGGCCTACAAAAGCACCAGCCAGCAACCCGGAAGCTTCACTGGCTCCCCAATCAGACTAGGGCTGGGCTACCATCAAATCTCTAGGCCGCGCCTAGAAAACTGAGAGGTTACAGCACCTAAAAACTTAAAAGTGGGGCATTCGTTGGATAATGGTTTTCTGGCACCTTACAACATTCAGATCTGTCTAGATTGCACAGCGATTTCATGTCTATATTGTATTTACATGATAGTTTCTGTTTAGATATGTACCTTGTAGTCCCACTTGTATAAACATGACAGAAACAGCCAGCAGACGTGCAAAATCAGTTTATTGCGCCCTTGTCATTAATAATGTTGACCGTTTATAGCGCTTTCCATAGAGCTGCTCGGATCTTGGCGCACCACCGTTTCAGTATTTCTTTGCTGTTCTAGTTCTTACACGGTGCAAATGACTTCAATGGTTCTAATTTGTTCGGCGATCTACTAGTGTGTGCATTGTAGTTATGGTGTGTGAGCAAACGCTATAGGGTTTAAAAATGTATATAATTTTATCCTTTGGTTCACTGCATAATATTTTTAGTTTACATAACGTCACGTCAGTCTTCCACTCCTCTTGACTTTTATAGTGAGCACCTTGAGCTTGATAATTAAAACATCCCTCTCAGCATGTGTGCGCCTCTACTCAGTGTGACAGTGTCTGGTGTGTCGGCTGGTCTGCCAGATCCAAAGCTTCAGTGTGCCTGTGACTCAGTGTGACTGCGTGTGTGATCACGTGCTTCGGTGCACCCGTGTGCCTCTATGTATTAATGTGTCTGTCTCACGGGGTGCGTGTGTTTCTCAGCGTGTGCATGCATGTGTGCCCATTTGTAGTGCGGTTTCTATGTATGTCTGTATGCGGGGGTCAACAGGGGGTACAAGACATTGTCATTTACAACGCCATTACTTGATTAATGCTTCAAAAAGGGAAAAAAAAAACAATAACATTTTCAATGCCAATAGCTCAAAACAATGTCATTGCGAGACCTATTGCATTGTAAATGCTTGTTTATGTCTGGCCTAGAGACGCTTTAGCTTTTCTGCCATCTTCATGTTTAAAAAAAACATTGTGAAAATACATACCTACAGGGGCTTTAGGTCAGACCTTTCATCTATTGGTCTGTTCAAGTGTCATTTTGATTTTGCTTCCTCCCACCACAGCGAACAGAATGGGGCAACGGGCCAGCCCGCTTCAGCAACTGGCTATCTAAGCTGTGAGTGACATCATTTTGCTTTTCCACATGTGTACAATCTCCTAAAAAGTAGTGCACTTCAGTGTCTGGGTTGATGACCCAACTCTGCTTTCATTACAGCTTTCATTTTTTATATTAATTAATTTTTCAGCGGCTCACTTTTTACTTACTTTTTAGAACCATATGCACACCGCCGTTAGATTCTGCTGTTTTTACTGTTCATTACTTAAAAACGTTTAACGCCTGTTGCATAAATAACCAAATAAAATAAGCCCCTCCGTTTAGTGTTTCTCACTTTTGTTACCAACTTAGCTCTGCGTTTCTTGTTTCTTACGAGTAGAACTACTTCAACCAGCAATTATTGCTCTCAAGCTGTATGCAGGCAGCAGGCATCCACTCTGGCTTTCAGTGGTGGCTGGATTGTGAGGACTTCCCGTGTTTCTCCGTTTCAGCAGTATTTCATATATTTATAATATAGGGTTCTATATATCATCAGCCACTACGTAGAAACCTCGGTATGTACTCGGATACCTAGGAGCACCTCTTCTTTACCACATGTTTAAAACGACTCATTTATTAGCGGCCCATGGTTTTCACTGTCTTCGCTCTACCTCTCTTTTGTGAGTCCATGATGGCCATGGCATGATGCCCAAGTGCAGGGGGCGTTCCCCGGCTTCTTTACATATAAGCCACCGATTCCTGGTTTGGCACTCTGAATTTACTACTGGAGTCAACTAATACACACTGCTGTGAGGTTCGTTTACGACGTTTCAGGTAGATGTTGCATGCTGTACACCAGGGGTGCATCTAGACTCTGAGTTTGGGGGGAGGGGCCACCGCTGGTTTCAGATCAGTGGCAGCATAGCCATTTTCAGAACCTTGGTCACTATGACTAGTTGAGGCTCCCTTGACTGTTGCGGTACAGTACATAATCCGGACGGCACCATAACACACAGATTGTTGCAGCTGTATTCAGTGGTTCTACACAGTAACCCTGTATCCCAGTTTCCATCGTGTATTAATGCTTTAGATGTGCTGGCAAGTACCACAGCATCCTGAAAACAACTCATATTTGTAAAGATGTTGGCGCTAACAGCACATGAGAGGATGTAGCCTTAGTGCTAGAGCAGGCGACCTCGAAGCTGGGGAACCGGGTTCAAGTCTCGGCATCAACGCTCAACATCCTGTGATTCTAGGCAAACCACTTAATCTCCTCGTGCCTAACAAAAAAATGAATGTATCCATCTGTAATGAAACTGGTGCTCATGTAAAGCGCTCTGATACCTGATATCTTTGGGTCTAGTTCGCGCTATATAAAACTCTATAAAATTATAATTAGCCATGGCGCATCTACTGCACAACAACTAGAGTTATCCAGCGGAATCAGCTGCTACAGCTGTCAGGACATTTGCTAACCCTGGCAGTGTCTTTGGTATTGATTCTTTTGGGGTTCATCAAGGCAGTTGCTGGATCAGAAACTAAACATAGCTCTAAACGTCCTGCATGGAGCAATCAAGAGGAGGACTGAGAGGCTCAGGGTGGGTCAAAGGATAGACCATGTATTGCCTTTAATGGTCAATGGGCATGTGATGTCCGGTCCACTTTGGTACGTTAGTTGTTTGAATCCATGGCTGCACAGAACCAACACCCAATCATGCATCACACATATGGACAATAGTAACAGGAGATTGATAAATAGCAATGGTTTCTGAAAATAGTAACAGTGCAAGAAGAGGGAATGCCGCAGCCTTAAGTCTGTGGAATTTCTGAAAAAATGTTTTTACGGATGGTGTGGTGCATATATTTAATTTGAGTCCCTGAGTGAGAGCAAAAGGATTATGAAATATGACTTCTTTGTGGTAACGCTCAGTAAAAGCATAACAATGTACTTCTAGAAACAAGGGTAGTCTGGATTCTTACAGCAGTGATAGGGTTAAATCAGAACAATTATGAAAAAGGTTTGGGATAAACAGGAGTAATTTGCACTTACCAACCTAGCTTGCTTCCTCCTACCTCTTAAACAGCTATTAGAACATTGGAATAGTGGGAACTCCATTGAAGACAATGAAATGCTCCAGGCTTCTAATGGCTGGCAGAGGCCCAGAGCATCAACATTCCAAAGGTTGCCTTTGTTCACTGCTGTTGCTGTGAACAAAGGCCTCACGGAGTCCAAAGGTATTTCAACCCCTTACGGACACTGTGAGCCCTTTGTTTTACTATTAAGAACATTCTGCCCTCTAGGGCGGAATGTTCTATTAGCCTTATAGCACTGCGTAACCGGCTATACTGGCCATTAAAGGCCCGCTCCCATGTTAAATGTCCTTGCCTTGGTTTGGGCCTTTAATGCTGGAGCGGGCCTTTAATGGCTGGTATAGCCAGCTACGGCGGGAGATAAGGCTATATTAAAGACCTAAACTCTCTAAAGCTAATGACCTATGTCCTGCCAGATAAGATCTTCCTCCAACACTTCTTCAGAAGTGTGCATATAATAAAATATAACTATTAGTAGGAGCGTCATGAGAGGTCAGACTTTAGAAATCGTGAAGCAGCTGGACAATATTCTGACTCAGTTGAACTCTACCTGAACTACCTGAGTATCTCTTTTAGATTTACAAAGCTCTGTCAGCATCTCATTCTTCTCACCATCACCCCAACAACCCAAAAACGCCCTTCACTTTGCTGATCCATCCTGCCACCCATCCTAGTCTTCTGCACTGCATAGCTCTTGGTCAGATGCTTGAGGCTGGTTAACCAAAAAGCACTGCTGGCTGGCTGTTGAGAGACCAATGCCTTAGAGAATGCCCACTTCACATACAAAGCTCATTCTCCCTCCCTTGTGTTTTTTCTGTCTCTTTCCTTGCCCATATTATCTCTCACTCCCTCTGTGCTTCGAGGCGATTGTATGATGGCTCAAAAAGCTATACAGAGGAGCAAAATATCATCTTAAGACAATCAGAGACAAATAAGCAAAATAATATCTTAAGGCAACTAGAGATGACAACTAAAGTCCCTTTGTGCTAACTTTCGAAGTTATCATTTTTTTTTTTACTTTTGAAGCACCTTTTCGCTCTCTCTCTGGATATCTTTCTTGTGGTTTTACACTTGCTCTAGGTTTTCCCGCTCTCCCTGGATCTCTTTCTAGGAATTTTTTTAGTCTCTCTCTTTCTCACTCTCTCTCATCCCCTCATCCATCTCTGAGTTCCTTCTCTTCTCGTCACCCTGAAACCACTTAGCACTTCCTCCATCTTTTTCAGTCTCCGACTTGCTTCTTTAGATCCACCAAAAAGTCTTTCCCCTTCCGCCTCTTCTTACTGATTCTCATTTCATCACTATTTGCATCCTTACCAACTTCATCACCTTTCCTTCCTCCACCACAGTCCCTTGTACTCATCTAACCTCTTTTCTCCATCCCTCTTCTCCATTTCAAAATCATTTTTCTCTCTTCATCAACTTCTACCTCAGACCTCCACCACATCGGCCTACTGGGCCCGCTACAAAACAACCTGGGAGACGTTTCTCTCAGGTGAACTGCAAGTGCTATTTGCATCGAACAGACGTCCCACAAAGGCAGAATTTTGGACAACCCAGCTGGAGTGGATGCATGATGCCAGGTGGTCACCATGCTCCCTGCCAGCAACTTGATCTAAAGTAAAAGGTAGTAGTACAAATACAATATTATGTGGTACATTACCCCACTCCACCCTCTAAACATTAAATGCTACTTCAAAAGTAGTAACAGCATTGCACCTTCCAAAAACACACTAAACCAGCACAGCAAATCAGGTACCATTTATGCATGGTTTTCTCGCACACAAAACATGTACATCATTGGCAACAGCAATACACACTTACGCCACAGACAGAATAGGTACAGCATGGGCAGCAGAAAGAGGAGCCTGGGAGCTCCTGACATCAACAGTGTGTGAAGGATGGTGTGAGGGGAAGGGTTATGCTATGGGGTTTATCCCTGCATTAAAGTCTGTGGGCTTAATTTACAAAGGTAAACGTACACTTTTGTGTAAGTTTATGATAAGTATCTTTACGAGTGTGGAGTTTCTACGCATAAAAAGATAGTACAGTCCTAACTTTTTATGGCAAAAGACTCCGCACTCGTAAGGATACTATTCGTAAATCCTTTTTGGAATAACAAACAATCGTAAACCTACGCAAAAGTGTACATTTTCCTTTGTGAATCAGGCCCTGTGCTTGAAGATAGGGTAAGCGCAGAAGTCTGCTTCGAGGTTCCCAGCAATATATGCAGAAGGGGAGCGCAGGTGTAGATGCCAGCTCAGAGTGTTGGGTCAGTGGACTCCTGCGGACACCTCTGTCATCCTCCTGAACTCCTCTGTCTTCCCTCAGCACTGATCTTCAAACCACCCAGCCCATTACATCTTTCTATTCTGGCCCCTAGAAGACCATCAGCCAGCTGGGAGGTGTGGTGACAAACCCCATCCATGAAAGCAAAGGAAGACTGTCGGATGGCAGATAGTCAAGGTGGTAAAGGCAGTCAGGGTGTGAAGGTTGCAAGGCCCAGAGAAATCAACAGGGTAGGAGCTAAAACACCCAGCCCACAGCAGATGGTAATTACTCTACAACCAGCACACATTCCTCACTGCGTGTTAGGAGTGGAAGAGAGGCCAGAACATGAAAAAGGCCAGGATGTCATGATAGTCCCACATGCACCAGGAAGGCCAGGGTACAAACTCCAGCAAAATCCACGGAACCTTTGTCATTTAACAAATATATAATTCTGTGCTCTACATAGTAATTGCTACAGCAGATCTTGCAAAAAGCAGAAAAGTGCTGTATGGAATGTTTGAATTAATCTCAACCAGTGGTCATTACTCAGGGCCACAGTCCAGTGCATGATTCTTTTGCCCACCATACCACCCCCAGACAGAAACGAGCAAATCAGCTTTGGCCCTGCGCCAATAGGAATAGTTCAGCTTAGACTGAAAGGCCAGCACCCCTCTAAACAAGAGCGCAAGCAACACTAAATCCGTTTTGGCCCATTTGACCTGCTCAGTTGGGTGCTTGAGTCCTATGAGGTGTAGTGAGCACAGGACCCAGGTCTGCGCTCTTAGAGCGGGCCTGAAGAAAGCAAAGAGGCGATGGGTGGAAAGCTTGAATCAATCTCTAACACTGGTAAATGCTTGAGGCTGCATTCCAGGCCATCATTTTTTTTGTCCACCTTGCCACCTTTGACAGTAACCAGCCATATACTTATCAGCCTTGGCCCTGCTCCAGTTTTGTCCATCACTGTAAATAACTTGTTCTATCCATACTCAGTGATACGCATTTTATCAGCCTCGGAAAGATGAAATGTTGAACGTCCTGCTTGAATTCAAAATCTCTTCGGGTTCCTCATAGATGTCCGTAGATGGCACAAAAAATGGCCCAAATAAATACCTACATCTGGCTGCATACAATGCGTAATAAGCAGATTTATAGATGGAAGGCTCTTTTTCTATTTGAAGTCAAAACATACTCTCTCTTTGGTACATTTTACTTCACATTGTGCAGTACAATATCACTGGCTTCATAGCACCAGGAAACAAAGAACCCTCTGTTAAGATGCGTGCTATAATTCTGCTGGAATGCCCATTCTTTCTCTATGTACGGTAGGCATGGGGACAAAGGAGAAACCCTTAGTAACACTGAGGCGGACTGTCTGCTGACGCAGGGCCAGTCACAACAAATCCTCGTATAACAAGTGCATTTTCCGAGTAAATGCTGAGTTTCCTTGTACTCTGATCGCAACACTGCTTCCTGCTATAATGTTCTTCTGTTCAAAACTCAATACAGAAATTAGAGAAAAAAACCGATGCACGCTATATTTCAATACGACATAGCACGGTCTCTCACCCACCACACGATGGGCATTTATTGTGGCTCACATGTTGAAGTGAAGTGTTGCTGGATAGCCCTGCCTTTAGCTGTTGGCGGGATGTGTCACTGGCGTTTCTGACCGCTGCCGACGTCCACCTCCCACGTTAAGTAGGATAGCTCATTTCTTGTTGTTTCGGCCTTGGAACGATCATGCTCCATAGAATAGGAAACAGGAAGGCAGCAGCGATTTTGGAAAGCAATAATAACACCCAGTGGCTTGTCGGGCTTTACCCGTCATTGCAGGGGGGGGGGGAGCACAAGCCTGCTGTACATGCTTCTTTGGGCAGAATAATACCAATTTTTTTAAATTTTATTTCTAGTAGTGAAACAGTATGTGATATTAACATTTTTGCTGGTGGGGCATTTAAACTACACATAAAAATAAATCCATGATTGCGTACCCTCAAGGTGTTACAAAGTCAAGCCAGTTTTAATTTGTAAAAAAAAAACGCTTATTCGTTCTATCATTCAAGACAGGAGTTATTAAAAAGCACCTTGAGCCATACCTGATTTTCAGTCACATAAACACCTGGGCCTTGTTAACATAATTGAGAGAGTGAAGCAGACGAGAGAGGCTGGCAGAGAGCTGCGGGCACCGATGGAGTCAGGCGGCCTGCAGGGCGCCATCACAGCGTCACACCCGAGTGCGGTCCAAAGATCCCGCCAGCTGTAAACAGAAGGCAGAGCGAGCGACATCAGCAGCACAGAAAGCTGGCGCAACTCATACCATGTCTGCGGCAGGCACGCTGCAGTCCTTTTTGGGGCATTTCTCCAACTTAAGTCTCAAAACTTTGTCAAAGTCTTAAATGAAGAGGACAGTTCCACAGCCAGGGCTTTAAATGGGCAGGAAGTGTTTAGTACTGACTATGTTATAATATGTTTATTTTTATAGTGCCCAATCACCCGTGAGGGTATCCTGGTGCTATGCAGGGCTTTGGGGCTTGCCTGGACGGGCCTTACTGGAAGAGCGAGGCCTTCAGCCTATTGTGAAACTGAAGAAGAGAGTCTGATGGGGTGTGGGACAGGGTTGCCCCACTGCTTTCTCGCAGTGCGAGAAGCAGAAACATAAAATGGTATTTTAAATGCCATGTGACTGGACAAAGCTATACCTCTCTGAAGAGCTCTAATGAGAGCGAAACACGTGTCAGGGGTTGCTTTTGCTCATTTCAGGTTGGCTTGGATGGTATTTTACCAATCCAAAGCTGTAATACTGTGCCTGGAGTGGTAAAAGGCTTTGTCCATTTTACAGCTCGGCAAGGATAGCACTTTGCTAAACCTATGCTTAAAGACTTTGCTGTGGAAATGGTAAAGGACTTTGTCCCTTTCTATCTCGGCGTGGATGGCACTGTGCTAATCCTACGCTTAAAGACTTTGATAGAAAAGCAGACATTTGAGGTGAGCAAATTTAGAGTGTCGCTGGTGTTGAGAGTGCTCTATTCTGGAGCTGCTTTCCACCTAAACTTGAGAACTACCCAGAGTTCTCTGCTTCTTTTTTTGCATAATTTATGCGTCACTCTATGCCTGAAAGGGTTTTCTTTTATATATATATATTCTCATCAATTGAAAAAAGGAAGGCACCCTCCTTATCTGATACACTTGTCAATAGTCACTTTGAACAAAAGAAACCAGGAACATGGTTGTAAAGCAGACAAGGAGGCTTTGGAAAGTGTGCTAGCTGTAAGGCCTGTAAGATTGGAAGAAATCTGAAGTCCATCAAGGATCCACGAGGTAAAGTGTTCAATATTAACAAATCAATTACGTGTGAATCTTCGTATGTGGTATACTTGATTGAATGTTTTTGTGGAAAGAGGTACATAGGGAGTACCATATGTCCACTGAAAAAGCGAATATTGGAGCACATAAGGGCAATACAAAATCATGATCCAACTTATGCGATTGCCAAACATATGGGTACACATAACGGCAAAACATGGATGGACATACACTACTCAGGACTAGTCAGCGTACCACCACATGAGAGACATGGTAATAGAACGTTGAAACTGAGACGTCTTGAATCGAAACTAATAATTAGGTTCAAAACCAAGACCCCACAGGGACTTAATGGGGATGAAGAGATGCACATCCATCTATGAGAGACTGAACAACTAATTTGTGATCTGATATCATGCTTGGTTACGATGAACTGCTCCAATATGACACCCATTTGGATATAATAATTTTGTGAACAGAACTGCAGCCTGAACTCTGAAAGATCAGTATTTTATCGTGGATTTGAATGACCTGAGTAACAGTAGTAATGAGTAACTTTGTTTGTGATGGTTCAGTGTTAATAGCCATGATATGCCTGAAAGTAGTGTATGGATGTACAAAGAGAGTTTGATGACGAATGGGCACTCAGCCCATCACAACCAATACAGGACACTAAGTCGAGACTTGTCGCAATCTTAAACATAGAAAAAAAAATTCTGAGCATTCTCTTAAACACAATATAAGACATAGATGATCCGTCTGTCTTAACAATGTGAATATAACATGACAGGTGTCAACATACTAAATGCTGACACCCTCGCGATAATAGATAGCACGAGTAGGATGCGAATAGATTAAACCTGCAAAATATGCGACAAGTTAGAACTAACAGTCATCATAAGTCATAATATTGTCTCCATAACTACTGGGGTTATGAATGGGATCACCTAAATCCATCACATGTATGATTTTCAATGATTGCATAATTGAAATTGTATTTGAAGAACTACGAGTCCCACAATGCCTCCTAATGGGCAACGTGGAGACCGAGTATAAATGGTGAAAATAAACATAGGACTATGTTTACAGCCGTGATCAAGACCGCGATGGTCGAAACGCATAGGGAAAGAGGAGAGAGATGATCTGAATAAACAACTGAAATATTCAAGGAGAGTGCCACGTATTTTTTCAATTGATGAGAATATTAGTGCGAAAACCGGTCCTGTTTTCGCCGTGTGCACCAGCTGGATTGTGCGCCCCCCGCTGAGGACAGTTTGTTGGTATATATATATATATATATATATATAAACCAGCATTTCCATAGTATAGGCCTTTTCTATTTAGCTAATAACTTTGGCCCTGTTTGATGAATCTTCACAAAACTTTTCAAGAAGGTGCTATATTTTGACTAGTTTGTGCATGGAATGTTTTGTGGTGATTCGTGATGCAGGGGGGCGAGAAAAAAGGGGGTCCCAAAAAGCAAAATCCAAATGCATTTTCTATAGACTTCTTACGCAATTACACCAAATTTGACAGGAAGCAAGATCTTGGTCCACAGATTGTGCTTTTTGTGATTTGGTGCAAATCCATGCAGTAGTTTTTGAGAAATTAAGGTTCAAAAATGTAATATCTGGACGGTTGGGTCCAAGGGACTCTCGCTAGAGTCCATCGAATCCAATTTTAAAAAGAGAGCATTCTGATTGGCCCAGGGAGATTTTTTCTCCTTTGGCAATCTCCCTCCCATGGCAGTCAGAATACCGTGAGAGCAAGTGCTCTGACTGAGGCCAGGAACATGAGAAAAATGTTGCTGGCAGTCATTTCAAGACTCGGGGGGGGGGGGGGGGCAGGGTAGGGATGCCCTGTCCGCCTAGTCTCCATGGGGGGGACCCAGAGGGACAACCCCTGGGGCTAAAATAAGAAAAAAATGGGAATTTTTGCAGTGATCCTGCGGGATTCTTGCAAAAAAAACAAAAATGGCAGCCCAGGGCCCAATTGTTTAAGGGTAGGTGGTACCCAGTCACATTCCCTGAGCCATATTTGGACCCGGGGACCCCATCCCCCGGGGCCCAAGTTAATTAATATACGGAAGGGGCATTCAGTCCCCCTCCCCGAGCCATACTTGGCCCTGGGGACCCCATCCCCCAGGGTACAATGAAATTAATATCGCTAGGAGGTGTGCAAACCTCCTCCCCAAGCCGTTTCCAGCCTCGCGGACCCCACTTCCCAGGGCACAAAATATTGATTAAGGCAGGTAAGGGGGTGGCCCCCCATCTAGAGCCTTTAAAGGCCCAGGATACCTCATCCCCCAGGGCAGTCACGTTTAAAAAAAGGAGAGAGGGCAGCGTGGCCCCCTCTCTGAGTCTTTAAAGGCCCCAGTGGACCCCATTCCCTGGGGCTGGCTCACCTCCCCACAGCCAGGACACAGCAGTTTCCTTGCCTGCACCGGTGCAGGCAGAGAAACTTGTGTTTGCTCCTGACTCGTGGGAGCATTTTTAAAACTCCTGCCAAATGGGAGCAAACACAAAGTATGCTCCCAGCGGGCTGGAGATTTGAAAGCGCTCCCCCAACCTGGGAGCAGGCTTGTACTCTGTGCGAGCAGGGAACCAGAACAAGATATTGTTCCCACCTGGAGGGAGCAGCATAAATACCTGCTCCCTCCGGACAGGAGCAATGCCGGCTCCCACACCATGTGGGAGCCAGCTAGTCCGCGGGAGTCCTGGGGCTCCTCCCGCGGCCCCAAGTGTGTTGTTTGGGGGTTCACTAGATGGACCCCGTGGCACCAACCTATTTTAAAGGTAGGCCCAAGGGATGGGGTCCCCAGGGCCGTAATAGGCTTGGGGAGGGGACTGCACCTCCCCCTCCCCTCTAAAATAAGAAATGGTGTTCCCGCCATTTTCCATGATGATGGACAGTTCGACTTACTAAAGGGATCCAAGCGCATTTCCCGCTGATTTTGATGGCGCATTCTTGATGAAGAGGAATCTGAGGACCTCTCCACCAAACAACGAAGCACTTATTTCATATAATTAAGAGGAATACCCTTGTTCGGTGGAGATCCAACTCTATTTTTATAGTCTCATCGTTTTCTCTATGCAAGGATTCATTTTGTCACAGATTTCTGTTTGAAGGCACTCGAGGAACAATCACATTGCCAAAATTACACGTACACATGGCCATTGGAGACATTACCTTGTGGTCTTTTATGCAGCTGTAATGTTGAATATGCACTAGACAGTCACCCAATGAGGTAGTACTTACTAATTAACCAGTAGAAAGTACTTAAGTTGGGTAGACATTTTGTACAATAATGCGGACTCTTCTTGGATAAATACACAGGCGATGTTCCATTCTGGCCCTGATGCTCATTTCACAGAACTTAAACCTCACAGGGAAGCATTTACAAATATAAACATAGCAGGTGCCCTAGTTGAAGCTCCACTTCTGTAAAGGACAAATCATCCTAACTCCTTGCCCTAAGTCAAGGCAGAGCAAGAGTGTTTTCTCTACAATTCCATGTTGAAAAACGATCTGAAATCCTTCATGGAGGTGAATGCATCACTGATTTATTGGAGTTCAATCTCTCCTTTAGTGACTGTCCAAGACAAGTGGGTTCCTTCTTGTCATCTCCTAGTCTGAGAGCAGAGTCTACGGCTCTCCCTTTTAATTACTGCTGAGTATGTAAATGAGGAAAATCACCTACAAACTCCACCCGTTTGGTCCGCTCCTTCCAGGTTAGTAGTATGCAACAGTGCCCCCACCATTTTCCAAGCTAATGGACAGCTCAACTTACCATAGTGACCCGAGCGTCTTTCTTGCCAATTTTGATGGTGCATTCTTTCTTAATGCAGAGGAATATGAGGGCATCTCCATCAAACAAAAAATTCACTTACTTCATATAATTAAGACGAAGTACCCTTGTTTGGTGGAGATTCAACTCTTTGTCTGTAGTCTTCTTGTCTTCTCTATACGAGGATTCATTTTGTCACTAATTTCTGTGTGAAGACACTCAAGAAACAATCACATTGCCAAAATTACATGTACACAAGGTCACTGGAGACAATACCTCCTGGCCTTTATGCAGCTGTAGTGTAGAGTATGCACTAGACAAAACCAAAGTATAGTTAAGTGCATTAAAAAGATCTGTTTTTGTTTTTTTTTATTGAAAAATTCACTGAACAAATAAAGGTTAAAGTGACGTTATAGTTAGGTGAATATGTCGTGACAACATTAACATTTTGAACTCAAACAACCACAGAAATTCACCAGCTATAGTTAGCAGAACTAACTATAACTTGCGCCTCTTCCATGCACTGCTTATGACCTCACATAATACATCATTCATGACATGTTCTATGACATCATTTAGGGCATCACTGATGACATCTCAAATGACATCATTGACGAAATCATCGAAACCTCTTCATAAGCAGTGCATGGTGGGGTGCAAGTTATAGTGTATACTGTGTTTTGTTCTGTGTAGCTGCATCACAAGAGGCTTAGCTGCTTTACAGAAGAGGCTGCACAAGCCTCTGCAGCCCCTTCTGTAATACCAAAGTGCCCAGGGGGTGAGGAAAGTGGTCACAAATGCCTGTTGCACCCTCGAGGCACTTTCTGTAATACAGACTCAGGAGTCCTGCTTCACATACACATAAATGTCTTTAGTTCTGCCAACTTCATAGAACATTAGCTTCTTGTTTAGGGTAACTGTTGTGAATGCAATCTAAATAAGATTGACGATATCGGCAGCTCTTTAGCGACTGTCCCGCATCCGCCAAACTCTAAATCAGGTTCTAGGTTTTTTATAATACCCATCTTGCACAATCACTACACTTGCCTAAGCTGCTAAATGATGAATGTGGAAGTTACTTTACCGTTCACTAACAGCTGTAATTTATTAGAATTAGTCCAGAGACAAATGGCGGAATTGTTACTTGGTTCAGTTAAACAACACTAAGAACATGACAATACAGTGCAGTATATTTTTACATTAAGCCTATTTCTCCACAAAAGCTCTACTGATCTTCATCTATGTCCTATGATCGCCTATTATATATGTTATTTATGACATACATATTTAATGGTCATACTAATATTATTTATAACTATTTGGCAATTACACAATAATTATTCTTAGCTGCAGGCTTGCTTTTAATTTTTGCCATCATTTGACTATATTCGTCATTGAAAAAATATAATGCTTATAATGATCATTCTATAATCAAGTTGTGCAACCTCCCACTGACTGACTGCACATTTATTTAGTCGACGGCTTTTGAAGGAAGTGAGGAGGGGCGCATTTGTTTTCCTATGACCAGTATAGATGGCGCATTGCACAGAAGACATCTTTACGCCTTTCTTCTATAATGGATTAAGATCCCCTTCCCTCAAAGTCTGACTCCTATGTAAGCTCCATTACTACCTCATTCCCCATGCTCTCACCCTCTCTCACGTTTGTACTCCTCGCACCCCATCTCTCCACGCCAGTGCCGGAACTTGAGATCAGCCGACCAACTGCAAGCCACAGTTCCAAAGATCAAGAGAACTAGAACGGGAGGCCGGATGTTCTCGTTCAATGCTTCCGTTCTATGGAACTCGCTCCCCACCAAAATGAGGAAACTGACTCATCATCGCGAATTCAGGAAGAAACTGAAAACTTGGCTATTTCAGCACTTGTAGTAAGATTGAATATTTACAGTGATGGCTTGAGCGCTGGGAGGCCTACGGGTAGCCATGCGCTATATCAAGAAAGTATTAATAATAATAATAATAATAGTATCAAGAACGATCCAAGTAGTATTGGAGCCACAGGCAAAAATCATTCTTTGCCAGAGGTTTCTTTTCAGCCCCCTTTGCAGAAAGACCATATTTGGAGGTGGCGCTTGCATTATTGCGCTCTTTGCTGCCTTCTCCTTATGGATGCACCAGCCCTGGCAAGCATAATATGTATTAGTAAAGTGCGTGTTCATTCAGCAGGGTATCGGTGCTGAAAAAACAGACGCTTATTGTTACCGCGGTCATTGATACCTATTTTTATCACCTCATAAGGATGAAATGCTGAGTGGGCCTACCAGGATTCGGACCCTAAGTTCAGACACAGATCCCTGCAATGGATGCATTAGCCCAATGAGCCACCAGACCCAGTCGATCTGAAATGCACCAGAACAACGTTCTGGCAGTTCTCGTCTGCTTAAAAGAGCCATTATTAATGGGTTCACTGAAGAGAGAGTATCACTGCAGTGTCTTGATGCCTTTCATTAGAATGGTGGGACACCGAGAGAATGCAAAGAGGCTACATAGGCTGCAGGGGCTGAGGCTTTCTCTGCAGCAGCAGAGCTTTGCTTCTTCTCACACTGCCTAACAGGGGCTCCATCCTATTTAAATGTACATTCATAGCATACACAGCTCGAGCATACGCAATCGTGATTAAATGATATAAATTACAGTCCAGTAATAAAGAACACAACAGTTATTTTCTTTTTGTTCCTCTTCAATCTCTTTTATTGTTTTCGGTTAATTAGCCTCTTCTTTTGTTTCTATAGCCAGCCAACACGTGTTTTTCGTCAGTGAGGGGAAATACTGCATGACTTCTTCAGGGCTGCATAATAGGGGCTAAAACAGTGCAAATAACCTGCTCATCTGTTCTAATTCCAACCCGGCGGCATGACTATTGGCGTGAAAATTGTGTCCCATACAATTAATTCAAAATATGTCCATAATCGTGTGAAAGTAGTCCCTTCAGGATACCTGTCGCGTACTCACGCTTGCTCTACGGATGATTGACTACACTTTTGGATTATGATATTATGAAGATACGGACATCCAGGGATCTTACACACAATAATTTGGGAACGGAGATTGTACTGCTGGGAATGCTAGTTGGCTTGTGCACCAATTTATTGGTAGATGACACTTGGATATTAAGGTTACGGAGATTGTTTTGCTGAAATAAAAGAAGAGGTTAATAAACCGAAAACAATAAAGGAGATTGAAGAGGAACAAAAAGAAAATAACTGTTGTATTTTCTCTTACTGGACTGAAATTTATTTGATTGAACTACGATTGCGTGTGCTAGAGCTTTGTATGGTCATTGTCTGATTTTTTATATCAGGTTAGGGGTGATTCCCTTCCTCCTCTTTAAGCACCGCATATAAAGATCATATAAAGTTTTTATTATACTGTAGTGGGATATGTCTCGTGGCGCCCAAATACCCATCAAATCACCCTTTTGTATACGGTATACATTTATAGCAGTTTTATATAGCTTGGACACTTGGGCAGAGCGCCTTACATAGGAACAGTTTCAAACAAATATTTAAAGATACAATATGTCAGCGAAGAACAGGTCTGGAATTGAACAAAATAAGGACTTTCAGATCTGTGCCATGCTGCTGTCCTAGCTAAAACAGTGGAGGCAGGGTAAGTCTCCTCTTGTCACATTGTCTTCTTTGTACCTTGAAATATCATTCAATGAAAGCGGAAGCTGTCCGCAAGGAAATTCGAGTAGGTCATGCCCCTAATGTAAACTAGAAAGAACCAGGGTCTCCTGGATCTAAGAATGGTACCGGACTCACATGGAGGCTTGAGGACGGAAGGGCACCATGAGGTAGGCCTATTTGCTCAGGTGCTGTCAGGGCAGCAAAGTACCAAGCATTTAATCTTTTCCCCCCGCATATCCGGGTTGCTAGTCTGGCTTGAGTTTGAGCCATGACAGGCTAGGACTCACCCGACTAGTGATTGTCCACCTTTGAAGGCTTGACTGTGACTTGAAGCATGAACCCTGGCTCAAAATGTTGTCTTCCTTTGACCTAGCAGGAGTAGGCAGAATCTGGGCCTTCTAAAGATTGTGTAGCTCCTGCTCTGATTGCCAGCCTTGATCGCTCTTGACCTTCCTTCCTGGTTGATGGGGTGCATGTGTACAGCTGTAAGTGTTATCATTACCTTTAGAAAAGTGCATGGCTATTGCTCGTGTCACCAATTCCCCCTCTTGCCCTTCTGGCATCCTTTTAATCATTCAAAACCATATCTGCAAGCATAGCAGTGGTAGCCATATGGCATACTAGGCCTTCTCTGATTACCCCATTTTTAGGTTTCACCTGCACAGCGCTTGCGCTGTGCTTGAGAAATCTATTGTTTTTAATATAAACTTAAAAGGGACTTACATCCCGCCTCCTCTCTTTCCAGGCTTCCCATTGGCTCCTGTGCGTGCCACTTACCTTTCCTCCATTTATGTTGGCTGTAAAATAGTTTCCTGCATTTGCCAAGGCTTGTTCCTCGTCTGCTTCGCTTATCAGTTTCCCGCCACCAAAATACTGTTAACATCCACTTTGGTGGAACTATATCTTCATAAAGCTTTGCCTTTTACTCTTGCAGCATATCTATATTACAATTTATCACCCAGAGAGATTAAGTGATTTGCATGAAATCACAGGATGTTGCTCAGCGTCACCGAGACTTGAACTGGGATCCCCAGCTCTTGAGTCAGCAGCTCTGTCCACTGCGCCACATCCTCTCCACTCCTGTGTTTTCTGTCTGGGAGCTCTTTTCTTCTCCCGGGCGATGATTGAGTTACATAGGCAAAATCGATACATTACCATGCTTGTTTGGTGTGCACACACACAGAATCCAGGTGGCCCTATGTCTATGGTGATACTGTGTGCCTTTCTATATGTTTTATTCCTTATTGCAAATATAATTTGTGCTTCTATCCGTCACACACCCTTACCATCACACTGCCAGGTGCTGTGTCCCATAACACGATAACTGCACCTTGGCAATCATCAAACACAACATGAAGACACTTCTCACATAAGCTAAATACAAACACATCACCCTTCCAACCAGATACCTTACATTATGTAACGTGCTTTGCTTGTGGGTAAGTGCTTCATCTCCTGTCACAGGGGTAATAAGCACTATACCAATCAGCAGTAGAAGATATAATATAATACAATATAGCATGTAATATAATATGTCTAGAGACATAATATGCCGCATGATATATTATGAAAGAATATACTATAGACACTTCTATCCACCAGAAGTGGATTTCTTCACAGCGTCCTGCGGCACGATGCTCCAGGCGAGTGTCTGCTCAGGGAAGATAATACGGAATCTGAGCCCATCCTCAGTGACGTAGGATGTGCTTTGTAAACCTTCAGATGTTTCATCAGGCCCATTGTCTTGGACACGGCATTGTTAGGCTAGAGCAAAGGTTGATGGTGATAAACAGTGCTTTAAATGGGAAAAAATAAGTGCAGGTACTCATTAACATGAGCTAGTGGTGTTGTGTGTGGGCGGGGCTTGGGGCGGGGCTAAGGGCAAGACATGATGATACTTAACACCTTCTATAATAGTTGCAGCACACACCAAAACACATGATGAATGTGTTTATATAAACAAAGCAGGTTAACTCATTACACAAAATGAAAGAGAAATGCGATGATATGTTAACATTTCCATTTTTTGTAATAGTTGCACCTTCTTAATGCCATACTGTTAATTGCTGTTGTTTGGCACAATACTATATATTTTTGAGCACATGAGTAGGAAGAAACTGAAAATACCCCCACTTCGAACCAAAGCTCTTATGGCACCAAGCCAATGAAGCAAATCATCATGACCCTCCCCAGAAGATATCTCTTGTCACTTCCATCAATCGATCCATTCATCCTTTCATCCTACCATTTACCTGCTGATGTCCACCATTTACCCTTTACATTCTGTCATCTATTCAGTTTTTCATCCATCATTTAGTTTTTCATCATTCCGTCTGTCCACCCTTCATATCCAAACCTATCCATCTTTAAACCTATCCATTCATCCTTTCACTCATCCATCTCTTTATCCACCCTTTCATTCATCCATCAATCCTTTCGCTCATCTATCCATCAACCCTTTCACTCCTTTATACCATCCACCCTTTCATTCCATCCACCCTTTCACTCAATCCCTCCTTTCACTCATCCACCCTTTCATTCATCCATCCAATCTTTCACTTATCCACCCATCATCCGCCCTTTTATCCAATCATCCACCCTCTTTCACCCATCCATCCATTCAAATCCATCCATTCACTCATCCATCCATTCATCCATCTATACATCCACCCTTGCTCACTCATCCATCCACTCACTCACCCACCAGCCCTCCCTACTACGTTATTTATGAACCTTTGTCCCCGAGCAGACACGTGCACACAAAGTGCCACCCATTTTCTTTAAAATACCTCCTGAGAGTGTCTTGATTCTCTCTCTCTCTCGCTTTTTTCTTACAAAAAACAGGCATACAAATGCAGGCAAACACACAAACATAAGCAGACACACAAAAGACTCCGGTATGTTAAAAGCCATGTTATACTCTTCACCATGGCTTTTTTAATTGCCACTGCCAGGGGACTGCCTTGATTCCTGTGTTTGCGCAAATGCAGAGGATGTGTGAATGTGGTTGACAGCTCAGGGCCTGAATGGACCCCATAGCTGCCAAGGTTTCAGATTGCTATGTGTGACATTTTCATATTTTCATTGTAATTATGAGTGACATTTCAACGACTATGAGTGACACTTTCTCGCTAGCAAAATTAAGCAATGAAGACGAGGAAATCATATGCATATCAGAAATGACACCCATTTGAGTATAGCTGCTAATGTTTCAGATTGCTTATGTGTGACATTTTCATAGAATTCAGTGGATTTACGAGAGTCAGGCAACAACTAGATGTGTAACACTTAGAGTGGCACTTTCTTGCGACCAAAATCATGGAATGAAGTCAATAGAAATAGACATATATCAGAAATCACACTCATTTGAGCAACAAGGAAGTCAAACTCTGCAGCAGGTGCTTTTGAAGCTATTATTTAATTTCTAAAAAAATCAGCACCCTCCACCCCAACCTCAGCTTCAGCTGCGGCCAAACCACATGTAACAAAGGGATCTCTGTGACAAAAACAGCAACTCACTGAGCTATCCACATACAATACAGTACAATACAATATGCTTTTTTGAAGGAGGCATATTAACCCTCTACGCTACTTAATGGTGAGAGTGAAAACTGCCAATAGAGAAAACTCTGACCTCTCTCCAGCGGGAACAATAATCACATGACATCTCTGACTTAGCAAGTCTAACTGTGCTGAGAAAATAAAGGGTGCTGCTTCGTAGTGTCACTGTCAAGCAGGGATGTTAAACATTTTGCACTACTAATAAATCAGCAAAACTACAAGTTTAGACAAAACGTAGCGCATTTTCAGCTCAGACAGACAACTCTAGTGTGCCCATTTGCAAGGCCCTATGCCCTGCTGGAGCCACCTAATCATTTTCGTAACAAACATTTTAAATGTCAGCAGCAGGAGATTATTAAATTAATATCTGACTTACCTGAATCTCTTTACAGCTGTCAGAATGATCCACGGAGAGGAGCTGCAGGCCTGGCACCGCGTGGATCGCTAGCCTGTCTCTTCTTCAGAGAGTCAGACAGCGAGCCCTGCTGCAGTGTCTCAGCCTGTGCCATCTGCTCCCACTATGAGACTCACACTGGCGTGGTGAGTCTGGGGCAGAAGTTGGGCTCTGCTGGGCTGGGCACAGCAATAGCACATCATGTCGAGGTCAGGAGCAGGTGATCGATTCTCGAACACCGGCTTCCTCCTTTAACTCCATGCAGATGGGGAATTCCTGGGTGCCCTGGGACCAGGCTGGCAGGCAGGAAATGCAACATCCTGCCACAGCATGGGCGCCGACCGGACATGGTTCCTCCGCAACAGTGTGTCCATGTGGGACCTGACGTGACCCGGGAAACAGTAACAGCAAGCAGGGTTGGCGGCGCTAGTTTTGAGCTTCTTTGGCATATAAGAAAGCCTTCTATGCACAGACCGGGTAATTGAGGCATTTGGCGTTAGGAAGGTAGGTGCCTCAGTGCAGAAAGCAGTTAGATTAGCGCTCCAGGGGCTCTTCGATCGCATTGTCTGGGCATTAACCCTCCGATCGAGAGAATGTACGGGAAGTGTGAGAATCCGCCGCCCTTGCCCCTGATAAAATTTCTATGTTTAAAGTATTACCCTCCACTGACTTTTCACTACCTGAAGTGCTGCGCTTTGAAAATCACACGCGCACACTAGCAGGTGAAATGAATCTCGACCCTGCTTTGTCAAGCACAGCGTGATGGTGAGCACCGGATGGTGAATAGCTCAGCTGGGGCTCAGATCGGGGCTACAGAAGCGGCGCCTTGGCTGCCAGACACGTTCCACTCCTGCTCATTAGCACTCTCAGCCAATGAGCCTACCTTTTCATGAGTACCGGTACTCTCCTCGGCAGTAGAGAAGTGCCGGTACTCAGAGTGATAAATTTAAGAAGTGCCGGTACTCAGTACCGGTGAGTACCGGCCCATTTAAAGCACTGGTGATAAAGGATATTTGGAAAAGCATGTCCTGTGCCACTCTGCTGTTTATTCCTCTCTGGGGAGCGTGCAGCTCCGGCTCGGTGACAGTCAACAGTCGATAGAATTTGCAAATAACCCGAAATGTTTCTTTTGCTGATTTTATGAAAGCAGGAAGCCTATCAGGCGATGATATCAACCTGCTGATAATTCACCACAGTTTCATTTAAAAAACCCGGGCAGTAATGGGTGGTGTGTCACCCTGAGCCAAGCGCATTAAATTATTCAAAACTTTTCTAATGGGGTTTACTTCACGTTCTACGGATTGGGCTACCCTACAATTCTGTCAGTGGGAGTCTGTGCAATGTATGTGTAGCACTTAAAGCCATCTAAGCTCTTGGATGACATCTGCCCCACAGCAGCCTAGAATGTTCTAGGAGACGTCCTGGGGGCAGGCTGTGGCATTGATGCACCCTGACCTCTGGGCGTGTCAGAGAACGTGTCTGTTGCAGTACTCAGAGGCTGTGTCAAGGATCTGTGATGTGGAAACCCTTGAATTGAGGATCCTAAGATGTTTTCTCGCACCATTGCGCCTACAAGTGCTTACATAGCAGAGTGGCGTAGTACACATGCCAAGTCTTTGTCGTGGAGAAATACTGACTGGCTCAGGGTATGTGAGGGTTTCGCCATGGACTCAAACTCTGCAGTGCAATAAACACATCTAGGTGAAACATCTTAGGCCTGGGCAGTGCTTAATTTGTCTATCTCACTAAAGTACACGGGTGGTAGCAAAGGAAAATAAACCTAACAAAAAAAAGGGGGGGGGGAGAAAACTAGGGAGCACTGATGTGTTAAGACGAGAACCCTCACTCACCCAAGGGTGACATGCTTCATCATTGGGTCCCCTCTTCACACTGGGCCTGCAAAGCACCCAGTGTGGGCTACAACTCTCCCTAGGGAGAGGAGCAGGGTTTTTTTTGTCATCCACACTACAAATGTTCTCTAAATTGTAGGGGAGGGAGGGGCAGAGTGCAAACAAAGAATATAGTGCGTGGGTTAAAACTATCTCTTGGTGAACGAGGACAATTTTTATTCTGGTGCCCCCAATGGATAGGGTTAAGAACAAGCACTGTGAAATAGGGATATGGATAGTCCCCTATTCTATAATCTGGTCGACATGTTTCTGCCTACTTCGACCAACAGGTTCATGGCATTCTTCAGGACCAACTATAAGTCACTCTGCTTTTATGAAAATTGAAAAGTGAGAACCATACTTTAACTGGTATGAGGCAGACGCGGCGGTCGAGACCATTCAGCTCCGACCTGCCATGAAGGGACTGATAAAGGTGGAGCTAAATTTATAGGCTATAACTGCACCTTGTGGTCCACACTAGATACCATGAGAGTGCCTCATACCAGTGAAAGTCCACCACTTTGTGACGCTGTTTGTCTATTTTTGACAAGAGTACATCAGTCTAACAATTAAATACATGTGTAAAAAATAATTCTGGTTCATCCAGGCCATTCTTAGTGCTTTGGGTGGCCTGGAATTGTCCAAACTGTCACATAAATAAGAGTGCGATGTTTAATAGGAAGTGTTTCTACTGGTATGTGGCAGTGATGGTAGTTGCAGTCAGTAGTGCGAGCTGCAATGGCCTCCTGGGCAATACCTTGGGTGCTTGCTTATTTACACATTTAGCACAGGGTCTAGGGGCTGTTAATGGCATTGATGAAGGATTTGAAGTGAATGTGAAATCAGGGACTTGGAGGTGGTTTCTAGTTTCCATATTTTTATGTTTGGTGTAAGGATTTTCAAGTTTCAAGAAAGGGAGTTTGGTTTTTAAAAGGGGGTTGTCATCACTGCATTCCTTCTGCTGTCATGCTTCTGAGAAGTATAACACATAATACTCAAAAAGAATGCCATTATGTTTGTTGGACCATTTCCAGTGCAGGTGCAATTCCTTCTTCACTAAATGTCTATTTCCTGCAGACAAGTGCCAGTGCTCTTCCATATAAACCCTGGCTGTCGTGCAAGAAGTGCTGTAAGTGCCACGGTTATGGTATGGGGCTCCTGCAGAGAGATGCTAGCCCTTTCCAGCTTTAAGTAGGCAGTTCTTCAGAGAGGCTGTGTTACTGGTCAGCTAACAGTGTGACACTGACATTCCTCATCTAAAAGTACAACAGAGCTGCTGAGAGGACCTGGCACTGTGCCGCTCAAGGTATAGAAGAATGTCTGACAGTTGATACTGTCCGCCAAACGTATAGCAGCACTGACGACAAGTGCTGGGTCTGTCCCACTTGAAAACAGAACAGCACTGATGAGAATGGCTGGTACTGCCATCTAAAGATGGAGCTGAGCTGAGCTGAAAGACCAATACTACGTATTAGTAGAGGGGAAGGCCTCTGAGAAGTGCTTGTACTGTTCTTATAAAGCACAGAGGCTCTTCTGGCACTGCCCAGTACTTGTTTATCTTTATTGAGAAATACTGTCCCCATAAAGTACAGCAGCTCTGCTGAGAAGTACTTGTACTGTCCATCACTACAAGCATGGCAGCCAAGCTGAGAAGTACTTGTACTGTCCATCCTACAAGCATGGCAGCCATGCTGAGAAGTACTTGTACTGTCCATCCTACAAGCATGGCAGCCATGCTGAGAAGTACTTGTACTGTCCATCACTACAAGCATGGCAGCCATGCTGAGAAGTACTTGTACTGTCCATCACTACAAGCATGGCAGCCATGCTGAGAAGTACTTGTACTGTCCATCCTACAAGCATGGCAGCCATGCTGAGAAGTACTTGTACTGTCCATCACTACAAGCATGGCAGCCATGCTGAGAAGTACTTGTACTGTCCATCACTACAAGCATGGCAGCCATGCTGAGAAGTACTTGTACTGTCCATCCTACAAGCATGGCAGCCATGCTGAGAAGTACTTGTACTGTCCATCACTACAAGCATGGCAGCCATGCTGAGAAGTACTTGTACTGTCCATCCTACAAGCATGGCAGCCATGCTGAGAAGTATTTGTACTGTCCATCACTACAAGCATGGCAGCCAAGCTGAGAAGTACTTGTACTGTCCATCACTACAAGCATGGCAGCCATGCTGAGAAGTACTTGTACTGTCCATCCTACAAGCATGGCAGCCATGCTGAGAAGTACTTGTACTGTCCATCACTACAAGCATGGCAGCCATGCTGAGAAGTACTTGTACTGTCCATCACTACAAGCATGGCAGCCATGCTGAGAAGTACTTGTACTGTCCATCACTACAAGCATGGCAGCCATGCTGAGAAGTTACAATAACATTCAGATCATACAGGATGCTTTGCAGGAATTAGACACTATCTGTTATGTGCAAATATTACAGGATAATGGAAATAAAAGAAATATTGGACATGCCTGCTCATACCAAACGTTGTGCACTTAATATCACCTGTTAACTGCGGTGTTTACAGAGTGATAATTATATATATAGGTAGGCCCTCTCAGTGAAAATAAATGAGGCCTAATAACAGATATTGCTCAATACCCACACATCTGTGAATGCATTACTACAGTGCAAAGGTCAAATTACACATGACTACCACTGTACAGCAAAATGGACATGAAAATAACTTCTCACTGTCTCAGTTTGCATTTTAAATTGACTATAACCGGGCTGCACCTCTGCTAATGTGATTTTACTTCATTGCACCGTATTGCCCCTGCCATCCTAATTTTATTTAAATAATGTTTTTAAACAAATATACAAGCAATAACAGAAGGGCATGAATCATATATGGTATATTTAGACCTGCGGCTTGTAATATTCTGTGTGTTGCCAATGTTGAGGGAATCGTGACTCTCCCCACACTGTGTAGCGGTATCACTAAAACACATGGGTCGTTATCACTCTGAAAGCAGCCAGAGTAATGGCCTATATCCGAATAATCCCTTAGGAAGACGGGGCTTAATGGTAAGCAATGGCGCAGTATTAATCTGAAAACTAGAACGTCAATAACAACATATGCAGCTGTGCGAATTCACAGCGATCTAATGACCCACGGGCCTCACTAATCTAGAAACATGGGCCTCGATAAAGAAAGCATGGCGCGCCATTAATCCAAAATGGCGACGAAAGAAAGACCTATGGATCGCTATTAATCAAGAAGCGAAATATCAATAATAACCTACTGGCCGCCATTAGTCTGAAAACTGGACGATCAATCAAAATGTGTTATTAGTCTGCGAGCGGGGACACTGAACAAACTGGGGTCTGTTATGCTGAAATGGGGCTTCTTGCAGTGGCGGCTGCTGACTTTGAATGTGGTGAGGCAAAAATGTGAATACTTTTGCTCATACAGTACTGTAGGAGAGACTGGAATGTGTAAGTCTCGTAGCTGCCATGCCATACTCGTTCACCTCAATAAAATTCACTCCAGGTACCAGTGGAGTTTATGTTTACTTTTTACTGTATTAAAAGATGCTTTCTTTCGGCCAGTGCGGATCACTAGCTGCTACATTTTGGGCACGGTAATCACCATCAGCAAGACTCCAAGGGGGATATGTACAATAGAAGTGGCGGAGTGAGGCGTTTGCCATCATGGCTTAACGCCTCACTCCGCCATTCTGAAGCTGCAAGGCTGCACCATATTTACAACGATATGGTGCAGCCTTGCGTTTCCCTGCGATGGCGCTACACTTGGCAGTGCAGTGCCAACGCAAGCACCCTTGCACCATAGTGCAAGGGTGTCTACGTGCAGGGGAGGATTGTTTATGTGTAGGAAGCTGTCCCTTCCTGCACATAAACAATCCGGAAATGCCATCTTGTCACTTTCATGTGTGCTGCTTAATGCAGCACACATGAAAGTCACAAAATGGCATTTTTTTAAAAAGATTGTTTATGTACAGGAGGGGGGACCTTCCTGTACATAAACAATCCATGGCATTTTGCTTTTTCCATGTGTGCTGCACAAGGCAGCACGCATGGAAAAAGCAAAAACGAAAAGAAATAATGTATTTCTCCTCGTTACGCGAACTTAAGACCAGGTTTTCCCTGGTCTTAATTTTGGCGCTGCCTCCTATATACGCTGCCCTTGTACATAGGGGGCAGCGTCAAAATCAATGGGTAGGAGGGGGGTGGGCGCACACTGCCTCACACTCCAGCACTCAGTTTGCCCCGTTGCATCATAATAAATGCAGTGCATGATAACACTTTCTTCGGTGTCAGGCTTTAGTTTTTCACCCTTGTTGGTGCAGCCAGTGCTGTGTATCTCTAGACACGTGTTTCAGGATAATTGTCCTTCAGTAGAGAGCAACACTTTTTTTGGGGGTGCCGGAGATGCTGCCCAAAGTCTTCTCGGGTCTCAGTACCACTCGCTGGGTGCAGGTGCATCAACCAGAGCTCGTCAACTCGTTAGCTCAAGGGAGCCTTTTCAAATAGGAGGGGTTGGGCGCACACTGCCTCACACTCCAGCACTCAGTTTGTCCCCATGCATCATAATAAATGCAGTGCATGCAGTGCATGATAACACTTTCTTCGGTGTCAGGCTTTAGTTTTTCACCCTTGGAGGTGAAGCAGTGTGCTCCCACCCCTTTCTGTTCAAAATCAATGGGTGTTGCGGTGGAACGCCCAACGCAACACCCACTGCCCACCCCTTTCACACTAACCATAGCGTGAAAGGGGGCCTTATTTACAAGGAGGCGTTAAGCCACGTTAAGTTTGTAAATAAGGCTAAGCCCCTATCCCCACCACAACGTCGATAAAAGTGACGTTGTGGTGGCGATAGGGGCTTGTACATATGCCCCCAAGACTAAAATCTGGTTTAGATTGCTCCTTGCAAGGCACTGGCGTAACACAAAATGATGCCCCACTCCCCTTATAATGAAATGCTTCCTTTCCTGAGTCATCAGCTACTCACAGAAGAATATCGGTAAATAGAGCCCAAAGTAGGCTGAAATACCTACCAGTCGGACACCCCCTCACCCTGCAACCTTTTCTCCCCCTCAGCAGATGAGGGACCCCAGCACAGACCAAAGGACACAGGGCCTTATGTATGAAAACTATTGCATCGCTGCGTGAAAACAGCGATGCGACAGTTTTCACTGCTCCCTCCATGCGACATGATGGATGCGTCATATTTACTGTATGACGCATCATGTCACTAACGATTGACAGATACGTCAGTATTACTGACGTATCTGTTGGTGCAAACTGACGCATTGCTGGAGTTGTGTCGGAAGCGTGACGCAACTCCAGCAATGCAGGGGGGAGGGCTATGATTATAGCACTGCGTCACCCTTGCGCCTTCCATGAGGCAGTCGTAAGAATTTGACGCAGTGGCGTCCTAGAAGTGGCGCAGTGAGCAAGGCTTTCTTTCGTCAAAACGCCCACCCTGCATTCATTATACCTGACGCAGGTATAATGTGGTGCAGGACTTTACAAAGTGACGCATCTGCCTAGATGCGTCACTTTGTAACTATGCCGCAACATGGCGCATTGTTTACGCCGCCGCTGCATCACGAAAAGTGATGCAACGGCAGCACAAAAGTGTTGCAAAGGGGCTCATAAATAAGCCCCACAAGGAGCAGGGCTCTCGGAATGTGCTACACACAGGGCAAGTATCACTCACTGACTAGTGGCAGTGAGTCTCACATCTTGGAATACAGATGCACACCTGGAGTGGTCCTAACACCCGAGACTAGCCTCATAGCCGAAGAGCTGTCTCACGCCTGGAAATGCAATCTCACACCGGGTGAACTATCTAATATCTCAGAGTGCAATCTCACACCTTGGAGTGTAATCCCGCATGCATCTGGGGTGCTGTCTCTCATCTGTAAGTACAGCCTCATGACCGAGTGATTCCACACACCTGAGAGTACAGTCTGAAGCCAGGGAATGCAGTCTCACGCCTGGAGTGCTGTCATAGCTGGTGGTACAGTATCTGGCTTGCGGTGCTGTCTCACACCTGGGAATTCATTGTCACATCGGACTTCTGTTAACGATCTTGTGGGATCCAGAACACGTTCAGCTGTCACACTCCAAGTCATGAGGTTAAATCCACCCATCTCACGCTGCCTGGATGTTAAGATATATTTGCTGGTAGGGGAAAAATAAATCCGAACTCCCCACCCAATCCAAGCACGGCTCTTAAGCTGCTTATAATACTAAACAGCATAACAGCACTGATTGGATTGACTGGGGCATACAAACAACGTTCCATAGAAGACCGATGGGGCTGTGTCTTTGCTCACCCAGCTCCACAGTAGCCTTGATTGTGGAAACCTGAACTGCGCATGTCGGGTTGGCCACAGCAAAAATACCAGCCAATCTGACATGCGCAGCTCTGTTAACAGTCTTAGCTGCTCATCCCATCCACCTACCACTTTTGTGAGAGCTCTGTAGCCCCGCCAGATAAGGAAGAAAAATGAATGGAGGTGCAGGGTTATATAAATTGTAAAAATAATGAGTCTGGGAGGCAGTGGCTCACAGCAGTAGAGGGTCAGAGCCCCTGCGCCCCTGTGAAGGAACCAATGCTGCTTCTTGAGGAGACTGGATGCACACTGAAGCTGTGAATTTGCTGTGGAGCTGTTTTTATCATCGCAAAAATGACCTGCGGAATTTCTTACATGAGTAGGTTTCACATTGGAGAAATTGGTTGGGAGTGCTTGGACTTTGAATTAAGAGCACAATGTCTCAGAAGCAGAGTGACTCTCAACACACAGTGGCGGCTGGCATCTACAGGGAGGGGGAGCGGGGGCGCGCGTGTGAGAAAAATATTATATAATAAATATATAACTTACCTATCACGATGTCCGCGCATCGGAATCTTCTTCATCCTGGAACTGAAATTGGATGCTGGAACTCCCTTGCCCAATCCTGGCACTGCTCACATGCAGGATTTGTGGGAGTGGCCTCACTTGGCACTCCACAGCGCCCTTGAGACCTGCACTGACTCTCAACCCAGCTGTCTTAAGACAGCTGGGTTGAGAGGTTTAAAGTGTGCATGTGTGCTGGCCTTCGCACGGCCGGCCAAAAAGACATGCGCACTTTTAACAGTGCATAAGGCAGCCCTCCCTCCTCCCTGCTGCTGTCAGTCAGCAGTGACTCCGCCCCCATCCCGAGCCAAGCGTCAGGATGAACTACCATTTTATTTTTCAACTCTGGAGCTTGGGGGGGGGGGGGGTTAAGTGGGGTGATGCTCCTCTGCTCCAACAGCCCGTCAACACCACATGATATGCCTGTGACCACAATTGCAGACAGTCCCCATTTAAGTGCTATAACCACAGCCTCCTCGCTTGAAGACTTTTCAAACTGGTTCCTCCCATGTGGTGTCGTATCAGATTATCATCTGATATAAATATGTGTACAGTGCTGGGTACAGTGCCCATCAGCTCACCGTGCCTTGTGCCTCTTCATAGTGTGGTTGAATGATGAGGCATGAAACCGAGTGTCACCATGTAAGTTGGCAAGTCTGCTTATGGCTGTTAAATATTTCCTACCGACAGAACGATTCTCATCTGATATATCTCTATTTGCGGCATTTACTTGCTTTACACAACCAAGTTATAGTGGGCACCCGCTTTGCACTGTTTGCAAAGCTCCCCTTATATTTGAGAAGGAAGTTCTAAGCTCAACAGGTCACTTGGGCCTCTACATTTCCAGTCTTGATTGGTGTGCCTGAAGATCGACATCAATAGGCTGAGGGGCATATGTATCAAAAAACCGTTTTGCGAGTCCTTAATAGCGAATTTTAGCGAATCGCTATTAAGGACTCGCAAAATGAAATGTATGTAGGTTTCGCAATAATAATTGCGATTCCCACATATTCCTTAATTGCGAATCGCAAATTGCGATTCGCAATTAAGAAATACCTTCCCATTCATTCCTATGGGCCTAGAGGCCCATAGGAATGAATGGGAAGACATTCGCAATTTGCGAGTACCCATTAGGTACTCGCAAATTGCGAATGCAATTTCAAGGGTGCAAAGGTGTCAAAAGGACACCCTGTTGCACCCCTGAAATATGCATGTGTGCACATGTGGCGCACATAGATGCCCTAAGGGCATGCTACTGCCCTTAGGGCCCTAAGGGCATGCTACTGTGGAGCTGGGTGAGCAAAGACACAGCCCCATCGGTCTTCTATGGAACGTTGTTTGTATGCCCCAGTCAATCCATCAGTGCTGTTATGCTGTTTAGTATTATAAGCAGCTTAAGAGCCGTGCTTGGATTGGGTGGGGAGTTCGGATTTATTTTTCCCCTACCAGCAAATACATCTTAACATCCAGGCAGCGTGAGATGGGTGGATTTAACCTCATGACTTGGAGTGTGACAGCTGAACGTGTTCTGGATCCCACAAGATCGTTAACAGAAGTCCGATGTGACAATGAATTCCCAGGTGTGAGACAGCACCGCAAGCCAGATACTGTACCACCAGCTATGACAGCACTCCAGGCGTGAGACTGCGTTCCCTGGCTTCAGACTGTACTCTCAGGTGTGTGGAATCACTCGGTCATGAGGCTGTACTTCCAGATGAGAGACAGCACCCCAGATGCGTGTGGGATTACACTCCAAGGTGTGAGATTGCACTCTGAGATATTAGATAGTTCACCCGGTGCCCTAAAAGCATCTATGTGCGCCACATGGCACTTTGAAAAATGCATTTTTCTAGGAATTCGCAAATTACCACCAAGTTGAAGTTGGTGGTAATTTGCGATTTCTTAAGGCAAATTCGCACAACTTGGGTGCTTCCAGAATTGCATTTAAGGCATTGCAATTTGCAATTCCTTAAATGCATTCGCAAAATAGGGAATCGCAAATTTTGCGATTCCCTATTTTGCGATGGCCTTTTGGGATGATACATCCCAAAAGGCTTTTTCCCGTTAGCAAACGGGCCGATTCTGCGAAGGGGAAAAAGGCTTGATACATATGCCCCCTAGGTCCTAGGAGCGTGTAGATTTGAGGGCATTGCACCTGACTTATTAATTTACTCCAACCTGACCTGTGATTTCCACTCTATTATAAACTACTCAGATCTTGCTGTAAGACAAGTATGGCCTAACCCCATCCTCTTGACTTGAGTTATTTATGATGATAACTGGCCTGACTGGAAATCTATAGCAACACAAAAAGATGATGGGCAGAATGCTGAACATTGTCAAACATTCACCCCCAGTACAGAGATCTGAGCCTAAATTACTTTTTTTTTTGCTTATCATGCTTTTCCAGTTTGGACCTAGGCATATGCAAATCAGTTTTGAGCCTGCGCCCCATGGGAACAGTCCTGTCCGAACTTCCAAGCCAGGTCCTCCCTGGACCGGAAACAAGCATCTTGGGACTGGTTTCGGGGTATCACCCCATATCAGCCAGGCTAGCATGAATCCAATGGAAATCTCCCAGTTACCTTCTGGCCAACCCATATCCGACTATGATGAATGATTTTTGCAACCCTGTGGTTGTGTTCTACCATAATATCAAAGTTTTAACATCGAACTGCGCATACATCAGTTCCACAATATCAAGGACCAACATTTCAAGGTGAAGCAATATGGAGTTGAAACACTGCATCTACACTTCTCTGTGTAGGCTTACCCTGATGGTATATTGGTATTCGATATTGTGGAGTCCATATATGCGCACATCGATATTATTGACCTCAGTAAGCTGCATACCATCCCCAGCAACCTACAAATGAAAGGCTGTTTTTGTTTCTCCCTTGTGTAACATGTGAACAATGATGTCGCTATGGGAATACATACTGCATTTCATTGTATCTGATGCCAAGGGAGGATCTTGGCTGCGGAATGCGTGAAGTCTGCTCTGCCAGACTGAAGGAAACAAACCAAAGTCAACACAAGCTGTGCCATGGCAGGATTCTCCCTGCACGCGCCCCTTCTATAGCAGGGGAGCCGCCCACGCCTTGACGCGTTCACTTGTCGCCCTCCTCCTGGCGCGCTCACACTCCTGCTGGCACTTTGTGCTCTTGCTAAATTGTAGAATCTTCGTGTCACCCACCATCTCCTCCCCCCTTCCCCTTCCCCCCTCCAGCAGGTCTGTGTGGAAATCCAATCCCTGTGCATTAGGGCTAATGTAATCACTCTACACTTCAAACAGGAAGCAGTGAAAGCTGAGAGGCGGCTGTGTGGACGAGGAGCCCGTGAGCTGAGACCTGCATATTGAAGGGTCTTTAAAGCATATCTTCTCTCCCTTCTCCCTCAGCTGGAGCAGGGGCACTAGTACACCGGGGGGAAAGTGGATATGGACAGGGCCGGCTTTAGCACTGGTGGCACCCGGTGTGATAATCATTTTTGGTGCCCCCACACCCCATGACCGCCTCCTCGTATTCTCTCACTACCACCGGGCATAAGTGTCCCTCATCTCTCCAATCATAAGTTATTGCTAAAAACAGAGCCCCCTCCCCCCTGAGTTTGGCGCCCCCTCCACAGGTCAGCGCCCAGTGCGGCCGCACCAGTCGCACTGCCCTAAAGCCGGCCCTGGGTATGAAGGAGAGACCTACTGCCCATTCAAACTCGTCCTTCTCCTATCATAAGTGCATCTAATGGTGACATCACAGGTGACTACACTGTATCTTTTTTTAAGCACTGGTGTAGCACATTTCTACCAGCGGCGGTTTCTCTATATGGGAGCAGGGGCGTTGACCCGCTACCTGCGAGCCATTACATCCCTACATAAATATCTTCCCAGGCGTAGCGCCCTGTCCTCTTACTGAGCATGGTTTATTGCAACCACCAGCTGGGAGTTTGTATCTAAACTGCGCATGTCAGGCTGGCCGGTATGTTGCTTGTGGCCAGCCTGACATGTGTAGTTCAGGCTTCCCCAGTCATTGCTATAAGGGGGGGGGGGGGCTGGGAAGCAGACACAGCTCCACAAGTCTCCAATGGAGTGCCGCGTTAACCTGGCCCCGCCAATGCTCCCACTGCTCTTATGCCGTTTACTGTGATAAACAGCATGAGAGCAGTGATTTCATTGGCCAAAATGGGTGACTGCGCATGCCCACATTCTCCACACTTCAGTGTGAGTGGTGCGGGTGGATTGAAAGGTACCCTATGACCTCCACATGCAGAACAGTGCTCCCGGCACAACCACCAACCCTGCATGAACACCGGGAGGGACTGTGCAGCCACTCGTTGCCTGACTGAGCCCTTGGTGCGAGAGGCGCTCTCAAACCTCAGGAAGCCACCCAGGGGGCAGAGACTCTTGCTGCCTGCAATGGAGACCTCGTGCCCTGCAGTAGGGTTGCCTCCACATCACCGCCTTCAACCTTGGGGGAGCCCCTCCAGAGTCCTGCCGGACTTTGAGGGTATCGCCATTGGTGTGGTAGATCTGAGAGCCCAACTTTGAGCAAGCCACTAATTTCTACCACTTGAATGGTTTTGTAGTGCTTGCGGAGTCAGAGCACCATTGATGTATAACCGCAAGGTTGCTCATTGGCCAGTCTTGGTGGTCAGTGTCCGCGTCTGGTCGCTGAGGATCGGTTGTTCTGATCTATGTTCTGCATTGGTCGGTCCTACACAAGGAAGAAGTATGTAATATATCAAATCCTGTCACGAGCCTATGACCCCAGCCACTAAAAACACTTCTGCAACCAGATCATATTAGCCCAGCTCCTGATTACTTGACAGTAAATGGCATAGCAGGCTTGTTCATGATGTCCATACTGCCCACCTATCCTATTGCAGAATCCTTGGAGTGCGGTAGCTTTGTGTGACCTTCGCAAGCCCTCTGCCTGCTGTCCCTGCTTGCTATCATGTATCAGCCCAAGCTGTTCGAAGCGACTCCCAACGGCATAGTGCACTTTACTAATGTTGTGTTATGTTACTTTATGTTACGTTCTTTTTAGGGCAAAATGTGCATAATTTCGTTTGAGGAAAGCCTACGAAAATCCCCCCAAATTATGCAAAATGATGTGAAATACCGGTTTTGGCATTTGCACTATTTTTTAGTATGAAATTCGTCCTCAAATCCATTTTTGGAACTAAAAAAGCGATTGGTTCGTTCTTGTTCGCCCCGTGCTCCTGCAATAGGATTTTTACCTAAATGAAGGTTCTATTAGGTGACATGGCGGAATGGCGGAATCTCCGCATTTTGCGTAGCAATCTGAATGTGAAATGCCGCAAGTGTATGCAGAGTAGATACAATTTTGCCTTGGCCTGGTTGCGCTATCGGTCTTTTGGTACTGCACATTGAAACAAATGAGCAGTCTTTGAATGCAGCCAGCATGAATGGATGACTCACCCGCCTCTCAGTGAGGAATGATTTGCATAGTGATGCCAAGATCCACTTTCATTGTTTCCTATTTTACTTTTAATTAAAGCAGACTCTTTCAGAACACTTGCCAATGTCCTGATTGAATTAGGTGCTGCTAAGGCCTGACGCTTCCAGCGCACATGATAACTGCTCCGAGATACCGTGTTTGGTGACTGCACTGCCCATTTCATTTAAATGCAATCACTGATTTGCAGATGGCAGGGAAGCCCAGCAGAGTTGGAGAGGAATTTGAAAAGCTCACTACTTGTCGATTGTCTTGCTCAGAAGGAGAGTGCTTTGGGCAGAAACATCTTTCTAAAGGCAGTGGGACTCAGGGGCGTAGTTTCAGGGGAGGGGGGTGCTTGGGGTGTCACCCCCCCCCAATAAATGTAACCGCTGGTAAATAGTTGGTACAGGTGCTTTATGCCGGGTATGTTGAGGTGTTTCTCGGATTTCACTTAGGAGTTTTACATACACCTGCTGACAAAACACACACACACTCTTCTCTGTTCTAAAGGTCTAAAAATGGTTATTTTACAAAATATTGAGTTTTAAGTTCTTACAATCCACACTTGTCTCCCTTCCTACTGCTTCTTAAGCCACCTCCTGCCCTGCTTATCATATAATGTATTTTAACCAGCGTGATTGTTGGGAAATATGAAGCTCACCCCCTCCCTGAATCTTACTGAATGAGCTACGCCCCTGGTGTAACTGTTCCAATGGTATTAGCCTACTGTGACAGTGACAAGCATTTTGATCCAGCCGAGGCCGCACCCACTGTGTGGACATGATCACTGGCTGTAGGGCAAAGATTGCAGAAAATGTACAGAAGATGGATATTGTATTACGATTGATTACAGCACCTTCAATTGGCTGCACAACACAGGGTACAATGGAACCCTAAAAAACTTTTGCTCAGGTTTGTCGGGAGTACCCAGGTAAAAGGAAGGGTGAGTTGTGTGTAGCAGTGCAGTCATCTAGAGGGCAGGAAAAACAGAACATAAAGACACACAAACATAGAAATATTTGCAGAAGCAGGAGGTTTACAGGTTTTGTTCCAGTAGAGTGCAGGATGCTCGGATGATAAAGACGGCCTGCTCGAAGAAAAGCCTTCTTCCCTACTAGACTAATGGACTATGGAAGGGACAGGAGATTCTGGCATGGTGACTGAAAGCAGTGGGGTGCCATGCTTAAATGTTGAGGTGAGATAAACAGGACCTGCCAGTTTCAGTGGATTTTGTCTGATACAAGGACGTTCCAACTCAATCAGCTGGGCTACCGGAAGCCACTATTCGGCTTCTAATACTCTAATACATGTTCCTATCCACAGGTGCCTACAAGATGGTATTGTATGATTGGGATATCACCAACATGTAATGTTAAGAGCCTATTCATCTATATTAAGTGAGAACTAGGCTCATGGCTTAATGTTATATTAAGGCAGCATGTAAGATGTACAGTTTCATAGAGAAACTAGCAATATATTGAAGCAATCTCGCTCCATCTCGTTAATGTCATCATTTATGTGCAAAGTTTCACTGTTTGAGATTTTCTCTATATATATATATATATATATATATATATATATATATATATATATCTGAAAAAACCCAAAGGTTACAGGGACATTATATTTAGGCTCAGATTTCACTCATACAAAACCATAGAAATTCAGCAGTTGTAGTTACCTGAGCTAACTATAACTTATGTCTCCACAATGATGCACTGCTTATGACATCATATATTATATCACTCATGACATGGTCAGTGAAATCACTGATGACATCTCAAATGATATCACTGATGACATCATCCAGTGTGTGTAAGTTTTTTGTAAGCGTTTATGATTGTTAAACATATATACTAAGCTACTACAAAACTTAAATTAGTATACTAGGTATACTACTGATTCTTGATACTACTTCTAGCATAAATTATGTGAGTGGCTGTGTGACTGTGTGTGAGTGGGTGTTTGAGTGGCTGTATGGGTGTGTGAGTAGCTGTATGGGCATATAAGTGATTGTGTGAGTAGCTGTGTGGGTGAGTGACTGACTGTGTAAGGGGCGTTATTGGTGAGGGATGGGTGTGTCAGTGGCTGTATGAGTGAGTGAATGGCTGTGTGAGTGGCTGTATGGGTGGGTGGGTGAGTGACTGTATGGGTGGGGGAGTGAGTGGGTGTCTGAATGGCTGCATGAGTGAGTGAATGGGTGTGTAAGTGGCTGCCTGGGTGAGTGAGTGGGGTTTTTGGTTAAGTGAATTAGTGTGTGAATGGCTGTATTGGAGAGTGAGTGTCTGTGTGAATAGCTGTATGGGTGAGTGAGCTGATGTGTGAGTGCTTGTATGGATGTGGGAACAGGTATGTAGGTGTTTGTGTGTGTGTGAGTGCTTGTATGGGTGAGTGAGTAGCTGTGTTGAGAGACTGTGTGGGTGAGTGAGTGGGTGTGTAAGTGGCTGTATAGGTAAATAACTGGGGGGTGAGTAGCTGTATGGGTGAGTGTGTGGCTGTCTGAGTGGCTGTATGGGTGTGTGAATGGTTGTATGAGTACTGTATGGGTGAGTGAGTGGTTTTGTGAGTGGCTCTATGAATGAGGCAGCGGGTGTGTGAGTGGCAATATGGATTAATTAGTGGTTGTCTGAGTAATTCTATGGGTCTGTGAATGGGTATGTGAGTAGTTGTGTGGGTGTGTAAGTGGATGTATAAGATGTTGAATGGGGGTGTGAGTGGGTATATGAGTTGTTCTGTGATGTCATGAGTGATGTCACTGATCATGTCATGAGTGATGTCACTGACCATGTCATGAGTGATGTAACATGTGAGTTCAAAAGCAGTGCATTGCGGGGGCGTAAGTTATAGTTAGCTCAGGTAACTATGAATGCTACATTTCTGTGGTTTTGGAAGAGTGAAATCTGAGCTTAACTATAATGTCCCTGTAACTTTGGGTTTGTTCTGTGAATTCCAAGGTTTCTAAATTCCATTTCTAACTATAACGTCCCTGTAACCTTTAATTTTTTCAGTAAATTTCTAGGGTTTTATAAATTGTATTTGCTAACTATAACGTCCCTCTAACCTTTGGTTTTTTCAGTGAATTGCTAAGGTTTTTTATACATTTTATTTCCGAACTGTAGCCTGTAAACTTTGAGAGAAGATGTGTGAGTGGATGTATAGGTTGCTGCCTGGGTGTGTAAGTGGCTGTATGGTTGTGTGAGTGTGTGAGTGGTTGCATGGATGTGTGAGTGGGTGTGTGAGTGGCTATATGGGTCTGGGAGTGGGTGTATGAGTGGCTGTATGGGTTTGTGAGTGGATGTGTGAGTGCCTGTGTGGGTCTGTGAGTGGGTGCTTGTGTGAGTCTGTGAGTGGATGTGTGAGTGGTTATGTGGGTGTCTAGGTGGGTGTGTGAGTAGTTGTGTGGGTGTGTGAGTGGGTTTGTGAGTGGCTGTATGCGTTTGTGAGTGGGTATGTGAGTGACTGTATGGGTCTGTGGGTGGGTGTGTGAGTAGCTGTGTGGGTGTGTGAGTGGGTTTGTGAGTGGCTTTATGGGTCTGTGAGTGGGTGTGGGAGTGGCTCTATGGGTCTGCACAGTGGGTGAATAAAGAGGGCAGGGCCTACAATGAGCTCTCAGCAATCCCACAGTGTAGGACTTACTGGTGGTAACAGGAGGTGTTCTTGGCCCAACGATTCTCAGCATCCAAGGGGATTTCATCCCCCAACCAGTAGTGCGCCAGCAGGCGTGTTTGCAGGGTGGTAGAGAAAGAGGGCTGGGCCTCCGGCCAGCTCTCAGCAATTCCACTGTGTGGCACTTACTGGTGGTAACAGGAGGTGTTCTTGGCCCCCAATGATCCTCAGCATCCAAGGGGTCTTCATCTCCACAGTGCACAGGAGGTGTGTTTACAGAGTGCTGGACAAAGGAGGTGGGGCCTTCAACAACCTCTCAGTAATTCCTCTGTGTGGGACTTACTAGTGGTAACAGGAGGGGTTCTTGGCCCCCAAGGACCCTCAGCATCCAAGGGGACATCATCCCCCAACCAGAAGTGCGCCAGGAAGAGCATTTTCAGAGTGGTGGAGAACGGGGTCCATTCCTCTGACGAGCTCTCAGCAATCCAGCTGTGTGGGACTTACTGGAGGTAACAAGAGGGGCCCCGTCCCACATGTTTTTTATTAGCTGGCCCCGGGGAGGTGGTGGTCCGTGTTCCCCCCACTCTTTTTTGCTGTAAAGCCTGGGGAGGTGGTGGTCCCTGGGGCTCGAAAGAGCCCATGGAGGGAGGTCTGCGTAGCCCTCCTCCACTATTTTAACAAAAGCCCCAGAGAGGTGTAGCCTTAGGGGCTCAAAAGAGCCCATGGAGGAGGGTCCGCACGGGCCCCTCCAATATGTAAATGAAGCCCGCAGAGGTTGTGGTCTGCAGGGCTTGAAGAGCCTTAGGAGGGGGGCCCCTTGTGCCCCTGCCTTTTTGTATAAAATGCCAGTGCTTGTCTTTTTAATTTTTCTGGATCTGTTGCGCTTTTTGGTGAAACATTTTTTTAAATGCTTTTTTGGCCCTGTCGGGGTTTCAGGGGGGGCCAGGACCAGATCTAGGGGATCAGGGTATTCCCTCCCTCCCTGCCCCCTTTTCTTTTTTTCAATGTTTTTTCTAGGACTAGGCTGAAGCTGAGTCCCAAGACGGCTGCCAACACTTCCTGGTTGAAGTGTTAGCAGCCAATCAGATCTCAGCACGAGATCAGCAGGGTTTGCGGAGCCTACGCTTCCCCATGTTTACACATTTGTTTTTTCTTTAATATCTCCCAAACTACTGAATGGATTTCCACCAATTTACAAAAAGGTCGCTTTGTGGACAACCAGCTACCTTTCTGCCAAATTTGGTGTAATTCCGTTCAACGATCCAGGCTGTAGCTGTGACTAAAATCCCTATGGGAAATTACATCGGGAAAACACGTTTTGGGACCCCCCTTTTTCTTGGATAATTAATGGAGGAGGGCCACACAGACCCCCCTCCTGGGCTCTTTCAAGCCCCAGGGACCACCAACTCCCCGGGGCTCACACAATAATAGTGCAGGGCCTGCATGAACCCACCGCGCCCTGGGTACCACCACCTCCCCAGGGCAAAAAACATTAAATTACATAGGGGGCCGCCTGGACCCTTGTGCCCCAGGGACCACCACCTCCCGAGGCCAAATACAGATTTTGAAGTGGGAGGGGGGCCATAAGCAATTCATTGCGTGGGGGTAAGTTGTAGTTAGCTCCGTTAACTATAACTGTTGAATTTCACTGGTTTTGCATGAGTGAAATCTGAGCCTAACTATAACGTCCCTTTAACCTTTGGTTTTTTCAATGAATTTCTAAGGTGTTTTTCACTCTATTTCCTAACTATAACCTCCCTGTAACATTTGTTTTTTCGGTGAAACTATATATATAAAGAAAGATAGATAGATAGAAAGATAGATAGATAAATAGATATTTTTTTAAACCGAAAAATCCCAAAACTATGGTTATATTTAGGTTTTCGAATGAGACAAGCTAATGTTAATAAATGCAAAATCAGTTAAATACTCCAATTATAGTTTCATGAACTAATTATAGCTTGTCCCTCCACTCATGCAGTGCTTATGACCTCACATAAAACATTACTCATTACATGTTAAATTACATCATTGATAACATCTTTGATTATATTTCAATAACAATATTGTTAAAATTACTGAGATCAACTAAGGATTCTGACAGTGTGCTATAAGCTTTGTGAATGAGGAGTAATACAACAACCTAAATCATTGGTAGGACTCTTAAAAGCTTGTCTGTAAGCTTTGAAAAGATGCAAAAGTGAAGCACCTTTAATGCATGTCATCCAAAGGCTGAGTGCAGTGGCAACAGGGCACTTGCAGGGAGCTAGCTGCTGAACATCATTAAACAGTAGACCCTTTGGTCATTGTTTGCTGTGAGGGGCTGAAAGGTGAGAAAGTAGGGTGTTAGGTGGTCATGAAGGGGTGTATGCGGAGCCTGGCCACAGGCTATGCTTTATGGCCAGCCCCCATGAATGCAGTTGTTTTTCCTTGTTAAATTTTGCTGCCTTTCCCTTATACTAAATACCTAATTAATCTCTTATTGGGGTTTGTTTTTTCAATAATGTTGTATTTCCTATATATGACTGTATTATTTTATTATTATAAGAAATTACTATTTTCCTCCTGATATAATTTTGTTCGTCTCTTATGAAAAAGGCCTTGTTTGGATGTGTCTAGTACATATCATAACGTTTATCTCTTATTTGTGTTTGTTGTTTGTAACTAACATAGTGGCAAGATTGATCACAGACACTAAGAAATTTTAGCTTATTGCCCCAATACTAATCAAACTCAGACAGACCACACTACGTGAGGAAGAAGCTTATCAAGTTGTAGGCATCTTCAGAGCACCAACAATCTCCATCTCAAAACCAAATGCTGCAATGAGGCATCTATACTATCCCACTCTTTTTCATTCATCACACAAGATCTGGAATAACAGTCCCGTTGAGATAAGGCAGGGTCCACCTGTCACATCTTTTAAAGCTGAACTACGAAACAACCTTTCCGCTGACCCAATGTAACACACTCTGAACCTCTAACTCACCATTACAATCTCATGACTGCTATTTTCTCTCTTCTATATCTTTAAATCAGATCCCCCAGGATATCGTGGCATACATTTGCACATTCAGTGGCACATAAATGAGAATTTAGTGGCATACAGAAGAGAATTTAGTGACAGAAAAACTGAAATTTAGTGACATTTTAGCAGCAAATTCTTTTACTTTCCTTTTTTAAAATATTGCCCCCAGAGGGTCCTACCGCATGTTCATTGGCTCAGGCCAGAATTATTTCTTTTTTTAAAAGAATATTGGCCAGTGGGTGGTGCCTCATGCACATGCGTAGAAGGCATAAATTCTCTTTTTAAAAATATTGCCCCCAGCAGGACCCAGCCCATGACCACGGGCAGTGGACCTGAATTCTTCTTTTTCTAAAAAAATGCCACCTGAGGGTCCCGCCGCATGCCCACATCAGCGGGGCCGAATTCTTTTTACTTTGAAAAAAAAAAGAAAAATCATATGTTTCCCCCAAGGCCTGCCACATTGTGCTCCCCACCTCTCCCGCAAACCCTCAGCAGTCACACCATCCACTTTCAGCCCTTGGGTGGTGGGAGTGCTGAGAGCGGGGAGCAGGAGCAGAGAAACTGCATCTAGCTGGGCAGGGACAAAACATACCTGCTCTTCGGTGTCCCGGTCCAAGCAGCAGCAGTGTTCTCTTTTTCTTCTTCTCTCTTCTTTCTTCCCTTCCATCTTCTCTCTTTCTTCTTCCCTTCTGTCTTCCTCTGGTCTTCTTCTCTCTTCAGCAGCAGGCTCGCTCAAGGGGAATGCGACGCAGCAGGAGGCAGGTAAGTAAACAAACGTCTTGCCTGCCCACTGACCCCCTTTTTAGGTCTCGCCTTGGCAGCGCATGCGCTGTCTCAGCGAGACATAAAGTAATCTGTATGTTGGGTGAAACTCTGTGTAATTTGTCATACCGCTTGCGATTCGTTTAACTGTGGCATTGCTGTTCTTATCTTGCTTTCTGTTGGCTGTTGATCCGATAGTAACTTCCGTGTAGTCCGGAAGCAGCGGCGCCTAACTACAGTTTTCGTCCGCTCGCACTTGTTTTAATCGCCACGGCGCCCGCTTCATGGTGTGCGTTGTCATAGGTGACGAGCGCAGACAGGATTGTTAAAGCCCGTGCTCAGATTACTAAAAAACATGCATTCCGCTTTCGTCCGCTCGCACTTGTTTTAATCGCCACAGCGCCGCTTCATGGTGTGCGTTGTCATAGGTGACGAGCGCAGACAGGATTGTTAAAGCCCATGCTCAGATTACTAAAAAAACATGCATTCCTCTTTTCGTCCGCTCGCACTTGTTTTAATTGCCACGGCGCCGCTTCATGGTGTGCGTTGTCATAGGTGACGAGCGCAGACAGGATTGTTAAAGCCCGTGCTCAGATTACTAAAAAAACTTGCATTCCTCTTTATGACAATTCTGCATGGTTTTGTTTTAGCTTAAAACATATATTACTTCTTTGAGACATTTTGACGTTTTTTGAAGTTCTGAAGTTAAAACGTTTTACCAGCACGCCATTTTTTTTAAATGAAAAGTGCCTCGCTTATGATGCATTAAGGCGCTGCTACTTTGCATTGTGCTTGGTGTCGAACAAAAAGGTCCCTGCCAATGCTTCTTTGCCCACCGAGCAGATTACACGGAAGGATGAAACACACAGGCAGTGCGAACCGGCAGGGGTTTGAAACACTGATTCGTCTGTGCAGTGACGAGCCTCCCCGCCAGCTTCCAAGGTTTTCTTGGCGCATTGGCCCACAAATGACGTCATTCACTCCTTCTTTTTAAGAGCAGTGGATGCATTAGTCCACTGAGGACTTTTATTTGTGTTGTTTGTGTTCAGGCATCCCGGTCAGAACGCTGCTTCCGCCCTGCGCCTCCTCGCAATTCACAGGGTTACAATAACATCCCCATTGGCAGGGGATTAACCCTCCTTGAGAATTTGCTGACAGACTACGGCACACGGCAGGGGCTCGAGACCCTCAATCAGTTGATTCGGTGTTCGAGCTTATACTGTCTGGGGACCCGGTGGCTCGACCAGGCGAGGTATCGACAGCGTCCCTACAAATGGAAACAGATGCATCCGGGCGTGGGAGTGACATAGAGTCACTCCGTCTTTACAGTGCCTCCGCTCTCACGTTTTGAAGTAGGTGGAGAGGGTTGCACTACTTCACTTACAGCATTTTATATAATCGGGAGCTGCTAAACCACCGCCCCCGTGTCCCTGCTGCTGCAGCCTACCATGTTGAGAGGTACGGTGTGGTGTTCTCCACATCAGTTAAATAAGTAAATCAGGCAGATGAACTGGAGAAGGTCCGTTTATTTCACCTCAGCCACCAACAGCCTTCACAGAATGCCCCACTGCTCAAAACCCCCTAACATTCTTTCCTAGAACCTAAGCTTAATGTTCTACATGGAATACATTAAGATGTCACACATCTTCTCTCCTTACAGAAAACAAACAACAAAACGGAATACAGAAATCAATAATGAAGAAAAGCTCACATGACAAATTCCTTCATATGAAATGGTAAACTGAAAGAGAACAGCTCACATGACAAAGTCCTTCATATGAAATGGTAAACTGCACAATCTCGCACTCCTCTCTCTAATATTATCAGGCAAAGAGTGCGAGTTGGATGAAGAAGAGTTGTTACGCGTGTTCAACGAACTGGTAGGTATCTCACCCAAAGTGGGATGAGAATTGACAGAGACCACACGACTCTTATTCCAAATCCTACCATCCTCAGTTTTGACAGCATTTCTGAAGATTTTCACAATTCTTCTCATTTTAGAAAACTTGGACCAAGGTTGGCATCCCACTGGCGCTCTAATTTTTACAAATTCACCCACTCTCAAACTGTTGTATAGCACACATTTTTTGTCATCAAAGTAGCGTTTTCTTTCCACCTGTTTCTGAAGCTCTCTATCCCTCCAATCACCAATGCAATTGTCTTTCAAACCCTTATTGAAGGAGATCCACCCAGGACATAGTTTTGAATTAGGTGCCCTACCTCTAAACAGCTCAAAAGGGGACCTACCAGTGGTGGAGTGGGGAGACATACGATAGGCAGAGATTCTATCTTGCAAAGCCTGTTTCCAATTTAAATTGCTCGCTCTTGCCAACTGAATACTCTCTTTAAGAGTTTTGTTAACCCTTTCAATAGCTCCGTTGGTTTCGGGATGATAAACTGCACTGCGTTTGTGAATAATCCCACAATCTCTCAAATAAGCCTGAAACTCCGAAGAGCAGAACTGAGTCCCATTATCTGAAGTAAGGAATTGGGATAACTCTCCTTCTTGAAAACCTCTTCTAAAAACTTTATGACACTCAAAGATGAAATGTCTCTCACCGAGCGTACTTCAATCCATCTTGAATAAAGATCAAGAAGGACTACCAAATAAGGAGTATCAGATACTCCTTGTAAAGGACCAACTATGTCTATTGCTAACTCATCCCAGGGATATTTAGGTAGTTTTCTGCAAACCATGGGCATTTGTCTGGTTTTGAGAATCTTATCACTTGAGCAACACTCCAAACAGTCTCGAACCATCTTTTCAATCTCCCTATCCATGGCAGGCCACCAGTAAAGCATCCTCAAATATCCCTTGGTCTTCACAATCCCTAAGTGACCAGAGTGAGCCAGAGTTAAAAGTTTGCTACGCACACCCACCGGAGGAACAAGCTTGGTGCCTCTCACCAGTAATCCATCAACAACAGCCAACTCATCAGAAATCAGAGACCACGGCTTCTCCAGATGTTTGTTTTTTTCCTGATGAAAGTAATTCTATTACTTTTGTGATTTCCTCATCCTTCAGAACTTCATTTTTCCACTCTAACTCATCGACCGCACCAACAGTAATTTCACACACATTTACCACATCATCGAGCAGATCCACCTCCTTATCGTCAAAGCTGGTAACATCCACCAATCTAGAGAGACAATCAGCCGACTTGTTAATAACTCCTGGAATGTAATCCACAAAGAAATCAAACTCTTGTAAAGAAATGATCCATTTCCTGATTCTCGAAGAAATGGAATCCAAACCCTTCTTTGAAAACACCTCTTTAAGTGGTTTATGATCAGACAAAACCTTTACCTTTGTTCCCCAAATCAAATTCCTGAACTTCCTTAGTGCCCAAAAAATAGCAAGGGACTCCTTTTCAATTACTGAATAGTTTAGCTCTGAGCCTCTTAAACATCTGGACGCACAGGCAATAAGTCTCTCAACACCACCACTCTTCTGTAATAGCACAGCACCTAGACCCTTAGCACTGGCATCAGTGAAAATTAGAGTCTCATCTCCCGGCACAAAAGATTGAAGAGAAGGTGCTTCTTTAAGGTCCTGCTTGATGGCAACAAACTCATTGGCACACTCAGAACTCCAATCAAACACAGCACTTTTAGCAGTCAGTTTCCTAAGCGCATGAGTCTTATCAGCATAACCCGGAATAAACTTACTGTAAAACTCAACCATTCCTAAAAAGGAGAGTAACTCCTCCTTATTGGAAGGTTCGCTGACATTCTCAATAGACTTAACCAAGTCTTTCTTCGGAAAAACGCCACGACCTGTAATGCAGTGCCCCAGATAGTTAACTTCGTCCACAGCAAACCTGCACTTCTCCTTTTTTATTGTTAAACCAGCCTTTCTCAGACAATCCAAGACAGTACACACTCTAGAATAATGCTCAGCTTCAGTGCTACCATAAATCAGCAAGTCATCCTGATAGCACTTTACCCCAGAAACACCTTTAAGAACATTGGACATGATCCGTTGAAAAACGGAAGCAGCGGAAACTAATCCGAAAGGCATCCGTCGAAATTTATAGGTTCCCATGGGAGTGACAAATGCTGTCAATTCCTGCGAAACCTCATCCAACTCCACCTGATGGTAGGCGGACGCAAGATCTAAGGTTGTGAAAAACTTAGCACCCACTAGAGTGCTAACCAACTCATCTATGTTGGGCAGTGGGAACCTATCCACAATTACTTCTTTGTTAAGAGAGCGCAAGTCAATGCAAAGGCGCAGCTCACCACTGGCCTTCTTTGCGACAACTATGGGAGCCAACCACTCCGTCGCCTCAACAGGCACTATGATGCCTAAGTCAACCAAACGCTCAATCTCCTTTTGGACACCAGACTGTTCATTCAAAGGTACCCTTCTGACTCTAGCAACCACAGGAATAGCACCCTCTTTCAGTCTTATGTGATGTTTGTAACCTTTAAGACATCCTAATTTGTCTCCAAAAACATCAGCAAACCGCTCAGCTAGAGTAGACCAAGAATCTCCTACAGACTGAACCACAACTTGAGGTTCAGTGTTAGGATTGAGGATAACGCCAAGCAAACGTTGATGAGTCCACCCCAACAGTGCATCCCCACACTTAGCCACGTAAACTTTCCCAGAGATGGTGCGTCCACCTAGTTCAATGCAGGATATGAAATACCCCAACAGAACTATTGGCACACCACCATACCCCACGGGAGAAACATCACCTTTCCATGAACTGGAGAAGGTCCGTTTATTTCACCTCAGCCACCAACAGCCTTCACAGAATGCCCCACTGCTCAAAACCCCCTAACATTCTTTCCTAGAACCTAAGCTTAACGTTCTACATGGAATACATTAAGATGTCACATACGGCAAGAAAGACATGCAGTGCCAAGAAGTTGATAGGCAGCGCCGCTGCTGCAGCATACCAAAACTAACACACGACGAAGTGTACATTTCAAGGTAATTCGTTTACACTTTCGTTTTAAAAAGTACACACAGGAACTTAGTCTTGGTCTGTTATATAATAGTCAGTAAAAACAATTTCCGTTTCTGTATGTGCTTTTACCTCCCGAACAGCATACTCTCAGCCTCTTTCAGTTTAAACGCCATCGGGACGAAATTGAGATGGTTTTAGTGCCTGACATCTTTTTCTTCTCTTCTGTCTAGTTTGGTTATCCGAGTGCACTTCAATGTGTTTGTGTGTGCGCGCTTCACCTCCCAAAAAGCATACTCTCAGCCTCTTTCAGTTAAAACGTCTTCGGGACGAAATTGAGGTGTTTTTAATGCATGTTATCTTTTAATTTGACTCTTGGTCTAATTGGGTTATCCGAGTGCACTTCAATGTGTTTGTGTGTGCGCGCATCTGAGCAGTCTGATGAAAGCATGTTGTCAGATTTACAATGCAATAGGTCTCGCATTTGAGAGAGTTTATGCTATTGGCATTGTAAATTACAATGCCTTTTATTTATTTGTTTAAAAAACCAACACATTAATAAAAGGCATTGTAATCTACAATGCCAATAGCTCAAACTCTAGTAAATGCGAGACCTATTGCATTGCAAATGCTTGTTTTACTTTGTTCAGCGGTCAACCCTGGGCCAATAAAAGGAGGGTTCCCATTCTTCAAATTTTGCAGGCACTTTTGTAAAAAAGCGCAGGATTTTTTCAAAACTGCCAATTTAGAGATTGTTTTGCAAATCTCTAAATAGCGAAATCCTAGAAGGTCTGTTGACATGTTTTTCCTACTCTTCTAACTACCCATCACAACGCCCATGAGAGTGAAACATTCATTCTTTCTTCTTCCCCTCAGTAATACTTTCTTCCTTTACTTCTATGCAAGCTTCCCATAGACCCAATGATAACAATGCAAGGATTATTCCTTCCACTCACCCTGATGCCTATACTGTATCATGTCAGCTGATGCTATGGCCTGTACTCCCCTAGTAATGGACCTCCCACCCTGCTCCGAGATCGTTGGGGCCATTCACTGCTTTCCATGCCTGGTACTGCCATGCAAAGCTTCACGTGGTGGTCACAGGCGAGCAAATCTAGTGATGTTGTCCCATCCTAAATGGAGCACAGTGACCATAACTGTGACCTGACGGCCCTGTGGCAGTCGAGCCTTCAGACTAGAGTTTTCTGATGGTGGAGCCAGCTAGGTTTCTGCCGTCAGAACCCCTATGGTTCCCCATCTCTAACTGGGGTTGGGAAAATGAGAGCCAGGTGACGGGGCATCCACTGCTATTTGGCAGATGCCTCTAAAAAACCCCTAGTGATTATTCCTTTACAGGCAATGACCTGGCCCTTTCCTATTTAGATCTGTTATTTCTCTCTTGGAAAATGGTTTATTTCGTTTTTTCTGAAGAGGTATCTCAGTTTCTCACCAGAGTTGTGTTTTAGTCATCCTCTTGACTAATCTCCTTTTTGACTGCAGGCATTCACTTTCTGTCTCTTACTCTCTCATTCTCCTTTTGTGGGAGTGTTACTGTCCTCAAGTCATTACATAGACTAATATTCAGTGTATCGGCTTGGAATAGGGCATGGAGTCGTTGAATGCTTGCTGCTTGCCTTTCTTCGGATGATTGGCTTCTGTAGCCTAGTGCTATACTTGATTGATGCAGCGTCCTTTTCTGCTCCATTGCCCATCTGTGTCACTGTGGGTGGCTCCTTTGTGATGACAGCGGGATATGCAACTCTATTACGAGCCCATTTTCAGGAAATCAATAGTTGGCTTCTTTGGTTGCAATCAACCACTGTTGACTCAAGGCCAGCTAGTCAAAACCAATATGGCGTAAGTAATTTACAGTTACCATGACAACCATGTTCCCTTGGCAGCAGTGGCCATAAAACAAAAGACGTTGAAATGAAAATGGGAAAGAAAGAAACACATCCCATTGTCATCGTTTGAACTGAAGAAGACTGTGCAGCCTTGAAGGCTGAACTTGTGAATGAAGAGGAAGGCTCTTGCGGATCCTCGAAGCAGAGAGACTTCTCCTGCATTGGTGCCCTCTCTAGGGACTGAAGAGGGGCACACCTGGGCTTTAGAGCTTACATATTGCACATAACAGCTGTGATTCCAAATGTGAGAATCTCACAGTCAGCAGTATATGAAATGGCAATTCCTCCACTTATCCTAGTCGCAGGCCTTTTTACACATTACCTCACATTTTCATTCACTCACAATGTAATCACTTATCCCAGTACTCCACAATATTAAGGTAAGCACAATTATCTCCTTCACAAACGTACATATTCCCATCCTTCCCACACAAACCAACCCAGAACCCCCGGACCGTCACCTCTGACAGTCTTCAGTATACCTTCCTTTATTCTCCAGCTCCACCCATACTAGAGATAAACTGTGCTCCATTGTCAGAAGTATTCTCTCTGTGTATGTACAAAGCAGGGTACAAAAACAGGGTTGCTGGGAGATGATAAAAAAATAATGTGAATTGCACGGTGACATAAGATTTCACATGTTTAAAACTGGATTACTATTCACGGGTATGTACAGTTTTCAATATGGTGAAATCATGTGATTTGCCCAGAATCACAGTTTTGTTGGTCACGTGGGACTAGAATCGGTATCCCCGATAACCAAGATTGACAGCTTAGCCGATAGACCAGATTTCCTAGTCACTTTCTCTGTCATTAAGCATCTACCTGATATTACAGACCTCATCATTAACCCCACGCTTGACACACTCTTCATCACTGGAATCAGGTGACCTCCAGATCCTCACCTTTCTTCAAAGTGCTCATTCCTGAAGGATGACCCATCTTTCACCAAATTGTACCCATGCAACTAGGAGTGATCTCAGCGCCATTCACAAAGCATCCTTGAGATTTATTTCTCTCCATATTTCTGAACTTGTCTTTTGACAGTCTCTCGTCCCGCTCACACACTCTTTCAACCCTTCATGCCAGCTTCCATCTTATCTACAGACTCTGTCCCTGATCCATTCCTACTCAAAGGAGTCATCAACTTTCAACCACTTCTTAATTTGCTAATCAGATACTCTGCATTATGTGTTGTGGACATTCTTGCCTGCTAGCTGTACTCCTCCCACTGGCGGCATTCAAGACCACTGACATCTATTCCCTTCTAACAATCCTCACCTCCCTTGTGGGTTTCTCCTTCATTGTCCTGCCATGGTTCTCCTCTTTCCTATTGGTCACCAAACCTTGTTCAAATGGAATTGTCTAGTTCATTCTCTTGTAGTCTATCACAGCACACCCAAAGGTTCCACCCTTGCTCCGATCACATTCACCTGCTACATGAAATCCACCTGTGCTCTAATGGCTGCCACTCACATGACTAATGATGTACACACTGATAGCACTGAGCTTCCCTCAATCAATCAATCAATAAATTAGGGTTTTACAGAGTGAGGCAAATCACCTGTGAGGGTCTCAAGGTGCTGGAGCAGCTAACTGCTTCGTGGTGATTTGTTCATTCAAACAGCCGGGTCTTGAGTCCTTTCATGAATTTCCTGATGGTGTCAGTCTTACCCCTACCGATACTGGAGGACCACTCTCTACCTCAAGCTTAACTTGACAGAAACAAAATTTGTACTCGTATACAGCACAACTCATCAAAGCGCAACTCAATGCCAGCTATTTGACATTAGCTTGGTAGTTAATCTTACCATTCCTCACACGCTGTGGAGCATCCTTCCGTTTTCATATTGATTCCTTCATGACCCTCTTCACTGAGAATACCCAAACCACCTGGCACAAACACTGCGACCTTGGCAGCGACTCACCTTTTGGGCATCTTGGTACTGATTCTCGCTTCCCTGACCACACGTACAGGAATTTGTAAGGCTTCCACCTTAGGGTGCATCTCCACAAGCTCTCTGACTGTCAGTGAGTGCTAGAAATAAACAGATTGGGTGTGCGCGCACCAGCAGGGATTCAAAGCCAGCTTTCTCACACTCGCTTTCATAATATCACCTTGTATTGTCTTTGCACATCTAGGACATGGATGATGGCTTGCAGACAGGGCCCGCTGGGCAGGTGCACGATCATGAATGTACCATTAGCCCAGGGCGGGAATCTAGGTACATGGTGTATTCTACAAATGCAAAAAGAACAGGTGATGGATGGAATGCCAAATTAATCAAACATTCACCCCAATTCATAGATCTGGGTTAAATCCATCATTTTTTTGCAGGCCACGTCATTCCAGTTTAGACCCAGCCATATGCAAATCAGTCTTGACCCTGTTCCCCATAGGAACAGTCCAGCCCGAACTGCCAGGCCAGGTCTTCCATGAACCAGAAACAAGTATCCTGGGACCAGTTTCAGGGTAACACCCCTCATCAGCCAGGCTAGCTTGAACCTGGTGGCGTAGCGCGCACAGGACCCACGTCTGGGCATACCCATCCCACTTAGTGCAAAAAATGCAAAAAGAACAGGTGATGGATTGTATGCTGAATTAATCAAACTTTCACCCCCCCCCCCCCCCCCAGTCAGAGATCTGGGTTAAATCCACCATCATAAATCAGTAGCATCAAACAGTTCATTCAACCATGGGTATTATAATGGAGTCTGACTAACTAGATTCAATCTAGCTTCCGCTTTGATGGGTTCTCTTCCCTACCATTGCCAGACCTTGAGTGTCAGGGGTCATACACCCTCACAGGCCAGGGACCTGGCGATCAGGGGTTCACCACCCCAAAAGTAAAAGAATCAGCAAACTCCATAATGGGAGAACTCATAAAACTGTCATATTTACAGAAGTTCGAAAAATGAAGATGGTTATAGATGTCATCAGTAAAGAGCATTGGCGTGAAGGACCAGGAACCTCTCCAGGTATTAAGAAGATCCCTCCCCCTTAAAGTGTGTGTAAGAATGCTCAATTCAACCTCAAACACCCGATTGGGAGGGTGTTCCTTGGCACCGGTAAATCTAAATGCCATACACTGATCCTTCCACTAAGGTTTACTTCAATGGGGTAAGTGGCAAGAGTGAAGTGCCATCCAGAAATCAACCACAGGTCACGTGATGGAAAATCATGCAAAGTAATTAACCTTCAGAAACAATAAAAAGGAAAGCCCTCAGACAAATAGATTTTAGACAACAATACAACCTTGCATGGAAATAAAAAAGAAACATACAATCAAAATGCATAGGTTTCCCCAAAAATTGACCTTTCCTGGACCACCATCTAATTTAAGGTTTAAATTAGCGGGTGCTGTGTCATGTGTTGCCCACGACACTAGAAAAGAGAGGTAGATGTTTGCTTTTCCAATAGCCACCAGATCAGTGATCCAGATGCTACCTGCGTGACCCAAGACTATCTTCCAGTAAAAGGATAAGCATGAACAAAACCAATAGGTCTGGCATTCTCTCTGGAGGGATTTTCTAGAGAAGTTAGCCAATAGAAGTGGGCTGGCCCACAGCCCCATGCTATATGGTGTGATGGGCAGAAGAAAAATGTGAATGACACAGCTCCAGACCAATGGGTGAAGAAGTCTGGCTGAAAGCCCTATAACTATATGACTATACAATTTTAGTAAAATCAAAAAATCTTAGCTAACACTAGGCCTAAAAAAAAGATGGTGAGCAGATCTGGGCAAGAGCAACGAGACAATAGGGCTCTCAGTTGTGGGTGTTATAGGCCCACACTATACATTGCCGCAGCATGTTGACACCTCCCATCAAGGCCAGTATTGTGAATCGGCAGTGGCCGGTGCCTAAATCAACCTTCCATCAAAAGAAAAATATGCTTCTATAAACAGAGTGAGCTTTTAATGTTGCCTTCAGGCCTGGATATCAGGAAAGTGGGAACACTGCCTTTGACATAGGGGTTTAAAACTTTGAGCTGGCCAGAGCCCACAAGAACAAACCTGAGATTTCGATAACAAATAAACATTGCTTAACTTGAGCAAACAAGAGTAAAAGTTACATGTGTCGGTGATGAGAGCAACATTTCTCATTTAACCTAGACCTCCACTTAATTTGTGTTGGTGGTTCCAGGTGGGGGGCACTAGCTCTCATTATTAGGAGCTGAGACTTATTTTTCATTATCAGACTTTGACCCCAGAGCAAGAGAGAGAAAGGCAGAAAAGGAAGAAAGAAGGACGAACAGAAAGATAAGGAGACCATAACAATGGGAGGAAGTGGTGAAGAAAAAGAACCTGCAAGAGTAAGATATAGAGACAGGTGGTGGAAGAACGTGTCTTCAGTTGGAAGCAAGCCTTGGTAAGCTTGGTTCAGTAACTTCAACATTCAGCAGCACTGACGGCGGTTCCGAAGAAATACTGCGGGCTACAGCACATACGTCAGCTTGCTGTCCGCCCTGGGCAGGGCTGGGGGTTCTATTCAGACCTGAGAAGAAGTGATCAAACCCCATTTTAAAAGCATATCCTCTGAATGTCGGGGCACCTTATTCAGCACAAAACAGAATGCAATCGCTAGAGGTGGACTAGTTTTAGTGTTATGTGCACAAAGCTTTTTACTGGTCACACAACCTCCGATTCAGTAAATCAGTGGGTTTGTGATTACAAAAAAAGCTTTCTGTAATGTACTAAACCCATTTAGTGATTTGGAAAAGTTTTTCTAAATCACTAAATGGGTTTAGAAACAGTTTCTGAATAGATATTTTGAAGGGGCATTTTGGGATTCCCTCCCAAATAGCCATTTGGACCCTAATGTATCAATCGTTTGTGACAGTGATTCTGGTTGCAAGCCATATACTAGTGATCAACTCCCAAGTCGTGGTGGTAACTGATTCGTAAAGGGGAAGCAGCCCCCATGGGATCCCTTCCCTTTTGGGAATCATGGTGACAGCTTTATGGAGAGTAGGCCATGATCCTGTGGATCGCATTGACAACATGTTGGTGCGCAATTTGTGATTACTTTTTGAGAATTTAACTTTGTACATCAGGCCTTAACTTACTTGACCTTTTGTTTGTAGAGTCGTAGAGGGTATTTAGCCCACCAATCCCACTTAGTGAATCTTATTCAAGCTTTCCGTGGTACTTCACTAGTGCATAATGAAGAGAAGTGGCATGCATTGGTTTACCGCTATGCCAAGTTGTGCCAACCCATCAAGAGAATGAGCTAACTGGGAATGAAAAAGGCATCCGAAGAGCTACGCTTCCCTTGTATAGACGGTATGTTTTGGAAGGAAGAGGCCGTGGGCCTAAGTCGAGCTCACTCCCATTCCTGCCAGAAGGCTTGACCAGGTCGCACAAGTTGTGGTTCACCACAGAAGCTCGAATTTCAAATATAATCTTAACATGGTCAAACCACATACAATGCTTCAAGGAAATATTGGTGGCAGATGCTTAATTTCGACAGGAAATTCACACATTTTTTACACATTTGACAAGATAAAGTTTTGTCAACAGTCTTGGATCCAGGGTTGATATGTCCCTGAGGAGGCTGTAAGTTGTGGCAAATTATCTGCCACAAGTCCACAGACCATCCACGGGCAGTTGTCTACGTGAAGGCACCGGATAGCCCTACAGACTAGTTTGCATCAGGTGATAGTGCTAGGAATATCGTTCCAAGCTCCTATACCCAAACCTCAGCTGTGCCATAAAACGTTAGGGTAAAATATGCAAATGTCCTCGAATCTGTACATGTTGTTATCTTCAGATGCTCCTCTGCGGGAGGAACAGCATCAGCTTTATTCACAGCAGCATGTGACAAAAATGTTGTGCTTTGTTCTGTTTTTAACCTTGAACAAGGAAAGCTGCTTCTAATGAGGAGGCATCACAAGCTGTGCAGGTAGAAAATGAAATTAACAGGAGACTTTGATGAAACCCACATATTCACCCGGCCGGCCTCTGCGTTCCTCGCTACCGCATAGCGTGGCCCGCCTCTTTACATTATCCCTGATAAAAAATCATCTCCTTGGCAACCACCAGTACACAAGCATCTCTTTTGAAACATCCCTTTATCTCCATAACATTGAGTGGCAAGAAATTACTTCTAGGCTGGAGCGAAATCCCTGCCTCAATTCTGAGAGCGCATCGGCGGGCATGTTTTAAGTCGATTATCTGCTCTTTAAAGAGTCTAGGTACATACATGTTTTCTTAGGAGTACTTCGTCAGTTCTCTGTTATTACCAGAGGAATGCTACTGTGGACCGAACCCCTCATAAAACAGAAAAGATCCGGGGGAGACCAAATTGTTGAGTAACACAAGGGCCAAAGCTCTTCTGGACAGAGCTATAGAGCCCCGCAGAGACTTAGCAGCATATAGTTTGCCAGATCTGGCGATCTGCTCTGGGAAGCACATTTCCCCTCTCAGATAAGTAGAACCTCTCAGAGAGTACCTGTGTACCATGCGCCAGACCTGCACAGCTGCCATAGCAACAATATGCCTGGGTAAGTAGCGCCTCTATAGAAACACCACCGTACAATGTGCTAGAGACGTAGAACTGCCTCAGGGAGGCACATTATTATCTATCAGATATGTAGAGGTTCCACAGATGCCGCGAGATAATGTGTGGCATTTGTACCAGTGCCATTGAGTGCCACTTGTTGTGTGCACTGTACGAACCACTGCACAATGTGGCCGATCTGTAGAGCTGCAGCAAGGCACATAGGAAGGCACATCTTTGTAGCCCATACCTGTGGAACCTGCATGGAGTGACACACTATTGTGTGGCAGATACGGAGAAAGGGACATTCTCGCTTCGCAGAGAGGTAAAGTCTCTGTGGTAACAATGCTGTATATAGTGCCTCTGCTTTGACAATACAACACACATTGCAGGAGGGATTTATCACGAGAATGTCATGGTATTTTCATGTTATTGATGTAAAGAGAGAGGCCCCCTGCTAATGAGGTAAAAGTTCCTTAAGGCAGGGCTACATGAGTCAATGTTAATATTTAAGGCAACAATAATAATACAGAACAATAACCATTTGAGTGATCAATAAAACCACCATTCGTTGTAAACTTGAATGGGTGTGCGCCAATTACAAAGATGTGAATTGCAGGTACGTCAAACGTGATACAGTGTTGACATACAGATGCTTTGAAACAAGGTTAAACCAATAGTGGAAGATGAATCGCAATGCATTAAGCGTTTCTCAGATAAACATTTTTTTAAATAATGCAGCATGTTCTCCGGATAAGGGAATCCTCCTCACGCTATGATAGTGCGTGAGGACAGTTCTTAGCAGAGATTGCGCTGTACAAGTGACAGATACATTTTGGTGACCACCATCGTGAAAATAGGATATCATTGTTGTCTGATTGTGGCCTTTCCTGACGAAGGCACTCCTCCAGTGCCGAAACGCGCGTAGAATACAACAGTCAAATACTATTGTGCCACATTGTTTGTTTTTGAAAATGAATACTAAATATCAATCTCTATGAACAATTTTTTGTCATTTATGTTGTTTTTAAATTGAGTGTAGATTGTATGAGATGTGTGATTGTAGACACGATTGGAATAGTATGATTGGATTTCCTTATTATTGAAATGATTACTAATAAAAGATATTTTGTACTTTTTGAAGATAAATAGTTTCGTTGGTTCTTTCTTCTAATTAATTCTGTTTTTTTTTTATTGATCACTCAAATGGTTATTGTTCTGTATTATTATTGTTGCCTTAAATATTTACATTTTCATGTTATTGACCACATAACATCAATGCTCAAGCATGCGGAGCAGATATATCCACTTTTCCTGCAATGAGGTGTGTGCCATTAGATGGCTCTGCCACAGAGGGGGTTCAAGACGAGTAGAATCGTTCTAGGAATCTGCTCTGCATAATGTGGTTACAGCATCAGCAAAGGGATCCCAGAATACAGCCTACATGAGAGATCTACAGTTCTCATAGGAAGGACGCAGGACTGCCTGGAAGTGGGGTATCGGAGGTCCCCCAGGTCTCTACCCATCACAACCCCGTCTACCCAGCAGGACTCCCACCGAAACCATGGCAAGGCCGGCCTGCTGAATGGAGCAGCGATGCAGAGGGATGGAAGGACCTCCGCCCCAGCCTTTAATAGCCATGGAGAGAGAGTGGAAAGGATATTATATGTTGCATCCTCTGAAGTAAGGTTGTACGGATAGTTCCACTTGTAGGATTCTGTCCAATGCTTTTCTGTTGAGCAAAGAACACATTTGCTGCGAGGATATCTGTGATTGTATCAATGTATTAATTTAATGGTGAATTGTAATACCAACCATCTTTTTGGGAGTGGAATAGTGCAGGGCATTACTACATGGCATAACACAAATGCACTCGAGTGTGATCAGGAACCAGTGTGGCCTATAGACTTGGAACATGGAGGACAGTGTTACTGGTGCACAAGCCTTTCCAGCTGTATTGTATGGATAAGTGTATGTGGAAAGGGATGGTATTGGCTCGAAGGAGAACCTGCTCCACTGTGCAGTTGCCAGGAGGGGGAATGACATCGCTGGTGTGTGGGGGGATTGATGAGACGGTCCTGGCTTAGAATTTAGAGTAAAATGGAGCAGGGTTTAGAGACAGAAAGTTTACACAACAAAAGAAAGTTAGGGCCATGGACTGATGTAGGCAGGGGAATTTAGAAGTGATCGTAAACAGATTGAATAGAGCAAGAGTTGCCAAGTTGAGAACTCCCATAAATCCATGTATCGTAATCACCTAGAGTTATCTATGAATTCGGCGAGATTACACAGAATTACGCAAGAAGATTAATTTTGCGATATGTACTATTTTTAGTGCAAAAATGACCCCTTGCATATAAAATGAATGCAAGGATCCATTTTGTGCTAAGAAATAGCGCTAAATGCAACAGAATATAAATATGGAGCACGAGCAGCCACTCACGCTTGCTAAATGTGCTCTTGGGGTAGGATTTTCCTCCAACTTACTCCCTGCATTTAGTGCTATATTCTTAGCGCAAAATGCACCCTCATGTCCAAAATGGACGCAGGGATGCATTTTGCACTCAGAAATTGCACTACATGCACCATAATACAAATAGCGAGTGCCTTCTCACACTCGTTAAATGTGCTCCTGTGGTGGAATTTTTCCCCCCATATTACTCTTAATTATGCAAGCAGGAGTAATCGTGTTATTATCGGTAAGTCTGTGTCAAAGAGTAACATGGAATTACCAAAATTACTCCAATTACTCCGGCATAATTGATATTCCGCTCTGGCCTAGTATAACATAAAAGCAAGTTACGTGACTTTTGCAGAACCCTGCTTGTAATAAGACTCCATGCTGTCACAAGAAGCAGTATACAAAGAGAGAAGAAAAGGGGACCAAGGATGGACCTTGAGGTACTCCTTCTGGTAGAGGGATGGGTTCGGAGGTGGGTGTCACCGAACTCTAATTAGTGAGTCACTGTTGGAGAAAACCAGGTGATTACAAACAGAACCCGAATTGTCCACATTTTATGTAATTGTGAGGAGAGTGGTATAATCTATTGTGTCAAAGTGAGATCAGGAAGGATGAGGATAGGTTGTTGTTGTTGTCAGGCGTCATGAAATGAGAGGTAACGGTGAATCTGGAAGTACTTTCAGTTGAACGCATGATGAAGAAACACAATTGCATGAGACTGCAGAGATTGTAAGTGGTAGGGGGTTGGCTGAAGATCTTTTCATGATATGTATAATGACAACAGTTCTGAAGCAGGGCTTTCAGGGACTGGGGACCAGCTGACCAAGTGTGACCGACAGTGGAGTATGAGTGGGAAGAGGTTTTTAATGATTTTAGGGAAGACGAGGGAGCGGTCAAGAGAAGGCTTGGTGCGTGTGAAGATGGAATGTTGGAAGAAAGACACAGAGCAAAGAGTAAGTCAGTGGAAGGACAGGTCACATGACTGACAGGAGAGGGTGGAGCTTGAAGCGAGAGAATAGAGATGCTTAACTGTTTGGATTTTTTGAGAAGCTGTATGAATCGTGGATAGACTGCTTGATATGTATACATCAGAGGCACTTCGCTGTTCTGTGATGATCAAAGGCACTTCTGCTCTGCTTTACTGGCTCTGTAAATCTACTAATTCTGGGTAATTTTGTTAGACAAGTAGTTAACCAGTTCGTTAACTACTCCGTATAGTGCAAAGTAAGGCAATATAAGTCTCAAACCTTTCAAGTTCTGATGCCCAAAGATATGAGGCCATTTTGGAACACACAATATCAAAATATGGGAATTCCTAACTGGTGCGGTGGCAACAAGCGATGTGGTGAAAAAAGAAGAACGACAAGGGTTTTCCACTTGGGTCAAAATTGTTGATCGAGTTAATAATCTCCAAATTGAAATAACGCCAGAAAATAATAATTGGAGGCTAGTGAATAAAATATGTAAGAAAGACGTTATCAGGGAGCACAGAACCCTGACAGAGTTCACCCAAACAGAATTCAATGGCTATTTCTTATCACTGTAAAAAAGTAGAATTATAAAGAGCCTGTGCATTGTATCCAGAGGCACAAGCTCCCACTCAGGTTGCCTGCTCATGAGTTTGTTGAGTCGCCTCGTTTAGGAGGTACGTCTGTACCAGGATTCAGAAGCGAAATTATGCAGGGAGCAAAGACACCCATGAAAGGTTACAGAATGCAGGTTTCAGGGGGTCTCTTGAGTAAGATGGGCACAAAATGATGGCAACATGCAAGATGGATATAGTTCGCCCATTTTAGCACTCCACTGGTGACGTGCAATTCAAGTCATTTTATCAGTTGAATTTTGTAAAACTGGAATTCACCCTTACTCTGACTGCACACGTGCTCGTTCGCACTCTGAGCCATTCTTGGTTGGTTGGTTCCAGGATGGTGTGGGGGCTTTTAGCCATTCAGATTAACCACCATGCAGTTACTAAGCGTGGTACTAATGCCTCTTGGTCAAAGGAGGATAACCAGACTGGTAAAAAGACCATTCCTATTGGCTGCCTTTCAGTCGGGTAGAATGTTCCCCTTCCATTCATCCAACAACGAGACTTTTTGGCCACTGTATCGCGAGATGGAATTGCTATGATTCCCTGCTCTTTACTAGACCAGGCTTGCCGTCTAGGAAGTCTAGGATTGCAGTGTTTGGATAAATAGGAAAATTGCTGCACCGTCCATCTTGCTGCGTCCATGCTTGCTCTGCAGGGGTCTTGGTCCAGCATGTTCCCAATCAACAGATTCAAACCGCCAATCTGGAAAAGACGGACTTGTCTTGAACTCCACGTCCATTAACTATGGACAAGGAACGAGGGCCATGCCACCCCTCTGCTTTTCTCATTGGTCTCCTGTCCTAGACCTATATGGTAGGGGAGTGGGCAAAAGAAAAATGATACAGCACAGAAATCTGATGGATCAGAATTTTAGAGGATTATTCACAGTATGCCTATTTCCAACAGCGGATCTCCAGAAGAAAATGTGTAATTTGTGACAGAATAGCATGATATGGTGAGGTACTGTGACCTGGAATGGGATCAATTCCCCGGCTATGTCACTGCCCCAAAATTTAGAAGTGGAGTGTCTCATCTTGGATACAGCTGCTTTGATTCACAAATTAACTGAGAAGACGCAAGCACAGCCTGTTAGGTGGAGCGATTCCATGACTTTTTATAAGGTCCAGTAGAAAATGGACTCTGATTCCAACGCCACACAAAGCAGGAATTAGGAGGCGTCTTCCGTTTGTTTTGCCTTGGCTTTACAGCTGTGTTTCTTTGTTTTTGAGAGCTAAGTTTCAGTCATTTCTTCTTCATCCCTGTTTAAATTTCCCAGCGGATGAGGTATGCTCTTTGTTCGCATTTTTTTAGTGACTGCAATTTCTAGGAACTGCTGGGTACAACTGGCATCAACTTTCCCAGATGTCTGATGAAAATGTTAGCGATTAACATCAACATGTTGGAGCCCTGTGGCATTGCACACACAAGCGAAGCGGTGGGGGTACAACTAGACCCAGCCCTGTTCTTTGCCATCTGCTTGCATGGTAGGCTTGCACAGCGTATGCCAGGCTACCGCTTCTGGTCTCTGTGGAACTGGTGTAGTTCATTATATGAACACAATTAACCGTAGCATGCTTTGTATGATGTACTTCCTGCCTCAGGTTTGCAGTTTTGCACGGTTGTGAATTATTGGCGTAACATGTACACATCCTGAGTTTATTGACTGTAGGAGGAGAGAAGGCCGCCACATCAATTGAATACACAGAGGAGGCACAAGCTCAACTGTAACTAGTTTAGGAAAAGCCCTAAAAGAATGTGCATGTGAAGTCCAGGTGCTCTCTTGGTACAGCATGAATATATGCTCTACATTGTGTTTCTTATTCTTACTTTGCTGTGTTAATCGAGCAGTCAGAATGCTTCTTCAGAGGAGGAGCTAAGGGAAGGACAGATGGAATGGAGATGGCCAAAGGCAGGGCACCAGTTACACATCTGGTTTAGAAGGATTGCCTGTGTGTGTTGACGGTCGGGGGGGGGGGGGGCACGATGCTTTTTAGCTATTTCCAGTATTTCATTATTCCATGAAGTATGCTTTGAGGTAGGGGGCGACAGGGGCCTTTCTATTGGGATAAACCTTTTGAGTGCAGGGATCTGACCTCAAAATGCTAAAAGGTGATATCTTTCTAGGTGGCAGAGCATGCCGTGGAAGGAGGAGCTTGCATGCCTGATTGACTAATAGGAGAGCAGCTGACTCGGTGGGGTGGACTGCTAACCGAACGTGCAGCCATTTTTAGAGACATGGCACAGAGGCCAAAGCGCAAATGTCTCATTTTTAGAAATTTAGTACCCGCACCATTCGTGCTATGCAGCTGGTACTAAATGACTTGCTTTATTCGTCTGCTCTTCCAGTGCTTCTTGTTCCACACTTCTTTTTCTCTGCATCTTTTGCATCCAGGCTGCACAGTCACTTTCCTGTAAGATCTATTTCCTGTCTCCCTCCACCCACTCTCTAAGTTTTCCCCACACTCAGGCCTGACGGATCCCAGCGATTTGGAGCTCATGATCACATCAAATGTTCCGAATTTAAGTCTCTAATTTGATCCCTGTGGGCCACGGGCAGCGGTGCTCTTTGAGGTCTAGCAGTGTTCTCCCTAGGGATTGCCACGCGCACACGTCATTTGACAGAGTATTCTGGGAAGGAGAGCTGCTGCCATAGCAACGAACGCAGAATCAAAACCTCGTCTTCACCTTTTGAAAACTATAATAAGGTCCAGTATAAGTAATTGTACTGAAAGATGCACGGAGCATTGAGTGTATGTACATGGTAGAGGTAGGAAGGTTCTAAGTATTGATCAGGGGTCAGTGGGGCCTATCCACAAAGGTATTTTGGAGTAGGTGAAGTAGCGCACTTTTACGTACCCTAACATGCAGGTGTGGATTAGCATCTAAACTAGGGATAAAATGGGAATATTCAGGAACTCTTCGTACAGCATTAGTCCAAATAGAAAGGACTGTCCCTTTTTGCACTTTTACTATTCGAGAAGTGGACTTTTGGGGATTTATTCACAAAGGCATTGAAGAGTAACCCCGTAGTGCTCCTTTCCCCGCTCATACATTTTTTTGTGAATCCGTTCCTGACTGTGTATGTATGGAACGGTCTAAGCGGTGTATACACTGGAGGGAAGGATATCCCTCCTCCAGTTTCAGAAAGGTCCACTGAGTTTCAGTCAATCAGTCAATTAATTCAGAGTGTTTGCCACCTGTTGTGATAACATCTAAGAACTATGCAACAGACCTTGGATACTCCGAGACACCGAGCTATACAGTGTCATGAGTGCAACATCACTCCCTGTGGGCCAGATGTACAAAATATTTGGCATACTTAAATCCATTTTTAGTGTGGTTAAACATCACTTTGCCACGTCCTTGCACAATCTTTTCTCGTAAAATCAGGATTGACTGAGTTTTGCTAACACAACTAGCATTCAAAAATCTAAAAGTTCTGCCAGTCTAGTGGAAACTTTGCAATCAAACATTTAGGGATAAGCGCACTTTATGGGCATTCGTTGGTAGGTCTACCTGCAAAAGCTGACCACTAACAAGCTTGTAAATGTGAGGATATTGACGTACTCTTGCAGGGAGTTTCTCACTCTGGAAATGCTCATAAAGGAGTAACTGTTTACCAACGTGAGCATGGAGAAGGAGCACTCTCATGTTTAATGGAAGTATAGGGAAAGGTGTTCCTAGAGGGAGAAAAATGTCACTATAAACAAGCAAACAGGCTTAGACTTGCAAATGTGTTTATTTTATACCTACAGATTGTCCACCCAGTGGAAATTCCGGGTATAGAAATTTCATACACGAGTACTCATAGGAGTAGACAGGTGGTATACATTTCTAGTAGTCCTAAGATTGTTGGTAAACCCCACGAAAGGCGGAAATTTGGTCCAAAAATAATAAAGTATGCAAGAAATTTCCACCGAACCCAAGCTGGCCCTTTGTCAAGTGTGGGTTTAATACTGGGTATGTGAGTCAGGCCGCGTGCATGTTTAATATTGAGTATTCCATTCATTAAGAACAATTACTGCTCCAATTTTAAGCACTAGGCAAAACACATCTCCAAAATTCACACCAAATATTAATTAGCAGTAGGTGACAATAAGTTATTAAAATATCTTTCAAACCATATATATGGCTCATCATTTAAATAATATTAAGAAAAATGGGCTACTGTATATTTTTGGTCAAATAACATAAATAAAGAGTTTTGTTAGTATGTATGTTGTGGGTGTTTTTGGCAATGAATGACCAGAGTTTGTTCTTTTTGCCTTACCGCATTGCGGTTAGACATGCACAATTTACGGAGAATGCGAAAAGACCCACTTTTCAGAAGGTGTGCTTCTACAGGGGGCACACAGAGCCAACATTGTAAAAGATTTTTTGTAGTTTGGATATGAAGACACAAGTACAAAAGACAAGAAGGTGTAATGATTTATGGCACCATAATTTGAATTAGAGGACATGAGATTAATACCAAATTGCACACTGCTTTATTTTTGGCCTGGGCTAGACACAGCTTTAGCTGTCTCATCAGCCTTATGTAATAAACAAATTATAAACAATAAACAAAATATGTGTGTATATTTATATATATATATATATATATATATATATATATATATATATATATATATATATATATATATATATTCTTCAAAACTCTCTTAGCGAAAAAGAGCAGATGTGGGCACTCCAGGCAAGTAAAAAGTCTTTATTCTTTTAATTTCTCGTCACCATGTCCGTATTGACGTGTTTTGGCTAGTCCCAGCCTTTGTCAAAGTATATATATATATATGCTCCAAAAAAGTTCACACAGCACTCGTAGGGTAATCTGATATTCTTTTAATTACAGCAGACGACTTTTGGCTGAGATGCCTCCATTTTTTAATCGTGCGCGATATTCGCGACGATGACGCTACCGCCAGCGGGGCCCCTGTGTATCGTCACGGGGACATCGCAAATATCACTACGTTATCGCAAACATTTGTGAAAATATATTAAAAAAATATTTATATATTTGTACATACTTGCCGGTCACTGTCACACACTCATGTACGCACTCACAAACTCACTCAGACACTTATACACCCATTCACATATCCACTCAAACACTTATACATCGAGTCACATACCCACTCAGATACTCATGCACTCACTCACATACCCATTCAGGTACTTATGCACCCACTGACAGACTTACTCAAAGAGTGATGCACCCATGTACAGACCCACTCAGAGACTCACGCGCCACTTACAGACACACTCACGTATGCTCTCACAGACCCACTGAGACACTCATGCACCCAATCACAGATCCACTGAGACACACATACACCCACTCACACACCCATACAGTCACTCCCACACTTAGTCACAGACCGTCTCAGAGACTTATGGACTCAGTCAGTCACTCATACACTCAGAAACTCAGACACCCACTCAGAAACTCACTCAGATATATATGCACCCACTCACTCACCTAGTCAAGGCTCATGCATACACTCACAGACCCACCCAGACACTCATGCATGCACCCTTTCACTCACCCATTCAGAGACTTATGCTTTCACTCACAGACCCATTGAAACACTCATAAACCCACTCATAGATCCACTCAGACACTCATACATCCACTAATGGGCCTACTCAGACACTCACACACCCATACAGTCACTCACACAGCCACTTATAGACCCACTCAGAGACTTATGCATCCAGTTAGTTACACACTCAGAGACTTATGCACCCAACCTCAGTCTCACTCACAGGCCCACACACCCACTGACAGAACCACTCAGACACTCACGCTGCCAGTCATAGAGAAAGTCAGAGAAATTCAGCAGTTATAGTTAGTTGAGCTAACTATAACTCACGCCCCTGCAATGCACTACTTATGCCCTCACATATTACATCACTCCTGATATGGTCAGTGACATCACTGATGACATCACTGATGACATCTTAAATGACATCACTGATGACATCATTCACAGAATCTCTGATGCACCCACTCACACCCCAATATAACCTTTCTTACATGCACTCCAACTTCCACACTACCACTCTCAAAACCATTGACACACCCATAACAGTACTTACACACCCACTCACTAATTCATAGGTCTACACACACATCCATTCAGTCACCCATACAGCCACTCATACACCAACTCACTCACTAATACAGCCACTGATATATCCACTCATACACCCAGACAGCCACTCACCAACTGTCAATCACCCATAGAGCTACTCACACACCTACTCACTCACCCCTAGAGTCAAACACACAGCCACTTAACTATACAGTTATACACACACCCACTCACTTATTCATACAGATACTAAGACATACTCACTCACCTATACTGTCAGTGACACAAGCACAAACTCACCCATACTGCCACTCTCACACTTACTCACTCACTCATACAGTCACTCATATACTCCAACACTCACCTATACTGCCTTCCACATATGCTATTTTGGATAGAAGATATATAGGCACTGTGAAATCATGTGTACATCACTGGGCCCAGAAGAGAGGCCTGGGTTTGGAGAGTTTGGAAACATAAATCGCAGTGCAAGACTAAAGCACACTTGAAAAACAGATTTAATTTTGATGATGAAAGGCCTCCTTTTCAAATTTCAGCTTCTACGGTCACATACAATACAATAGTGCACTTTTCTGCAGGGAATTCGTTGACTTGAGCAACCTCCTTGAGGTCCGTTTCATACTGACCCAGTGATGTACACATGCTTTCACAGTGCCTATATATCTTCTATCCAAAATAGCATGTATGAATACTTATTTTGAAAACTGTTTGAAGTCTGATGTTTAAAGATTCTCTTGATTGGTGGACTAATTGCCCCAATCAGTTGGTGTCTCCTATATATTTCTGCGTCCTGATGATGACCCCATTTTAAATAATCTAAGTCCAGGGGTCGGAACGTCGACAAAAACATTATATGTGGACTGTTTTTTAAGAAACTGATGGCGGCTATCAACACTTGCTTAGCGGGGGTTGATCTCTAACACTCTATTATCCCTATCAGCCCCATGTATATATTTCTGTACATAGCACGTATGCACTTTCTGCACTTATAGTCACTTTCACTGAGCCGTCACCCCCCTTTTTTTGGAGCACCTTGTGTTCAATTGAGCAAATATAAGTTTTACTTCTCACTGTCAGCAATCAAAGAAAAAGTTGCTAAAATGAAATAAAGAGATAAATATGTAATGCCGAGTTATTTGTGTTAGAAGTGTTTGTACCCCCTTCTTGACACTTTGCCGTGGAATTCAAGGGCTACCTTCCCCCATAGGGACCATGTTTTTGTTAAAAATTATCTGGCCCAGGTCCTTGGGTATCTGGGTTGTCCCTTTTGTTTCAGAGGAATATAAAAAATCACAGCATTAATAATTAATTTAAAGTTACAATGTATTTATTTTTACTATAATAAATTAAAATAAATTTATTTTTCCAAAGTGTAAATTAAATCAAATCCACCCCTAAAGTAAAACAATACATATTTTTATTATGTATTAAAAATCTTAATGTAAATAAAAGTAATTTAGTTCTATTTTCATAAAATGAATGTTACTATATTTTAATTTTGAAAAGTAATTAAACTATATTAAATTTAAATACAAAATATATTTTATTTTTATTTTATTTTTAAAGATTGAATTAATGGTATTTATATGTTTAACTAGTTTAAATAATTTAATTTAATGTAAGATTATTTCCTTCAGGGTTTTATTTTAGGTTCCTACGTCCATTATTTTCTATGGAAGGGTGTATCAGTACTTGTGGACGGCCATGTGTGTACATGAATTTACTCCAGCTCTGAGCTGGTTTACATTTAAGTCTGTTTTGGGTAATATTGGCTGTAGTAACTTAGAATTGCAGTTTGTGAATAGAAATGGGCTTAGTCTTTTTGGGTGGGTGGATGTCCTTCCTTAAACCTCTCCCTAACCATCCCATAACCCCTTCTTATTCCCCCCTTAACCCCTCCTGTTTTGCAGCAAGTATTACGACTTTGGCACAGTTGCGCCGGCTTTCTGCCGCACAGCTGCGTCAAAGCTGCGCAAGGATCGCCCGCCATATTACAAGTTGAACTTGTGTACGGCGGATGGTCCTCCGCCTTTCCCATTTCGGTGCCTGGAAAACAGGCACCGCAATGAGAACGGCAAAAAAGTTCCAGCACGGAATGGACGGTGACGTCCATGCCGTGCTGGAACTTTGGGGGAAGAGACAGGGTGGCACATGTTGTGCCCCACTGAATAAATCCCCATGATGGAGGGGGCATGGCGGCCCTGTAGGGCCCCCTTTGTTCCACCATTGCCAGCCTTTTCATGGCGGGACTCCTGCTATGAAATGGCTGGCGGTGGTGGCACTTGTAATATGCTGAGCGGGACTGCGCCAGTCCCGCTCAGCATGTTACATTTTGGCACAGCTCCGCCACCACCAGGGAACGACTGTTCCCTGGCACAGCTGGTGGTCCTCCGCCACAATGACTTTTAAAGTTGTAATGCGTTGGACGGGCCACTGCGAGTCTGGCGGTCTTACAACCGCCAGACTCGTAATCCGGCCCAATATTCATTGCCTGAAATAAGGCCAGCCCTGAGGTGGCCGTTTAATGAATGCAACACTAAATTGGAATTTGGCTAACGTAGCTTTCGTTTAGAGTGGTCATTAAACAATCAAATTTTAAGAAGGTGTGGTTTATTATTCCAATGTCCCATTTATAACCCATAAATTCTGAATATTATGTCTGGCAGAATTTGTATGCATGGCAGAACATTTCACCAGGCGATGTTTAGTTGTTAAATGCAAAGAAGTAAGTATCCTTCAGTTGTATTTTTTATTACTCCTGGAGATATTTTCATCAGGCAGTAATTCCATAACTGCTGGTGGTAATACATAATTAAACTAGTACTGTGGTTAATACCCATTGGTAGGATATTCATACTCTCTTGATCAGCCAGACGATGATTCACTAGATAGCACTTAAAACATCTAAAACAGAAGTTGCCCTGAACTGGGGTCCAATAAGCTCTTCGCAGAAGCTCTGTGGTCCTACCCAACTTTGGTCTCCATCATCAGGATTCTGGATTTTTGGCTAAACTCCTTCATCCTCTGTAACAAGCTTGTTTCTAGCTTGTGTCTCTATCTTTACAGCAAGAATCTCTCTTCTGGTTAGAGCGCTGCTTGGAATTACAGGTAGCTCATTACACCTGAACTATGTCATTGCTTGTACTTAAGCATGTGTTCCAAGTGAGCTCAAAACACAAAACCACTACTTGTCCCCAAGACAAAAAATGGAATAGGTTGGCCGCGTCCAGAGGATCCCAGTCCGCATGAGAATCTAATTTAAGTGTCTGTGATGGGAACGCAGGACATTTGTCCGCCTTTTCTGAAATCCAGGATTTCATTGCGCATTCTGGAACATTTTGCAAGATCCACCACAAGTGAGTGCTGATTTGTTTCACTCTTTCAAAGGCACCACAATCTGGCCTTTGCGTTCTCTGTGAAGGTGGCACAGCTGCGGAATTTCCAAACTTCCAATATCCGAGAAGCTAATAAACATCTGGACTTTCACAAGTTTATGAACACCTTTAGGTAGCTTCATGAAGTAACTTAGACTGACCGTCACCTTTCCGGTGTCCATTGCTTCCGGACCTAGATCCCATAATGTCACCCTACAGCAAGTATTGTGTTTATACCTGTAAGTAGTGCAACACACATTAACTACTCTTCACAGATGGGTGACGGGAAAATACAGTATTGCATTGTGGCATTTATGAATTGCTTCATGCCACATTGTGAGATGTCTCAATGGCTGGTTGTGGTTGGCAGAGTGGTGCGTTTGTTATTGTGATTCTAGGTGGGAAGCTTTTCAGTGTTGTGCGGGAGGGACTCAAAAGGTTCTCTTGCCTTGGAGTGCAGCACCAAGCAGTGTTGATGTCACTCGCAAGTAACTTAGGAGCAATATTGGTGCCTAGGTACCAAGTCAACTGATGATTGAGAGAGTACACGAAAAAAACAGGCAAGTAGGTAGAGGGGAGGCAGATATAGAGGCAATCATATGACAGAATGGTGAAAACACACACCCAATAATGTCTAGGCGACCTATGATGTCGAATTAGATTAACCCGAAGAAAGTTACCTCTTTGAACGAAGCACCTGAGGTTGGAAGGAATTCCTCAAAGCTGGTATCTATGATGTGTCTATGATGATGAAATAAGCTGGCGCTCTGCGCTGCATTTAAAAAGCCAGCTCTCTGATGGATTCCATGCGCCCCTTCTGGGGGGTTCCAGGATTTCACATTGTTCTCGAGCATGGACCGTCGGCCATGGACAGACATCTCCTGAGGAGCCTCTTTTGGGATTGCCGCTCTTTTACAGACACGTCCCAATACACTAGGACATAAACATTGTTCAATCTCGTAAAAACCATTCTCGCTCCTATCCCTGTGCTCTTTTGATGGATTCGGGCCTCTTCCCCTGACCCCACAGGAGGCATGTGAATTTCCAGGCAGGTAATGGAGCCGCTTGCCCTCTCTGCCCGGGTTTGTCACGCGCCCCAGAGGGCTGCGCCGCTCGTGGGATGGATGGCGCGCGGCTGCCAGCACTCTAACTGCGGCAATCTGTCTTGCAGAGAAATAAATTATCTCTCCCTTCAGAGGCATTAGTGCTGCAGGGCCTTGGCTGTCTGGAGGTACTGGAAGGAGGTGAGTGGGAAGCGGGGAGTGGGAGCTCTCTAAGGAGTTAGACAGTGTCTGCGAAGAAGTCTGGCAAGATGAGGGAAATTAATGCAAAGACAATAGTGCGCTGCTGAGCTCAAAATAGACCATACAAGCACATACAGCACAGGTTTACAGAAGGGCATGAAACTGTAAGCAGTGGTATGGTCTTAACTCATTGCAGGAATGGTTATTCAGCCATGAATCACAAGCCTTGCTAAGATGGAAGGGCAAGCTAAGATTGTATTGTATCATAAGATGTTTAAAGCCCTTTATGCCCCTTAGGAGGCTGCGAGCCTCTCCGCTTCACATCACTTTCCGCAGGGTCCTTCGGGGGTGCATGGTTGGAAGGGTAGATTGGCCTACATGGGAGATGTTGGGCGAGGTTGAGGCATCCTCCCATCATGATGCTATGGACTGTTCTAAGGTGTTGCAGAAAAAGTGACGGTAGACACTGTCATGCACATGGCTTCGGCCATCTTTTTATCAGTAGCGTGCATAATACAATTTGGTGAATGGAAAGAGACGCTTTAAAACTCAGTGGTGTTGTTGTCTTACCTTACTTTAAGGAGGGAAACAGGAGACAGATCTAGCTTCAATAAATTCCAGCAGAAGTAGTGGTAAGGGAGGTCACAGTTAAGGAGGTGAGGTCAGAAGTCCTGAGAGTAAATGAAGGGGAATCAGGAACACAGGTGGGTGGAGTGGGTTTAAGATGCTTGAGCTGGAATGGTAGAAGTTAATAAAAGTGCATGTTCACAACTATAGACCTCATGTAATGTACAGCACAATCAGTGGAGTATGTGTGGTGGCATGCGTTAATCTTACATAGACCCTCACTCCAACCCTTCACTACCACTAGAGTGAGCTCACATCTTATCTCACATGTTCTTGCCCATTATATCCAGCCATTGGCGTGTAGGACCTATTTGATAAAAATCTTTACATGTAAATAATCTTATCTTCCTTGACCTGCGCACCTTTAAGGATGCTATGTACAGCATTTCTGATGGCTCTATGTATGTTTTGTAACTAAATAAATCGAAAAAGACACAATAGTTTATGAAGTGCATTGGAAAAGTGCTCAAATCAATTGTTGAAATAAATATAGGTACTCCCTGGTTCCTAGAGATGTGACTCTCTTGGCCAGCCTTCACACGATGGGGAGAATACACACAGGGGCTGATCCTGTTTTCCCAAATAGTAACGGTTCCCTAAGATTTATTTAAATATTCATGGAATACTTCTCGCTAATAGATCCCCAGCACTCCCATCGAAGGTATCAGTAATTAGTGACTTCAACAAGAAACAAACAGTTGTCAGTTCATAAATGTAAGAAAGAAAGTCACTAGGATATCAGATTGCAGCAATAGTCTGAGGGGAATAAACAAAGAGCAGAAACTTCCCCAAACCCTACGATTGCACTTCACAAAGCTATCTGCGTCTTAAGTACGTCAGGGCTTAATTTGAGCTGGCGGTTTTCGGTGCTCAGCACCTGCACTTAAACCTCAACACCGGCGCTATAGTTTCATGAGCACCAGTTAAGGATACACTCATTTTTGGTAGGCACAGAGAGATTAAGTGATTTGCCCTGAATCACAGGATGTTGAGCCAATGCCAAGACTGGAACCTGGTTCCCCAGCTCTGAAGTCGGCAGCTCTGGCCAGTACACCACATCCTCTCCCCACTTCCTGGTGAGTAGTTGGCTCTGTTTTAGGCGACGTTAAAGGAGAAATGGGCTGGTGCATGCTGCCTCCTGCACTTATTTTTTCTTACAAATTAACCACTGATAATGATGGTATAGAAACCAGCAGCGGGAGTATCAAGATTTCTCTCCCAGAATCTGGGGTCTTTACACCGTCTCCACCCCAGTGACAACATAGAAGCTCTGCTCCATGGTTGGGGTATTTACAGATAACTGCCCTTGCCAGGTTCTGGGACAGAGACCTGTGGAGTTCCACCAGTCTGCCACGAGGGGCTGGCGCGGACCTTCATCCTTGTTTAACGGAGTGAGTATTCACCAGAAAGGGTAAAGGCCAGTTCAGCCTTCCCAGGGACACTGCTGGCCACATCTCTTCTGTTTTCCACTAGACTACAATTGTGATGGATGTGTCCACGTGAACAGCACATGCTGTCTCCCAGAAATCACTATTACCTGGATGCAGAACATAATTTAATGCCCTCTGTAATCTACATACAGCATTGTGTTGTGTGTGGATAATCGAGTACTTTCTCCTTCGAGTAAGCCTCAGCTGTTTGATTCTGCTGCCCTAAGGGTCTGGTGCTAAGGCATGTTCTTGGTGCTCAGTTCTGGGCTCTATAGTAAGGTTTTCTCCGCGGCATCAGTGCTTATAGGCTCATATTGTGACAGTCTGAGCCCAGTAACCCCTGATTGCGCTGGGTCTCCTGAAAAAAGCTCCCACAAATAATTTGAGTGTTTCAACCTGCAATGGTTTTTTTAATCCTTTGAGTGGATACATTATCGAATACGGTTTAGCTTATAAAAAGGAAAGAAACTGTTTTTATTAACAATTTGCTTTTTTTCAATAAATAATTGTACTTCAAAATTAAACACATCACTAGCAGTTTTAGCATACATTGAACCAGCGAGTTAAGTTTTCCATCGTGCGATAGTCAAATGTTGTGAGTGGGGTGATGTTTTAGATAGAACTGGTGTGATTTTTGGTATGTAGTTACGCCGAGCTCCTCTATTCGTATCATTTCATATTATCTTGATGTCATTAGAGCTATGGGCTGGGCATAAATTATGCATCATTTAGGGGTTATATGACTGAATTCATTTTAAAACTGTGGAATTCGAAAATAGCTACATCAATAGAGTACTGAATTGAACACCTATTATTATGGAAAAAACAAACAAATTATATCTTATAGAATTAGCACGCGGGCTGTGTATGATGATGTATTGGGAAGTTTCTGTAAACCGTAGTCTATCCAGGTCCAAGTGATAAGATGCTGTCATTCTCACTGTTTTCTTATGGCGGCGTGTCTTACATAACCGTGGGCGTGAACTCCGCTCCGCTCGCGGAGTTTGCGGAGTTTTCCGCACTCCGCGTTATGCGGAGATCGCGGAGTTCCCAAAAACTCCACTTCGCGTTGCGGAGCGGAGTTTTTTCCTCGCTCGCGTTCGTCAACATCATGTTGGCGAGCACGAGCGAGGAAAATCCACCTCCCGGCGAGATTTTTCCTCGTTTGCGATCGTCAACATCAAGTTGGCGAGCGCGAGCGTGAAAAATCAACCTCCCGGCGAGATTTCTCTACGCGGGGGGGGTCAGATTTCTCATTGCAAGTGGTCGCGTATGCTCGCGACCGCTCGCGTTGAGAAACTGTCCATTCGCGTTGAGAAAGCTGCAGCTCGAGTAAAAATCTACTCGAGCGGCAGAAAAAAAAGCAGTGCTCGCTTGCGCTGTGCATGGTGCCGTTCGCGATGATTGAAGCATCCGGCACCGCAAATCACTGCGAACAGCATTTTTCTATCGCACTCCGCCACTTGCTGAGCTCCGCGTAGCGCGGCGGAGTTTTTTTTCTACTTCGTGGAGTTCCGCGTAAACTCCGCGAACTTTGCCCAGGGTTACAGTACATACCAAGTATAAGTTGATGCACATGGTAGATACATTATAGAACACTGAAACCTGACAGTTTTGATTAACTTCCAAACTGATTTATTTTAGCAAATTACATTTTTTAAATACTTAACTAAGGTAATTAATTACTGCCACTACATTCCGGACCATTTCAACTAGTTTTGGATGCAGACGCGTTGCTGCCCCTTACTTTCCATCAGCACAGGATCTCTTGAACCTCCAATCGTTTTTGCAAAGAAAGTGGGGCAGGTGGATTTAGACACAGATCATTTTTTCTGCACCCTTTCACTGAAAGTAGGGAAATGGCCTATACCACTTCTGATATATGAAACGTTTTACAATAAATAACTAGAGAAGATACTAAGCCATCAGAAAACCATTGAATGTAGTCACAGACAACGGCCTGCACTTCCTAAAAAACCTATCATCTCACCACCATTCCCAAATGCTCCCATCTGTTTAGGAAGGGCAATGGCCCTCTAACTTTAATATGTACCTAAAATATTTTTTTTTTAAACCACACAGAAGCACAGCTATTTTAAGGCAATTCTCTGAAAGAAAACAATGCCACAAGCATGCAAAGGCATCTTAAGGGTTCAGGTGTGTTAAAATATATGTATCAATGAGTTGTTTCACAAACAGATCTCTCATGCCTGTTCTTTCCTATGCATTGCAACTTTGCTAATTAATTCATTCCTAGCAGTCACCAGTCTGATACATCTGGCACTATGTTTTATCAGAAAACCGTGGCTGGCATATAATCATTCCACTCTTTGATAATACACAAGTACACCTACACATCCGTGTGCACACAAACACACCAAGTACACCAGTTAGCACATATGCACAGACCTACACACACACTCACAGCAAACCCATAAATACAAAAACATGCACACCACACCTACACAAACGGATATGCAGACATACATATACAGTTCCCTGGATGGCTTTATGCAATGGTGTAGCAAGTGGGGGGTGGTTCGCCCCGGGTGGCATGAGTTTTGGGGGTGGCGGCCTCTCCCCCCGCTCTTATTTGCAGACGTCCCGGGGGTATCAACAGCAACCTCCTGCTCTTACATTTGGCCACCGCGGGCGGCAAACGCAGGGGCCGCCACGCACAGCAAAAGGCCTAGCTAGGCCACTGGCTTTATGTGGGATGTAAAAAGTGGGCGATCGCTAAAAATGGCGTGGCCTATGTAATTAAGGACATGGCTTAAACATGCAAACTAAATTTATGTGATAACCATAGTGCGTCAGGCAACCAGTATTTCAGTTCCTCACTGAGCTTTCTCTTATTGCATCCAGATATATAAAGCAACAACCGACCTACACCTAAAACCTGTCAAAACTATTGGTTTTGTCAATGGTTGTTCGCATTTTAAGATAACTGAGTAGCAACAATGATTTTGTTTTAAATAGTTTATACTGAAAATGTTTCAAATCTGAAATTGTGTAACTGGGAATTAAACATTACTGAGGTCTGTGGAAGAGGAAGTGGTCTACAGAGTGTCTCAATCACTCCGGTTGTGTTCACTCTATGTTAGACTTGTACACCCTTTTTCTCTCCACATCTTGTCCATCTGCATATCTTACACCTCATCTCTTTCCTCTTCAGTACCCTTTTTTCACTCTCTCCTGAATGCATCTCCTCCTCGCATCTCTTTCACTTCACCACTCCACAAAAACTCATTGCACCCACTCACCTGAAAGTTCTGAATTTTATTTTACTTTCACCTTGTTGATATTTTGACAAATGTGTACCTCCTTCCGACACATTTGCAAAGAATCCCAATTGCAACTGGAATACATGACCATTGCTCTGTGTGCTCTACAAAGAGGCCAAGGATTGAAACACAATTATTTCTGAACACCTTTCAGTGGTGGGCGTTCTAAACGCCTGGAGGTAACACTTGAAAGTGTGCACTACGTAATATGCCACACAAAATACAGAAACATATCATACTGGAAATAGCTAACAGTCTTAAGGAATGCAAGATGAAGTAAAACATGAAATATTAACAGGAACAAAATCACTGACATGGATTTCCGTAAAGTTTTTTACATTCGTTGTTCAGAAACCTAAAAGCCCTAGCTCTCTCTCATACACACATGCGCACATACACACCGCACATTCACACACGCACATACACACACATGCACACACACGCCCATATACATATGCGCACACACACACACGCATACACACTGCACATTCACACACGCACATATACACCACACATTCACACTTGCGCATACACACACGGCATATTCACACACGCACATACATACATGTGCATACACAAATGCGCATACACACACATGCACACACACACATACACACCACACATTCACACACACACATACACACCGCACATTCACACATGCACATATGCACACGTGCCTAAATAAGCCCATATCTTCTCCATAAATGTATTCCCTTTAACTCATCCTGGGATTTCAGGGCTATTGTGGAGACCCGCCTTGCTACTGTCAGTGCCGCCAGTGATTATGCATCCCATGAATGGATTTCTCTGGCCTGTTTCCTGGATAGTTACTTGCCCATGAAAACAACTGGATTTCTCTTATCCTAATCCAATTACACTGGCTCCTTCTTCTGGTGTTCATGCAGGAAAAATAGGTTGCATGACCTACAAACCCACATTATTTTACCTAGCCTTTTCATTAGAAGGTATAGTTTTTGCCTCTGGTATAAAGGATACAAAATAAACAAAAATATGTTATTATGCTGACCTCACTGGCTACGACAGTTCATAAAATACGTACATTTAACTATATAAATATATGGATTTTCTTTAGCCTGCTACTTCACTAATTTATATTCAAAATACAGTTCTCAGATTCAAATGTTTAAAAAGTGTATTAACTACCAGCACGGTGCAAACGTTAAACGTGCCTCGAGGAAAGCTCACTTTTTAGGTCGAGACTAGCAGCAGCGCGCATGCACTGCTCGCTCTGCGAGGCATGCTGTAATAGAGTATGCAGTGGAAGCCCCGCCCACTTTCCGCTCATATTTGTCATTTGCTTGTGTCATTGTCCTTCTTAAATGCTGGCTTCTGATTCGTAAATAGGCTTGTTAGTCCCTCCTTGGTACCGCCTTGTCTGCATTTGTTACCACCTATAACGACTGGACCTTTTACTTGGCTTGTTACATAGTCTGCATTATAAGTGGGTGAGCACTATTTTGTTTATTGACCCTGATGGGGACAATGGCGGCTGCTTTTTTTTGTATTTGCATGCTGAGCGCAGCGCCCGCTTTAGGGACACCACACTCAGTTTAAATTTTATTTTTAAAACTTTGATGTTGAGCGCGGCACCTGCTTCAGAGACACTGCGCTCTGTTTATTTTAATTTTTTTTAAACTTTAATACTAAGCGCGGCGCCCGCTTCAGGGACACCGTGCGTGGTTTCATTTTTTTTTTTTTACTTTAATACTGAGCGCGACGTCTGCTTCAGGGACACCGCGCTCAGTTGAATTAATTTTTGTTTTACTTTAATAATGAGCGCGGTGCTCGATTCAGGGACACCGCACATTTTTTTTTTTTTTTTTACTTTAAAAATGAGCTTGACGCCCGCTTCATGGACACCGCGCTCTGCAATACAATAGGTATTGCTTGTGCAAAACTTTGAACTATTGGTATTGTAAATGACAATGCCTTTTAATTTTTTATAAAAGGCATTACCATTTACAATGCCAATAGCTCAAAAACTCGCAATTGCAAGACCTATTGCATTGTAAATGCTTGTTCTTCTTCTGACCAATCCTGTCAGGTGATAATAACTTATTTAAGTCTTCCGTGCATATTACAGTATGCCATGTCTCCGGTCGTCGTCCTTTGGACCACATCGCCCCAGTCTTCATCACACTTTGGTGGGTACCTAGTGGCGTGAGGCACATTTACAGAGTGGCCTGCTTCGTTCACAGAATCCTACACAAAAACTCTTCCCACTATTTTACACCAATCCGTTACTTTTGGTGCAAGAAATGAACATCCCTGGCGCTTTCTAAGTGCTGAAGCGCTGCACCCTGGCAAAATCTAGCTCAAAATATGTTGAGAATTTGAAACTTTCTCCCATATGAGTTCTGTGTATCTACTTCTGATGTATCATTCAAATAAACATGCAATGCCTCATATTCAGGGCCTCTGGAATTATGCTCAGGGGAGGACCAAATTATGCGCCAGTGTTGACTAAATTATGAGGTAAGAAAAGGCAATGCTGCGTAATGAGACATAACTTGTGGCAGTACTACTTAATTATTTGGTCCTTTTCACACTCTAGCACTGTCTGGGCAAAAGTTACACCGAATTAGTATGAATTTAACACCTAAATATAGCAATCAACAGAAGAAAGAGGAGCAGTCAACCCTTGCAACCAGTTTTCAATTGAGCAACAGCTCCTGTGGCAGGGGTTTTAGTACCTTTAAATCCTTTTGAGCTAGAATTAAAACTTTGGGGCTGATTACGAGTGCGGCGGTCTTCCAATTGCCGCACTCACGGTGGCACGACAGTGGCGGTCCACCGTCTGCCGGATTATGACTTTCAAAGCTGTACCGGCAGTGGACCGCCGCCTGCGCCAGGGAACCACCGTTTCCTGGTGGTGGCGTGGCGGAGGCCCAATGTAACATGCTGATCGGTACGGGCGCAGTCCCACTGGGCATATTACGAGTTCCTCCACTGCCAGCCATTTCATGGCGGGCTCCCCGCCATGAAAAGGCTGGCGGTGGAGGAACAAAGGGGGCCCTATCAGGTCCCCAACCCCCCCAACCATGGAGATGCATTCAGGAGAGCACAACATGTGCCCCCCTGTCTTCTTGCACCCCCAGTTCCAGCACGGCATGGACGTCACTGTCCATGCTGTGCTGGAACATTTTTGCCGTTCCCATTGCTGTGCCTATTTTTCTGGCACTGCCAGGGGAATGGCAAAAAGACTGTCTGCCTGCACAAGAAAAACTTGTAATCCGGCAGGTGGTCTTTGCGCTGCTTTGGCACAGCCGCGCCGGTGGAGAGCCGCTGCAACTGCGCCAAAGTCGTACCCAGGCCCTTTGTGTTATTCTGCAAATTATGCTGCAGTAGATGCATTAAATCCAGAATTATGAGCAAAATGGCATGGCCCATAATCGCTTAATTTCAGTGGCCCTGCACATATTTGAGAGACAGCTGTAACAGTGCCTTATTTTCGTGCTTTGTGAAAATGGAGTTTGCTTTCCTCACTTGCCACTGGCCACATCTCTTCTGTTTTGCACCAGACTAAAGTTGTGATGGATGTGTCCACGGGAACAGCACATGCTGTCTCCCAGAAATCACTATTACCTGGATGCAGAACATAATTTAATGCCCTCTGTAATCTGCATGCAGTATTGTGCTGTGTGTGGATAATCGAGTACTTTCCCCTTCGAGTAAGCCTCAGCTGTTTGATTCTGCTGCCCTAAGGGTCAGGTGCTAAGGCATGTTCTTGGTGCTCAGTTCTGGGCTCTATAGTAAGGTTTTCTCCGCGGCATCAGTGCTTTTAGGCTCGTATTGTGACAGTCTGAGCCCAGTAACCCCTGATTGCGCTGGGTCTCTGCTGCTATTCCACTTCCTGTCATATGTTCTTCAATGTATACAACTGTCATAGTTTCTTTATATATCTAGTTTACTAGAAAGAGCTTGGAATTCCAAGCCAAGTTCTCAGGTGTCCAATTCCAGACTCTTTGGAAGTGATTCACAAAGCATCTAAGTCCAACTTCGGCAGGCAAATGGCGTGTGTTATGAGTATAATTTCATGCCCGGCTTTACAAAGACCCCCCAAGTTTATTTAAGATTAAAACACCATAAAACCACACAGATGACATTAACAATTCATTGCAAAATAATTACATACATTCATATATCAAGAAGTGCAACTCCAAGGTATCATGCCAGACATTTCTATGACACAAATTCTCATCACTTAGTTCATCAGTTCTAAATATTTTTTACATTTTCAGGGATCTGGTCAAAAGCATTCAGCTTAGGTTAACCTGAATACATTTAAATATCTATTAGGACAAAACCAGCCTGCTTGAAGGTACTTAGTGATTGAGAAAATCATGGAGAATTATGTATTACGTTTACATAAATGGAAAGCAAGTTCATATTACTTGCTACTGTAATATTTAGGCAGTACGACAAGCCACAGCTTACAATATGGAATTTTGCATGTAAGAGGCAGAAAAATAAAAAGTGAATCTCAGATTCCACCACCCACAAACACAGATCCTTAACATGATTCAACGACCAGTGGTAAATACAAGAAAGGGTTGCAAGAGGCAGGATTCTAGCAGAAACTGGACAGCTCCACTATAGGCAGTCCTGGAGCACAAAGGTGCCTTTACACTACAAGACATTTTGTGTTGTACATTCCTAGGTTGAGGAAGTGAGAACCTTACATTCATAGGAATTGCAAAACTGGTCTTCGGCCACCTGTGTAGAGTCCCCAATAATATTTGATGAATGAGACCAATATTCTACCAGGCCTAAAGAAACCATTGAAGTATGAACATGCTTGAACCACAGTAGGTTCTGGGAAACCAACATTCAAATCTGTTCATAAACAGCATCACATAACAGTTTCAAAGCATTTGTAGATCAAAGTCATGTGCAATGTCTCATTCATTTGAGCAAAGTCAAATATTCTATATTTCTAAACCCAAGGTCGAAGTAAAGAATTGTTGGAGTACTTGAAGACAGTTTCAATATCGTGTTCTAAAATAGATTTTCTACTGCTTGAAAATAGGTAATCTTGTCACTATCTGAAATTATGGCCCCAAAAAGAGCAGCAATTTGGCCTTTTGCTCTGGAGACCTCAATCTCTGGGCAAAGTGTTCTGCCAGAATAGGATGAAGCAAACTGTATGATAGTATCAACTCTATGCACACTAGACTCCTACTTTTGTCAAGTTGTTTTACCCATTTAAAAATCTTTTTTTCAATGCTGCACAGCATTGTCAAAAACAAGTGGCAAAACTGATAGTTCGATAAGAGAAGACATATTTTGGTTTTGCCAATGCTTGTTACTTCTTGGCTTGTATTTCTCAAAGGTATGCCAGGGTTTCAAAATACGTTGGGGACTCCATCTGGTTTCTCACTTCCATTGTTGCATCTGTTAGGATGTTTCTTCTTACAATTGGTTTTTGGGCTACTTTTATCAAACTCTGGTATAGTTTTCTTGGATGACAAACCTGTAACAGGTGACTAGATGTTTTTTTCTTGCCTTTCCCTCCTAGTGACTTAGAATTGCATCTGCAAGTGTATTTAGATGCCCATTTGCTGCTTGGGCTCCTTAAGCTTCAAAACTGAACACGTTCCGAGACACGTGTTCCATCAGGAACTCAACCTAGTTTTCTCCACTAATCCTGCAAAATGTAAGAAACCACTATCTAAAAAGTTGCATCAACGCCCCACCATCACCACCAGCACAGGCTCCAACAATTACCTATCGGCCCATTTCAGCATGTTTTACAAAGCTGCTGGATAAAGACAAAGTTGTCTGTGGAAAGAACCCCCATGCAGAGGATGCACCATGTGCTATATGAAATCCATGGTCCATGGTGAGAGAGGAGAGGGGCCTCTGGACACCCTTCAGGATTCGCCTCGGTGGATCATGGCCCAAACTCAAATTCTAAATTGACAATAAACCTTAGGGCTATATACCGTGCCTCTGAGAGTAAACATTATCTGCCATGCTTGTCTTTAAATGATTTATCAGAAAATTAGTCAACCCATCTGTTCAAGTCCATCCTTTAAGGGAATTATGTAATTACAGTAAATTAAGGAAAACAAAAACTATGGGTTTTGAAACCATAATAATATGTACATAAAAGCGCATTCGATTTGTAGCTAGAATACTGGTGAGATTAGGTTGCATTGGATTGGATTGGATTGGATTGGAGTGGATTGGATTGAAGTGGATTGGATGGACGGACGGCTGGATCGATCTTTGAACAATGAACGATCGACTTTCGGTTCCAAAGTAGCTGAAAGGAGTCATGTTGTTGCTGTCTAAATCCTCCTCAAAAAAACTAAATGCATATGGAGAATATATGTAAATATAAGCATGCTTGGCAGGCAATATAATATTTTATTACAAACCCTTCAGGAGAAAGAGATAGCATCAGACAAGGAGGTAGAAAGAGAAGGGGAAGCGTGCGTGAGAGAGAAGGGGAGGGGCATATTGCGCCATTAATAGGCGCGAGCAGTTCGCCATAGGTGCCAACGCTTTCTTTTTAAAGCCACAGTAATTAGGATGTGAGAGGCACGGGGCGCGCTGGCGAGGCATCTGACTGCAGTGATTGCATATCGAAGGCCTCCGGCAGCTCCTATTGAACGCCTCGTGCCCGTGTGTTCATCTTGCTCTCCGACGAGCCTGGAGGTTATTCCATTAGAGAGCAGAGCTTCGCCGGCATTGACTGCGGAGGCAGAGAGGGCTCGTTGGCTGATTAGCTGTCAAAAACTGTATCTAGCATCTGATGGCCCGACTCTTCCCTTACTGGAAGGGTAAAGCCGCGCTCCTTGGCTTCTCTCGTGTCTGGAATCCAGCGTCTGTCTGCCTGTGTCCCCTTTGGGCCCTTTATTTCTTTTATCTATTGGGTTCTACTCTCCTCTCTTTCACCCTCCTGTCTGCCGAACATGCCCCCTTCTCCGAGGTGGGCTGGCCTGTATTGACGACATGTACTCAAGAGCTTTGGGGTTGCCTGGTCTTGTTTCCGCCTCCTAGATCCTACTCCCACCACCCTATGCTTCGTGTCTCCTTGTCTCACTCTTATAGATAATTTCCTATCTCTCTTTGCCTCTGTTTTCCTATTTTTTCCTCCTTTTTATGCCTTTCTCTCTTCCTCTGAGTGAGAATCTGATGATGAAAAAAAAGCTCTGGTACCCAGAAATGATTGTCAGTGCCCACCACCTGCATAGACCATCTCAAGTTATGCGCTACTCCTACCCACCCCTACCAGCCTTTCAGCAGCTTTGGACTCCTGGGCAGTATGCACATCTGCCTCCATAAAGGCCAGTCTTCCCACACCTCGCTTGCACTTTCTTCTCAGCTGCCTTGCTTTACTTTGTTCCTACTTCTCTGCGCTGTCGGATCCCTCTCAGTACACTTGCCCCTTCTCTACATGCACAACTCTCAGTACACTTGCCCCTTCTCTACATGCGCACCTCTCAGTGCACTTGCCCCTTCTCTACATGCGCACCTCTCAGTGCACTTGCCCCTTCTCTACATGCACACCTCTCAGTGCACTTGCCTCTTCTCTACATGCGCGCCTCTCAGTGCACTTGCCCCTTCTCTACATGCACACCTCTCAGTGCATTTGCCCGATCTCTACATGCGCACCTCTCAGTGCACTTGCCCCTTCTCTACATGCACACCGCTCAGTGCACTTGCCCCTTCTCTGCATGCGCACCTCTCAGTGCACTTGCCCCTTCTCTACATGCACACCTCTCAGTGCACTTGCCCCTTCTCTACATGCACACCTCTCAGTGCACTTGCCCCTTCTCTACATGCGCACCTCTCAGTGCACTTGCCCCTTCTCTACATTCACACCTCTCAGTGCATTTGCCCCTTCTCTACATGCACACCTCTCAGTGCATTTGCCCCATCTCTACATGCGCACCTCTCAGTGCACTTGCCCCTTCTCTACATGCACACCGCTCAGTGCACTTCCCCTTCTCTACATGCGCACCTCTCAGTGCCTGTCCCTTTGGTCACATTCTTCACTCTGTGTAGACCCCTGACTCTTCTCACTGACCTGCTCCGCCTCTCTCCCTTGCATCTCTCGACATCTTGTGTTCTTCTCAGTACTTGCTTTCTGAGAGGCAATAAATGTGGCAGTGGCCTATGGGTGTCCAGCTAGCCCAGGGTGATTACAATAACATAATTTACAAAACACCCCTAGTATTGACCATATTGCAAGAATGTCCTAGCATGTCTAGGTGTAAGTGAGGCAGACCCAAGACGGATGGAAGTAGCTGTCCTTTGCAGTGTGATGCAGCTTAGATCTCCCCCCACCTTCCTGACTCTTAACCAGTGCTTAATTTGAGCCAGTGGAATCCAGTGCTTGGCACCGGCACATTATTGTCAACACCAGTGCTTGTGAGAGTCTGCCACAAGGTGGCGCTGTCTGTGGAATTTAGAGAGGACCACATCAACAGTTAATTATAAATTGAATATATATTAAAAATGACTATTTTCTGCTGCCCAAGCCATTCTTATAGCTTTGGGGGCCTAAAATAGTCTAAATCAACATGCAGGGACACAGGGAGACGCTACGAGCGGATGCGTACTCTTGATGAATGTGTGACTACAGAGCCGGTCCTCCCCTGGTACCCCTATGATGTCTGTTGAAAAAACAAGTCATTTACAATCATACAAGGAAAAGGTCCTATAAATATGATCTGTATGGCAACGTGCATGTTTTTTACTATTTAATTGCACATGAAATTAGCAATCGCAAAAAGCAGGGTAAAAACGAGGTCCTGAGGAAAGCCTAGTGACCCTTCATGGACTATATAAAGGCTGAAACATGTCAACCTATGACCTATCAGATGCCTAGGAACATTAATTCCTAAAAGCATCACGCTGATCTATTTTAACCTACCCCTAGATCCCAGAATAATACATTTGTTACAAAGGATTTAACTGCTATTTTAACACACTCACTCAACACTCAACCCTGCCTTCACTCACTGCTACCACTCAAAGAGCTCCACTTACAAGCCTGTCGAGCCCACCCATTCACGTTCAGTGATAAAGCATGCCACAGGTGGTACCAGTGGGTGAGGACTCTATATAAATATATATATATATATAGTTTCACTTTTCACACCATCTCAGAGAAAGTTTACTGTCTGAGAAATTGTGAAGCAAGCACCGATTTATCAGGGTGCATTACGCTCACTTTTCTCGGATACAGGCAAGACAAACACTGTCACAAATAACTGGGTCTCCCCTCTCCTTGTGTTAATGCATAGGTGTAAGTGAGGCAGACACAAGCCGGTGGAAGTAGCTGTCCTTTGCAGTGTGATGCAGCTTAGATCTCCCCCCACCTTCCTGACTCTTAACCAGTGCTTACTTTGAGCCAGTGGTTTCCTGTGCTTGGCACTGGCACTGGCACATTATTGTCAACACCAGTGCTTGTGAGAGTCTGCCACAAGGTGGCGCTGTCTGTGGAATTTAGAGAGGACCACAACAACAGTTAATTATAAATTGAATATACATTAAAAATGACTATTACCTGCTGCCCAAGACATTCTTATAGCTTTGGGGGCCAGAAATAGTCCGAATTGTCACACTTGTAGAGTGTGACGGTTAGTAATTGTGTTGTTACTATCATTGGGAGTGCTGGCAAGGGCAATGTGTGGTGCAAGCTGCAGTGGCCTCCTGACGAGAGCCCTGGCACTTTTTCCTTTACAAATTAAGCACTGCTCTTAACCTAACTTCTTTGCATGTCTGTATTTACAGTCCTCTTGTACCCCATGGCCAAGGATGGCAGTGGTGAGAACTGTCTCCCAAGGGTGGCGAGCTTTAAAGGGGTCCTCCGACTGCAAACAGGGTCTATGAATGACTACATGGCAGCTCAACTGGAAGAGTAGACAAAGGTATATTTTGCTATTACTATGCTCTCACAGCAATCGGATCATAGAAACCCTTTGAAGGCACACCAAAGACTCCTTAAAAGTATAAATGTCTCACCCTTTAGTGACATGGTCTGAGCCCAAGACTGCTGATAGGAGGGGGAGGAGGGAAGGTCAACACATCAAGTAAGCAATACAGTTAATACAATTATCCACTAATTACTACTACACCTGAAGAAAAATTTCAAAGAGAAAGTGGGGAAAGTGTTTTTAATCATTGCAAATGAATACCACTGAGAGTATGAATAAATGACTTTCAGACAGTCCAAGTTTACCACCTTCACAAACCTTCATGTTACAAACTCCTACAAAAACTAGGTGTTCTCTTCTATAGAACTTGCTTCGCGCTGGAATTTTAATTTACTGTTGTTTGCCATGCCATGAAAGTTATACAAAAGGGGATGATGGACGGAACGTTTGAGCCAATCAAACACTCACCCCCAGTCAACTGATCTGGGTTTAATCCATCATCATTCTTTAGCTCACTCCACCACCACAGTTCAGACATGGCCATATGCAAATCAGTCTGACCCTGTGCCTCATGGGAACAGTCCAGCCCGAACTGCCAAGCCATGTCTTCCTGGACCGGAAACAAGCATCCTAGGACCGGTTTCTGGCATTTCAGCTGTCATCAGCCAGGCTTGCTTGAATCCAGTGGCAAAGTGAGCAAGGGACCCACGTCTGGGCATACCCCGCCAACTTAGGGCTGACCAAAGCGATACAAAAGGGGATGATGGACGGAACGTTTGAGCCAATCAAACACTCACCTCGAGTCAACTGATCTGGGTTTAATCCATCATCATTCTTTAGCTCACTCCACCACCCCAGTTCAGACATGGCCATATGCAAATCAGTCTGACCCTGTGCCTCATGGGAACAGTCCAGCCCGAACTGCCAAGCCATGTCTTCCCTGGACCGGAAACAAGCATCCTAGGACCGGTTTCTGGCATTTCAGCCGTCATCAGCCAGGCTTGCTTGAATCCAGTGGCAAAGTGAGCAAGGGACCCACGTCTGGGCATACCCCGCCAACTTAGGGCGACCAAGCGATACAAAAGGGATGATGGACGGAACGTTTGAGCCAATCAAACACTCACCCCCAGTCAACTGATCTGGATTTAATCCATCATCATTCTTTAGCTCACTCCACCACCCCAGTTCAGACATGGCCATATGCAAATCAGTCTGACCCTGTGCCTCATAGGACAGTCCAGCTCGAACTGCCAAGCCATGTCTTCCTGGACCGGAAACAAGCATCCTAGGACCGGTTTCTGGCATTTCAGCCGTCATCAGCCAGGCTTGCTTGAATCCAGTGGCAAAGTGAGCAAGGGACCCACGTCTGGGCATATCCCCGCCAACTTAGGGCGACCAAAGCGTTACAAAGGGGATGATGGACGGAACGTTTGAGCCAATCAAACACTCACCCCAGTCAACTGATCTGGGTTTAATCCATCATCATTCTTTAGCTCACTCCACCACCCCAGTTCAGACATGGCCATATGCAAATCAGTCTGACCCTGTGCCTCATGGGAACAGTCCAGCCCGAACTGCCAAGCCATGTCTTCCCTGGACCGGAAACAAGCATCCTAGGACCGGTTTCTGGCATTTCAGCCGTCATCAGCCAGGCTTGCTTGAATCCATTGGCAAAGTGAGCAAGGGACCCACGTCTGGGCATACCCCCGCCAAGCAAGCCTGGCTGATGACGGCTGAAATGCCAGAAACCGGTCCTAGGATGCTTGTTTCCGGTCCAGGGAAGACATGGCTTGGCAGTACGGGCTGGACTGTTCCCATGAGGCACAGGGTCAGACTGATTTGCATATGGCCATGTCTGAACTGGGGTGGTGGAGTGAGCTAAAGAATGATGATGGATTAAACCCAGATCAGTTGACTGGGGGTGAGTGTTTGATTGGCTCAAACGTTCCGTCCATCATCCCCTTTTGTATCGCTTTGGTCGCCCTAAGTTGGCGGGGTATGCCCAGACGTGGGTCCCTTGCTCACTTTGCCACTGGATTCAAGCAAGCCTGGCTGATGACGGCTGAAATGCCAGAAACCGGTCCTAGGATGCTTGTTTCGGTCCAGGGAAGACATGGCTTGGCAGTTCGGCTGGACTGTTCCCATGAGGCACAGGGTCAGACTGATTTGCATATGGCCATGTCTGAACTGGGGTGGTGGAGTGAGCTAAAGAATGATGATGGATTAAACCCAGATCAGTTGACTGGGGGTGAGTGTTTGATTGGCTCAAACGTTCCGTCCATCATCCCCTTTGTATCGCTTGGTCGCTCTAAGTTGGCGGGGGTATGCCCAGACGTGGGTCCCTTGCTCACTTTGCCACTGGATTCAAGCAAGCCTGGCTGATGACGGCTGAAATGCCAGAAACCGGTCCTAGGATGCTTGTTTCCGGTCCAGGAAGACATGGCTTGGCAGTTAGGCTGGACTGTTCCCATGAGGCACAGGGTCAGACTGATTTGCATATGGCCATGTCTGAACTGGGGTGGTGGAGTGAGCTAAAGAATGATGATGGATTAAACCCAGATCAGTTGACTGGGGGTGAGTGTTTGATTGGCTCAAACGCTCCGTCCATCATCCCCTTTTGTATCGCTTGGTCGCCCTAAGCTGGCGGGGTATGCCCAGACGTGGGTCCCTTGCTCACTTTGCCACTGGATTCAAGCAAGCCTGGCTGATGACGGCTGAAATGCCAGAAACCGGTCCTAGGATGCTTGTTTCCGGTCCAGGGAAGACATGGCTTGGCAGTTCGGGCTGAACTGTCCCATGAGGCACAGGGTCAGACTGATTTGCATATGGCCATGTCTGAACTGGGGTGGTGGAGTGAGCTAAAGAATGATGATGGATTAAACCCAGATCAGTTGACTGGGGGTGAGTGTTTGATTGGCTCAAACGTTCCGTCCATCATCCCCTTTGTATCGCTTGGTCGCCCTAAGTTGGCGGGGGTATGCCCAGACGTGGGTCCCTTGCTCACTTTGCCACTGGATTCAAGCAAGCCTGGCTGATGACGGCTGAAATGCCAGAAACCGGTCCTAGGATGCTTGTTTCCGGTCCAGGGAAGACATGGCTTGGCAGTTCGGGCTGGACTGTTCCCATGAGGCACAGGGTCAGACTGATTTGCATATGGCCATGTCTGAACTGGGGTGGTGGAGTGAGCTAAAGAATGATGATGGATTAAACCCAGATCAGTTGACTGGGGGTGAGTGTTTGATTGGCTCAAACGTTCCGTCCATCATCCCCTTTTGTATCGCTTTGGTCGCCCTAAGTTGGCGGGGTATGCCCAGACGTGGGTCCCTTGCTCACTTTGCCACTGGATTCAAGCAAGCCTGGCTGATGACGGCTGAAATGCCAGAAACCGGTCCTAGGATGCTTGTTTCCGGTCCAGGGAAGACATGGCTTGGCAGTTCGGGCTGGACTGTTCCCATGAGGCACAGGGTCAGACTGATTTGCATATGGCCATGTCTGAACTGGGGTGGTGGAGTGAGCTAAAGAATGATGATGGATTAAACCCAGATCAGTTGACTGGGGGTGAGTGTTTGATTGGCTCAAACGTTCCGTCCATCATCCCCTTTTGTATCGCTTTAGTCGCCCTAAGTTGGCGGGGTATGCCCAGACGTGGGTCCCTTGCTCACTTTGCCACTGGATTCAAGCAAGCCTGGCTGATGACGGCTGGAATGCCAGAAACCGGTCCTAGGATGCTTGTTTCCGGTCCAGGGAAGACATGGCTTGGCAGTTCGGGCTGGACTGTTCCCATGAGGCACAGGGTCAGACTGATTTGCATATGGCCATGTCTAAACTGGGGTGGTGGAGTGAGCTAAAGAATGATGATGGATTAAACCCAGATCAGTTGACTGGGGGTGAGTGTTTGATTGGCTCAAACGTTCCGTCCATCATCCCCTTTGTATCGCTTTGGTCGCCCTAAGTTGGCGGGGGTATGCCCAGACGTGGGTCCCTTGCTCACTTTGCCACTGGATTCAAGCAAGCCTGGCTGATGACGGCTGGAATGCCAGAAACCGGTCCTAGGATGCTTGTTTCCGGTCCAGGGAAGACATGGCTTGGCAGTTCGGGCTGGACTGTTCCCATGAGGCACAGGGTCAGACTGATTTGCATATGGCCATGTCTGAACTGGGGTGGTGGAGTGAGCTAAAGAATGATGATGGATTAAACCCAGATCAGTTGACTGGGGGTGAGTGTTTGATTGGCTCAAACGTTCCGTCCATCATCCCCTTTTGTAATGCCATGAAAGTTAGCAACAATTAATTATTTACTGAAGTTTAAAACATGCTCATAGTTGGTGACGTCCAGCTGCATCACCTTGACACACACACACAGGGGCGCAGCTGTAAGATTGGTGGGGGGGGGGGGGTGAGCTTCAGATTACCCGACAATATAATGTTAAAATACATTGTACCACAAGCAGGGCACATGAGAGGGTCTTAAAGGGCAGTAAAAAGGGAGAGGAATGCAGATTGGTAGGGGTACTAAGTGAGAGAAATCACAATATTTTGTAAAAGAACCAACATTTTTGAAGACTTTCAAAACAGAGATGGAGATAGTGTGTATTCATAGTCCTGGTGAAATCCGACAGACCTCACACCAAACCCGACTGAAAGCACCTCTACCCAACTAATTACCAGAAAATACATTATTGGGGGGGGGGGTGGAAGAACCCAACACTCCCCCGAAGCTACACCCCTGCACACACATCATCCCAGTGCTGCTTCATCCAGTGCGGGTTTTACCCCGTCAGACGTGGTGGGTGTGTTGTTGCTGCTTCTCTTGGTTGGTTCTCCTGCCAAATTAAAGAGATTGATTCTGTTCATTTATGCAGGGCTGACAGGTTGAGGCTGAGCATGGCTCCAAGGCATCAGAGGACAGGGCTGATGGGAGCTCACACTTCAGAGCGTGCAAATGCTCTGACTGAGTAATGGAACTGATGGAGTCCAGGGAAGCTGCATATTACCCAAAATGCTGCATGTGTGTAACCCCGGGATTCTCATTGGTCGCATAATATTTCTATTTTTTCATTTGTACATTTCTAACGCTTCTGGTTATTACATTTTTTTCAGATTTAGATTTATATAAGTCAGTCAGGAACCGTAAGAAAAAGGTGTTTCCCTCCTGTAGTACTCTGCCAGGCAAGGGGCTGAGGGGACAGCAAGTGCTCTGTCCTTCATGAATCTGTACTGCTGGCTCTAGTTCATCTCCTTCTCTTCCTCTCCTTGCTCTATTCCTCTCCTTTCTTTACGTATTCTATATTTTCCTCCTTTTCTTATAATACCTTTCTTTCATGAGCTATTTTCTTTTCATTTTCTACAGACCTACTTTGACATGCCATCAACAGGTGCAGCACAAGATGCAGTGTAAGGGTGTCAGTGTAGCGCCTATTGCTCTCCCTCTGCTCTGAATATGGCACTATTGGGGTATATTCATTAAAAACTCACACAATGCAGTACAGAAACAGAAGTTGCTGCACTGCGTGATACAGAGAGAGCAGGAAAGCTCATATCTACTAAGATATGGAGCTTTCCTGCTCCATAGTGCCGGAGCACAATCAGGCTGCCGAGCACCATACACACATAGTTGCAAGTGTGATGTCTAGCATAAGTTTTGCATTGGAAGGGTACCATTCCAGTACAAAACACTAAGCTTAGCCAAACTTTAACATTTTTCCACTTTAGATGTGTGCTGTATAGGGCAGCACACATGCAAAGTCAAAAACGTTTGGAGCAATAAAAGCTTTTCTCCGAGCTAATGCCACTCTCAACAAGTAATTTTTTGGGGTGTGAAACCCTGTTTATAGTTGTTAATGGATTGAGCTTTGTATCAAACCCATGGGTGGTTGCATAGAAACACCCATGTACCACCAGTGGAACGCCCCCTCATGCAAATTAATGCAAAGCAGAGCAAAGTGTTAGATTGTATTACTTTCACACGAATTTCCGGCACAAAACAGGTTTTACATTGGAAAATAAATTAAAAATAAACATTTTCCATTTGTGTGTGTCATTTTTGTGATGCAAACCCATGGGAAAATGTTAGTAAGTCTCCCCATATTGTCTCTCCTCTCTCCCTCTGTGTAGGAGTTTTTTTGCTTTGCATCACTGTAACTGGGCTGCTGATGTGGCCCTTCCCCCACCCACCCTTCCCATTATCCTCTCTCCTGTTTTTTAAATTTCCCTTCATCTCTCCGTTTTTTTTTTTTTTTTGCAGTTTTATATAGCGCGAACTTGACCCAAAGGTATTGAAGACCTTTACATGAGCACCAGTTACATTACACAAGGACACATTCATTTTTCTTTTGGAAGGCATGGGGAGAATAAATGATTTGCCCAGAATCACAGGATGTTGAGCCGATACAGAGACTCGAACATGGTTCCCCAGCTCCAAAGTCGGCAGGTCTGGATATCCGCTATCACTTCCCCTCATATTCTCGCTGCATACCTCCCTAACACACTCCTGTGGTGCTCTTGGCTTTCTCTCATTTCCTAACGCTTTCTTCTAATTCCTTCTCTGCTCCTGCTCTGTGTCCCATAAGATAACAAATTGGTGCTACTATTTCCAACTCTGGGGGGCTAACTTTATCAACAGCAGCAATGAAAAGCTGTCAATATCTCATTTAGGTTCCACTCCGATATCTTCAGTGCACCCTCTAGCGCCAGTCTGTCTCTTGAATTCACCCTTGTACAAGCCCTACGAAGAATAGTGGGGGAATTAATTAGCATAGGTATTTCACAATACCTAATGTCACACCCTCATAATATTCCTCACTTAAAATAGAACATGCCTAATTTATGAAAACGTTAAAAAAGAAAGAAAAGGGTGTGATGTGGAGGAATCAATAAAGAACTTTTAGTAGGTAAAACTCAAATTAGTCCCTACTTCCAGGTACGGAGTGCCAAAAATTAATTAAACTATGTTTTTTGTATACATACCACCTCCCAAACCAATTGAAACAATTTTCAACATCCTTTTATCAATTCTTTACTTATTATTATCTTAAACATCTTAGACAACATATAAGACACAAAATTACAAAATACCAACATCAATGACTGGACAGATCATTTCAAACAACACATAAGGCACAAAATTACAAAATAACAACATCAATGACTAGGACAGATCATTTCTCATTCCTTCCTACCCATTCTTATAACAATTGGTTGCTACATATTTTTGAGCAATTCAACCATGAGGAAGTCCAAAAAACACAAGAGGGGGACAATCAACCCTTTACTACATCCAAACTGTGTGTAGCCAATTGCTTTATGGTATTCAAATTCCGTCGGACTCCTCAGTTCAGTGGGTCGACGCCTTTCGGCCCAGGCATTCAGGCCTCATCAGGACATGGGTGCAAGGAAGAACACCTCCAGGCATGTGGGTAACAATCTGGTGGTCTGCAAGTATAGGTCACCAAAGGTTGCTCCCTGTTTGCATCTGGGTCTCAAAGAGCAGTGCGAGAAGTCCAAACTCTAATTCCCCGGCATCGGCGGCTATCTAGATCAAAGAGTACAACTGAGATTGAGAGATTTTCCGGTCGGTTCAGCATGTGTGGCCCACAGAGCTTGGTGCCTGTGTTACTGTAGAAGGAATTAGTACGGACATTCGCCTCTCCGGCTCTGGATGGGCGGTGCCCGCAGAGCTCCCTGCCTGCGTCACAATTAACACAGTAAGCTTGTAGTCATTGATCGAGATAGCCGCATATGCCGGGGAATTAGAGTTTGGACTTCTCGCACCGCTCTTTGAGACCCAGATGCAAACAGGGAGCAACCTTTGGTGACCTATACTTGCAGACCACCAGATTGTTACCCACATAGAGGCTCCATTTGAAGACTAGTTGTTGGTCTTCTCCTTTCCCTGGAGGTGTTCTTCCTTGCACCCATGTCCTGATGAGGCACGAATGCCTGGGCCGAAACGCGTCAACCCCACTGAACTGAGGAGTCCGACGGAATTTGAATACCATAAAGAAATTGGTTACACACAGTTTGGATGTAGTAGAGGGTTGATTGTCCCCCTCTTGTGTGTTTTGGACTTCCTCATGGTTCAATTGCTCAAAAATATGTAGCAACCAATTGTTATAAGAATGGGTAGGAAGGAATGAGAAATGATTTGTCCTAGTCATTGATGTTGTTATTTTGCAATTTTGTGCCTTATGTGTTGTTTGAAACGATCTGTCCAGTCATTGACGTTGGTATTTTGTAATTTTGTGTCTTATATATTGTCGAAGATGTTTAAGATAATAATAAGTAAAGAATTGATAAAAAAGATATTGAAAATTGTTTCAATTGGTTTGGGAGGTGGTATGTAAACAAAAAACATAGTTTAATTAATTTTTGGGACTCCGTACCTGTAAGTTGTGACTAATTTGTGTTTTACCTACTAAAAGTTCTTTATTGATTCCTCCACATCTCTCCCTTTTCTTTCTTTTTTAACGTTTATGACCCAAGATGTGGTAGGAGGAATAGGGCAAACCCCATTGCTTTGTTATTATTTTATGAAAACAACAAGTTAATCATGCAATGTGAAAAGAAAGGTTTTTGATTTCTTTTACTTTTTATAAATCACCTTGTTTTCCAGATATCATTGTGGAATTGACCTTAGAAATGGCTGAAAGAGGCCCTATTTTTAAACAAAGGGGTGGAAGTTAGTAATAAATTTTTTAATTGTGATAAGAAAATAAACATAATGTGCCCGATACATATTTTTTGAATAGTCAAACTTGATGTTAGGGAACCAGTGCTTAATTTGAGCCGGTGGTTGCTGCTGGGGTCTAACGGCACTCATTTTGGGGGATTGGTAGTTCTTTTTCCTCATCAAGTATTGGCCATGAGCAAGAGAGGGAATAACGTATAAAGGCAAAAGAAGAAGGAAGAGAACGGTGGAAAAACCACCACAAAAGGAGACGGCAGGAACCTGCAAGAGTGAGATGAAGTCGCAGGCAGAGACTGGTAAAGGATTAAAGAGGAATGAGGTGGATTCAAGACTAGCAGCCTTGGTATTCGGAGCTCAACATTTAATAGCGCTGGCCGTGGGCTTCTGAGAAGCGCTTTGGGCCCCGGCACTCATTCTTTTAAAAACTAAGCACTGTAGTGAAGGTTTGTTTCCTGCTGATGTTCTTTATCCAACTTCAAGGAAAAAGAGTGCTGCACAATTGCAGCTCATTAGGTGATAGATTTGTTAACGCTGTGACAGTCTCTGTTACTTTTCAGATAGAACATTCAAAGATAAACCCCTACAAGGAGGGGGCCAGTGTGACAGGTTTTAAAAGCACCTTGAGGCCTGGATAAATACAAGCATCTGCAGTAGCAGAGCACAAGGTGACATCTACATCCAGCAGCGGTTCCTCCATAGAAACGGAGAAGCGTCCCACCCTCCCCGACCCCGCTGCTGCAGAAACAGTGAAAAATAAAATGGTAATAAATTATTTTATTACCATTTTATTTTTTACTCTCTGTCAAACAGAGTTTGGGGGCGGGACCAGTGCATCATTGCTGCTGAATGGCAGCAATGAGGAGCGGCCCCTTCGGTTTGAAGTGCGCATGTTGATTTTGCTCGCTATCTTACTATGGCCAGCCTGACATGCGCAATTTAAACCTCTCCAACCAGCTGGATTGGAGAGCACGCACAGGCCTCCAGTGCCTTTTGGAGCGCTGAGGCAGCCTGCTCCAGCCAATGCAGACACTTCACTCATGCTGCTTAACAGCATGAGAGTAGCGTCTGGATTGCTTAACAGCATGAGTGCAGCGTCTGGATTGGATAAAGTGGGTGGCTGTATGACGTCACCTCGCGTTCGGAGGAGTCTGTAGCTAGGGACTGGAGAGTATCAAGGACATGCTCCAGGATAAGTTAAGTAACTTTTATTTTTTTCTTTCTTAGATGTTTAATGTATGTTTTAATGTACTTTTATATTTATGTATTTTTGGAAGTATGTAGCACCCAACTCTGTTTATATGTCACAAACAGCCACTGCCTACATCATTAGGTAAGGGGAACGGAGTCCCCTCTAAGTACATAGTGCAGACTCCGTCCACCCGCATCTACTCCCCAACTTGTGTCCCTCTCATTCACCCTTTCTGATTCTCACAGCCACTCACCCATCCCTCCTCTTTCGCCTCTCTCATTCGTTCTCCATCTCTGACTTTGGCGTTTTTTCTTTTTCGTCCTTTCCTCAATCACCATTCTCCTTCATCCATTCACTCTGACAATGCTCACTACAATCTTTTTGTCCTTCTCCACCAACTCTCCCACAGGTTCGCTATCACACTCACTTCCTCTTGTCTCCCCACTATCCAGTCTTCATCTCTGTCTCAAGTGGGCTGTGTTGTTGGTATGCTCTCTCTCTCTCTCCCTCCCTCCCTTTTTCTTCCTATCCTTTCTCCCCGTCTCACTTTCTAATGTTGGTTCTCCTTCCCCCCCAACCCTCTCTTTTTGTTCTCTGAGTCCTTGCTCTTGCCTCCTCTCTTTCGCTATCTCTCTCTCTCACCTCATCCCTTCCCTCCATATCAGCGCCTCGCTCTGGCTGTCCTGTTGGCACTCTCTCGCCCCCCTCCCCTCTGCCTTTGCAGCCTCTACGCTCTCTCACTTTAGCATGGTTGGTACTTTTTCTCCTTTCCCTCGTACCGCCTTCTCATCTCTATCTCCTTCCTCCTCTCTCCTCCACCTCCCTCTCCTTTGCTCTTCCTCTGTCACACTCTCTCCACACGCTCCCTCTCACTTCTCTCTTGTTATCCCCTCTGTCCATCACTCTCCATCTCACTTTTGCTCAGTTCGTATTTCCTCTCTTTAACGACTCCCCTCTCTCTCGCCTCCATCTCTCCCTCTCCCCCTCTCTCTCTCTCTCTCTCTCGCCTCCATCCCTCCCTCTCTCTCATTCCCTCTCCTCGTTATAATCTTTCACCTTACCTCTGGATGCGCCCTCTCCTCTTTTGACCTTTCACCCCGTCCTTCCCCCCCCTCCTCTCTCTCTTTTGCTCTCCCTCTCTCACCTTCCCTCCACACCTGTCTCCCACTTCTTATGGTCTCTCTGTCCATCGGTTCCTCTCACTTTAAATGTGTTGATATTTCTGCTGCCCTCTCTTTTTCTCCTTTTAACCCTACCTTCTGTAACTATTTCCGTCCCCTTCACACCTCCTCTCTCGCATCACCCCTCTGCCCTTTTATCCTTCCTCCGTCTCTGCCTGCCTGCGCTATGCCTGCACTCTCATCCTTCCTTGGACAGCAGCTCCCTCCCCGCCCCACCCCCACCCCGGCCCCAGCACCGAGGATGGAGCAGTGTGATTCTCAGCTCCTGTCCATAAAAGGAGAGCTTTAGAATAAAGGCGATCCGAGCTAGTATGGGGAAAGCCGATTAACTCCTGAGGGGAATGATTTAATTTAAATAACCACGGACCATGATTCTCACGAACCAATAGAGAGAATGTGCGGCGGACGAATGCACCCCTCCCCCACCCTCGGAGTCTGTAGTGCTTGAGCTCTGACTGCCACATCTGTGCGACGGCGCAGGCCCTGGGCAGAGCGCCGCCTACACTGGCACCTCTGACAGGGATGGCAGTACCGCCGCTGATGGCACCGCCTACACTGGCACCTCTGAGAGGGATGGTAGCACTGATGCCGATGGCACCGCCTAAACTGGCACCTCTGAGAGGGATGGTAGCACCGACGCCGATGCCACCGCCTACACTGGCACCTCTGCCAGGGATGGTAGCACTGACGCCGATGGCACCGCCTACACTGGCACACACTGGCACCTCTGACAGGGATGGTAGCACTGACGCTGATGGCACCGCCTACACTGGCACCTCTGACAGGGATGGCAGCACCGACGCCGATGGCACCGCCTACACTGGCACCCCTGAGAGGGATGGTAGCACTGACGCTGATGGCACCGCCTAACGCCGATGGCACCGCCTACGCTGGGACCTCTGACAGGGATGGTAGCAATGACGCCGATGGCACCGCCTACACTAGCACCTCTGACAGGGATGGTAGCACTGATGCCGATGGCACCGCCTATGCTGGCACCTCTGTCAGGGATGGTAGCACTGACGCCGATGGTGCCGCCTACGCTGGCACCTCTGTCAGGGATGGTAGCACTGACGCCGATGGCGCCGCCTACGCTGGCACCTCTGTCAGGGATGGTAGCACTGACGCCGATGGCGCTGCCTACGCTGGCCTAGGCTGGCACCTCTGTCAGGCATAGTAGCACTAACGCCGATGGCGCTACCTACGCTGGCACCTCTGAGAGGGATGGTAGCACTGACGCCGATGGCGCCGTCTATGCTGGCACCTCTGAGAGGGATGGTAGCACTTACGCTGATGGCGCCGCCTACGCTGGCACCTCTGAGAGGGATGGTAGCACTGACGCCGATGCCGCCGCCTACGCTGGCACCTCTGAGAGGGATGGTAGCACTGACGCCAATGCCACCGCCTACACTGGCACTTCTGCCAGGGATGGTAGCACTGACGCCGATGGCACCGCCTACACTGGCACACACTGGTACCTCTGACAGGGATGGTAGCACTGATGCTGATGGCACCGCCTACACTCGCACCTCTGACAGGGATGGCAGCACCGACGCCGAAGGCACCGCCTACACTGGCACCCCTGAGAGGGATGGTAGCACTGACGCTGATGGCACCGCCTGACGCCGATGGCACCGCCTACGCTGTGACCTCTGACAGGGATGGTAGCACTGACGCCGATGGCGCCGCCTACGCTGGCACCTCTGAAAGGGATGGTAGCACTGACGCCGATGGCTCCGCATACACTGGCACCTCTGAGAGTGATGGTAGCACTGACGCCGATGGCACCGCCTACACTGGCACACACTGGCACCTCTGACAGGGATGGTAGCACTGACGCTGATGGCACCGCCTACACTGGCACCTCTGACAGGGATGGCAGCACCGACGCCGATGGCACCGCCTACACTGGCACCCCTGAGAGGGATGGTAGCACTATTGCTGATGGCACCGCCTACACTGGCACCTCTGACAGGGATGGTAGCACTGATGCCGATGGCACCGCCTGCACTGGCACCTCTGACAGGGATGGTAGCACTGACTCCAATGGCAGCCTACACTGGCACCTCTGAGAGGGATGGTAGCACCAACACCGATGCCACTGCCTACACTGGCACCTCTGCCAGGGATGGTAGCACTGACGCCGATGGCACTGCCTACACTGGCATCTCTGACAAGGATGGTAGCACTGACGCGGATGGCACTGCCTACACTGGCACCTCTCACAGGGATGGTAGCACCCACGCCGATGGCACCGCCTACACTGGCACCTCTGAGAGGGATGGAAGCGCCGATGGTAATGCCTACACTGGCACCTCTGAGAGGGATGGTAGCACCGATGCCGATGGTACCGCCTACACTGGCACCTCTGACAGGGATGGTAGCACTGACACCGATGGTACCGCGAACACTGGCACCTCTGACAGGTATGGCATCACTGACGCCGATGGTACTGCCTACACTGACACCTCTGACAGGGTCCAGGGATGATACACTGACTCCAATAGCACCCTCGACACTGGCACACACTGGCACCTCTGACAGGGATGGTAACAGTGACGCCGATGACACGGCCTACACTGGCACCTCTGACAGGGATGCAGCCGCGGTCCGTGCAGGTAACAGCGGTGGGGCCATGTAAAGGGGAATTTCAAGGGACGATGCAGAGGGAAAGTTATTTATTTATTTAATTTTTCCTCGGCATCGTGCCTCGAAATCCCCCCTTACACGGCCCCACTGCTCCACCGCGGTTACCTGCACGGACCGCGGCTGCAGGGAAGGTAGCACTGACGCAGATGGCACCGCCTGCACTGGCAACTCTGACAGGGATGGTAGCACTGACGTCGATGGCACTGCCTACCCTGGTAACACTGACAGGGATGGTAGCACTGACGCCGATGGTACCGCCTACACTGGCACCTCTGACAGGGATGGTAGCACTGACTCCAATGGCAGCCTACACTGGCACATCTGCCAGGGATGGTAGCACTCACGTCGATGGCACTGCCTACCCTGGTAACACTGACAGGGATGGTAGCACTGTCGCCGATGGTACCACCTACACTGGCACCTCTGAGAGGGATGGTAGCACTGACTCCGATGGTACCAGCTACACTGGCAACCCAGACAGGGATGGCATCACTGACGCTGATGGTGCTGCCTTCACTGGCACCTCTGACAGGGTCTGCGGATGGTACACTGACACCGATGGCACCGCCTACACTGGCACCTCTGACAGGGATGGTAGCACTGACTCCAATGGCAGGCTACACTGGCAGCTCTGCCAGGGATGGTGGCACTGATGCCGATGGTACCGCCTACACTGGCACCTCTGAAAGGGATGGTAGCACTGACGCCGATGGCACCGCCTACACTGGCAACTCTGACAGGGATGGTGGCACTGACGCCGATGGCACAGCCTGCACTGGCACCTCTGACAGGGATGGTAGCACTGACTCCGATGGTACCACCTACACTGGCACCTCTGACAGGGATGGTAGCACTGATGTTGATGGCACCGCCTACACTGGCACCTCTGAGAGGGATAGTAGCACTGACTCAGATGGTAACGCCTACAATTATACCTCTGACAGGGATGGTAGCACCAAAGCTGATGGTACCGCCTACACTGGCACCTCTGAGAGGGATGGTAGCACTGACTCCGATGGTACCACCTACACTGGCACCTCTGACAGGGATGGTAGCACTGACGCCGATGGCACCGCCTACACTGGCAACTCTGACAGGGATGGTGGCACTGACTCCGATGGTACCACCTACACTGGCACCTCTGACAGGGATGGTAGCACTGACGCCGATGGCACCACCTACACTGGCAACTCTGACAGGGATGGTGGCACTGACGCCGATGGTACCACCTACACTGGCACCTCTGACAGGGATGGTAGCACTGATGTCGATGGCACCACCTAAGCTGGCACCTCTGAGAGGGATAGTAGCACTGACGCCGATGGTACCGCCTACACTGGCATCTCTGAGAGGGATGGTAGCACTGACGCCGATGGTACCGCCTACACTGGCACCTCTGACAGGGATGGTAGCACTGACGCCGATGGCACCGCCTACACTGGCAACTCTGACAGGGATGGTGGCACTGACGCTGATGGCACAGCTTGCACTGGCACCTCTGACAGGGATGGTAGCACTGACTCCGATGGTACCACCTACACTGGCACCTCTGACAGGGATGGTTGCACTGACGCCGATGGCACCGCCTACAGCGGCAACTCTGACAGGGATGGTGGCCCTGACGCCGATGGCACAGCCTGCACTGGCACTTCTGAGAGGGATGGTAGCACTGGCTCCGATGGTACCACCTACACTGGCACCTCTGACAGGGATGGTAGCACTGACGCCGATGGCACCGCCTACACTGGCACCTCTGAGAGGGATAGCAGCACTGACTCAGATGGTACCGCCTACACTAGCACCTTTGACAGGGATGGTAGCACCAACGCCGATGGTACCGCCTACACTGGCACCTCTGAGAGGGATGGCAGCACTGACTCCGATGGTACCACCTACACTGGCACCTCTGACAGGGATGGTAGCACTGACGCCGATGGCACCGCCTACACTGGCACCTCTGACAGGGATGGTAGCACTGACGCAGATGGTACTGCCTACACTGGAACCTCTGACAGTTATGGTAGCACCCACGCCGATGGCACCGCCTACACTGGCACCTCTGAGAGGGATGGTAGCACCGATGCCAATGGTACCGCCTACACTGGCACCTCTGACAGGGATGGTAGCACTGACACCGATGGTACCGCATACATTGGCACCTCTGACAGGTATGGCATCACTGACGCCGATGGTACTGCCTACACTGACACCTCTGACAAGGTCCAGGGATGGTACACTGACGCCGATAGCACCGCCTACACTGGCACACACTGGCACCTCTGACAGGGATGGTAGCACTGACGCAGATGACATGGCCTACATTGGCACCTCTGACAGGGAAGCAGCCGCTGTCCGTCCAGGTAACAGCGGTGGGGCAGTGTAAGGGGGATTTCGAGGGACGATGCAGAGGGAAAATTAATTATTTATTAAATTTTTCCTCGGCATTGTGCCTCGAAATCCCCCCTTACACGGCCCCTCCGCCCCACTGCGGTTACCTGCACGGACCGCAGCTGCAGGGAAGGTAGCACTGACGCAGATGGTACCGCCTGCACTGGCAACTCTGACAGGGATGATAGCACTGACGTCGATGGCACTGCCTACCCTGGTAGCACTGACGCCGATGGTACCGGCTACACCGGCACCTCTGACAGGGATAATAGCACTGATGCCGATGGTACTGCCTACACTGGCACCTCTGACAGGGATGGTAGCACTGACGCTGATGCCACCGCCTACACTGGCACCTCTGAGAGGGCTGGTAGCACTGACGCCAATGGTACCACCTACACTGGCAACTCTGACAGGGATGGCATCACTGACGCCGATGGTACTGCCTACACTGGAACCTCTGAGAGGGTCTAGGGATGGTACACTGACGCCGATGGCACCGCCTACACTGGCACATCTGACAGGGATGGTAGCACTGACTCCAATGGCAGCCTACACTGGCAGCTCTGCCAGGGATGGTGGCACTGACGCCGATGAACCTGCCTACACTGGCACCTCTGACAGGGATGGTACCACTGACTCCGATGGCACCGCCTACACTGGCAACTCTGACAGGAATGGTGGCACTGATGCCGATGGCACAGCCTGCACTGGCACCTCTGGCAGGGATGGTAGCAGTGACTCTGATTGCAGCCTACACTGACACCTCTGCCAGGGATGGTAGTACTGACACCGATGGCACCGCCTACACTGGCACACACTGGCACCTCTGACAAGGATGGTAGCACTGACGCTGATGGCACCGCCTACACTGGCACCTCTGAGAGGGATGGTAGCACTGACGCCGATGGTACTGTCTACACTGGCACCTCTGACAGGGAAGGTAGCACTGACGCCAATGGCACAGCCTGCACTGGCACCTCTGACAGGGATGGTAGCACTGATGCCGATGGCACCGCCTACCCTGGTAACTCTGACAGGGATGGTAGCACTGACTCTGATAGCAGCCTACGCTGGCACCTCTGCCAGGGATGGTAGCACTGACTCTAATGGCAGCCTACACTGGCACCTCTGCCAGGGATGGTAGCACTGATGCCGATGGCACCGCCTACACTGGCACCTCTGACAAGGATGGTAGCACCGACGCCGATAGCATCAGCTACACTGGCACCTCTGACAGAGATGGTAGCACTGACTCCAATGGCACCGCCTACACTGGCAGCTCTGCCAGGGATGGTGGCACTGACGCCGATGGTACTGCCTACACTGGCACCTCTGACATGGATGGTAGCACTGACGTCGATGGCACAGCCTGCACTGGCACCTCTGACAGGGATGGTAGCACTGACTCCGATGGTACCACCTACACTGGCACCTCTGACAGGGATGGTAGCACTGACGCCGATGGCACCGCCTACACTGGCAACTCTGACAGGGATGGTGGCACTGATGCCGAAGGCACAGCCTGCACTGGCACCTCTGAGAGGGATGGTTGCACTGACTCCGATGGTACCACCTACACTGGCACCTCTGACAGGGATGGTAGCACTGACGTCGATGACACCGCCTGCACTGGCACCTCTGAGAGGGATAGTAGCACTGACTCAGATGGTACCGCCTACACTTACACCTCTGACAGGGATGGTAGCACCAACGCTGATGGTACCGCCTACACTGGCACCTCTGAGAGGGATGGTAGCACTGACTCCAATTGTCCCACCTACACTGGCACCTCTGACAGGGATGGTAGCACTGACGCCGATGGCACTGCCTACACTGGCAACTCTGACAGGGATGGTGGCACTGACGCCGATGGTACCACCTACACTGGCACCTCTGACAGGGATGGTAGCACTGACGTCGATGGCACCACCTACACTGGCACCTCTGAGAGGGATAGTAGCACTGACTCAGATGGTACTGCCTACACTTACACCTCTGACAGGGATGGTAGCACCAACGCTGATGGTACCGCCTACACTGGCTCCTCTGAGAGGGATGGTAGCACTGACTCCGATTGTACCACCTACACTGGCACCTCTGACAGGGATGGTAGCACTGACGCCGATGGCACTGCCTACACTGGCAACTCTGACCGGGATGGTGGCACTGACGCCGATGGTACCACCTACACTGGCACCTCTGACAGGGATGGTAGCACTGACGTCGATGGCACCACCTACACTGGCACCTCTGAGAGGGATAGTAGCACTGACTCAGATGGTACCGCCTACACTGGCACCTCTGTGAGGGATAGTAGCACTGACTCAGATGGTACCGCCACACTGGCACCTCTGTGAGGGATGGTAGCACTGACGCCGATGGTACCGCCTACACTGGCACCTCTGACAGGGATGGTAGCACCAACGCCGATGGTACTGCCTACACTGGCACCTCTGTGAGGGATGGTAGCACTGATGCCGATGGTACTGCCTACACTGGCACCTCTGACAGGGATGGTAGCACTGACGCCGATGGCACCGCCTACACTGGCAACTCTGACAGGGATGGTAGCACTGACGCCGATGGCACCGCCTACACTGGCAACTCTGTCAGGGATGGTGGCACTGACGCCGATGGCACAGCCTGCACTGGCACCTCTGAGAGGGATAGTAGCACTGACTCAGATGGTACCACCTACACTGGCACCTCTGACAGGGATGGTAGCACCCACGCCGATGGCACCGTCTACACTGGCACCTCTGAGAGGGATGGTAGCGCCAATGGTACTGCCTACACTGGCACCTCTGAGAGGGATGGTAGCACTGATGCCGATGGTACCGCCTACACTGGCACCTCTGACAGGGATGGTAGCACTGACACCGATGGTACTCCCTACACTGGCACCTCTGACAGGTATGGCATCACTGACGCCGATGGTACTGCCTACACTGACACCTCTGACAGGGTCCAGGGATGGTACACTGACGCCGATAGCACTGCCTACACTGCCACACACTGGCACCTCTGACAGGGATGGTAGCATTGACGCCGATGACACGGCCTACACTGGCACCTCTGACAGGGAAGCAGCCGCTGTCCGTGCAGGTAACAGCGGTGGGGCGGTGGGGCCGTGTAAGGGGGGATTTCGAGGGACGATGCAGAGGGAAAATTAATTATTTATTTAATTTTTCCTCTGCATCATGCCTTGAAATCCCCCCTTACACCGCCCCACCGCCCCACCGCGGTACCTGCACGGGCCGCAGCTGCAGGGAAGGTAGCACTGACGCAGATGGTACCGCCTACACTGGCACCTCTGACAGGGATGGTAGCACTGAATCCGATGGCAGCCTACACTGGCACCTCTGCCAGGGATGGTAGCACTGACGTCGATGGCACTGCCTACCCTGGTAACACTGACAGGGATGGTAGCACTGACTCCGATGGTACCACCTACACTGGCACCTCTGACAGGGATGGTAGCACTGACGCCGATGGCACCGCCTACACTGGCAACTCTGACAGGGATGGTGGCACTGATGCCGAAGGCACAGCCTGCACTGGCACCTCTGAGAGGGATGGTTGCACTGACTCCGATGGTACCACCTACACTGGCACCTCTGACAGGGATGGTAGCACTGACGTCGATGACACCGCCTGCACTGGCACCTCTGAGAGGGATAGTAGCACTGACTCAGATGGTACCGCCTACACTTACACCTCTGACAGGGATGGTAGCACCAACGCTGATGGTACCGCCTACACTGGCACCTCTGAGAGGGATGGTAGCACTGACTCCAATTGTCCCACCTACACTGGCACCTCTGACAGGGATGGTAGCACTGACGCCGATGGCACTGCCTACACTGGCAACTCTGACAGGGATGGTGGCACTGACGCCGATGGTACCACCTACACTGGCACCTCTGACAGGGATGGTAGCACTGACGTCGATGGCACCACCTACACTGGCACCTCTGAGAGGGATAGTAGCACTGACTCAGATGGTACTGCCTACACTTACACCTCTGACAGGGATGGTAGCACCAACGCTGATGGTACCGCCTACACTGGCTCCTCTGAGAGGGATGGTAGCACTGACTCCGATTGTACCACCTACACTGGCACCTCTGACAGGGATGGTAGCACTGACGCCGATGGCACTGCCTACACTGGCAACTCTGACCGGGATGGTGGCACTGACGCCGATGGTACCACCTACACTGGCACCTCTGACAGGGATGGTAGCACTGACGTCGATGGCACCACCTACACTGGCACCTCTGAGAGGGATAGTAGCACTGACTCAGATGGTACCGCCTACACTGGCACCTCTGTGAGGGATAGTAGCACTGACTCAGATGGTACCGCCTACACTGGCACCTCTGTGAGGGATGGTAGCACTGACGCCGATGGTACCGCCTACACTGGCACCTCTGACAGGGATGGTAGCACCAACGCCGATGGTACTGCCTACACTGGCACCTCTGTGAGGGATGGTAGCACTGATGCCGATGGTACTGCCTACACTGGCACCTCTGACAGGGATGGTAGCACTGACGCCGATGGCACCGCCTACACTGGCAACTCTGACAGGGATGGTAGCACTGACGCCGATGGCACCGCCTACACTGGCAACTCTGTCAGGGATGGTGGCACTGACGCCGATGGCACAGCCTGCACTGGCACCTCTGAGAGGGATAGTAGCACTGACTCAGATGGTACCACCTACACTGGCACCTCTGACAGGGATGGTAGCACCCACGCCGATGGCACCGTCTACACTGGCACCTCTGAGAGGGATGGTAGCGCCAATGGTACTGCCTACACTGGCACCTCTGAGAGGGATGGTAGCACTGATGCCGATGGTACCGCCTACACTGGCACCTCTGACAGGGATGGTAGCACTGACACCGATGGTACTCCCTACACTGGCACCTCTGACAGGTATGGCATCACTGACGCCGATGGTACTGCCTACACTGACACCTCTGACAGGGTCCAGGGATGGTACACTGACGCCGATAGCACTGCCTACACTGCCACACACTGGCACCTCTGACAGGGATGGTAGCATTGACGCCGATGACACGGCCTACACTGGCACCTCTGACAGGGAAGCAGCCGCTGTCCGTGCAGGTAACAGCGGTGGGGCGGTGGGGCCGTGTAAGGGGATTTCGAGGACGATGCAGAGGGAAAATTAATTATTTATTTAATTTTTCCTCTGCATCATGCCTTGAAATCCCCCCTTACACCGCCCCACCGCCCCACCGCGGTACCTGCACGGGCCGCAGCTGCAGGGAAGGTAGCACTGACGCAGATGGTACCGCCTACACTGGCACCTCTGACAGGGATGGTAGCACTGAATCCGATGGCAGCCTACACTGGCACCTCTGCCAGGGATGGTAGCACTGACGTCGATGGCACTGCCTACCCTGGTAACACTGACAGGGATGGTAGCACTGACTCAGATGGTACCGCCTACACTTACACCTCTGACAGGGATGGTAGCACCAACGCTGATGGTACCGCCTACACTGGCACCTCTGACAGGGATGGTAGCACCAACGTTGATGGTACCGCCTACACTGCCACCTCTGAGAGGGATGGTAGCACTGACTCCGATTGTACCACCTACACTGGCACCTCTGCCAGGGATGGTAGCACTGACGCCGATGGCACTGCCTACCCTGGTAACAGTGACAGGGATGGTAGCACTGACGCCGATGGTACCGCCTACACTGGCACCTCTGAGAGGGATGGTAGCACTGACTCCGATGGTACCGCCTACACTGGCAACTCTGAAAGGGATGGTGGCACTGACGCCGATGGCACAGCGTGCACTGGCATCTCTGAGAGGGATGGTAGCACTGACGCCGATGGTACCGCCTACACTGGCAACTCTGACAGGGATGGTAGCACTGACGCCGATGGTACCACCCTCACTGGCACCTCTGAGATGGATAGTAGCACTGACGCCGATGGCACCGCCTTCACTGGCACCTCTGAGAGGGATAGTAGCACTGACTCCGATGGCACCGCCTACACTGGCACCTCTGACAGTGATGGTACCACTGACGCCGATGGCACCGCCTACACTGGCAACTCTGACAGGGATGGTGGCACTGACTCTGATGGCAGCCTACACTGGCACCTCTGCCAGGGATGGTAGTACTGATGCCGATGGCACCGCCTACACTGGCACACACTGGCACCTCTGACAGGGATGGTAGCACTGACGCTGATGGCACCGCCTACACTGGCACCTCTGACAGGGATGGTAGCACTGACGCCAATGGCACCGCCCACACTGGCAACTTTGACAGGAATGGTGGCACTGACGCCGATGGCACCGTCTACACTGGCACCTCTGACAGGGATGGTAGCACTGACTCTGATGGCAGCCTACACTGGCACCTCTGCCAGGGATGGTAGCACTGATGCCGATGGCACCGCCTACACTGGCACCTCTGACGCCGATGGCACCGCCTACACTGGCAACTCTGACAGGGATGGTGGCACTGATGCCGATGGCAGCCTACACTGGCACCTCTGAGAGGGATGGTAGCACTGACTCTGATGGCAGTCTACACTGGCACCTCTGCCAGGGATGGTAGCACTGATGCCGATGGCACCGCCTACACTGGCACCTCTGACAGGGATGGTAGCACTGACGCCGATGGCACCGCCTACACTGGCAACTCTGACAGGGATGGTGGCACTGACACCAATGGCAGCCTACACTGGCACCTCTGAGAGGGATGGTAGCACTGACTCTGATGGCAGTCTACACTGGCACCTCTGCCAGTGATGGTAGCACTGACGCTGATGGCAGCGCCTACACTGGTACAAACTGGCACCTCTGACAGGGATGGTAGCACTGACACTGATGGCACCGCCTACACTGGCACCTCTGACAGGGATGGAAGCACTGACGCCAATGGCACCGCCCACACTGGCAACTCTGACAGGGATGGTGGCACTGATGCCGATGGCACCATCTACACTGGCACCTCTGACAGGGATGGTAGCACTGACTCTGATGGCAGCCTACATTGGCACCTCTGCCAGGGATTGTAGCACTGATGCCGATGGCGCCGCCTACCCTGGTAACTCTGACAGGGATGGTAGCACTGACTCAGATGGTACCGCCTACACTGGCATCTCTGACAGGGATGGTAGCACTGACGCCGATGGTACCGCCTACACTGACAACTCTGAGAGCGATGGTAGCACTGACGCCGATGGCACCGCCTACACGGCACCTCTGCCAGGGATGGCAGCACTGACGCTGATGGCACCACCTACACCTGCTCCTCTGACAGGGATGGTAGCACTGACGCCAATGGCACCGCCTACACTGGCACCTCTGACAGGGATGGTAGCACTAGTATTGATACCACCTACACTGGCACCACTGACACCGATGACACAACATACATCGGTACCTCTTGCAGTGATGGTACCACTGGCACTGATGGTAGCACTTGCAATGGCATGTCTAACTCTGATGGTAGCACTGACACCAATGGTGCCACCTACTCTGGCATCTCTGACAGTGGTTGCACCACTGTTATGTTAGGAAAACCTATAGAGTGCATGCCCATTAAAGGGTTTCTTGGTGCTGTGACAACCATGAGGGAGAGGAGACTCAGGCTAATCAAAACAGTGGTGTAACAAAGGCCCCCCAGCTCCCGCAGTGTGGGGGGGGGGGCCAGAGCTCCATAGGGCCCCCTCAGCACAATACCCTGGGCTGAGAGCTCCTGAGTGAGTCCAGAGGGGGCCCCTCCATGTACTTTGCAGGGGGGCCCCCTCAAGGTTCATTATGCCACCGAATCAAAAGCTTACACAGCCAGGCCTTCTAAAGCTTCCTGAACCTCAGGAAGGTGGGTTCTAGCCTTACCAGGGAGGGAGAGAGTTCCATAAGGTGTGGGCACCAGGACTTTGAATCTCCTGCCCCCGGATCTCTGTCCTTTAAACCAAGAGATCAACTGGTTGGCGAGAAAGGATCTGAGAGCTCGAGTCAAAACATATCCCTTAATTCTGCTTACTAGAAAGGCTGGAGCCTGGTCATGACTGGATTTGTAAACAATACAAGCTGTTTTAAAAAAGCTCTCTGTTTGTTGGGGACACCAGTGAAGCTTCATTAAGGCAGGAGCGATATGCGTATGTCTACGCAGTTTACAGACTATCCTCGCTGCTGTATTTTGAATACTGTTTAGTTTGTGTAATGAAGTTGCAGAGAGACCAAAATATGTCGAATTAGTATAGTCCAAGTGGGGCACAGGTGCAATAGCTGCATTCAAAGCCTCAGGTGACAGAAGAGGTGCGACGTTCATAATGGATTTCAGTAGGCCAAAGCACTTCATCGTGACTGCCTTAATCAGGGGATCATGGACAGTTGATTGTCTACCACAACACCCAGACTCTTGGCAGAGACCGCAGGGATGGGAGGAGCACTGAGTTCAGAGGGCCAGTAGATGTTGGCCCAGAGATCCATCCTGTGGATGAGAATAATCAGCTCAGTTTTATCAGCGTTTAGCTTGAGGGAGTTAGTGCTCATCCAATTCCAAATTAACTTCAGGGTAGATTGAAATTCCCAATGGGATTGGGTGGTACCTTCGAGCCGGAAGATGAGCTGGGAGTCACCAGCGTAGTTGTAGAATACACAACCATGACTAGCCGGGCTGAGATAAATGGGCCGATGTAAATATTAAACAGCAAAGCGAAACGGTAAGGCATTATTGAAATCTGTATGCAAATGCCGGCTTTGCCGTAATAAAGAATCTCTTCGAGATTATCTGCTGCAGAGTGCGTCTTATGTCAAGGACAATTTGGGTTAGCATTTCAAACTTAGTGATATTTGTTGGCGTGGTAGTTTTGAGGTAGTACCACGGTACATAGTGATGACAAGTCATTATCTGATCAGATAATGACTGTCTTTACAAAAATTGCAGGCAGCCATTGTTGTTTTAGGTAGGGAAATGTAATTATAGCTTTGTATATATTAAAAAAATATATTACAGAGTGCCAAAGTACTACCTACACATTACATTGCATTACACATTACCGTGAGCAAGACCTTTCTGGTAGAAACGCTTTGGTGGTGGTTATGGTGATTATTGCACTTGGTGAATAAACCTCTGTTGGATATACTACCTTCCTGGAGTGCTGCATTTCTAAATTTTTGTTGAAGTATATTATTTGAGGGATGGTCCACCCTTGACGCCGGCACCAGCTGTGCAAAGAGCACACTACTATGGGGCTAATTTGTTGGTGAAGATATATATATATATATATATATATATATATATATATATATATATATATATATATATATATATATGCAAAAAGAAGAAGAGAACTCTGGGTAGTTCTCAAGTTTAGGTGGAAAGCAGCTCCTGTATAGAGAACTCTCAACACCAGCGACACTCTAGATCTGCTCACCTCAAATGTCTGCTTTTCTATCAAAGTCTTTAAGCATAGGATTAGAACAGTGCCATCCACACCGAGATAGAAAGGGACAAAGTCTTTTGCCATTTCTACAGCAAAGTCTTTAAGCATAGAACTAGCACAGTGCAGTCTATGCCGAGCTGTAAAATGACAAAAGCCAATTACCACTCCAGGCACAGTATTACAGCTTTGAATTGATAACAACCTGAAATGAGTAAAAGCAACCCCTGATACAGTGTTTTGCTCTACTTAGAGCTCTTCAGAGAGGTATAGCTTTGTCCAGACACAAGGGAGCACCCAGTATAAGTCAAAACAATACCCTTTCAGGCATAGATTGACGCATAAATTATGCAAAAAAGAAGAAGAGAACTCTGGGTAGTTCTCAAGTTTAGGTGGAAAGCAGCTCCATATATATATATATATATAATTCCTGTACCTTTAATACTTATGAAAATACTTACATTTAAATGTACATTTTGTTTGCTATGAGTATGCCTTTACCTTTCATGCTTTTACAACCAAATTCGTTGTTAAGGCATCCGTGGTAATGGTATACTCATTGTAAAAACATTAGTTGTAAAATCTTGCGTTGTAAAAAGGTTGTCGTTGTAATGCCTTCGTTGAAAAAATATCTAGTTGTTTACCCTTCGTTGTAAAGGCTGTTTCCCATTTTTACCATTTTGTTCTCAATTTATGAAGCATGAACCCTCAAATTCATGGTTATTACCACACCTCATTCTTACCTTCTGTGCTATTTACCCGGGAATTACCAAAGGACTCGAAATTAGCACATCAGTTGTTAAAAGTTTAATGATAAAATAGATATTTGGAGTCGGCGATGTCATGTACATTGTTTTGTTTAATTCCCTGAACAGGAAACATGTCAAAGTGCCACACTAGACCCATTTATGTTAGTGAATTTTACTGCAGGTCCCCATACTGATGTCATTGTGAGACGGCTCCCTATTTGATGGTCTCTGCGCTGTCTCTAGAAAGGCAGGTTGTGCCTGCATATCTTATTTAGAAAGCACCAAGGTAGAACCAGGCAAATAGATATAAGTTGAGTGTAAAGCCTCAATTGAAAAGAGAGCCTAATTTTACATGAATGTCATCGCATAGAGTTCACTATTGATCACAGCTAAGGAAAGTGAAGTGGAATTTAAACATTCCTGAAAGGCATGCATTTCTCACTAAGCACTATACAGGCAAGTCCTGGTTATGCTTCGATTTTTAATTTCGATACGTGTGTGCCACCACTCTTTTATTACAAACATTGAGCTATTGCAGGAAACTTTTACAATGTGTTCTCTCTAGTGTGTCGGAGTTACAGAGGCAAAGAGCTCTAGAGTGTCTTCTCCCAGGAGCAGAAAGTTTTGGGCCATTGAATGCATCTGACAGGAGTCACCTAGAAGTGAAAAATTCCTCAGTGTTTACTTCCGCATTTTTGTTAAATGTCGCACTATTTTAGCACTGTTCGGCATTATTTTAGCAGTTTTGTAACCTCCCTCCACTTTTGCTGCCCATCTCAGAGATATGGGTACCATCGAATGATTGTACATTCTGTCGACTCCGTGTGGCATGTATCACTATTCAAGAGATGTTGCAATACTGGTGTTTTGGAAATATTGGTGTATTGTGCTGTGTTATCTGGTTTTTATACAGTGCACATCTGTTTGGTGTGGCATTGTAGCTCTTTGGCTATTTCACCTGTGCCTTCCCATGTAGGCTGAGTGTGACAGAGCAGAGATTGACATATGTGTTGTGTGGTGTTTTGAGAATCACCGGAAGTGGTGTTCTGTTTGTTTCAATGCTGAGATTATACAACTTCCAATTGTCAGGTCCATTGTGTGAAGACTGTCGCTTATATCAAAGATGTGGAGTTAGAATGCTGGGGAGACACACGTTGACATCAGTCGTCTTTGGTGCCGTCGTGGTTGCAAGGATGTGAGGTTTAGGTTTTTTTTATGGTGCACTGATGTGTTTTTGTGGCTTATAGAGCTATTAATTGTCCTACAAAGTGGTTTATTGTCATCTGTGTCAAATGATTCGTTCCTTTGTGGAGGCATTTATGAATTGCAGACATATTCAGAGGATATATTAACTCATTTCCGCAGCCTGCACGACACCATGGTAATATACACTGCAGCAGGAAGAGGTGTGGAAATGCAAAACAGCCGAAAGAAGTGAGGGCATGGAACACCCGTGGTCAAAAAAAAAAAAAAATGAAGTAGAAACAAGAAAAATAAATAAAGTGTGGTACAGGGTCGATTCTCTATAAATAAATAAATACAAAAATTAGCTGATGGCAAAGAGTATGCTCCCACAACTCGTGATAGTTAATAAAAAAGATAGAAACCACAGGTTTTGAGGAGGCACACTCATTTACAAGAGAATTTAGGCAGAACGGCAGAAAAAACAAGCATTTGCAATGCAATAGGTCTCGCATGCACGCGAGTTTAAGCTATTAGCATTGTAAATGACAATGCCTTTTATTTATGTTTTAAAAACAAAAACAAAAATAAAAGGCATTGTCATTTACAATGTCAATAGCTCAAACTCGCGTAAATGCGAGACCTATTGCATTGCAAATGCTTGTTATATATGGCACTAAAGAGCGGACTCCAGTCTCTTTCATAGCGCTACAACGTCGGCCAGCATTTACCAAAGGCAATAACACCAGCCAATCAAAAATATGGGCGGGGCTTCCACTGCACTTGTACAGCGTACCCTACTACAGCATACCTCGCCGAGCAAGCAGCGCATGCGCGCTGCAACGCTAGGCTCGACCTATAAATGTACATTAGCATCTTTCATAATACTCCTGAGATATTTTAAATGCGCTGCAGTATTTGCAAGTCATTGAATTCCCGGTTTCTATACATTTTCGAGGTTTTCCTGTAATTTTTGGGATGTTCTTTGGTGTCTTTTGCAATTAAATGACATTAAAATATCAAAATGGACTCCTTTTAAACCATTGAGCCCCTTTTGTTGGGGTGCTATCCTTCTTATCCGACGTTCATTCGGAGTCTCAGACTTGGCCATCTGAAATGCAAGCCTACTGGGGAAAAGTAACATTTCCTAGTGGGCGGTAAAATTTCTGAAGGGCCGGGGTTGAATCAATCCTAGATCAAACTCTGAGTCTGTCCAGTGCTTTTTTTGGGAAATGATCCCAATATGTCTTTCGCCGCCCCAGCACTTCTAGACTTTTATAGACATTACCTCTTGGGGAGTGTAGATTGTATCCTTGAGGCCCATGAAGGTAGGCCTTCCCTGTAGGCCTGCACAGGTGCCTCAGTGACGGGGTGCCACATTGTGGTGGGCTACCATAGGCCTGTTCAGGTGCACCTGTGACCGGATAAGGTGTCACCTTATGTTGGGCTACTCTAGGACTGCAGGCACCTCAGTTTGGGTGCCAAGTAGTGTTGGGATACCCTAGGCCTCCACAGGCGCCTCAGTGACCGGGTGCCACGTTGTGGTGGGCTACGCTAGGCCTGCACATGCACCTATGTGAACAGGTGCCATGTTGTGTTTGGCTGCCCTATGCCTGCACATGCACCTCTGTGACAAGGTGTCATGTTGTGTTTGGCTGCCCTATGCCTGCACATGCACCTTTGTGACAAGCTGCCATGTTGTGTTTGGCTGCCCTATGCCTGCACATGCACCTCTGTGACCAGGTACCATGTTGTGTTTGGCTACCCTAGGCCTGCACATGCACCTCTGTGACAGGGTGCCATGTTGTGTTTGGCTGCCCTAGGCCTGCACATGCACCTCTGTGACAAGGTGCCATGTTGTGTTTGGCTGCCCTAGGCCTGCACATGCACCTCTATGAGCAGGTGCCATGTTGTGTTTTGCTGCCCTATGCCTGCACATGCACCTCTGTGACCAGGTGCAGTGCTGTGTTTGGCTGCCCTAGGCCTGCACACGCACCTGTGACCAGGTGCCGTGTTGTGTTTGGCTGCCCTAGGCCTGCACATGCACCTCTGTGACCAGGTACCGTGCTGTGTTTGGCTGCCGTATGCCTGCACATGCACCTCTGTCACCAGGTGCCATGTTGTGTTTGGCTGCCTAGGCCTGCACATGCACCTCTGTGACCAGGTGTTATGTTGTGTTTGGCTGTCCTAGGCCTGCACATGCATTTCTGTGACCAGGTGCCATGTTGTGTTTGGCTGCCCTAGGCTGCACATGCACCTCTGTGACAAGGTGCCATGTTGTTTTTGGCTGCCCTAGGCCTGCAAATGCACCTCTGTGACAAGGTGCCATGTTGTTTTTGGCTACCCTAGGCCTGCACATGCACCTCTGTGACCAGGTGCCATGTTGTGTTTGGCTACCCTAGGCATGCACAGGTGCCTCTGTGACTGGGTGCCACGTTGTTTTGGGCCACCCTAGGCCTGTTCAGGTGCGCCTGTGACCAGGTGAGGTGTCACCTTCTGTTGGGCTACCCTAGGCCCGTGCAGGTACGTCTGTGACCAGGTGTCACCATGTTTTGGGCTACTCTAGGCCTGCACATGCACCTCTGTGACCAGGTGTTATGTTGTGTTTGGCTGTCCTAGGCCTGCACATGCATTTGTGTGACCAGGTGCCATGTTGTGTTTGGCTGCCCTAGGCCTGCACATGCACCTCTGTGACCAGGTGCCATGTTGTGTTTGGCTACCCTAGACCTGCACATGCACCTCTGTGACCAGGTGCCATGTTCTGTTTGACTACCCTAGGCATGCACCGGCACCTCTGAGACCGGGCGCCACCTTGTTTTGGGCTACCATCGCTCCGCACAGTGTGCTTTGTGTGCAGACACAACCACCCACAGTCTTTCACATCTCAAACTTTCTACTCAGCTAGGACTGATTTCTAGGAATAAAGCTGGTCACGGCATCATAAGGCGATTTTCCAGGAGTGGAAACTGCAGCGCATGTGTCCCCAGGAGGAGCAGCCGGAGCCGTAGGCCGGTGCCACAGAGAGCTCTTGTTCAGCCCGCAGGCCTGTGCAGGACGGCAGGGATGTCAGACTGTGGTCGGTAATTACTGCACCTGACCACACTCGAGGGGAGGGCAGAGAAAACAAGTGGCGAGAGAGCTTAGCTACCAGATAACCACACTGGAGCTCAGTATTTCAGGATGACATTGGTAGAAAAACACTTCAGACCCAATAGGATTACATCTATGCACCCTCGCCTAATTCCTAACCTCGAAGCCGAATTTCTGGTGGATTTGAGGTTTAAACTTTAATCAGACATTTGAGGGTTCATTCTATTTTTTTAGGGTCTTGGGTGCAGGGCCGGACTGGCCGTAGCAGGCACCGGGCGTTTCCCCGGTAGGCCGCCAGGGTGGGGGCCGGTTTTAGGCCCTGGAGGCCGTTTTTGTTGGTGGGTGGACAAAATATCGAAAACATAAATATCGTCGGACAGAATATCGTGTCAAAAATATCGAGGACAAGAATATCGTGAAGGTCATTTTCTATGGGTAAGTAAAGTTTTACTATATATAACTCCACATATATGTACTTTGACGATATATATATATCTTCAAGGTACGTAGATCTGGAGTTAAGAATAGTAAATTGATACCCATCTATTTGCACTTACCTTCATGATATTCTTGTCCTCGATATTTTGGACACAATATTCTGTCCACACGATATTTTGTTTTCAATATTCTGTCAGTGAACCGTTTTTGTTACCGGGGGCCGGCAATATCGGCCCCCTGTAACAAGACCGGCCGAAATCGGCCGTTTCAAACAGCTCGGCCGCACCCCCCTCCTCACACCAGGGGGGCGGCCGAGCAGTTTGCCAGGGCCAGTTTTGGTTCCCAGTCCGGCCCTGCTTTGGTGGGTACAAGCACATATGGCAGTAACAGGGAAGAGAAACAGTATGTGTATTTCAAGTAGTTTCCTGACATATGTCACTTCGGACAACATTCACTGCGTTTCTGGATGACTGGGGATCAATTAGAACCATTTCATGACAAGTTATAAACATTTCAGGAAGATTTGTAGTTAATGTAGCCGTTTCACGGATAACTGTCTTTTTTTCATGGTAATTTTTGGGTTCGTTTTAATTTTGTCCTGTATATTTGGGGATGATTGAAAAAGTGGCCGCTATAATAAAAGCGTGCCCTGATTACATACTACGCTGTAAAAGGAGCAAGTTCAGCAGAAAATAAAGGCGCGTAGCCGCTTGAAAGCGGACCCGCCGTAAAATAAATAAATAAGCGCGGTCGCTATAGTTGAAGCGGACCGCGCTCTAAAGTAAATAAATACATTAAAGGTGCTGTATGTAATGGGTGCAATAGGTGAAGCGCATTAAAGAAAATAGTGCTCACCAACCTATAAAGCAGACTGTGTAACGCCACAAGTAAAAGATCCAGTCCTGATGGGAGGTCACAAAAGGAGACAGGGCGGTAACAAGGAGGGACTAAGAAGCCTCATTATCAATCGGAAGCCAGCATTTACCAAGGACAATGCCACTGCACAACATTACAGAAAACCAAACATAAGACGTGAAGTGTGGGTGTTACTGTTGCACTCTGGCTTGAAAATAAAGAATAAAGCTATGTTAAAACCTCTATCTATGTATACCTCGTATGTGTGGTCAAGTACCTGCATATTTATATATTTTCCTCCCACTGCAGAGAAGAAAAACAAACTCACTGATCTCCACAAACCTCATTAAATCACCACTATATGACTCATTCTATTCCTCTTCCAAAATATCCCCCACCTCCACTCTCTGACTTATCCCAAACCTCTTTTATTACTATGAACTCTTCCCTTCTCTATCCATCCTTTGTCCTGTTCATCTCTCACTCATCCTAAACCTCTTTTACTGCTATGAACTCCAATATAATCCATTTCTAAACTCTTCCCTCCTCTATCCCAGTCATCCAACTAACAGACTCACTTGTCTACACTCCCAAATACAATTTATATTTCCCCCTACTAATCCATCTTTGGGTTCTGCAGTAGCATGCTACTCGCCAAAAAGTGCTTCACCGCCTCGTCAGAAGTAGTAAGCGCTATATAAACACACTACAATCAAGTGCACCTCATCTGCGCATCCTGCTGATAACAGTGCGTGCTGATCGGTACAGAGCAACGGACTCGTGAGTTACAGAATGTTGCACCTGTGTATTTAGCATGTGGTTACTACTGCATGCTAAATGGCACAAAAAATCTGCATAGGAAGGGCAGAGAGTACTCCCGTTTTTTTGCTTTGTTTTATAGCTCACACTCGGCCTAAGGACATTAGAGCACTTAACAACAGAAACTGACATACCGAGACACAACATACACATTTTCAAACCTTTTTGGACACGGGGAGATTAAGTGATTTGCCCAGAATCACACGACTCTGAGCAGAAGCCAGGATTTTGTCCCGGTTCAAAGTCAGCAGCGCTTACCACTAGGCCACATCCCTTTCGCAGTGACTGCATGCTGACTGATACACAAAACGAACATGTGGCATGCAAAATGTGGGTATATCGCATGTGCAGTCTACCCAGATTACTGCATAGTGACCGGTACAAGGGGCCGTGTGAAGAGCAGAATAGCGCGCATTGCCTGGTTACTGCAGGTCGAGTAGTACACCAACATCACAGACCTACATTGCAGACGTGTGTGCCTAGGCATTGTTTTGTTATTACTGCATGCTGATTGCCTTAGAAAAATCAAAACATGAAGCGCAGAACCTGTTCACATGTTTGCTTTACTTTTATTACAGCATTCTGGCTGGCACACTGCACTTTCTTTCGAAGGGTAGAGCGCTGTGCATTGTAAGGTTTTTTTCCGCATGCCCGGTGACACGAAAGCAAACGCGAATTGCAGAAAGTTCTCCTTATGCATTGGTCTTTTACTACTGCAAGCTGGCAGGTACCCAACACAGAATGTGTGGCATGCAGACAGAGTCCCTGGCCATTGCACTGATGCCACGGCAGGCTGACTGGTGTAGAACAGTGCACACGTGAGGCGTGACACTCTGTGGCACTGCCTGCCTCCGTGTGGCGCCGCGAGGCCACATCAAGGAGCTTATATACTAGGTAGACTCTGCAGAATCAGATGTATGCCCGTGTTCTCTATGGCTGCCCCAACAGCCAAGGTTGGCAGGGCCGTGGGCGTGACCACTGATTGTGGTAAAGGGTGGTGGGGGGGAGGGGAGTTATCAATCTAAGCCTCTAAGGTAACGGGGCTGGCTCAGTTCCAGTAGGGCAGGGGCGATGAATGGTCATAAACTATCCAACGCCTCCCCCTTCCCAACCAAGTCCTTCCGCCAACAGCAAACGCCAAGAACGCATATTCGCTGGGAATATGCCATGGTTTTGTTCAACAGAATCGTCTCTGCAAAATAACGAGCACCTCGTGTGCACGTGGGTGCCTGGGCGTTGCTCTGTTAATACTGCACACTGTTACAGATTACTGAACACGTAGGTTCAGAAAGTGTGTTACCCTCATGTATTGCGCATTTATTACTGACTGCGCTGCTACAAACTATTGAACTTGTGATATGTAGAATGCGCGCTCTCCTGCTCCAAGGCGCTATAACCACTCGCAGTCAAGAGTGCTTTGGGTCACTGCCTGAACGAGGAAAAATATGACCATTAAAACTGAACTCAAAGGAGAAGATGGAAAACACCGGGATCTGTCTGTACAGTCCACACACAAAAACAAGCATTTATAAACATTTCAGGAAGATTTGTAGTTAATGTAGCCGTTTCACGGATAACTGTCTTTTTTTCATGGTAATTTGGGGTTCGTTTTAATTTTGTCCTGTATATTTGGGGGTGATTGAAAAAGCGGCCGCTATAATAAAAGCGTGCCCTGATTGCATACTACGCTGTAAAAGGAGCAAGTTCAGCAGAAAATAAAGGTGCGTGGCCGCTTGAAAGCGGACCCCACCGTAAAATAAATAAATAAATAAGCGCAGTCGCTATAGTTGAAGCGGACCGCGCTCTAAAGTAAATAAATACATTAAAGGTGCTGCATGTCATGGGTGCAATAGGGGAAGCGCATTAAAGAAAATAGTGCTCACCAACCTATAAAGCAGACTGTGTAACGCCACAAGTAAAAGATCCAGTCCTGATGGGCGGTCACAAAAGGAGACAGGGCGGTAACAAGGAGGGACTAAGAAGCCTCATTATCAATCGGAAGCCAGCGTTTAACATGGACAATGCCACCAGCCAATGAAAAATATGGGCGGGGCTTCCACTCCACTTCTAAAACATACCCTACTACAGCATGCCTCGCAGAGCGAGCAGCGCATGCGCTGCAACGCTAGGCTCGACCTAAAAATGAATAGGGCAGCAGCATAGATACGGGCCGCAGAGCCAATCCCATCTCCATAGAGGGGATCGGTGCCCACTCCCATGGTAGTACGACCCACCCACACTCCCCAGTCAAGAGTGGTTACAAGAAGAGCCGCAGAGAGTCACAAAAGTAACCCGAACGTGGTGAGGAGAGGGAGGGAAGAGAAACGGGTTCAGTACCGTGGCACACAGGCAGGGAACACACGATGTGAACGTCGCCAATGTTGTGCCTTTGGCCGTGGCTTTCCGATGGTAAACAGTCTAAGAACAGAGCACTGCGCTTTATCTTTACTCCAAAAGAGCAGAATGAAAAGTAGCCCCGTATTCATGAGCAGACACTCATCAAAGCATGGATTCTGTGCACTCTTCCTTGTGTGGGAGAGTTATTTGGAGCAGTGGTTCACTCTCCAGGCCCGGGCGACCATAGGTGGACAATCTCCACCCAGAATAGCCTTCGCCATGTCATGCCTCAGGACTTAGGTAGAATGACTGTCCGAACATGCAAGGTAAAGTTTGAAACTTTTAATAGGAGACTACCTGGCACACGCGACTGACTAGGTGTGCCTCAGATCACTCGATTGTCCTCACTCCTGCCCCAGTCTAACTCCAGGTCCCACTGTCTCTTGCTGTTTCATACGTGAACGAGCAGTTCCGCACACGGCATGGACTGGGCTGAGGTGAGTTACCCTGGTTCCATTACTCTGGTCAAAAGACCTGCAGGAAAGTGGTCTAGCAGCTGGTGACATTCCGTTTTAAATAGTAGTCCAGTTGTTCTAAGAAATATTTAAACTTTCAAACTTATATAAACGGTTTTATTTGTTCAGGGCATGGTATGTCTCTCATCTACCTGGAATGCCTACTTATCCTTCTATTCCCTCCTCATTCTCACTGATTCCCCAACCTTTAACAAAGGTCTTTTGATCCATGGACAACTGGAGCTAAATGCTCTTTCGGACCCTCTGAAGGTGCCATTTCCCCTCACGAACAACCAAAGGTTTGCCCTTGGAAATGGATCTTTAAATGGAGGTAGATCCGGAAATGTGCTTGTCACTCATCAATAGACGGATTTAGCATGGGATGTTCTCTACTTAAAGTGAGATTTTCTCAGAGATTCTCTTTCTCCTTCATGCGATGAATGTGTTACTCTAAGCCTTAGAGTGTGTGCTTTAATTTGTAGGTAGTGCCTTACTCGTGTCTGGACTGAACTATATATGTCTGATGAGGTTTAATTAGAGAGAAACATGTGTCAGGGGTTGGTTTTATTGTATTGAACGTGGGCATAGGAGGCATTTTCTTGATCCAAATGCTGCAGTACTATACTTGGAGTGGTAATCACTAGTACATTTTTGGCTCTGTGTGCATCATGCATTAATCAAATCCTTAATGACTTTGCCAGAATACAGACAACTCAGCAACAAAAAAATGGTGGATTTCATGGCCTGATGTATTTCAATCATAACGCTCATCCCCTTAAGTGGGAGCCCCACCTACCGCATCCACCGAATCAGTTTTGAGAATATAATTCCATGTTAAAGATGATAGTTCATCCAGTTTCTGCTTAGAGAGAAGCTTTTCTAAACTCAGGACATGTAATGTTTTTACATAGGCCTTCTGAGAGGTGATGGGTTTGATTTCTTAATCTTTTTAAATCTCTAGAGAGGTTGTTTTGTGAACAACTGTGAACAATAGCCTCGTTAAACAATACAATATGATTTTCAGAAATCATGTGAAAATCCACATGAAAATTAAGAATAACAGGGGAATCAGTACAGAAAATAGTGATTTCTGTTTGTTATTGTTATTAATCCACAATCAGAAGTAATCCCACCCACCCGAGATTACGGAACAATAATCTAGAGTCTCAAATACCCTGAATCTTTGGGCCTGCCCTTAACCTCGAATAATCTCTTAAATCATAATGCCACCTGCATCTAAAAAATGAATCAAGGCACATTATTAAGCCAAGTGCTAATTAAATCCATGTTGTCTATTGTCAGCAATCTGACTGTGCTCGTTCAAAGTTTCCAAACTTTCAGGTTGTAAATATTACAATTTAACGCCTTACCATAATCTGTTGTCAGTGTGCAGCCTTTCCCTAACACACAGCTAATGCCCCTCTACCACGGTTCACGTTTCAGCACCATAAAAATTAAACACCACTCACTCACAGAGTTGCAAAACATTGCGTTCTGGGTACAGTAGATTCTCAGTTGGTGGACCGAAAATTTGGAAATCATTTCCATCGCTCTCATTGAACCCAACATGGCACACTTTCAAAAATGGCAAACCACTTGGGCAAGAGCATCATCCCTGCGTCTTAGTGATCCAGGTCCTGGACCATCTGAGTGATTGAATCTGTTTAGGATTATGCCCATACAATAACTCAAAAAACACACATAGATCTTCACCAATGTCCTGTGACATCGTTCAAATGATGTTCAGCTCCAATCCTTGATAGCCGCAATCACAGCAGATTTCCAGGATAACTACACACTTCCGAATGAATTTCATTTGAAGTGTTGCTTGTAAATGAATCGTGGTAGGATCATGACCCTTGCACACCTGTACTACGTAATATCTTGGCCATTTGCATCATAAGATCTTATATTAAGCTGGCCATTTTTTATTCACATTTATGTTTTGAAGAAGAATACTTAAAATGGACGCTTGCCACTGCAGTGAAACAGCCATCACTTTATTTCACTGTAGTATAGTAGTAGGTTACACAGGAGCTACGGTACCTGGTCTCTGCTTCTGATCTGTGCCTATGAAAATCATCGAAAGATTCTCGCAATCATCAGTCACAAGTAGGAGAAAGGTTGTTTGGGCTGATCAAATTAACTGCTCCACAGAGCGTGTTATGGAAAGTGAAAGAGCCATTAAATCAATGTAATCATACTTTTGTAACCATTAATGAGTCAACTTAGTAAATGGACATTCAATTAATATTAATTACAGCGAGATTGCTTACAGCCAAGAAATGGTGGCGGCTTAGGTTGGAATCGGTAGAACTCTTACTCGGTACTAAATTATTTACGCAGAGACAAGGATGCTGACAATCAGAACCAAAGGTTCAATGAAAATGTCACACATTGTTCGTGCATTTCCAAATTTTACGATCTGTTTCTGAAATTGTGTTGCACAGTTCATATTAGTTTGTCAGAAATGTCAAACGTATCACATGAAATTTCACAAGTATCTCTGAAATTTGCAATTTCCTATGGAAGCACAATGCCTTTCCAGAGAATAAAAACTTCAGTTTCTGTCCAAATCGAGTTAGAGAGGGGCCTCAACATAAACTCATATCCTCAAAGAGGTTTCTTGATGTGGTCCACTTATCTTCAGACTCCCCCACCCCCCCCCCCCACTGATTGGGAACTTCAATTCTTCTTGATGATGCAAAGTATTTTAGTTCTACATCTTTCTTGCTGGTCAGTCGTTTTCCTTCCAAATGGATCGGGAATAGGCCTTTTTATGGGGGTGGTCAGACGAACGAATATGGCCTTGTAGGGTCCAGTGCATCTTTTCTTACCCTTCAATTCGAATCCTTGAATAAAGATCTCATGATGGCTTTGAAAGAGTCCTTGTGAAGAGTATCATAGATCGGTGTGCAGAGATGTACCGATTGGCACGAGACCCATGTCGGTCTGAGGCAGCTGGGTGCCAACCATGCTGAGTGATGAAAGGCCTACGTGGCAAGTGTCAGAGCACCTAGTTTGTTAGGGTGCCACCCAGTCAAAGACCAAATAAAAGAAAGAGGTCCTCAGACTTGAGACCTCAAGGAAGACACCTAGCTTTAGATTGTAAGAAGGTCCTTCCAACATGACGCGGCATGTAGGTGAAGAGACCTGCTGCAGAATTGTCTACATCAGATTGGCGGATGGCCACGATCTTACGTGTTCATTAGAACCTTCGTTTCAAAGTCTCTTCTGTTTTCTTGCCATTTGATCTATGGTAAAGCTGAAAATGTATGTTCTATACACTAAACCTTTGTGATTGACCATAAGGATGCAGATTAAATAAAGGGTGCAATAAGCACAAGAATTAATGGTGGTAAACTAAGTTATCAATGTCTTGAGCTGTGGTGAAATATATAACACAGGGTTCCAGCTAAACACTTGTAAAATATTCAGCTGATCGGGTCTGACTGTACCTATCAGGAAGTGTCCAGAAAGAGTAATTAAATGCTAGCACCCTTAATGTGCTCCTTTTTCTTTTGGTAATTGTGTCAGGCTAACTTGGTGTCCTTCATATGAATAACAATTCTGTTTAGTAATCTAAGTTGACAAATTCTATTTTGCATTCTTGCTCATGCCCATGGTTACATTGTCTAACTGGTCCTGTGCTCTTTGACTAGTTTTTCATTATTTCATTTTTGCTGTTCAACATCAATCATCAACCACCTGCAGTTTTACACCACCAGGGTTAAGAGGTTTAACATCACTCCTGTTAAGTATGTCTGGGGCCGGGTTTTTATTGCAGTGGTAGCTATGCTATTGCTGTTACCTCAAATCTAATAATTATCCATAGCATTCACTCTGTTCCACCAAACGTGCATGTACATAACCTTCTCCATCCAAGAGAAAGTAAATCATCTGGGTTACTAGAAAGAAAAACTAAAATCAACAAAGCCATGCCATCTAACTATTCCATGCAGGAACTAACCACTGTTGAAGATGAGAATCAACTCTTTTCTGATGAGAAGCATTCATTTGCCATTGCATGAACCATTACAGTAGACAAACACTGCGTTGTTTATCTGGACTCCGCCCAAAAATGACCATGCCGCATGATGTAGGTACAATCAAACATCAGTGAGGATAGTAGCAAAATCAGATTGTCAGATTCGGACCACTCTGCTTCTAAAATGACTGCACTACTTCCCACTCACAGCTAGAACCACATTCAAGTAATGGGCCTCAATACGCAGAATACTTTAGGGGAACCTCCCAAAGTGCCTCAGGATTCCAATTATTCTTCATGAATGCAACTTTGGTCATCTAAACATATGATCCAGGCAGTGTCTTTGTACCCTTAATAGTCCCAAGGCCAATGCTGAATGCTGGCTTAATTCAACCTTTGGGTACAGGATTCAGTTGAATGTCCTCCCCGGCCATGAGAAGCAACTATAGTCTCGTCATCTTTTGGTTGAGGCAGACAGCACCCCTTTTAGTAATTTCTCACACAGGTTGTCAACCACAACAAACAAAAAAGGAGGTGACAGTGCTTGACTGACAGACAGTAGTTGCACCTATTGTGTCGGGCATTAGTTAGGATATCTCCCACTGACCAAGGCAGGAGTCTGTCAACTTCACATGAAAAGCCGCTGATCCAAACAATGGGGGGATTCAGGTATAGAAGCCCACCAAGTTGTTGCACAGCCCATTCCATAGATTCGACACTGGATACTACTGTCTCATTGGAACCAGGATCTATATTTTCTTCACATTCTTTGACAAACTCTATGAACTTGGATTTCAGGTTTTCTGATTTTGAACTGAGTATATTGAACGTTGCCTGGCTCTGCATTATGTCTTTTGAATGAAGTGCACACTGTTACTTGTTCCCTTCTGAGATAAGATATGCAAAACCTAATTTGTCATTCTTGTTCAAGAAAGCATTCCAACACACTATTTCTATAGCCTCAGATATGATGAGCATACCTTGTAATGAGTGAACATAATAAGTTGCTCAATACTGACTAGACAGTTTTGCTTCCAAAGATTTCAGCCTCAATAACTGCATCGTCTATGCTGCATCCACTAAGATAACTTCATGTACACCGCAACACAACTTTTGTCATGTGGAAAAAGCCCATCATTGGATAAAGATCATCAAATTCTACTGGATAGCGCATAAAAATGTCAGCTACAATACGAAAAACACCTTCATCACAGAACATTGGCATGGTAGGCTAGTCTTCAAGCTGAGCACACACATTCTGGAAATCTTTTAGAGCTGTGTATACTATTGCGTAGTTTGTGACTGAAGATGGCATTACTGGTAATAACCCAACCCTCTTCAGTGGGACGGTATTCTGGGAGATCAGAGCATATATTCCAGCCCACAGAGGAACTGGCTTTTCTTCATCCTTCATTTGGCACTGACTAAGCAATATGATAAATTCAGTTAAATCAGCTTTGCGGATTGCAGCATCAGGTAGAAGAATATCCATGTCCTCAGCCACTTTGAAACTTTCTGGTAGACTGGGACGTGTTGATGGCTTGTAGTGATTTTGCACACATTGGCAAGGCAGTTGAGTTATAAGTTTGCAGCTTCGTTTGTTTATGCCTACAGCTTGTTTTCCAGCAGCTAATTTATTGGTACAGTATTAAAAAAGCACCATGGCAGTATCATGTGTGGTGGACGTTCCAGACAAAGAAGAGCTGTCTTCAAAATTGAAATTATCAAGAGTAGCAATTGTAAATCCTTTCCCGGTGAAGTGACTTGAAAGTGATGTGCTGTTGGATTCACAAGATTTTACAGCATGAGCTGCTAACAAGTTCCTGCTCCGTACTATGTCATTATAACTTGTTGATACACCAATCCTATTCATTGAAGTGATTAGCTCTCTACTTTTGCACTTGTCATATTATTATTTGTTTCATGTTTATATCCTCTATCCAAGCCGCCTTTTTAGAAAATGGCAGAATGGTTGGTCTGAGGAGTTATTTTCTGTCTCTTTAAGACTACTTGACCCCGAAACCTATGTTTTGACACAAAAACGTAGTATATAGGTCTCATGGTTCCTGAAATATTACATCATCACTGCAACAAATTTGCCATTTTTAAAAATGTCGTCCAGAAAAATTCTGCCCAGATCGGCATTGTCTACCCATACTAAATTACTTCTCTAATGATCCAAAAACACAAAACAAAAATGAAAATCTCTGGACAATAATTTTTTATGGCGGTATATCAGTGGGCCGGGATTGCAGGGTTTCCCATATATATGTTGTTAATGTGAACTAGGCTACCTGTGAAGAGTATGGTATAGGGTCAATGTTGCTCATAACACATGCTTGCTACATCTCAGGGAATTGTATCTGTGATCGCACTAATGATGCTTCATATTATTCTGAGCTATTTTGTACTTACTATCAGGCCTCTAATGCCATAATAGTTTATAGAGTAATCTGTACAAAACAAGCTTGGATGATGTCATCAGTGATTTCATCAATGATGTCATCAGTGATGTCATAAATGATGTCATAAAACGTAGTGAGTGATGTAATATTTGAGGTCATAAGCAGTGCATAGCAGGGGCGCAAGTTATAGTTTGTTCTGCTAACGAAAAGTGGTCAATTTCTGTGTTTGTTTTTTTTAGTTCAAAATGTTAATGTTGTCACTGACATATTCACCTAACTATAATGTTACTTTAAAATTTGTTTTTTCAGTTAATTTCTAATGTTTGAAAAAAAAAAAAACCAGATCTAACTATGAAAACTATATAAAAACCTTTGTATTTTCAGTGAATTTCTGGGTTTTTTTGTACAGTAAAGTAATATTTTATCATACGTAAAGCCAACCTCTGCAACCAGGCCCTGCAGCAAGCCCTCCCCAAGCAGCCAACCCCACACTGTGTAGAGCCTTTGGCTTTGCACAGCAGGGGGTTGGCAACAAGACCTGGCCTGTGGCTAGCCCAGTGGCTAACCCACCTGGAGCCAGCACAATAGCATACTACTAATGTGGAAGGAGCGGGACCAATCGAGCAGAGCTTGTAGGTGATTTGGCACCTATGCATACTCATCAGCAATTAAAAGGGAGAACTGTAGACTCTGATCTCAGATTAGGAAACAACAAAAAAGAAACCACTCGCCTTGGACAGTCACTATAGATGAGATTGGGGTCTAATAAATTAGCGATGCATTCACCTTCATCAATGCTTTTAGATCATTTTCAATGTCCAATTGTTTTTTTTAATAATTCTTTTTATTACAATGTCCAATTGTTAATAAAAACACTGACCATCAGGCTGGAAAATGGCGGGAACACTTTTGCATACTACTAACATGGAAAAGGCGGGGCCAAACAGGTGGAGCTTAAAGGAGTCTGTTTTTTTAGGAGGAGGAAAGCTGTGCAGCCCCCTACCCGTGCCGTGTTTTTTTAAAGGGAAGGGCCCCCCTCCTTGAGTTTATTTTGTCCCCAGTAAACCCATCCCCTGGGGCCTCTATTTTAAATTGGTGGGTGCCCTGATGCCCACCCAGGACACCCACCATTCACATGTAGGGGGTGTGGGGGGAGACCCAGGGCTGCCTGCGGCCCGAGCCAGTTCCTTGCATGCTCCCATCTGGAGGGAGCAGCTATTTACAATCCTGAGGGAGTCCTGTGGGATTGCGGCACAAATTGCTTTTTTTATTTTTCAATTTTGCACCCAGGGAGGTTCCCTCTGCCCCCCCCCCCATCCCCACCCTGTCCCCTTCTATCTTTTTTTCCCCTCAAACATCAGGACAGAGGACTAAGTCCCAAGTCCTGTAATGCCTACCAGCAACATTTTTCTGATGTTGCTGGCAGCCAATCAATCAATCAATCAATCAGGGAATTGTAAGCGCGCTACTCACCCGTGAGGGTCTCAAGGTGCTGAGGGGGGTCCGCAGATCTGTTTAGCCGAAGAGCCAGGTCTTGAGGGTCTTCCTGAAGGTGTTCAGGAGGGGGCGCGTCTGATATCTGCCGGTAGCTCGTTCCAGGTCTTGGCTGCAATGTGAGAGAAGGATCTTCCGCCTGCTCTGGCTCTGTGGATGCGCGGGGTTTCGGCCAGTGCGAGGTTGGAAGATCGGAGGTTTCTTTTGGGTACGTGGAAGTTGATTCTGTCGTTGAGGTATTTGGGTCCGTTGTTGTGTAGGCATTTGTAGGCGTGAGTGAGGATTTTGAAAGTGACTCTTTTCTCCATGGGGAGCCAGTGGAGACTTCGTAGGTGTTGGCTGATGTGTTCGTGTCGGGGGATGCCGAGGACGAGTCTGGCGGTGGTGTTCTGTACTGTCTGGAGTTTGCGGAGTAGGGACTTGTTGATGCCGGCGTAGAGTGCGTTTCCATAGTCCAGTCTGCTGGTGATGAGTGTGTGGGTGACTGCCTTCCTTGACTCAGGGGGGATCCACTTGAAGGTCTTGCGGAGGATGCGGAGGGTGTTGAAGCAGCTGGAGGTGACGGCGTTGACCTGTCGGTTCATGGAGAGTGATGAGTCGAGTACGATGCCGAGGTTCTTGGCGTGGTCTGAGGGGGTAGGTGGGCTTCCGAGGGCGGTCGGCCACCAGGTGCAGTCCCATGCAGAAGGGGTGGTACCGAGGACGAGGACTTCTGTCTTCTCGGCGTTGAGCTTCAGGCAGCTGTTGGTCATCCAGACTGCGACGTCTTGCATTCCTTTTCTGGAAGTTGAGTTTGGCAGTGGTGGGGTCTTTGGTGAGGGAGAGGATGAGCTGGGTGTCGTCGGCGTAGGATACGATGTTGAGGCCGTGTTGTCGGACGATGGCTGCGAGGGGGGCCATGTAAATGTTGAAGAGGGTGGGGCTCAGTGATGAACCCAGTGGGACTCCACAGGTGATTTTCGTGGGGTCGGAGAGGAAGGGTGGGAGTCTGATCCTTTGGCTTCTTCCGGTGAGGAATGATCGGATCCAGTCCAGGGCTGTTCCTTGTATGCCTGCGTCGTGTAGTCTGACGACTAGTGTGCGATGGGAGACGGTGTCGAAGGCCGCTGATAGGTCGAGTAGGATGAGGGCTGCGGAGTGGCCTTGGTCCAGGAGGGTGCGGATGTCGTCTGTGGCGGCGAGTAGGGCGGTCTCTGTGCTGTGGTTGCTTCGGATTCCGGATTGGGACGGGTCGAGGACGGCGTTTTCTTCAATGAATCGTGTCAGTTTCCAGTTGACTGTTTTCTCTGCAACTTTGGCTGCGAAGGGGAGGAGCGAGATGGGCCGATAGTTCTTGAGGTCGGTGGGGTCAGCTGTGGGCTTCTTGAGCAGGGGTCTGACTTCTGCGCGCTTCCAGTCGTCTAGGAAGGTGCCTGTTTTGAAGGTGGTGTTGATGGTGCGTTGTAGTTCGGGTGCGATGGCGGCCACGGCTCTGTGGTAGATGTGAGGGGGGCAGGGGTCGGTGGGGGCCCCCGAGTGGATGCTTTTCATGGTCGAGGCGGTGTCTTCGGCCGTGATCGGTGTCCAGTTGGAGATGGTGGGCTGGCTGGTGTTTCTGGGGGCGGGGGGCCGTCTGTGGCGCCTGGTGGATGGTCGATGAAGTTGTCGTAGAGGTTTTTGATCTTGAGGTGGAAATAGGTTCCAAGCTTGTCGCAGAGGTCTTGGGATGGGGTGATGTCTGTGGCTTCGCTGCGTGGGTTGGTGAATTCTTGAATGACACTGAAAAGTTCCTTGAGTTGGTGGAGTTGGCCAGGATTTTGTTGTGGATGAAGTTGCTTTTGGTGGCTCTGATCTGGTTGTGGTAGTCCGTCATGGCGTCCTTGTAGGTGGTGTGGTTTTCGGTAGTCTTGGTGTTTCTCCAGTTCTTCTCCAGGCATCTGCAGGTGCGTCTGGCTTCTTGGAGAGCGGTTGAGAACCAGGCGGCTTTCCTGGGGCGTTGTCTGTCGGGGTTGCGTAGCGGGGCGAGCTCATCTGCGCAGTTGGAGTTCCAGGTGTGGAGTTCTCTGGCTGCGTTGTTTGCGCTGTTTGCGTCGGGTGCCCAGGTGTGGTTGTCTCGGTTGAGGGTGGAGTTAAGTTGCTCGTCGGTAACCTTGCTCCAGTTCCTTCGTGGTGGGCGTGGGGCTGGTTTGGGTGCTTTGGGTTTGTTGATGGCGAAGTGTACGCAGTGGTGGTCGGTCCATGGCGGCTGCGTTGTGTGGCTGAAATGGACGCTGTTTCCTGCCGTGAAGATGGGGTCGAGGGTGTGTCCTGCTCTGTGGGTCGGTGTGTTGACGAGTTGTTTAAGTCCGATGCTGGCGAGGTTGTCACGAAGGATAGTGGAGTTGGGGTCGCTGGGGTTGTCGAGGTGGAAGTTCAGGTCTCCAATGAGTATGTAGTTTGTTGAGGCGATCGCGTGGGGTGCGATGAAGTCGGCAATGGTGGCGGCGAAGGGTGTTCGGGGGCCGGGGGTCTGTAGACGAGGGTTCCTCGGAGTGTGGCTTTGGGGGTGGTCTGGATCTTGAAGTGCAGGTGTTCGGCGGAGGGGAAGGTTTCGCTGGAGGTGGTGAGGCGGAGGGTGCTCTTGTGCTCGATGGCGAGGCCCCCTCCTGGGTGGTTGGGGCGGTCTTTCCTCTGGATCTTGTATCCGTCTGGGATGGCGGTGCTGATGTCGGGGGCGGAGGAAGCGTTGGTCCAGGTCTCTGTGAAGAAGGCGATGTCGGGCGAAAGAGAGTCGAGTAGGTTCCAGATTTCCATGGCGTGTTTGTGTACGGAGCGTACATTGAGGAGGATGCATTTTAGGGTGTCGCCGGTGCTGGCGTCGGTGGTGTTGGAGGCCGGGGTGGCGGTGAGGGTCTGGCGGCAGTGGAGGCAGGAGAACTGGCCATGGGTCGTGTTCGGCGAGGCCTGTTGGCATTCTCTAAGTCTTCCAGGGTTGAGTGCGAGGAGGGTGGTGGTGTTGTAGCGATGGGTAGTGGGAGGGCCAGGGTTCCTGGCGCTGGCTGTGGTCGGGTCGCGGACGGGCGCAAACGGGCTTGCCTTTGGCGCGCCTTTGGCGCGCCGGTGGCGCACCCGCTGCACGCGTCCGCTGCGCGACCGCGCAGCGGCCGCCATTAAGTAGGGGAGGTGGGAGGGAGGAGAGGCTGGGAGGCGGGAGCAGGGGAATTCCGGGGGGAAATTCCGGAGGGGAAATTCCGGGGGGGAGGGGCCGCAGGGGCAGCAGCGGCGAAAGGCAAAAGGAACAGGCAGGCACGAGAAAATAAAAACAGTGGTGGAATTAGAGCAAGACACAGATGGGCACAATAACAGTGGCACAACAGGGAAAAAAATTAAGAAAAAAAGCGTCTGAGAAAGGTTACGGTGGTTGGAGGCAGTCTGGTCCCAGTTGGAGCGGGCAGCAGGTGCAGGAGCGGGCAGCAGCCTCGAACCTCCCAAGGAGGAGGAGGTCGGGGTCTGGAGGCAAGAGACGGCACAGCGGAGCAGTGGGGAGAGAGTGGACCTAGACAGAGCGCTTACAAATTGGCCCAAGGTAAATAAAACTCCCTGTGTCAATCAGAACACTCTATTTTTAAACTGGCACTCCCGTAAGAGTCTCTTGAGCCTCTTGCAGACCCAACCATCCAGATATACAAATATTTTTTACCCGTAATTTCTAAAAAAAACTACTGAACAGATTTACACCAAATTAGAAAAAGCCCAATCTGCGAACTAAGGGCCTGATTATGATGGCGGTCGGATGAGCGTCCGACCGCCATCCTGTCGGGAACGGGACCGGCCGACAGGAAGTCGGCCGTCCCACCAGACAAATTACAATCCGACTGCCGTCGGAAACATGCCTCTTAGCATTGAAGCTTGTGCTGGGGCCCGAAAAAGGACTGCAGCACAAGCCTCACTGCTAAGAGGTATGTTTGTAAACATCCCTGCACGGTGCAGGGATGTTTAGGGGGCACCAGAGGTGCCCCCCAGAACCCATAGCTGAGGGCCAGGGGGAAGGAGGGCTCGCTAGGGGACCCCAAAGTCACTTTCTGCATGCCTTTTCATGGCGGGCGGACCGCCATGATATTGCAGGAGGAAAGGGACATTGTAATCACTACGGCGGTGCCTGAGCAGGCTACACCACTATTGTAGGGATTGCAGTCTCTCTGATGGTCCGATAGGCTCCTTGAGCCCGTCGGATGCGAGGCCGATGGTCCATCTGCCAGATGCCTCCGCCCGTTGCATCCTAATGTTGGAATAAAAATGTTTTAGCTGTGCTGTTTATGAATTGTACGTCTTAAGTTAGCATTCGCGGCACCATTTTATGTTTAAGCTACCATTTTAAGCCATGATCGAAACGAATTTCTCTCTGTCTCTGCTGAGAGCAGCTGTGATAGTTTTCATTTCTCCAAGGTTGGGCCTTGCCGTACTAATGAATACACTGTTCTTATTAGCGCATACCTTTCCCACTAGATAGAGGCCTGCTCCCACCTTTAGAGCGGCGGGCACAGGCAGAACGACCTTGGCATTAAGATAGCGTGTGCCAGGTCTCAGGATCGAAACTCATCCTTCTGTACCTTCTTTGTCTAGCTGCCTCCAACTGGAAATGTCCAGTCATGGCGTGTCTTCATTGGTTCTGAATTGTACATAATGTATCACCATGTTTGCTGAAGTCAGTCCCTCTGCAGCAATCCCAGGAGGCTGGTCAGACTGGACTCCGCTCAAGTGTACCTGAATAAATATACTTGGTTTGTATTCTCTACTGTCTGACCGACTCTTCATTTGCATGGAAGGCTGAGAGGTGGTCGCAAGTGACCCGGGTGGCCCTAATCGGGTCACTTCCTTCACTAATGCTGTGGGCGGTCCTGCAGGAGCCGATGGTAGTGGGACCACCACTGATGGCCTGACGCTGGCGGTCCCACTGCCATCACAATCAGGCCCTATGATCTAGCTTCCTGCCAAATTTGGTGTAATTCCATTCAGCAGTTTTTGCTATAGCCCTGCCTAAAGAAGTCTATGAAAAAAGCATAGGGGTTTCGTGTACTGGGACCTGCCTTTTCCCTGGCCCCTGCTTGACGAATCACACCAACATTTTACATGCACAAACTAGTCAAAAAGTAGCATCTTTTTTAGAAACTTTCATGGAGATTCATCAAACAGGGCCAAAGTTATTAGCAACACAAAATACATTTTTCCTATGGAACAAATGATCTAACTATAACTACCCAGTGGTAACTGCCACTTGGTAATACATGTGTATATTACAGTTTAGCATGGATGGCATTGTGCTAACCTTATGCTTAAAGACTTTGCTGTAGAAATGGCAAAAGACGTTGTCCCTTTCTAGGTTGGCATGGATGCCACTGTGCTAATCCTATGCCAAAAAACTTTTCTAGAAAAACAGACATTTGAGGTGAGTGGATTCAGAGTGTTGCTTGTGTTGTAGGGTGCTCTATATAGGGTCTGCTTTCCCACTAAACTTGAGAATTGCCCAGAGTTCTCTGCTTCAGTGAAAAAGATACAATTAAAGCAACATTATAGTTAGGTGACAATTTTAGTGACAACGTAATGTTTTAAACTTACAAAACTACTGACATTCTCCAGTTATAGTTATCTCTGGTTACTATAACCGGTGCTCCTCCATGCACAGTTTCTCATCTGCAATTTCATTGCAAGCGTTGCAGGGATATTATCAATGATAACATAGAAGATGTCACGAGTGATAGATTATGTGGGGTAATTAGCAGTGCATGGCAGGGACTTGAGTTATAGTTACCTTAGGGCAAGATCGGCATGGGGAGGGCCCCCCTTCACTTTTATGATCTCTACGACTCCGGGAATGGGGTCCCTGGGGCCTTTGAAGGCTCAAGGAGGGCGGGCCACGTGCCCTCTCTCTCCTTCATTTAAATATTGGCCATAGGGGATGGGGACCTCTGGCCTCTTCGAGGCTTGGGGAGGGGGCCACATGCCCCCTCCCCTTTATAAACATGTCGGCCACAGGGAATGGGATCCCTGGGGTCTTTTAGAGGCTTTAGCTGAGTCTAAAGTTCTTATGGTAAAAATGAATGGAGAGAATGCATTTTGCGCCCCCCACCCCTTTTACTTTACCCCCACTTGATGGATCCCCACAAAAATGTCCTGTTAGGAGCTGTGGTGGAAGAACATTTTTGGGTGAAAATCTAGTGAAGATTCGTCAAATTGCACCAAAGTTATTAGGAAAACAAAAAATGATTTCTCTATGGAAACCTGGTCCTAACTATAAATACCCAGTGGCAACAAGGTTTGTAGTTGTGAATATTCTGGAGTAGGCCTCCTGGTGCTGCGGAAGACACAGGAAAGCCTAGCTTTATGATAGGGTAACTATTGCCAAAGGAGGGTGAGAAGCGTAATGAGCCTGTCTGCAGCATAGCACACTCCTGAGCCGCCATGTTAGTGCCTGAAACAGATGGCAGCTCTCCCACGTGACTACCCATCTGATGTGCCTCTGGAAACCTGGATAACCTCCAGCAATCAACTGGGTCAGGAGCGCTATTAGGAAAAAGTGTTCTCTGCGGGAAGTTCGCAATAAATAAATGTTCCAAGCCATTCTGTAGTGATTTGGCACAGATAAAATACAAACAAGTTTTTTTTAAATTTCTGGCTGTTACTTGTTTTCTGAAAGCAACTGTACTAGAAAAACTGCCTATGACGTGAGTAACTTATAGGATGGAGCTCAATGAATGCTTTTAGCGAAGGGAAGTTTTTCTTACTTTCAGCAGAAGGTGCTGCAGAAACTAAAATGCGTATTGCCTCTAGGGTTGTACTCTGGGCATAAATTACAGTCATCCTAACCTAACATATAGATTTGTAAAGTGCATGTTCAAAACTGTGTTTAATCGAGGTTTATTGTTACCCATCTCAATGGTACTCATTCTATAAAGTAATGTTCAAAACTGTGTTTAATCGAGGTTTATTGTTACCCAACTCAATGGTACTCATTCTATAAAGTGCATGTTCAAAACTGTGTTTAATCGAGGTTTATTGTTACCCAACTCAATGGTACTCATTCTATAAAGTGCATGTTCAAAACTGTGTTTTATCGAGGTTTATTGTTACCCGACTCAATGGTACTCATTCTATCACCTTCAGGAGAATGAAAGGATCCTCAGGCTATAACCCTGTGCCCAAGGGTTGAAACACAGATCCCCGTGGAAGTTGCAAGAGTCTACTGAGCTATCATGACTCATGATGTTGGAATGCCATCTCGAAGCATTAGGAGTCACCAGGAGTTGCAGCTGTGACCCCTGACTTGTCCTTTGCAACCCCTGACACTGTCTTTGTGGCCCCTTGCAAAATCAGTGCCAAGAACACAAATGCTGCTTAGCATTCCTTATTATCTTCATGTTTTCATTATTCTAATAGTGAATAATATCCTATTATTCTCTATTAGTGTAATAAAAGACGGAGTACACTTAGCTGAAGCGAGGGCATTGGTGGCAAATATTGTAAGTAAAAATTGTTTTAAATGTATGTTGTGTGTGTGCTTGCATGTGTGTTTAAGGGAGAGAGAGTGCGTGTAAGAGTGAGCAAGTGTGTCTGTAGGTGTAAGGGTGTCTGTGTGTCAGTGAAAGTGAGTGACAGTGCTTACTTTGTGCCAGTGGTTTCCGGTGCTCAGCACAAGCACTTATTTGTCAGCACCGGCTGTAGTGACAGTCCACCACATGGTTGCGTTGTCTTGTTTGATTTTGAGATGAGCACAGTAATGGTGTTTATTAACTCAATATACACTGAAAACGAATACTACTAGCCTCTCAAATCATTATTATAGCTTTGTGTGGCTTGAAATCGTCTGTATCATCACACTTGTGGGAGTTCGATGCTTAGGTGTTCTGTTGGTACAGTCAATGGCAGCGCTGGTGGGTATGGGTGGCGCAGGATGCAGTAGCCTTCTGAGAAGGGCCCTGGCACATAATCTTTTACAAATTAAGAACTGGTGAGCGAGAGTCAGTGACAGGCAGAAAGATTGTGTAAGACTGTGTACCAGATTTTTTATTCTTTGACCGAAGGCAACGCTGCACCAAAGTTGTCCTGCCTTGCATAAGGGAGAGAGAAATATCTAACAAGATGGTGCAATTTTCTCTCCTGGTGCGCTTTTGGCAGCCTTGTGTTAACACACACTCTTGTGCCATAGTGCAAGGATGTGTGCATTTTCTGGAGCATAGGTTTTGTACAGGAAGGGTATCCTTCAAATACACAAACTATGCTTATAGGCTCTTCCCACGTTGTATGCGTGTTGTACTATTCAACACACATGCAAAGATGGAAAAATGAGAAGAAATGAAAATATTCCTCCTTGTTACGCCTGCTTCGAGAAGGAGTAAGATTTTAGCTCAAATTCCTGTCTATTAATGTTTGTAGATTTGCATCAAAACCCATGGGTGGTTGCATGGAAACACCCATGCACTACCCATGGAATGCCCCCTATATGAACATAACACAAATCAGATCTGATGCAAGTTTGCGTACTAAGGGATACTATCTAACGCAAATACTGATTTGCGTTGCATAGTAAATTCCACCCTAACATTTTGTGCTGGGTTTGTGTCATAAAACTGATGCAAATACTGCACAAAGCATTAGTAATACACAACAAATGACCCCTCTGTGCTTCAATTTATTAAAGTAGTGCCAATCAAATAGTATCCACTGAACCAAAACCTTCACTCAAAATAACTATATAACAAAAATTAATATATTGAAATCAATTTATTACATTAAATTCATATTAAAACATGTAACACATTACATAAAAATTTTTTTTGTTAAAATCTAATGAAGGTGGATTCACCTCGTCAAGGATTTTTTATCATATAATTCAGAATCTCATCAATATTCACATGTCAATATCCAGTTTCACATATATGTTCTGTATATCAAACAGTATGACTTTTAAAATAATTTTATACAATTGTGCATAAATGTAAACAAAGATTCAAATTAAATAAAACAAGTGTTGACGCAGCGTTTCGGCGATTTTATCTCCGCCTTCTTCAGGACTTGTAAATCACATATTTCTTTGTTGCTTTAAAAACCCAATTAATCAATCAATGCCTTTGTAGGTCAGGTTAGCTTCTGCGTGCGTAGCCTCCAAATTATGGTGCACGTGCTCTAATATAAGGATATTTTCTTCAAATTATATCCATCCATTAGGTAAAAGGTCTTTGGAAATGTAAGCTTTTTTCAAAATTTCACAGGGCTCCACTGATAGCCGTTTATTTTGTAGGTTATCTGCCCACATTGAATTTGATTAACTTTCAATTCAATAAGTGCATTCTTTACAATATTTCAAATGTCCTTCGTCCCGAGATACATCTGGTGATGTCCTTTAACTAGTTTTGATCCCCAGTTTCTCTGTTTGCCGGTATCGCGTGTGTCTCGGGCTTCATAATTTGGTTTTGTGACAAAATACTGGCATACTGGGGTAAATCTTCACATGTAGGGCATCAAGGGCAATATCATGGTACTGGCAAACTAAAGGGAATTTGCGGCATATAGTGCACCGGTGGAACAATACTGGCATACTTGTGGAAATTCTTGGCAGATGGACACCAGTGCCAGAATTCTGGTTCTAGCATAATCGAGGTAATCCTTGGCATAAATGTGGACAACCTGGCATATGGGAGGGTGGCAACCAAAATGCCGGCCCTGACATAAGGAGGTAATGTCTGATATAAGGGTCACATATGATATAGAGACTGCATACTTTTCCAAAATGTGTGGCACTGGCATATTTTATATCATTTTTGATATAAGGGTGCAACCACGGAATATTGGAGTGCCCATGACAAAATGCTGGGCCAGGCACAATGGGGGTCATTTTTGACAACAGGGCACCCATAGTACATTTTGAAACAACATGCTGTCAGGTATCAGTGGCTTGGCACACCATGAAAGTATTTGAATATTTAATGAGTGCCCTGTCAGTGCCTATAGCATTTTAGTAAATTTATGTGGAAATTGTGCTTTAAAAAGCACAATTTCACCTCACTCTTTTTACATAACTGTTAGGCGTAGAAACTCGGTAAAAGAGATCTGGCTTACTCACTTTGCTCCATACAGTTCAGGGTAAGTATTATGGCCTAGAACTTTCAAAGATGAAGTCAGCACCATAACATAGGTGGTATCTAAAATGGACATTTGTCTGCGGTATGCTGTTATATTAACTATGCCATTAATATGGAAATTCAGCAATGTGAAGTGTTGTGATCTTAGGGTCAATTGAAATAGCTTCCTAGAAAACATCAGGGGCACGGATCATTTGACGTCACTTCCTGTAATGTCATTACGGTCAATGGGTATGTGATGTCACTTTCACTACCTCTGGCATTTGGTGAATGGCTAGAAGCTGCAGCCACCACCCTCGCTCTGCTCCTCCTTGAAATCGCTATTGACTTGAAAACCACCAGGTTCGGGGTTGGGTAGTAAGGACATCTGTAGCCGTGTATGTGCATTTACAGAGGCACAACGGATCCCCTGCAGAATGTGACAACGGACCACTGAGATTTCCAATTCATTACAGATACTCGGAACCTTTGGATGAAAGGGGGCCCCCTGAAGACTGGACCCTCTGCGTCACTGTGTCTTGCCTCATCGTTGTTCCAAAAGCTCCAGTCATAGCTATGTTCGAAATATAAGAGGGGCGGAGTATTGCAAGTGGGCCACAATAATAGCTGGTAACTCCGCCCGATCAAGTTACCAATTCTGGAGGAACCAGTCTGTGGCGTTACCAGGGAGTATGAGTAGGACATGGACAGTCCTTTCATAAAGGAGAAATTCATGGGAGAATAAGTAACTCTGATCCTGATTCCCCTGGTGCTTCCTCATTTTACACTAATATCTAGGTGCACCACCACCAATCAGCGGAGTCACTGAGGATCCCGTATTCCTGATTCAGCTAGTCACTTCTGTTACTATCTCAACTGGGGCTACCAGGATCACCTCAGAATCAGGCCCCCGGACTTCATCTCGCCAACCATGAAGTATTAACACCCAGGTCATCTTCTCATCCCTCTGCCTCACCCACAAATGCATTCATGGAAATGTCCCTCAAGTGAGTACTGTACACCTCGAAAGAAGGCAGTCACATCAGAGTCATTCATTATAATTTTTTTTAAATCCTATTGTATACCCCTGTTTATACTGAAGACTTGCTGGCTGTAAGAACAGTGAAGAGGTGTTACTGTCTCCCTAATCGTGAAATCATCCACCTCAGAAAGTCAAAAAGCTGAGGTGACACTGCCAGGAATCGAACTCATGACTGACCGATCACACCAGACATTAGGAACAAGTAGTGAGAACACTAAACCATCTTGCTGGCCTTTTTCTGTATTTGGTCACATCCACGCACCCTTAGAAATCAGAAATAAAACCAGCAGTGCGGAAACTAGCAAGTGGTTTCCTTACTCTAAGGACTAGAACGCCCGAACAGCACAAAATGTCCCTACGCTCCCTGCTACAGACATGACAAACATACAATCTAGTAGAAGCCATTTTGAAGCCTAAATGAAGGCTGACTGCTCCGATGTGGCCACTTGTGCAGGGAATAATTGTCTTCAGCTCACAGACAAGAGTAATTAGAGTGAAGATGGAGAAAGATTAGGAGTTCCGTGTTACTGTTGGCAATTAAAGAAGAAAAATGGGAAGGCCTTGCTCTGCTTGTCTACAGTGGGACTCACAACACTTCAAGATACACTACAAAGGCAGCAGCTGTTTAATTAGGTTATTTTTGCTGACGTAAAGGTGCATGCATTCTATGCTTCACAAATGCATTAGTGATGGCAGGCTATGTGACTTAGAAGAATCGATTAAGTATCTGGACACAAACCAATGGACGCTACATCACAGGGTGGATCAGTCAGTTTCCTAACCACAGACTATCCAATCCCAGCTCAGTTTTTAGTTCTGGGTGAACTGAACCTGAACAACTTGAAACTCTTGAATGGAACCTTCTAGAAGTTTGGGGAGTTGAAAGCTGGCCTTCAAAGAGAGAGGAGCTTGCTCATGATGCCTGCATACAAAGAAGCCAAGCATGGTTGGCAGTGAACAGTCATAATTGCTTGCAGGAAGGTGCCTGACTGTCCATGGCTCCACCCGAGAGCAAGAACTGGGCCTCGAGGGGATCCAGGGGCTCGATGGGCAAAGAGTAGGCATCATTGAGCACTGGCACACAGATTCCGAAGCCTTGCCAAGTCAGACGCCATCCCTTACATAGTTCACAGAGATTTAGGAGAATGGAAAGCAGCTGCTTTAACTGGACCAAATCATACCCACCCAGTAGGCGAGTGCGGAGCTTAGTTTTCCTAAATAAAGAAACAGGACCCAAAGCCTTTGCCACTAGCCTCACACTTTCTTGGGAGGAATGGTAAGAATGGACAACACTTAGGTAGACCCTAGCAGGCTGAGGAAGAATTTGCCTCACACCTGCTTTCAAGATTTAGCTGCAGTCTCACCCCCCCCCCCCGTAGGAGTTAGAGGGGCACACATGATTTTGCCTATTAAGGAAGAGAGGAATTGGCCATGCCCAAGATGAAAAGTAAAAGCATTGATAAATCACTAGCAGCTGGACATGGCGGCACCATTCACTAATGCATCCACTGCAGAGATCTGTCATAACCTCGTGGTCACATGTTCAAATCCTTGCATGTCCAATTGACAGCTCATCTTCCCGAAGTCCATAAAATTAGTACTGTTGAGTTTGGTCAAGATGTTCCTGTGGATTGAACGCCTCCCAACTTTCAAGCGAGCAATGGGTGCGTCTAGTTCTATATTGCCTTGCGTGGACATACTGTAATTAAACATTGCCCCTAGCCAGCTTTGTACATGTGATACTTTCTTGAGTAAAATCCACAATGCTGATTTTCCTGCATTGAGGCCCTATGCATTTTTATCATAGAGGAGTAGTCTGCCCATAGTACAGGTCATACATGTGGCCTACGATGTATGCTCGCTCCTGTGGGGGTTATAATTTGTCAAATGGTAGCAAGGAGCATTGGCAAATTGGGTGACCTGTCCACATAGTACTGAATGATGATTTATTTTAGTTTATTACTTTTGCCACTGGTTCTCAATTGGACCCATGAGTATTGGGTGCTATATTTATCAAGTAGTTGCATCACACCTGCACCACGCAACAGTGTGCAAGCGGAACGCAACCCTTAAGTGAGTTCTATCAAGCCATGGAAGGCCACCTTGCGTGCCCCTGAGTGGCTTGATAAATCAGGAGTAAAGCAACACAGTGCAAATCGCTGCGTTGCGTTACTCTACCCCAGGGAGGCGTTCCATGGGTGGTCATGGTTGTTCCCATGCACCACCCATGGATTTTGACGCATTCCCAGATTTGCCATGTTTGGCAGACCTGGGAATGCACCAAAACTGCTAGCTACGCCTCACCAGGGGATGCGTAACAAGGAGAAATATGTTTATTTCTCCTCAGTTTTTAATCTTTTATGTGTGCTGCATTATGTAGCACAAATAGAAAGAGGAAAATGCCTCAGGGGATTGTTTTTGTGCAGAAAGGTGCTCCTTCCTGCACAAAAACAATCCTGCTTACAACGCAGGCACCCTTGCACCATGGTGTAATGGTGCCTGCGTGGCAATAGGCAGCACATTGTGCACCAGCGCTGGGAAAAGACAGGAATGCGTTGTATAATGTTAAATACGGTGTATTCCTGCCCTTTCCCTGTTATGCAGCACAGCACAGCAAGGTGGCCTGCTGCGCTGCATGACTATTTGGTATGTATGCCCCTCAGTTTCCAGAAAAATACTCCATCTGAATCGGAGGCAGACTGAAAGCGGGAACATACCATTACATTTTCCAGCGATTTCTATATACCCTTACATGTTGCCACCCCGCTTCCATTCTGCTACACTCGTGACTGTTCCTTAAGGATTCTGGAAAATGTTTTTGCAACTGTTTCAGGGCTTATGATGCTTAGTCCCTGTGAAAGTTTGACATCATTAGGGGGCTTGTGTGGGGCTATTGTTTACGAAGAATGTTATGTTGGGCTTCATGGTTCCAGGAGTTATTGCGTTGTTTTTTTGTTTTCCCTTGGATTTGTTGTTTTTCCACAGACGCTGAGGCAGCCATAATGGCCTGGCAGCCCAAACCAGGCAGTATTTTGCTTCCCATCAGACTGGGCTTTCCTCCTGCTTCTCCCCATGTGCTTACTCCAGTCTCTGTCCCTTACTGCGCCATCTTGAGTCTGTCATTCTACTTGCTGGCCTTACCACTCCTAACCTCTCCTTGCATGGCATCCAGTCCAGGTGTCCAGGTTAGAGATTCAGAAGCTAAGGGTGGCTTCCTCTGGAGTGTTCCCTTTTGGGGGCCTAGCAACGGCCATGAAGGATATAAGGCCAGAATCTCTGACTTAATCCACTTTTTTATCTTTCTCTGATTGACTTAACAATGCCTCCAGTGAGGTTGGACTACGTTCATCCTTGACTGACTCCATTTAGTATTTCCTGGTGGCTTAACAGAATCTGCATTAGGGATGGTCCACTTTTTGCTCTTGGGAGGACCCTATATAGTACTCCACTGGGGTGTAAGCTGTGTCTCCAATCACTTGTACCTTTTCACACTACTTGGTGGACGCTATGTACATAAACAGAACCCACTGATGCACATCCATGTATGAAAACGCCCACCCTAAAGATGGTAAGTATCTTCATGTATGACTGAATCTATTCTCCTACCCTTCACTACGACCCAGGCTTATGCACAGTGGCATTCAACACATTGTGCTTATACCATATCTTTTACACCTTACTCAGCATGTCCCATATAGGCACCTCATCAGGGGTATGAAGTGCTATATAAATAATACGTTCACACTCCCCACAAATCCATTAAGGCCTTGCAATGGATAACAAAATGCCTTGCAAATACCAGTACAATACAATGCAATACAATGCGTGCACCAAAGGTGGATCAGCTCAAGGGAGGAGCCAGAAAAGGAAAATAGCCCCCACTTTGAACCAAAGCTTTGATGGCACCAAGCAAGCGAAGCAACTGAGTCTAACCATCCCAAGCTCCCTTGCCTCTTCCATCTAAACATCTATCCATTCATCCTTTCACCCTTCCATCCACCCACTGGTTACAACCATTTCACCTTTACATTCTGTCACCCATTCATTCTTTCATCTATCATTCAATCTTTCATCACACCATTCATCCATTGTCCAGTCCATTCCATTCATCTATCCATCTATTCATGCATCCATAATCTATACATGCATCCATCCATGCATTCATCTACCCATCATATGATGTACCCATCCACCAATAAAGCCTTTCCTCTATCAATTGATCCTTTCTGTTCCTCCATCCATCCTCTGAGATTTCCATTTACTCTGCCATCCCTCCATCCATCTTTTCAGATTTCCACTTTCTCTGCCATCCTTTCACTCACCCACCAAGGCACCCACTCTCTCAGGTTTCCATTTACTCTGCCATCCTTTTACCCACCATTCATTCATCATCTCAGATTTCCATTTACTGTGCCATCCATCCATCCATCCACCCACCCATCAATGCAGCCATCCAGCCACCCATCCATCCTCTCAGATTTCCATAACCTCTGCTGTCTTTTCATCCACCCATTCATCCTCCCAGATTTCCGTTTATGCTGCTATCCTTTCACCCACCTGTCCTTTCAGATTTCCCTTTTATCCATCTATCCATCCATCTTTTCATATTTCCATTTACTCTGCCATCATTTCACCCTCACACCTATCTGAATGGATAGATCCATCCATACACCCGCTCAGATTTCCATTTACTTTGCCATACTTTCACCCATCCATCGATCCACCCATCCTCTCAGATTTCCACTTATTCTGCATTCCTTTCACCCACCCATCACCTATACTCTCACCCACTCATCCACCCATCCTTTCACCCAACTATCCATCCTCTCACCCACTCATCCATCCACTTATCCTTTCACCCACCCAACTATTCATCATTTCATCCACCCATCTCCCCACCCACGTATTCATCCTTTTACCCACCATCCTTTCACTCAACTATCCATCCTTTCACCCATCCATCCTTTCACGCACCCATCCATCCTTTCACGCACCCATCCATCCTTTCACCCACACACCATTTCAACCACTCATTTATCCTTTCACCCACCCATCCTTTAACCCCTCACCCATCAATCCTTTCAGCCACCATCCTTTCACCCTCTCATCGTCCGTCCTTTCACCACCATACTTTCACCCACTCATCTATAAACGCAAACACATCCAACCACCCTTCTTTCTTTTCCATCAATCCATCTTTCTTTCTTATTTACAGCTTTAATGGCGAGCTTTTATCTGCCAAGTGACAGACAGAAGAGGCCCATAAAGAGCCCCACCCCCTCTGTAGCTGCTAAAGCAGGGGGCGCCAACAACGCCTATGTGAGGTGAAGTATTTCCTTGAAAGGTCTCTGCCTATGTCTGGACAGTATCAGTCACAATATATGACACTATGGGGCACGCTATACCACGCCCTACTGACAAAAGGTAGGCAGTGGCGTCTCTTAAAGCCGCAGACCAGTCCAACCGTGTTTTCTCGGCCGTGGGTCCTTTAATGCTGGATTCCTTCCTGCCCACGTGTCACAGTGATTCACTCTATGTGCCTGGCCTCGGACTGGCAGGACGTATTATAATACCACTCTGCGCCTGCGTGGGTGTTTGCCCTTCACTCTTTCTTTGTTGTCTTTGACAGGATCTTATTATCCACTGGTAACCCCCTGCTGAAATATCACCAGAGAATCACTGGCTCCTACACACAGCGTGACATCAGCCTCCCTTAAAACTCTTGTTTAATGCCAAGAGAAATGTAGAGCTTCTAGAGCATAACATGCTTGTTTGTATTTGTATATGTTAGAGAGAGTGTGTGTGTGTGTTTGTGTCCGTGTATATTTCTGTGTGTGTCTCAGTGAGTATTTAGGTGTGTCTTTCCAAAAGCAGATAAAGCCCTCCATTACGCGTGGCTCATTAATTCTGGTGGGGATGGTAATAGAATTTAGCAGCCATATTGGAATTAAAAGTGTTGGTCTGCAGTATTTCACCTGCCGCAAGCAGGGTGAAGTCTAAGAGTGAAATACCACTGAAAAGCATATGAGAGTCAGCCCGGTATTCTGATTCTCACGATATTCCCCCCCCAAAACATGAATTCCCTGTTATTTCTGGAAATACTGAGACCCCCAAGTCAGGGACATCTTAAGGATTTTGGGGGCCCTGGGCCAAACGTATTTTGGGGGGCCCTGTTCGGAAGAGCTTTGGATTTATGATCCAGTTTCAGTTTTTACATGCCCTCTCAGGCCAGGTCACTGACAATGCACAGGCGGCACTCTGGTCCAAATTCTAACATTGTTTCCATCTAATATTCAGGGATAGTGACCTGTTTTCAATATTGTAACAGAGCAGCAGCTCACTAATATTACTGCAAATAATCTCTATGACACCCTCCCATTTGTCATATGTCAGGTCCTATTTTGGTCTAAAAAAACGTTTTTTATGGATGTTGCATGAAACATAAACACAACATTTCTCTGCAAAATGTCTGTAATAGACTCACACATTAAAAATAAATAAAGGGGAAATGTGATTTGAAACAATCTGTTTAAGAATTATTCAAGGTCATCAATGCAAGATTCTGCAAAGAAGAGCTGGCTCTACGGGGGGGGGGGGGGGCCTGAAAGGCTGGGGCCCTGGGCCAGAGCCCATTTTTCCAATGCCTTAAAACGCCTCTGCCCCAAGAAACAGTAATTCAGGGGAGGCAGGGGCAGGTGTGGAATATTGAGGATTATACCTGCCACTCGTAATGAGCGCCATGGACAGATACAAGATGAATAAAATAATACAAAGAAAAAACAGCAACTACTGCTTCTGCCATTAGGTGTGCTTTGTCCCTCTATATTCAAGCATGTATGATAGGCCCCATTTTAGTGCAGTCAGATTTACAGACTGACTGAATAGGTTATACCATCTCCATTATGTTAGGCAATCATTCAAGGGGACCTAATATGAAAGTCTGCCTGTCAGGAGGTCTTCTCATTTCACATAGTGCTCTTCCAGTGACCCTCTTTCTTATTATCTTACCATCAAACAGGAAGACAAAATAATGCTTCCTTTAGCCAGACCTGAAGCACACACACACACACACGCACAAGTAAAAAATACAGAAAGCGTGAAAACAAATGTTAACTTCTCAAAAACAGGATCCAAAGCAGGCAACAGGTGACAAGGTGAGAGAGATCTATGCAATAAAAAACAGAGCTCTTTTAAAAAAGGATCTAAAAGAACACCCAAGTAAAGCAATGAACGACAGATATAGGCCCAAGGACCTGGACACCATTTGTGGAGGCCATAAAGACACTCACAGGGAGGGAACTGCTCAAGGATATAGTGGAAGACGAGTTCTTGGGGCTAGATACTCATTCATGGAAGACACAAGCCATTACTATGAGAAGACTGATACATAAAACTTGGATCAGCACTGGTGAGTTGAATCAGAGAGGTACTCACATGGAAAAAAGTATTGGCAACATGAGCGTGTCTGACTTTGTCTTCGCTTATTTATTTATTTATTTTAGGTTTTTCGCTGCGCGGATCTAGGAAGGGCAGTGGAGCACTTTACAGAGAACATGTTGGAGATACAAACAACATGAAAAAGCTAACAAGAGATTAAGGAAAGGAGGGGGGAATATATGATTAAAACAGAGCATGGGGTGGTAGTTTATCTGAAAAGGTGGAAGATTAGGCAGGAAATGCTTTCTGAAGAAATGAGCCTTGTTGTCTTTCCTAAATGAAAGGTGGGTTGAGTGATTCTAAGGGCATCAGGAGTGGAGTTCCAAAGTCTAGGGCCAGGTAGGACAAGGCTTTTCTAACTGTTTTGCTTTTCTTTGATTTAGGAATTTCGAGTAAGAAATTAGTTTTTTCCTCTTGTGACTCTTTTACCATTAGTGGTGTGGGGATTGTCTTTGAAGTAAGGCAGCAGGCTGAAATTGATGACCAACTGGCTAAAGCCTGTGATTTCCAAGTTAATGTGGTCTTCTAGAAGCAGTGAGTGTAGCAGCTTAGGGTTAGAGTTGAAATATATGACTCTTTTGCATTAGAGAAGATCGGGCCGCCTCATGTAGAGTTGCTTTGAGAGGTGCAGTTGATGATTTTGGCAGTCCCTCAAGGAGAGTGCTGCCTCCATCAATGTGCGAAAGGACAAGGGTTTGAACAACAGTCCTGAAATCTGCCCCTCGATTTGATTTACAAGGTGTAGTTGGTATGTTGCTGATTTACTTAGCTTATTTACGTGTTCGGTTAGGTTCATACCTGTTTTAATGAGCATGTATTGAGCAACTAGTGTAGAATGCTTCTTAAGGCTTTTGAAACTCTATCATTGTCTTCATGAATGCATAATCAACCGAGTTGTCTGTAGCCTTCAACGAGGAGACATTGTCCAGTCACTGCTGAGAGCCATGTCACATCTGACAGCCGTGGGTCCACCAGATACAATTTGGTAGAAAGATGTCACCTTCTTCTATGCCATACATTTCGGACATAAACCAGACATTGAGGCGTTCTCCGTCAATTTCCGTTAGCAAAGGATAATACCTCAAACGGTCTGATGGAGGCCAAGCTACGTAGGTAGCTGGTGGTAACGCAGAAACATGTCAGGAGAATCTGAAAGAGCACCCACAGGTAGAAATGCCAGGATCTTTTTAAATGGATGAGTAAAGAGCTAAACAATTTCATCCCTACCAAAAGCACCCATGCGCCATGGAGTCCGATCGGAGCACTGGCTAGTTACCATTAAATAGTACAGAGGCTCATTCAGGCCTTTTGGAGCCTCTGCACTGTTTTATGATAACGAAGGGCAGAGACGGGGTAGACGTAGCCCTATAGCTCTTATTAAGGAACCGTCACTGGTAATTCCAGGGCATTTGCCCAATTCTTAGTCACATTCTGCAGGTCCCTGGGCATTTCAGAGCCAGTGTCTGTCTTGCTAGCTGTCACTCGATCCATCATATGTTTTGACCATGTAAACAGTGCTCACCTAATTGCTTTGGTCTTATTGCTGCCCAATTCAATTGAGCTACATTCATCGGCCTAAGCAGAACTACATTTGTAAATAAATAAATACGTGCAGGGTCCCAATGTTTTTCATCGGAGCTCTCAGGGTGCTGCCGAAAGACGAGGCTGCCAAACATCACGGTGGCCTAGTCTTGATTTCACCCCGTGCATCTTTCTTCCATCACCTTGTCTTTCACAGGTTCTTTTTCTCGAATGCTTTCTCTGCTCTAAACAGTTTTCCTATCTTTTTCTTGCCTATTCCTTCTCCACCTTTCTATCTCTTTCTCGGTATCAAAGTCTGACCATGAAAAACAAGCCCTGCCGTCCAAAAGAGACTGCTGGTGACAAGCACCTGCAACCGCTGCCACAAAGGAAGCACCGGGTTTAAAGAGAACAGAAAGCTGGGATCTGACCCTGCTGTCTATAGGTTGCAGGCTGGTCTCTATAGCAGGTGGACAACCCACTAAGCTGTGCTATTAGCTTTACTCCAGAGCAGCGTAAACAACGGTAGTTCCTTTGCATCAGCACGCGCGGAGGTGACAGGGCGTGAAACCTGCTGACGCTGCACGCAGCCTGCCTTTCAGGAGCGCACAGAGGGAAACTGCCGCCTTCTCGCGCAGTCGAACATCTCATGGGTTAGTCCTACGTTTGTTTCCTATTCCATATTTTCATGCTCTGCTTCCTCCTCTTGCCCTAATTTTTATCAGTTGTTTACCGTGTGTGAGCGAGGGAGGGAGTAATGTGCAACCGACCATAAAGGGAATATAAACATCACGTAAAATGTCGGAGACATGGGTGTTCAAATACTAACACTCCAGACAATCATTTCTTCAAAATCGCTGTGAATTTTGCGAAAGAACTGCAGATTCTACGATTCAACATTGCAAAACTCCCTCTGCAGAAAAACGCTGCAGCAGATGTTTCTGAAAATCAATAAAAAGGAGTTCAGTATTACGGCCTGGCAATTTCCAGAAAAGTTTTTAATCCTTAGGTGAGAGAAAATTACTAGTAAGCTGATTATCAGCCATTTGACCCCAAAGGAGTAGGCAGAAAATTAAAATACACCCCGCTTAGAACCAAAACCCTAATGGCACCAACTGAGTGAAGCAAATAAACTCAACCCTTACTGGAAACTCTCTATGCATTCATCCTTCCACGCTTCTCTCCCACCCTTCCATTCCACACATCCTCCCATCCTCATAGCTGCCAAGGTTCCAGATTGGCATGTGTGACATTTTCATAATTTCAGTGTAATTATGAGTGACGTTTCAACAACTATGACTGACACTTTCTCACAAGCAAAATCGAGCAATGAAGACGAGGGAATCATATCATATATGTACTATAGCACATAAACAGGTAAGAGCTGTCAGCATGACCGTCAATCACAGAGAAAGAATCAAAGAGAGCAGCACTCGAGCGAAAGTGAGTTCAGGTACCTGCAGGTCTGTGGACTGATGCTGGGCGATAAAATATAATGTGCACTGTTTTAAATAGTTTCTTGTGCATGTATTTAGCAAGAATTACCTTTCAAGTTATATTGCCAAACTACTCTAATGCAGGTTACGATTTTCAGTGCTTCAGTGCTTCAGGATTGTGAATGCAAAAGCAGAAGAGCTAATAAAATATAATACAGATCTTGCTTTAAACGAATTTAAGAAACAGTCACTGCACTTGGGACCTCTATTCAGGAAAAACACCAACCTTTCCCTCGCAAAGCGCGAGGTTAGCACATCTCACTATCCACGTCACAATATCAACTTCAGAAAAAATGATCTTACCATCATCCAGGTATGCATGTCAAATGCCTGCTCAAGACTCCACTGGACACCTTCAGAAGCAGTAGATTGATTCCGGGCTCTTATAATTTCTGTTCGCAAACTAATTCTGGACTTGTGCGCTCTATAATTGCAGGTAGACTCTGGTCTACAGCTGGCTGAAGGCAGGCTGTAGCCACCGCGGGCCGTGGCAATTCAAGTTGGCCTACAGTGAAAGCCTCCAGGCCGCTGTCTCTGGTCTACAGCTGGCTGAAGGCAGGCTCAGGCCTGAGCCACCGCGGGCCGTGGCAATTCAAGTTAGCCCCCAGGCCCGACTCCAGTGAAAGCCTGACTCCTGTGAGTCCCGGGCGGGGCCGTCTAGTCTTCGTCGACTCTGCCGTAAAATATTTGAATTCAGCGGGGGCACAGGGGTAAAATAACAGCAGCTGAGAGCACACGGCGGCCAAGGCCTGTTCGAGCTGCTGCAGGAAGCGCCGCGAGCGTCACGGCGTGGTGCCATGATTATCTGTAGCGCTCCGGGCGGCCGTGATTATTTGTAGCGTTCCGGGCGGCCGTGATTATTTGTAGCGCTCCGGGCGGCCGTGATTATATTTGTAGCGCTCCGGCCACAGTATTATGGTGCGCTCCCTCCGGCCATGATTATAGGCAGGCCTCCCTCCGGCCATGGTTATAGGCAGGCCTCCCTCCGGCCATGATAAACTAGCCAGCCGCCTTTTTTAGCTCTCTTAAACTCCCCGCGCTCCAGTAGCAGGATGTGACGTCCCCCGCGATGACGTCAGGCTGACAGTAGGAGCCGCGCCGGGATTGGATCACCATCATGATACACTGTAACAGTTGAGTGAGGCTGCCAGCAGCCTTAGTTCAGCTGGGAGCCTCAAGCCTGCTGGAGCAGCGTGCGCAACCGAGTCACAGGCAAGCCACAGACTCTAAGTTTTATTCAGTGCTTTCTGTGACAGCCGACACACAGCATATGCGTGACAATGCATTTCAGTGCGGTAATGCGGAGTACCACACTGAAATGCGTTAGTCTAACGCGTGTTGCGTGATACTTGGCAGGACTGCTTCGTTCCATTTATCATCCATTCTTGTCACCCTTCCATCCATAAACTGACCATTCCGTCCATCCATCTCTCCTTTCACCCATCCATTCATTGTTACGACTTGCGGGGTAATGGTATGCGTTGTTACAACGCGGTCGGTGTAACGACCGCGTTGTAACAACATGCGGGGTGACGGATGCGGGGTCAAGGTTGTTTACCCATACAAACAGTAGCTAGATGACACAAAGCTATTTTGCACTTGCTTCAACTTTTCGGTGCAAAAAAACTTTTGAACAATAAAGTTAATCAACTCTACTGTTTGCACCACTTTGGATGGCGTAGCACAGCGCAAGGATCAGTAAACCAGGGCCACAGCGCTATTAATGTGGGAGATACCATTCAGGGGACATTCATGGGCACCAGTGGCTGGGAACCCGTCCCAACTTTTAGCCGATGCTTTAATTGCGAAAACTTGAGTTTGCCTTTGGCAAGGGTTCTGTAAGTGCTGGCACCTCAGCGATGGGAACATGATGGACTGCGGCCGCAGCACATCTTCAGAAAGCGGGAAAGACTTTGTAGCCCGAAGATACCCATGTGTCTGGCTGACAATCAGGAGTCTGCTTTTCTTCAGCAGACTCCGGAGCATCTACAGCTGAACTAAAAGCAGTAATTCCAGAGTTCCTGGAACACACTGGTTCATCTCTGCACAGAGGAGCTGATGCCTGTGCAATGAAAAGGCTCTGACAAATCTGTGGAAAAGCCTTTGTCAATCCATCACCTCTGCAAACTCGCTGCATCGCTTGAGCGGACTAGTGCTTCATCTGCTTCCAGAGGAAGATGAGGGTGGATCAAGAGAGTTCAGCCTTGGCGCTGGAGGATCAAATCCAGGCCACGGTATCTGGACGACTCTGACTTAGAAAATCCTTCCCTTTGAGGTATTAATGTTTGGGGGGCAATGCATTGACGTCTTAAGACGTATGGTGAACCTTGAACTTAGGAAAGACCTATCAATTACAAAAACTGGAGTTTTCTGACACAAGCTGGGTTTTAAGAAGCAACAATGCCTTCCTTAGAAAGACCTCCACTCTCAAACGCATCTTTTCAGGGAATGCCCCTCCCATTGAGATGAGGCTTGCCTCTCCTCCTCAAATCATGAAATTCAGGTTTGAGGAGGGTTTACTAAACCTCAGGTAGTAACTCTGCACTTTAATATGCCAGGATTCCTCCTCGCTGACGTTCTACATAGCTCTTACAATACATACACCACTGTGTACTACTGATTCACGCATACCCGCTACGTATGCGCACAATGGCTGTACCTGTCATGTTTCTTGTATTTCCCAATAGTCTCTAGCCAGCACATTTTCAACTTGTCTACAATGTGTCATTCTTGGCAAGCACATTTTCCTTCTACGTTGTCAACTTGTTTGAATGACTTTTCTGATATAAGTGGACTCTATCACTATTCTGATACTGTATATTGATATATTGTTTTTTTCAGAAACCGTGCTGTACAGAGCTCCATCACCCTTGCGGCATTTGGAAGCGCTATGGCAACAACCACTAAATATACCTAAAATAAAAATAAACAGTGTCTCTATTGGCATTACCTGGTCATACTTTCTTAAAGAAAGAATGTTCTCCATGGCTGTGTCTTGAGCAGTGATATGTTTCAGATCTGGGCAAGAGGTTGTCAAATGCTTTATGTTTAGAAGGGACGCATTTCCCATCTAAGGAGTCAGGTTTTATCTAGAGACTGATGATGAAGCCTTGCCTCAGACACAGGCATGGTAGCCTCACTAAGTGCCAGACTTATCAAGCCCGTGCATCAGGCAAGCGACGCAAGGGCTTCAGTCAGATTATTAGGCCATGCAAACCCACCTTGCGTGGGTCTACGTGGCTTAGTAAATCCAGAGCACGTAAGGCAGCGCAAATCAGGCCTTGCATTACTCTGCTTTGGGAACGCGTTCCTTGGGTGGAGTGTGGACGTTCCCACACATTCACCCATGGATTTTGGGTGGAACCAGGGAATGCATTGAAACGCTACACCATCCCAACACCATCCCAACAGAAGCATAACAGGGGGAAAATATTTAATATCTCAACATTATTTCCTCTTTCTACACGTGCTGCATTCTGCAGCAAATATAGAGAGAGGAAAATGCCTCTGAGGATTGTTTTTGTGCATAAAGGTGTCCCTTTCCGCACCAAAACAATCCTGCCTGTAACGAAAGGCATCCTTGCATCACTGCATCACGGTGCAAGGGTGCCTGCATTGGCACTTGGCTGCACTCAGTGCGCCAGCGCAGAGAGAGAGCAGGAAGGCACCAGACCTTAGTGAATATGGTGCATTCCTGCTCTCTCCATTTGATGCAGCAAGCTGTCTTGCTACGTGTGCCAGATGTTAGTAAATCCGGGCCTTCGCACTTACAGGGACTCCAGCCGTTGTTTTCTACAGAGGCGATGCCAGATCCCAGGGTGTCATGGTCAAGCTCTTCAGCAAAGGATATAACCTCTCCTAGGAGTTTATTGGTCCATCTTCAGTAGTCATGGGCTTCTAACCACGTGCAGTGATACTTCGTTCTGCAAGAACAAAATAACATTAAATTATGTACATTGTGCTTTGAACTTTATCTGTTGAGAATTTGACTATTTCTCCTTTTAAAGTGTTTTGGGAATATCTTTTACTGCTTCAAATTCGTGCAAATTTATTTTCATATAATTTCGAGAAAATTATGCCGTATAGGGTGAAAGTAGAAACTGATGGAGAAATACTCTCATTTGCTCTTTTCTGCCAGTACAGGAACAGGTTTTAGCAGGAGGGCTATCAGTAACCTGCCTTGTTTGTAGAAGTTTCTGAAAATTATGCGACTAAAGATCTCTTTCAGAAGACAGGACATTAAAGACAGTTGAGAGACATGTACTCTTTAGTCCCAAGGCATTTGTTTGATTTCTGGTCACCCATGATGCATATTACTTTTACGCATATTGGCCGCTCAGTCACAAACTGCAAAAAAATATAAAAACAGGACTGATGCTCAAAGACTAAATTCGAATATGGATTCAGCATCTGCAGAAACCACTAACCAATTGCAATCATCAGAAGCCAATAAAGAGGCTCATTAAAGAGACAGGCACTCTCCTCCAACAGTGTCTCTGCAAATGAAACCTAGACCCTGTTCGATCAAGTCCAAGTCATGGAGCCGAGACAGCCTTTGCTGAATGTCTGGGACAATTCTCAAAAGTGCACAGATATGGGACAGCCTCTGGTTCCTCCTTGATGTACCAACAGTGTTCAACCCAATAGTTCAACCCATCGTGCCAGACAAAGCAATAACTGGTTACAACAATACCTGGCCATGTTTAACACTCTTTTAAATACATCCATGACAGCACTGAACCGAAAGTAGAGCATGCTGAACCTCTCCCCACCACCACCACCAACCAACATCCCACGCAAGGGCTCCAAAGCCCTCCTTCTTCCCAGTGCTGTCAACATTTAAAGCACTCTCACCACCACCACCCAACATCCCACGCGAGGGCTCCAAAGCCCTCCTTCTTCCCAGTGCTGTCAACATTTCCAGCACTCTCACCACCACCACCCAACATCCCACGCGAGGGCTCCAAAGCCCTCCTTCTTCCCAGTGCTGTGAACATTTCCAGCACTCTCACCACCACCACCCAACATCCCACGCGAGGGCTCCAAAGCCCTCCTTCTTCCCAGTGCTGTCAACATTTCCAGCACTCTCACCACCACCACCATCCAACATCCCACGCGAGGGCTCCAAAGCCCTCCTTCTTCCCAGTGCTGTCAACATTTCCAGCACTCTCACCACCACCACCCAACATCCCACGCGAGGGCTCCAAAGCCCTCCTTCTTCCCAGTGCTGTCAACATTTCCAGCACTCTCACCACCACCACCACCCAACATCCCACGTGAGGGATCCAAAGCCCTCCTTCTTCCCAGTGCTGTCAACATTTCCAGCACTCTCACCACCACCACCCAACATCCCACGCGAGGGATCCAAAGCCCTCCTTCTTCCCAGTGCTGTCAACATTTCCAGCACTCTCACCACCACCACCACCACCCAACATCCCACGTGAGGGATCCAAAGCCCTCCTTCTTCCCAGTGCTGTCAACATTTCCAGCACTCTCACCACCACCACCCAACATCCCACGCGAGGATCCAAAGCCCTCCATCTTCCCAGTGCTGTCAACATTTCCAGCACTCTCACCACCACCACCCAACATCCCAAGCGAGGGCTCCAAAGCCCTCCTTCTTCCCAGTGCTGTCAACATTTAAAGCACTCCCACCACCACCACCCAACATTCCACGCGAGGGCTCCAAAGCCCTCCTTCTTCCCAGTGCTGTCAACATTTCCAGCACTCTCACCACCACCACCCAACATCCCACGTGAGGGATCCAAAGCCCTCCTTCTTCCCAGTGCTGTCAACATTTCCAGCACTCTCACCACCACCACCCAACATCCCACGCGAGGGATCCAAAGCCCTCCTTCTTCCCAGTGCTGTCAACATTTCCAGCACTCTCACCACCACCACCACCACCCAACATCCCACGTGAGGGATCCAAAGCCCTCCTTCTTCCCAGTGCTGTCAACATTTCCAGCACTCTCACCACCACCACCCAACATCCCACGCGAGGGATCCAAAGCCCTCCATCTTCCCAGTGCTGTCAACATTTCCAGCACTCTCACCACCACCACCCAACATCCCAAGCGAGGGCTCCAAAGCCCTCCTTCTTCCCAGTGCTGTCAACATTTAAAGCACTCCCACCACCACCACCCAACATTCCACGCGAGGGCTCCAAAGCCCTCCTTCCCAGTGCTGTCAACATTTCCAGCACTCTCACCACCACCACCCAACATCCCACGCGAGGGCTCCAAAGCCCTCCTTCTTCCTGCTGTCAACATTTAAAGCAGTCTCACCACCACCCAACATCCCACGCGAGTGCTCCAAAGCCCTCCTTCTTCCCAGTGCTGTCAACATTTCCAGCACTCTCACCACCACCACCCAACATCCCACACGAGGGCTCCAAAGCCCTCCTTCTTCCCAGTGCTGTCAACATTTCCAGCACTCTCACCACCACCACCCAACATCCAACGCGAGGGCTCCAAAGCCCTCCTTCTTCCTGCTGTCAACATTTAAAGCACTCTCACCACCACCCAACATCCCACGCGAGTGCTCCAAAGCCCTCCTTCTTCCCAGTGCTGTCAACATTTCCAGCACTCTCACCACCACCCAACATCCCATGCGAGGGATCCAAAGCCCTTCTTCTTCCCAGTGCTGTCAACATTTCCAGCACTCTCACCACCACCACCCAACATCCCACGCGAGGGCTCCAAAGCCCTCCTTCTTCCTGCTGTCAACATTTAAAGCACTCTCACCACCACCACCACCCAACATCCCGCGCGAGTGCTCCAAAGCCCTCCTTCTTCCCAGTGCTGTCAACATTTCCAGCACTCTCACCACCACCCAACATCCCATGCGAGTGCTCCCAAGCCCTCCTTCTTCCCAGTGCTGTCAACATTTCCAGCACTCTCACCACCTCCACCCAACATCCCACGTGAGGGCTCCAAAGCCCTCCTTCCTCCTGTCAACATTTAAAGCACTCTCACTACCACCACCACCCAACATCCCACACGAGTGCTCCAAAGCCCTCCTTCTCCCCAGTGCTGTCAACATTTCCAGCACTCTCACCACCACCCAACATCCCATGCGAGTGCTCCCAAGCCCTCCTTCTTCCCAGTGCTGTCAACATTTCCAGCACTCTCACCACCTCCACCCAACATCCCACGAGAGGGCTCCAAAGCCCTCCTTCTTCCCAGTGCTGTCAACATTTCCAGTACTCTCACCACCACCACCCAAAATCCCACACGAGGGCTCCAAAGCCCTCCTTCTTCCCAGTGCTGTCAACATTTCCAGCACTCTCACCACCACCACCCAACATCCAACGCGAGGGCTCCAAAGCCCTCCTTCTTCCTGCTGTCAACATTTAAAGCACTCTCACCACCACCCAAAATCCCACGCGAGTGCTCCAAAGCCCTCCTTTTTCCCAGTGCTGTCAACATTTCCAGCACTCTCACCACCACCACCCAACATCCCACGCGAGGGCTCCAAAGCCCTCCTTCTTCCTGCTGTCAACATTTAAAGCACTCTCACCACCACCACCACCACCCAACATCCCACGCGAGTGCTCCAAAGCCCTCCTTTTTCCCAGTGCTGTCAACATTTCCAGCACTCTCACCACCACCACCCAACATTCCACGCGAGGGCTCCAAAGCCCTCCTTCTTCCTGCTGTCAACATTTAAAGCACTCTCACCACCACCACCGCCCAACATCCCACACGAGTGCTCCAAAGCCCTCCTTCTTCCCAGTGCTGTCAACATTTCCAGCACTCTCACCACCACCACCACCCAACATCCCACGCGAGGGCTCCAAAGCCCTCCTTCTTCCTGCTGTCAACATTTCCAGCACTCTCACCACCACCACCGCCCAACATCCCACGCGAGTGCTCCGAAGCCCTCCTTCTTCCCAGTGCTGTCAACATTTCCAGCACTCTCACCACCACCACCCAACATCCCACGTGAGTGCTCCAAAGCCCTCCTTCTTCCCAGTGCTGTCAACATTTCCAGCACTCTCACCACCACCGCCCAACATCCCATGCGAGGGATCCAAAGCCCTCCTTCTTCCTAGTGCTGTCAACATTTCCAGCACTCTCACCACCACCACCCAACATCCCACGCGAGGACTCCAAAGCCCTCCTTCTTCCTGCTGTCAACATTTAAAGCACTCTCACCACCACCACCACCCAACATCCCACGCGAGGGCTCCAAAGCCCTCCTTCTTCCCAGTGCTATCAACATTTAAAGCACTCTCACCACCACCACCACCCAACATCCCACACCAGTGCTCCAAAGCCCTCCTTCCCAGTGCTGTCAACATTTCCAGCACTCTCAGCACCACCACCCAACATCCCACGCGAGGGCTCCAAAGCCCTCCTTCTTTCCAGTGCTGTCAACATTTAAAGCACTCTCTCCACCACCACCCAACATCCCACGCGAGGGCTCCAAAGCCCTCCTTCTTCCTAGTGCTGTCAACATTTCCAGCACTCTCACCACCACCACCCAACATCTCCCGCGAGGGATCCAAAGCCCTCCTTCTTCCCAGTGCTGTCAACATTTCCAGCACTCTCACCACCACCTCCCAACATCCCATGCGAGGGCTCCAAAGCCCTCCTTCTTCCAAGTGCTGTCAACACTTAAAGCAGTCTCACCACCACCACCCAACATCCCACGCGAGGGCTCCAAAGCCCTCCTTCTTCCCAGTGCTGTCAACATTTCCAGCACTCTCACCACCACCACCCAACATCCCACGCGAGGGATCCAAAGCCCTCCTTCTTCCCAGTGCTGTCAACATTTCCAGCACTCTCACCACCACCACCCAACATCCCATCGAGGGATCCAAAGCCCTCCTTCTTTCCCAGTGCTGTCAACATTTCCAGCACTCTCACCACCACCCAACATCCCACGTGAGGGCTCCAAAGCCCTCCTTCTTCCCAGTGCTGTCAACATTTCCAGCAATCTAGAGAACACCAGTGGCACGTCTCCCTCTGAGAGTGAATGAATGGGAGCACATCTCGCTGAGACTGGTCTGAATGCAATTGTTGATCAATCCATAAGACCTCCTAACAACCTCGGACACTGTACTTGATAACAAAACATATGCTAAATTGATCGTCTTCTCAGCAGAATAACTTTCCTTGATGTTGCGACCAACTCAGACGACATAATAAGAAAGCTACGCATTCTCATTCCAATCTACCAAACTGTTGACTTGTCCTGGGGGTTCTACAACCCGATATCACCCACGACAATATTGGCCTGCAACAATATTTAAAACTACCAATGTAAGAAAAATTGAATATTCTTGACATCAACTTAACCTGAACGTTTAGCTATAGTTGATACTGTGTTGCTATTTCAACAATGATTAGCCAACCTGAAAATTTATGGACAGAAAAGGTTTGCTAGGTACAGAAAATAGAATTGTGAGGGCCAGAAGTAGAAAAATCAAAGAGAAAGTTAAAATTCAGGACAAAGTAGAAGGGGTGAATGATTTTGCTTGGGGGGCAGTCAAAATGGTCTATCTATGAAAGGAGTGAGCATGTCTTGTTGGTGCTGCCAGGTAGGCACAGTTCCGCTACATTGCCTAGCAATTCCAAAGACGTTACTTCCCAGGTGCAAAAAATGTTCTTTCATCTATAAAAAATGTGCGATCTTTCCACTACCATTAGGCTCGTCCATCAGTTACTTAAATCTAGCTAACTGTGCCACCGGGTAACTAGGTCCGTGGGATGAGGGGCAGACAGTGGTGGAGGAGGGAACGGTGCAGGTACTGTTGTGAACTCCACCTGGTATGGCATGGTATGGTATGGTATGGTATGGTTTGGTATGGTATGGTATGGTATGATTACTGTTTCTGCTACTTACACAGGTGGCTTTAGTTCGTTTCAGCCAGGAATTTGTTCTGTCATGTCCATGCTGTCTTGGCATGTCGATCTAACTGCCTTCCATGCTCTTGGAGGGCAAGCTCCTAGTGCAGGTATGTCTTCCGCAATGGTTGTCCATAATCCATGCTTCGATCGCTTTGGGATACCACCTGTCATATGGTGGCCCACACAGTTCAGGGATCTGTCCAGAACAGAGACGTCGCCTCAACGAACCCCAAGCTGTCTTTGGTTCTTACTTTCTTTCGGTCAGTAGCAACTCTTTCCACATTGCGGCTTCTCGTCGGTTTAAGTCAGGCAAAGCTTGATTTACCTGTCCGTGACTCGGACTCCAGCCAAAGATGGCCACCCTTCTGGCAAAACTTCAGCTTACCATATCAGAAGAGGTCCAGTTGATGCCTCCAGGGATCCTGTTCAAAGTCTCCGGGGCTGGGCGTAAAGGCTGCTGCAGTTACTGCATCCTCTCCATCTTCCTTCTTGGTATGTGAGTTTCGTGGTGTGTTTGCTGCTGAGTGACTGTATGTGCAACCCTAGTAAGACAACAACGCAATCTTCCTCAAGGCTCGGAGCTAAGGATGAGTAAGGTGAGCATTACTATAATTTCACAGAAATTCTATGTAAACCAACAAATGTTCACCAAATGCATTTTAACGCATATGGACAATTTTGCTCATTTCAAATGACTCAGACTCTACACATTATTTGCCGGCCTGACCCCATATGTGAAAATGCAGTCTAAATAGGACTTTGTTAAGGTGAATATTTAAATGAAGGGCAAATTCCAATAACGCTGGTCCACTGTTTAAGTCCTGGGAAGACTGGACGGTCAAGAAAAAAGTGTCATGCAGTGGGCAGAGCCAAAGTGTGGTGCACTAGAACAGGTGGTCCACCTGCACATATTTTTGGAGACCGGCACTTCTTTTTCTGCATCAGACGCCGGGGCGACTCCTCCGCAATGGCGGAGGAGCGTCGCCCCACTGGCTCAGAGCCAGCAGCAAAAAAATAAAATGATATTTAATTTTCGTTTTATTTTTAAGCAGCTGGCTCAGCCAGTGTGTGCAGGGAGGGGTGGGGCCAGGCCATGGGAGGGGGATAGGAGGAGTGCTATGTGCACTCTCTAAGTGCGGATGTGTCTTTGGCCGGCCGTCTCAGGCCGGCCAAACACACATGGGCCTTTAGGTTTCTCTAACCCGGCTGTATTGAACAGCCTAACCCGGCTGTATTGAACAGCCGGGTTAGAGAAACCACACAGACTCCCTGCCCTGAGCAGAGCAGAGCATATTTGCAGCTCGCTCAGGCCAATCAGGGGTTGGACAGGGAGTCTGAGACATAGTCCCAGTGTCTGCTGGGACAAGGAAGACCCAGCACCGAGGTGCGACGCGGGAAATGGCTGGCAGCAGGTAAGTTTAACTTTTTTTTTTTAATGTTCATTATTATTAAAGTCCCTTGTCCCTCCATCCCCCGCGCCCCCTCCCGCGCTCCCCCCGTCACACCACTTTTTTATGTGGCAGCCGCCACTGATCAGACGTTTACCGGGACAAGCCAGGGGTAAACACACAAATCGAACAGACGGAGGAAGAGAAAGATGAAAACCCGCCACAAAGTGAGAACGCAGGGACCTGCAAGAGTGACATAAAGGGGCAGACATGTTCGGTAGTGGCTTAAAGAGGCACGAGGTGGATTTAAGACTCGCAGCTTTGGTATTGGGCTCGCCGACACGTGCAGAGCTTCAGCACCGCACTCATTCTTTTGCTAATTAATCACTGAACTGACTGACCCAAGAAGCTGAGTGCACCAACACAATAAATGTGCTAAACTAACCAATCTTTCTAGATCCTTTTTAAATCATTTTGCATTGCTGAAAGTCGAACGCTCACTTTAGTAATTATCCTAGACACTGAGAAAATTACTTCCAATTTTATATTAAATCTAAGTCTGTTAGGGAACATTTTCTCCTTAGTCGTAAAGTTGGCTGGCGCACTTTTCGTCTGTAATAAACCGATATAATAAAGTGTCTGCTTCCTGCTGCTGGGCTGAGGGCGCCTGAGCTGTTGGCGCACGGCACTGTGCTGCCCTCTAACGGTCATCTTTCACCATCCAGTTTTTGAAAAATGGCCCGAGCTTGGAGGAGCTTCCTTATCAGGACATTCTGCGACGGACGATGGCTCACGGGCAGGTTGCTCATTTGTCCTGGAGATTTATAGTGAATTTCACAAGCCTTTCAAAACTACTATCGGGTGAAATATGCAGCTAAAAGATAGGAAGGATGGCTCCCTGCGCGCGCAGCTGGCGTCCACATCTGCTGAGGTGGAAGAACAGGGTCAGACTGGGACAGAAAATAGGCCCGGGCAGCAAAACAGAAGTGGCCTTATTAGTGAATCAGAAAGCTGAGAATGTGGCCGATGTTTGCAAATGGGGGCAGATTTGAATGCATAAAGACATGCTGTATAAGTGTTTTGCAAGTACGGAAAAATGGATGGATTTCAACTTGATGCAGTCAATGTTTCTTGTAATATTAGGGAAATAAACAGTAGAAACTGGCACAGCAGACAACAAAACAGGCCCACAAACAGCCAAAAAAACGGCCCACATACTGACCTTTCAGACCAGGGTCTGACCCTCTGGAAGAGGCGATCTTCTCAAGTCTCCCTTCCAGTTCCCAATAGGAACAAATGAACAATTTTCCTGGCCGGATAGTCCTTCAAAAGTCCGGTTGGGCTAGAGCCCTGTCGGACGCATTTCAGCAGATAACATTTCCAGGCGTTTCTGGCTGGGTATTGTGCTTGGGCGGTGTTCTTAGGTGACCAGTCTATGAATGCGACAACTTGTTCTGCTATTTGGGCTGGACTGTTCCTACTGGAGCAGGACTGAGGCTGATTTGTATATGGCATAATGGGTGAAAAAAAGAAGGACTTAAATGGGCTCCCAAAAGATTGCCAATTGAAAAGACTTTTGCAAGCATTCTGCCAGTAGTTAATTTGAGCCAGTGGTTGCGGGTGGGGCCAACCGGCATTCATTTTTGGGGACGGGCACTTGTTTTTTCCTCCACAGACTTTGGTGCAGAGCATGAGAGAGAAAAAAACAAAAAAGGGGAACGAAGGAAGGGAAAACAGACTTTGATCCAGAGCAGGAGAGAGAAAAAACAAAAGTGTGAAAGAAGGAGGGTAGAAAGTGGGAATAACAGTGTTAGATGGAGAAAGCAGGGATGAAAAAGAACTTGCACGGGTGAGATAAGGAGGCAGGGCGTGACTGGAGGTGGTTTAAAGGGGCATCAGGCGGAATCAAGACAATGCAGCCTTGATATTTGGCACTCCGACCTTTCATAACACCAGAAGCAAGCTTATGAGCAAAACGTTGAGACACAGTTGTTTTCCTTACATCTATAGCTGGGTTACTTTGAGACAAGCAAATATTTAGTTTTATTGACAAGTCCTGGCCTCCAAAATGCCGGTAGAGCAGAGGCATGGCCAGTCATTGTTTAGACGAATGAATGTCTGTATTTACTGAAACAACCGGGGCTCCACACAGCAGCAAGATTGAGACAGTCACATTTATGAAAGGGGTACTCCGGAGCCAGTGGCAGCTTGTCGGAAAATTGGTGGACTTCTCTAAAGACCAATATGTTTCATAGTTGCCCAAGCATCCTTCCTCAAGAGAGAACTGATCAATTCAACTCACCAATTTTAGTAGACATAACAGAACTCTAATTTACCAAAAAGGATTCCCGTGAACTGCTGGATGAGCATGTGTTCCCTCCAATGCCCATGTATCTTCCACGTTACCACTGCAATGCCACAATGCCTAGCGCATTGTAGACATCCAGTTTTACACTGCAAGTCATCCGGATTTAAAGCACTCCCAGTTTAGCTAGATAAAAAAGTGAGGCTCAGACTAATATAGTGGTGAGCCACCATCACACACATTAAATATTGAAGCTGATTTTAGGACCAAGATGGTTGCACTTAACCGCCAAACTAGTTGTGATTGCTGCTCGTTCCCCCTGCCCTGCACTCATGTACAGTATGTAACAAATACATGAAGATGTGCAAGGGACTAAACAATTTAATGATTTGTTTCTTAAATATGGTTTCCCCCAATCTTACCTCAGCTACAAAACAGCAGCTCCTGCATAGTCATTCATAACAAACAAAAAACAACTTTGCAGGCGAGAAGTCAAATGGACCCGTGCCATGCATGCCACAAATTGCTTAGCACCAGATCATGATGTTGCCATCGCGATACCACTTAAGAGTGTTGTAATTTCACTGTGGTCCATCCATACATCTGAGAATCAAACACAACTCTTCCCATTGTGCTGACAGAAAGGAGAAAGGGTGATACATTCTCTCCACTCTTACCTACTCCCACTCTATCTCTTCGATACCAAAACTCACAGTTACTCAACCCCCAGACCTTCTCCCTTATCTACACTGAAAATCTCTGAGCCCCCTCACTTATCCACACAGTCACTGTCTACTGACTCATCCACACTAACCATCACTTAACCCTGTCACTACTCCAACTCACCTACCCACACTTACCACTGCTCATCCATCATACTTATCAACATTGATCCTCATTCTTCCTCCTCATTATTCACCCTCAACATCAGTGGCCCCCATCATGTATGCCTCTCATGGTCGTCAATCCCCGTTCCTTATCTGCACTCACCATCACCATCACCCTGCCCCGGCTTGTATGTTGATATCTGTTACCAAGCCCCCTTCCTTATCTGCACTCACGAGGCATGTGTTCCCTCTATTATTCGCTCAATGTCGTTAAGCCCCTTTCCTTGTCTGTACTTACCCATGCTCCCTCACTTATCCCACTTGCCATCATCCTGCCCCAGGGCTAACCTGGCCATTGCATCACTCTGGCATTTCCTTAGTAGGCTACAAGGTAAGGGGGCTGCTTTCAGAGCAGAATGGGCCGTGATGACTCAAACATGCTCCGATGGCACAATCTAGTCAAAGCCTCCTGTCGTGTGGGACTGGTTTGAGCAGTTTTGCCACGGCTGGTTTTACTTTCCAGTCCGGCCCAGCACTCCTTCAATTGTCCCACTCAGTGTCACTCTACGCCCTCAACAACAGCATTCTGTACCACCGTGAATTGAGTTTGATCAGAAGAGAAGCACATAGGTAGATCATCTTTATACCTAAGTGTTGGCTTGAATTTAATCCTATCATAGATTTTTAAAATCAATTCAGTACCCTATGCCGAAAGGGAGGTACGATGTAGGTAGGATACATGGGATGCTTGATTATTAAGGGATCCAAGAAGGAGGGATTCCACCGATTCCACCGACCCTACAGACACACTGATAACGAATGGTAGATCAAGGAAGTGGGGCTTCATCTGAACGTTGTCCAGTTGATAGGGGATTTCCTGGAGTTGGGGTTCAGCTTCCCTCCCCTCCCTAATTGTTTGTGGGTGAGCCACGGATATGGCGTTCCACATTCACCTGTGTCTAAAAGCGTGGTTCTATTGGATTCTACTCACCAGTTTGTGGTTAGTGTATCAAAGACTGGTCTCTCTAATGATGACTGAAGGATCCAAGAGAATGAACGTCCACTCACCTCCATTTTCCATTATTGTAACCGGGGAATCCAGTCAGGCAGGTTTTCATTTGATCTGTCTCTTTAATGTTGAGTTAGCAGTCCAGAGCTCCATCAGATCCCAGTACCTAATAAAGGTTGGACAATCAAAAAGGTGGGGTCCCATGTGATCCCACCACTCTAATGAACATTGGGTAATCAAGGACGTGGGTTCCACCTGATGCTGAGTACTATCTGACTCCGCTGCTGACGATGAAGTAGCAAAAGAAGTTTAGGATGAGTTGAATCTACAAGGAATTTTTGGAACAATCGGGTTTGCCTACAATTAATCCGTTATTTAAAATGAGTTCCTTTATTTTACTTTGATCCAGGTAAATCTTATCTGTATGGTAGCGCTGAGAAACTGTCTGCTGGCGTGACGGGTTGGATAAATGGCTCCACAGAGCAAATGATATGTTTTAAGGTCACCGGTCGGATATTGATCGAGTTCTGTTACTGAAAGTCACCTTCTTCTAATCGGAGAGCTGTGACTGCCAGATGTGCTTAATCACAGTGAAAGAGACATGGTCCGGGCTCTGAACTAAGCAGGCAGCGCCTTTCTGTTATCTGATGAGCATAATACACAGGAACATCTCAGATTCCAGGCTTCTTGGCGCACCGGCTGGCTGAGTCCGTGCATGTGCGAGCAGAAATCTTGCAGAATACCCTCAGTTGTTGCACAAAATGAACAGGAAAGGGAAAGAGAGAGAGAGAGAGGTCCCACAGGGTGTTTGAACGAGCCAAAATGAAGACGAGCACAGGAGATTTATAGCGCAGCAGGCAGGGAGAAAGAAGCATGAGACATCCTATCCCATTCCCCGTGATAAAAGACCGGTCAATAACTCAGAGTCCGACTGCTCCCACCGATCACATCACGCATTTGACGGCTTGGCGCCATCAATCAGAAGATACAATTCACTCCAACAACCACAACATGCACCGTCAATCACTTCTTCTGCCGAGTTTGGGAGCATTAAGTGCTGAAAAGATGAAGTACAAACGGCTCAAATTCAGCTTTTACAGTCTCACAGCCGACAATGAATGGTGTAGTTCACGGTGATGCATGGACAGCTCTCGTACAGGATTGGTCGGTCGGTAGAACCGCTGAACTTACGTCATCTTGCAACTGCAGCACCTTCGAGTGATTTGAAACAAAACTCTCTTCTAGCTTAAACAGATTATGGTTCACTGTAAATGTTGCACAAATGATGTGACACAGGGCCAGCCACTTTGCTAAAGGTGACTGGTCACTTCTCAGTTGTTGACTGCTGTCATTGGGCATTGCCAAGGTGAGAACTTTGCCCAGTGGGTGTTAATGTCCTCAGCTGAAAGACTGGGGAAAGGATTTTTGACTGAAGCAGGAAACGAAAAATATGAAGAACGATTCATAGTCAAGAATATGTTTTGGTTGCCCATTAATGCAAATTAATGTTGTCAGTGCATGAGTTATTGCTGTCAGAGTTTAGAAGAATTCCAAATATGCAGCATTTCTCTTTAAGGTCGAGCCTAGCTGTATCTGCTCTATGGGCTTTTAGCACGCCCATCGCCTTTCATTGGTTCTTTTGTTTGCCTTTCTAAATGCCTTACTTTTGAGTGGCAAATTGTGGCCATTTGTCCCTCCTTTTGGGGTGTTGTTCCCTCTCATGGTGACTGGCCCTGATACATGTCTCATTTTGCTTCTGTCCATTTCAGTTCATTTTGTGCACTATTTTTCACGATTGCCTCAGCATGTGTTCTTCAAATGCTGTTTGTTGATTTTCCGAAGTAAACACACCCAGTTGATGTTTGCAATCAGTGTTACTGCTTTCTCCTCCCACCCACCGTTTCTCTGTGTGCTGTCCCTTTCGCGCCACCCCCTACCCCGTCCCTGTTATTAAATAATCGTTGTCTCCCCCCCCCCCCCCATGGTTAGGCTTCTTTTAGTAGGATACTACTATTTAGGCGTCTTTTGATGGGAGTTATGCATTTTTTTTAAAATTATTTGAATTAGAGGTGTTTGGGGCAAAGCTGGTTAATTATTTGAATTAGAGGTGGTCTGGGCAAAGCTGGACAGCGATACAGCGCCTGAGCCTGAGACAGCTGCAAGGCCTTTGTGATGCGAAGAGACGGTCTCGGTCCTAGTAAGAAGATTCTTCACAACTTTAGTGTAACGAGACTCCAACTCATCGCTGGCATGTGTGCGGCTATCCATCGCAGAGAGCCATGCAGCCATAAGTGTGTCACTTGCTCGTCACCTCCAACGTCCTCCTCAGTCACTGCCTTCCCAGCACCTCTGCTCCGGGCTATGTCCCACCAACCATCATCGCTGCAGAGTGCCACTTCTGTGTCCAGGCCATCTGATCTTCTACTTCTACAACCCACATAGGGCCAGCATCGCCACCGAGACCACCATGAGGGCTGTAAGGAGTAAGTGGCAGCACTGCGTTTACTTACATTTTGTGGACAACAAGCATTAATTCCTATGGGATAGCTTTCATTTGATTGGGATGCAATGTTTTTCACTGGCTCTCAGTGGTTTAAGAGCATTTTTGGTGTGAGTGTTACACATCTGCCTAACATGTTTGTGTACTTACTCACATTACATTACTACAGGATCGTAATTTATTGACGCTTAATTTATTGGCTCCTGAGTGAGAGCAGGGACTATGATTGGCCATGTTGTATTCAGTGCTTGTTTCATTGTTTGTGCATGGCAGCCGGCATGGTTTTTATTGCTACTGTAAGGGCTCACAAACTCGCAAACTGACATTGCTAGTGCTCGCTAATATTATCAGTAATTCGTTGACATTTTCTGAAGAAATTCGCAAACCTGAGTATTACAAAATCATGATATCCTTCCTTCTACGCTGCAAACAGATCTGAGAATTTATTTAAAAAAATGTTTAAAGAGTTGAAAGGGTTTTGCCCAGTCATCACCCCTACCCTAGCTGGCACTGAACCACACTGGACTGCTTGTGAGAGACTTGCTACAATCCGTTTACTCACAAGGTCTCGCCACGAAAAGCGTGGATCTGGTTGGCTTAAAAATAATGATAGTGTCCTCACGGCCCTTTATGGAACATCATCAGTACAGAAATAACGTGGAAGGACCTTAAGTATACCAACCCTTTTGCTAACGCTCCCTTTATAATGCATAATATAGGAGATTTTTTTCTCTATCCACAAAGTAGTAATACTTCAGTTTTCTGCTGATGTAAATGTTACCTCTTGCAATAAATATCAGTGGGAAATTAAAAGCTATCCACTGCCCCCCCCCCCCCACTAGCCAGAGTTTTCCATTTGAAGTACTCAAATGTTGGCCGAAACAAAGCGATTGTCCTTGACGAGGGACATGTAGAAAAGTACAACCTCTTTGCGGCTCCTGCAGTTAAAGATTAGTGAATGCCTTTTCTTAGGAACTCGTGGGTTCTCAGTACTGACCACGTCTCCTCCTCACTCTAAACCCCAGTTTCTCTTCCTTTCTCAAAAGACTCCCTCACATGGACACCCACTCTGTCCTTCATCGAGCATGCACTGCTAAACACACCGTCCAAGACACATTACAGTGCATCTTTTTTGCGAGAAGAAAGCGTGCTCACAACAGCACTCCCTTCCGTGCTATCTAGTCCGTGCTTAATTTGTAAGTAATAAGTGCCAAGACCAACGTTTTGCTCAGAAGCCCGTCTCCATCGCTCTTGAATGTCGGAGTGACGAATACCAAAGCTCCATAGTGTTGATTCCACCTCATGCCTCTTTAATCCACCACAGACACCCCCTGCCTCTTAATATCCCTCTTGCAGGTTCTTTTTTTCATCCCTGCTTTCTTCCGTTGTCACTGCTTGTTTTATGTAGGCACGGGGAGAACCAAGTTCTGTTATCCTCCCAACTGCCCTCTCATTCACCAACAACCCACCCTCCCGTTCACCTCCCCACCCACCCTCCCGTTCACCACCCCAGCCACCCTCCCGTTCACCACCCCAGCCACCCTCCCGTCCCCACCCCCCCTGTTCAGCACCCCCACCCAATTGCCAAAGGCAACATCTGGCCGTGAGCGAGACCTATTGGCTTTGCCGATGCTTGTTTAGGGTTTGCTTTCCTGTGTCTTAAAGTGCCTTCAAGTGAAATATGTGCATATTAAATATTTAATACACAGTACTGTGCTGCAGCTCTTTTTCTTTAAGGAAAGGGGTGTTTTTCAGCTGCCCTATGATGTGACACACTAACCCAAAACGGAACACAGGTTTTAGAGCATGACCGGGACGCACAGAATAATCTTTTATTGCAAGAAGTGCAGGCATGTCGGCTTTATATTCTATATGTTTGAGGCCAACCATATTGCTCTGAGTTAGAAGACGTGTTAAACGAGACGTTTCACTCTGCATGATGTTTTTTAGCATTGAATCGCCCACAATACACAGTCCATCATACAACCGTTTCATTTTTCCAACGTCCGTCCTTGTGTTCCAACTTTCACAGCTAAAGGTTCATTTTTCAAGGAGGATCGATGGAGGCACCTGGCACTTTGTTGCTTTCTATGGAGAACGCATGCAACTGCATCGGCTGCAAGTAATGAGCTAATTGCACTTTGAAGTATAATTGAATTCATTTTTTAAATGATTGTATCGTAGACATCTTATGTTGAAAGGTATTATTATTAGGTGTGTGTCCTTAATGCGGTTTATTTTGAACCATAAATACGCTATGTTAAATAAAGTAAGACAAGGTAAAATGTGGCCTCTTCCACTTGAAATGTATTTTAATTTTTGTAATTTGCGAACAATTAATACATTGTTTCATGCATAGCACCATGTTATACCCCACATCGGTTTCAGCACAAACCACTGCCTAAGTCCTGTAAGTCCAGCTCCCTCTGCGGGAGCTCCTTCCCTCTGGAATCCATGGCCCTCGTCGCCGCTGTAGCAGTGGTGTGGCCGGCACAGTAGTAGGACTCATGTATTTTCGGTGTTATGTGATATACCCAAGTTCAGGTGAGTTTGGTGTCAAAGTGAAGTAGCGACACTTGCGCATTGCCCAGTATGTTGGTATTGTGTGCTTTCTTTGTCGTCTGAATGGCATTTGGCCTGTGTTGGTTGTACAGAGGTGTTGTGTAAATGCATGTAAGATGTTATATTATGCTTGTTGCCTCTTGGGGTGATTTCTTGCCTTCTGTGCCATGGCAGTGATTACTGCTTGGTGGCAAGTGTTGGTTTGCTGGCTGCTAGTAGGCATCCAGACATGGACTTTTACACCAAAGAACATCAAATGAACAGGCACAGTAATCCTGATGATGGCTTAAGCAGAACCAAGGCAATTTATTAAAGGCAGGAATACTGTTGACTGCTCTGCATTGACATCAAATGAGTGGAATAACAATTGCTACAGTGATCTCTTTGGTAGCATGAAGAGAGCCCACAAGGCCCTTTAATTGTGTCCACTTGCAGACAGTACATGAAGTCACCTGTGAGGAATAATATTAAGCCAGGTCTCAAGGGTTTCATTGTGCCAGGCCTTTACTTACATCGTGCTGCCAGTCCTTAAATTCAGCTAATTACAAACTTACTTAATGCTAATCATCAAGACCACTCGCGGGGTTGATATTGTGCCAACCATCAGGTCTTACTTTGTGCTCTATCTCGGGGCAGTGGCGAAACAAAGCTTGAGGGGGCCCCCTGCAAAGTACATGCAGGGGGCCCGACGCTCCGGATCCAGTTTGGAGCTCTCAGACCAGGGACTTGCCAGTGACGGAGAGGGCTCCCAGAGCTCGAGCCCCCTCTCCCTGCACCACAGGGGCTTTTGTTATGCCACTGTCTCGGGGCTTACATTGTGCCAACCCTAGACTTAGATGGAGCCACCTCTTATAACTTATTTTGTACCTTCTCTTGCATTGTGTAAGGCATCAGGGTTATATTAGGTCAGCCATGGAAGCACATTGTGCCATATGCCAAGACTTGCATACTGCCAGCTCTCAAGGTTGATATTGTACCAGCTCCTAGACGGTTAACTCTTCACTTCCTCAGTTGATGCGATGCCAAGGCTAGACTGATCTCCACTGTTGGGATCAGCCTCTGCAGATGAGTCTAGACTAGAAGACATGTTGGGTTAGCTAAATGTACAAGACCCATTTATCCATATTCTTTCACAGGTACTGGATCTGATTGGGACCAAGCATAGGCCTGGGTATCGAATAAAAAGAGGCCCACATTCATGGATCACAACCTTTTGTGAATCATTGCTTGGTTAGTGCTTGGGGGTAATGTGTGGAAAACTTCCAATCACTTTATCATCCTTTTTCATTCCATAACCTTCCCTATATTGACCTCTCACCAATATTTTTCTCCTTTGTGTCCATTCCCTCCTCCTTTCTTCATATTAACTTTTAATCTTCTCAGCCCATCTTTGTGTTTTCTCAACTCATCTTGTCTCCATCCCTTTCCTCACGTCCAGTCCGTGTTCCTTTCTTTTCCTTCTTCAATCCGGCCTTGTGTTATCACTTCAGACACTTTGCAGGAGGCAAAAGATGTGGCTGTTTCGGGAAGAAAAGCCTATTTCTGATGTTTCATACAGTACCGCCCTCCTTTAATTCAGGCCACTGGTCTCTGCTAAAGATTAAAGTCTGACTGGACACTGAGGCCCTGACGTATCATAGGATTGCATTCACCTTGTGTCACACAAGGTGACGCAAGGGCAACGCAGTACTTAAGTCAGACTCACCAAGCTGCTTGGCATGGTAAATCTGGAGTAACCCAAGGCAGCGCCGGGAAAGCATTACATAGGTTCCATATTAATAGGGTCACAGGAATTATGCAACCTGGCTGCCGTGGCATTTTTCCGCATAATTTTGTATTTGACTCATTTACCACTTAATACATCATCTGCTGCAAAATCTGTACGTCCTAACAAAAGAAGTCTTGTTTCTTGCTCAAGCGGATCAAAACTTACTAAAATTGCACAACTTGTGTTGCTGCGCAGTGGATGGCCCTATGCAAAGATTGACTGGTCACCTTTCAGTTGCACATTACTGTATTTGAATGTTGACATGGTAATGAGGAGATTAAACCTTTGCCCAGACAGTGTTAACATGTGAAATAATATCAAAATTATGAAGTAATGCTTTCGTAAAATGTACACAGTGACTTCGTATAATTTGCCTTTTCTTGCCACATAACCTGCTGCATAATTTGGTCCTCCTTTGCTGCATAATTCCAGGGGCTTGCATATTAATGAGCCAAGAATTCTATATTCATCTCCTAACTGCAATAATGTCATTTCCACATAACGAAATAATCCATGAAACACCACCCTATTCTTTATAGTATCTATGGGTGCCTGGGGCTGATTGTTATAGGCACTATACCACAAATATTTCTTTCCCATATTTATGGATTTAAGACTTTGAACCACCACGTGTGTGGCAGAGTAGTCTTTGTGATAGTGAATGCTTTTTGGACAAGCATAATTTGAGTAACTTAGTAACTTCCACCTGCTCCTGATTGATATAATATTGTAAACTCAAAAAGAGAAGTTACAAAAATGTTCGTTTTTGAAATTTGGATTAGCTGTGGTTAAAATGAAATGCTCTCCTTTGCTCCCTGTTTAATACATTTACATGGTATCATTTAATGGGGTATTATGTCTATTGTTCTCAGTTTTTCTGTTCACTGGAAAGTCTATTTTGAAACATGCTGAAATCAGGGACATTTTCACTTGCGTGCAAATGCTGCAAGTCCTTGGTAGTCCCAAATTCTATTTGTCAGGTTTACCCCCATTAGAAAGAAATAGCACTTATCAATATAAGGTCATCGGCCTACATGAGGATCTTCCAGACCATGACCTGCAGGGGATCGGCAATTTTGGATCTCTTCTTTCTTTTGTTCAAGTGTTTTACACATTCAAAGGACCTAAGTAGACAGTGCAAAGACCACCTCCAAGTCAATGACAAAGAGCTTGGCCAGAGTGGTCCAAACGTTTGATGTTAAGGAGGCAGCCGAGATTGAGTCAGTGGAAATTTGAGTTGGCACGGGGGTCTGCCGCAGCCCGTTCATTGCGCCAAGAATCCATGGCCCATACAAATGAGAGGGCCTCTTCTTGTAAGTCCTGTGGTGCGTGGGAGTGAAGATTATACCTAAGACAGTCTTCCTGTGATGGATTGTGCTTCCATGAATGAGGCTACCTTTCAGTGGGGATATCTTACTCTTAATGAGTTAAACGTTTTCTAGTGTGAGATACTCATTCATAAAGAGTGAGGCTACAGTCATATCAAGGACACTTTAGATGGGTGGTAATTCTCTCTGTTAAGTCCCATTAAATCCATACAGGTGAGATGCGCTTCTACTGAATGATAGGCAATGTGCACAGGCCTTGGTCTTTTTTAAGGCCACCAAAATCCTACCACAGGATAGACACAATAATAGGTATATGGAGGGGTGTGTCAGGCTGCTACAGTACCTCCTTGTCACCTCTGCCTCTGCACATAGCCACTTTAGAGGCTCGTATTGCTGCCCCTTTGTTTAATATGTATGTAAGGTAACTAAGTGACTTCATCCACGTGATCGGTTGAAGCTACCTGTAATCAGATGAGATCCAAGCTTGTAGCTTTTTCTGCGCTGAGAAGCTGATTGATATGCCCAGCTGGGCAGAAACAGAGATCTTGCAACAGAACAGAGTTTATAACTGTTGGGAGATAGACCTGGCTGAGAAAAGGAGTGAGAGTTAGCACTGGTTAATATCACTCTATAGGTAAGACTTTCCTTTTGTCCAACTAGTGTGGACCGCATCTGCTCGGGTGGTAAGCAGAGTGTCTTTGAAGACATAGACCCAACATGCAGGCCCAAACCCCAACTCTGCATTAGAAACTAACGCTATTTGAAAGGTCTCTTTGGTTAAATGTGCTTTGAAAGTTCCTCTGTTAGTAATTCTTTTTTTTTTATTGAGGTGAGGGTCAATTTGTTTTAAATTGTATCAATTATTCGACCAATACTGACGTAGATGTGATTTATTTACAACAGCCTTTCTTAAACATGGCTCGGATTAGCAATAGTCATACACGGAGTTGTAGCTTTACTGTACTTATAAATATACCACTTACTACAACATTTCAGTTAAAAAGCATATTGTTGTGTTAGTCAAAGAAGGCATAACTCAACATTTGCTGCTGTATATTTTTGCTGGGTGTGTCTTACTCATGTTGTTATGTTTGCCAGTTATTGTATGTTGTGCTGTTTGTCTGTGACTGTGGTGCAGTTGTTGCAGCCTGCAGCATCTTCCTTGCAGTCTGTGCTAATAGATGTGTGTTGCGCTGGCGCTGCAGTTGTGTTTTATTTTCTGCATGTTGCAGTCCTGCGGTGTGGTTGCGTGTGTGTCCGATCTATGTCCATCTCTAATTAATGCTAGTGTTACCAGCGCTTGTGCCCTGCTGCCCCTTTGCTTATACAAGAGGCGTGCTCATATGCAAAAAAAATAAAAAAACTTTGACTCTCTCCAATGCACTACCCTATATTTCACCCTATACCTCTCTCAATATATTATCTACCTCCACCCAAACCTCATTCTACTACTATCATCTCCAAAATAACCCTTTCTAGACTCTTTCCTCATCTATCATTACCGGCTCACCTCAAACCTTATTCTAAAACCCTTTCTAATTTCTTCCCTCATGTACCCCTCCTTGGACTCATACCAAACGCCTTTTACTACTATGATCTCCCTATTCCCTTTCTAGAGACTCTTCCCTCCTCCATCGCTCCTTTTTACTCATCCCAAACCTCATCGTACTACTATGATCTCCCAAATAACACATTCTAGACTCTTCCCTCTTCTATCCCCCATTATCCTAGTCAATCCAACTAACAGACTCACATTGAACCGCTCACATTAACTCATATTTCCCTTTACTCATCCACCACTAATCCTTTTGGGTTCTGGAGTAGCGTTCTACTCGCCGAAAAGCCTTCGATGCCTCGTCAGGGGTAGTAAGCGCTATATAAATACAATTACAGTACAATGTGTGATTATTTTTCTTGTCAGGTGAAAGTTTGGTTTAACAGCTGTTAGATCTCAATGTCTCTATAGTCTTGGCTAGGACACCAGAGAGACAACTGAAAGATGATGATGCATTACTGATGGGTACAGGCCTGTTCTCCTCTGGAAACAAAGACTTTGGCGCTGCCGTAAAAGGTTAATTCTCTTCCTAAATTAAGGAGACATCCCTCCACCCATCTGCCTTCAAACACCCTGGGAGCTCATTGGCGGCCCCATTAGTATGATAAAATGGCGCTTCTTCATGCAGGGCGCGCGCAAGTTAGTTCGTCAGCTGAGGACGAGGAAACAGATTGTTCATTTTATGCCACAGTGAGTTCATTAATGGCTCCTGGAGTGTGGCGGATTGCCAGGCATGTGTGCCGGTGTCTGGGGGCTCTGGGCCCCCGCAGCTGCAGTACCGAGGAGTAAGCATTGCTGCTTCCTGTTGACATGTAAATTACGGGGGATTCCAGGACCGGCATTCGGCTTTAATGGGCCCAATGTATTCTAATGCTTGTCTTCTGTGTTCCCTTCCAGCTCCGAGCAAACAGCGAGTCATCGTCTCAGAACCAGGCTCCAGGTGGCGGCCAGAAAGGTAAGGATGGAGCCTCCTCTCTCTTTCTCTCTCTGACTCCCCTTGTCTCTCTCTCCCTCTCACACACACACACACACATACACACTCTTCTCTTTCGCTCTCTTTCTCTCTCTGACTCCCCTCGTCTCTCTCACACACACTCACATACACACACTTCTCTTTCGCTCTCTCTCCTATCTCTTTCTCTCTCTGACTCCCCTCGTCTCTCTCTCCCACACACACACATACACACAATTCTCTTTCACTCTCTTTCTCTCTCTGACTCCCCTCGTCTCTCTCACACACACTCACATACACACTTCTCTTTCGGCCTCTAACTCCTATCTATTTCTCTCTCTGACTCCCCTCATCTCTCTCTCTCTTACACACACACACAAACCTCTTTCGCTCTCTCTCCTCTCTCTTTCTCTCTCTGACCCCCCTCCTCTCTCTCACACACACTCACATACACACACATCTCTTTCACTCTCTCTCCTATCTTTCTCTCTCTGACTCCCCTCCCCTCGTCTCTCTCTCTCTATCTCTTTCACACACACATACACACACTTCTCTCGCTCTCTCTTTCTCTCTCACACACTCACATACACACACTTCTCATTCGCTCTCTCTCCTCTCTCTCTCTCTCTCTCTCTGGCTTCCCCTCATCTCTTTCTAACTCTCTCTCACACACTCTCCACTTGATAGGGTATTTACTTATAAGCACAAATCTTTTTTTTGTGCGAGAAAAGTGCCCTTTCCTAGAACAAATAGCACTGTATTCTTCTTTGAGATACTTTCTGTCAAGGGGGCATTCCATGGGTGGTACTTTGGTGTTGCAGCACAGCCACCAAAGCCTTTTTACTCAAGGCACTGTCTACTAAAATTGTATGACTGGACTTTGCGCCTAAAATAATAACGCCTCTCTGCGTCAGATGTAAAGTTAAAAAAATCTTTTTATTTCTCCTGACATTTCACACATTGCTACACTATACAGTACACATCCAATGTGTGATATGTTATGGAAATTGTCTGCCCAACTCTCATTTACTAAATCTGACCTGCTGCTCTGGCTCGCTTTCTCTGCGTGCTGGCCCACGACCAGGATGCCTACCACCTTACAGACACCTTTTCACCATAGTGCCAAAGTGTGCTTGTGATGTATAGCATAGCTCTGGGCTGCTTCCTCGCCCTTGCGCAATGCAGCGCTACATCCTCTGTTGCGGAGCTGCACAATTTTTTTAAAATCTGTCCCGTTGTCATTTATCTCCACCTTCCTATAGTATCCCTCTTAACTCTAAGAAATCTATTTGCTGTTGTCCTCCATATCCCTTTCCTGTCATCCCTACTCTATATCGTTATCAATTCCCACTCACTCCCCTCCAGACTTTTCTCCTATTTCCCATGTCTCATTTTCTTTCTCCATCTGTCAATTGACTTCTTACTATCCATCTCTCCACTGTTCCTCTCATCTCTTTCCATGTACCACTCCTTCTCCAGTCAACGTCCTGTGCCTATTTCTGAGTTTAGTCCCCATAACTTGTTCACTCTCTCTCTCTCCCCATTTCACCTTTTACCTTCCCTCTCTCCTACATGTGCACTTTCCTTCACTCTCTTCTACATATCATCATTCCGTTATTCTCCATATCCTCTTACATTCTCTCTCACCTCCATTGTACCTTTTCCCTTTCCGTTTCCTTCCAGACCACTGCTATCTCTCTTTCAATCTGCCTAACACCTTTTTGTCACCCTAACACCTCTTTACTCCCCTCCCTCTTCTATATCATGTGTTTATTCCCTCTCAATGTCATTAACACTTTCATTACACTCTTTTTTCAGCAATCCTCCTTCCCTCCCCTTTATCTGCCATCTACACTCCTGCCCTTCTTTTGGTCAAGTGGTCTCGTCTTCCATTTCGAGCCACTTATCTTCCCTCCCTTTTATATATTCATGCTTTCATGCATTTTCTCCTGCATGTCACTAACTTCCTTTTGCCTTCTCTCCATTTTACTACTTCCTTTCATTCTCTCCTTTCCACCTATGTTGCCTAACTTCTCTTCACCATATGCAATTTGCTTCCCTGTCTGCGCATTATCACCTCTCTTCTTTTACCCTCTGTTTCAAACCCCTTTCCTACCCCTCTTCAAAAGGCACTCTTTCTGTCATACTTCTACATACCTTCTCATTCAGTAGAGAAATAGACATTGATTGAAGATGGGAACTGCCAATCCACACTATGTTTCCATGGCTACTTTTCATATACAGACTCCACATGGTACATAATCATACACTTGCTTTTCATACATAAATGCAAGCAGATACCTGGCACAAACAGTCTGGCTGTGTCCTTGCTAATACACAACAGATTGCACTTGGTTTTCACTAGGAGTACACCACTATATTTCTCCCATGCTTATTAATCCGGGTGCTTCACAAAACCTTTAGATTTCACTTATATTCTATAAATAACATTCTTATAGGGGCTTTCAGCCACCACTCCTAATCCAGGAGTCTGTTGTTGTGTCATTCACATTTGTCTTCTGCTCAGTGCAATATGTAGAGGTTGTATGTGATTTAAAAAAAAATGATTTCATGGAATGCTATTACAGAGATACCATTTTATCTAAACTGTTTAATGGAAATGTTCAGAATGAATGACATTTACCCTTTCATAGAAAACAATTAATAGAATGTCTTTTATTCGAAATTGACTTTTTCATGTTTATTTTTAACTTGTAAATACATTAGTTGCATGCCTTATTTTCGGAGATAGTTTTGTCTGAGGTAATTATTTCAGTGCTTTACTTCAGGGGGCATTATTTCAGATTTATATATTTTACATTGTCAAACAATTACTTTGGATGCTTTTAATCCGCTGACCACCCCTAAACACCATCCATCCATGGCTCTTCACAAGCCCTAAACACCATCAATTCCTGCCCTCTAAATGTCTCTCAACACATCTAAACTCCACCCATTCCTGAATCCTAAAAGCCCTTTCTACCCCTAAACTCCATCCATCCCAGAAACCTAAAAATGTCTCACTACACCTAAACTACACCCATTCCTGACCCTTAAACTACACCCATCTTTGAACTCTAAAAGCCCTTTCTACCCCTACAATCCACCCTTTCATGTACTGTAAAACCCCTCATTACCCCTAAACTCCATCTCTTTCTATGCCTAAACCTCACATGTCCCTGACCCCTTAAAACTTCTCACCATTCCCAAACTCAACCCATCCCTGAACCCTAGAAAAAAAAACCTCAACACCCTTAAACACCACCTGACCATGACCCCTAAAAACGCATCACCACCCCTAACTCTGCCCATCCATGAACCCTAAAAGCCCCTTTCCATAACTGAACTCCACCCATCTCCGAATCCTTAAAATCCCTCACCACCCTAAACTCCACCAATCCTGGACCCTAAAAACTCTTCACCACCCATATCATTTACCCAAAACTGAACCCTAAAACACCTCATTACTACACTAGACCCATTCCTGAACCCTAAAAACACCCCACACCCCTAAGCTCCACATATCCGTAAACCCTAAAAACCCCTCACCTCCCCAAAATTCTGACGATTCATAATACCTAAAAAAAACACCTCCCGGAAACAACACCCATCCCTGAACCCTAAAAATCTCATTCTGTGCCTGAACTCCACCCATTCCTGAACCCTAAAAACTCCCCATCACCCATAAACATTACCCATCCCTGAACCCAAAAAACTCTCACTAGCCCTAAACTCCAACAAAGTTAAGTGCAGTTTCGGATTTTTCCTTAAAATTATCTTTCCTTTAAAATGTTTCTTTTAATTTTGAATTTATTTGTATTTCCTTAAAATCGTCTTTCCTTAAAAGTGGTTTTCCATGATTTAGCTTCCTCCAACATGGTTTCTCAGTTTTCGTTTTTCCATTAATTCACACACATAAGTAAATGGGTTAGCCCACTCTATCTACCGGTTAACTTCACTGTGAGTGACAGCATTCTACTCTTTCACAAAGAACGCATGCACCCAAAGTACCTCGCTTCAGTGCCAATGACTGCTATGACAAATGGTGCTTTGTGAAGCCAAAAATATATTTTTGTCAGAAGCTGATGTTTATTTTTTTATATTGGTGAGTGCCCGGGAGCCCCTCGAAAATAAAGTTTTACAAAAACCATGACAAAACAAACCAATCTTTCACAAATCCAGAAGCCAGGCATGGATGTTTAATGCACTACCATTTGTCTCCTGTTCTTGCTCCATGCCTTTATTAAAATTAATTTACTCTTATGTATCTTAGCTTCCATCTCTGAGTAAAACATGTTCCACTTTTTACAACCCTTTGTTTATTGAGGAATATAAAGCACTGAATTATTAATAGATCTCATTGTTTGAAATTACAGAATCAACATTGATAGCAATTGCAACTTCAGACTTTGAAGAAAAACCTTAGCCCCCTCAACTTTTCTTTTCAACTGATTAAGCATTGGCCATGTGATTTCTCATCAATGTGAACTTGATAGAAGTGAGGGCAGAATCCTGAAAGATGCATTGACCCTCAGAAAATCTATACATATGCAGGCTATACGGTTGGCATTTACTCAATACTCTGCTCATCTATTAAAGTGTTTTGTGGTTACCATATGAAACGAAGCATGCCAACCAACTATATAGGAATTTCTGCACTATAATTCAAGGTTTAGCTAAAGCCACAAAATGGATTGATATGATTTCCTTGAGTGGGCTACTGGAAAATGATGTGACAACGTCCAACTGAAAGTAAAAATAGAATTTTCCAAAGGACTTCTGTGCTAGACAAAACACATCTTATAGTGTGTCTTTTTTTAATAACCAAATTTTATTCGTTTTAACAGTAAGTAGCAGCATCCGCCAGCCATCAAGGAATAACAGCATAGGTCATGTTGAATCATGGAGCAAATTATCAACAACAATACAGAACAGCAGCATTACCTCGGCAGTCCACGATTTGTCCACCATCTACCCCATATCTTTTCATGCTTTTTTTTTTTAGTTTAGAATGGTTTATTGAGATGAAATACAAAGTAGAACATCAGTATACATTGTACAAGCAGAGGTCAAAAAGTAACATTACTAGAAAAAGGAATAACAAAATTGGGACTATAATAGGAAATATGCAATTAAAACTAATTTGAACCTTCTGAACCTATACTTAGACAAGTGCGATTTAGTATTTGAGAAGGAGGGGAGAGGGAAAGAAAGAAGGAAGAAAAGAAAGGAGGGGGAGAAAGGAGAGATAAGGGGGAATGATAAGTGGCAGCAAGATAAAAATGTAGAGATAACGATAAGAAAGAAAAAGTTAGTATCATGGCAAAATACATACAAGATAAATCACACGGGTAACCTGGAAAGAAATGTGGCAAGTGGTAACCAAAGCAAGTATCTTGTCATGCTTTTGAGGGCTACCCCTCGCCTCATAGATCTGCTTCTCCTGGTGCGTGCACCAATCTACTCTTCTCCTCCAGACTGCCAATGAAGGGGGTTCCAGCAACTTCCAGGCACGACCGTTGTCCCTCTTAGCCACCAAGGAGGCCACACCTATAAAGGTCCTTTCAGATCGCAATCCCCCAGCATCCTCCAGAAGACTCAATAAGGCCATTCAAGGGCCCAGATCATGTGACGGCCCAGTGCCTCTGAGATCTCCCACCTAACTCCCTCCCAAAAGGTCGACTAAGTTGGTCAGGAAAAAATCTTCAGCCAGGAGGGGGCATCCCACACATGAGGCCTGGGTAACAAGGTTCATCCACTGCAGTCGTTGAGGGTTGTATGATGTAACCACGCATGCAATTATCACGCATGCCTTTACATCGCTGCCCGTACAACACATGCGTCATTACCACACATGCATTTTGTACAATAATTTTTACAACATATATGCCTTTACCATGCATGCCTTTACCATGATAATATCGTTATAAAGGCATGCTTGGTAAGGGCATATAGGTGCTCAATTGGCATGCGTGGTAAAGGCATTACCTTGGTAATGGCATCCGTGCCGTTGTGACGGACTGGCATGAACGTTACAGTTTTTTGTTGTTTCTCCCCACGTGACCCGTTCACAGTACTAAATTGACACTGTGAACTGACTTCCATTTTCTGACGGGACAGAGAGGAGATAACCGGAGAAAAATTGCCCTTGCCGCAGCCCTCTGCCCATCCCTGAACCCAAAGTCCACCGGTCCAAGGCAGAGCTTGATGGGTCCTGAGAGGCAGACGTGAGTTGAACACTGCGTGGTATGCCTGTACCTGTCTCTGACCCCTAAACCCGCCCCCTGCCTCAGCCCCCTGCCCAGCCCTGAACCCTAAGTATGTCCCTTTTCTTGGCCCTAAGCCCTAAAGGCGCCACCCCTGCTGTAGTCCCCTGCCTGACCCTGTGTTCCGTAACCCTTCCCTTAGCCCCACCCCCGCCATAAAACCGCCCCCTGCCACAACTCCCTGCCCAGCCCTGAACCATAGGTCTGCCCCTTTTCTTGGCCTTGATCCCTAAAGTCGCCTCCCACCGCAGTCCCCTGCTCGGCCCTGATTTTCTAACCTATGACCATTACCATCCTTTACAACAAGCATGCCTTTACCACGGCATATTCGTGGTAAATGCTTCGTGATAACAGGCATGCGTGGTAAAGGCATGTCCGTTGTAAAGATTGCGTGGTAATGATCATGCGTGGTTATGACCACGTAACAATGGCTGTTTCCCAGATATGACGCATGGAGAAAGTTTATTTGAACCATCTGAAGACGAGAGTATATAGCCAGTTCTCTTGGGGCCAGGCAAGGATCCCCTCAGTCAGCATCATCTAACTGGCCCACCCAGGTCTCCCATCTATGTCTGAAAAGAAGGAAGCGGTCTGGTGCGTTACTCATCAATGAACGGTAAAGGTTTAGAGATCGCTCCCTTACCCAGTCTTCCCATCAGCAGTTTAGCCTTTAAAGGACTGTACTCGTGGATTTGAGTATCCACAGAGACATTAACAAGCAGGGCACGATGGAGCTGGAGGTAGCAAAAGAATAGCGTGTGGGAGAAACGGTATTGGTCTTGCAATTCCTGAAAGAATAGCAGTGTCCCCCCTCAGTGAACATTCTCCAGGTATGTAATCCATATCCTGTCCCACTGGGTGAACCCCTAAAGCTTCGACACCTGTCGGAGCCAAGTCCCCTGCCACGGCATCATTCTTGTAAAGCGACGATCTCAGTGGAAATAACGCAGTGCTGCTCTCCAACATAGGGTGTCTTTTTGAAGGTTCACCCAGTTGACATTCCTGTTAATCGTCTCCCTTTTCATCTGTTCAGTTTCAACAAGCGACCTTTTTTAGTTTGCATCAGTGTATGGAATAGCATTCTACATGGAGTTGCACATGCAGACTTTGGGCCTCCCCTGGAGTGACCCAGTGAGTCCAGTCCAAATTCCCATAGTTAGTCCCCACTGTGCCTGGTATTTCACCAAGAGACATTGGATGCTTTTAGTGGCTAAAATCTCTGGGTAAAATGCACAGGATCTGCAACTTACCAAAGATGCTATGCTATTGGTAAAGATCCATAGGAATAACCATGCACAGCACTTGTATTTGGCCTCTCTGGTTTTGAGTTGGAAATGTTGGAATATGTGCTTATCACCTGCTCTGAGTTAATATGGAAAGACATAAATAAAGCAAGTCTTTTTTGCCATACATGATATATAATGTAACACTTTTATCTATGAAAGGTGTTCGAATGTCTCAAACAAAACGTGTATCAATATCTCTAGAGTTTTAGAAATATTGAACATGCTGTGCAATTTTGCTATGTAATGAATAAATAAGCTTACAAAACAATGCTGTAAGTAACATACTTTTTAGATCTGGGTTAAGGTTTTTTTAAATAAACAAAATCAATTATTTATCAAGCTGAATTGAAATTGATAGGGCGTCACATACGTTTTTCTCCGTTGAAGTTACTGAGGTGCACAGACATCTGCTATTGATAAGTGCTAGCAGCGTCCAGGATACTTGGTGTTTCTGCTTGAAATAACTGAAGACGCCTATTTGCACACACCAGGAGCACCGCAGCGAGAATGCTGTTGACAGTCATTCAATCAATCAATCAATCAATCAATCAAACAATCAGTCAGGAATTGGTAAACTGAAACTACTCACCCGTGAGGGTCTCAAGGCACTAGGGGGGAGGGTGGGCGGGTCCGTTGAGTGCTGGAGTCATCCAAAGAGCCAGGTCTTGCGGTCCTTCCTGAACTGGAGAGGTGTGGGAGCTTGCCGAAGGTGGAGGGGGAGGATGTTGCAGGCCTTGGCTGCAAGGTAGGAGAAGGACTTTCCTCCCGTTCTGGTCTTGTTGATGCGTGGAATTGTGGCCCGAGAGAGGTTAGCTGATCAGAGGTGTCTTTTGGGTGCGTGGAAGGAGAGGCAGTTGTTCAGGTATGTTGGTCCGGTGTTGTGGAAGGCCTTGTATGTGTGAGTGAGGAGTTTGAAGGTTATTCTTCTTTTGATAGGGAGCCAGTGGAGATCGCGGAGTTGTTGGTTGATGTGGCTGTGACTTGGGATGCTTAGGATCAGTCTGGCTGCGGCGTTCTGATGGTCTGGAGTTTGCGCATGAGTTTCTTGTTGATTCCGGCATAGAGAGCGTTGCCGTAGTCCAGTCTGCTACTGATGAGAGCGTGCGTGACAGTTTTTCTAGATTCAGATGGGATCCATCTGAACATCTTTTGGAGTATCAGGAGGGTGTTGAAGAAGGCCAAGGATACAGCGTTGATCTGGCCGTTCATTGTGAGCGATAAGTCTAGTATGATGCCGAGGTTTCGTGCGTGGTCCGTCGGGGTGGGGTGGTTTCCAAGGGCGGGTGGCCACCAGGAGTCGTCCCATGCGGAGGTGGTGGAGGCAAGGTTGAGAACTTCTGTTTTCTCGTAGTTGAATTTCAGGCAGCTTTTCTTCATCCAGGTGGCGACAGCTTTCATCCCTTCTTGGAAGATGTGTCTGGTGATGTTGGTGAGGGAGAAGTTAAGCTGGGTGTCGTCGGCGTAGAAGACGATGCTGAGCCCGTGGTTTCTAACGATGGTTGCGAGGGGGGCCATGTAGATGTTGATGAGGGTGGGGCTGAGGGAGGATCCCTGGGGCACTCCGCAGTTGGTCACTATTGGTTCCAAGAGATAGGGCGGGAGTCTGACTTGCTGAGTTCTGCCGGTGAGAAATGAGCATATCCAGTCGAGGGCCTTTCCGCGGATGCCGACGTCATGGAGCCTGGTGGGTAGCGTGCAGTGGGAGGCAGTGTCTTTTGGGTGCGTGGAAGGAGAGGCAGTTGTTCAGGTATGATGGTCCGGTGTTGTGGAAGGCCTTGTATGCGTGAGTGAGGAGTTTGAAGGTTATTCTTCTTTTGAAGGCAGCCAAGTGGTCCAGGAGGATGAGGGCTGCCGTTTGAGCATCGTCAATGAGGGAGCGGATGTCGTCTGTGACGGCGAGTAGGGCGGTCTCGGTGCTGTGGTTGTTGCAGAATCCAGATTGGGAGATGCCCAGGACGTTGTTAACTTCAATGAAGCTTGCTAGCTGGGTGTTGACGGCCTTTTCAATGACTTTGGCTGCGAATGGAAGCAGGGAGATGGGCCTGAGGTTTTGAGGTCCGTCTGGTCTGCGGAGGGTTTCTTCAGGAGGGGGTTGACTTCAGCGTGTTTCCAGTCTTCGGGGAATGTGGCGGTCTTGAGGGAGCAGTTGATTCTCCAACATAGTTCGAGTGTGATGGCCGTGGCGGCTCTGTGGAAGATGTGGTGTGGGCAGGGGTCTGAGGGTGCTCCGGGGTGGAGGCTCTTCATGGTCTTTAAGGTGTTTTCTGTCGTGGGTGGGGTCCAATTAAGCAGGGGCTGTTGGGTGGCGACACTAAGGGGGGAGCTGGATCAATGTGGAGGTCTTGGTTATCGAAGTTGTCGTAGATCATCTTAATCTTGAGGTGAAAAAAGGTGCTGAGTCTGTTGCAGAGGTCTTGGAAGGGCGGGACATCAGTTGTTTCGCTGCAGGGTTTGGCTAATTCCTTGATGATGGAGAAGAGTTCTTTGGTATTATGAGAGTTGGTGAGGATTCTTTCTTGGAGGGATTTCTTCTTTGTGGATCTGATGAGTTGGTGGTGTGCTGTGATGGCTTCTCTGTAGGCGGCGCATGTTTCCGAGGTTTTGTTGTTCCTCCATGTCTTTTCGAGTCGTCGGCAGGAGCGTTTGGTTTCTTTGAGTGCAGCGGTGAACCAGCTTGCTTTCTTGATGTGTCGTCCTGTGGCTTTCTTGAGGGGTGCGAGTGTGTCGGCGCAGTTCGTGATGGGATAAAGTCTACTCTGCCATTGTTTACCTTAAGTGCATATCAGTTGGTCAAATCTGAAACAAATGAAGTCCGGTAATCAATGGGAGATGCAGATTTTGGTGTGGAACATACTTTTAATGGGCTGAACTTGTAAAATACAACATCTACTGCATCCAATAAGTACTAAACACTCATATTGGAATTTGTTGCATGCCATAAATATTGCCTCTACCAGAGGGCACTCATTGCTAGGGCATTAGTGTCACATGGTGGCACACACCTGGGGAAAATTCCCTTATAACATAAAGGCAAATAAATGGCACAATAATATAATGAAATTAGTGACAATATGATGATGCATCATTATTGTGAGTATGCGCAATTCATTTTAAGAAATCATTTAAATCACATTATGATTATGGCATGATCATGTTTTCAGCGTTAGCTCAGGGGCCCAGCTATCACTTGTGAGGCCACTCCAGGGATGTGAGTACCACTGCACCGCAATTATGTTTGTCTTTCACCAGGCAAACAAGAGTAAGGGGTCCATTTTTCTATTTTGCTTGTGGCCTACGGCTCTCAGTCTCTGCCACTACTTAGCTGAAGTCTGCAGTAAGTACGTTGTAGGTACTGACCTTGGCTCAGTGGTGTAGACTTCCCTCTTCAGTCTGTTCGAGTTCCACAGCTCCTAATGCCCTCTCGTCGTTTGCTGAAAGAACCACAAGGCCCCGAAACAAACACTTTCTCCACAAATTCCGTTAACTGCAATTAGAACAGTAAATTCCTTGAATATTTGCTGATATTTCTACATACTTCCAGAGTTTCTCTGTAAAGCCCGAAATACAGGCTCTTCCGGGCATCATAGAAAGATGAAGAAGCTTTGAGGGTTAGGATCACAAGAAGATGCTTTGCCAGCAGTAGTGACAGAGGGAGGGCTAGATTTCAGGGCGAAGGTTTGCCAGCTGTGTCTGGCTCTGGTCATTCAACACATAAAGGGTGCTACTGCAGTGGCGGCTCCTCCGCTAAGACAGAGGAGCGTCGCTCCACTGCTCTTTAAGCAGTGCAAACAAATACAAATAGAACGATAATAACATGACGTATTATCATTTTATTTTCACTGCCGACTCAGAGCCAGATTAGGGCGGGTCGGAGCTGAGCTGACCAGACCAGAGCAGGGAGAGGAGTGGTTTGCATTCCCTAAGTGTTTCCACCAGGCCGTAATGCACAGCCTGGTGAGGAACATGCACAGGCTTCCAGTCCCTCTCTGAGCGCCGAAACACAGCACTCAGACCAATTACAATGCTGCTGTAAAGCAGTGTTGTGATTGGCTGGTAGAGTATGGGGGCCTGGCTGCTTCTCTTCTGCCAGTGCATTGTCGAGAGAAGAGGACGGAGGAAAGGCGCCAACGTTCTCAGGTAAGTTTATTTTATTTTATTTTCCACATCCGCCTCACCACCCCTGTTCCAAGGCAGCTGCCACTGGGTGCCATAACAATGAAAGAACTGGGTTACTGCCATATGAACTCTTGCTATCAGACAGGGCCAGCTTTAGAGCTGGTTGCCCAATGACCTGCTTTTCCACTGATTCCTTCACTACCACCCTCCAAAAGTGCCCCTCATCTCTCCATAGATCTTCTGTCACATGCATTTCATTTGTTTTATAGCACTACTCATAGCAGTGTACGGTGTCAGAGCACTTTACATCACACACACATTATACAGCGACAATGAATCATGCGTATGTATATCAGTCGATAGGAAATGTTACATAAGACAATCATAACTTTCTAACCTATACCATGCAGTTTGCTGACTTTAACAACAGTTCATAGGTTGGTGAGCTATATTAGTATTGTAGTTTGTGAACTGCAAGTAACAAAACGATCTCTGTGACAAAAGCAGTAACCCACTGAGCTAAAATACAGTTATGTTAATTTCATGGTATATGTTTGTTTACAGGAGGCATATTAACCCTTTGCGCTACTTTATGATGAGTCAAAACTGTCACCGGACAAAACTCTGACCTCTCTACAGCAGGAACATTAATCACCAGAGTTATCTTGACATTTTTATTGTGCCTGAAAACAAACTGCTGGACACACAAGGACCACTGCAGCAGGTGCTTTTAAACTTGTAAGCTATTTCTAACACAACGCCCTTCGAGCTTAGCGCCTGGTGCGGCTGCACTGGTTACACCTCCCTAAAGCCGGCCCAGCTGTCACCCTGATGAGGCTAACAGGCAGACATTGACTCCTGCTGCTGTTTATATTTTGTTTCTGTAGACCATGCCCTTCAGCACGCCTCTATTACACTTGTCATAAAGATTAAGGATTAATACATTGCACACTGTGTCAAACCTAGTTGTGGAGCACACCTTACCAGCTGTACTATTTTGGATTCTATCCATATGAGTGATGGAAGCGATGTATCAAAATTTAGCAGCCGGAGTGGAACGTTGGGAGCCGGCAAGCCAATCAGAACACTCTCTTTGCAGGCCACATCTTGTGCTACATGTCCTCAAGGCATGGGTGTAGGCAGGAACCGTGCGGGACTGGGCAGTTTATCCCCCACCTCAGAAGTTTTGGAGTGGGGGATGCTGGAGACAACATGCCCCACAGATTTTGAAGTGGAAACTGCAGATTAAATACTGGCGGACAGAGCACGTCTTTCTGAAGCCATGCGGCACATCACCTATGTCGCCATGAAGCCTGGTGAGCTGAGGACCAAGCTCTGTGGCCTCTTTGTTTTGTTAATCATGTGATTTCAGTAACTGAGGTGTTGAGTCTCTCATGAAACCATGCCAGCAGAGGAAGAGAAGGCAGGAAATGCCATTTCATGGTAATGTTACTGCTGGCTTAGCATTTTAAGAGAGGCTCGACATCTCCATGGCTGCAATTATATAATTAGCAGTAGCCCAAGGAGATCCCGGGGCCCCCACAGAGTTTGCTCCCTCAGCAGAAATTCACTGTCGCAGTGTTTGATCCTCAGTGTCTGTGGAAGCTCCAAACAGAAAACACACCTTTAAATCATGACTACTCACACACGTATAATATGTGTGTATAGTGTCAGTTTGAATGAAGTGTATTTATTGAACTCCATAAAATGTCCCTAGTTAAATAATAATTGAGTAACTGAACACAAAGTAATGACATTTGGGGTTAAACAGAAGAGAGAAGGTTCTAACCCTACAGTCTCTGAAATGCACAATATGCAGTCTAGGACTCAAATCCCAGCTTCCCCACTTGACCAAATTGTGCGTTCCACATCCCATAGCTTTACTTCATTATGTATCATTTTCTGTAATCATACAGTTTGTGAACATAATGAAGTAATTCAGCTTAACATCTGTGCTCTACAAAAACCTCACTTATATATGGTTCATATAAAATAATCTTACTACATGTTTAATAACAGAATAGGCTATATAAATAGAGACCATGGCAAACGTATATGTCTTGGGTAACTTGCAGCAACATTGTCAAGGCATGGGGGTTCTCTTGAATGTTTCATGTTTAAAAAATAATTTACTTTCAGAAAATGTCACTCAATCAAGTATCTAATCATATGTACATAATAAAGACATTGTATCAGTTTCAGTGTATGTATTTATTGTTTCAGCCTTACAATAATTAATATCTATAATTTAAAAGCACTTAAAGATAAAAATCTTACTTCTTTAAAACATATAGAGTGCAATCAACTGGGTGGTGTGATAACATTTCGCACTATTTCCCCATACCATTCTGGTAGAAGCAATTCATCTAATATATAAAAGTGCAAGCGCAGAGAGCATATACATAAACCATACAATTAGCTGGGTGATAGATTAGCATTTGGCATTATATTCAGTTCCAATACAAACAATCGACAAGTTCATCAAATATGCATGAGTGCAAGTGCAAAAAGGAAATAAAAACACTTTTTTAAACGTATACAGTTCAGCCAGAAACGTACTTCTTAAAAAGCATATAGAGTACCATCAACTAAGTGGCATAATACCATTTGAGCACTAAACTCCATTCCAGTAAGAACAATCAGTTAGTTCACCAAATGTATCAAGGCGGGTTGCAAGGAAGTATTGGGGAGTCATGCAGTTTGAATAGCAATGGCAGCCAGCAAAATACATAATGAAGTGTTCTTAGGTCCCCATGGGTTGTCTGAATGGGTTAATATGGTGGGCAGCTCTCTCAAACGGGGCCATGCGACCCATTGAAATGATGCCATGGAATTAACATCATGCATATCATCTGGCCTAATACAGAGCACCAATGCCAATTTGACACAGCTAACCCCTTGAATTTTAAAAAGGGGACGGACCTATCGCTGCTGTGCGGAGTTGTATTTCTGAGTTGTATTTTTTACAGAAAAAAAGGAAATGGGTTAAGTTGTCTAACCCTCTAAGACTACAATCGCAATGGTCAGAACCAGATGTGAGCTTGTGAATACGAATTAAGTAATTCCTCGTCTGCAAGATACTCAGCCTGTACTTTACATACAGTGTTCGCTTGAGTTCCATATAGTTCACATCCTGATACCCAGTACAATGCAAACCATAGGTGTTGCTAAAATAATTACACAAAATAAGTCCTGGCCTCCGCGCCTGATGCTTCCTTGTCTGCACGCATTCAAAATACTGATCTTTAATCCGATCTGCTGTGTACTGCCTTACTCTACTGGGATCTGCCCACAAGGACTCCATCTGCAGCGCATATAGAATATTCTGTACAGGAGATGACCATGTATTCCCCCCACACTCGCCACTGAGGGTGACTTCTTCAAGGACTTTCAAGTATATTGCTGCCTTAGGATTTCTTATCAGCCTAACCCAAAGGACTGGCTTGACGGCTGCTACTTCCGACATAGGGTAAAATTGAGCTCTGCATAGAGAGCCAATAAGGTAGTGCCCTGCCCCAACCCCAGCAAAACTCTTAGGAAGTTATTCTCAGCGACTTGGAGAGATCGTATATTCGCATACCCCCAGAGCTCATCCCCATAGAGTGCAGCTGTCACTGCCTTTTGTTTGTATATTTCCAGGATTGCACTAATGTTTCTAGCACCAGCCTTGTGTCTAAACTTCAGGACTGCCCCTGCCAGTTGTTTCAGAACTATGGTTGCCTTCAATATGTGACTACCCTAGTGCAGGTTCTCTGAGAGTCGAATATCCAGGAAAATCGAACTGCTTAACGCATTCAAAGGGCACACCTTCAATAGTGGGCTTCCCCTTGAAATTGGGGGCACAGCCTCAATACCATGCTCTTCGTTTTACTACCATTAATGGTCAATGATTTCTTATCTCAATATTCCTTGAAGTGCTTTAGCAGCCTATGGGTGTCATGTTCTGTTCTCACCATCAACACTGCGTCAACCGCATATAATAATATCGGTACCCTCTTTCCGGCTATAATGGGAATGTCTCAGGAATATTCTGCCAGGTAGTCTGCTACATCATTTAGTAAAAGACTGAAAAGCAAAGGCACCAGAACACACCCCTGCCGTACACCCTTTTCAACGAGAAAGATTCAGTGCACTCCCCACCAGGGCCATACCTAACTCTAGCCGTGTTACTAGTGTGAAGAACCTTTATAGCCATTACCAGGGTGATATTGACTCTTAAATCAACCAGGGATTTCCACAGCTTCTCTCTGTCAACTAAATCGAAAGCTGCTTTAAGGTCAATAAATATTAGATAGAATGATGACTTTCTAAAAACTGTAAATATTATATGAGATCATACACATTCGGATAGCCTGGTCGATGGTCTCTATTCACGCTCGGAAGCCGGCCTGCACTTCTGTCATAATGTTATGGGCGTCCACCCGACCCTGGAGGTTGTTGACCAGAACTTTCCCCAGGACTTTGCCTGCCCCATCCAAGAGGGAGATCCGGCGTTAATTGAAGAGAGTGCACCGATCACCCTTTTTATGGATCGGTACTATAATGGGTGAGTGGGGAACGACATTGTCAGCAAGTGCCAAATTAAATACTTCAGCAAGAACACTGGCCCACAAGTGGGGCTCCTCGCAATAAATATTGGTAGGCACAAGGTCTGGGCCTGATGTCTTGTGTTTCTTCATAGCGTTCAGAGCTCTTTCCACCTCTGGTACTAAGATGTCAATTGCACACGAACCTGTACAAAGATCCTCTTGCCTATGGGCCTATGGGGTTAACTCTGTATAGGCTATTAAATTGACTGATCCACGTAGGCGGCCCAATATGAGTTTCTACGATATTTACTGGCCTCTTCTCCACCTGCGTTACCAGTTCCCAGAATCTTCTGGTATTTTTGCCGTTCGATGCCTCCCTCAGCTTCGCCCACAATGCCAATTAATGAAGTGATTTCTTAGATTTTAAAAGGCATTTATACTCACCCCTGCACTCTCGAAATACCAGTTTGCTCTGGGGGCTATAGTGTTGGCATTCTCGGGCAAATGAGACAGCTCTCTTCATTTTAGAACTGTGGTACTCATAGTACAGCCTGCGGGCCGCCAGCACCCCGGCAAGCCTTCCTTCATGACCCGCGGACCTTGCAGGCAATGTACCTGTGTTTTTAAAAAAGAGTGTCAGCAAACACTAAAGAGGGCTGCTAGAACATTCGCGATAGAAGATTCACTACGCATGCTCGAGCGGCCCTCTTTGGTGTTTACTGACCGCCTCTGTGACGGGAAGCAAAGGCCCTTTAAAGGTCAGCTGATGCTCTTTTGACAGCTGACTTTTAGGGAGCCTTTTGAGAAGCTTCCTGCTTCCTTTGTTGTCAATGGCGCCCGTAGCTCTGCCACTGTCTGCTCTCACCTTCACCCTCGGACAACATTGTGGCTGCAGCAGGGGGCCTCCCTTGCTCGGAACAGCCTGCTTCCCTCCTTGCTGCCCGCAGAACCGCTTGGTGCTCTTCAGACGTGCCTGCACTCTCCAAGGCCATTAGGATTGCAGCAGGGGGCCCTTTCATTAAGACAGTGGATTAGAACACTCCCCTGGTACAGCAAATGATGAAACTACACAATAAAGGTACTAAAGCTAAGGATAGTGCACAATTCCAGGAAATAATATACACAGAAATTGAAGGGGTGAATAATGCAATGGGGATAAACATTTTGCTCTTCTCAGGTACTGTGGTCCATGATTGTTGTGGGATCCATGCTCTAGTGAGAAGAAGAATTCACTATCTCATGCATTGAACTAATAAATACTGCACACATATAGGCAGGCACAGAAGGAGTGATTGCTGCACATTGATGGACACTGAGGCAAAGAATCCCAAGTCATAGGCAAATGAATACTGCACAATCCCAGATGTTAGGCACATGAATACTGACCAATCCCTGGTGTTAAGAAAATTAATATTGAACAATCTCAGGTGTTAGGCAAATGAATACTGCACAATCTCAGGTGTTAGGAAAGTGAATACTGCATAATACCAGATGTTAGGCAAATGAATACTGCAGCGTCCCTGGTGTTCGCCAAATGAATACTGAACAATCCCAGGTCTTAGGTAAATGAATACTACACAATCTCAGGTGTTAGGTAAATGAGTATTGCACAATCTCAGGTGTTAGGCAAATGAACACTTCACAATCCCAGGTTTTAGGCAAATGAATACTGCACAATCCCAGATATTCAGGGTAAGGAATTCCTCAAATCCCAGGCAGTTAAAAATGTTTTCCATTTTATGCATTGTGCTAATAAATTCTGTACAATCCAAGTATTCAAGTCAACAACCATTGAGAAAAATGTGATTCTGACCAGTTAATAGGTAACCTTGCAGTTATTATATGGATACACAAGGTTAAGGTACTGTAACCTTGTGTGTCCATATAATAACTTCAAGGTCACCTGTCAACTGGTCAGATATACATTTTTCTCAATGGTTGTTGACTTGAACTACGACTATCTCAGTGCTCTGGTTGTGCTCTGAATGTATGCTTAACAGGTGTCCTTGCAGGTATTATATGGACGCACAAAGTTACAGTACCACTTTGATTTGTTTTGAAAAGGGTGTGAATTTTCTCTCTCTAGCCCCACCCCCACTGACCGCGCCCCCCACTGACCCCGTCCCCACTTGTTCGCCCATTGGCCACAAACCAAATTGTAAATTTGGTCCCCTAGAGAAGGTTTGTGAGTACCCATGTTCTAGAACTTTCTTCATCATACCAGATGGCCCCTGCATTCTGTCTCCCTCCATCAGAGCTGATGGTTTTGGGACCAATAGACTTAGAGCACAGAACCTTCAACTAGAGACACTGAGAAATGTTAAAAAATACACGGTTTGTTATTGTAAAATCTTTATCATATTTTTTCAAGGCATTTGTTTCCTTATTCACATCTTTTGATGGCTCGGCTTGTTATTTGACTCTTAGAGCCATGGCTTGGCTCTTCCCAAAGATGTCCGTGTCCCCCTAGAAAGTCTGTGTCTCCAACGGCCTTACCGCAAAGGGAGCATTCCGTGGCTGGCCAGCTGCCAACTTATTACCTGTGTGCTGTGGACAGATGGGGAGCGCTGTGGGAGCATGAGAAGCCTCTCACCCCAATGGGTGAGAAAACACAGCTCCACCCTCTCAGCCCCTTTAGTAACAACGGCTGAGTCACATGGCTGGCCAGGCTCCTCCCCTTCATTTGGCCCAATCAGCCAAATGAAAGACAAAAAGGCAAACAAACATTCTCTTCTTTTCTTTGGCTGACTGGACTTCTCTTTACCAAAATCAAAGGGAAGAGCCAAAACAGAGGTCTGTGAACCTGAAGTGCTACAGTAAAGGCTGAGGGAGCGCAATAGGAGGATGGGTCCATTTTTATACCCAAACATCCAGGTGAAACAATGGTCGTCCCTGTTTTGGGTGGAGGTGGGTGGGGGTTGCCAATAGCTTTAATGCCCTTAACTTCTAGCCAGTAACGCTTGTTAATTGCCCCAACTTGTATGCACCCTTGCCTGTGTTTCATGCGCATAACTACAGGGAGGGTAATTAACAGCCGTTATTGCATGAAGGAGCGGCCAATAACGTTTAACGAAAATCACAAGGTGAATATTGCTAAAATGACCAGGTTCTGGTGTTGGGGTACTTCGCTAGTTGCAGATTTCCATGTACTCTTCTGCAGGGTCATTTCAACAACAGCGGTGGTTTGCTTTCTATTATCTTTGGTATGGGGTTGAAATACTGCCGGCAACTTTATGAGTGCAATTGAAGTTATATAACAGCAGGATGTAAGAGGTCCAAATGACAGTGTTCTGTTTGCTAAGAGGAGGCTGCATTGCATTTATTGCTAATATAAAGTTTTGTTGATGTACATAATATATATGAGCAGCTGCTATGTGTGGCGTAGTGTACTGATAATTATTTTTCCTTGGAAGAGATAGCCGCATTGTTTATTTGGTCAGTTTCCGTCAATTCTATTCTTGATTTTCTCTTTTATGTACACATGTGAGCATCTGTGCTGAGCTCACATCTGATACTTTTGTGACCCTCTCTTAAGAGGGACAGAGAAGCTTAAACGGTATTAATTGAAACAGTGCATGCGAAGAGGGTGTTCCACTGAGTCCTGTTGTTACATGCTATGCCCATTCCTGCCTTGGGGAATGTGTGCATGTGGAGTGTGCATTCTCCACCAGGGGGTTGTGTACATTGATGGGAGGGTGGTATACCCATTCCTTTGAGGTGAATCGGTACATTCAGGGAGCGAGGCAGAGGCATCTCTAGGTGGGACGTGGCTGTTGTCTAGGAGTTTCTCTGTTTGGGTGTGTTATGTGCAGTTGTTGCCATGTATAATGGCGTTTGTAGGAGTGGTGTTTGTAAGTGTTGCTGTCTGTGCCTGAGGTACCAAGATGTTGACCTGCCTGACTGGGAGCCAGAAGTCAGGTCCTGCGGTCAACCCCCTCACAATACACGGCCACAGGCAATGCACACTGTGGGGTTGACTGTCCATGGTGTGGTTAGGCACAAGCCCTGCAGCGGGGGCTGCAGAGAGTAGACGGGGTTCGGCCACCCTCAGAGGATGAGCATTGGCCAATCCCCTGCTGCACATGGTCGAAGGCCATGCACAGTCGGGGTGTTGGCTGAATATGATAAAAGAAGGTTCAGTGCAGGGCCTGATCATCTGTGCCTGTGTTGGTTGCAGATACTTGCAAGAGGCTAGGCCACGCGCCCAACCCCAGCTGTGCACATTCGATTAGACAGACCCAATACTGTAATGATATCATGTTTTATCTGAAAGATGAGTATTGTTTATAGAGCTTCAAATAATCTAGGCTACCATTGGCTGTACAAAGAGATGTTGTCATAAATTGCAGGTCACTGAAAACCATTGGATTATGGCATCTTTCACACATCTCCCCCTAGAGCCTGCTGCTACTCAAAATGCATCATTCGGGTTGGTGGGGGTTTGTGACAAGAAGCATCCGTCTCAAATCTTTTTCTGTACTTGTATTTATTGTCGTCCAGGAGATGACATTCAACTTCTTGAAGAAAACTGGTTCCTTGCATACTCAAAATGTTTTTGAGGGTTTCTGTTAGTGAATGAGGATGAAAAGTTTCATCTTTATTTTGAGCTATTGCAGAGAAACATTGTGATCCTGGGTTCTCTATATTGAACAACGGAGACTCCCATTCATTGGCTCTGATAACTCCTGGCTTTGGAAGCCTTTTCCCTCTATGAAGTCTGACGACATTAGTTGAGGTTTAATTTTCTTCTAAATCATCTGTCTAATAGTATGACTTCCCAGGCTTCTCTTTGGGATACATATTTATACACTGTTCTGCTTTGACAGAGGAAAAGCCAAGTGAGAGCGCAGGATCATTTTGTTTGACATGGGTTAGCTCCTTTACAAAAGGTCACATCATTTCAGCCATTTCAACACAATGTGTTTCGGTGAACCCATGAAATAACATTTTGGATAAAAAATTGATTTTCAGACTGGAAGACATTGATGTAAATCAGTATTGAAGTAAGCGCAAAGGCACACAGGTATTGTAGGTCAATTTGGGAGGGACAATCAAGTTGTAGGCCATTTTGGGATAAATATCTTCTTAAATACTTTGGGGCATATTTACAAGGAGCTTGCTCCACCGCTGAGCTATTTTTTTTTACACAGCAGTAGAGCTTTCTTTGCTCCATATTTACAAGGTGACACATCTAGGCAGATGTGTCATTTTTCATCAGCCTGCGTCAGTTTTTCCCTTCATCGGAATCGGCTGCGTCGTGTCCGTTCTAATATATGCAAGGTAGGCGTTCCCACCGAAAATCCCACATAAAACTGATACAGTGGTATTTATGACATTTTGCAAAAGTGACGCATCTTCGCGAAGTAGGCCGCTGAGCTTGAGATGCATCAAAATTCCTACGCCTCTAAAATCCAGGCATAGGAATGACGCATTGGCTGTGGCATTGGTATCTGACCAGCTGAATTGACTTGAAACAGTGTAATTTGCAATCAAGTCACATCCCCTCAACAGGTAAGTGCACACATAAGGTAGGTAACACAGCAAATATCACATCACACACCATCACAGTCTTGTATGCACTCAAATTGTACTTTCACATGATATGTCACACAGACGTAGGCAAAAGTACACTATGCCAACTTGTCTGCATGACATCCAGGACCAATGTAATAGAGTGCAAGGTGAGTTTTTTACTTTTTCACACTCTATCACATTGGTCCCCACACATGAGGATACTTGCATCAGTCAAAACTGACGCATCACCTCTGATTTCTGAACCTTGCTGTAGTTGAGTCAGTCTTATGACCAATTGTAGGAATGCACCACTTTTAGGCTGGCTGCCTTACGGCACCCTACCCACGGATGAGTCAGAATTTCTGATGCATCCTTGGGACCTTGCACCATGGAGCCCTGTATTGTAAATACGACACATCCATGGCATTGTAAGGTTTTTTTACTCAGGCACAAGACATTTTGATTCATTGCTGCCTAGGCGCAGCGATGCGTCATTTCTTGTAAATATGCCCTTTGGGGCTTATTTACAAGCCCGTTTCGCTGCCGGTACATCACTTTTATGGACGCACGAGTGGCGCAGAATGCAGACCCATATCTACTAGGCCACGCAAATTCATTTTGCATGGATTTTCATGGCCTTGTAGATATATGGATAGATGGAGGAAGGGAAAGCAGTGCAAATAGCTATGTTGCCTTACTCTGCGTCAAAGAGGCATTCCATGGGCGTTGCGGTGGATTTGTAAACCGGTGGACTTGTAAACCTGGGAATGCGTCAAAAGCCTATGCCTCCCCAGGGGTGGATCTACCGAGGAGAAATCTCTTTATTTCTTCTTGATTTTCCTCTTTCTATGTGTGCTGCATTCTGCAGTGCACATAGAAGGAGGAAAATGCCAACATTGATTGTTTTTGTGCAGGAGGGTGTTCCTTCCTGCAAAAAAACAATCATTTCTACAACGCAGACACCTGTGCACCATGGTGCAAGGATGCCTGTGTTAGCGCAAGGCAGTCAATTGTGCGTCAGCGCAGTGGAAGAGGACAGGAATGTGCCGTATCTCATAGATATGGCGCATTCCTGCCCTTTTCTTTTGACGCAGGGCAGAAAAGTGACTTGCTGCGCTGCCCTGCGTCAAAAACTAGTAAATAAGCCCCTGACTTTAAAGAGGAGAGATTAGTGCTGAGTTTTTATGCTGAGGTCGTCAAATAACAGTTTTTGATCGGGATAGAATTATTGTGTGAGGAATTTGGAGCAAACATGTTTAAAATGGAAAAAAAGTGCTGAGAAACCACTAAGGTGTAGCAAAAAGAACATATAAAGTACCCATTGTTCAGAACAGAAATTTATTTTTTAACTTTTAACATTTTTAAGATATATACTGAGACTTTTCTACAGCAGGTGGGTTTATTTAATGTATTTTCCGTGTTAAAGCCCTAAAAAGCTGTTTCAGAGGTGATGTTTTTAACTCCATCTTTTTGTACTTCAGAATGTGGTAGGTACTTTAACAAAGAAGAGTGTAAATGTTTCTATAGCACAGAGTCTCCACGTTATCCCGAGGCCTTTTGAGTGGCAGGAAGAAGACAGTTTGATTCATTTCTTTTGGCTGACGCTGTTAAAACACTGGGTGATGCCATATGACGTGATTTGTTAGACTGCCCAGCTTTGTAATGTTTTCTGCAAAAGGTCACTGGTGCAATATTTATTAGGGACTCGGTGGGAGTTGCTGGCCTATTAAGTTCACATTCTCATTCGCTCTCGGTTCACCGTTGAAGGGCGAGGGGTGTATTACACACAACCCCCTTGTGTAAATCACCTGTCCGCACACAACCTTTTGGATTTTTGGCTCATTTTGATACTCACAGTCTGAAAAAGACCCTTAGAAGACAGCGCCACGAGGACTTCCTACATTACATTTTACATTGGAATGAATAATGCTTTGCTCTGCGCCACTTTAATTTCAGAATGCAGGGAGATTTATAAGAGCAATAAAGCCCTGGCAGCACGGCCATTTACCAGGCAGATAAGGTCCCCGGAGGCTTAAGCATGGCTCCCGGAGACCTTAGCTCTCCGATAACTGCCTGCCGCTCTCTATTACCTCAATCTTTCGCGCCATCTTTTAATGGGCTAAGTAAAGGTTATTGCAATGCTTCAAAAATTGTCAGTCCCTTTTTGGCGACTACCACAGCGGGAAATGATAGTTAATTCGCAAGGTCACAGAACTGGCGTGCAAGGAAAGGAAGCCATATTAGGGTTGGAATGTAGAGCAAGGATGTGAGCTTCAGGGAGCCATGGGAGGGGCAGAGAAGTGGGAAGAGGGAGTTGAAAGGGATAACCGAGCACGTGGAGAGAAGATAGGGGCACAAGCTCATGACAGAAGTTGGGAACCACAGCCAAGAGTTGTTAGAGAGCTATGATCAACGTGAAGGTGGGCTCCACCCTCCAGTTCTTGCTATACCCAACACCAGCGGCAGGGCACAAGTCCTAAAAAAAGAAGTGGGGGGACTCTCCAAGTCAGGTGGTGTTACAGGAAGTGACATCACGACAGGAAGTGACATCACGACATGAAGTGACATCACATGTGCAGCAGATCTATCATTTGCACGTATTGCAAGATTTAACAATTGAAGCTGCTCAGTGCATAAGCCTGTGACTTAAGGTCCCTGTATAGAGGAATTAACAGCCCAAATGTGGATGAAGTTTGGTGTACAACTACATTAGTAAAGACATTAAGTGCTGTAAGCGAGGCATACTAAAACATGGCACCATGAACAAAAGCAGAGTTTGCGCGTTGTAAAAAAAACTGAGAAAACTACATGCTAGAAACTACAATAGTGGTTATCAAAACTATAAAATGTATTACGGTAAACTGAGTACCAATCACTTGGGTAATAATAATGATACATGCTATTTACAGCACTTAGTAAGAGAGCGTCGACATGGAGTGCTAAATTAAAAGGAACTTATCATCATTAAAAACCTGGTTCCTTCGGCGCAGAGGTCCTGTATGTTAATAGAGGCTCAGTTTACATTTCAAAAATAACAAACGGGTACCACAGACTGCACAATGGGCCATGTCTTAAACTTTAGACTAGGCTGCAGTCATGTCCACAAGGTAAATGCATGAAATAAAGCAAAGCAAATCAAGTTAGCAGCCGAATTTTAACCAATTTGTAGTTTTGTCAACACATATGTGGCCAAATTCAGGTAGACGAGAGTTAACATAGATCAAAGGAACTCCAATTATGAAAGTAACTATATCACAGTCCCCGGGAGTTAGGCACATGAATATACTGTAAAGAATCTAAAGCGTGTAGCACACAGAGGCTACAGCTTTCACCTGGTGTACAAGGAACGTGATAGAAATGATTTTGAAAGCCTGATTTTATACCCATGAAAATATGGACCAGAAAGGCACCTGCTAGTGAATAATTGCACATTCCTAGATGCTGTCTTTGGAAGGAACAGGCCGTTAACGACGCTTAACAGAAATAGCACAGAGATTTGCGTTCTTCGATACTAATTAGGTTTTAGTCTGCAGGAAACATTACCTCTGCGAGATGACTTTGAAGGACTGGACAGCAGCCAGTTATTGACTACAGCCAGTACAATTTTAGCCTGTGAACGTGAAGTTGCGCACACTGTTCCACAGGAGCATTAACCCACCGACTTTCCCTTAAGTTTAGAACTGATGGCCAAAATTATTAGCTGATCGGGAAATCCCTTACCTTGTGATGGACTTTACAAAACCGTCGGTCCGTCGCCAAGCCGAAAATACTTTTCCGTCTCCAGCAGCAAATTTGAACTCCTTCGCTTCGCTCTCGGGCAGGTCAAACAGCAGGCGAGGCCAGGAAAGCAAGTGGAGTCTCGTGGAGTGGGAGGGCGAGATATCCGGATCAGGTGACTCACTGACTCGCAAAAAAAAGGAAAGAAGCCAGAGTACGGGAGCCCGAAAAATAAAGGGCATTGCAGCAGGGGGCGGGACTGCCGAGTTGTGCACACGCCAATCCCGTGATGACTGCTATGGCCGCAGGTCACAACTTCCACTGGTAGGCGCCCGGCAAGGTTACAAGGTGATGGGGGCAGGGTCAAAGGGCAAAGCATAATTTTGATAGGTAGCGCATTCGCGCGCTACACAAGAATCTGGGGAGAAAGGGTGTGAAGGAAGCCGGATGTGTGCCGAGAGCAGCTGCGAGCCCTGTACTGGGAGCGAGGACAACCTTACCAGGATTAAAGTCCCGTAGCCGGGAGTGTTGAAACTACGCGGTAGCCAGCCCTGTCGTTGGGAGATCGACAGGTAAGTTAACGGCCGCCATCATAGAAAGCCCAGCTTGTGAGCAGGGGGGGCGGCGTCCACCCGGTAAAATAAGTGGGGGGACGCTGTCCACCCGCGTGGTACCCCGACTCGTGCCCTGACCAGCGGGCGCAAGACTTGTATTGGAACCAGTTCCAGAGCCACTGGACACGTAGGCCATTGTGACCCAGGTGTAGGATTTGGGCCTGTTTACCTCTGGTGGTGTCATGGGGCTGACCTTCAAAAGAATCCAAAAACAGAGCATCCCTTTAGCACTAAACTCTCGGAGTGGCAAGGTGAGCAGTTCAAGGCTTATTCAGGGACGTGGTGTAGGGTTACAGGCTCAGGAGAAACGCACTCAGCAAGCAGAGCCTCATCACAGGTCTTGGAAGCACCAAACTCCCCCTGGACTTCTCAGGGCAGGTATCACTTGTTGAACGCGTTCAGCTAGTCCTCTTGTTAGCTCCTCTTCTTCCAGGCAGATGAACTAGGGTTTCCTTTAGGCAATCTTACTCTGCAGAAATACCCCCACCTCTTCTCTTTCCACAGCAAGGACAGGCTCCTCTTTTCAGGGCTAATCCTCAGTGCTTCCAGCAGTAACCCTTGAACCCCGGGTGAAGCTCATTATCTGTCTGGGAAGCTTGATGAGACAGTTAACATCCATGCAGGGCCGGACTGCCTTAGCGGACACTGGGCATTTCCCCGGTGAGCCGGAGGGGTGGGGCCGGTTTTGTGCCTGTGGGGGCCGGTTTTGTTCCGGGGGGCCGGTTTTGCAGCAGTGCTGCAATATCGGCCCTCTGTTACAAAAGCGGGAGCGTTGCGTTTCGCTAGCATCCCTCTGCTCCCAGGGCCAGTCGGGCAGCAATCGCCAGGGCTGGTTGCTGTTCCCAGTCCGGCCCTGCATCCATGGATCACAGGAGTTGGCCCAACACCCTGCAGGTGTGTTGTCAGGAGCCTGCCTGCTACTGTCTTATAGGGCTTTAAGCTTTCTTTCCTGTTTAAAGCCCTACCAAAGAAACCAAACCTAAATGAAATTCCCTAGTACCCAAAGCAACTCCCTATCTACCTAAGCTGAGACACACGTCTCGGACAAACAAGAGAAACTCAAGAACTTAACACCTGACTCTTGAATTGAAACTATCTAAAAGAAATATATAACCGTTTGGGAAAAAAAGATGAAAGCACAAACCAAAATTAACATCAGAGAAAAATGGCAATCAGGCAACATTTTTTTAACTTTAGCTTTATTGGTTTTTGCACATTCCAGTATAAAGCTGGAGATACACAGTAGATGGTTTAACACAGAATGCTGACAGAAAGTTTCAGGCCCACAATACAGTGTTGGTGTCATATTCAGGTTATGCATCTGCATCCTCAAGTCAAACTCCAGGTGCTTGTTGCAATCAAGTAGATATCCATCATTCCAAACAATTTAGTGTAGCTGTGCGAACCTAGGATTATCCCAACCATGTCAAGATTAGTAAAAAAAAACATTTCAGCTTCAAACATAAACCTACCCAGTCTTGCTTGTGGCATCTGTCATTGAGCTCTACCCAAGCAGCCTTCCCAAACAACCCAGGGCCGAGGACCAGGACACAGGTCATACAGGAATGAGGGCAAGGGAAGTGGACACGGCCGGTAACTCCCCAGGCAACTGGAATGCACGGGCACATCTCTGGTTCATAGCTCAGCCAGCCCCCAGCTCTAATGTGTCTAAACACCGAATGCGAAAAGGAGCAATGGACCTCCCTTCTCGAGTGAGCATTGTATTAAGACTCAAGTTTGAAAAAGCTAGCGACCACCTCTTCCCACAAGTCCGCTAAGTGTCGTCTGCACAGTCCTCTGTAGTCTTCAGCGCACAATTTTTTTTTTTGCAGATTTAAGTAGCGTAAACTCGACCCGAAGGTATTGGAGCACTTTACAGAAGCACCAGTTATGTTGCACAAGGACAAATTCATTTTTTGGTAGACACGGGGAGATTAAGTGATTTGCCCAGAAACACAGGATGTTGAGCCGACGCCGAGGCTCGAACCTGGTTCCCCAGCTCCAAAGTCGGCAGCTCTGGCCGTAAGGCCACAACAATGCCAAGCCCTTAGCTGTAGCCCAATTTCACACCTCCGTGCGACACCGGTTATGATGTGGGCCGTGGGGAAACTTCCAGTGTCGGGCGATATCTCTGTAGGCTATCCCCAAGGCTAAGTCTAAGAGTCTGTTGCCCACTTTCTGCTCAGGTCACCCATTATACAACCCAAGGAGACATATCTCTTCTGTGTGCAACTGCCTGCGGTTCAGCATGTGCTCCCGGTCCATTGTGACCTGCAGCCTGAACCGTCCTATGATCGAGCAGCTCCAGACCATGTGGAGAAAATCGACATCCTCTTGATCGCATCTAGGGCAGCTCAAGTCTGAAACGTGTAGCATGGCATTTAGTCTATGGTGTGTAAGGTACATACAATTGCTAATAGCATTCTTCTTCCATAATAGGACAGGGTTTCACAAAACAAGTACACATAGTTGTAACTTTGGGGTGCAAAGTTACAGAAGGGACATGTTAAGTCTGGAGTCAACATTTTTTACCAAACCCCCCCTTACTTCGAGAAATGGTAACTTGCCTAAGCTTAGATTTAGCATCCACCTCCTGATTGATTATATGAACTTAATATGGTCGGGGACACAACCACTTTTAGAATAGTGGGTGTGATCCCATATCTGAGGCCTCAATTACGTACATCTAAGTCTAATTCCTGCATTTCCATCTTGATTATTTTTATTCCTTTCTGCTAGCAGGATTAGGTGACATCATTATCACCGTCTCTATCGTTCATCTTCAAAGGTGTGAACATGGTTTAAATTAATGAGAAAAGGAGCTTTTGCTCTCTTTCTAAATATTCCTTCACAACATAGCGAGTTATACCCATATTTGTTGTCTTAATAGGGTCTCAGAACCTTAGTACTCTTGTGAAATATTTAAACCTGATAAAAGTAATTTTCAGTTCCTGCCTCAGAGAAGCGCTTGTGTGCTTCGGGCTAATTTCTGCCAGCACTTCCACATAAACATTTGAGTCGAATGATTTTATGTATTTCATTTTCTTTAAGATTTCACATCCTTTAAGATTTCACATCCTATAAGATTTCACAGGCTAACTATTTTAGCGAATACGTTTCTTGCAAAAATTCAATGTCCCATACTCGCATCCAGTTTCTCCAAAGCCCCCACAGTCCTCTTTCCATACTCAATGATGGATTTAACACGGTTGGTGAATGGCCAGTTACTGGTGAAAGTTACTCCTAGATAGCAGTACTTAAAGAGTATTTCAGGGGGAAGGGTGTCTGGGTTCAATAAGAATCCCCTCTTTCTTTGTTTCCTTCTAAGCATAATAACTTTTGTTTTACCTATGTTGATTTTTACAATACTGACCAAACACATTTAGAGCATCTATGTTTTTTAATTCAAAATTAAGCGATGCCCATACATAACCAGACAACTAGGACCTCAGAATATATCAAAGAAGAATAAAAAGCCTGTATAGGTAGCTTAGATAGGACAGGTCGAATATATAACTGTGGCTGAGGATAGACGGGGTGCACTCACTTATTTCACAGTAAAACCTCTGACATCTCAAACTCCAGATTAAAAATTCTACCTACAAATGTCATACTCGCACCATACACCTATTCAGGATAGGTCACACCGGATATGTGTTCTCTGATCGGGATAAATGAGCAGAACCACATCTACCTTCTCAGTGGCGAAACTCAACGGAGAACACAGAGAACCTCTTCAGGGGTTAGCGTTGTAATCAACAATTGGATCATCTAAATTGGCAAATATTTTCTAATTCGTTAACTAGATCTCTATCAGTTACAATAATAAATTGGAAACTGCAAAAAAATTACCTTACCTGTTCGGACCGCATCGGATAGAAAGAGTATCTCTAAATTGTGTATTTAAGGAATTTGGAGAAAATATGAGCTCGCTCTGAGGATTTGTTAATGATTTTTTGAGTAGAGACTCTAGATACTTTTCTGGAGAGGGCCACATCACACTTCAGCAGGCACATAGTGTGCTACGTTCCCATCAACTATTGAAGAGCCAGTGGTCTACTCGATGACTGGAAGCATTATCTCCTCAACATCTTGTCTGATCCAGGCCTCTGCAATTTTTTGTCTCTCCCTGTATGAAAACAGGGCTTTTTACAGATGTCCCCCCACTTTTTTACCCTCATTTGGACTACTGGATTCTGGTTTTTGACTATGACATTGCACTGAAGCCTGCCAATCATGCTCCAGTGCCAGTGACATATGTGATTGGCATCTCCAATTGACAGAGACTATACCTCCTTTTAAGCCCCGGTGAGTGGTACTGTGACACCCAGGGCATTGGTGGCAAAGGGGCACCCAGGCCTGCAGATCTGGTTTTGCCACCCTGAGTGACCCAGGTAAACAGATGACAGCAGACCTTCCATTGCAGACTGCAGGAATAGTGTTCACTGCTCCATTTCAACTTTGTCCTCACCGTGTGTGCCATGGTCACAGCACTGTTCTTAAGTATTTGCCAGTCACCCCTACAGAAGGTCTCTTGTGCCCAGTAGGCAGGGTTCAGTATATTAACAGTGTAGATATGTAAGTGCAAGCTTATATGTCTCTATAGTGGCTTTACCATTAAAGTACACTATAGGTAATAGGCAGCCCATAGGCTAAAATGGGACATGCGCCTTGGCATACCCAAGTTGCTAGCTCCATTATAGTACCACCTAAATATGTTGAGCTTGGTGTCAAACAACATGCCTTCTCTCCACTGACACGAATCTGGTGCTAAGGGAAGGCTGGCATGCACCTAGGTGTCTACCAAGTAGTTGCACGCCTTTTTACCCTAGCTGACGTGCTTTGGCTGGGAAGTCCTGATTTTCCCACCCCAGCTGCTGTCAAGACAGGTTTCTGACCTCCTGTCAGGCAGGGTGAACACTGCCTGGAATCAGAACAAAGTTTTGAGCAGAAAGGAGGTCACACCTCCCCCTCCCAAGTGGGCTAGTGATGTGACACTTCAGAGCAGTGAGCTTCAAAGGCTGCACCCCCTCTGATATGCATCTAGGCTGTCCTCCTGAGGAGGACACAGCCCCCCCCCTTGCCCCAGGCATGCTGGACCTTTGCAAGGTGGGAAATTAGGTATGCAAAACGGGTACACCTCCAGGAAGGCCAGCCACACCTCCAGGGTAAGCAGCCTGATCTGTACAGCTAAAGTTAATTTATGCCATTTTTAGGAGGGCAGAAATAGTGGGCTCTGGGTAGAAAAGGTGACCTACACCACCGGATTTGGTCACCTCAGGAGCAGACTAGCTGTAGAGAGTAGCTGCCTATTAACTACTAGCTCCCACACCCCTAAGTCCCCTTAATCTAGTATTTAAGGGACCCCCTCGCACCAAAACCTCAGATCTGAATCATCTACTTCAAAGAAGGACCAAGAGGAGACCCATCGACAACAGGACTTTGCCCACCAGCACAAAGCAAAAGGGGGATATTGTGTCCCTAAGGCAACAGATTTGGAACTGAATAAACGACCCTCGTCCTTGGCTAAAACTCGACACTTCCAAAGTGAGGGACCCTCATGGAAGCCAGAAGCACCCTCAGACTCCCCTGGTTTGGTGGGACCAGTCCCGTGCAAAGTGCAGGTAAAACTACGCTCTGCATCTAAAGAATCAATGGGCATCAGGCCTTCCGAGGGATCGCCCAAAAGTAAATGGTAAAGCGCATTCTGGAAATTGTAGTCTGGCTTTCACTGAAGTTTCAAGCCGCTACCACACGTCCCTGGACTACAAGATGTCAAAGTTCCTTTTTGTTACTTTTACCGCTACAAAGACTTGTTAGTTATCACTCAGGTAACTGACCCTTAACTCAACGCTACATTAAGAGGGCACATCACAACGCTTGTCACTGACGTGAGCAATGACCCCACTCTTGTGTATTTGCATCCCCTTTCTGGTGGCGTCGTCCCTATGATAAAAGTAGCTTGGACGCTATTCCTGTTTAAAGACCACTGACAACCTGGCAATCACTGCACCCAGACTCCACGGGCCAGGTACAATTGAACTGACTGTTGGGCCCTTGTCCTAGGACCCAAAGACCTCTACCCTGTGAGGGTACAACGCAACTCGACCCCTAAGTGACCGATTTTTACTAACAGATTTTCCTATTGACCCCAATGTTAAATGTCTGCACTAGTTAATGAATTTATTTTCTAATGCTTTGAAAATTCATAACTCTGGTTATTTGTATGCTATTTAGTTTATATAAAAATATAAAAATATACTCTATTTGTATAAATTGATGTTGCATTTTACTTCAGTCTTGTCAAATACTTATGAACCCTTATGGTACTGCAAAATAATTAACACATGTACCTCCAGTAATGCCTGACTGCCCTTTGCCACACTACGAGGATTGAGCTTAGGATTATTGTTATGAATCCAAGGATCATCTTTTAGGCATTGTGATAATATTGCATGGTAAGAGTGCTCACCCATATCACATAATATTCCACTTTCCTACACTCCCCTATTCTCATCTCAGTGCGACAATGGTCCCTCTACTTCCAGTTCGTGGACTACCTATCAACGTAGCAAACACAAGGAGATGATGGACGGAGCGCTGAAACTTTTCAGACACTCACCCCCAGTCACAGATCTGGGTTGAATCCATCATCATTCTTTAGCTCACTTTGCCACCTCAGTTCAGACCCAGCTATATGCAAATCAGTCTTGACCCTGTGCCTCATGGGAACAGTCCAGCCCGAATTGCCAAGCCAGGTCTTCCCTGAACCGGAAACAAGCATCCTGGGACCGGTTTCTGGGTAACACCCTTCATCAGCCAGGCTAGCTTGAATCCAGTGGCAAAGTGAGCAAGGGACCCATGTCTGGGCATACCCTGCCAACTTAGGGCGAACAAAGCAAACACAAGGAGATGATGGACGGAGCGCTGAAACTTTTCAGACACTCACCCCCAGTCACAGATCTGGGTTGAATCCATCATCATTCTTTAGCTCACTTTGCCACCTCAGTTCAGACCCAGCTATATGCAAATCAGTCTTGACCCTGTGCCTCATGGAAACAGTCCAGCCCGAACTGCCAAGCCAGGTCTTCCCTGACCCGGAAACAAGCATCCTGGGACCAGTTTCTGGGTAACACCCTTCATCAGCCAGGCTAGCTTGAATTCAGAGGCAAAGTGAGCAAGAGACCCACGTCTGGGCATACCCTGCCAACTTAGGGCGAACAAAGCAAACACAAGGAGATGATGGACGGAGCGCTGAAACTTTTCAGACACTCACCCCCAGTCACAGATCTGGGTTGAATCCATCATCATTCTTTAGCTCACTGTGCCACCTCAGTTCAGACCCAGCTATATGCAAATCAGTCTTGACCCTGTGCCTCATGGGAACAGTCGACATTGTTCTGCATTCTGTCCATCAATTGCTGTTTTTGCATTTGTCACCCCGAGTGGGACGGGTATGCCCAGACGTGAGTCCCGTGCTCTCCATGCCACTGGAGTCAAGCTATCCTGGCTGATGAGGGCTGAAAGCCCGAAACCGGTCCTAGGATGCTTGTTTCCAGTCCAGGGAGGACCTGGCCTGGCAGTTCGGGCTGGACTGTTCCCATTGGGCGCAGGGTCAAGACTGATTTGCATATGGCTGGGTCCAAACTGGAATGGCATGGTGAGCAAAAAAAACGATGGATTTAGGCCCAGATCTCTGTACTGGGGTGAATGTACGACATTGTTCTGCATTCTGTCCATCAATTGTTGTTTCTACCTATCAACGTGCCTGGCTGAAAAATAGCTCTTTTAGTTTCCTCGTTTTTTATATTTTATGTCTTCAGTTATTTATTTAACTGTTTACTTGGCACCTTTATTGATATTGTATGGAAAAGAAAGAACTTTTTTCAGCACTATTTTTCCATTTCTAATATGTTATAACATCAAATTTTCAGAGGCTCATTTAGAGTCTGTCCAACGCCCCCCCTGCCCCTCATGTCAGCGGAAGCTATAGCCTTCGTTCCTCTGGTGGGGGCTTCTGATGGTTCCGACAAGTAGGTGAGGATCTCTGTGACTTCAATGAAGCTGGTGATGTGGCAACACCATTTAACCTTGGCTAGTGGGCACCATTTTTGCTGGACCCACCTTGCAAACTAATTTGTTTTTTAAAAACAAACTCTTGCAGCAAGTTTATTTTTCGAACATAGAAAACAATTGATGGCCCTGAGGCGCAGAGAGTTTTTTCTCTGCGTATGGGAACCGTGGGGACTTCCCCACCTCACATGACGGTCTTGTGTAAGGAAAAAGGAGTGATGGTCCCCACGCCCTAAACAGGTCTGGGTGTACACCACGGTGAACTAATGGCCCAATGACAAAGGATTTACATCAGGAGAGCCAGCTGAGGCTCAACTGGAGCAGCCCATGTGCTTCCCCAGGCTTCAAATAAAGTGGGAGAACTGCATCTTTGGCGGAGTGGGAGAATCATCAATTTATGGTGATTCACCCGCTCCATCAAAGTTTAAATGAGACGCTTGGTCTTCATAGCGTTTTGGTACTTTTGAATTTTTGCTTTTCATACTAGTACGTAATGATAGGATTGATGCATTAAGTTTCACAATAGCTCAGTCACAAACATAATTGCTAATGAACAGATAAAAAGAAAATGACAGAGGGCCTGATTTAGAGTATGGCAGACAGGGCACTCCATCACAGTTGTAATGGAGTACCCTAGTCACCAAACCGTCGGCCCACCTTCTCCATTGTAAGGCGGGCGGATCATCGGGTTTTGATAGAGGTGTCCCCGCTGGCTCTGCTGGCAGAAAACGTACTCTCACAGAGTTGGAACTACTGGAGTAAGCGCATCAGTCCACCCGCCCTAGTTAGAGCAAACAGAAAAAGAAAATAATGACTACCACTATTGGAGAAAACTTCCAAGGTGTGGGGGGGTAGTACTGTTTTTGTTTTCCAGAAATAAACTCCCATATGAGAGTTTGTTTCTAAAATACAATAAAGTTTGGATCGCGGCCACTGTCTTTTGGGCTCCAACTTTCACTGCTTTCACAGAAGCTGCCCTGGTGGTGGCTCCTGTGAAGGCTGAGAGTTCACCACAGGGATGTGGCGCTCTCTTAAATCAGCAGGCAGCAGTCCGAATGGGGTGGCGAAGATGACTTCTTCCACCCTGATGAACAGGAGGCCACATGGCGAGCCCAGAGTACTTATTTTACATTCTTCTTGTTCCGAGGCACCCTAAGCAACTCTGCCAAGATTTGTATTGTCCAGAACTACAACCTACCTTCAACTCTCTGAGTCGTCAAGGAATGATCATTTGCTGAATACGGCGCTTTCTGCCCCAGGATGTGCCTTAGTTCCACTCTAGCCATCTCTTCATTCACATTTATTGCAATTTTAAAGGCTTTTTCAAGACAATACATATGAATTGGTGTTAAATCAAGTAGGATTGTATGGTCAGCACAGAACAGTTTTGTATGTTTTCATGACACAGTTTGGGTGAAAAATAAAACACTGGGCTTGCTGTATTTGTGAACAAAGTAAGCAACCATATTCCAGGAAACAATCCTTATACAGCATGCATCCACTATGTGTTATTATTCCGACCCAACACGCTTTTCCTCTGCCAGCACTAACCACCACCGACCTGTCAAAAGTGGATGATGACAGGCTGTGCAAAAGCAAGACAAAAAACTTGCAGTGCTAGGAGGGATTACCACGCATGCACATGTAACCAAACGGAATGTCCAGGAAAGCAGGGAGACAACACACATGAAGAGAAAGGATGCACAGTGAGCGCAGCAATTGTGGGTGCAGGGAACCCTGACATTTTAGAAACCCCCACATTTTACCGCAACCAAAATGCACACATTTACTGGATCAGAGACGGTGTTAAACCTCAAGTTCATGAGCCAATGTGGCCCTGTGTTAAGGCACCTCTCAAAGCATCGAAAAACAATTAATTACTCATCATCAATCTTTAATCAGCGATTTTCGCCATCAGAAATCATGAAAAGCAAACATATGCATACACAAAGTAAAAGCAGTGTAAAAACATAAGAATGAATAGCATATTTTATATAAAAATATAGATTAAAAACATATTAAAACAATAAAACAGGGGCAATAAAAAGGAGAAGATTAAAACAAAGTATAGTCAACTTGGTAGCTACCATATAAAATACATTGCGGCATATATTAAAGTGCTCTTAGTCCTCCACAAGGCCATCAGGAACCTCGAGACCGCAAAAACCACAAATTGCCTGGTATCAGACTGCATGATTCTTTAAATTGTCTTACCCCAAGTCTTCGACATAGTGTAACAACCAATTTAATTCTAATACTATGATAAATAGGGCAAAAGAATAGAACATGCTCGGCTGTTTCAGACCATGAGGTACAAAATGGACAATGGCCATGTGTTGGACTGACCGGTCGACCCCACCTAACTGTGTACGAAGCAAGAGGGAGAGTCCCATATCTAAATTAAAGGTACAGCTTTCTTGCATTACTGGGCTCTAGTTCATCAATTAACTGCTCTGGCACAAAATCATCTTTCTGTATGAGGAAGGCCAGCGGCAAGAAACTCAGATCAAACTGACTTTCCAGTGAGCCCATTTGGTGTGGCCAGTAAGCCATCTTTACTTTCTCTTTAGGGATCACACCTGCCTCTTCTCGAGTGGCCCACAGGCGCTCAAGACCAATATTTGCAAGTGTTGGCCTCATGTACTTAATCCACAGGAGGTTGCCCGCTCCTGGCAGGCGCTGCACCGCTACCAGTCCCTGTTGATATAAAATCAATTCCGGAGTTGCCCAAATCCTCCTCCAGACCAATAGGAGCTGTAGCCTCTCTCTATCAGAGACATTTTTAAGCCCCAAATCGCTCCGCAGGGGCAGTAAAGATGTACTTATTGGCAAACCAACCAGTTGCCGTATAAAGCGATTCTCTGCGGTAACCCAGCAGGATGCCTCCCTGTGCCCCTAAAGTTCAACTCCACACAAAGCGGATCCCAGCGCCTGGTAGTTACAAACCTGTACGGCCAGTGAGAGGGTGATATTGGGATGCCTTAAATGTCTTCAGTAAACCCCCAGTGGTTTGTTCTAGTTTTATTCCACACCTTGCAATTAGGGTCTGTAAATTAAAGTGCTCGGTCAAAATAACACCTAAGTATCACAAGTTTGGACTCGCTCCAGAGGATCCCCTCTCAGTGTGGGGTTTGGGCAAGTGGATTAGTAGGGATTAAAGACCATAAACTTCGTTTTTGCAAGGTTGATATCTAAGCCCATGGCCCTACAAAAACTATCGAGCCTATCAAGAATTTTTTGCAGTCCCATGGGGGATTTTGGGAGGAGCAGTGTATAGTCTGCAAACATCAGGGCGGGAACCCTGATGTTTGCCAGGCGTGGTGCGTCAGACTCACTATGATCTACATACATTACCAAATTATTTATAGAAAGACAAAATAGGATAGGTGCAAGGATGCACCCCTGCCTGACTCCCCTGTTAACTGAGAATCTGTTTGTCAGTTCCCCCACCTACCCACATCTGACTTGGGCAAAGTTGTTATCATGGAGCCTTATGATCAGATTCAAAAGGTACAGCGGTACTCCCATGTCAGCTAAGATTGCAACAGCTTAAGACAGGGAACAAGGTCTAATGCGGACCTAAGATGAACAAACACCACATATAGTCGTCCGCCCCCTAGCTGTACAATCTTCCAGTATAGTAACTAGAGGTGGAGGACCTGGTTCAATGTGTTGGTGCACTCTCTAAAGCCTGCTTGCCATGGGGTTAATATGTCTGAGGCAATCATCCAGTCTTGGAGTATACTCAGTATGACCCTTGCAAAGAGTTTTTGGGCACTGTCAATTAGACTTATCAGCCTATAATTGGAAATAAGATCTGGGAATCCTTCTTAAAAATACGGACAATCTCAGCTCCAGCCCAAGTCAGAAGAATAGGGGCCCCTTTCAGAATGCCTTTAAAAAGAATGTTAAATTAGGGGGTCCATACATCAATCTCATCTTAAAAAAGATCCTCAGGGATCTTCTCTAGCTTCGGAGCTTTGTGGCACACAATTTTGATAATGGCTTGTCTGATTTCCCCAAAACTAAAGCTTATATCCTCCAGCAGGCCGCTTAACAGAGAGGGCAATCTTATGAAGGGCTCTTAACCATCAGAGCTGACCAGGGCTGTATCACAGGTATCCAGTTCAGAGTGTTCATGCTGCTCCTCAAGAAAATATAAATTGGAGAAGTGTGCAATCCATTTCGTCATTGTGATATGGTTTCAACAGGAGTAAACCCTTCACGAGAACCAGTGGAGATAATATTCCAAAAGGAGCGTGAGTCTCCTCTCTTAGCAGCTGCAAGGAGACCCTCCCATTTCTGTATTTCCCACTCTCTCTTGGCAACCCGTATGGCACCTTTATATACCTCTCTACTTACTTGGATTGATAATCTACCATTTTTTTAATTGCACCCATTAATGCCCTCTGGACCTCACTACAGCTTGGGTTATACCAAGTGGGGGCACTGCACCTCCTAGCTAGTCCACTAACCTCTACGAGAAAGTGACGCCTCCGTTTCAAAAACATTTGGATGTGGATGTTACTATAACTCGGTAAGGAAGCGCCATGCTCAATTGGCATATTTAGTAATAGCATCAGCTGCCCTATCGCATCAGTGACCACTTTGTAGACTTCGGTAATCGATTCCCTAGAGCAAGAAAACACACTCCATATTACCCTTCATCTATTAGGGACCAGAATTAACCTTCTATCAAAGGGCTTATTGTTGTCTGGCTGTGCAACGGAAATAAGGCTCCTAAGTTCTTCAACAAGCGCATTATGGGTGCTATCCTGACGAGGAAGGACCTCCATATCAATTAATTTGTGCCAAAGTCGGACATCTAATAAAAATTAATCAATAAGGCTTGTATACTGGGGCCTATTGAATGTGCGTTTGCCTTCTTTGTCCAACCTTGACCTACCATTGCATGGTGTCAGTCCCTGATTCAGTGTAAGGGAGTTAAGTTGAAGGGCCAAATTGTTTTACGGAAGAAATAGTTAGCATAGCCTCAGTCGATCTTCCTCACCTGAGTGTAGTTCCATGTGGGCATCTAAGGGCTCGATCTGACAGTTAAAATCACACCGCACGATCTTAACAGTAGTTAAGTAGTTCGGCCAAGTGGGTGGATGGCATGTGGATTGCTCCAGACTCAGATTTGCATGTCAAGGGCCTAGAATAAACATTGAAGCCGTACCTGGAGAGGACACAGTAATACACAACAAGTCTGGGGAATCCAACTTAATTTCCTTAATGCTACACATTGAAGTTGTTTTGGCCCAAATTTTTACGCTCCCTACTGGACTTCCCCTGCCCAACGTAATGGCCTTCTTACTAAATTTCACAAACCCTGAGCAGTGCATTGGGCTAGTCAACCAAGTTTCTTGGATTATACATACATCATAAGCGTCAATGAAGGCGCACCACCTGGGACAAGACAACTTGGATGGTAGACCAGCTACATTCCAGGATATCAGCCTAGTAAAGATAAGGGTGAGCCCCATCCCCACCCACACCTGAAACATCAGCAGGGTTCGACAGGTCGAGCCCATGCCCCCACAAAGTGCAAACATTCTCCCTAATAACATCATAAAGAAGAATGGTCCCTACCCCAGCCTGAGGGACACTGTCACTATCAGCAACATGGGGTAGGGCAAGCTCAGTCCTATTTGGGCATCCAGCCACATGGTCGGGTGTCTGTGATCTACCAGGCCCTCCCCCATCATGTCAATTGATGTCACCAAATGCACAAAACAATGATACGTTGAAATCCGACTCTGCTGAGCAATATCCAATTTTAGAGCCCTACACTGCACCCATCTGTTTTACTTACTGATGCATAACCCAGGCTTATAGAAATAGGTCAGAGGCAGTAGGGCAATGTTGCTTCGATCTTGCTGACTATTCATGCGCCCAAAGAGCAATTGGTGTACCAAGTGGGGTGATCTGAAGTTGACAATAATTCAGTCCCCTTGCCTGTCCTTCGGTCCCACACCAAGCCACACCACCCTCCTAGTCAGCAAGATGTTGCTTGCTAAGTCCAGCAGAAAATTTCTATAGCGGCTCAACCAGTTCAGTGTCTTATTGGATAAATCAGCCCTGGACTCTCTTTGATCCAGTCTCAATGGGGGTACTCCTGCAAGGATTGCCACATAAGGGCATGAGGCTGGAGGTAAGATAATAACTTGCTGCATTGTTGCTATTGCGGGGTCACTCCAGCCATCACCACCTGTATTCTGGGCTTTGTTTACGAGATTGTCATTCATATGTGCATGACTATTATGTTTCAGGATACATTGGTCTGCTTTGCTTAAAGTTTATGGTATTAAATACCAATTTTGGCAGACAAGGTGGGACTCTGGAAGTTGAGGACTAGAATGGGCCAGATTGCTGCCTTAGAAGATTACTTTGAGATGCTACATCACTCCCTATCTCACCTACACTTGTGGCGGGTGGGCCTACTAGGGCCCTTGACAGGGAGTTCAATTAGGTGTTTTAAGTTCATCAGCATGGACTCAATAGCATCCAGCCGGAGTAATATGGAGGTATTCTGCCCACAATGCAGCCATTACTTTGTCCAAATAGCCCTCACCCATGCTCCTCATTCCCGAAGTTTCAGATAAATGGGCTGACGCTGGTGGATTAATCAAAGCTGTTGTTTCCAGTGGCCGTAGCTTAGTGAGTTGCTTCGAACACTTAGTTGGTGCATTTTGGAACGGGCTAGCAGGTGGGCAGGGCATTATAATTAAGGAGGACTGTCCTGCGTTATGTACAATTGAAGGTGGTAGAGTACAGATAGGTGTGCTTGGGGAGGGGGCGGATAAAGCGAAGGAGACCGGCGGGGACGGGGGGTGCTTACGGGTCCAATCCCTTCAGAGGAGCCAAGAGAAAGTCTGCGTTCTGTAAGCTCAGTTTCATTGCTCATCACGCTCACCGCTCGCTGGATCATTTTCTCTATTGAGGTGGCTTTGCCTGCTGTTGCCTTGCTGGTTAGGCCACTTACAAGTTTTCTCTTAACCATTTTGGCTGTGATGTCACGATTTAAGCATTAGTTAGCATGCATAAACAAGCGGGTGGGAAAACAAGACCCAAAAGTAAGAATAAACTAGTGACACAAAGGTAAAACCAAAGAGGATGGGGTCCAGCCCCCTCCGGGCTCCGACGGGCATGGACAGGCCCGACATGGCCCAGGCTTTGTAAGCACTCTGGTCTTTGAACTCCTTTGCCCCCTTTGGCCAGGTAATGGCTAGCGTCCTGAGCAACGGGATAGGGGCACGCACTTTATAGCGCTTCCAACAGGTGTGGGTGATCAAAGAACAGGCCGCCCCCTGGGGCCATAAGCACTCTAGTCCTTGAAGTCCTTTGCGCCCTTTGGCCAGGTAATGACAAGCGTCCTGCGCAGCGAGATGGGGGCACGCACTTCATAATGCTTTCAACAGGTGCAGGTGATCAAGGAACGGGCCACCTCCAGGGGCTGTAAGCACTCTGGTCCTTGAAGACTTTTGCCCCCTTTGGCCAGGTAATGACGAGCGTCCCATTACATTAATGGGCCCACTCAATAACTGAGTTCTAGACAAAGTTAATGCCATTAATTACTATCAAAAGAAGGACAATAAAGAGAAATGCAAAAACAGAAATTATTCAAGTCAGAAGTGGGCAGCAAAATCAGGAGATTAATGGACAGCATCCCTAGAGGAATGGGAAAGTCTTATGGCTCACCTCCAAAATTGAGGATTTTTATACATTATTTTCACTTATGAAATTACATAAACTGCAGAATCATTGTGGTGTGAGCAAATGTATCATTTCGTTAGCAAATCAGAGCACATGAAAAATAAACGTCATATTGCCTCAACATCTAAGCACTATCCTACTACCTGAGTGTTAGATCTAGCATCCTTGGTGTGGTTTCCCCTAACCTTTTGCCTTCAAACCTACTGTTTTTGCTGACTTCGTTTTTGCTGCCCTTAGGACTCTGCGCACTTTACCACTGCTAACCAATGCTAAAGTGCATGTTCTCTCACCCTAAAACATGATTACGTTGGACTATACCTAAATGGCACATTTAATTTACTTATAAGTCCCTAGTAAAGTGGTACTACATATACTCATGACCTGTAAATTAAATGCTTCTAGTGGGCTTACAGCACTGATCGCGCCACCCACTTAAGTAGCCCTTTAAAATGTCTCAGGCCTGCCATTGCAGAGTCGGTGTGTGCAGTTTAAACTGCCATTTTGACCTGGGAAAATAAACATTCTATCAGGCCTAAACCTTCCTTTTTAATACATATAAGTGACTCCTAGGGTAGGCCCTGGACAGTCCAGCGAGCAGGGTGCAATGTATTTAAAAATGTAGGACATGTACCTTTAAGTTTTACATGTCCTGGTAGTGAAAAACTCTTAAATTCGTTTTTCACTACTGCAATACCTATCTCTCCCATAGGGTAACATTGAAGTTGCCTTATTACATTTTATAAGTGTAATTTCGGGAAGAGATAACCAGTTCATGTTTGGTGTCTCTGGAATCCTAATTTAAATTCATAACTTCTGGTGAAGTCGGATTTTAAAATACAGTTCTGAAAATGCCAGGTTTAGAAAGTTGGCATTTTCTTGCCTTAGCCTTTTGGTGCCTGCAGCCTGTCTCTGGATCACATTACTTGGTGAGGATGACAGTTGGGCTTTGTGTATTCCTCCCAGACAGCCATACACAATGGAAGCTTAGGTGTGACTGGATGGGCCATCATTGGCAGGATGGGAGGGAGGTGCTGGGTACAGCCCCATTTAGACTTGAATAGGCTGTGTCATGCCTCCACACAAAGGGCTGCATACCACTCTAGTTAGTCTAGAGCTAGGGCCAGGAAGGCAGGGCATCTGTGCACTACAAATGCATGCCTGTAGAAGCTTCTTCCCACTTCAAAGGCACAACTGTGTGTAAAAGACAGACCTCAGACACCACCACTTCAGTACACTTCTGTACCTGTGGGTACTCTGCCAGGAAGAAGGACTGCTGTGTTGCTACAAGGACTGCCTTGACTCCTGCTCTAAAGGAAATGCTGCCCTGCTGTGCTGACCTGCTGCCCTCTTGTCTGGGGAAGAAGAACTGGACCTTCAACTTCATTTTGAACCCAGGACTTCAAAGTGACTCAAAGGGCTAGTCGGCTGGCCTCCTGATCTGAGCATGAGGGACATAAATTGCTTCCCAACCAGCTCTTGGACCCAGTTGCAGCGAGTTCCTGACTCCCAAGTGGTGTCTCTCAGGTCTTGGACACTTGGTGTGGCTCACGGGCTCTTGAAAGCAAGGTTTTCGGCTCTTCGTGACCGTCAACCGGCCTGTTTGCACCAGAACCGCTCCACTCACACTGAAATTCAACACAAGCAGCTGCTAACCCATCTCTTCGCACAGCAAGAATCGATCACCCGTGGAGGACTGCCACTGCGAAACTCCAGCCCGCACGTCCGCGATGCCTAGCCTGATCTTTGCGCCACGTCGACAACCGACCATGATGCTCTCATTGATCCCTGCAACCCTCTCCAACACAAACAGGACTCTTGGCACAAAACTTGAGAAAATAAAACTTCAGCGAGACTAATCTAGGACTGTGTGCGACCCGTGCTCCTACGTGGTCGGCCTGAACTCTTGACTTTTGACGCGGTCCAGTGTGACCAGATAGCCATGGTTACCGCTTTCTGCTTTTAGAAACCATTTTACAGTTATTCTTTAGTAATTCACAACTCCAGTTCTGCTGATTGGATTTTTGTTGTTTTGGTCTTGTTTTATTTATTAAATTAAGTTCTATTTTTCTAAGCTGGTGTGGGATCCTTTTGTGTAGTGTTTGCACAGTTTTACTATTTGAAGTGTTGCACAAATACTTTACACATTGCCTCTAAGTAAAGCCTGACTGCTCTGAGGCAAGCTACTAGGGGGTTGAGCACAGGTTAATTTGGGATTTGCTTGTGCCTTGCTCCTGAATAGGATTGTGGTTGCTGGTGGACCAGGGCTCACACCCCAGTCAACCAGTAACCCAATATCTAATAATGAATAATTATTCAGCATCTTCTATGTAAAAGTCATCCAGAGATGCTAGAACAAACTAGATACATAAACAATAATGTGTTATATGAATGAATAGAGCACAGTGAAGCAGCAGAAGGACTTTGAAATTAAAGTTGCAGGTTGTGACTCAGCTGAGGAAAGAGCAGAATAAACAATGACAGTGGAAATAAATCAATACATCTCAGCTTGACTGTATGCTGCAGAATTTGTGAGGAGAATAGGGAGGAATAGCATGTGTGACAGTGTGACTACGATCTTAAAAAAAGATGTTGTTTATACCTAAACTGTGGCCTAGTTAACATATATTAGAAAAATACATTTCTACAGATCACAGAGAATTTGTTTCCAAAACAATAGTACTATATTACTGTATACATGTGTAACCCAGAGAGAAAATACATTCTGCATGTTGTTAATGATGTACACAAATATAAACCCATAAAAATCTTTCACACAATAAAAACAGAAAAGGCAAGGGGTGCTGGAGGAGTACGTAACGTCAATCCATGCCACAGCTATGCAACAAAAGGGAACAGTACAAAGATAGTGGCATGTGAGGATGGCATATGAGGCGGTAAATATGGCAAAATGGTCTTTACCGTGGCCCAGCAACAGAACGATAAATGAGAGACAACAAATGTGAGTCATGAAGGTCTTCTCCATGCAAGAATGAGATGTCAATAGCTTATACAAGCTCCCCCAATAAAAACTGTCACTGCACAATCACAATCACAATCACAGGCAGTTGCACTTAAAGTGCAGAGTCTGTTACAATTTACAGTTGCCAGCAAACTCAACATGGCTGCCCTCCATGGCTCAGAATAAGGCACCGCACTGTCTAATGATTTCCTTAAACTGATTACTTTCCTGCAACATATTGAGAACCCTATTCAACTCACTCATACCTGTCACTATTCATTACTCATAATATTCCATACTACCCAACCATGTACAACTACAAATATCATACTCTGTTCATGACATCGCAATCAGTCAGCAAAGTGCAGACAGATCAGGAAGTCATATTTAGGGGCAAAAATTCTTTATTCCAAGGACAAAGCCTTAATATCCCGTCAATAATAGTATTGTTACTTTATTGTATATGGTGTCTCACACCTGTGGATACCACAGTCACTGATTCTTTTTTGTTCTATCTTCCATTTTCACTTAGAAAAAGTTGTGAACTCTGGGAAGGTCGAGGTGGAGGAAGAAATTGACATCGATCTCAATGCTCCAGAGACCGAGAAGGCCGCCCTGGCCATCCAGAACAAGTTTCGTCGCTTCCAGAAACGGAAACAGGATCCTAGCCCTTGAGCACACCTCGCCTCCACCTGCTCTCTTTGCTGAAGGCTAACACAAACACCACTGGGTCCTTTCAAATGCTCGAATTTATTTTCCCCCTCTCCCCTTCTCCCAAAGATCTCCTTCTCCTTTCTTAGAGATAAAGGTTAGAATATTCTGCATCTTTCACCCAGTGCATCCCCATCTTTGTCCTTTAGGGGTGCACAAAAGCACTTGGCAGGTTTCCTTCCTGAGCCCAGCACCCCAATATCCGGGACAAATTCTTCAAGCTATGACAAAGCACAAAGTGCGGGCATGGGCCCCCATCATCCACCAAAGCCAGATTCCCAGCACATGGCTTTGATTACACTCAGATTTTATTGCACTTTTTGTTTTCTATCCTTGACAATGTCACGTCACAAAGAGGATGTCGCCGACGGGTGATGTCATATCCATACAAAGCCATGCAGGAGTGACGGTGTCACAGGTAGAAAATGTCTTATAGACTGTAAAATTATAAATATAAATACATCTATGCTGCTCTGGATCCATGCACCACAAAAGCACACATGGCATTGCCGATGCCACATTTTATTCAGGAAATCAGGATAATTATCTGTACATACCCAAAATGTTTTCAGTGTGTTGGACTGCGGGAATGTTGGCCATTAAGGCCTCTGGCTAGGATTACAAGGGTTTAAAGTTTTTCTTTTTAGTCTTTCCTAAATATTGCGCAACGACTTGCCATTTTCTCCAGTATTTGTCCGATCAGGATTCACTGGGCATTTCTAATGTGAGCAGAATCCACAACTTAAGTTGACAAGTTTCCTTCTCATAGACGACGATCTCCAGGCAATTGTGTGAGAAGATAATGCATTTGTGAAGATGTACATTTTGCATGTCAAAAATAGAGGGAAATGGCTAGTGAAGATCACTGGGATGTTGGAAATGTTCAAGGAGAGCACACTTGTTTTGATGATCTATTAGAGAAATAGGAAAACCCTCCACTTTTCCCAGTGCCACTTCTCGCAAGTGTCTGAAATCTCAAATTTGATGAAGTAAGGAGATGTTCACTTCAGGTTTATAGACCTCGACATGCATATTTCCTTCAAAGATGTTAATCATATCAGTTGCAATTTTTTTCACAAGGAGATTGATGGCAGCAAACAATACTACCCCTTGTCAGTGACGTAAAAATGTTGGTAAAACAAGCAGATTTAACTTGAACCTTTTTAAGGTGAAGGTTAATTATAAATAATAACAGTGAAAAAAATTGACTTTGATTTGTGGGGAATCCCCACCATTCAGAACAATTTCATGAAAGCATGAGTGGTCATTGGATGGAATTGGTTACCTCAAATATTGCCCCACTTTAATCCTGGACCTTTGTATTCTGAGGGCTTTACATATTAAAGCTCAGACTCCAGTGATGCCGCTTGAAGATAATTAGGTGTTCATCAGCAGAGTTCAATAACATGGAACTAGACAATAATTGTTCCTAACTAACCATTATCGGCTGAGTGAAGTGCAGATGGACCAATGACGGATTTATGAACCCCGTCGCTGGTAATTCTGATGACAGTACTGCTCAGCGTTCTTACAAATTTCAGCTGGTACACAAGATTTCCTTTGGTCCAATGTTCCAACGTTGATGAACATTTGCCACCTAAGAAATTAATTGTCAATGCTCTGTTTAAATTGAAGAACTGCATATCAGTATCTATGGAGATCAGATCTGTCCTCAATCAGGCTGGAATCTCGTGTTTGCTAAGGTTATCGGGTGCCTCCATGCCATCAGAGACCCCATGTTCCAAATCCTGACTTTCATTAACATCCCAAAGCGTGTAGGAAGCTGTTGTCATAATTCACATCAATTGAACCAAATGCATTAACATCTAGAATACATTTGTATGTAGAATAAGAACAAGGGCTGGCATATGGTGACCTTGGTGTCAGGAAGCCATCTGGAACCTATCATTTCACATGGGGTATTGTTCATATGTGTACACAATTGCACTGTTGTCATCAAGAGAGCTGTGATATCTGTGACTGCATCCCAAATCTATCTGAGCAATATACTGGCGGAATTGTCCATAAGTGCAGGTAGCTATGTCTAACCCAGATCTGATGTTAAAAATAAGCCTGTTCAATACTGACAGTGGTGGTCTGGTCTTGATTAATACATATTCCCGTTTCTGCACTAGGCAAGCATTACAGTTTTCATGGAAAGCAACAGGCACGATGGCATGTCAAGCAGTAATGCAGCACAAGTCACCGAAAAGACAGAACATGCTGCCTCATGAGTCCCTGAAATGACTGGCCCCGGGAAGAGCCTTAGACATGAGTATCTGCACCCTGCTCCTACATCACTACTTGCAAAAGAGAATTGAAAAAGGAACTGTTGGCCTACTGTCCCCCGAGCCACATGGTAAGGATAGGTCCTTTCATTTGCTGAAGGAGAATCAAGGCTGGCGAGAGTGCAATGGGTTGGGAGAAGGACACGTCAGGGTTCGAGGCCACAGTCTGCTAGCGCGTGAAAATACAGAATTGAAAAAATATATTTTCAAAAATATAGAATGCTGAAATCTCATCCTTACCTAAGCATCACCCTAAAGGAATTTCAACAATTACTACACCCGCTTTCTAGAATGTGTCGGTACATGGGCTAGAAATTACAACTGAAAAGTAAATTTACACAGTCCTAAAAAAGGTGGGAAGCAAGTTTGGGTGGATATATATATTTAAAACAGATTGATAAATTTGTCGGGTGATTTTTATGCAGTCTACATTTTTGGTCGATGTTGTTGCAGTCTTTGTTTTAGCAAGGAACCCTCAGTGTTCGCAGCGCCCTGGGGTCGTCCGCTTGCCTCACCATTGTGGCACAGACTGTTCATGTACCAGTTCATCCTCTGCTCCACGTTTGCACAACGCGAGGGCATCCATTGAACCCAAGCCTGGGATTGTACATATCCTGATGATCCGCATGCCGCGTGCCCTCTAGTGATCTAGTATTCTAAACGTAGTCAACAGGAAAATGATAGATGCCTCGAAAAGTTATCCCTTCTATTCTTCAAAGCATGAATTGTTAGATTAGACTTTTCAACGAGAATGATTATCTGATGAGGAGTTACGATTTTTTGCTGAGTTTAACTGATGTTTGCATTTTAAACTGGGGTCCTGTTGGAAACAATTTGAAGCAAATTGAGATGAAAGACACTCATGGTAGATATGTAATGATACCGATTGCATTGAAATAGATACACAAAAACAACACAATGTAAGGCTTCATATCTGTTCAACTTGGAGGAGATCGAGTGCACATAAGAAACCAAATATACTTATGAAAAAACAAAAACAAGAGTGCATCTCCACATCACAAATGGAGCCACCAGAAGCGCACACATTCTCCACTTGTATTTCAACACTGCACATGCTTTTCCTTCAACGTTACTCATGGTTTCCTCAGAGATCCTAGAGGTATGAGACTGCAGGGGTTAGATGGAGATGAGGGTAAGGCAATAGACACAAAATGAGCCACACATTATTGTAAAATCCACTTATTTCTCTAATTTTGGTCAATTCTTTATTATTGTTGATGGACGAGCAATGTCACCAAAGGTTTCCAGGACTGGAGATTAAATAGAGGATGTTTTTCATAGCTAAAGCCCCAATCAAGGATGAAGGTAAGGCTCAGAGAATAATTTCTCTAAAACGATATCGCACAAACGCCTTGATCATGACAGTTCCCAATGAAGGGAAGTTAAAGCTTAACCTCCATCATTAGTCCGTACCGGAATACCAACAGGTCAGGCGGTAAGGACTGGAGGGTCAGCCAAGACCCCTTCGGTTCAGGGCAGGATCTGTGATCCACCCCGACATGTGACGTGTTCCAATTTTGACGCAAGCTTTCACTGCTGACTCAAGTGTTTGTTGTGAAAGAGCAACAGCAAAAGAATCAACAAATGAATAAACTGTATGTGTATATATATATATATATGTATAATCGACTCTAGCACGCAGGAGAGACCCTGATTACAAGCTAGTAAGAATTTTCCGACCCCTGTGTTAATCCCTGTCTGTGCAGAGCTTGTATTTACAAGTTGGGTGGCATTTACCACATCCAGTAATTACCGGGTGTGTTAAGTATTTTACTCTTCGTTAGATTTTGGCAGGTCAAACTTGCAGGAATTTAACAGGGTAAATGTGTACGGTATTTACAGTACTAATCAGATTTTAGTGCGGTAACCACCAAAATGAGAATACTATTCCCCAATAATAGGTGCATTTATCACACCTGATAAATAACGTACCCGAGGGTAAAAGTTATTTAGCAGGTGTAATAAATAGCACTTTCAATCCGACAACCTTAAAATCAGGGCCATGTTCTCATTCAATGCAGGTCGTTGCCTAGTATGTTAAAAATTCCTGCACAAAGTGTTTATACACTTTCTTGAAAGTCAAGGGTTAGAAAATGTTGCAGGCAGGTAAGCAGGTAAACTGGAAAATTAGAATAGACTTGTGAACATGGCTTGCTCTGGTGCAAGGGAATAATAGGCAGCTTCCTACTCCGTAACAGCAGAAAGGCGCCAGATTGCATCTATAAGCAGCAATCGTTGCTACAACCTCAGCGGATTATGGCGGCGAAATATCTCTTTGACGACTGTGCAACAATATTGAAAAAACCTTCATCGCATGCAACCATAGACTGATTTTATCCTCCAGTGGGGACACCTTCCAGTTTTTGGTGTGGAATTTAGCTCTTGTGGCAAAGGTTCTCCATCAAGGGCATTCATGAAGGAAGACAAACGCCCTGCTGCCACTCGCTGCTCGAATGACGCGCAAAAGCAGCGATGCTTGATGCCTACTACCTCAGTTGATCCATGATTCAACATTTCACTGGAGTCAGTGGCAGGGGATAAGAGTACATGTCCAGTCACTGCTTGGTGCTTCTGCTGTAACCTTACTCCTTCAGCAAAGTGTGGCGTGATGTTCACTTTGTGGTTTTGCAGGTGCTTTTGAATCGTAAGAGGGGTGCAGAGGGGGGAGACATGTTCTTATGGCTTAGAATTCATTATTTTGCTCTAAAATTCTAAGTTTAACCTTCAGTAGCAGTTGTTGTATCAATTTCCGTAAAAGCCTTGGTCTTCAGAAGGAATAGTGTGACAGGGACAAAGTCTGCTGTGCTCCAGATCACCAGTATGTGTTGCAGTACACAAAGATCTCCGTGCGCCAAATGCCCAGCACGTGCGATTGAGCCTTTTAATGGCATGCTTGCGTCATGAGCAAAGCCAAACTAACTAAACACCTCAAGGGTGTTTACTTGTCTAGTGCTTATGCAAGTCACTAGAGAGTAATCTGCATGTCAGCCAAGCATAAGTCTAGCATCCCTTAGTCAGACTGGTCTTTGGGTGTCACTAATCACTCCTATGTAGGTTGTTTACATTCGCGTGTGAGCTAGCTAGCGCTGTTCCAGTAAACCACTATCAAGGTTTGCTGAGACTGAAGATCTCTTTTTCCAATAGGAAAATTCTCTGCAAACATGTCCCACATACATTTAAAAAGAAGATAAAAAACAGTGAACAGATAAAAAAATCGATCACACTGGGGACCTACTTTGACGGGACGAAGATTGGACAAGCTTCACGGGCCATGAATTATCTTGAATCAGATTATTTTCAGTCTGCCTTAAAATTGGAAGAGTGATCTGAGTCTCAAAGTAGGTATGAAAATGGCTCACATGACAAGGGGATACCTGGGGTTAGAGGCAAGTGTCAGATGGATTCACCTTTAAAGGTAAACATGGGGTCAGTTGGAGGGGTCAGGATAGATGCACAATACACGGGAATCCTGGGGTTGAGCAGAAGGGTCGGGAAGAGTCACAATACAAGGCACACTTGAGGTTAGATGGAAGGGTCAGTGTGGACTCACATTCCTAGGGTTAGGTCGAAGGGTCGAAATCAATTAACATTACAAGGGAATCCTGGGCTTGGGCACAACCATCAGACAGACACAAATTACAAGGTACACTTGGGGCCCATTGGAAGGATCGTGGTGGACTCACATTTGAAGGCAAACCTGGGGCCAGGTTGAAGGGTCGAAAGAGGCTCAATAGGGAAACACGTTGTCAGATGGTTGGGGTTAAGTGGCATTTACCAAATTGGCCCGCTATGAGTCCAGAATTGAAAAGTTGCTTGCTGAGTCTTATCTCTTGGCCACCATGCTGCACATTTGAACCTCTAGAAGGAGAAACAGCCTTCAGTGTTTCTTGTGGAAAAGTGGGCGCCATCTTCTACTTGTTGATAATATCAATCACTCAAGAGTGTTATGCAGAATATCAGATAAAAAGGTATGCTTTCATTTGTGATGGGGTAGATGTCCCCTAGGTCTTGCTTGTTGAACCATTCATTATGTTGTATGATTGGATATTAATGATTAAACTCTTTGCTACTAGTAATTTAAGCAGCTTTGTTACCACAGAAATTCTGAAAAGTTCTAAAATATTTAAAAAGTACAACCCCTTAGTGATTATTGGCAAGATAGTTTCCATTGATGAAGCACCTGACAACCAATGCACAGAGATCTTGAAGAACCAAAACTATGTTACATCCTGATTCAAGATGTGATAAGAGAAGCAATCTTTGACTCTAAATAACCATTCTATCTTACAGCCACTTGGCAAAAAATTGAGTGGTTTAAGGAGAAATCGTGAGAATCCCTACTTGACAGTAACACTCTAAGCCCTCTAGGGCTGGCAAAGATTTGGTCACTTTCAGGGTGTCTAGTTTTCCAGATGCATTCTCCAGTTGAGCTATTTTATTTTCCTATATGCTAATCCGCTTTTGTGTTCAAAACAGTATCCCTTTCTTTTACTCCACTCACTGTCCATATACAGAAGTTAATGTGAACCGTCTTCTCCTTCAATTTCCTACCTTAGACGGCTAGGCTTGATTTCCACTACCACCACCAGGACCCACCAGATCAGGATAAACAGCAGAAAATGCTCAGTTTACAGATGCCCTGGAAAACTCAGCGGAACAGGACAATGCTAAAGAAATCCTTGAATCCCAGAAATAATCACCCTGTGGAACTGACTCTTTAGCATGTTTAAATAATAAAAATATTAAAAGTATCTCTTGGCTCTGCGAAGTTTCTGTACTGGAACCAATGAATGTTTCGGTGAAGTTTAGAATATAAATTCTGCGGTCTTGATTCTTAAAGAATACTTGTAAATTTAAACCTGTAGATGCACACACATGCATAAGTGCTGATTTATGACTTTTGCATATTCACGTACGGTCCCAGAAGCAGGGATCGAAAGCTGTGCCAGTCGCTTCTGGGAATGTTATATTGCATTTCCTACTTCCCCAGTGATGAGTTGAATGCACAGATGAACCCTGCATTTGAAAAAGCCAGCTGGATGTGCAAGGGCAATTTGTTTCTTCCTGTTTTTTGTCCATAGGGAAAACATTTTCCTCCTAAGGAAACTCCTTCCTCTAAATCCTGTTGAAATTTTGGGAGAATTCTGGTGCCTTTACCGCCCTGGAAGAGAAATTGCTCCCGCCCTTTGCTGTATTAAACTGTGACCGTTTACAGGGTGGAAAAGGGTTCAAGAGTAATTTGTGAACCAAATAATCTCGTAACTTTGTGGGTATTCACAGGCTCTCAAGGCAAAGGACACCTGGATCCTCCCTCTCACTCACCACCCTTTGCACCAGGTTTACTACTATATAATTGTATGTGGTTGTGGGGTACAATTCCGGAGTAGTAAAACTGTTTACACCTCTCAAGTGCCCTTTTGAGGATACATAAAAGGCTGAAATTCAGACGTCACAAATGTGGCTTACAGCCGTAAACACGTTTGTGGATCATGCCCTTTGTATATCTATGTAATGTAGTTAGTTGGGAATTTGTCTGCAACATTCAGCTGCCATCATTTCACAGTCCTCAGCGTTGAGTTCTGGTCATACATTCATGTAAACATTACAAATCTGTGCACATTTTTATTTTGTGAGAGTGTATTTACGATAGGTCTAGAGAAATTTAAATTGTTCCAATATATCTTACAAAACGTTGGGCGCAATACAGTTTCCAGGAATGGATAATGTAAAGTGGCAATTGTTGGCCACCACCAGAATCCCGGAATGCTTTACACAGCCTCCTTGTATTACAATGGTTACAGACAGGGTGATATGTATGTATACTTCTTAAACTCGTAGTAGCAACGTAGATCCCACGTACATTTCAGACCATGCCGGTACCACATGATTCAGGTTCATGAGGTTCCCCACCCTCTCTGCAATGTACAGAGGAAAGGCTTTTGTATGTGTGCATGTGTGAATTATGCCATTTGTCGACAGCACTATTATTGTTGCCTTAGTGATGGCTTCCTGGTCCTGAAAGGTGGTTTCTAAGAAACAGAGCATCAACAAAGAGCTAGGACCCGTGTTCTTGTAAAAAAGATGTTTGTCATAAATGATCATGAAGGACGCTCCATGAGCATACTACCTGAACTTAAAATGAACGTCAGCAACTTTCACGAGATGCCAAATGTGGTTCTATGTGAAAACACAGGCTGAAACAGGAAAAACTGCAAAGAGAGAAATAGACCTACTGCCAACATGTCTGCCATACATATATATCTGATACCGAGATGGCAAATCTTTTTAGGTCTCGCCTACGCAGCGCGCATGCGTTGCATAGGAGGGCCTTTAGCCATCGCTCTGCTCATTTTCAAGCACACACTCGTGCTTGTGGCGGCATCCACCTTGCGGGAGCGAGCAGCGGCGCACCCCAAGCACGAGTGCAGTGCTTGAAAAGTGAAGACTACGCACGCACCACTCCCGAAAACAGCTGCTGCTTGTTAATTAAGGCAGCGCGCGTGGCGCGCACCACTCACGTGTTTGGCTGCTGCTTGTTTTCTCTCTCCCTTGCCTTTGATCTTCCTCTTGTTTTCCTTATATCGCGCGCGTGCGCGCACACCACTCGCAGCTGTCTTTCAGGTAGAGGAGGAGATACGGTGTGGGCTGTACACGTATGTTTTTCTTATGATCTAGTATTTTTCCTTCCTCTAAGCATTATAAATTACCGCGCAGCCAGGCCGTTGTTTGTCTGCAGACGGTGGTGTGTGAAGACTTAGGATTCTGCGGAGAAGGAAGCGGTGAACTGACTACGGTTAAAGTCCCTGGCTCCAAAAATGCTTATTACCCTGCCCTGAACACGCCTCCTCTCTCCGTTTAAATGAGGAGTCGCTTTTGTAATAAAAATTTAACTTTCGTACACTGCCTTTCCAGTTCACGAATATCTAAAGCCACAGCTTTCGGAATTTGCGCAGATGATTGTCAATTTGGTGTGTGGCGCCTGTCATCAATTGGGAGGCAGTGCTCTCACCCTGGCGGTTAGACCATCTCGTTGCCCAAGGGGGTGAGGTACCGTACAAGCCAAAATTCGAGCAGGGAAGAACGACCTGTAGGAAAAATCGCGTAAATCAAACTTCCCTGGTGCCTTGCTGCAGTGTCAGTTTTTTTTTAATACGAGAGCCCAAGTAAAGACATTTGTTGCTTAAAATAGTGCCTCCCGTCTAATTCTTGACTGTTGGCATTTTTGGCGGCTTCGAGCAATCTCTTAGAAACACGAGGGGTGGCAAGATTCTCTATACTAAACATTGTAAGTGGCTCGCTTTTTACTAGATCTGACGTCCAGTGTCTGCTACTAAGCAATGTGATAAATATACTGTGGTAGTAACATAAAGACAATCCGGATGTAGCTTCTTTCGAATATATAATATTTGGAGGTTTTTCTTGTTGCTCTATAGCACACCTAGCTGCCAAGGTTTCAGATTGCTTTTGTGTGACATTTCCATAATTTGAGTGGCATTTCAACGACTATGAGTGAAACTTTCTCGCGAGCAAAATCAAGCAATGAAGACGAGGGAAACATATAAATGTCAGAAATACACACATTTGAGCAACCAAATGGTCTTTAGAATCATGTAGTTAAGCTGAACGGTTGCGGTGCAGCAGGTTTGCCGCCTCGCTGGGGAGATTGCTGTCCACAAGTCTTTTCCTCTAACAGGGCATGACCTCATGTGTCCTCTGTTGGGTGAAAAAAGTTTAATGTAACGCTGTTTGATGCTGGTTTGTCTTCTCTCACTTACTTTTCATCTCTTGAAAGAGAAGACCTGTTGCACCAGTCAGACAAACACATGGCAAGTATTAGAGGCAGACATACTCCGTTATTACTTACTCCATCCCTGAGAGCCTCCGTAGTGAGTCCGCAGTCATATCTTCACTCAGGCTGTGCTTGTGAATGTGTTTACCAACAGAAATATACACCTTTCCTGCAAGGGCAATGCCTTTTAGGCTACATTTACCTTAAATAGAAGTACAATAGTGAAAGAATAAAACTCTCAAAGGTCCCTGGTGCATGCATTAGTAGCTCACCCAGTCCAGGTTTTAACTTTCCATTCTAGGGTGTGTAAAGCATTTTTCGCGTTTCTTTTTCCTTCAAAGTACTTCAGTTTAACAGCAGTTTCCCTTGTGTACACACTCCAGGTTGCTTTCTGTTGCCTGTTTGCTGCTCTTTTGCCCTCTGTGTTGTACTTTCCTTTGTGTACATCTCCCCCTCCCCCATATCCTTTCGCATACATACTCTCCACATTTGTGTCTCTAACCAATGTGCTTCTCTTTGCCCTGCTCTTCACTTTCCTCTCTCTCCCTTCAGTGTTGTTTCCCCTTCCCTCTCTATCGCTTCCTACACCTGTGCCCTCAATGTTGATTCGCCCCCCACCCCTGTTTTGCTTTGTCTCCTTGTGTTGCTTCCTTCCACACTCGCACCACCTGTGTTGGTTCCCTTCACACGCGCTTAAAGAAGAAAGAAATGCTTTCCCGTTTATAATTTTTTTTATATACTGATCCAACCGAATCAATAAACAAAAAGAAAAAAAAGCGCTAATATTTTGTAGACATGGGCATGCAGGCTGATGCGTCATTGTGCATTTTTTTTTTGTTTACTCTTAAGCCATGCTGTTCAACATCGTGGACACTGTACGGAATCGCTAAAAACCATTGGCAAAGGCAATGAATCCCAAAGTTAGGATTAATTGCTTTGCCAATGCTTGCGTTAAGCACCCTTGCCTGAAAAGAAGCCCATATACTATTCAATAGCTCATACAATAAAACTGAATTTGATCTACAAGCATATGGCAGCCACATTTAGATGGCATGAGTTCTATTTTTATTTTCATTCCGTGGCATATAATTGTCATATATATTCTTTTAAGGGACACCAGCTTGCTATTCTACAGACTTTTGCCAATGCTTTGTTTCTTTTTGCCGATGTAACTTCTGCCACTTTATTACAAATTTAACAGCTGAAAGTTAGCACTTAGTAGCAATCGTCTTATCCTCCTTGCTACTCTCTGACACAAGTCAAGTGGATTTAGAGACGTGTCTTCCCGGATTGCTGGGGCTGGGCTTTAAACGGAAGGCAGCGCGCGAGCTGTCAGCTTGCACGAGCACTGGCGTTTCTGTTTTGCCACATGCATCCAAACAACCCTACATCTTCACTGATATCTGCCCCACTTCCTGTCCCTTAGCGCTTTCATTTCCGTCTTGTCCACCAGTAACACCTCCTGCTGTCTCTCACCCTCATAGTTAAGTCATTTCCTGTCTCTACCCAACTTCCTTGCCCCTCCCAACATTCCCTCTCCCATGCAGGTTGTAACTGCACGTGGCGCTGTGCCAGTGTGACACCTCCAGCCTGCCTTGGCTTTCTTTTCAACACAACTTTCCATGCTGGAATTGTCTGAGCCCACCCAGGATAATGTGCTGCATGACTAACCACTTATAAGGTCCCAAAGGCGAGACCTATTGGCTATGCCAATGCTTGTTTAAATAACCAGGTCCAGCCATATTCACTCCTCAAATAATGCAGGAATGGGTTTATTAACTGTTCTAACTGTAGTTTTTACTTCTTCCGGAAAAGTGATTGATAGTGGATCTATACATGTGTCAACATTTTCGCCGCAACATATTTGAGCAGTATCTGTTTGAGTCTATATTTTTACAGTCCATTTTTTTCAGGCTGTTTTCACATGCTACCCTGAATTTTTGTGGGGGCAAGCAGTATTACACCTGCAAATCGAATTCATCTGCTAAAGCAATAGTTGGACAATTTGTTTCCCAACTGCTGGAAGAGGGATGGGAGGGTGTGTGTTAGACAGGATAGAGAAGAGGACTTGGAATGTCCTCAAAAGGCCTTCATTTGAAACTAAGTACAGATCATCTATGGAGGGTGTAGCAAATGTTCCATGAAAGGTTTTTCTTACCCAGGACACTTTGAGTCTAGGAGAAACCTACTGGGATATATATGACTTCTATTTTGAGCCTAATGTAACAGAACTGGCAACCAGTATGAATTCTCGAAGCTGAGGTCACATAGTCTCTTTGTCTAAGACTAAGTGGGAGAAGTGACGCTGAATGTTACAACCATAACCAATGTTTTAGAAGGTAGACAAATGGTCTGAAATATATTTCATTTGCCTCATCTAGTTGGGACACCTTGTGGAAGACCACCACGAGCCAGCGGCGGTTTCTTCGTGAGGGCAGGGGAGCGTTGCCTCCCGCCTGCTGCAAGCCACGCTGAATGTTAAAAATAAAATGGCAATCAAATTATTTCATTGCCATTTTATTTTAAACTCTTAGCGTGGCTCGCAGCAGCCGCCAGCCTGCCCCAGAGCCAGGAGAAATGGGGGCGTGTCCTTTGCTACCGATTGGCAGCATGGAGGACTGACCAGACACTGCAAAGTACGATGTCAGTTTGGCTGGTTGTCTTAAGCCGGCCAACTTGGTCCTGAAACCACATACGTCATCGCACCGTGAACAGAGAGACCTGTCCCTAGTGAACGTTAAAGCAGTTCCAGTACCTAATAGTGTATTTTGGGATAGGGTTTCATATGATGTATTTGGTCCTACTGAACATTTGAAAATTCCTCACGTATTTAAAATTTCATTGAATGATTTTATTACCCCGAGTACACTCTCTGATGATTGGGACATTGAAACTGTAAATACTATGCTCTCAGATTTAGAACAATCTGCTGCATTTTCTTACAGGGAATTGTATGAAGATACACCTGACTTCGACAGTATGTATTGTTACCAACATTATGGTCATCACTTTTTGCATAAAGCAAGTGTCCCACGCACTGTTAACACTTTCCATCAGACATTGCCCGACACCACCGAAAGGTAGTTCTGTCACATTTGTACAAAAATGTGCACACTTTACAGGGTTTAATACATCAGACCCAGCGTCATATTATTATAAGCTTGCGCAAACAAATGCAACTGCGAAGAAAATGATGCTGACAAACACCAAGCTTATATATTCACCACCTTTTATCTCCCAACTGTCTATACAAGGTTTCGACAATTGGAGGGACACAATAAACACAAAATCCCTGCTACGGGTTTGCAAAAATAAAAGATCTGAAGACACCACGTATCCCCTCGCCAACACCTATTGAAGGTATATCTAATGATACACTGATTAGTGAGGAGGTACTGGGGACAATGATACAGAATGGTATATACAATTCATCAGCTCCCAATTGGAAGGGATGGTTAGTTTGGCCGATAGACACAAATAGGTGTCAATCAAGATTCATGGGGTACCACCGGAGGGTTTAGTATCCATAGGCCGGACCCACGCTATGTACACACAGATGACCAAGGGGTAGTGACTTCTTATAATGTTGGGAAGTTGTGCCTAGAATGGCTAAAAATCTCAACACTTTTACAGGTGAAACAACACTTGTCCCTCCTGTCAGATAACGTGGATCTTAGGGATTTCTTGCTAGGTCCCAAGAAACTGCGTAAAAAACGCTTCTTATATGCCATCTAAAATGAACTGTGGAAAATCTCCCAACAGGATGCTGTGAGAGATTACGTGAGATTGATAGAATTAACCTAGAAAAGGCCTTGGCTGTGATAGACAATGCCCACACTTTCTTCACGTATTTATTCACTGGGCAACATTGTTTCCTCAGAAATTGACATAATGGAACAAGATTTGTCTATTCTACAACATGGGCAATCTCAATTGTGCTCCATTTTGCTTTTGAGTGGGACGCTACAATCACTGCGTTCTGGCCACGTGCCATGGCGGTACATTAACGGCACAAATCTGTTTTCGGCTTATAACCTGACCGACAGACAATTGACCATGGCACGCAGGGATGCGAAGTACACCATGCTGCTCATTGAAAAATTAGAGAAGTTACCTTTTACAGTAGCAGAGTCACCATCTACAGAATGGTTAATTCATGGCTATATCACGCTGCCAATCATGACATTCCAGTTCCAATACTGCCTTAAGTACCTCCAGGTAGGCAGGTATGAAGCATTGGGTGAAGGGTACATACAGGAAACCTGGGCGTTACCGTACAGATATAGGTGTAGAAATAGGGACGCTGAAGTTCTCTTAAGTGGTACAGACTGTGAGAAGGCTTTAAGTAGGTCTTTAGTGTGTAAGGAGGTCTCGCTTCACGGAGCGTCAAATGCTTCGATAGCGAATTTATCTTGCACCTTGAAAGGCTCCCCAGCTGCACTGATTCATCCAGTTTTCGAGTTACTCTCGAATGGGAGTTATTGAATGCTGAATGATCAAGGCTGTTGCAGGATGGCACCAGGCATCGCATATCTAGTCACAGTAAACTTCATGGTTGTTTGTTGTAAGCAAGTATTGTTTCCACCAGCTTGCTTAGTTAGGGAGGCACCACTGTGGCCTTCATTGAATGTTCCCAGAATAAGATTTGATTCACTGAGCAGACTAAAAGCCATGTTGTTTCAACAAAATGTGGCCTTAACTTCAGCCTGAGAGACTTTTGATCTCCTGGTTGCAAAGTCTTTGGCAGAGATACAGGACCTGGTCCGTCCGAACTTCCCAATCCATTTCAGAGAAATGGTTCATCGTATCTTTAACATGTCTGATACGAGGGGATTGTACACTTATTTAAGCGTCTTGGATCAGGTCTATTGTCCACCTTTCAGACCATCTTCGAAGTAATTCCAGCTTTCATACAGGGTTTTTGGAGGGCTTCCTCTGGTCCTGCTATCAGTGGCGGGCATCCTGATTTCAATCTTATTGATTCGCAATGGACATCTCAATCCCTCAAGACATGGAGAGAACACTACTGGAATGACGTTGTCATGAGCGTATAGTGTTCTACCTGACTACACCTCGGCTTCGAGAGCTGAGTAAGCATTGGTTCTTGTCTTTCAGACCAGATCAGACTGTGTCCTGCCTGTGTTCCGCTGCCTCTTCTGCGGATTTGGATGCCTGTTCGATCTGTGTCTGATTCTTCCATCGGTTGCGCCACCGGACATATACGTGCTTCTGGAGCCCTTGCAGGCCCACTTGTACAGTTGTCCACAGTGTATTCCCATGTTGATGACGACATTTCTAGAGCCTCCAAGGGATGCTTCTGCTCCTGTTGGAAGGGAAAACGGCTCTGTTCCAGACGTACAGGCATCGGTTCCAGGTGTGCAGGCATCTAATTCTTCCCCAGCGGCTGCTGTTGGAACCAGAGTTGACCATCTTTGCTCACTCGACATTATATTGGAAGTGCTGGAGGGATTGCCACCTGCGGATGGAATGTTCAGCGATGTTGAGTCTTCAGCACAGGATTCATAAACAATTTGGCCTTTCCTGTGCTGGGAACTATTCAGCATTTTTTAAATATTTACCAAATTGAAGGTCAAAACTGACTCTGTTTTATTTTTCTCTTTCCCTGCTCTATCTAAGCATAATGGCTTTCGAGGTGCTCACTGTAATAATAACCTCATATACAAGTTTAGAGGACTTTTTGAACGCTTTTAGGGAAAATGGCTTTTCTTTTATTAACATTTTTTACAGGCTTTTAAAGTGCTTTTAGTATTTTTATTATAAATGATTTGTATGATTTTTATTGGCCTTAGTTTTATCATTATATAGCTGACCCTGTTGACCTTTTGATGAGGACTGGGTGTCATGTCTTTTAGGATAGTCCTGTCATGTATGACATGCATTGTCCCAACCACACGACAATAACGGTTCTGAACAGGTGACCTTTTACCTAGTAGCTTGCTCCTGTCTCTTCGACACAAGGCTCTTAGTATTCTATCATAATCCCTGTACCTGACGTACATAAACATGTCCTCAGGCACTACATAATTATTCTGTATAAGGGTCACCACTTTTTTCATCCTTGGTCAACAGCCTGCTGTGCATGATCGCATTGTTTGGAAAAACATTCATGATTGTTTTCAAAACATTTATGATTTTTTTTTTTAAATATCGATTCTAGAAGAAATTCTGGAGTGACCACTCTAGTATATAAGACCCTTAGGGGCATATTAGCAAGGGCCTTATCGCCGCTTTAGCGGCACTTTTTGCCGCTAAAGCGGCGATATTTCTATCGCCCTATTAGCAAGCTGTCGCTAACAGCTGTTAGCGACAGCTTTATGGCGAAAGCGACCGTTTTGGTGCCGCTTTGCATGTCAGCGATATATATCGCTAATGACATGCATAGTAGGCGTTCCCAACTAAAAGCGACTGAAAACAGTCGCAAACACAACTTCCCCCTATTAGCAATGCCCGCGAAGCGATGAAAAAATTCGCGCTAACCACGATTATCGCTGGAATCTAACACCTGCTATAAACCTGACTTAGCCATTCTAGTCAATGGGAGGTGGATTGTAAGGTTAAGTCCTCACCTGCCTATTAGCAAGCTTTTCATTAGCGCGTTGAATTTATCGCTGGATTTCTCGCCCTATTGCTGGGTTTCGCCGCTATCGCTGGATTTTTTATCGCCTTGGAGATAAGCGTTGATAATAACTGGTTATCTCCGCGATGAAATTCAACGATAGCCGGCGATAAAAAAACAGCGCAAAGCGCGCTTTGCGATAATTATCGCAATTCCTTGGTAATATCCCCCTTAGTCCCCCCTGCAAATTAGAGGAGAATTCCTTCCACGCTGACACGGGGTCCTGCATGCTGAATCTTTGACACGCAGCGGTCTGACATCCCTTGCGGGGTGTCATCCTCGAAGCAGTGACGGGGTCCTTCATTCTCTACCATCAGGTGAGGGGGATGGTTCTTCCCTAGGGGATTCTTGGCTATATATATATGACTTTTGCATATTCACGTACGGTTCCAGAAGCAGGGGTCGAAAGCTGTGCCAGTCGCTTCTGGGAATGTTATATTGCATTTCCTACTTCCCCAGTGATGAGTTGAATGCACAGATAAACCCTGCATTTGAAAAAGCCAGCTGGATGTGCAAGTGCAATTTGTTCTTCCTGTTTTTTGTTCATAGGGAAAACATTTTCCTCCTAAGGAAACTCCTTCCTCTAAATCCTGTTGAAATTTTGGGAGAATTCTGGTGCCTTTACCGCCCTGGAAGAGAAATTGCTCCCGCCCTTTGCTGGATTAAACTGTGACCGTTTACAGGGTGGGAAAGGGTTCAAGAGTAATTTGTGAACCCAATAATCTCGTAACTTTGTGGGTATTCACAGGCTCTCAAGGCAAAGGACACCTGGATCCTCCCTCTCACTCACCACCCTTTGCACCAGGCTTACTACTATATAATTGTATGTGGTTGTGGGGTACAATTCCGGAGTAGTAAAACTGTTTACACCTCTCAAGTGCCCTTTTGAGGATACATAAAAGGCTGAAATTCAGACGTCACAAATGTGGCTTACAGCCGTAAACACGTTTGTGGATCATGCCCTTTGTATATCTATGTAATATAGTTAGTTGGGAATTTGTCTGCAACATTCAGCTGACATCATTTCACAGTCCTCAGCGTTGAGTCCTGGTTACACATTCATGTAAACATTACAAATCTGTGCACATTTTTATTTTGTGAGAGTGTATTTACGATTGGTCTTGAGAAATTTAAATTGTTCCAATATATCTTACAAAACGTTGGGCGCAATACAGTTTCCAGGAATGGATAATGTAAAGTGGCAATTGTTGACCACCACCAGAATCCCGGAATGCTTTACAAAGCCTCCTTGTATTACAATGGTTACAGACAGGGTGATATGTATGTATACTTCTTAAACTCGTATTAGCAATGTAGATCCCACGTACATTTCAGACCATGCCGGTACCACATGATTCAGGTTCATGAGGTTCCCCACCCTCTCTGCGATGTTCAGAGGAAAGGCTTTTGTATGTGTGCATGTGTGAATTATGCTATTTGTCAAGAGCACTATTATTGTTGCCTTGGTGATGGCTTCCTGGTCCTGAAAGGTGGTTTCTAAGAAACAGAGCATCAACAAAGAACTAGGAGCCGTGTTCTTGTAAAAAAGATGTTTGTCATAAATGATCATGAAGGACGCTCCATGAGCATACTACCTGAACATAAAATGAACGTCAGCAACTTTCCCGAGATGCCAAATGTGGTTCCATGTGAAAACACAGGCTGAAACAGGAAGAACTGCAAAGAGAGAAATAGACCTACTGCCAACATGTCTGCCATACATGTATATCTGATACCGAGATGGCAAATCTTTTTTAAATAACCAGGTCTAGCCATATTCACTCCTCAAATAATGCAGGAATGGGTTTATTAACTGTTCTAACTATAGTTTTTACTTCTTCCGGACAAGTGATTGATAGTGGATCTATACATGTGTCAACATTTTTGCCGCAACATATTTGAACAGTATCTGTTTGAGTCTATATTTTTACAGTCCATTTTTTTCAGGCTGTTTTCACATGCTACCCTGAATTTTTGTGGGGGAAAGCAGTATTACACCGGCAAATCGAATTCATCTGCTAAAGCAATAGTTGGACAATTTGTTTTCCAACTGCTGGAAGAGGGATGGGAGGGTGTGTGTTAGACAGGATAGGGAAGAGGTCTTAGAATGTCCTCAAAAGGCCTTCATTTGAAACTAAGTACAGATCATCTTTGGTGGGTGTAGCAAATGTTCCATGAAAAGTTTTTCTTACCCAGGACACTTTGAGTCTAGGAGAGACCTACTGGGATATATATGATTTCTATTTTGAGCCTAATGTAACAGAAATGGCAACCAGTATGAATTCTCGAAGCTGAGGTCACATAGTCTCTTTGTCTAAGACTAAGTGGGAGAAGTGACGCTGAATGTTACAACCATAACCAATGTTTTAGAAGGTAGCCAAATGGTCTGAAATATATTTCATTTGCCTCATCTAGGTGGGACAGCTCGTGGAAAACCACCACGAGCCAGTGGCGGTTTCTTCGTGAGGGCAGGGGAGCGTTGCCCCCGCCCGCCGCAAGCCACGCTGAATGTTAAAAATAAAATGGCAATCAAATTATTTCATTGCCATTTTATTTCAAACTCTTAGCGTGGCTCGCAGCAGCCGCCAGCCTGCCCCAGAGCCAGGAGAAATGGGGGGGTGTCCTTTGCTGCCAATTGGCAGCATGGAGGACAGACCAGACACTGCAAAGTACGATGTCAGTTTGGCTGGTTGTCTTAAGCCGGCCAACTTGGTCCTGAAACCACATACTTCATCGCACCGTGAACAGAGAGACCTGTCCCTAGTGAACATTACAGCAGTTCCAGTACCTAATAGTGTATTTTGGGATAGGGTTTCATATGATGTATTTGGTCCTACTGAACATTTGAAAATTCCTCATGTATTTAAAATTTCATTGAATGATTTTAGTACCCCGAGTACACTCTCTGATGATTGGGACATTGAAACTGTAAATACTATGCTCTCAGATTTAGAACAATCTGCTGCATTTTCTTACAGGGAATGGTATGAAGATACACCTGACTTCGACAGTATGTATTGTTACCAACATTATGGTCATCACGTTTTGCATAAAGCAAGTGTCCCAAGCACTGTTAACACTTACCATCAATGGGAACATTGCCCGACACCACCAAAAGGTAGTTCTGTCACATTTGTACAAAAAAAATTTGCACACTTTACAGGGTTTAATACATCAGACCCAGCGTCATATTATTATAAGATTGCGCAAACGAATGCAACTGTGAAGAAAATTATGCTGACAAACACCAAGGTTATATATTCAGCACCTTTTATCTCCCAACTGTCTATACAAGGTTTCGACAATTGGAGGGACACAATAAACACAAAATCCCTGCTACGGGTTTGCAAAAATAAAAGATCTGAAGACACCACGTATCCCCTCGCCAAAACCTATTGAAGGTATATCTAATAATACACTGATTAGTGAGGAGGTACTGGGGACAATGATACAGAATGGTACATACAATTCGTCAGCTCCCAATTGGAACGGATGGTTGGTTTGGCCGATCGACACAAATAGGTGTCAATCAAAATTCAGGGGTACCACCGGAGGGTTTAGTATCCATAGGCCTGACCCACGCTATGTACACACAGATGACCCAGTGGTAGTGACTTCTTATAATGTTGGAAAGTTGTGCCTAGAATGGCTAAAAATCTCAACACTTTTACAGGTGAAACAACACTTGTCCCTCATGTCAGATAACATGGATCTTGGGGATTTCTGGCTAGGTCCCAAGAAACTGTGTAAAAAACGCTTCTTATATGCCATCTAAAATGAACTGTGGAAAATCTCCCAACAGGATGCTGCTGAGAGATTACGTGAGATTGATAGAATTAACCTAGAAAAGGCCTTGGCTGTGGTAGACAATGACCACACTTTCTTCACGTATGTATTCACTGGGCAACATTGTGTCCTCAGCAATTGACATAATGGAACAAGATTTGTCTATTCTACAACATGGGCAATCTCAATTGTGCTCCATTTTGCCTTTGAGTGGGACGCTACAATCACTGCGTCCTGGCCACGTGCCATGGCGGTATAATAACGGCACAAATCTGTTTTCGGCTTATAACCTGACCGACAGACAATTGACCATGGCACGCAGGGATGCAAAGTACACCATGCTGCTCATTGAAAAATTAGAGAAGTTACCTTTTACAGTAGCAGAGTCACCATCTACAGAATGCTTAATTCATGGCTATATCACGCTGCCAATCAAGACATTCCAGTTCCAATACTGCCTTAAGTACCTCCAGGTAGGCAGGTATGAAGCATTGGGTGAAGGGTACATACATGAAACCTGGGCGTTACCGTACAGATATAGGTGTAGAAATAGGGACGCTGAAGTTCTCTTAAGTGGTACAGACTGTGAGAAGGGTTTAAGTAGGTCTTTAGTATGTAAGGAGGTCTCGCTTCACGGAGCGTCTAATGCTTCGATAGCGAATTTATCTTGCACCTTGAAAGGCTCCCCAGCTGCAGTGATTCATCCAGTTTTCGAGTTACTCTCGAATGGGAGTTATTGAATGCTGAATGATCAAGGCTGTTACAGGATGGCGCCAGGCATCGCATATCTAGTCACAGTAAACTACAGGGTTGTTTGTTGTAAGCAAGTATTGTTTCCACCAGCTTGCTTAGTTAGGGAGGCACCACTGTGGCCTTCATTGAATGTTCCCAGAATAAGGTTTGATTCACTGAGCAGACTAAAAGCCATGTTGTTTCAACAAAATGTGGCCTTAACTTCAGCCTGAGAGACTTTTGATCTCCTGGTTGCATGGTCTTTGGCAGAGATACAGGACCTGGTCCGTACGAACTTCCCGATCCATTTCAGAGAAATGGTTCATCGTATCTTTAACATGTCTGATACGAGGGGATTGTACACTTATTTAAGCGTCTTGGATCAGGTCTATTGTCCACCTTTCAGACCATCTTCGACGTAATTCCAGCTTTCATACAGGGTTTTTGGAGGGCTTCCTCTGGTCCTGCTATCAGTGGCGGGCATCCTGATTTCAATCTTATTGATTCGCAATGGACATCTCAATCCCTCAAGCCATGAAGAGAACACTACTGGAATGACGTTGTCATGAGCGTATGGTGTTCTACCTGACTACACCTCGGCTTCGAGAGCTGAGTAAGCATTGGTTCTTGTCTTTCAGACCAGATCAGACTGTGTCCTGCCTGTGTTCCGCTGCCTCTTCTGCGGATTTGGATGCCTGTTCGATCTGTGTCTGATTCTTCCATCGGATGCGCCACCGGACATAGACGTGCTTCTGGAGCCCTTGCAGGCCCACTTGTACAGTTGTCCACAGTGTATTCCCATGTTGATGACGGCATTTCTAGAGCCTCCAAGGGATGCTTCTGCTCCTGTTGGAAGGGAAAACGGCTCTGCTCCAGACGTACAGGCATCGGTTCCAGGTGTGCAGGCATCTAATTCTTCCCCAGCGGCTGCTGTTGGAACCAGAGTTGACCATCTTTGCTCACTCGACATTATATTGGAAGTGCTGGAGGGATTGCCACCTGCGGATGGAATGTTCAGCGATGTTGAGTCTTCAGCACAGGATTCATAAACAATGTGGCCTTTCCTGTGCTGGGAACTATTCAGCATTTTTTAAATATTTACCAAATTGAAGGTCAAAACTGACTCTGTTTTATTTTTCTCTTTCTCTGCTCTATCTAAGCATAATGGCTTTCGAGGTGCTCACTGTAATAATAACCTCATATACAAGTTTAGAGGACTTTTTGAACGCTTTTAGGGAAAATGGATTTTCTTTTATTAACATTATTTACCAGCTTTTAAAGTGCTTTTAGTATTTTTATTATAAATGATTTGTATGATTTTTATTGGCCTTAGTTTTATCATTATATAGCTGACCCTGTTGACCTTTTGATGAGGAGTGGGTGTCATGTCTTTTAGGATAGTCCTGTCATGTATGACATACATTGTCCCAACCACACGGCAATAACGGTTCTGAACAGGTGACCTTTTACCTAGTAGCTTGCTCCTGTCTCTTCGACACAAGGCTCTTAGTATTCTATCATAATCCCTGTACCTGACGTACATAAACATGTCCTCAGGCACTGCATAATTATTCTGTATAAGGGTCACCACTTTTTTCATCCTTGGTCAACAGCCTACTGTGCATGATCGCATTGTTTGGAAAAACATTCATGATTGTTTTCAAAACATTTATGATTTTTTTCAAAACATATTGATTCTAGAAGAAACCCTGGAGTGACCACTCTAGTATATAAGACCTTTAGTCCCCCCTGCAAATTAGAGGAGAATTCCTTCCATGCTGACACGGGGTCCTGCATGCTGAATCTTCGACACACAGCGGTCTGAAATCCCTTGCGGGGTGTCATCCTCGAAGCAGTGACGGGGTCCTTCATTCTCTACCATCAGGTGAGGGGGATGGTTCTTCCATAGAGGATCCTTGGCTATATATATATATATATATATATATATATATATCAACACAATTCCTCCCAGACGGAAAGAAGGTGAGCCGCACTCGTAACTTGCTGATTTTCAATTTAATTTGATGCTTATTAAAACAGTGTGGCAGTCCTAACGCGTTTCAGTCTATCATAGACCTTTCTCAAAGGTAAGCCTGCACCTCATATATATATATCCAAAGCTTGTTTTCGCGCAGACACCCGAGCCGCTTTCCGTGGCGGGCCTTGGCGGGGTCGCGAGCCCCAAATCTCCACAACTATCGTTTTTCGCAGATTTTCAAACAAACGATGCCAAGGCCAACAAACGTTCCTTTTTCAGCGTGTTTATTAGCTTTCAAGCCAAGTCACTCGACGCGTTTCGGAGGCAACCTCCTTGTTCACGAGTACGAGCGCATTGTAAATCAACTGTGTTTATACATTGTCATGTGACACACCTCTAAATCATAGATAGTGACAACAGATTAACGGTGTTTTGCAAGTTTCTCGGAGCTAGAAAAACAGACTTCATTAATCACAGTAAATCATATGTGGTACATTGTGAGCCATTACATTAGAAACTTCATGCAATGTGTCAAATAAAATTGTTGGGTTACAATTAAACCTCACTTTTAAATTAATGAGTACAATTACGGAAAACTTCCATCCTGCTTATTTGTCAAATCAGGTTGTGCTGGCGAGAGTTTAAAATGTAACTATTGGCATCTCTATGTGCTTGTTTTTTGGCTAATTAACTTATAAATGCTGGTACTCCATTCTGGTGCAGCCCAAGTGGGCTTTGTTTAAGTGTAGCATCCATAATATTGCATAATCCATTCGTCCCGCATACAGCTTCTAGACGCCATTGCGCCACCTTGAATCCGATGGGCAACCTAGTTCAACGCCCAGTGGGCAAACAAGTCCAACCCCAGTGGGTAAATGTCAACTCTCAAACTAAGGTACTCAATGTTTCTACTTGCTCACTCGTATCTCCACTCCGTAGACTGACCAAATAAATAGGTCTTGCATTCAACTCTCCGTTTGAAACTCATCACGCACCTGTAAAAAAATAACATAATATGAGGTGAGAAACCATACCACTCTTTCTTCACTATTTACATACACTACTACAATATATACAAGGGGAGTGAGGATTAAAAACATTCATACATATCAAATGATCATGACCGCTAGACAGTATTTGACTATTATTAAATAAAACGTAGGGGTAAAATGAGACACCCTTAGCCCAGGTGTATAGACAGTGCTTCATCACAGTTGTGTCCCTCAGGCTGCATCGTGTGGTATTTAATAATCATTTTCGATTCTAATCGTCTTAGTTCTTGGACTCTGTCACCTCCTCTTTCCCTGGTTGGGACATTGTCCAAGACACAGAATGAAAGTAAGGTGTTGTTTCCATTGTGGTGGGTGGCAAAATGTCTTGCAACAGGGTAATTTTTGTCATGGTTCTTTATTGCCCTCAGATGCTCCAATACTCGCTTTTTAGCTTTATGTATGGTGCTACCAATGTAGCATTTGTCGCAGGGGCATCTGAGGGCATAAACAACAAATTCTGTGTTGCAAGAATAGTGTTTCAAGATCTTAAAAGGTTTACAATGGGGAGACAACTTGATTTCTTTTACATTAGCACTGTACTTGCAGGCCTTACACCTGCCACATGTAAAGAACCCTTGTACAGTGCTTTTCCTTGTCCCTGGTGTAACAAGTGTTCTGCACACTGTGTCTTTGAGGGATTTAGCCTTGCGGTAGGTTATTTGTGGATAGTCCTCTACACAGTCAGCTAAGTCAAGTCCTCTACACAGTCAGCTAAGTCACTATCAGTTTTCAAGATCTCCCAGCATTTTTTTAGGGCTTCTCTGACTTCCCAGGATTGTTTGTTGTAACTGGTTATGAACCGAACGGGTTCAATCGTTCCTGGTTCTTTTGGCATTTTTTCTCTCTCCTTAAGTAAGTCCTTTCTGTCTCTTCTGTCAACCTCTGAAATAGCTTGTTTAATACACTTGGAGGTATAACCTCTGTCTTTGAATCTCTCACACATTACCATGCTCTCTCTATCATAATCATCTTTGGTACTGCAATTGCGCTTGGCTCGCAGAAGCTCACCCAGGGGAATACTCCTGATGAGACTTCCTGGGTGGCAACTGCGTGCGTGTAGCAAGCTGTTTCCAGCCGTCTCTTTTCTGAAGAGAGCTGTTGTTAGTTTGTTGTCCTTTATCTTCACCCTCAAGTCAAGGAATTCAATTATTTCATTGTCAATATGACTAGTGAACGTTAAGTTCAAAGTATTAATGTTGAGTATATCTACGAATTCCTTAGCTTCCTCAGCACTGCCATCCCAGACACAAAAAATATCATCTATATATCGTGCCCAGGCTTTGACGTGTGTTTTGTACTGGTTTAGGTTTCTGACCACTTGCTCCTCCCACCAGCCGAGGTAAAGACCTGCGAAACTGGGGGCGAAGCAAGTGCCCATCGCGTTCCCGAGGGTTTGACGATATATTAGTCCATCAAACAAAAAGAAATTTTGTGTAAGGCATGTGTAAATCATATCTAAAATCATTTCAGTGTGAAATAAAAAAGAGAGTGACCGTGCTCCAAGAAAGTGTCTACATGCTTTGATACCCATCTCGTGCGGAATGCTAGTGTACAGGCTGTTTACATCTAAACTCATAAGTAAACATCCCGAGTGCCAATCAATTCTATCAATCATCCGTAAAAAGTCTCCTGAGTCTTTTAGATAAGAGGGGAGGTTTTGGACTAACGGCTGTAAATAAAAGTCCACATATCTAGAAGTGTTCTCGAGGTAACTTCCCCTGGAAGACACGATCGGTCTTCCCGGTGGATTTGTTCTATTCTTATGAAGTTTTGGGAGGAGGTAGAGCGCTGGTAATTTGGGATATTTACATTTTAAGAGATTGAATTCTTCTGATTCAAGTAAACCCCTCTCACTCCATTCTTCTAGCTGATTTTGATATTTTTTATTGGCTGCCTCGTAGATGCTTTTAGTGCTTTTCTCATATCTGCTGTTGTCATTAACCTGAATGTGGCCCTAATTCAAATACATATCTTTAGAGAAAACAACAATATTGCCCCCTTAACAGATTTTTTTATCACAATGTTATCATCTTTTTTAAGGGTTTGTATGGCTGTCATTTGGGCCTTCGATAGGTTACTCTTATTATATTTCCTGTGTTTAGACAGTTTGTCCAATTCCTTGACTACCCGTTTCTCGAAGATATCGATTGCTTCATTAGCAATTTGTGGTAAGAATATTGATTTGGGCCTGAAGCCACTGTCATGATTGAGATCTAGTCTAATATTTTCATTGATAAGATTCAACATAGGGTCTTGGTTCATCCCTGGATCTCCCTCCAAATCATGGAGCATATGCAGTAATTCAATGTCACAGATCTGTATCTCACTAGGCATTTCAGGAGATGTAGGCACATGTTCTTTCACTTTAGTGGCAAACCATTTTTTCAACCTAAGTTTCCTAGTAAATTGGAACAAGTCAATGCAGCCTTGAGTATAATCAAAGTTCGCCGAAGGACAAAAAGAAAGACCATAGGACAGTACCTCTGTTTCGGTGTCACTAAGTTTTCGCTTTGAAAGGTTCACTACAGTCATTGTGTCCTTCATTTTGGTTGTTTCTTCTGTCCCCTTGTTCTTGTTCCCACTGGACTTGTTATTTCTTCTCTCCCCGAGGCGTTTGATCTTCCGTCTCCTCTGCCTCCTCTTCCACGATCTCTTGGCCCCCCGGCACCCGCTTTGTTCTGGGTTGCCATCCTGCCTTGGGCCATCATGGAGAATTCCTTTAAAATTAATTATTTTGGTCCCATTGTGACTGTACTTTTAGCCAGACTAATACTGCTGGCTTCGTGGGTACTTCCTCCGTTGGGGCCACTAATTGCTGGTTCATCCATGTTGGCTGTGCTGGGCCCTACATTTGAGCCTGATTTTTTTTGTGTTTCAAAAGCTGCGGTGTTGGTACGTAAGTGGTCATATCTTTTGGCAAAAGTAAGCACTTGGCCTTTTTCATAGTCCACTTGATCACGCAGATATTTCCTTTGTTTTTTCTCCCTGATCTCTTTTTCTATTTTATCCAACTTTTGTTCCATTTTTGCCATGTCGTTGTCAAACTCGTCATTTTCACAGGCTAATTTCAATTGAGCAGTGATTTCATCAATCTCTATAGCGAGTCTGTCACATTCTTTCTTAGCGTATTTCACCAGTAATTGTAGCATGACAATGGAACATTGGTGACTATTATCAGCCCATTCTTCCACCAGCTCTGGGTCAGGCTCACTAAATGTCGGTGTAATGAAGATCCTGAGGCCCCTTGGGATACGGCCGGCCTCGACATATTTTTGAAGAGTGGTTGCTTCCCACCACTTGTTCTGTTCAATTTTAAGAAGTTTCCATAACTTATTCCACAATGCTTTTTTGGTGATCACTGTGTCACTGGTATCAGGGGTCTCACTTCGTTCCCCATTCATTCCCGATGTTTGTTTGTCAAACATCCTGCTAGCTGCCTCACTCCTCTTTTCATTCCTGGACGAGGCCATTGATGTTGCTTGCGGTTTGTGCGCTGTCTGCACGCGCACACGCTGACGGAACAAAGGAGGGCTACACCGTTTACGATCTTCCTCCAATTCCACTAGCCCTTAAATCCTCGATCCAAAGTATCCTCTTACGAGAGAAGAAGAAGCATCGCTCACTCACCCGTGTCAGGAATTGAACAAATCTTTCACTCCGCCTTCGTCTTGGTGCATAAACTTTGCAATGTCCTTCCACGGTGGCAGCTCCTTCAATTTCTTCTGGGTGTGTAGATAAAGGGCGGGTAGAGGTTATCTCTTCAATCAAATCCAAAGCTTGTTTTCGTGCAGACACCCACGCCGCTTTCCGTGGCGGGCCTTGGCGGGGTCGCGAGCCCCAAATCTCCACAACTATCGTTTTTCGCCGATTTTCAAACAAACGATGCCAAGGCCAACAAACATTCCTTTTTCAGCGTGTTTATTAGCTTTCAAGCCAAGTCACTCGACGCGTTTCGGAGGCAACCTCCTTGTTCACGAGTTCGAGCGCATTGTAAATCAACTGTGTTTATACATTGTCATGTGACACACCTCTAAATCATAGATAGTGACAACAGATTAACGGTGTTTTGCAAGTTTCTCGGAGCTAGAAAAACAGACTTCATTAATCACAGTAATTCATATGTGGTACATTGTGAGCCATTACATTAGAAACTTCATGCAATGTGTCAAATACAATTGTTGGGTTACAATTAAACCTCACTTTTAAATTAATGAGTACAATTAAGGAAAACTTCTGTCCTGCTTATTTGTCAAATCAGCCTGTGCTGGCGAGAGTTTAAAATTTAACTATTGGCGTCTCTATGTGCTTGTTGTTTGGCTAATTAACTTATAAATGCTGGTACTCCATTCTGGTGCAGCCCAAGTGGGCTTTGTTTAAGTGTAGCATCCATAATATTGCATAATCCATTCGTCCCGCATACAGCTTCTAGACGCCATTGCGCCACCTTGAATCCAATGGGCAACCTAGTTCAACGCCCAGTGGGCAAACAATTGAGTACCTTAGTTTGAGAGTTGACATTTACCCACTGGGGTTGGACTTCTTTGCCCACTGGGCGTTGAACTAGGTTGCCCATCGGAATGGAGTACCAGCATTTATAAGTTAAAATACCAAATACGACCTGCAACCCGTCCTAAACTGGCAACACGCAACAAGCCATTTACCACCCCTTTCTCCTACAACATGTAGGGTGGGTGGGAGGCCTAGTAAAAAACCTGTCTCCCTGCCCAGTGGTGTTCAGGTGTCAGGAAGAGGCCGGTTACTCCTCCCCTGACACCTTTATACCCTACCTAAAACCCGCCCCTTCCCCTAACTTGGCATATTCCCCATCCTGTCCTATTGGCTCCTGCACTAAGCACCCCGAGGGAAGACTGGTCTGCGACCTTCACTTCCCCCAGGGGCCCGACATTGTGTAATAACCACACTCCACGCTGTCGTGATAGCGTAAAAGGCCATTTATTTGGAGAAGGTTGCTCACACACTAATGAGCTTTATTAACATTAACAATAAATTCCAAATTATGAACAATTGACATAACCCAGACAGATCTATTCACCCGCACCATTCACCACTCACCCGCTTCCACGTCCCCCGTAAGACCATATCATTTGTTCCACTCTTCCTCCTCTCAGTCATTGACCTGATTCCATCTACCCAAACTTTCTTTCACCCACCCTCCTTACATCCTCCCTTGGTGATCCTTCCCTTGCTTGTCGTATCCCGTTCACCGCCATCAGTTCCCTGTGCACTCTTCCTCCCCCCTGAGGGGTGGATATGCCCGTATGTGACTCACCACCCCCAAAATACCGCCAACCAGGGAACCCCCGTAGGGTGGTTACCTGCCCCACCATCAAACAAACCCAGTGCACCTTTTGCCCTCAGCAATAATCTCTGCGGCACCATATTGACTCATTCCACAAAGCACTCACACACATCCCTCATTTCCATCATGTAACAGACATTCCCCAAAAGCGAAAGGCGCACCACATAATTTCTAAACAGACCTGCTTCCTCTTCTTTTAGTCTCATATGTGCAATCACCTTGATTTCCTGTGCACAGCAGAAAACCCTCATTGCCCTATTCAACTGCCTCCGGGCCTTGTCAATTGCCACATGCTTCACAGCCCCCCTCCAGACCCTGAGCGGTACAAGCTCTGTCCAAACCACACATGTTCCAGAAAAATTCTGTTTAATCGCCTCCAAGTCCCTTTGCATATGTTGAAGCAAAGTCAAACCAGATAATCGCATGAAGTTGTTTTCCCCCAGATGGATCAAGAGCATATCCTGGCAGCCCTGCTGCGGAACCAACTTTGTCAGCCAAGGCAATAACGCCCCCCATCGCATTCCCCTTTTCCCCACCAAAACACCTCATGGTGGCTGCTCTTCAAGCCCAGGTTCCGTCTATAGACCTGTTGGTCCACATTCTTGGCTACCCAGTGTACAAATGAATGTCCCACGATCCAGGTAACTGTCTTGGTTTCTGGCCCGTTCACACACCCTGCAGTAGAAGAAAGAGATAATCAGCTCAAACAAAACATACCCCCGAGTCCCCCATCAGGACAAAAACCATACTATTTTCGCACATAGCACTCACAGCATTCCACCTGCCAATCTGTTGAATCCTGCCCTAAGACCAACCAAGCGTGCAGCCGCCGTCGCAGCCCCTATCTTTAAGGAATGCGTACCAAAACAAGCGGGGTCTCTGCCCAACCTGGGCAACGCCATGCGCAACACTGACAACAGTTGAAAAGCAGTGACTCTGCTACTCTCCACATGACAAAATACTCCTGATAGGCATCTTCCAGGCGGTGACAAAAATGCACGCCATTCCTGGACTGGGCATACATCACTGCACCCCCACTTCACGCAGCTAGACCCATTTGCCCCTGCCTTCTTGATCCATTTTCGACCGTCACAGCCAGATGCCCAATCTCTCTTGGTCCAAACGCACTTCTTCATGCATGACCCCCCTTGGCGAGCAGAAACCAAAAGTTCGGAAACCCGAAATTCCCCCCAAAACATCCAACTCATACACAATCGAAACAGTGAAACTTCAAACGAGTCGTAACAACAATGAGGCAGAACCCCCAATAACTCTTGCAACAATTCGAAAGTAATAACCTCCCGTAACACCGATACTCCCCCTCCCCGTTCCCTGGCCCACCCTTTCAAGATTTTTCCATGAATCTCGTCCTTGACAGTGTCGAAACCCAAATACAGCTTACCATAGAATGAAATCCCAGCCAACTTGCCTGCAATAGTAGTATGGGACAAACCTTTATCAATGCAGAATAAAACAAAACTCAAAACTCCCTGTTCAGTGTCCTGTCTCTCAAGGCGCATCAATTCCAAAGAAAGGCCCAAAAACTCCCCAAATTCGCTCCAAGCCAGCCTGTAACTTCGCCTGGTGGATTCAGCCAACAACTTCTTGACCAGTCCAACAACTCTCACTCCCCTCAAGCCCAGGCGTACACTGGCAGTTCTGTCTTGTTCTCCTCTGCTCCTGGTGCCAAGCAATGCCACTGCGAAAGAGACAAAACATCGGCAATATCATTACAGGCCCCCGGAATGTGCTTTACCCTGAACACCACATTAAGTCGCAGACACATCAGCATGCACCTCTTCAATAGCCGTAAAACCCTCAAGTTCCTTGCTCTCTGCCTGTTCACCAAGTCCACCACTGTCATATTGTCAACATGGAAAAGCATCGTCCTGTACTTTAGTTAGGAACCCCAAACTGTCAGAGCCACCAACAGTGGGAAGAACTCTAAAAACGCAATGCTGCATTCTTGGCTCAACCAATGCGCTGGCCACTGTCCTGCACACCATCTCCCGTCCCAAAACAACCCGAATCCTGAAGCCCCGGCAGCATCCGAGGAGATCTGGACCTGCCACACTGTATTCTCCTCCAAAAAGTCCAAGGGCACCTCCATTGAAGTCCTCCAGGAAAGTCTGCCAAATGCACAGGTCCGCTCGTACACCCAAGGATATGCGGACCCTGTGGTGCGGCAACGCTGCCCCGACATGGCCATGCCGAGGGCCTGCAAAACATCCTGCCTGCTCTCACCACTCTGCACGCTAAATTTAGAAAAGCCCAACAGCTTTAGCACCATCCTCAACTCAAACTTCGCCTCCCCTATCAGATGCAACAGAAAAGCCTGGATCTCCTCCACTTTCTTACTTGGCAGACATGCCACCCACTGCACCAAATCCAGCTGAATGCCCAAGAAAGTCAACACCTCACCAAGTCCCTCCGTCTTTTTGGAAGCCAAAGGTACCCCAAAATCGGGTGCCAAGGCTTCAAAGTGGTGCAATGCCCAGACACAGTCCCCAGACCTTCGTGTCCCCACAAACAAGAAATCGTCCAGATAGTGTGACACCTCCCAATGACCACTGCTTCTGCTGAACACCCATTGCAAAAAAGTACTGAAAAGTTCTAACAAGGCCCAGAAAATAGCACAACCCATCTGCAGCAATTTGTCCACGTAGATGGCCCCTCCAAATTGCATACCAAGCAACGGGAAATCCGCAGGATGAATGGGCAGCAAACAAAAAGTGGATTTAACATCACACTTTGCCATTTTGGCACCCTGTCCACACCTCTGAACAAGCCGTATGGCGTCGTCCACAGATGCATACAACACCCTGGTGTCCTCCTCAGCAATGAAGTCATTGACCGACCCACCCTCTGGCCATGAGTGGTGGTGGATCAGCCTGAACTCCCTGGGCTCTTTCTTGGGCACCACTCCCAATGGAGAAACCATCAACTCCTCCAAGGGCCATTCGGAGAATAGGCCTGCAATCCTACCCTCCGCCACTTCTTTGGCCAGTTTCGCTGCTACCACCTGCAGAGGTTCCTTTACTGACCTCTAACTGTCTGCCCACCTGCGTTCCCTTGGGCCCTGGTACCCCACCCGAAAACCCCACTTCAAACGCAAGGCCGCCTCCCTATCAGGGTAAACAGAGAGACAAGGTATCAAGGCCTCCACTTTAACTGGGGTAGGGGCCCTTAGCCCCAGACTGCCCCCGGCCTCTAGAGGCCTTCCACTGTTCCGCCGGGCTGGCCAGGGTAAAGCATTGGGGGATGGGATGATGACCCCGCAGTTAGAACACTCATGTTTGAATTTACATGGGTGTCATGACCAGAACCCCTTGATGAAGTTCCAACACGCCCCAGTTATGGGTCCCATTGGCTTCTGCGTGAATCTTGCTCCCTGTGCAGCGGGACACGGCTGAAAAGAACGATAAGTTACAGGCAGTCCACTGGCTGTATGTGTCGAAGCCGAGGATTAAGTGGACGACATCCACTGCATCCACAGCTGCCAATCAACCTCCCCCCACGGTTTGATCAGATTCAGGCTGACCCTAGCCATGCATACCCTCCAAAATGCATCTGCGCCTTGCAGATGATGTCCATATACTTCAACAAGGCTATCGCCCTGTCTAAGTGACGCTCACAATAATGCTGGTGTAAATCAGAAAGGCTAAGGTCCAATTCTCAATGTTTATGGACACCCTTGGTCTCCTAGTCAGCTCCCACTCCTCCTCCTTGGGCCCCTCCTTGGCCTGAATCTCCCAATGCAAAGGTTTGAAAACATCAACATATTCATGTTTCCAAATCCTATTTTTGGACAAATGTGACCCCAAAGGCATTGCCAGGGCCACATGTGGCATCCGCTTCTCATGTTTGTCTACTTCGGTCTCCTCTTTCCCGTCAGCCCTCCCCGGTACCATCCGTTTGGACCTCGGCACCCACTACCTGTTTCCTAAACTCCCCTTTTTCCATTACTCCAGGAGCCGCCACTGCTTTTGTCAGGGCGGCCCGGGAGTAATTCATCACACCATCCCCAATACCCCCCGTCCTGGACTGCTTAACCCGTGACCCCCCGTCCCCGATATCCCAAGCTGCCCACCAATCACTGTTACCTGGCAAAACTTCGACTCCAACAGCCTTCTCTTTGCGCCGTCCTCCGCCGCTTCGAAGTCCAGAAGGCAGAGCACTCCCCTTGTCCGCACTTGACACCTGTAAGATACCAACACCGCCCATTGGCCGCTCCACCTTCCCAGAACTCCCTCTTGGTTCATCTTCCTCCTCTCGTAACTCTCCTTCTTCCCATTCATCACTATCATCTGCATAGTCAAGCGACAGTTCAGCATCCCCCACCATTTCATCACACACAGGCTCCTGCACCCCACGCTTCCGCCATTGCACTGACACACCATGTGAAACGCTACGCTTATCCAAACGCCACTCCTTGTGCACGATCCTGCGATGGAGAGCCGACCACTGAGGACCCCCCTGCTGCTTCGAGACAACGTCCTGGGGCCGTGTTGCGCCCCGCTGGCATTGCCGCCTTTCTCCTGGCCTCTGCTGCCGGTTTGGTGCCTCCTTCCCCCCCTTTGCCGTTCCAACCTAGGGAGTCCCTCACACCACTGGGCCCCCGAGCCGGACTAGCTCCAACCCTGTCTCCATCATGTTCATGGCCATCAGGAACCCACACCCACTGCCCTTTAGACTTAGGGCCCACTGTCCTCCGGTCCCCTACGAAGGTGTGTCACCAGACTGCAAGTCCCCTGGCCTGGGGTCAAGGGCCTTCGCCTTCTCACTGGCCTCACACATACGGGCCAAGTGCACCTCAGTCTCTTGAATAAGGAGGCGCTGCTCCCTAATGCGTGCCTCCAGGTCCACGCTTTGCCATTTGTTATATTGTGACTCCTTGGGGGCCACAGCCCCCCCCCATGTGGGCCCTTCCCTTCCAGTTCCACCTTCTTGGGGCCTAAGCGTGGCCCATTTGCTCTTTTTTAATTCTGGGCCCACGGGCCCCATCAACAGTATTGATTGCCTCCCTGGGTGTGGCCTTGCCGAAAGGTCCATCGGCCCTTCCTCCCCTGGGAGGTCTTGCATTTGGAGCTTGTGCTCCCGCGGGGCACACGATCGCGTAGCATCCGCTTCCTTCTGCCCCTCCTCCTTGCTCCTATCACTGTGCAGCGGTTCCGCCGGAGGCTGGAGGCGACCCGGGAGGCTCTTCCTCCTCCTCCCAGGCATAACTTTCTTGGGAGCGCGCTTCGCGCTCCGGTCCCGCCCCGCCCCTCTGAGGCCTTAGCAGATGCAGTGGCTCAGTGAGGCAAGCCGCCGCAGCGACCCTGCCCAATGCTGCGTGCATCGGGCTCTGCAGCCCCACCCAGGCCTGGTCCAGCACCCCAGACTGAGGAAGTCCGCTCTACCTGCAGCCCCAAGAAAGACCAATGCAGCCCGGACTGCATCCGCGTCCGGCACCGCCATCCGTTTCACCTGCACATCGCTACCGTAAGGTAGGCTGCTCTAAACGACTCAGCCTAACGTTAATTTAGCCCTAACAAACCTGCCTTCCCGCCCTGTGTGCGCGGACTAGTGGTGGTGCGGCCACCGATGACGCAACTCTCTCAGGGCAGGTCGCCCAGCCACTTCACCTCCTCCAGCATTCGGGACTCACTCCGACCCTCTCATGGTCTCATCACTCATCCGGCACCCTGCTTCTCTCCAGTGCCGGCACCATCTTGCCGCGGACGATGCTTCGCCGGGTCGCCTCTCTGAGGTCTCCCCAGCTACTCCACCATCGCGCACCCCCAGTCGGAGCCCGGATATGCTTCCCCCCTTATCGAGTCTTCAATAAAAGCTCGCAGGACCAGGGGGGGGGACAGGAGAAACAGCCTCAATCAGGCCTCAGGCGCCTGAGCTCAGTGGTTACATCGCTGCCTCCATGTGTCCCAGGCCATGCCCCCCAAGTGTGGCTAACCTTAATTTCACCTCATACCACTTTCTTGCACCAACCTCATTTCCTATCTCTTTACCCAACTCTTATTCGTTCTTTTTCATCCCTGCTTTCTCCGTTTGTCACCAATTGCTTATTTTTCACATCAATCTTCTTTCTCCATTTACTCTGTTCTGAGCCAAGGTCCAATGATGAAAAATTAATCAAGATATAGAGGTTCGATCAAGATTCACAGTTGGAATGCACCTGACACTCTTTTGCAGTGTACATTGATTGTTCTGTCTGAGAAATTTGCTGGTGGTTTAGCTTGATGTTAGATAACACAAGCTGAGTAAATGCGTTATGACATGCCCTCCTCTCAGCTCACAATATTTATCTAGCTGCTGAAACATGCTGCCTGTGAGCAATATGCCCATTGCTGAAAGACACTATCTCTATCAGAACATAACAAAAAGTAATATTGAGTGGTTCAGACGCAGGGTTTCCGGGGACACCCAGGGTAAAACACATAGGGGCAGATTTACAGGCCCCTTGCGCCACTTTTGCGTCATTTTTAACATGGGAAAAGTGACGCAAAAGTGGCGCAAGGGGCTTGTAAATCTGCCCCATAGTAAGAAATGCTGTGATGCTAGGACTATTTTATTTTAAGGTACATATTTTCTTTGATGTTGTTGCAGTGATATGGCAGCTCCAGAAGCAACATTTATTGTAGAAGCCTCTCACAGGGCAGCTGAGCCGCCTCGGGTGCAAGGCAGCAGGTGGAGCGGTCACGTGCAATTAATATCAGATGGGAACGTTACCAAAATCGTCACCTAATGGGGCTGGACGACGCCATTTCCCTGAGTTTCTTATCATAGGGCTGTTCTTGCTGAAGAGAAGACGCTCTCTCACTTTTCTGCCATGAAGCATTCGACACTAGAAAGACATAATGACAGGCAGTGCCCAAATGTGTTCAAAGGCCTTGCCAGCAATGGGCGCAACACATAGGAGAGTCCTGGGTAGCCATGTTTTATTGGCCTGTGAGCACAGGCGCACTTAGCATGAGCTGGCATAAACATGAATCCAGCCCATTGCAGAGACGGCAATACTTGGCTAGTTTGGTGGGAATCAATGTCTTTCAATGTGAAAGCAACGAAATTAGTCATTGGTCGGTCATTCTTTCGAGCCCAAGGTAGATAAAACTTTACCTTCACTTTTTGAAATACATATAAAATGGCCCCTGTCCATCCGCCCATAAAATGTTCACCTAGTAAAAAGCATGGACCTCAGGCTTCCCAGTATCACAGAAAACAACAGTCTCCACTGACAACAGCACCCAGATGTGTCACTAGACAGCCATGTTTTCTGGAACTGACGCTAATCAAAAATGCACTTGGGAGCCGACAAGAGATGTTTTTTTCCTTGTCCAATAAATGTAATTACTATCAGGAAGAATCAATGTCAGTCACTGTGGTCCAAAGGAACGTCTTGTCATAAGACAGCCACGATTTTTTAACTGCAAGGCTATGTGTTTTAGGGAAACACACGACCCCTCACTCACCAAACAAAGTAAAACTAGGGAAGCCTTGACATGCTTCATTTGCATCAGGGTATTAAGAAGAAATGAGCTGTGCACGAGGACACTATGGGGTATATTCACAAGAACGTGTGATAACTACTGCAAGAGTAGCGTAACGCAACTTTCAATATCGCAGCCTAGCGCGGGAAAATAACCCCTTGTCAACGTGGAATTCACAACAAGGCGGTAGCATGCGATAGTCTGCCGAAACCGCGGACAATGTCCGCGATACAACCACCACGATGGAGATAAAAACACAAACCACAACACCAAAAAACACGCGATGGGCCAAAGCGCGATGAGGAAATCAGCGCCAGGCCTGCAACACACACCTGGCAGGCGTAAAAAATCATCATAAAAGTAGAAAATACACCCACGCACAAACTGACCAACACCCAAGCACCATGGAGGCAGCCGGAGCAGGCGCAGACGACGAGCGCAACCCCACAAGCACCCCGGACGACCAGCACGGGACCTCGGGGACAGGGAAGGGCAAGGACAAGAAGACCAGGAAGACCAAGTTCAGTCCGCAGGCGAACAGGATCATAGTCACGGAGGTGATGGAACATCATCAACATATCTTCGTCACCTCCAACGTGTCATTGGGCACCAAAAATGGAATATGGCGGGACATCGTCGACAAGGTGACTGTCGTCGCAGAGCGCAAGCGGACAATGGACGAGGTCAAGAGGCGATGGAATGACATCAAGCGGAAGACCAAGGAGAAACTCAGCAGCAACCAGAAGGCAGCAACGCAGACCAGAGGTGGGGACACAGCGCCACAGCTGGAGCTGGATGACATGGAGGAGCTGGTGTCGAATGTCATCAGTATGGATACTGTGGCTGGAGTCGGGGGACCGGACACTACTCGACAGGACACAACACAACCGCAACAGGGTGAGTGACCACCAGTTACTGGGGGGACAGGGGAGATGGCCACAATGGCACACATGCACAAGCAAGCAGAGCACAGTACACACCCACAATGACCCTGGGCCCTCGTCCAGACCAACAGACTGTCACAATGTACAATGCCATGCTGTCTGAATGTCAACCTGTACCATGCGGCTACATACATGTGGACACATTGTAACACACCATCTCCCCTTCACATCGCAGGGGCATCGTCAACACCTCCTGCAGAGCAGTCACAGCCACTCTTCACTGATGACGAGGAGGAGGACAACACCAGCATCGACACCCAAACCATCCAAGACATCATTGACCTCATCCGCCAGCAACCTCCAGGATCATGGCAGCCCAGCTACATCGATGAGACCCCACCCACCACCCAAACCACCCAGCAGGAGGCACCCACAGCCCCGGCACTCTCCCAAGACCCCCAGGAACAACAAATGGCCTTCCAACGCCGTGTGCTGGAGGGCCAGAGGGAGACGGCCGAGAAGGTGCGGGTGGGGTTCGACCTCATGGCTACCAAACTGGACGCCATCCTTGGGTGTCTATGTCCGCCCCATGGTCTCCAACGAGCCCTGACTGACATCGCTGGAGTCATGACGCGGAGGGAGGAATACCTGTCCGCTCAGAGTGGCCCCAGCGATACCAGCTGTGAGCTGGCACACATGCGGAGGCTCATGGAGGACATGGTGCGGATAGAGGCGGAGAAGATGGAAGCCACCGCTGCACATCAGCGAAATGTAGCTGGGATCTACCAGGCCCTGCATGTCTTCATCATGGCATTGCTGCCACAAGGTGTGGCAATGATGAATGATGCTGCCCCCACACCATCCACATCTCCGCCCCCTGGTGTGTCAGTGCCTCCCAGTGCGGCAGGCATATCCACTCATGCACCTGATGTGTCACTGCCACACAGTGCGGCCGACAATCCTCCTCCGGCCCCTGATGTGTCAGTGGCACACAGTGCCGTAGCAGGTACTGCAACACCCACAGGTGGGGCAGAGCACACATCCGGGGACGAGGACGTGGATGGGATTGAGATCAGAAGGAGGTACTAGCATTCATTTACGCCACCTTGCCTGTTTCTGCTTGGTGCCGCACATGGCCTCAAGACCTACCACTGACCCCCGATACACTCCGATGCACTCACCTTGGACAGCGACATGGACTGCCACATCCTGTTTGACGACCATTGACACAGCGGACAGACTGTGGACTGTACCCTTCCTCTTCCGCAGTACAGGTCATCCCCGGATGTACACTGGCTGGCCCTCCACGGCCCCATATTGTGTAGTGTGCTCGGCATTGCCCTGTACCGCTCCAGCTGCATGACTGCACTGGATGTGCAAATAAACATCCAGTGACGCACTGCTGTGTAATGTCTTACGTCATTCATGTATGGATGTGTGGATGAATGTGGGGACAGTGCCTTCCCTTGCGTCAATGATGTTCATCCTGTGGGATGCCAGTCAGAGGGTGCGACATTGCATTTTGTGTACCGGGTCTTGTGAACACTACAACAGGGACACACGCATCAGTCACTTCCTTGTCCGGGCATGGACTGGACCACGCCCAGATCCCACGGGCCATTGTTGCGAGCCCTGCACTGGTCCGGCGTACGGCAGGCCAGACCACTCCGCTTACGCCCCGAGGGGGGGCCCTCATTGCTACCCGTCGCAGCCGTACTCGCTGGTGGTGTGCAGGTCACTGGTCTAGTTGTCAGCATGTCACAGCCACTCCCTGAGGGCAGGTTTTCACACACACCACACCCATCCGGCACAGGCGTCACAGGCCATGTGACTCCGCCAACATAAGGGGCCGACGACGTCACATTTCCCTCTTCCGGTGGTGACTGGATGACGGACGCTCCACGTTTCGCACTCATATAGGGCCCATGAGTTGTTGCGCACAGGGTTAGTGGCATCCGAGGCCTTGAGTACGGCACGGGCCTACCACCACGTGGCGCAGACTGGGGTTGCACAGGGTTAGTGGCATTCGAGGCCTTGAGTACGGCACGGGCCTACCACCACGTGGCGCAGACTGGGGTTGCACAGGGTTAGTGGCATCCGAGGCCTTGAGTACGGCACGGGCCTACCACCACGTAGCGCAGACTGGGGTTGCACAGGGTTAGTGGCACACGGGGCATTGCGGATGGCACAGGCACCCCGCCACGGGACGGTGACTTTGGGTGCACTGAGTCAGTGGCACCTTGAGCTGCTGAGCGGGTGTGCAGCCTGCGATGATGCCCCGTCCCGGCGGTCCGGACAGCTCAGGTTTTGTGTGCCCTGCTGGACCGCAGTGTAGGCCAGAGCCAGCGGGCAGCGCGGGCCTACCGCCATGTGGCGTCGCTTCCGGGATCCCAGAGTTGGTGGCACCCATTGGGCTGAGTGGGTGTGCAGCCTGCGATGGTGCCGGGTGCACTTGTATGTCCTCTGCCATGGAGTAATCAAGACCCAGCCCCAAACGTGAGACCTGGTGGCCTGCGGAGCGGGGCTGCATGATGTGGAGGGTGCCATTTCCGCGGGCCCCGGGCTTGTGGCTTGCAGCGGCACGTGGTGTGACCTCCTGTCTACACGCCGGTGGCGGAAGGTGAGCATTGAGGCCTGGGTGTGCATGGGCGGGCATGCTCCGATGGGCGGCCGGAGGGGTTGGGGTGCCTCTGCCTGGGTGTGCATGGGCGGGCAAGCGATGTTGTCTTGTGCAAGTGTGTGTACTGTGCCAGTCATGTATCTGGGCTCTGTTTCAGCTGACGGCTCTGACTCAGATGTGTGACCTGGTGTCCTGCTATGCATACCGGCACGTGGTTGGGGACACACCGGTGGCAGCAGGTGAGCAGTGTGGCCTGGGTGCGCAGGGGCGACACGTTCTCTCTCTCTCTCCCTCTCTCCCTCTTCTCTCTCTCCCTCTCTTCCTCTCTCTCTCCTTCGCTCTCTCTCTGTCCTCTGATGTGCGCAGGACACACCTTCTCATCATGTTTTTTGTCTTACAGGCTGTGACCTTCGTATTGTCCCGAGGGGAGCGGCCATGTGTCTTCATTTCATTTCGTTGTTCATTTTTAATAAAGTTTCAATTGTTGCTTCGAAAGTGAATGTGTGCTGCTCATTTCTGTGGCGACACATGCATGTCACCAGTTGTGATTGTGTGACATCAAGCGGAATATTTTGTACATGTTTAGGTGTGGCTGATGTGGCATGTCTTTGGTCGGGGGGGGCCAGGGAGGGGTGGTCCTGGGGGTGGTGGTGGTGGGTGTTGTGGCCCTCTTGGGTGTCCGGGCCGCATGATGGGTGGCTCCATGGCATCTGTTGCCCTTCCGATGTAGCCCTGGGCTGTGCTCCCTTTTGGTTTGCAGGCTGCTGTCCGACTTTACACCAGGTCAGAGCAGGTGTAGATTTCCTGGTGCTAACGCGCCTTATCGCCTGTTTTGTGTTTTTATCGCGGATGTGGCTGGTCGTTGTGAATGTTGAGATGTATTGTTGTCGCGCCTTTTGGCATGGGAACGCCCACTCTGCATCTCATTAGCGATAGTTGCGTGGGTCCTCTGTGGCGATGTTTTTTGCGGCTGCTATCGCGGGTAAACTGGTGCTGTGGACCGTTAACACAGGCTTGTGAATGGGGGTGTAAATTTATCACGACTTTGGCTGCGATAAAGTGCTGTTAATTCGGCGATAGCTCCTTGTGTATATGCCCCTAAGACGTTTTTATTCTGAGGTGGTCAGAGCAAGGATGATGATGGACCAGTATTCACCCCAGTGATCTGGAAGTGTGTCAGGGTGCATTTACCCGTGTAGACCAGGATGGGGCAGAATCAGTATATTCAGGAAAATGTGATATCTTTATTAATTAAAATTCTTAAATGAAATCGGCTTTCAAACGAATAATTAACTAAAAACAGGTTGGGCAATCTGTCCATGTTAAGAAGTGGTTGAAGAATGGGAAAACTTAATATAGGACATGAGGAAAACATCATTTTGATGGCGGCCCAAGCTTTTTTGTAATGGTAGTGTATTTGGACACCAAATTAACTGGGTAATGAGTCCTTTAGAAACATTCTGCCATCCGCAGTTCTGCTTCCACTCTGCAAAAATGAGTCAATAAATTTAGCAAAAAAAATGTAAAGGCAATTTAAATAGGCCATCCAGTTTAAAGGGAAAAACAGTTCCCTTCAGCCAATCGTGCATCTCTAACAAGCAGCATCGATAGGCATTTTACAGTGTTCCTTAGATCAATGACCTATGCATGGGATGGTGACATCACTGTTAGGATGGCCCCATTACAAGCGGTTTTCAGACTGGCTGAAGTTTACTTTGATGAGTGACATGAGGGCATCTTGAATGACACTGAACTTGAACCATTCGATGGAGAAACTTTATACTACTAGCCACGATCTGAGGTGGGCCAACTCCAATCCCAGTAATTAAAAACTGACTTTGAAACAGGTCCCTATTGGGCACTTTACTTATGTTCTTACCTTATAAGGCTAAAACTTTGACAGGTTTCTCAACAAGTACTAAAAATACTTAAGCTAATCCATGTCAGTCATGCAGTCCCTCTTTTAATTTCACATGTTTTAATTCACCTTGCATTACCTAAGAGTATTTACTTTTTCCAGATGTTGTGGGCCTCATTTACAATATTTTGACGCATGGCAGCGCAGTAAGCATTCCTGCTGCGCTTCCGTGTGTCAAAAGAAAAGGACAGGAATGCGCTGTATCTACAAGATGCGGCGCATTCCTGTCCTCTTCCCCTGCGTTGTTGCACAATGGGCTGCCATGCATTCAGTGGCGTAACGAAACTTGAGGGGGCCCCCCTGCAAAGTACATGGAGGGGGCCCCCCATTCTCCGCGCCAGACAAGAGCTCTCAGGCCAGCGACCCGCCATAGTGCAGGGGCTGCGGGGCTATTGTTACGCCACTGTTACCAATACAGCTGTTACAAGTAAACCTGGATAGTGGAGGTAATAATTGGGTATACTCTGCCAGCAGTCTATCATAGGTGGTGGTCTATCCATAACAGGGTCCCTGCCATCAGTACGCAGGGGAAGTTTGCCCTATTTTAGGTGGGTTTCCTGATGCAGACTCCTGTCATGATATACAACATAGGGCCCACTCATCGTTTAGATTTGCCAAAAGTGCATCCACTGCTCCTTCTCTTTTACACCTCCTTCCTTCCTCATGCTTTCGATCTCTTCCTTTCCATTATTTCTGAGCATCCTATCTTTTCTTCATTTTCATCTCTGCCTTTTTCTTTCTATTCTCTGTCACTTTTATCTCCAACTTTTCTCTCCCATCCCATCGAAATCATTCCACTATGCTTTCCTATCTCCTGTGCAGTATTTCACTCTCTTTCTTTGCTCTTTTTATGCTATCTGCTCTGTATTTCCTTTGTCCATTTTCTCACCCTCTCCATTCCCTACCTCTCTTTACTCATTTCCTCCATTATACCTTGTCCTTATAGCACCTCGTGATTTCTTTCCTGCATACTTTCTCGCTGTCTTCCTCGATTAGCGCTTCCAGTGCTTTCTTCATCACTCCTGTACAGACCTGGATCTCTCATCTTGAGATCTTATTGCCCTTCTTCTTCCTCATACTCTCCCAGAACCCCTAGCCTCAAAGGTTGTATTTATTTACTCCAGAGTCTTCCCTGGTGTCTCTAGAGAGGCCAGATGGTGCCAGTTCCCCAGTCCTATTTGTCCTGGCTTCCGTAGTGCCCACCACCACAGCTGATCAATGTATTGGGTGATGACACCGAAAAAAAAGACACTGCACCTTGCCACACACTTTAAATTGTCCAACTACCTTTTGTAGCAAATCAGTGTTGTTTGATTAAAATGTTTGAATCTCTCTCTCTCGCTCCATCTACATACACATGCACACACACTCACACACATACAAAAAGGCCACAGATGGAGGAGAGGATTTTGCTGGAGTGGGGACACATCCTTACCTCTGGCCCACCACAAGCACTTTTTGTTTTGGACCATGTATAATAGCCTTGTTCAAACCCCTTTACTTCCCTTATCACACATTCAGCATTCTTGTTGTTTTCTGTACAGTGACATAGAAATGTTGTTGTGGACTCTTATGCAAACAAAAAAAAGCTCCCAGCAGGTCAATACCTCATGTACAGACTCATTCACATTGGCACAACTCCCAAAACTCCCCAGGCATATTCCCACATAGGAGAAGGTAAAAAAAAAGAGTATAATGCATGAGGTGCATCATTTAGGTCAGCACATTGGCTTAAAGAGGATGTACACTTTTCTTGTGGTCAGAGTACGTTTATCAACATTTTCCATCAGCTGTGACATTAGTAAACCTGGTCTTGGAATCTCTCCCTGCTGCCTTTTAATTTTGCTAATTCATTGGTGTCCACACTCTGATAATAAATTGTAAAGACCAGGCAGGGCTAAGGTTTTTAACACATGCAACTGTCTGTTACCATTCTTGGACAGATGTATTTAAACAATCCATTGTTGTATTTCCTGGATGCTCACATCTTGCTCTTGCTTCTTTTTCAACTTCCACGACACTACTTCACAAAGCCATGTACTGATAAGTACCACTATCGATCAAGGACAAAATCACCCCAAAAAATAAGCTGTGTTCCAACCACACACCGTCTTCCCAATAACTCACTTTAAAATACTCCGCAGAGGGCTGATCCATTTAATGTTTGACAACAGCCCTTGTAACAGACTTCCTGCAGAGCATCACAACCCATCCAACCTGCTACTGTTCAGAGAACAACTCAAGGATCTCCAGCCAACACCCAACCTACTAACATGTGATGCCGCTACTCAAGACTCACTAGTTTCCCCAACTCTTGGTTTATTGATCATCAGCACAAAACTAAGACCGACCTCTTTCTCCAACCTACTGTCTTGCAGAAACAATCCAATGTGTCTTCCCCAAATTTCTTTAAATCGATAAAGACAAAGAGAACCAGTCACAAACATAATCTTTCACACCGTGCAGCTATCTTTTCCAGGGTGTCTGAGAGACTGACAGACAGGCACACATTCACTGTAGAGTGAGTCTCAGCACTTCTCTTGTCAATTGACAGAGACAAGGCTTTCCATCGAGTGCACTGGCTTTTTTCTGTGAGAAATACTGGAGAAGGCGTGTCTGGGTACACGATTCAAAACTTGGGAATTGTGCACCTATTCTAGCCCCGCAGCTCGGAGGCTGAGCTGGACTTTCACTTCATCCAAAAGAAATGGACTGACATCCTCCACAAAATGCACACCTCCTCATTCTGTGCCTCGGGAAAAGAAGCAATGCTTAAGATTACACACTATTGGTATTACACCCCAGCCAGAAGGTGAAATGGAAACTCAACAGTCCTAATTGCTGTTAATTCAACTTCGGCCACCCAGACACACTGACTCATCTCCTCTGGCTCTGTCCCAAACTCAAACGCTACTGGTAGGCCGTCTGAAAGATATCAATGAAATGTTTGCAACAGATATACCCTGTCTTTCTAGCTACGTCCTACTGAGACTCCTCAATGCCCGACACACCATCTACACTCTAACGAAGGGAAGGCAATGATAATGGCTTTGGCTTTGTGTGGGGCTAAACATGTCATCAAAGCCAAATGGGGCACAGATACGTTGTCTTCTCACTTTGACTGGCTGCATAAACTGTGGGACCTCACAGGGATGGAAAAGCTTACTGCTTCCCTGCAGAACAAGTTGCTACACTTTGACAAATGAGGGGCCCATGCATCCAATCTCTGGCACAGGACTTTTGGGAACTTACTAGTCTTCTTTACTTATGAGTACACCAGCTTACAGGACGAGGGGGCACGCCTGATCAGCAAGACAAAGACTGACCGCAGTGGGTATGACGCACTAAAAGACCCAGCCTGCTGACACTGAATACGTTGTGAAAGAGCTAATTCTGGTGAGAGAGGTGATGCTCCCTGGGTGACAACCCCTGATATTTTATCCCTCCTCTCCTGCCTTTCCCAGTCCTCCCTGGTATCCTCCCTTCCTCCCCATCTATACCCTTCTTCTGTTCTCCCACTGTTATGTCCCACTGTTCTACCTAATCGGCCTTTGGATTTAGGTAAGAGTATTTGTTCCTTGATAAATACATAAAAAGATCTGAACCATAAAACATCAATGGGTCGGAAAAATATTTAAATTCTAACATTGTTAATATAATATTCCATCAACATAAGGTTTCTCAGATTTGTGGTCTTATATTTTGCTGTTACTCTCAAACACTGTAAACTTATTTCACTCTCCTTTGGTCTGCAGAACTCTCTGATAACCCTCTTCACCTCAAGGCACCTCTTAAAATAAAGTGTTTCTTTGTTCTGTATTTCTACAGTCTCAAAGGCATTACTGTACAAATTTACCAACCTCAAAAAGATGAAACTAAGACTTGGCCTAGTTGAGATTCAAATTCATGAACAGATCACAAAACATGCCTTCTCTTTTGATCTCACTGTATCTTCTCTCTCACTTTCTCCCTCTCTCAAAGTCTTCTGCTTCTCTTCTTAATTCTCTCACCCTTCGACTCTCTTTCTCTCTCTCTCTGCCTCACTTACTCTCATTCTTTCCATTTATCTCCTTCTCATTCTCTTGCTTCCCCCGTTGTCCGTGTCTTCTCCCCTCCCTCCGCCCTTTCGTCTGTGCCTTCTCCCCCCTCCCTCTCGTTGTCCGTGCCTTCTCGCCCCGCCCTCCCTCCCTTTGTCTGTGATGCCTACCATTTGCAATGCAATAGGTCTCGCGTAAATGCAAGACCTATTGCATTGCTAATGCTTGTTTATGCGGGGCATCAGGTTGGCCATTGCCCCGGTTCTTTCCCTTCCTCCCCCATCGGCGGTGGCACTATGGCTTTCATTAGAAAAGCTTTCCAGCGTGAACTGCATGTTGTGTACCTGCGACTGATACGATGTAGCTGACCTGATGATCGTCTGCTCTACCACACAAGAAATAAAACCATCTTGAAGGAGCGAGAGGTACGCTTCACCCCACCCTGGCGCAAGGCTTCAGCTACGACTCGTCGTGGTCAGAAAACGTTTTTCGAATCTCCCCTGCTCTTCTCCTTTTAAGGTTCGTCAACTAGAAACGTAGCCGGGGGAGGGGGTTACACTCTTCACACAAAAGGAATCACGTGTTGTGCAAAACATTTGCACAGTGTCACAGGGTTAAATCAAGTGGCATGGTGTTGGGCATGCAACGCTAACAGACATGGGCCCATCGAGAGGGCACAGGACATTGAAGGAGACGTGCAAGAGAAACTAGCTGGCGCAGTACATACGACCAGCAGGTCACTACACATACTACACGCTATACATGCCAATGTGGAACTCTTTGAGCACGGAACATACAACACACTAGGAGACATGGATATGCCAATGTGAAATCCTTCAAACACAGAGCTCACTTAGACAGTGGAAACGTGCGTGCCAATGTGAAGCTATTTGGGCATTCACATACCAGAAGACAACTGCACACCAATGTGAAACAATCTGGGCACAGGACGTACTGCACACACAAGGCGACATACATGTTAACAAGAAACACATTGTAGGGGACGTGCATGACAATGAAAAACTATTTGGGCACAGTAGAATCAGAAGAAACGTGTGCATGTCATTGTGAAGCTATCTAGGCACAGTTAATTTTACACCTGCTAGAAGACATGTGCATGGCAATGAGAAATGTTCTGGGAAAAGTACACACTTCACATCTGAGGACAAGTGCATGTAAATGAGAAACTATCTGGGCAGAGAACATACAGAGTTTACCTATGTGTATGCCAATGAAAAACTATTTTGTTGCAATACATACAACACTCAATAGGAGACAGCTTCTTGTCAACGTGGTACTATCTGGGCACAGTACACATTGCACTCACTAGGAAAGATGTGTATGCCAATGTAAATCTATATGGGACAGAACACGCAGTGCCTTGTGTTTCAATGCAAAACTATCTGGGTACAACACACAGTGCCTTGTGTGTGTGAATACAGTGCCTTGTGTGTGAAAGTAAAACGATCTGGGCACAACACACAGTGCCTTGTGTATGAATACAGTGCCTTGTGTGTGAATACAGTACCCTGTGTGTGAAAGTAAAACTATCTGGGCACAACACACACAGTGCCTTGTGTGTGAATGTAAAACATTCTGCTCACTGTATGCAGAGCACACACTAGGAAAGCTGTGTGTGTCAACGTAACTTTTTCTTGTCACAGATCACAGAGTTCTCTAGAGAAGACGGGTGAATGTAAAACTGTCTAGACACAGGACATACGGAGCTCTGTAGGAAAGATGTGTATGGCAATGTAAACATATCTGAGTGCAGTGCATACAGGGCTGTGTGAGTTAATGTAAACGTATCCGGACTCGGTACATACAGTGCTCACTGGGAAAGGTGTATGTGCCAATGTAAAACTATTAGTGTGCAGTGAGTGAGTACATGGCTCACTGGGGATGACGTGTGCGCCGTGCATACAGTGTTGTGTGTGTCAATACAAAAATATCCGGGGGTAGTACATGCAGTGCTCGCTAGCGAGCAAGCATGCAAATGACAAATATTTGTGCAAAGTACAACACAAACTAGAAAAAGCATTTGCAATGCAATAGGTCTCGTATTTTCGAAACTTTGACTTATTGGTATTGTAAATGACAATGCCTTGTATTTATCTGTTGATTTTTAAACAAATAAATAAAAGGCATTGTCATTTACAATGCCAATAGCTAAAAATCTCGCAATTGCGAGAACTATTGCATTGCAAATGCGTGTTTTTCTACCTGTCCCTCCAGTTTCTTTCTCTCCAGCGAGTGGAAACAGAGAGGTTGGTGCAGGGCAGATAAGAGGAAAAACACTGATATGAGAAGCCAACAAGTAAAATAAATGCAGTCATCACAAGCAAGATGCCCCCCCTCGCTCCTGAACCCCGGTGCCACTGCACTGGATGGACCACTGATAGGCCCCTGATAGTGTACCTTCCAATGCGTCTGATCAGAGTCTGTTCCTGGAGGGAGCTGCAAACCTTCTGCTTCCCAGTCAGCTCGTCTGTCTCAGAGGCTGTGCCCTGTGGGGAATGCTCTCTCTGAGGCCCCCACCCCCATCCCTTTTCGGGGCCTGGCTCATGGCTCTGACTGAAGAGAAACAATGTAACTTGTTACTTTGTTTCTCTTCAGTCCTGCCCTGGGTCAGCGGGAGGAGCTCAGAGCAGGCTGCACACTGCAGCTGCTTAAGAGCAAACCTCTCACAGCTCTCTACCGAAGAGCTGAGGGGGCCCCCTTCACCTACTGAAGACTGGGGGCCCCCCCGCACCGCGGGGGCTGCGGGGGTGTTTGTTACGCCCCTGCATGCATCAGCGTAGGAACCCTTGTGCCATGGTGCAATAGTGTCTGCATTGTAGGCGTGATTGTTTTTGTGCAGGAAAGGACACCTTCGTGCACAAAAACAATCACAAGAGGTGTTTTACTCACCTTATGTGTGATGCAGAATGCAGCACACATAGACAAAGGGAGAACGAGGAGAAATAAAGGTATTTCTCCTCATTGTGCCTCCCTTACGCCTCCCCTGGGAAGGCATAGAAATCTGACGCATTCCCAGGTTTACAAAACCTTGTAAATCTTGGAATTCTTCAGGTTCCAGGGATGTTGCGTGGGAACACCCACAGCAACACCCACGGAATGCCCCTTTCACGCAGAGTAATGCATGAATGGGGGCCATATTTACAAGGTCATGAAAACCCACGCAGGGTGGCTTTACGTGGCCTTGTAAATATGGGCAGGCACACTGCACCGCCGGTGCATCAAAAAAAGTGACGTACTGGCGGCGCAATGGGGCTTGTAAATAAGCCCCTGAGTTTCTGTCGTTTTTTAATGCGACATAAGACTCTTAAATAGTGAATACGGTAAAATGATTCACCTTGAAGTGCTTGGATGAGTTCAGGTTGCGGGTGGGTGAATATGACAGGATACAATTTAGTACTCAGGAACTGAAGCTGAGGGCAGTGCGAGTTTACCAGCCAGAGGGACTGCATAGTAAAGTGGTGTGAAAAGATGAATGGGGTGACTGACACACTCACAAGACCACTAGCCATTCCACAGAAGTAAGTAATGTTTAATTCAGTCTCATATTTTCTGAATTGAAACATGTTCATTTGAATTATTCACAACAAAATCATTGGTCCTATTTATTTAATTTTAATACTGCTAACAAGCATAGCCAAAGAGAATAGGACTGGCTTGTTGTAGGCTTATGCCCATTGTTGTGTTATATGTCTAGATGCAATAACAGAAAACTCACAGAGGCACCCAAATACTGACCAGGATGCACTTGTGTGACCACAATAACTTAGGACATGCCCTAAATATATAGGCCATTCCTCTAGAAAAGAATTCCTAAATACTCTCCTTTTGACACATCCCTTTTAGATACACCCCATCCTTTTCATTCCACTTAAATCACTGCAGCTGATCCAGTCTTGTAAATGGAATTCTATTAAGGCTTTAGTGTTGAAGCATATAAAGATGAGGCTTTCATTCAGGAAAATCAGCATGGCGCTCTGGTGTCATCTGGTGGCCACACTAGTTATTTTGTATCTAAAGAGTTAAACCAGTAGTTCAGTTTCCTTAAATACGTTATTCGACTCTTGACGAGCCTTAAAAGTGTGCATCAAATACAGTGTTATAAAAAATATTTTTAAAAAATCATAAAATGGCAGCAATTAATAAAACCAATCGACTCAATATTTACTGCGGATCCGAAATGCACTTAAAATGAAGTTCAACACAGCATACATAACATCTGTGCTTCCCAGGTGATGTAGACAAGAAAGAGCCAACTCATCTAATCTCGGATGTTTTTAAAACTGGACGGAGAAACTGCCTCCTCTGTGGGGTATAAAGGGTGTAGAATAAGATAAAGTGTTTGGTGCTTTGGGGTGCAGGGCCATCACAGGGGCAACATTGGAAATGCAATAGGTCTCGCATTTGTTTGAGTTAGAGCTACTGGCATTGTAAATGTCAATGCCTTTTCCCAATGTGTTATGGAGTGTCTGTGTGTGGTCTGTAGTGGAAATATGTGGTTTGGATTGAAATTTTTAGTTGTGGAATTGTGTAGTGTGGAGTGGATTTGTGGAGCAGAATTACATGGCATAGTGTGCAGTGGAATTTTGTGGATAGTAATTATGTGGTATTGAGTGTACTGGAATTATGTGGCATGGGAGTGTAATTATGTGGAATGGTATTTTGTGTTGTGGTGAATGATGGGATATTTACTTTTATACCCCCCCCGGGTGATTAGTGCGCTATACAAATTGCTGATTGATTGAATTTAATATGTTTTCTTCCAAACTCAAATCCACTGATGAACAGTAAAATCTGGACCTCGACAGAAAATATGCCCTTCAGTGTGATTAAACATGGTGCACTAGTGTAAAAATGTGATAGCAAGTCTCAGGCTGACTAGAAATGCACAGTTCAATAATCCCTTATTGAAGAACAGTGTTTAAGGCTGCATGGAAAGCAATCAAAACAAGGTATTGCAGTAGTTATCCCCTGTGTCACTCCTCAATAAAAGTTACTCATAACCAAAGTTTTAACCAATGTCTTGACTGATTAAAAGTAATGAACAACCATTGAATAACAACATACATTTCCGACGCGTGATAATGTTCCCCATCATACAGCTAGCTGTGTGTCTAGTGAGGCCTGTGCATTATGCATGGCAGCAAATAACATAAACAAAATCAGTTAGCTTGTCAGCTTCTACCTTGTATGTCGCCAGGCGTTGGAAACATTAACTAAAAGATAGATTTTTAAAATTATCTTTAATGCTAGTTGCATGTTTCCAGCTTTCGCGGAGATTCCAGAGCAGAGAAATTCTCTAAGAGTCGCTGGGCACAGGGCAAGCAGGAGGGAGGGGCGGGGGGGGGGTGTTAAGAACCAAGTGGCATATTATCAAGCGGCAGCGAAAATTATCGCTGGCCGCGCTTAGCGTGAGATTAGTTATCGCCGGCTATCGCTGGAAATTATCGCCATGCTAGCGCTGTATTAACAACGCTTAGCGCAATGGCGATAATAGCGGAGTTTTCCATGGAACATCGCTGGTTTTCCAGCGATGTTCCATGGAAAACAGCGATATCCTTGATGATAGGGCCTGTGGTCTTAGCCACACAATCCACCCCCCATGTTAGGTATGCCTTAGTCTGGAATTTAACAGACGTTAAATTCCAGCGTTAAGGCATAGTTTACGCGATTTCAAATATCGCTACCCCTCGTTGATAATATCGCGAAGCTGGGTTAGCGATATTTTCACGTGGGGTTTTGTCAGGCACGCCTCCTTTGCATCTCATTAGCGATGCGAGGCGTGCTGACAACGGGCGCTAAGGCAAGGAAACACGCGCTAGCGTGTCCTTGTTAATATAGCGATAATATTATCGCCGCTTTTCGCCCGAAAACGGACGCTAAAGCGGCGATAATCTTATCGCGGCCCCTTGATAATATGCCCCCAAATGTGAGAGAATGAAGAAAGACAACAACAAAACAAGCACGTCTCCATTTTCAGCCGAGTTGCATGATAATATGAGTAACAGTATTTGTCAACCAGTTTTTAAAAGCATTTTGTGGCACTATTGCAACACTGAACTATTAGTATACGAGTGCAGCCTGATTGCAATAAATGTATCTGAAAATACCGGCCCTGCTTAAGAATTGTCATAGTTTTAGATGACAGTTGGAACAATTCTGCATGGCTTTTCAATGGGATGCATGAGTTGAGATGCAATATTCAAGCACTGTCACTTTTACAATGCTCATTTACCAGCACCGGCAATTCAAGGATAGGTTGGAAATACCCGAATGTCTCTGCCGGGCTACTATACTCATGACATACTAGCAGCAGCATTTTCAGCAGTTTGACAATACTGATCCTAGTTGAGCGCAGGCACGTCTTGCCTTTGTTGTAATAACGCTTCGCCATGTTGCCGAAAAAAAGAGAAAAGTGACAAGCAGAGAGAAATTACTCCGTAGATGAGTAGCCTGTGGGCTGCCCTCCTACAGGAAGGGGTTATCGAGGCATGAAAGTGTAATTATCAATTATCCGAGACGAGGGAGGAATTTGAAAAGCTAGGAATTCAGTAAATGGCTCACACGTACCTGGCCACATTTTGTATGCTTTAATGGACAGTGCTCTTACAGAGCATGTCTGTGCATAGGTGGACAGTGCTGTTACAGAGCATGTCTGTGCATAGGTGGACAGTGCTGTTACAGAGCATGTCTGTGCATAGGTGGACAGTGCTGTTACAGAGCATGTCTGTGCATAGGTGGGAGTGGGACCCAACCCTCGAAGAGGCAGCAAGACCAGTGCAAACGAGGGCAAGGAGAGGGAAGACTGGCTGCGAAAGCACTGGTAGGAGAGAAGCGAGTGAACACTAGAAGTGGTTTGATATTGAAACACTTTTATCCCTTAAAATGGTTCTTGCAAATGTAAATGATCTGTTAAAAATGAAAGACTTACGAAGCAGCAGAGCACCCCGGTTGCAGCAGCTACTATCGGAGCACAACAGCTGGTCTTTTCCAGCTACAGCCAATGAGAAAATTAAAGGGGCAGAGTGAAAGCCACAACAATTAATGCAAATTGCTCTCCATTCCAAACAGAGCCTGAGAGCTGCCTTACAGTTGTTGCTTTTCTGCTTAGATTAATTTCATCAACACTAAACATTTCTGAGTGCTCTGTAATATTAAGGTTTCAAAGTGACAGTCATCTCTGGTCACATTCGTGTACGGCAGTACACGCAAATCTCCCTTTACATCGTGATTTCAACAGTAGGAAACCTTGAAACTAAACAAAACGTTTGTACTGGATAACAAGCAGAGTGTGAAGAAAACCAGCAGCAAAAGGCACTGTTTAACACAAAATAAAAGCTCACAACCAAAGGGGCACCATGCAGCAACAACAGGCGAAGGAGGGAGTGGCAGGGAAGATGCAATAATAAAACCGCGCCACAGCTAAGCATGCACCCAAAATGTAGCACGAGCAGGAAAGAAATTTAAAAAAGAGTCCCCCCAAGAACAGCTAAACCAGCAAGGCGTAAAAATACAGTAATTAGTCCCTGCTCTGTGGGAGGAAACCAAACACCAAAAGGAGGGACAAAGAGGAAAAACTGACCACTAGGAAGCAAGGATTTTTAAAGGACATTGAAACAAACAAATGAAAAGCAGAGGCGGGCTTTTAAGCCCACAAAGAAGTAAGTATATAAAGTATATACTAAAGTATATACAAGAGGTCTCGAAAGCTCGACCTAAAAGGGAATGAGGAGAACCAAATGCCTTGGGCAGGGAAAACCACCAGGAAGTGTATAGATTTAAGATAGAACCTGGTGAGCAAAAATGTATGCGTCTCATTTAAGATTGTCTGTAGATAAGGTGCGGGCTGTGAACTTGCTTGTAAAAATTGTTGAAGGTGCTCTACCGCCCCAACACGTCTGTTCACCATACAGGCAGATTGAATATGATTATAAAAAAGCTCTTTCACTCTACACGGTGAGCGGCTGGCAAGACTGCCCGGGTTAGAGAAGTATTCTGTAATACCGAACTTTATAAAGCTAAGTTTAACAAACTTAAGCCATGTGATCTCTAGGGGGTGTAAGAGTGCCCAAGGCAAGATGGCCGCAATTTAGTGCAGCTCTGCCTGCCAGAACCTATTATCCATCAATTATCCGGCAATCGAGCGCTCTACTCATCTACTTGACAGACCATCGGCAAGCAGGCACAGCTGTGCATACCTGAATCGCCGTATTTCTGGCCAGAGGGGTGATTTGGCACTGCCGACCGGCCCCATGATCGGGCAGTGTGGCCTACATGTGGGCCGGGCTACCTGCTGCCGCACTGGTGCCTATGGTGGAGGAGGTAAAGGTCCGCTGCTGTCCTGCGGGACCCGTTGTGGAGGCCAGACTCCACCAGTGCTGTTCGATGGGGCTGGGGCGCCCACTGCCTTCCCTGTTATCGGTGGAGGGGTGTATGTGACTGCTGCTGGGGGAGCTGGTACGCGAGGTCGGTGCCGGTGCGGCTGGACGACCGCCGACTCTTCTGCGCCTCATCAGTTGCAGGGCCGCCCTGTGCCGAACTCTGCTGTCTGGTCGATGGGGAGCCGTACAGCCACTGATCGTCCCGGTGGGCGGCCGTGCGGTGGTGGCATGACCAGCAAACCCCACCCCATCCTGCAACGGAGTACTGCCTGTGCTGAGGGGACCGCCGGGCTGTGGGCTGTGGTACTGCGAGGTGCTGCTGAGGCTGCCTGCACTGGAGTCCGGCCAGGACGCCTTGGGCTTCCTGGCTGTGGGTGCCCAGCGGATGCTGCCTGCTGCCAGATGGAGCTGTGAGTAATTGCAGCACTTCATATTGCCACAGCCGCCCACCCTTCCCTACTGACTCTGTGTGGTGTGATGCTGCTGGGACCCGGCGCTGGATTCTATGCAGCCTGAACTTACAGCAGGGGTTAACTGGAGTGCATGCATGGTGCAGCCTCAACCTGTAGGTGTACTGTAGCGGTACCCTGTGCTGCTCTGGGCATATAATTACGCTACATAACACCAATTCCGACAGTGACTGTGAAGAGGGGGTTGCGACATGGGGGCTTTGTAGGGTCTGAGCGAACTGTACTGATCTCTATAGGACCTCTGGTGTGGCTCAGCATAGGTGCCCCTGTGGCGTGGTTTGAGGCCCTCCCCCTGATACACCTGGCATTGCCCAGCTATACATGTTCAGACCTGTGGGGCCCCACGCTCAGGCCTATGACCACCTGGCTGCTTCTGGCTTAATTTCCTAGCACATTGGTCAATCCGTGCTCCTGCCATGGGGAAGCCAGTTTGCACGCAGTCTTGACTTACATTTGAGTCGCGGCGCACCATGAAGGGCACAGAGAATGGCCAGGTGGAGCAGGGCTCTAGGTCTGGGATCCTGGGGGACACAGGCTTGGTGTCAACGCTTCAGGCCATGCAGCAGAGCGTCGCCTCCATAGTCGGTAAAATAGACACCCTGAACATATGCAATGATCATATTTCGGCACAGCTTGACAAACAAAGAGTGCGCATGCCGGCGACAGAGCAGCGCATCTCTAATGTGGAAAATGACCTAAAGCAGGTGAAGGACAAATGTTTGAATATGGAAAAGGTACTCACTGTGATTCAGGCCAAAATGAAGATTTAAAGGCACACTCCAGGCTAAATAACTTGAGAATTACTGGGGTCCCTGAATCTACCAATGCCAGGCAGGATGGAGCAGTATGTACAGACCATGCTTGCCTCCTTATTTGGCAAAGACACCCTCTCACATCTGCTTGTGGTAGAACGAGCCCATCGCTCTCTGACAGTGAGGCCTCCCCCTGGGACGGCGCCGCACCCCATCATAGTGCGTCTACTGAACTACTAAGACTGCAACGCTGTGCTTCGACTGATCCGTGAGCGTGCTGACATCATCTACCAGGGAAATAAAATAGCCATCTACCCTGATTTCACAGTAGCCATTCAGGAATTCTTGCCTGTCAAGCATTGTCTACAGAAATCCAGGATCAAGTATGCCATGTTATACCCAGCATGCTTGAGGATTGATTACCGCAGCAAGCAGACCATCTACACCACCCCCAAGGCTGTGACCGCCTTCTTGAACACATTTCCCCGCGCCGCATGGATCCGAGTGACACACCTTGAGAGGACGAAGAGATATGAAACACACACACTCTGGGAGGGCACCCCCCTCTACCGACTATCCTGGAACTGTCAACCTGTGTTGCATTGGCTATGCATTGTGGGTACACCTAAACTTTCAGCTGGATTTTTGCCCCGCACCTCTTGCCTCATGGGTCTATGTCGGCTTGAAAGAGCATATAACTGGCCACCTCCGTACTCCAGGAGGTACGAATGGGACTCTGATGGCCCCCGATGGGTAGACCCCAACAGTTCATAATACAGCTGTCTGTGGACACTTCCCCCGGTTGGAGAGATTTTCTAACGTATCCTTCACAATGTTATTCTAGTTCACTTGTTGGGACGGGAAACGTCATTGGCATGATTGGGATGCTGATGTGGGTGGGGTGGGGAATGCTTGTATGAGTTGCGACAAAGTTTCAGCGGTAGTCCCCGCCGCTAAATTGGTTTCACTTCATATTGGGACAATATGATCACCAGTTACACCTTCATGTTCTTGTGCCTTACATCACATCGAACGTTACAGCTTAGGTTTAGCCCCTCCCCTACACAGTGACAGTCGCGGTCAGTGAAACCATCACATTGATCACCTGGAATGTGCGGGGGCTAAATAACCCACAGAAGACAAGACAGGTGATGGTCCACTTGAATCGCCACCGTGCCCAGATTGCACTTCTGAAAGAAACGCATCTAACGAAACACACTGAACAGCTCATAGGAGCCATTGGGCTGCGCATAGGGTAACCTCCTCATACTCCGCGCACTCTAGAGGTGCGATGCTTCTGGTTAAAAAAGGGGTCCCTCTCCAGCTCACTCAAACCCTCATGGACAATCAGGGTAGATGTTATTGTCCAAGCCTTTCTCATCAGTACCCCCATTACCCTGATAAACACATATGGCCTGAGTATAGATGACCCCAGTTTCTATATGTTCATTTGGAATGAGCTCCTCAAACTACACACAACTACCATTATCTGGGGAGGAGACTTAAATACCTATCTCGATCCTCTATGGGACCTGGGACAGCTCGGCCACTACGGAATGGCATGGCAAACACTCCGCTAGAGTGGTGCACAAAGGCATGGAGGAACATGCCTTGGTAGACTTATGGCGACATAGGAACCCCGGGAAGAAGGAGGAGACCTATACACCTATACTGGCTCGCCACCAGAGACATTTGTAATTGGGTAACGGATGTAACCCACCTTCCCAAAACCTTGCAGACCATGCCCCAGTTTGCCTAGTAGTGAAACTCTCTATGCATACCCCTATGCCAGTAGCGGTCGGTGGTGGGAGTGCCACCGGGCGCTGACGTGGGGCGGGGGAGGGGGGTAGTAAACTACGGATTACGGCGGATTACAGGTAAGTAAACATATAAATAAATAAAACGAATTTTGTTTCTCGCGCTGCATCGCATTTGGCGATGCAGCGCGAGAAACGAAATTCGTTTGATTTATTTATATGTTTACTTACCTGTAATCCGTCGTAATCCGTAGTTTACTACCCCCCACCCTGCCCCTCCCCGCCCCACGTCAGCGCCCGGCGGCACTCCCACCACCGACCGCTACTGCCCTATGCCATATCTCTGGTGCTTCCAGGCAACTGCCCTGCTAGACCTGGTGTTTCATGAGGAACTGTGAACCTCCATTAATGCGTACTTTGCAGAAAGCGTGGGCTCAGTGCCAGACATGAGCACTCTATGGGAAGCCTTCAATGCTACGTTGCGGGGTGTTTGTATTAGTATGGAAACTGGCATATTGAAATCTCTCCATACACAACTGCATAACGTAGAACGCACCATACATGATCTTGAGCGCAATTATGAAACCTATCCAGACTCCCGCACCCTTGAGGCTATCTGCGAAAATGTCACCACATATAATGAAATTGAGAACCAAGAACTCTGCTACTTGTCTAAATGCCATATGGCTCAGTCCTATGGGGAGGGAGGGCGCCCGGGGCGCAGCCTAGCAGCCAGATTGAAAGTACCATGGGCACAGACACATGTCATTAAAATCGTAGCCCCAGACGGCGTGGAACACTATCACACCCCTGCTATACTAGATAGTTTCACCCAATTCTATACACAACTGTATGATCAGGGACGGACTGGCCGTAGCGGGCACCGGGCGTTTCCCCGGTGGGCCGCCAGGGTGGGGGCCGGTTTTGGGCCCCTGGGGGGCCGTTTTTGTTACAGGGCCGTTTTTGCAGCATAGCTGCAATATCGGCCCATGTAACAAAATCGGCCAAAACCGGCCCTGGCAAAGTGCTCGGCCGCACCCCCAACACCCGGGGGGGCCAGCCGAGCACTTTGCCAGGGCTGGTTTTGGTTCCCAGTCCGGCCCTGTGTATGATACACGCATGTCTGCTTCAGCTGAAGACACAGCGGATTAACTATCTGACATTGCATTGGCCTGGCTATCAACGGGGCAAAGGGAATACCTATCCCAGCCGATCACGGAGGCCGAAATTAAAGAAGCCATTACCCACCTCCCCAGTGGGAAAACACCTGGCCTCGATGGCTTGACCAGCAAATTCCATAAAGAGTTTGCTTCTATCCTTGCACCGCATCTCCTTGCCCTAAATGCGGAAGCAAATGAAAAACGTATTTACTGCCCTCTCTGCGAGAGGCTCTGATCACTGTGTTATTAAAACGAGATAAGGCCGCCGAGAGTTGCGAATCATACCGACCACTGTCCCTAATAAATACAGACGTCAAAATTCTAGCCAAAATAATAGTAACTAGACTGCAACCCCTCTTACCCAACTTAGTACTACCGGACCAATTGGGATAAATTCCAGCCTGCTCTACCACTCACAATTCGCACACCATCTTCACATTATTGCACCAGTTGAACCCATCCTTGCCAGCAGCGGTGGTCCTTCTGGACACGGAAAAAGCGTTCAGTTCTAGTGAATGGTCATGCATGCACATTATACTACAGTGCATGGGATTCCCAATGGGTTTCTTGCACTGGAACCAGCTGCTTTACACGGGCTCGGTAACCCGGGTGCATATTAATGAGGTGATATCGGACAGCTCACCCATTCATAGGGGCACCCGTCAGGGTTGTCCCCTATCCCCACTGCTGTTCGCACTTGAGCCCCTCGGATGTATACTCTGTCAACGGCATACGGAGATTCATGCAGTGTGCCTTGGGCTGGAGGAAGTGACCCGATTAGGGTCACCCGGGTCACTCGCGACCACCTCTCAGCCTTCCATACAAATGAAGAGTCGGTCAGACAGTAGAGAATACAAACCAAAGTTATTTATTAGTCACACACTCGATTGGAGTCCAGTCTGACCAGCTCCTTAGAATGCTGTAGAAGGACTGACCCCGTCAACATGGTAATACAAGATATACTTTTCCAACACCCCTAAAGACCCGCCCAGACTGGAATTTTCCAGTCTGGGCGCTGATGAACAAAGAAGGTACGGAAGGATGGGCTACAATCCTGAAGCTGGGTACATGCTATCTTGGTTTCAAGGTTACTATGCCCGTGCCCGTCTCTCTGAGAGTGGGAGCAGGCTACCTACTGGGAAAGGCATGCAAAGACAGAACGATCTATTCATTATTGCAGTGAAGCTCAACCTTGAATAATAAAGAGAAACAATCGAGACTGCTTTCTGCTGAGGCAGACAGTATGGGACAGACGCTTACTTTCGATCATAGTACAAAATGGCGACTGAATCCAAAATGGTGCAGCAAATGCTAACTTAACTCGCACAATGCTAGAAGGAGTCGGCTAGACCCATTCTCAGTCCAACAGACGCTCCTTTAAGCATTTGCTAACAATTTTGTCTAGTGCTAGGAAGCCAATAACTACTTGCATATTAAGAAAACCATTTTTATATGTTAATACACACATTATCAATATTCAAAAATACCTTCATCAATAGACATTATGTCGTGGACAGCCTGCATCATCATGGCCGAAGACTTAGCATCATGTATTGGGGCCTTCGGTGTGGGTGTCAACTTTCCAACACAGTAAGCACAGCAAGCAGGGAGGCAATGTATGCATAGGCAACATGTGAAAATGACGCCTGCAATTGGTATCAGAAAGATAAGAATCTTCCACCCCCAGAATGTTATTAAACCCCAGAACCAACCAGAAAGAGTCCAGGTACCATTCTCTTGGTGGATGTCAGATGCGAGCCTATGCAACTTCTGTATAGCAGTGTATACATTAGGGGCATGGTCCAGTATGTACACGCAACAACTGCTACCAATAATGCGACAGGCCCCTCCCCGATCAGCAAGGATGATGTCTAACACCATCCTGTTCTGAAGAGCAACAAACCTCATAGCCTGGAGCTCAGCTGTAATTTTTGTCAAAATCCCTGCTGTTGTATTAATGACCCCTCCCACAACTCTGGTGAGCCGACGAATGTTAAGGCTATTGGACATAGGGCCTCAAAAGGGTAAAATACCCTTCATAGCATCTGTGAACTGCTGCAGAGTGGTGTCTGTCTGGTCTATGTCTTCTGTGTTAATAACCCTTCTAATTCTGAACAGATGGGCACTCCTACGCTGCAGTCGATGGTCCTTATGATAGTTGGACGGTGCTATGTACACTGGGGGAAGGAGGAAAGAGAGATAACAGACACCTGACCATCCCCTAGGAAGCCAAACATAAGCTTGAGGTCCACAAACAAAGTAGATATTATGCGGTGGGAGCAAAGGCGGGCTATTACTCGTGCTCAATGTGTATGTATAGTTGCAATTACTCTCACCCACTTTCACCGTCCCAAACCCACGAACACAAAACCCAGCTGTTGTGTTGACTACTGGCACTGGTATTGCCTCATCCTGAGTAATATTGCGCATCTGTAATAAACGAAAGTATTCAGTAACATTAAATCCCTAAAAAATCCAACATTTCATTTTGAAGCCATTTTACATTTTTCTCTCTTTCATACACATTCATGCAGGATGTGGGGGATAATGTATCAGGGGTCCCTTGTTCCCCCGGGGTAAATCCTTGGTGGACACGTATATATTCTAACACTGTGAGATAATCGGCATATGTCATATTCATAGTACAAGAATGATAATGAATGCATACCATAGAGAACAATTCAAACCACCCCTCACAGCTGCCTAAATAAGACATAGGCAGTGACAACAAGCTATCACTCTTATGTGTAACAGAAGGGAGCAGTCCGCATATCCAACAGTTTGTGACATTGGACGTATCATGGGCTTAGTGGAGCGTTTGCAAAAACACATTATCTACATACGTTTTTCTGTGTTCACCCTTATGCAGGGCCAAAGTAACAAACATGTGTTCAGGGGGAACAGGCGTTGTACCAATCAAAGAGTGCACAGGATATTTCTCCTCAAGGAACCATACTATTCCAAGTACCGCTATCAGGGATATCAGGACAATTACCACGAAAACTATTTTACTCTTTGTAGACTAACTGGACCAGCCAGACTCATTCTTCCCAAAAACGTGGGGCTGCAAATGGCTGCTCCTCCTCCATAATGGGGCGGCCAAATGGATACATTTTAACCAGAGGGAAGGACATGCAATGGAGCCAATGACAAGAAAACAAGAAAGAGCAAATGTTCCCAGTGTCCGTCAGAGCCTCACTGGTAGACTCCTATTGTTAATCAGTTGGCACTGTTGAGCACCGGCAGTGGAGCTGTCGGACCAGCTCGTGAAGAATCCCACGTCGCTCAGGATGAGGCACCCCCCTTTCTAGGAGAGCACGCCAGATGAATCCTGTCCAATGTCCGAACAATGCACCAATCTCGTCTCTCCCTATGCTACTGTTGCCTGACTTATCAAGTCTATCCCTGCTAATCTGACTTTTCCTTTGGTGCAAAGTTCCTCCGTCGGGGCGCAGATTATACCTAGCTACTCAGGGACAGAGAGGTCTGCAAACAGGGGCTCAGACACAGAGGGGCCAGAGGACTGGGGCTCAAGCACAGATGGGCCAGCAGACTGGGGCTCCTGAATGGCCCTGATCTCAGGAGGCACTGCCTTGTTCAACACTGCGTCGTTTTCTTCCTCCATTTGTGCCCATGTCAGCCGGGCATCCGAGAAGGGAACGAAACGGGGCACCTGCTCAGCCTCAGAGTCACCAACTCCGTAAAGCACCCACTGATCGTAGGGTAAAGGGAGGGGCACCTTACGGCAGTGTTGGGAATTAATCCAATTCTTCCGGCCGGCCACCTTCAAGGCAGTGCGGGTAGCGAGGAGCAACTGCGCAGGCCCCTTCCACCGTGGCTCCAAACTGCCTTTCTTCTGGAAGTGCCGGGTCAACACAAAGTCCCCAGGCCGAATATCGTGTCCTGGCCCCTCGGGTGCTGGTGGTAGGACTTTGTGGATCTATTGGAGAATAGAACGCAAGCTTTTAGTCAACTCATACAGGTAATCCACTAGCAAAGGGTATTCAATTTCTGAAAACCGTCGAGGTCGCGGGACGCCCCATACATTCGCCGGGTGCCCAAACACGACCTCATACAGCGACAACCCTATCCTAGAGTGAGCCGTAGCTCTTGTAGACAAAAGAGCTAATGGTAAAGCATCTGGCCACGGCAATCCTGTGCTCTCCTGAATCTTTGCCACTCTCAGTTTGAGAGTACCGTTGTACTTCTAAACTAGACCTGCTGACTGGGGGTGGTTTGCAGCATGACATTTTTGTTTGATGTGCAGACCATCACACACCAGCTGAATAACCTTTGAATTGAAGTGACTTCCGTTGTCACTCCAAATCAAACGGGGAAAACCAAAACGAGGAAAGAACTCCTTTAGGAGTGCCTTCGCCATGGCTGTGTTCTCTTTAGTGGGTTAGCCTCAACCCATTTACTGAATGCACAAACAACCACTAACACATATTTCAGATTGTTGACTCGTTCCATTTCGATGAAATCCATCTGAAGGACCTCGAAAGGGAAGGAAGGAGGCGCGAAATTACCAGGGGGTGCAGGGATGCCTTTTCCAGGATTATACATCATGCACACCATACAGTATTTAACTAGATGAGCAGCAACCTTGGGAATGTTGTCATTCTGCCATACAGGATCTAACGCAAAAACAACAGTTGATGGACAGAATGCAGAACAATGTCATACATTCACCCCAGTACAGAGATCTGGGCCTAAATCCATCGTTTTTTTGCTCAGCATGCCATTCCAGTTTGAACCCAGCCATATGCAAATCAGTCTTGACCCTGTGCCTCATGGGAACAGTCCAGCCCGAACTGCCAAGCTAGGTCCTCCCTGGACTGGAAACAAGCATCCTAGGACCGGTTTCGGGGTTTCACCCCTCTTCAGCCAGGATAGCTTGATTCCAGTGGCATGGAGAGCACGGGACCCACGTCTGGGCATACCCGTCCCACTCGGGGTGACAAATGCAAAAACATCAGTTGATTGACAGAATGCAGAACAATGTCATACATTCACCCCAGTACAGAGATCTGGGCCTAAATACATCGTTTTTTGCTCAGCATGCCATTCCAGTTTGAACCCAGCCATATGCAAATCAGTCTTGACCCTGTGCCTCATGGGAACAGTCCAGCCCGAACTGCCAAGCTAGGTCCTCCCTGGACTGGAAACAAGCATCCTAGGACCGGTTTCGGGGTTTCACCCCTCTTCAGCCAGGATAGCTTGATTCCAGTGGCATGGAGAGCACGGGACCCACGTCTGGGCATACCCGTCCCACTCGGGGTGACAAATGCAAAAACAACAGTTGATGGACAGAATGCAGAACAATGTCATACATTCACCCCAGTACAGAGATCTGGGCCTAAATCCATCGTTTTTTGCTCAGCATGCCATTCCAGTTTGAACCCAGCCATATGCAAATCAGTCTTGACCCTGTGCCTCATGGGAACAGTCCAGCCTGAACTGCCAAGCTAGGTCCTCCCTGGACTGGAAACAAGCATCCTAGGACCGGTTTCGGGGTTTCACCCCTCTTCAGCCAGGATAGCTTGATTCCAGTGGCATGGAGAGCACGGGACCCACGTCTGGGCATACCCGTCCCACTCGGGGTGACAAATGCAAAAACAACAGTTGATGGACAGAATGCAGAACAATGTCATACATTCACCCCAGTACAGGGATCTGGGCCTAAATCCATCGTTTTTTTGCTCAGCATGCCATTCCAGTTTGAACCCAGCCATATGCAAATCAGTCTTGACCCTGTGCCTCATGGGAACAGTCCAGCCCGAACTGCCAAGCTAGGTCCTCCCTGGACTGGAAACAAGCATCCTAGGACCGGTTTCGGGGTTTCACCCCTCTTCAGCCAGAGAGCACGGGACCCACGTCTGGGCATACCCGTCCCACTCGGGGTGACAAATGCAAAAACAACAGTTGTCACTCCAAATCATACGGGGAAAACCAAAACGAGGAAAGAACTCCTTTAGGAGTGCCTTCGCCTTCGCCATGGCTGTGTTCTCTTTAGTGGGGTAAGCCTCAACCCATTTACTGAATGCACAAACAACCACTAACACATATTTCAGATTGTTGACTCGTTCCATTTCGATGAAATCCATCTGAAGGACCTCGAAAGGGAAGGAAGGAGGCGCGAAATTACCAGGGGGTGCAGGGATGCCTTTTCCAGGATTTTCCAGGATTATACATCATGCACACCATACAGTATTTAACTAGATGAGCAGCAACCTTGGGAATGTTGTCATTCTGCCATACAGGATCTAACAGTTTACAGATACCCCTTGCACTGATGTGAGCTGGCCCATGCACCATAGTGACCACAGGGAGGACATATGCATCTGGTAACATCCATCTCTGTTTTTCTGACTTATCCGTCCAACACCCATCCTCATCTAAGCGTGCTGTGCTTTCCTGCCATACTGCTAACTCCTCAATCATTGCCTCACTCTGGATTTCTTTCACATTGTCTAGAGTATCCTCAAACATAGTGACCTCGGGCACCCACCTGGCGGGACCCGCTACAAACAATCTTTTTCATCTTCGTTCGAGCTGTCTCCTTAGCTGTCTGGTCTGCGAATGCATACCCCTTTCCCACGTCATCATTAATCGCCTTGTGGGCGCTGCACTTCACAATAGCCAGTTTCTTAGGAAGTGTCAAGGCGGACAGAAGCCTATGTATAAGAGGGCCATGTTGAATGCGTGTCCCATGGGAAGTAAGGAACCCTCTCTCTGCCCAGAGCCGCCCAAAATTATGGGCGACCCCGAAGGCGAACTGGCTGTCAGTATAAATATTAACAGCCAGTCCCTCTCTCAATTCACAAACTCTAATAAGGGCGACCAGTTCAGCTGCCTGAGCGGACTGATAGGGAACTTGTGATGTCTCAACTACCGTATGCAGTGTAGTAAGCGCATTCGCTGCAGTGGTGGTGCCATCTGGTAATTTGAAACAAGAGCCATCGACATATAGTTCCCCTTGGGGGTCAGATAAGGGAACATCAGTCAGGTCTACCCGTCCCTTCGTCTCTTCCTCTGCCCGAAAAAGACAATCAAGTATGTCTATTTCCTCACTCTCAGAAGGGAGGGGTAGTAACGTGGCTGGGTTTAGAACGGCACACCTTTTAATCGTAACATGTGGTGCAAAGAGAGTTAGCTCATAACCGGTCAGACATGCACTGGTGAGGTGCTGTGTCTTGGTCTTATTCAATAGGGTATCCACAGCATGGGGCACCATGACTGTGAGGTCAGTATCAAGTACGAGCCCAGCCGATTGCCTGATAGAGATGGCATCAGCCACGACCGCTCTTAGACAGCTCGGGAGGGCTCTGGCGACTGAATCAAGCAAAGCAGAAAAATAAGCACACGGCGATTGCTTACCTCCAAAGGCCTGTGTTAAGACAGAAAGTGCACAACCAGCCGTCTCGTGTACGTACAGCACGAACGGCTTCGCGTAGTCAGGCGTACCAAGCACAGTCGCAGATCAAAGCGCAACTTTTAATTGCTCAAAAGACTGCTGACATTCAGGTGTCCAAGGCAGGGGCTCATGCACATCTTTAGTGGTTAACGCAAGCAAAGGCTTTATTAGTAATGAATAATTAGGGATCCAATGGCGACAGTAGGAAGTGATGCCAATAAAAGCGCGCACATCCCTCTGAGTTTTAGGGATAGGCATTTTAACAATGGCGCTAATGCGCTCAGGGGTCAATCTCCTACCCTCCTTCGACAGTAGGTGACCTAAACAGGTGACCTCCTGTCGACAATATTGAAATTTAGAAGGGGACACTTTATGTCCATGGTGAGCCAAATGTAGCAACAACTTAACCGTACTGTCTTTGCATTCCTGTTCAGTGTCAGAAGCTATTAGTATGTCATCCACATATTGAAGCAATACATTACCTGGGGAAAGCGGGAGGGAGTCCAATTGGGCTTTCAAGGCTTGGCTATATACACTAGGGCTCTCAAAACAGCCCTGAGGAGTGCGACAGAATCTAAAGCTTCTGCCAGCTAGGGTAAAACCGAACAAATGTCGGCTGTCAGGATGAATCGGAATACTAAAGAACGCATTTTTCAAATCAATGACAGAGAAGAATTTAGCAGAGGAAGAAATCATTGTCAGAAGGGCAGTAATGTCAGGGACCACTGGGAACTGAGGGACCACTATTTTATTAACTGCGCGCAAATCAATCACAAAACGATAAACATCTGGGTGGTCATCGGGGGAGTCTGAAGATGCCTTTTTTAGAATAGGAAGAATAGGACTATTACACACATTCACTGCTGTCTCCTCAACTACCCCCAACTCAAACAGATCTTGTATACTTCACAGCAAAGCTCGCCCCCCCGCTTGTGGTATTTTGTACTGGGCATTACGAGGCAAAATGGCATTGCCCTTAACTTTAATCGAAATTGGGGGAATTTGCAATAGTCCTACATCCGTGTCACCTGTTGCCCACAAAGTGGGCAGCACATCCTTAAACTCAGCAGGAAGGGGCGCATCTTTGGACAGACACTGCTTAGAGTTGACCACATTCGGACCCATTGTCATGTAAACACCTTCCGGAGAGCAAAAAATGGTCACATGCAACTTTTTCAATAAATCTAGGCCCATTAAATTTTCTCCACAATTTGATGTCAATAGAAACGGTGAATCCACAGCAAAAGGACCGATAGGCAAGGCAAGAGGTTTGGAAATGGGGCTTACAACCGGTACGCCAGAAAATCCTACCAAAACATTATTTCGGCCAGACAGAGCTGCCCCGGGGACCAGCGAACGAGAAGCAGAGCTATTCATTGCACCTGTATCCACTAAGAATTTCTTAACTGAGCCTTTCAAATCTGCGGTGACATAAGGACCGCATGGATCTACAGGTATCTGGACTGGCCCCTCACCCTGCCCCTCGCTGTCCTAGCTATGGGACATCCCTGTCACCTCATCCAGGTCATAATCATCGTAATAATACTGTCTCCCTCGAGGGTCATCAAAATAGTTCTGGTCCATGCGACCCCTTGTGGTCCTAATCTCCCGAACCCTATCTTGATCACTTTCTTCACAACCCCGTCCACGAGAACCCCGTCCTCTGGGGGCCGCAACTTTCTGTAATAACACCGGACACTCGCTACACCAGTGCCCCTCCTCCTTGCAGTACGCACACTGATTCGGCCCTACTGGCACAGCGTTCCTGCTAGTACGGGAAAGCTGCCGGGCCGGACCAGCACCACGTCCCCTTCCATTTCCCCTAGACGCCTGCTGTAACAACTTTTTAAATACATTTTTGTAGATGGGTTTGTAACATATTATAATTTTGTTTTTTAGATTCCCCCTTTGTGTTTTGTGATTTGTGTGGGTATCTGAAAAGGTCCTGAAGAAGGTGGTCGTTTCATCCCTTATATGCCACCGAAACGCGCGTCGACCCCATGTTCAGTCCCGTGAACATATAATACATTCTTGGTCGTGGAGATGTTGTAACCTTTAGTCTCCTTTCCTTTCAGATGGGTTTTAATGTGAATGATGTATGAGTCTGTCTGAGATTGTATGAGTTGTGTTTTGTATGGTTTTGATATATGTAAAGATTCGTCCTTTTGGGGGTTATTTGTTTAATAATTATTGGTGTGTATATTTTTTGTACTTATTGTGATAAAATTGTTTACATTTTGAAATGTTTCCCAAAAAGTTTTTAAAAAAAGAAAAAAGAGAAAAGCAATGAATTTATATTTGATACTTACAGAAAAAATGTATTAATAAGAAAATAAATAATAATGAATAAATTAATGTTGTTAGTATTGCTCATTTGATTGCACCTTTGTTAAGCCCATCTTATATATAAAAGTATCTAAATAGAAAAGAAATATAGGTCCTGAGGGAGGTTTCTCATTACATGTTTGGTTCTTTCCCCTCTTCTACCTGACCTTGAATTATCATTAGAGGGGGTCCCCCCTTTTTTGCATTTGCCTGCTGTAACAACACCTTTGTCTTCAACTCCTTGTGCTTCTTCTCTACCTTCTCTTTCTCCTCGTTCTCCCTGTGTTCATAATACTGTGCCATACTCAATATAACAGAAGGGGAGGATTTCGTCCAAGTGCTCTCCGAAGCCTGCAAACGAGTTGCTATCTTGAAATTACAATCCTTAGAAAATCAAATGATCTTAATGGCTATTATCTCTTTTTTAAAATCTGTTATTAGATTCAGGAGCACGATGTAAAACATTTTTTTTTAAGTATGTGACTCTGATTGCTTTTTACTATGTATCATAATTGAAATGTCTCTTTTAATTGTGCTTTTATGATTTTTACTGTAAGAAAAAATCGAATAAAGCTGAATTTGAATTTGAATTTTTGAGTTGCTATCTCAGGAAGCATGTTCGTAACAAATCTATTAACAAACAATCGAACACCCCCTTCCATCGACAAATCCTGTCCACTAAAATCCAAAAAGACACCCTCAAACCGGGTGAACAAATCTGACACACTTTCATCTTTCTTCTGACGACATGCCGTTAACTTGTCGCAATCTACCCTTCTCGGTGGAATGAGAGAGTGCATATACATAATAATTCGGCCAGGCAAAGCTAATATCTCAGCCTTAGGCTTTCCCCAGGCTTCCTCTCCTTATCCCATGCTTTGATCTGATCCCAGGTACCACCCAATTCCACAACGTGGTCCTGCGTGTGCACCTGTCTCCAAATGTCAATGGGCACCAGCAGACCAAAGAACATTTTAATATCTGCAAGCGTCATCACCGTCGATGAAGCAGCCTCAGTCAATTCCTTATAATACGCAGTTGGATTTTTTCTAGGGTCAGGTAACTGAGTCTTAAGGGACAAAACCTCACTCCTTTTCCATGGAGTGTACACCCATTGTTCTTGGAAACGGGCCTCTATCCTCGGTCTAATAACAGTATTCTGTTGATCTCGTAGTTTCGGTAATTCAGGGTGGTTTATGGGAGGGACTTCCCTCATCGGAAACTGGGACACTGTCTTCGGGCTCTTCTCAAACAGCTTACTTCGATAAGCTGCCAATGTTGCAACATTACCAAAAACCTCCTCAGGCGCCATGCCAGCAACATATACATTGTCCCTGGTATCATAAATGATCTGGGGTGCTACATTACTGAAGCACTGTTCCCACAATCCAATCAGTGTAGCCGACATGTGCTTAAGGGCATGCTGCAGCTCATAATCTCTCATCACACTCCACACATCTTCCGTACTATAGATGGGATGACAAGCCCACTGAGAGGCCTGATTGGCTACCACCCTTTTCTCTTCCTCTCCTACATCCGATCGTATCAATATCCGCCCCAGTCGCTCCCTAGCAGTTGCCCAGTCCCCGTCCCCCGATCCCCGTACAGGCGTCCCGCTACCCAGTACTGTCGGGAATGAAGGAAAAGGGAAGGAGTAGTAACAGAAGAAACAGGCACCAATGTCGTTAATGGCTGTGTTGTGGGTGTAAGGGCTGGAGGCATCGACACAATAGGCGTAGCAGGGAGACTAGCAGTTACCGCAGGCACAGAAGGCGAAGCCATAGAAATGACAGAAGGTGCAGCAGCCAAGGCAGCTGGGTCAGTAACAGAAGAAACAGAAACAACAGGGGCAGAAGAGACAGACGACTGGGGCTGTGGCACAGCAGGGTATATTCTCTGGGGGGCGTATGGAGGTGGAGGTTGGGTGTCTAACAAAACAATTCCTCCACAAATGTATCATTTTCTTCTCAAACCACATAAGACTTTTTACATTGCAATCGAAACTTTCTATCGGCACACTCTATCCCCTTCTCAGTCTTCTTTCTATCATACGCAACAGCTTTCTGAGTAACTGTCTGCATCCTTCCCTTTCGGGCCTCCTTTTCTGGTTTCATTCGTCTCTGTTTAGCTTCCTTTTGCCATGTTCTAAGGGAATCAAACATTGACTGCCTCCTTCTTTTCGCAAACAATTTATCCTGCAGGAAATTATGCTTTTGCTCATCAAAAGTGCCTGTCAGCGGCCACTGCAACTCAGCATTGTCCCTCGTATATTTGTGCCATAATGTACTAAACATAATAGGGCCAAGGCCATGCTTAACATACATCTCAAAATTCGGAGTGCTTTCCGGAGGCGCGGGCTGACTCTCTTCCAATCGAGCATCAGCAGAACAAGAACGACAACTCACGCAGCACAATTTACTAAAACAGGGCATTTTTCAAACAAAAACGTGTTCACTATTTATGCCGAGCAGATATTTGCAAATATCTTACCAAAGTTGGTCCTCAGACCTCACCAAATCCAAATCAAAGTGGTATCATGTTCACAAAGAACTCAAACAAATTCAAGCGCTTGTCCAAAAACGATCCTCAGACCGTACCATACACAAGCCAAAGTGGCGCCATAGCCACAAAACAAAACCAAAGCAAACTCACCTGGTGCACACAGGTCAAACGCAGTTATTCTCCACTGCCGACTCTTCGGACCAAACGGTCAGATCCAAGGTTTTCGCCGTTCAGGACCCCAGCCGGGATGACCACTGGAGTCCAGTCTGACCAGCCTCCTTAGAATGCTGTAGAGGGACTGACCCACGTCAACATGGTAATACAAGGTATACTTTTCCGACACCCCTAAGGACCCGCCCAGATTGGAATTTTCCAGTCTGGGCGCTGATGAACAAAGAAGGTACAGAAGGATGGGCTACAATCCTGAAGCTGGGTACATGCTATCTTGGTTTCAAGGTTCTGCCCGTGCCCGTCTCTCTGAGAGTGGGAGCAGGCTACCTACTGGGAAAGGCATGCAAAGACAGAACGATCTATTCATTAGTGCAGTGAAGCTCAACCTTGAATAATAAAGAGAAACAATCGAGGCTGCTTTCTGCTGAGGCAGACAGTATGGGACAGAAGCTTACTTTCGATCATAGTACAAAATGGCGGCTGAATCCAAAATGGTGCCGCAAATGCTAACTTAACTAGCACAATGCTAGAAGGAGTCAGCTAGACGCATTCTCAGTCCAACAGGGCATATCGCTTTATGGTCATTTATGTCCACGACACGAGCCAGCTTCCAATCTAGCGCCCATAATACGCAAATATATCCAATTTTGTCGATACTCAGGACTAGGGATAAACTGGTCCAAAACTATTATATTCCTAGGCTGTCCGGAAATCGGTTAAACCCGATTGTGCCCGACAGTACCCTACCGCCTAAAAATCAGCTGACCCGGTTTAAACCGAGTTGATTTTTCACATTCTTACACTGCTTGGCCACTTGAGGGAGCCAAAGCAGTCCAAAACAAAACTGTACTGAAAAGGTCGCTCTGGGAAGTTTAGAACAACGGAAACCTCCCAGCTGCCTGCACTGGCTCTTTTTGAGGGATTTCCATTGTTTGTTTCCCTGTGTTGCTCGATCAATAGTGCGGATTGGGCTAGGGTGCACGAGTGGTCTGTTTGTGTGCGGGAGCTCCGGCTGGTGCTTCAAGAGCTGTTAGCATGCTGACTTATGGGGGGCCCCTTTTTATCTGGGGAGAAGAGCTACTTAGACTTCACCCGGAGGGATCTCCACCTCCTTTTGGAGAATTCTCAGGCGCGCAACGCCCATAGGGCTCACAGGGCTTCAGCCCCCTCCCCCCCGTTGTGTGTGTCAGCCCAGGCTGAGACAGCTTCCCAGGCACACACACAGCCGCACCCGAGTACTTTATAGGTCTTTAAAAGACCATTTACTTGCTAACGAGGCTTTGTTGTTTTTTCACCCCTATATCTCCACACTGCCTATTGCTAGAAGAATTTTTAGTAGTTCCCCCCCGACCCCCCAAAATTTGGCTCTAGTTGTGCCTCTGAGAATTCCTCCACAATTGTTATCCCTGCAGCTGCTTACGTGTGCATTTTTCATTAATATTCTTAATGCCATCATAATCAGTTTTTTAAATGTTTATAGCTTCGTTCTGACTAAAAACGTACAGTTTTAACTTTGAACTGTGCAGTGCGTGCTGCACCGGATTCACGCTGGTGACAGCCTGGGGGCTGACGCTGCAAAAGACCTCATTAGTAATTGAATCTGACCCATGACTCCAGGGGACATTTCCTGGAAGCCCATGGAGGAGTGGAGGGGATTTGCCACTGCGTAGGGAGGGGAATATTGAAATGTGCTTAAAAACAGATGGGAAAGACTTGCCACATCACCGCTCAGTAACTGTTTTCCAGTTACAACGGGATCGAGGGGATAGTGAAAATCATTCACCACAGCAAGGTCACCTGGCACGTTGTGTTCTAATCGGCAGGAGACGTAATCGCTTATAAACGTGAAATTCAACCAGCATGTTATTTCACCTGATACAAAAATAATCTAGAACGGGGTCTCCTTTAAAGGTTAGTAATTACTATGGAGACTATGTCTCATCTGATTTTCAAATCCTGGCCCACTCCCCCTCAGGGCTAATCTCCACCATGTCAGATAACGTGTTCTCTTTTTAGGCGCTTTCTTGTGTCAGGTTAATCACAGCCCGTGCGTCTCTTAATTTTTGTCAGTTTTCATGTGATGTTTAACCTGACAGTCACGTGGCATATGTTGGATTCATATAAGACACCTCTTCCTTTGTTTTTAGTATCTCAGGTTATTTCTGTCCACCAGATTTTATGATAGACTTCGCAGTACTCTTATTTCACTCAGTGTTGAAATCCGTGGCTCAGATTTTTAAGCGGAATATGCATATTTCAATATTGCATTTATTAAGTTTCCCAGAGATTGTGTCTGCTGAAAAGTGTGCAGGTGCAACAGAAATGAAAGAAGAATTACTGGATGCACTGAAACTATCTCAGAGGCAGAATTTAATAGACAAGTTCCAATGCTGGCACTGACTAGGATACTAGGTACCCCTGGCAGCTCAGCAGTTGTTTAGTAGTCTGACCAGTCACCACCAGAAATGCTGCCCAACTTGAGTCACTCAATCAATAGGAGGCACTCTTCAATACCAAATAAATGAAAGCGGTGAACATGCGTGCTTTTAGGCAGATGTGTTCAAGTTTGAGATACTACATATTTTAATTAGCATTTTTCGATACATTCACATGTGCAGCAAATAAAGCAAAAGCAGTTGTGTGTTTTTTCTACTGCAAATCAAAACATCAATATGTATGTGTAATAAGCTTTCCTACAGAATTTAAGTTTCCACCCAATTCAAACACTTCGGTAATGGTTTGCATTGCCAGTAATACATTTTTCCATCCCAATGTTCACATATTGTCAATTACGCAAATGCTTGTTACCATAGCACTATTTTATCTTATGTCACAAATATCTATTTTCAAATCACACAACCACACTGAGAAAGCATACTCCATGTAATGCATATACACAAAATACCAATGTCTTCCTTTAAAGTTCTGTTAAAAGAAATGCAATTTGGGGTGCGTGGTTAACCGCCGATCATGGGGGGCGCGGAATAGCGGAGCACCAGGCTGAACCCCGACACTTTGTCAAAAAATACTGGTACCAAGTGGGCCTCGACGACCCAAATCAGCACAGGGGACTGCGGAACACATGCGGGGCAGCGGACTGCGGAAGTGAGGAGATTACCGGTATGCAGATGTGAAGGCAGGCAGAGTCGGCGAACGGGACACGCAGTGAGCGGAAACGAGGCCGGTGATCGCTGGCACCCTCGGTTCACTGAGAATACCTGGGCGATGTGAGGACGTCGGACGAGCTCAACGTCCCTGGGGGCCGGCTCCGTGCAGATCGGACTGAGCGGTGGCCTCACTGAGACTGGAAGATGCTACGCGGCGGTGAGAAACAAAATGGCGGGGGGCGCCGCCCTGAAATACTGAATTCGACTCAGCGGTACGAGTGCCTGAATAGCTGTGGCACGTCTGTCTTGGAGTTGAGGAGTACCAGCGCCTATACAGCTGAGGAGCCGGGGTAGCCGTAAGTAGAGCCCACACTGCTGGGAACTGTAATTGCAAACTGGGCAGACGCCATCAATCACACATGCAGGCGAGTGTGGGCTCCTGCGAAGTAACAGACCGGCAGGAGTAAAACCGAAATACACAGGGGCTGAAGGCCAGGCCAGAGTACGCAGTGAGGAGTTCATACACACCACCTCTGTACATGGGACAGAGGAGAGCCATGAAGGGCTGAGAGAAAGAAAAGGAAGTCAACATTACCTATCCGTTTGTGTGCACAAACCTTCGACACTTAGCACGTAGAGACTTTGGCTATGCATACAAACTAGTACTATTCTGTATACCTCTGCATCTTCATAGGTTTAAGTAATGATTGCCCCTGCCGCGGCAAGAGTAACTAGCCAACGACAAGTCCTGCTCTGGGGGAACGTCAGGCATACAACCGTGTTGCAGCCAACAACACATTGCTGAAGGTGAATAACGGCGACCACAACAGCTGGAGGTGGTACACTGCGATTGCATGCAAAGGGATAGACCGGGGGTACAGGCCTTTGAAGTCGGCGGGAGAAGCCCTGCCTCGGACACCAGTGGTGTTCTTGGGGCGACCTTGATTGGTAAGGTGAAGAAGACCACTGGGGTAATACATCACGCTACACTCGTCCAGTAAGGTGAACGGCGCACTGTCAGAAAAGACACCCACCGGCTGGGTTCGAGGCGCACAACGGAGACACATCAGGGCCTGGAAGACGGTAATTTCTACCTCAAGGCTGCTTTGACCACGAATATACAGAAAGGTTAGTGGGACATTTGCAGAGGTGGGACCAAGCCGCACAGTGATAGTGCGGAAGCGGACACGCGGAGGAATCAGCACACCAGAAGATCCAAGTGCGCGTCCAACTGTTGGAAATAGCACATAATGGGGAGGCCAAGAGCGAAGCAACAAGACCCCCCCCCCGACTGGGGAGAATGATGTCACAACACAACATGACTTGACCCAGAACAGTGAGCAGGACGTGATACCACCTACGGCACTTGGTGGTCAAGGTGATAAACTAGATCTGATCCTCAAGGAGATACGGGAGTCACGCATGGCAATAGAGGCGCAAATAGGCACGTTGACTACCAATTCACACTCCTGCGGGCAGATCATGCCAAAGTGGCGGACAAGGATAAGAATCATACAATAATGTTGGACAATCTAGTACCGCAACAAACAACCACCACCTCAAACCTAGAACAACTACAATTGAAAGGGTTGCAGGACAGGGTGGATGACGCGGAGGGGAGATCTCGCCGCAATAATGTGAGAATTCTAGGTATTCCCGAACGGAGTGAAGGAAATCATCCGACACAATTCGTTGAAAAATGGCTGCGTGATCATGTGGTGCAGACAGGACTGACCGAGATGTACAATGTGGAGAGAGCGCATAGAATTCCCTCCAGACCTCCGATGCCAGGAGCACCACCCAGACCAATAATCGCAAGAATCTTGAACTATAAAGATAGGGATACAATCCTGCGGGCAGCCAGGGAAAATGCACCGCTACAATTGGAGGACAAACGCATCTCCATATATCCTGACTTCACATTGGCGGTCCAGAGAGCAAGAAATACATTTCGGGAAGTGAAGAAAACACTCCAAACCCATAACTTGAAATACGCTATGTTGTTCCCGTCACGCCTGAAGGTCATATATGGACAAAAATCGTTGTTCTTCGATAATTCGGATGACGCAATGGAATGGGCCGAAATAACGCTGACTCCACACTCGTCACAAAACACTGCACAGGATAGCCGAAGACAACAACCTCCTCTGCACAAACCCAGCACATCTAAAACAGACAAACATCTACGAGTTGGAAATGCTCAGAAGAAAAGCCCTACACAGGAACAAATTGCAGAAAGTCAGAATGACGCCTTGCTAACGGCAGCGACACTACTAGAGCAGGACGCCACCTCAATTGCCAAAACGGTGGACTCATCCGAGGACCCTGATGCCCGCTCGGACTCCAAGGGCAGCCTAGCGCTGTTTCCAGTGGTGACCCCACAGACCGCGAACGACTTCTGAGACTGGATGTTGTAATACACACATGGACATATTGGACTACATCAGATGAGTAAGCATGACACATTAGTGCCCTGGGTTGACTTTCGGGGCCCCCTATATTTGTGCACTGAGGGTTTTTAAGCCGGGGCTATTTGAACGTTCACGTAGCGCGTCCGAAGATGCGCAGAGAGAGAAAAGTGGTTACCACCCCCCCAATGGCGACTGCAATATGTTATAGCTTTCAGAGCGTTTGTGTTGTACTTTTGTTTATTGTTTGGTCCTCTACTGTTTTATGGGGGAACCTAGTATTGGAAGTTCTAATGGGGACCACTAACACGTACTCAACCGCGCACACTTACTTACTTCACCAGACAAGTGGGGTACTGGCACGAGAAATAACACACTATATAGGGAGAAATGGCACAGCCTGCTAAGTATGTGTTCACGTCCTGGAATGTGCGGGGTTTGGGATCCATACATAAGAGGCATAGAATTCTGGCACAACTTAACCGTAGAAAAGTACACATAGCTTTGCTGCACGAATCTCACCTTACTTACACTGAAGCCACTAAACTACAGAAAAAGTGGAGGGGACAATTGTTCTATACATCTTACTCTGCATTCGCTAGAGGGGCAGTGATATGGATACGGAGTGGTACCCCCTATTCACTAATATATCAAAAAATAGATGTCAATGGCAGATCTGTGTTCCTGCTTGGAAAACTAGATGGAAAACACGTAGTGTTGGGGAGTGTCTACGCACCAAACTCCGAGCAGGATAAGTTTCTAGATGTAATCTCTACACCACTAGTAGGTTGGGAACACTACCCCAGGGTGATCGGGGGTGATTTTAATGCTGTAATGGATGTGGCATTAGACAGATCACATCCGCTGCTACACGGCATGAGCTGCAAAACGCAAGCAGAGGCCTTACAAGGCTGGGCAACGGGATGGAATGTAGATGATACGTGGTGGGTGAAACACCCTGTAAGTAGAGAATACTCCATTTTTTCACCACCACATGGACTACACACACGAATTGATCGTATCTTTTGCTCGAAGGGGTTGGTTGCCAGTGTGCTGGACACTACATACCTAGGCAAGACACTATCTGATCATAATCCCTTAGAAGTCACACTAACATGGGGAAACTCGCCCACACCGATCCCGACATGGAAGCTCCAGCCTATACTGCTGGAAGACCCAGTATTTCATAGCACATTATCCACAGCAATTATTAATTATTTCACAGAAAATGCGAACACTGCTAGTTCCTGTCAAGTGGAATGGGATGCTTTCAAGACCGTAGTGAGAGGGGTTGCTATTAGCACGAGAGTAGGGACCCGAAAGGCCTTGATAGAGAGCCTCACAGAAGTGGAGAATAGACTAGGTAGGCTGGAAAAAGAAGCAGTGGCCGGAGATACAAATAATGAGGACTTACATGAAGCGCATATAAGACATGCGGAACTCCTAGAAGAGCTCCGAGTAGTGGACTATCGCCTGTACACACAAAAACAGCATGCACAAGCGGACAGGGCGGGCCCACTCCTTGCCAGGATTATTAAAGATACACCGGTGATGACACCGACACTAGAAGTTACTACTCAGGACGGCGTCGCAGTTAATACGCAATTAGAAATTAATAGGGCCTTCCAAACATATTACGAGTCATTATATGCAGCGCCACCCGAACTCAGTATACCGGAGTTTGAAGCCTTTTTCGAGGGAATACAGCTCCCACAATTACTGGCAACACATAAGAAAGAGTTAGGCAGCCCGATAACGGATATAGAGATTAGAGCAGCAATTAAAGCATTACCTAGAAACAAAACCCCGGGGACAGACGGACCACCAGTTGAATTTTATGCTGCATACATGGCCTTGCTAACTCCGCATCTAAAAACAATGTATCAGGCATCAATGGACACCGGTTCTCTGCCACACACCACACTTCAGGCGCTAGTGGTTTCGCTGTTAAAACCAGGCAGAGACAGTAAGGACCTGTCAGGATACCGACCCCTAACATTATTGAATACAGACTATAAGATACTAAGTAAGTTGTTAGCGAATAGAATTCAACACCTAATACCACAGTTAATCCACACGGACCAATGTGGGTTCGTTCCCATATGCAGGTTACACCAACTAATGACACGGCCACATCCAAACAAGAACACGCAGGGTTGTATCTCACTGGATTTACGTCAAGCCTTTGACTCTTTACAAAGGAGCTACATGTTTCGCACCCTTCCGAAATTTGGAATCCCCGATGCTTACACGAAGTGGGTTGCCCTCCTATATACTAATCCAACGGCACGTGCCCGCACAGGGATATATGTATCCAACCAATATAAGGTGGAACGAGGTACGAGACAGGGATGTCCACTATCACCTTTAATATTTATTTTAGCACTAGAGCCACTACTTGCTAAAATTCGCACCCTAGCGGAACATCAAGGCATACGTATGGGAAGGGAGGCGCATAGTGTATCTGCATATGCGGAGGATATTATACTTTATTTCTGACACCTTAGAAGTGACCATGCACCACTACCCACTACGTTTTACAAGTTTCAGCTACTGTCAGGACTTTCTATCAATGAAGCCAAGTCATATGCATACTCATTCACAGACCATACACAACTTGCCCCACTGCGCTTCGGTCAATGGACGTTCAAACAGCACCGGTTACTTTTAAGTATCTTGGCATCCACATCTACCGGGAGACAGAGGACATGCTGGACGGTAACATAACACGGACGATTAACTCCCTCAAACCACAAATCAGATTTTGGACGTCCCTGCCTCTATCGGTGGCGGGCAGGGCGACAATAGCCAAAATGGTAATGCTTCCCAGACTACTTTATTTTTGTACGAACTTGCCACTCATATTACCTCTGCAGGTTTTTAAAACCCTAGATACACTCCTAGTGGAGCTGATCTGGGGGACGGGGAGGCGCAGGATTGGGTTGTCAAAGCTCCGGTTAGATACTAGACACAGGGGATTGGGAGTCCCGGATTTTAGAGCGTACTGTTATGCAGGACAGTTACGATGGCTGGCATACTGGATTGCAGGGCGTAATTTACAGGAGATTGAAATGTCCAGACGTGACTGGGAACGGGGTTTAGTACACACACTAATGCTACCAAACACTAGAATTCCAACAAATGCGCCCCCGCTATTGAGGGTGGCATTGACGTACTGGAGGAAAGCACTGTGATACACTGGGGGACAGACTCCCTATGCCCCCAACATCCCGATACTGGGAACCCCTTTACCCTTGGAGACGGTATCACGGCGACACATACATGCTTGGACAGAAGCTGGTGTGGACACGATAGGTATGCTATTTACAGGAGGTACACTGATGAATCACGACACCTTTGTAAGAGAACAAGGAGTGCCAAATACACTGTTCCTCTTACATGCGAACGTAGTGAGATACATTCGAAATACATGGGCACCTGGGGGAACCGAACCCCCCACACACGAACTGGTACGCATGCAATACTTAATGGGGAATGGTCGCCATTTAACCAAATGGCTATCATATGGGATTCGAACACACACAGCAACACCGCTGCAGGCACTGCGAGACAAGTAGAATACTGATATAGGGAGAGAGCTTACAGATAAGGAGTGGAATGGCATCATTGAATACCCGAGGAAGGTCTCCCGTAACCCGAAATTCAAATTCATTCAACTAATGATCCTCCACCGCGCCTATCTGTCCCCCCACAGACTTAATGGTATGTTCCCAGACATAGTAGATGCATGCCCACGTTGCCAAGAATCTGGTGCTAATTTGTTACACATGTTATGGGCATGCCCCAGGCTGGTACCTTACTGGTCTACGGTTAATAAAATCTTGAACACAGTAGCTCCGGAACGCAGAGGGGTTTCACTAGAACATTACATACTGGGACTTGGTCCGAAATCTAAAAGTGGGAACCCCACGTATAGATTCATCAACTTAGCGCTGATCTTAGCAAAAAGGACTATAACCATGAGATGGAAAGCGAAAAAAGCGCCAGCGATGCTGGATTGGTATAATGAAATGGTTCGTTGGGGAAGGGCGGAAAGCACAGAATTACAAAGAGAGGAACGAAGAGGTATACGTAAAAAACCCATATCGTTAGAATGGAACGTGATGCTGGAGGAGTTTGTAGCGACGGAGATACACACCATGTAATAAAGACATAACTAATTGGTTGATGTACCTATCACTGCAACACAGGGTGTAGGGAAAAGCAGGATGTAACAGATCTCTATTGTATACTAGGTATTTACTGCTAGCAAAGTGTTCTCTCATGTGCAAGACAAAGACAATGGTGCTAGATGCTATAACTGATGACTTGCAGCGGTTCTGAGTACGTGGGGTAGTGGGAGGGGGTAGTTAACTTAAGTTAGGGTTAGTTTTTGAAATAAAATGGAGCTATGCACTACAGTAAGAGGTTTATACTGAGTTGTATGTACACACGGTGATGACATAGCAGCGGGGTCGACAATTTGGATTGTGTATGCAATTATGTGAGAATATTTAATCAATGTCTGATTGGCGGTGCCACCACTGTAATCTCACTAATTTCGAAAGTACTCGCATACAACTATGGATGTTTGGTACAAGGTGCACAGAGAATTGTACAAATCAGAAAATCAATAAAATATGTTTAAAAAAAAAAATAAATGCAATTTTTTGTTCAAGCCATTTGGTTCAAATATAGCTCTAACTATCCCTAGGAAGGCATTGAAGCACTCTGCAGCAGCAAACAGCACGCTACTTCGGAGGATTAGAGCTCACTCAGCACAAATAACTAAGATTTACTGTGTTTCTAAATAACATTAGAATCAGAGGCACTATGGGGGACAATCAAAATCAAATCCATCGTTATCTATTTAACCCCTTCGCTGCTAGGCCTTTTCCCCTCCTGTGCTAAGCCTTTTTTTTGGCTATTTGGGGTAGTTCGCGCTTAGGCCCCTGTAACTTTTTGACCACATAACGTATCCACGCCAAATTTGCGTCCTTTTTTTCCAACATCATGGGGATTCTAAAGGTACCCAGGGTTTGTGGATTCCCCTGGAGGGGACCCAGAATATAGCCAAAATACAGCTAAATTTTGGTTTTTTGGGGAAAAATGCGAAAAAAGGGCTACAGATGAAAGCCTCTGGTTTTTTCCCTGCAAATGGCATCAAAAAAGGGGTTGTGGTGCTGAAATCACCATCTTCCCAGCTTTCAGGCACAAGCAGACTTTTGGCAGAAAACCAAAATTTTTTACACAGTTTTGGCATTTTTTTGTGCTTTCAACCTCCTTTCAGTTAATGGTAGAAATGGGTATGAAAGCAATAATGGATCCTGGAAAGCCATACATTTCTGAGAAGTAGACAAAATTCTGAATTCAGCAAGGGGTCATTTGTGTAGATCCTTCAAGTTTTCTTTATAGAAACAAACAGTTAAATATAGGAAAAATTGAAAATTAGTTGAAAAAATCAGCCATTTGTGTCAACGTTTTCACCTGTAACTTCTTCTAATTATGACAGCTATTTGAAAGGAATATACCGTTACATCCGCTGGACCTTTCTGGTTGTGGCGATATATAGGACTTGTAGGTTCACCAAGAACCCGACGAACCCAGAGCCAATAACTGAGCAGCATCTTGCAATGGTTTTTTATTATGTACCGGGTATATATAATTATTCTGGGAAAATTTATACATGGAAAAATCGGTATGAAAGACACCTATGTATTTCTGAAATGGGAACAAAATATAGAGTTTAGAAATAGTAGATATTTGCACATTTCCGAAATTGGGAGTACCCATACTAGCATGAGAATTATAGGACATTTTTCAAAATGACTTCTTTTTACACATTGTCTTTCATTTGAAAGGCAGAAATGCATCAAAAGTCAATAGATAATAACAGTTGCTCTACAATTTTGTGTTACCCTAAGTCTCCCGATAAAAATGGTACCTCACTTGTGTGGGTAGGCCTAGTGCCTGCGACAGGAAACGGCCCAAAACGCAACGTGGACACACCACATTTTCACAGTGAAAAATGACCCTTTTTTTGCAAAGTGCCTAGCTGTAGTTTTTTAACCCTAGCTCTGCCGGCATCTAGGGCAACCTAGCAAACCTATACATTTTTGAAAACTAGACACCCAGGGGAATCCAGGATGGGGTGACTTGACTGGCTCTCACCTGGTTCTGTTACCCAAAATCCCTTGCAAACCTAAAATATTGTCAAAAAAATCAAATTTTCCTCACTTTTCTGTGGTGGAAAGTTCTGGAATCTGCATGGATCCACAAAATTACACCCACCCCGCGTTCCCCAAAGTCTTTCGAGAAAAACGGTACCTCACTTGTGTGGGTAGGCCTAGTGCTCGCGACAGGAAACGGCCCAAAACGCAACGTGGACACACCACATTTTCACAGTGAAAAATGACCCTTTTTTTGCAAAGTGCCTAGCTGTAGTTTTTGAACCCTAGCTCTGCCGGCACCTAGGGAAACCTAGCAAACCTATACATTTTTGAAATCTAGACACCCAGGGGAATCCAGGATGGGGTGACTTGACTCGCTCTCACTAGGTTCTATTACCCAGAATCCCTTGCAAACCTAAACAATTGTCAAAAAAACCACATTTTCCTCACTTTTCTGTGGTGGAAAGTTCTGGAATCTGCGTGGATCCACAAAATTCCACCCACCCCGCATTCCCCAAAGTCTTCTGAGAAAAATGGTACCTCACTTGTGTGGGTAGGCCTAGTGCCCGCGACAGGAAACAGCGCAAAACACAACGTGGACACACCACATTTTCACAGTGAAAAATGACCCTTTTTTTGAAAAGTGCTTAGCTGTAGTTTTTTAACCCTAGCTCTGCCGGCACCTAGGGAAACCTAGCAAACCTATACATTTTTGAAATCTAGACACCCAGGGGAATCCAGGATTGGGTGACTTGACTGGCTCTCACCAGGTTCTGTTACCCATAATCCCTTGCAAACCTAAACAATTGTCAAAAAAAAACACATTTTCCTCACTTTTCTGTGGTGGAAAGTTCTGGAATCTGCGTGGATCCACAAAATTCCACCCACCCCGCATTCCCCAAAGTCTTCCGAGAAAAATGGTACCTCACTTGTGTGGGTACGCCTAGTGCCCGCGACAGGAAACAGCGCAAAACACAACGTGGACACACCACATTTTCACAGTGAAAAATGACCCTTTTTTTGCAAAGTGCTCAGCTGTAGTTTTTGAACCCTAGCTCTGCCGGCACCTAGGGAAACCTAGCGAACCTATACATTTTTGAAAACTAGACACCCAGGGGAATCCAGGATGGGGTGACTTGACTGGCTCTCTCCAGGTTCTGTTACCCAGAATTCCTTGCAAACCTACAAAAGTATAAAAAAATCACATTTTCCTCGCTTTTCTGTGGTGGAAAGTTCTGGAATCTGCATGGATCCACAAAATTCCACCCACCCCGCGTTCCCCAAAGTCTTCTGAGAAAAATGGCACCTCACTTGTGTGGGTAGGCCTAGTGCCCGCGACAGGAAACAACGCAAAACGCAACGTGGACACACCCCAATTTCACTGTGAAAAATGACCCTTTTTTGGCAAAGTGCCTAGCTGTAGTTTTTGAACCCTAGCTCTGCCGGCACCTAGGGAAACCTACCAAACCCACACATTTCTGAAAAGTAGACACATGGGAGATTCCAGGGAGGTATGGCTTGCGTGGATCCCCCAATGTTTTCTTACCCAGAATCCCCCAGAAACTTGAAATTTTGCTGGAAAAAATCACTTTTTTCACACATTATTGTGTGGGAAAGTTGTGGCATCACCGGGCTGACACAAATTTCCTACCACCCAGCATTGCCCCAGGTCTCCTGATAAAAATGGTGCCTCACTCGGGTGGGAGGCCCAAGTACCCGCGACAGGCAAGGGCCCAAAACATATTGAGGCGACATCAAAAATGCCTATCACAAAATGACCTGGTTTTGCAAGGGGGATCCCATGACTTTTGGCCCGGGCTCGGCGGCCCCCTAGGAAACCTAGCAAACCCACACATTTCTGAAAAGTAGACACCCGGGGATTCCAGCGAGGTATGGCTTGCGTGGATCCACCAACGTTTTCTTACCCAGAATCCCCTGCAAACCTGAAATTTTGCTGAAAAAATCACTTTTTCACACATTTTTGTGTGGGAAAGTTGTGGCATCACCGGGCTGACACAAATTTCCTACCACCCAGCGTTCCCCCAGGTCTCCCGATAGAAATGGTGCCTCACTCGGGTGGGAGGCCCTAGTACGCGCGACAGGCAAGGGCCCAAAACGTATTGAGGCGACATCAAAATTGCCTATCAGAAGACGACCTGGTTTTGCAAGGGGGGTCCCATGACTTTTTGGCCCGGGGCTCGGCGGCCACCTAGGGAAACCTAGCAAACCCACACATTTCTGAAAAGTAGACACCCGGGGGATTCCAGGGAGGTATGGCTTGCGTGGATCCACCAACGTTTTCTTACCCAGAATCCCCTGCAAACCTGAAATTTTGCTGAAAAAATCACTTTTTTCACACATTTTTGTGTGGGAAAGTTGTGGCATCTTTTATCACAAAAAATACTCCTATAGATTAACTGATGGTTAACATAAAAACTGTGTTACCTAAAAACGATAGGGAGGTGTCTATGTGAAGATCTAGAACTGCAGACACCCAAGGGTGCGCAAGGAAGCAATTCCTTTTGTTTAGTTACCCTCACACACCCTAGTGGTGTCATGCTTCATCATCGGGTCACCCCAACGCCTATAAGTTGGGGTGGGCTCAACCACAGTGTTGGGAAGCTCTTTGGAAAGTGAAGACCAGGGGGATTATAGATAAAAATCCTCCGACAGGCCCCGGTTTCCCTTTATTATTGGGTCTGTCAGGGATATTAAAAATGTACTTATTCCAAAGTGAAAATATCGCGTGACAGTCTAAAAGAACAGCACTAGGCTGCTATCCAGCAGTGTACTATTGTGCAGGTATATACTCGCATCTTTGCTTTAAAAATACTAATCATAATAAAAGCATCCATTTTCTTACCCATTTTGCGGAGAAAAACTGTGTCACAGGGGCCCGCTAGGCGTGATGGAATAGCCCTGTAGTCACACTCTGTTGTATTGTTTGGGGGTGGGGAGAAGTGCTGTTCTTTTAGACTGTCACGCGATATTTTCACTTTGGAATAAGTACACACACTGGCATGCTGATAATGTCAGTATGCGAGTAAAATCGCCACCGCACATTTATCTGCCACATAGCACTATTATGTTACAGATATAATTGTGTATGGCATGAGTATGATGTAAATGAGAATTTCCATTTGCACACTCACCTGGCATTTATTTAAATGTTGGGTCACAGTTGACGCACCTAATTAGGGTTGTTAATAACTACACAAATGATGTTTATGCAATGGAAACGATATGGTGTTTGTTTTGTTTTTTGTGTTTTTCAGAGATGAAGGACTGCGTATAACAGATTAATCATCTGTTATTTATACAAAAGGAGCAGCTACTCTGCCCTTTTTCTCGTTCACAGGATAGGGACTCCCCTTTCACTGTTGTTCCCAGGGAGGACGACCTCTGCCCTGAAGAAAGTCCAGGACCATTACGGCCATCCCAGGACTGAAACATGTTGGCAATAGGGTCATAGGACCATTATCACTCCCATTGACCCATTTTTAATTATTTTTAATATCCCTGACAGACCCAATAATAAAGGGAAACCGGGGCCTGTCGGAGGATTTTTATCTATAATCCCCTGGTCTTCACTTTCCAAAGAGCTTCCCAACACTGTGGTTGAGCCCACCCCAACTTATAGGCGTTGGGGTGACCCGATGATGAAGCATGACACCACTAGGGTGTGTGAGGGTAACTAAACAAAAGGAATTGCTTCCTTGCGCACCCTTGGGTGTCTGCAGTTCTAGATCTTCACATAGACACCTCCCTATCGTTTTTAGGTAACACAGTTTTTATGTTAACCATCAGTTAATCTATAGGAGTATTTTTTGTGATAAAATATCTTGACTTGGGAGGTTATACTCCAGTATGGAATCCTCTCAACCCTCTGGGCATTAGGGGTCACTTCCCCATAGCCCTAAGTTTATACGAAAGTTGTGGCATCACCAGGCTGACACAAATTTCCTACCACCCAGCGGTCCCCCAGGTCTCCCGATAAAAATGGTGCCTCACTCGGGTGGGAGGCCCAAGTACGCGCGACAGGCAAAAAGTCATGGGACCCCCCTTGCAAAACCAGGTCGTCTTCTGATAGGCAATTTTGATGTCGCCTCACTAGGTTTTGGGCCCTTGCCTGTCGCGGGTACTTGCCCCACCCACGCGTGTGAGGTACCATTTTTATCGGGAGACCAGGGGGAGCAGAAAGGCTGTAATGGTGGCGGGGATGTGGGCATTGGCGTGCCCACTTCGGGCAGCCCCGACCCTAAAAACAAATGCGCAAAAAAAAATCCCTGGCGTCAAGTGGGCTTTCTGCCGCCCGGGGGGGGGCAGATTGGGGGCTACTGCCCCCATCTGCCCCCCAGGGGGGGAAGAAAGACTGTTATGGTGGCAAGGGCGTGGGGGCACTGGCGTGCCCATTTTGGGCAGCCCCCACCCTAAAAAAAATTGCACAAAAAAAATCCCTGGCGTTTAGTGGGCTTTCTGCCCCCCCAAGGGGGCAGATTGGGGGCTACTGCCCCATCTGCCTCCCAGGGGGGGCAGAAAGGCTGTAATGGTGGCGGAGGGGTGGGGGCATTGGCGTGCCCGTTTTGGGCAGCCCCCACCCTAAAAACAATTGCACAAAAAAAATCCCTGGCATTTAGTGGGCTTTCTGCCCCACCGGGGGGGCAGAAAGGCTGTAATGGTGGCGGAGGGGTGGGGGCATTGGCGTGCCCGTTTTGGGCAGCCCCCACCCTAAAAAAAATTGCACAAAAAAAAATCCCTGGCGTTTAGTGGGCTTTCTGCCGCACCAGGGGGGCAGATTGGGGGCTACTGCCCCCATCTGCCCCCCAGGGTGGGGCAGAAAGGCTGTAATGGTGATGGGGGGTGGGGGCATTGGCGTGCCCATTTTGGGCAGCCCCCACCCTAAAAAAAATTGCAAAAAAAAAAATCCCTGGCGTTTAGTGGGCTTTCTGCCCCACCGGGGGGGCAGATTGGGCGCTACAGCCCCCATCTGCCCCCCAGGGCAGGGCAGAAAGGCTGTAATGGTGACGGGGGGTGGGGGCATTGGCGTGCCCGTTTTGGGCAGCCCCCACCCTAAAAAAAAATTACACAAAAAAAATCCCTGGCGTTTAGTGAGCTTTTTGCCCCACCGGGGGGGGGCAGAAAGGCTGAAATGGTGACGGGGGTGGGGGCATTAGCGTGCCCGTTTTGGGCAGCCCCCACCCTAAAAAAAAAATTACCCCAAAAATAAATCCCTGGCGTTTAGTGGGCTTTCTGCCCCCCCGGGGCGGCAGATTGGGGGCTACTGCCCCATCTGCCTCCCAGGGGGGGCAGAAAGGCTGTAATGGTTTTGGGGGTGTGGGGGCATTAGCGTGCCCGTTTCGGGCAGCCCCCACCCTAAAAAACAATGCGTACAAAAAAATCCCTGGTGTTTAGTGGGCTTTCTGCCCCCCCGGGGGGGCAGAAAGGCTGTAATGGTGGCGGGTGGGGTGGGGGCATTGGCGTGCCCATTTTGGGCAGCCCCCACCCTAAAACAAATTGCACACAAAAAAATCCCTGGCATTTAGTGGGCTTTCTGCCCCCCCGGGGGGGGGCAGATTGGGGGCTACTGCCCCCATCTGCCTCCCAGGGGGGGCAGAAAGGCTGTAATGGTGGCTGGGGGGTGGGGGCATTGGCGTGCCCGTTTCGGGCAGCCCCCACCCTAAAACAAATGCACCAAATAAAAATCCCTGGTGTCTAGTGGGCTTTCTGCCCCCCCGGGGGGCAGATTGGGGGCTACTGCTCCCATCTGCCCCCAGGGGGCAGAAAGACTGAACATTGGCAATTTTTGGGGGAGCAAAAGCCCTTGCCCAAGGGGCCGCTCCCCCTCCCTGGTGCCTTAGTGGGTGGATCCCTGCTTGGGGATCGCCCTCCTGGGGCGATCCCCAAGCAGGGATCCACTGGGAGAGGTACCATTGGAAAGGGAGATTCTCCCCTTTCCAATGATACCTCTCCCGTCTTTCTACGTGCTCAGGGGCTGAGATAGCCCCGGAGCACGTAGAAAGTGAAACTGAAATGAGCCTAAAGGCTCATTTTAGTTTCGTTTTTAGTGAAATGAAGTCAGCGCGACGTGCGCGCTGATCTTCATTTCTCTGAAAGGGAGGGGGGGGCCTCGGGAGCTGGGGAAGCTCTTCCCCAGCTCCCGAGGCTGTGGGGGAGAAAACGAAATCCCTCTGCTGTCTGCAGCAGAGGGATTTCGTGCCCCTGGCCTCATGACGGAATGGTTCTGTCATGAGCACAGGGGCACCGATGCTCATGACGGAACTATTCCGTCATGAGCATCGAAGGGGTTAACAGAAATGTGATGGAAACAATACAGATAACCCTAATCAATATATACATTTGTAATCCTGATTCCCCATAAATCTATGACCATAATATTGTAGGATACTTTTTGAGGGGGTGAGTACTCATCTCAAGTAATACCCATAACCCTTGTCAGGGTGAACCCTTAAAGTCACTAAATTAACCTGTGCTCAAAACCCTGGTAGCTATACTACACAGCAGATGGGCTTAATTTAGATGCAATGTGTAAAGTATTTGTGCAGTGCTAAAACAGTATGTAGTGGGCTGACCTCACGTGTTCAGGTGACATAGTAGACGTAGCCAAGTTGAGTTTCTTGTAGTTTATTAAAGTCCTTAAGAAGTAGTTACAGCGAGCCCCACCAGGAGCAGCCTGCTAGCTGCTCAGCCCATCTTCCAACTGACAACACTCACACCAGGCACCCAAGCATTCCACTCATGTCAATCACACTAACATTCTACATGGAACACTCACACTGGCTGGGCAGCTAGTTACAAGGTGAAGGGGAACATAAACACATAACATGAGGATACTACACAGTAATAAAGTCAAAACACTACACACACAAAAGCACAACCCAATTTTGAAAACAGAGTACATTTTAATAATTAAAATGACAACTGACACCACAACAACAAAAATCCAATAAGGGAAACTGGAGTTATGTTAAATGTGAAAATAGCACTAAAAAGCTTTAAGTGCCAACCATGATCATCTGGTTGCATTTGACTGGTACCTAGGCACAAGCTGTGGCAGACCGCAATAGAGTTGAAATGGAAGTCAAAAATCCTCAAATGGGCAAGGCAACAGGCTGTGGCGGAAGAGGGCCTTAGGTGTTGGATAGCTGCTGGGCGAGGTCTGGGTGAAGTCATTGACATTTGGTGGAAAATCTCTAACTGAGATATATTTGAATTTCACACCCAAAGAAGGTCCCTTGCCAGTTGGATATTTTTTGCACCTTCGCTAGTGAGGATTTCTACCTCCGGACGAAGGGCCAGATGTACGACCAACAATTTTGCGAGTCGCAAAATGGGATGTACAACAGTGTCAGAGACACTGTTTGCAATTCCCAATGGGGTCGCAAATTGCAAGGCTCATGAATATTAATGAGCCTCTCGCAATTTGCGAGTCCATTGGGAATGACAGGCCCTCCCAGGGATGGTGGCCTGCTGGGCTCAGCAGACCACCATGTCTGCGACTGCTTTTAAATAAAGCAGCTTGTTTTTTTAAATGCAGCCCGTTTTCCTCAAAGGAAAACGGGATGCATTTAAAAAAAAAAAATGAAACGTTTTTGTTTCATTTTTTAAGGGCAGGTAGTGGTCCCTGGGACCACTGCCTGCCCTTACAAATATTTTCAGAGCCTGTCACAAAGGGGAAGGGGTCCCCAGGGGACCCCTTTCCATTTGCGACTCCATTACCACCCTCTTGAAGAGGGTGGTAATTTGCAAGTGTTTTGCGACCGCAATTGCGGTCGCAAAACATTGGTACATGGCTTTGAGGTCGCTATTAGGAAGGGAACGCCCCTTCCTAATACCAAGTCGCAAAACCTATTTAGCGAGTCGCTAATAATTTGTGACTCACTAAATAGGCTTTGTACATGGCCCATGAGGTTTTTGTATGCACAAACGGGTCACAAACCGGTTTGCGCATGCAAAAACGGGTCGTACATCTGGCCCATAATCACTTCTTTGGACCTCGTATTCTTCCAGTGGGGCAAGGCTGCAGGCTGTAGTCGAAGAGTGCTCCACAAGGCGAGATACCTTCTACATCAAGTCCAGCAGAATTGGATTTGCTGCTGCAGAAAAGCTCAGAGCGGAAGAAACCTAATTTTTGGGTCAGTGTCAATGCAAATTCGTCGGATCAGCTTGGCAGGAGGTCTTGAAGATCTGGCTGTGATTTGGGCCTTCTCAGCCTGTGGTGGACACTCCTGTTTTAGCAGATGCAGACTGTCAATCATTGGCACATCTGCAGCATTATTGAGTCTTTGCTTCCATACTTGGTACTGTTGGCATTCCTGCTCGCAGTGTGAGACATTTTGACCCCAGTAACTGACTGATTTTCTGCCTAGACAGTTCTGCACCCACACTAATTTCTAAACTAGATAGTACGCTTAATCGGGTAGCCCCAGCCTCTCTTTGCCCTACAGAGCCCAGTGAACAAACTATAGAGAAGATATATTACCTTCCTTACACATATATACCTTCCATGTACCTATGTATCTTTATATTTCTTTCTTTACTCCTAATTCAGCATCTCCAATACACTACCCTATACCACTCTCATTATATTCTCTACCACTACTCTCTGACTCATCCCATAGCTTATTCTACTAATCTGCACAAGTTCTAGATCCCTTCCGTAAGGGTGAATTTTCTCGGGACTTTGATAAGTGCTGCTTCATTTTTGACTGCTTCAATAGATCTGAGGGCATATACACCCTGTTCAATGCATTTGTTGCAGCACCTGTCCCAGAGAATCATAATCTTCAGGTGCACCAGTATTGGCATGGAAAGCTATGTCAGTGGCCAGAGTTAGCAAATTGTGTACTGGCTGTATTGACGTTGCCCGTCTCAATTGGCAATGTTGAGAGGGCCTTTACACAGATGACAGTTTACATGGGAAGGAAAGAGCGAGTGCGCATGATCAAAGACTCACTAAAGAAGCATTGTATGTTGTACTACAATAAGTTTGATTTGTAAAAATGTGTTTGGACCCCATAAACACTGTAGTACACTGCCTATATACCATTCACTATAATTGCAGAAAGCAAGCAATAATAAAAGCAAAACGTTCCATAAACACCGGCAAAACACTGTTTCTGTTGTTTTTAATGGCACGAAAATGTGTAACCACTGATAACCACTGTTTTTTTTAAGGTATTGAAATCACTGGAAAACACTGAAAAAACCCCACCAGAATTTACCAAAAATAGAAACTGAAAACAGGAAAGCCTATATTTTCCCTTTGACCTCTATCACTCAACCACATGAGATTACCTTCCCCTTGCAGTGGAGCACAGACCTAGTGAAGTATCTGGAAATCTGGATCCATTCAGACCCGGACCTCATGATTCAGTTTAACTATGGTAGGGCGATGTCGCGGTTGGAGGACTAGGTTGCGCAGTGGTCACAACTGCCGCTCTCCATGGTGGACCGGATTGAGGTCATGAAAATGGTGATTTTACCTAAATTCCTGTATCTGTTCTCTAATATACCATTAATGCTGACACGCCAATTCTTTAACACACTTAAGACACATTTGGTGGCTCTAGCATGTACGGGCAAGCAGCCCGTATCAACGGGCACACACTTACGCTCCCATACACATAACGCGGGTTTGGCACTCAAGACAAGGAACTATATTATCTTTGTGCGCTGATGCATTCTGCTCACTACTCGTATCACACGCTTGACTACATTCCCCATGTAGCAATTGAACTCGATAACGCCCGCCCTACTCCACTTGGAGCTATATTACCCCACACTTTTACCTGTGCTAACAGGACTGAATTTAACACCATCCACTGTACCACGAGGGCATGGCGCTTGCTTGGAGCGTGCACTGATAAACTCCCCCTGTATGCTCCGGCTCTTCCTTTACTTCTCCACCCGGCCCTATCCATTACCTAAGAGCCACGCACACACTGCATCCTTAGTGGGGGGGGCTTGAAAACGATGGATGATGTTTATGCTGGAGGGACAGTCATTACTTTAGATGACATGGCCAATACGCAATGTCACACCCCCTTGCTCACGTTCATTTACTTCCGCCATAGAGCTCCTCTGTGTACACTCTTCCTTACCCACCCTGATGAACCCCCGTCCCTACAGACTCTACCAGTCCTACTGGCCAGCCCCACACATAAAGGCCTTATTACCAAATTGTATACAGCTGCGCAGGCTGACAGGCCAGAGGCCTCATGCCCGGCATTGGCAAAATGGAATGAGGTGCTGGAGCGGCCACTGGACCAGGCTGAGTGGGCTTTCTGCTGCTCTCAGTTGAGTTTGCTCACGCCTAATTGTAACCTGCGTATGATACACTTCAAGTACCTTCATCAAATGTACCACATTCCTGCTAAATTGTATAGGTATGGTCTACGTGTCGATGCGCACGGTGTGAGGTGCGGCGCTCCAGGCGCTGATTTTCTACACCTGTCATGGCTGTTCCCCCGGTGCATCAATTTTGGACACAGGTTACGAAGGCTCTTACAGACATGGTACTAGAACCTGTGGCATGTGTACCTTGAGTGTGCCTGGTTGACCTGGTCAAGGATCTACAGCCTGCATCCCGCAGACTGGTGGCAGTCGCCTTGCTGTTGGTAAAAGACGGGAGGTGATGAACTTGGGTAAACGTAAAGTGCCCACTCGAAGCCAATGGCTCGTGGACATGTCCTACTGTAGTGAGCAGCTGGAACTGTAGGCTGAAGAGCTCCCGATATCGTCTCGACCCTGAAACATCTGGCGTCTGATTGCCACGTATCTGCTAACTCTCACAGATTGTACTTAGAAATCTGGGCAAAGCACCATTATATCGCTGGATACTGTATGTCTTGGCACTTTCAAATGTTTATATACCAATGTGGCTAGTATACTGATTCAACATGTGTGGCACCATTTGTTTGTTGTTGTTTTACCTGAGTACTTATTCTGTAAAAGCCAATAAGCACAATTTTTTTTCTTAAACATGGGCTATCTAGAGGATTATCCAGGGTCAGACAGTCAGTCAGAACTGTTCTACAGGAATGATATTTTTCCAAACTCTGTGCCAGAGTAACAGGGGCTCTAATTTAATGTGGTCTTCAAAAAACTAAGCCCAACTACATGGCAAAAAGACGCAGGGTTGGATTCCAGCACTGCCAGCAGCCTTCTCAGAAATGTATTTTCAATTGTTTGAAGAGAGCTGCTGTTGGCATAGCCCCAAATGCCAGCACCAAAGGAAGCAATAGATAGGCACTTACTTCTACAAAACACAGATTCATTCTTTCACTGGCTTGTGGCCCAATCTTTTGAAGAATCTAAAAATAGCATCAATCGATCTTTGGAATTGTAAGACTCTGGTATTCAATAAAAACTTCCAATTAAACTCAACACAACAGGCACTGCTAAATACGTGAAATGAGGGATTTTGATGATTTCTGCACCGCCAACCATAATTGTTTTGGCTTTAGCTAGTTTTGGACCACACTTCACTATAAAATATTTTGCTTTATTTGTCCTAAGTCCACATTTGTTCATAAAACTGTTAAAAGCATCCAATAGAGATTGGAGGCCTTTGGCTGTTCTCGCTATATGGACCGCATCATCTGCATACAGTAATACAGGAGCTTGACATGAATTAATCTTTGGAATGTCTTTCCCTGTACCGCATAAATAGCCTCAAGTCCATTGATATATAATAAGAAAAGAAAAAGGGCCAATACACAGCCTTACCTTACCCCAGCTACAAAGGGAAAAATTATTGGAAAACAAATCCTCTTCCCTGCTGTAACAAACTTTGGGTGTGGTATGCGCATGCAGCCTACAGCAAAGTTATAATTGCATTATCAATCCCTAGTTGTGCCATAATTGACCACAATTTGGGTCGATCCACTGTGTCAAAGGCACATGTTAAGTCCATGAAGGCAGGATGGACACAGCCTTTTTTGGCTTTTGTGTACTTTTTTACAATAAGGGATACATTTAAGGACTTCTCAGTGGTTCCTAGCCCGGGACGGAACCCAAACTGGACATCTGAAAGCCCCCGGGTCTCTGCTGCCCAGTTTTCCAGTTTAGCCAAAATGTCCCTACCCAGGATCTTCACTGTACTGTTTAAAAAACAATTGCGCAATAACAGTGGGGCTGGTTCTTATCTCTCATTTTAAAAATGGAAACAATGATAGCCTCTTGCTATGTCTTAACTAGGGGGCCTACGATCGCAGATCTTATAACATTAGTGATTAGGGGAGCCCAAAACTGCGGGAGGGATTTATATAGATCAGACGGGTTTTTATCTGGACCTGGGGCTTTATCAGAGGGACTATTTTCTATGGCTAAAATAACATTTGAGACCTCAATCGACCTACTAAGGGCTATGGCAGCATTCAAATCAATGGGGCAGACAACTCCCAATGCCATACTGACAGTCTGATCACCTGGGCCAAAGATTTTTCAGAAATAATCCACCCAGTCTTTGGCTGATATAACCGTCTCCACTTTTGTCATTTTCTCTCCTAGCAGATTAGGAGAGTTAACAACCTGACAGAAGGCTCGAGAGTCTTTCAGGGCACTTGCTGTCCTAAGATCTTGCCAGTCTCTCACCCTTATTTCAACGTTTCTTGCAATGATCGCCTCTTTTTTAAGCTTTCCTGGCCATTGCTGCCCCTCCATGGTCTTGCGGTTGTTTGCCAAGAGCAAGCTTGAGGGATCTGTGGGTCTGAGTGCAGGCACTGTTAAACCATCTTTGGCTGTTACTAGTCTTCATAACAGTTTTGGTTAGTCTTGCTGCCATGTAGCTATTTAAGGAGGAGTAAACCTGTATAACATCTGTGGGATTGGCATCATCCTGCAAAGCCATAGCAATTTGGGCTTGATTGTTTACTAAAAGGTCTTTGAAAAAAAACATCTTTGTCCATTTTCTCCCACTTGATGTTCAGGCCCTTATTTTTACTAAATTCTACCCTGTATTGCAGTGCATCATGAATATTCCTGCCCAAATCCACTTTTAAAACCATTGTTAAGGGGTTATGGTCACTTATGCAGCTAGTCAAAACTTTGCAACCTTTAAAAACTGGAAGCAATTCCACTGAAATTAATACATAATCAATAATGGAACTTGAACCTGACCCCACAAATGTTGGTATTTGCCTATGGTGTGTGCTACAGAGCCCTGGAGCAAATATCAGATTATTAGCAACAACAACTCTATTCAATGTGTACCCGTACGGGGTATGCCTGAAGTGTGTAAGGTATACAAAAGAAACAATTGATGGACGGAATGCTGGACAATGCAAACATTCACCCCCAGTCACAAAGATCTGGGTTAAATCCATCATTCTTTTGCTCACCACACCACCCCAGTTTGGACCCAGCCATATGCAAATCAGTCTTGACCCTGTACCTTGTGGGAACAGTCCAGCCCGAACTGCCAAGCCAGGTCCTCCCTGGACTGGAAACAAGCATCCTGGGACCGGTTTTAGGGCATCACCCTTCTTCAGCACTGATTTGCATATGGCTGGGTTCAAACTGGAATGGCACGGTGAGCAAAAAAACGATGGATTTAGGCCCAGATCTCTGTACTGGGGTGAATGTATGACATTGTTCCTCATTCTGTCCATCAATTGTTCTTTTTGCATTTGTCACCCGAGTGGGAAGGGTATGCCCAGACGTGGGTCCCGTGCTCTCCATGCCACTGGAGTCAAGCTATCCTGGCTGATGAGGGGTGAAACCCCGAAACCGGTCCTAGGATGCTTGGTTCCAGTACAGGGCGGACCTGGCCTGGCAGTTCGGGCTGGACTGTTCCCATTGGGCACAGGGTCAACACTGATTTGCATATGGCTGGGTTCAAACTGGAATGGCATGGTGAGCAAAAAAACGATGGATTTAGGCCCAGATCTCTGTACTGGAGTGAATGTATGACATTGTTCTGCATTCTGTCCATCAATTGTTCTTTTTGAAGTGTGTAAGGGGCTGTTCTAGCTCATCACAGATGCCACATAACACCACGACTTTGGGGTCAAATTTTTGAATGTTAAAATCTCCCACCCAAATTATTAAAAGTTCCTTCTTGCACCTTATGTAGGGATTCCTCCAAACTATCCACCACCTTGGTCACGGCTGTATCAAATATGTTATACTGAAAATTAATCAATAACAAGTGAAAGGGCTTCTGCAAAATCATTAAAAGCACATGAAAATACAGTGTGATAGCGACTTCTTGCACTGTGATACCCGACAAACCTACAGAAATAAAGGTAGTCAAAACCTCTGTTGCCCAGCCTGGCTTATAAGGAATAGCTGGAACACGGTAAGTAACATAACCGTCTATGTGGGGAGAGTCTAAGAGGCAAGTCTCTTACCAACAGATAATTAGATATTGCTACACTGTCCTTGCCCAGTCTGGATTTTTTAGCTTGGAGCGCAAACCCGCCATATTCCATGAAATTATACTCCAAGTCTTTTCCTGGGTGACTTTGTCCTCATTCAATCGGTGGATGAGCGTGGGAGACGAGGTGGGATCATTAATCTCCTCTGTACTCCCGGCACATTGTGGTAGTCAATCTAGATGCTCCAATGATGACAGGGCCTCAAATCTGTTAGAGATGGGTAAGCTACTTTGTTGATGGCGGGTTGTTACCTAATCTTTTGTAGAGCCAGTCTGTGAGGCCCTATTAAGGACACCATATGACTGGGAAACTCGCAGGCTATAGAAAAAGTCAAGAGGGTGAGCTCTAATACCCTCCAGGTGAGTAGCTGTTGGAAAAGGCAGTGTAGCAAAGGTCGCACTAGATCCGGTCTCCTAAAATTTATTATTACACAGTCACCTTGTGAGGACTTAACCAACGGGCCAACCCAGGAGACTCTCCTTGCAGAAACAATATCCTTAAATGGCTCATTAGATCAATCTGATTGCTTTCTTAGCCAGTGTGTCACTTTATTCAGTAGGGATGTGTGAGATTCAAAATGCGAGGACTCTTCTTTTGGTACACTCTCCAGAACAATTATATAAGGTGTACAGTCCGGGGGATATGTGGTCGAACATCATGTACCTCATTCCAGCTTTTGCCATGAATGTTCTGATACTGTAATTGTCCTGCAACTCATAGGCTACCCACTTATTTTGGGGTTATAGATTAGGTGTATTAGGCTGTCAGGTGGAGGCTCGTATGGGCTCAATGGTTTCCTCTCTCGGTCATTCAGGATGAATTAGATTTGTGAGGTTAATAGCTTGCACCTGAGCCCTTTGATCATTCGTGCATCCTGAGATCTTTCCATATGTCTCCAGTAGGGACGTTCTATCTGTTAGTTTCTCTTGGGCTAGTTGGATAATATCTAGCTTCCCTTCCAAGACAGTTAACTTTGATATAACTGAGGAGCAAAATTGGGTTAGGGCCTTAAAGTGGTTATCCAACTGGTCTAATCTGTCTAAGAAATTAGAAACAAACTTTTCAAAGTCAGTCTCAGCCACAGCAACCTGTTTCATGGGCTTTTTCCCTACACTTTTCTTACCACTTGAGCCTTGATTTGCTAAGGGGGCGGGATTGGACATTAGATGAGTGGAGCTGGAAAAAACTGTGTTGACCATCTCCCACCTACTTTTCTTAAGGGGTGGGCAATCAGAGTGAGGTAATGCTTCAAGCATAGTCAATATTTGTGGGTTTTGGATGACACATGGGTTAAGTGGGGCAGTTACAGCAGGGGTTCGCTTAGAGGTAGATAATAGTCCTCAGGGGTTGGATTATCTAGAGGAATCTGACAAGATGACTCTCTCTCTCTCTGCTTGAGATCAGAGGGATCCATGATAAAGACCTTGGTTTCCACTGGGTTGCCTCCGGAGAGACCAGATTGTTTTAAAGTTGAATCCATCCTTGCTTTCACGCGGTCAATCTCCGTCTCAATAGTCCCATGACACATAACAAATAGTTGTAATAGATTTTGATCCAGCCTCCCACTTTCTCATGCAAGCTGGCAAGTGGCTTCACTTCCACTTGCCCATCTTTAGAGTGATACCAAAGGGGGATGATGGACGGAGCGTTAGAGCAAATCAAACACTCACCCCCAGTCAACTGATCTGGGTTTAATCCATCATCATTCTTTAGCTCACTCCACCACCTCAGTTCAGACATGGCCATGTGCAAATCAGTCTGACCCTGTGCCTCATGGGAACAGTCCAGCCCTAACTGCCAAGCCATGTCTTCCCTGGACCGGAAACAAGCATCCTGGGACCGGTTTCGGGTTCATAACCCTCATCAGCCAGGCTATCTTGAATCCAGTGGCAAAGTGAGCAAGGGACCCACGTCTGGGCACACCCTGCCAACTTAGGGCGAACAAAGCGATACCAAAGGGGGATGATGGACGGAGCGTTAGAGCAAATCAAACACTCACCCCCAGTCAACTGATCTGGGTTTAATCCATCATCATTCTTTAGCTCACTCCACCACCCCAGGTCAGACATGGCCATATGCAAATCAGTCTGACCCTGTGCCTCATGGGAACAATCCAGCCCAAACTGCCAAGCCATGTCTTCCCTGGACCGGAAACAAGCATCCTGGGACCGGTTTCGGGTTCATAACCCTAATCAGCCAGGCTATCTTGAATCCAGTGGCAAAGTGAGCAAGGGACCCACGTCTGGGCATACCCTGCCAACTTAGGGCGAACAAAGCGATACCAAAGGAGATGATGCACGGAGCGTTAGAGCAAATCAAACACTCACCCCCAGTCAACTGATCTGGGTTTAATCCATCATCATTCTTTAGCTCACTCCACCACCCCAGTTCAGACATGGCCATATGCAAATCAGTCTGACCCTGTGCCTCATGGGAACAATCCAGCCCGAACTGCCAAGCCATGTCTTCCCTGGACCGGAAACAAGCATCCTGGGACCGGTTTCGGGTTCATAACCCTCATCAGCCAGGCTATCTTGAATCCAGTGGCAAAGTGAGCAAGGGACCCACGTCTGGGCATACCCTGCCAACTTAGGGCGAACAAAGCGATACCAAAAGGGGATGATGGACGGAGCGTTAGAGCAAATCAAACACTCACCCCCAGTCAACTGATCTGGGTTTAATCCATCATCATTCTTTAGCTCACTCCACCACCCCAGTTCAGACATGGCCAGATCAGTTGACTGGGGGTACGTGTTTGATTTGCTCTAACGCTCCGTCCATCATCCCCTTTGGTATCGCTTTGTTCGCACTAAGTTGGCAGGGTATGCCCAGACGTGGGTCCCTTGCTCACTTTGCCACTGGATTCAAGATAGCCTGGCTGATGAGGGTTTTGAACCCGAAACCGGTCCCAGGATGCTTGTTTCCGGTCCAGGGAAGACATGGCTTGGCAGTTTGGGCTGGACTGTTCCCATGAGGCATAGGGTCAGACTGATTTGCATATGGCCATGTCTGAACTGGGGTGGTGGAGTGAGCTAAAGAATGATGATGGATTAAACCCAGATCAGATGACTGGGGGTGAGTGTTTGATTTGCTCTAACGCTCCGTCCATCATCCCCTTTGGTATCGCTTGTTCGCCCTAAGTTGGCAGGGTATGCCCAGACGTGGGTCCCTTGCTCACTTTGCCACTGGATTCAAGATAGCCTGGCTGATGAGGGTTTTGAACCCGAAACCGGTCCCAGGATGCTTGTTTCCGGTCCAGGGAAGACATGGCTTGGCAGTTCGGGCTGGACTGTTCCCATGAGGCATAGGGTCAGACTGATTTGCATATGGCCATGTCTGAACTGGAGTGGTGGAGTGAGCTAAAGAATGATGATGGATTAAACCCAGATCAGTTGACTGGGGGTGAGTGTTTGATTTGCTCTAACGCTCCATCCATCATCCCCTTTGGTATCGCATCTTTAGAGTGAAGCAAAAATGAGAGCTAAATGCCTGTTGGTTTCCTTATTAATGGTGATAGGGATGCTCCCCTACTTGTTTCGATTCGTGCTACTGGGGGTTTAAAAAACCTGAGTCAAGAGACGGGACGGGGCCCAGCCTATTTCAGGCTCTGATGAGCAGAGACAGGCCTGCTGGTGGCACGGTCTTGGCCCAGGCGCAAACCCAAGCACGTCCCGCGCTGTGGGACCCCTGTGGTGCTTTTCAAGTGCGTCAAGAGCCCAGAGGCATTCATGGGAATGCTGGGGGACGAAGTCCCACCCCAGCAGAGCCTCTCCAATAGTGGAAAATGCGGGCAAAATAGATGTGGGCAGGAAAACTGCCTCCGATTGTGTCCCACGCTGCGGGATTCCTGTGGCGCTTTTCAAGCGCGTCAACAGCCCAGCGTCTGAGGCCCCTCCTTGCCTCAGAGGAATGCTGGGAGACGAAGTCCAACCCCAGCAGTGCGTCTCCAGTAGTGGAAAATCCAGGCGAAATGAATGCAGGCAGGAAAACTGCCTCCGATTGTGTCAGTCCAGTACACAAATAACAAGCATTGGCATAGCCAATAGGTCTCGCCTTTGGGACCTTATAAGTGTTTAGCCATGCAATAGTTGATGTTGTTGCACCAAGGATATTGTGCTGGATAACTAAACACTTATAAGGTCCCAAAGGCGAGACCTATTGGCTATGCCAATGCTTGTTTTCTCTCTGGGGCTCCACACACTCACACGTAGCCTTCCCTGGAGAGGTTGCAGTGCTTCTTACTGAACGCTAGAGACAGAGCCCTACCGCCTCTCAGGTGGTCCCAAGACCGGAAGTTGGTGAGCTTCAGAGCTCAGGAGGCCTCTCTCCTGCTCCCCAGCCACAGCTGATTCCACCTTTAACTTTAAGTACCTAGTTAGTAGCCGAGCTGCACGCCAATGTGCTTGTTTTCCATCGTTGCATTTTTTTTGGCAAAGCCTTCAATTATAGACCGGCACGTCTTACTTGAGAGGTTTTGCTCCCAGAAATCACCCTCCTCCCCAACTCTCAGAGACGAGAACTGAGGCGATCGAATATGTAAGACGAAGGACAATGACGTGTTAGCAGGAGGCAACAAGTAATTTCCACCATCAAAAGAAGCTATTATTTTAAGGATTATTTCTTTCTCTAGCCAGTAACTTTTAACTATTTCGACAATTTAGCGATTTTCGGCGGTCTATGAACAGATCCCCCAGAGCAGCGTGTGTCCCTAAATAGGGGCAATGCCCCAGCCTCGCAGAGCTGGAAGAAAAGGTGTGGGGCTGTTTGCGCACCCGTGCATGAGGCACAAACAATGTGCGCAGGATGGGACTGCGGCGCCATTGTTTCCTTTTTGCAGATTTAAATAGCGCGAAGCGGGTCCAAGGGCATTCGAGCGCTTTCTGTCGTCGTAAATTGTCTGGGCTTTCAAAAAGAAAAGTAAAAACCTTTTTTTTTTTTTTTGTAAAGAGGGAGCGAGAAAGGTGTAAAAGACGTGCAGGACGACGAAGAGAGAAAAAAAGGTGAGGAAGGGAGGGCGGGATGAAGCCTTTTAAGATGTCTGTGGAGTGGCATGGGCCTAACACTTAAAGCCTGTTTAAGAGCAAAGCAAACGTTAGCGCTGAGCCCAATGTATCCGGAGAAACTCAGCCTTGAGTTAGCACCTCCACCTCCCAATCCCGATGGGTCACCAAAGTGTGCCCTATTAAAAGATCTCACAACTGGAGGTTAAATGAGTGCGGCGTGTAAGAGCGGACGGGGCGGCATTGGACTGAGCCGTCTGGCAGTAATTAAGAAAACACATCTAAATATGAAAATTATAACAAGGCAAGGGGAGGGCTTGAAACCATGGGTATGCGTATTCGATGTAAGAGAAATCACATGTAAAGCGCTCTGATACCTTCCACTAGCAGAAATTTGTGATTCTGGTTTGAAAAGCTTTGCCCAAGTGTCTAGCTAGTCGAGTTAAGAAAACAACATTGAGACATTTATCTGTACCACCAATAGGACTTGGGCACAAGCTAATAGATCTGGCTCACTATGGGCATCCTGTTGTGTCTGGTACCAAGAAATTGCTCAAACGACATTTCTGGTGGCCAGGCATGGATGCTACTGTTGAAAGATTAATTGATGCCTGTTCAGTTTGGGTGAATTCAGACAAACATTGGAAACTGTCTTGTGAACAAGTTAATTTGCAAGGTATTCCACAAAAACCATGGGAGAAAGTTTCTATTCATTTTTCTGGTCTGTATACTGGGTTGGGACAAGAAAAAAGGTTCTTGTTAGTGCCAATTGACAATTTTTACAAATGGATATACAACACCTTTGTGAGAAATCCTGCAACGGATGAAGTGATCACATTTATGGAGGTTTCTTTTCCAAATTGAAGTTTTCCCAAAAATATTAATGTCTGATAATGGAGTGCAATGTGTATCATCTAAAATGTTGCAATTTCTAGGAAAATGTGCCAGTAGAGCAGAGAGGGGGCCACTGTATTGTACTAAGGCAAATTGTCACGTGAAGAAGGCCAATGGATTTTTGAAATAGGGCATACAAGCTGCGTTGGTAAACTGTGGAGTTGTACTACGCCACACTCAGCAATTGGGGTTGGCCCGTATCTTCTAATGAGGGGAAGAACATTTTTTACCTTTTTGACTCCAGTTTGTTTCAAATCTGATACTACGATGGATGAGTTTGGTACAGTTATAGAGAGAGTCAAAAAGAACGAGTGATATGCAAGTAAGAGGCAAAGGTACATCGAGTAAAACCAAAGCTTATTCAAAAGGGAGTTTGGCTACGTATCTCTAAACCAGATTTGATTCTCAAAGTTACATCGAAGTTCTCTGCACCTGTGCAAGTGGATTAAGTGTCAGGAAGTGAAGTGTTGTTGCACAAAAAAGGATGTCAGAACAAGATTTCTATGGTAGTTCTTAAACTTGGCCAAGAGAACACATTCAGAGAAATAAATATGGACAGTACACATTTAAGTGATGTGTCTTGGCAAAAAGTGTCTAATAGTAACAGTGGTAGAAATTGGTCATCGGAGAATGTGTCCCCAGTGGCGATCATGAAAATTGTACGGGGAATAAAGTGGTATCCACAGACATTTGTTTCCTCAGAGACAGACATTCCAGTTTCTCCGGAGCTATCCTCTTATGTAGAGGTTGTTGGTGGAGATCAGGCAAAACACCAGTCTAAAAGAGTTATCAAGTTGCCTAAGAAGTTAGGGAATTACATTTTGAAATAATAATAATTTGTGGAGTCATTACTTAAAGTATTTTTCTTATTGGTTATTGTTCATTTAGAATTCATAATGTTCATTTCATTTTCCTTGGCATTGTAGTGCATATTATTTTAATTAGAGATATATATATCATATCTCATGTTGCACAGTTAAGTATTCAGAATGTGTTTATGCCATTGCACTCATTATGATGTGTTATGGAATTTAGATTGTGGGGGCAGATGTTACGGTGCGGAGTTGGTGGTGAGAGGCTGTGCTTACTGCTCTCCACCAGTGGGCCTAATTTGACACTTCAAATAAAGTATCTCCAATTCATATTTGCATTTGCATTTATTGAGCCAGTGTGTCTGTTATAGGTCGACATGAGGTACTATTATCAGAACCTCCAAGGCCCTTGTACTGAACCTATAATGAACATGAGTTATGAATCTGCATGCATGCCATAAAAGGTCAAGAGATAGTTACCCAACCTTTTTATACAGGGCGAGTTGAATGATACTGAAGATTATCCACTTAAAGAATAGTGGCAACGGAGACTACCCAGGCCTCCTGTGAGCTGGGATCAAATGTCACACATGCACCAATGCTCAGTGGGGACTTCCCAACCCAGCTCCACGGAAGGACTACGTGTTTTGGTAGTCACCCTCCACTTCTGGTTTATTTTTATCAGTTCGGGGAATAAGAGGGCCTTTCCCATATAACTGTTCCCATCGTGTTGGTTTTGGTATTTTTTGGGGGTGGTTCAGCATCCCCCGCATACCTACTTCCAGGCAGCGTGTATGCATTCAACATGGCACAAAGCAAATCATCTGAACCGGTTTGGTGGGACAACTGCGCTGAGAGTTCTGAAAACTCTAACCAAACACTTTAGGGGTGCGATGATAACGAAACAATATTCACGATGCATTTGAGAAGGCTGATGGATAATGTACGTGAAGGAACTCTACAGGAACGGGGACTCATGCTATGTGCAGCAGTGTTGATAACACACTTACCTTTGACAGGAGGTGGAATTGGCTCAGTGGTCCCACCTGCTTCGCCACCCAAAACAGAGCTCGGTGAGCCCTCCGGAAGGTTCAATTCGCGGAGAAGAGTCCTCTCGGCCTCTCGCAGGTTGCTCTTCTTCAGAAACTCCAGCACAGTACGCAGGGTTTCAGGGTCTGGATGTTCTGGAGCAGAGGGTACGCTGTTGGGAGATAGCTTCTCCCCCACTCCAGCGATATCTGCTCCTCCCTCGGGCCCAGCATCTTCGCCGCCTATGACCTCTGGTTTCACATCTGACTCAAAGACAGCACTCACTGGCACCGGGGAAGGTGGTGGGGGAGGCCCTGCAGCGCCGGCTGCAGCAGCAGCGGCTGCTGCCGCCACCACCTCCTGCTGCTCCTCCGGCAGCGCCGCCATAGTCCACTCTACCGGCATGCCGCGCGTTTCAAAACACTAAACCGCGCACCACACACTTGAAGTTTTTTTGCGGTCACCATCTTAGCTGTGGGTGAAGCCGTTAGCATCCAATGGGTAAAGGAAGCGAGGCCTGAGTCGCAGTCCTCAAACACCGTTCTCATTGGCCTAGCTGTAACATTTTAAGGGGGGGGGGTGGTGGTCATAGTCTGACGAAACAGAAAGAGGACTATTTCCGTCAGAAAGTAAACAAGCGCGCGCCTCGCGCGACAGCAGGGGGAGGGGGCCTGCGCGATTCCTTTGCGGGAGCGTGCAGCAAGGCGCGATGATTGCGACCATATGGCGCTCCGCGCTCCCGCAAGGGAATCGCCAGACGTGCACGCGTTGCCATTGCAAGCAATGCAACGCGTGCACGTTTGTGCCCCCAAAGCTGTGCCGATAACTAAAGGTCTCTCCTATGCAGCGCATGCGCGCTGCGTAGGCGAGACCTAAAAATGGAGCAGATATACTAATTTGTTGCACTGCACTGCAGTAAGTGGATAGAGCAGTGCAGGATCATATCTACTCAAATATGGCACCGCTGCTCTCTTCCCCAGTGTCAGCTGATCCTTCAGTCATTGCTTCAACTGGCAACTCGCTCATCTTTTCACATCATCAACATTATAAGGATTGTTTTGTGGAGCCAGTGAAAGAAGCGGGTGAAGTGACCAAGACAGGGCAAAGAAGAGAGAGGTCAAACCTACAGGAAGATGAGGTGAATGACCAAATGTCGAAGCTACACTATGGTGAAGCCAAAATATTGTAGTATGAATATCAGACAAGAACATCGTGAAGATAAGTTTCTATGGATAAGCAAAGTTTGACTATACGTAACGCCACATATATGTACCTTGATGGTATAGATATCTTCAAGGTGCTTAGATGTGAAGGTAAGAATAGTAATCGTATAGGTACTTTTTTGGACTGCCCTTCTCAATATTCTTGTCCTCCATATTTTTGCCACATTATTTCGACCAAATGATATTTTTGGCTTCAATATTCTGTCAGGCAACCCAAGATGAGACGTTGTAACACAAAAGGTTGCAACACAAAAGGTTGCAGTCTTGCAATATCCCGCCCCACGAAGAGAGATAATAGTTGATGGAGCAGGGTAAATAAAATAATTTGTACCCCCTTGGAAAATTAATGAGCTTTAATAAATTAACGATACTAATTGTTTGATGGAGCATGAGGTAATCAACAAATGCACCTTTAGTAAACACTACATAAGGGTAACCCGCAATTTGTGCAAAATCTAATTTATTTACAACTGTGAAGTTGATTAACACTAAAATTGTGATTTGCGTACTAATTAGAGTAAAATCGCATGATTTATGCTATGTAGTAGAATTGTATAGTGGCAAAGAATGCGGATGGTAAGTAAAATGGCTTTAAATGTTGCTTCTGCTAGGTAACACCTAACACGGGTCTTTAGAATGGCGGGTGGTAAACAGAAAGGCTTATTTTCTTTGTTTTAATTTTGGTTGTGTTTGTTCTTATGATAGTTCGTTCGGGCCTGTTAGGCCATGCTGCGAAAATGGCTGCCGAGACAGATGAGGTCACGTGAAAAATCAAAGATGGCCTCTAAGCGGAAGAAACAGAAGAGCTGAACCACGTGGGTACGGCCCGTGCACGGAGTGAGAGATGTCAAGGTCGCATTGACCTGCCATACGGAGGGTGCCAAGAAAGACTCAGCACGTATTCGTGGGAATAAATGAGAAAAGTACTGAGCGACAATGGACTAACTAAATTGTGACCATCGGGATTGCAACAAAATGAATGGACAAATTGGACTGCTTTTACCCAAAGGTCATGAGAATCATTGTACTCTTAACTGTCCCCAAAACCAGTTTGAACAAGGAAGGCGATGAGGTGATTGTCACCACCCCTCAAATGGACCAATTAGCGTGATTCTTGCCCCTAAGGATTGCAACTTTTTGTGTAGTAAGCTAGAAGTAGGGTATAAGAGGGATTGCTCTTATGTGGGAGGTGCTGCTTCTATAGGCTGCTTCTTTGGGTTGCCTTTCTGCTACTGCTGTGGCCGCTGCTATTGATGCTACTGCTGCCGTTGGTATTTCTTGCCATACCATTTTTCCTATTTTCCATTTTTCCACCTCATCTATTACGAGAGGACTCTGTCATTTTTGGACTTCGAACTTGACTGGGGAAGGAACGAGACCGTTGCGGGACATCTGTAAGGGAGGTCCGATCGAGGAGGCATTTAGCGGGACAGTCAGTCAGTTTGGGAGTCTATTCTGTGATCTACGGTTTATCTTCTTTTGGTGAACCATTCCTATCTGCATCTAAATGGGTAATGCATAATTTTCAATTCTTTATTAGAACTTTTCATAAAAATGTTCTTAATGTATTAAAAGTGATTAATAAACTAAGAATCTCACCCGTGCAATTGAGAAATTAGATAAAAATTCATTCTAATTAAAAATTAGTCTGTGGTTCTTAAGTTCATTAATAAGTTTAAAGTTTAACAGGTTTTAAAGTGATTGAGCTGGTCTTAATCACCATCAACTTATTCTACTAGTTGGTCCATCGACCAAAGAGCGGAATACCTTGATGTTTGGAACCGACAGGATCAAAAGCTAATGTATATGATGTCTGAGGTATTATTCTGTCAGATTTAACAAGGTATCCCGTTCCTCCAGCAACACATTTCTCCTTGGTGTGTAATTCAGTGAATGAATGAGATATATGATATGCGGTGTTATGGGCCCCACAGTCATATGGTTCAATAGATGTGAATGATTTACCTGAATTTGTGTCCTGAGGAGAAATTTATATTAGCCGCGCTGGATCAGATTTCTTGGTAGCAGAGTTATGGTTACTATAGATTAGTTTGGTGATTATTGATTATTGATTTATTGATTATTCATGTCTAACACTTCGTGTCGAATTGTATTATGTTATGTATAAGTCGAAACTTTGAAGCTTCCGGGAAGTAGGAAGTGGACACGTGTGGCAAGAGAAGTCACACGGAATTGTGCATTGTCTGATTTTTCTAAATTGGTGATAACACAAGATTGTGTTATGATAGGGACATTTCATGTATAAAACGCATATGAGTGAAATAGCAACAGGTTTTCTTGTGAAACTCTGGCCTTAATTCTCAGGAGCAGTGTAGTCTCCGCATGTGTTTTATCCCCAGAGAAACGGGTTTACCCCTTGCTTGAGAGAAGGGTAAGGTAGAGAGAAGTGCTACACTTATCGAACGAAACAGTATTCTTGCAAGATAGAGCAAACTATTTCTTTTGTTTAGCGAAAACAGACAATGGTAATGTGTTTTACGTTGTAACTAATAAAATTCAGTCGAGAAAAGAAGGTAAGAAAAACTGCCGATAATTATTGTAAAGGAGGGGTCAGAAAAGACAGGAGTAGTACTGACATCAACAAAGACCGCGCTGGTATTGGCCAGTTGTGGGAAAACGAAGAGCTTCCTGATTGGTGCGTTGGTGTGAAGACGCGCTGGTATTGGTCAGTTGGGAGTGATGTAGAGTTTTCGGATTGGTGCGTTGGTGTGAGACGTGCTGGGATAGGTCCGAATAGCCAAACAGTAGAAAGAACAGAGTAGTGAAGAATTTTCGTGAGTTTGTTGGAGAGAAAGAATCGTGCAATATGGCTTATTATGAGTATGGTAGAGAGAAACCGTCATGGATGGCGAAGATTAAAAACTTTTTCAAGAAGGACAAAAAGGTAGTGACTAGGGAAGGAGAAGTACTTCCTCCGCCGAAAACGCCAGCTTCTCATATGATGTTGAAATATGGTTATCATACTTGCATTTGGTTGGAAAATTGGACAAAATATACTCAGAACGATGGAGTATTGGCGTTTCCAGAAAGCGGTTCGTTTAGCACAGCTGTACTTCGAAATTTGAGAGAGAAAATGATGAAACTTGAACCGAGACCTAGACCAACACAGTTTGAAGCGTTAGGTGAATGGGAAGATGAGATGTATGAAAGAGAAAGACACAGAGGTGCAACGAATTATAGATTAGTTCATGGAAGAGTATGGGGAGTGAATCATGAAGATAGGATGAGACGATGGAGGTATGCTAATATGATGTATGGTTTGTTTCCTGTCAGAACAGTTGAAGAAGTTACAGGGAGAAAGTGTACGGAGAAAAAGAAACATGCAGTAACAGAGAGGTATGGGTATGGAGGTAGCGACACAGAGGATGAGTTGCTGGAAGACATTTTAAATAGAAAACCACCTCCATATGAACAGAATTCTGCGGTGGTGACTCCAAATGCACCACCAATGGAAAATGTGAGGAATCAAAGCCCTGAACAATATTATGAAATAAATAGGTCTTATGAAAAATCAGAAACTCCACAGAATGCGAAGCCTGATAGTGGTAATACAGCTGAATTAGCAAGAACCACAAGAGAATTGACTGAGAAAATAAGAGAATTAACCATGAACATGGAAGCCGTGACGGTACCAGTGACAATAGGACCAGTAATACCGGTATTTGAAAACCAAAGAATAGATGAGCATTCCTTGACAATTCCAATGAACTCGAATATGCAAAGAATGAGAGAAGGGATAATTCCAGAAACTAGAGAGTCTAGAGATCTGGTTGGCTCATATAGATCGAGTCCACCTACAAATTTGACGGTTAATGAGAGTCAGATAAATAGGATTCCTATGGGAACCGAGTCAGCAACTGAGACCCCAGAGAGAAGTACAAATTGGATAGAAATAAATAGTACCCCTGTAGGTCCGACTCCAGAAGAATTAAATGAGTGGATGAGGAATTTACAGAAGAAAGATGTAGAACCGCAACCATTGGATGTAATCAGACTAAAGATAGACATGGAAGAGTTGATTTTAGGGACTATTGGTACAGATAGATTGAAATCCTATCAAGATGACGAACTCATGTTCATGTGTAAGAGTGTTACTTGGAGAGCTAGGAATTTGCATGAAAAATTGGAAGAAACAGCAAATGAACTAGGAGTAGAATTTGGAAAAATCAGAGGATTGCAGAAACCGTATAAGGTAGACTTTAGTGAAAAGGATATAGAAAATCTGAACACATCAGGACGATTAACTCAGATAAAGGAACTGATTGTGTTATTGAGAAAATGGGGAGATGTGGACAGATGGAGGAGCAGGTGGATAAGAAGAAAGGAGGGAACAACCGATAAAGCATCATTGGCTTTTCCGGTGAAAGAAAAGGAACCAATAGTACTGGAATACCCAATGAGGGAAACTCCAGGAGGTAAGTACACGTTCCATGGTCCAGACAAGATATATTGTCATTTACAAATGACTTCCCAAGATTGAGAGAGAAACCTGTAGAATGGTATAGACAGGTGGAAAGATTTGTCAAAGTTTCAAAGGTGTTGTGGGAAGATCTGGATGGATTGTTTGAAATTGTAGTGCCAGCAGATTTATGGACAGAATGTAAGATTACAATTGATTGGCCGAAGGAAGAATATCCAAGAGATGCAAAAACTGGAGCCCCAGGTCCAGAAGTGATGAGAAAGTATGAACAAGCCGTCACGTTTTTGAAAAATAAGATTCCACCGAAAGAGACAGATTGGGTAAAGATTGATAGAACAACTCAGGAAAGTAAGGAATCTGTACACGCCTATTATGAAAGGTTGCTTTTGGTTTTCAAACAGTATAGTGATTATGAGACTTTGAGTGAAAAGGACATGAGTCATTTCGTATATAGATTTGTATATGGATTGAAACCTGAAATAAGTGAAATGATTAAGCAGCATATGTTGTGTTGGCAGAATAGCACTGTAGATGAGGTACTAAGGTATGCCAAATATTGTAGTGATGACATCGAGTGTAGACAGCGTAAACTAAAAGAAAAGGCGATGTGGGCACAAGTAAAGGTTGCAGAAAAACAAGAGGCTCAAATGAATAAGCAGTCTGGTGATGCAGGACAGACAAAAACCAAACCGAATATAGGTAAGGGAAAAAGTCAAATGAGTATAGAAGAGGCTAAAAAGAAATGGCCATGCCATAATTGCGGAAAGTTAGGGCATTGGAGAAACGAGTGTAAATTTCCTCCAAAAGCTAATACGGAAAATCAACCATTAAATCCACAGGTGCAGAATGAGGTGAGTTACCAACAGCTGCAACAACCGCAGGTAGTTACTCAACAGAGTCAGGTGCCACAACCACCTCTTCCAAAGAGTGTAAACCCTCAGAGATACAGTGCAGAGGCAGGATTCTACGGAGGAGAGCAGGTAACAAAATTGCAGCGCGCAGCTGCAGTGTCACAGTATTGGTTACGGCAGGATGGAAATGAATCGGATGAAAGTTTATGACGGTGCCTAGGAGAGGAAGAAGAGTGCGTGCTTGGCGCAACTCTAGAGGTAGATCAGTCAGGTCCATTTGTGGATGGAGAAGTGAATGGTGTAAATGTTACATTCCTTGTGGACACTGGAGCTACCCGTTCTACTGTTAGATCAGTGGAAATTCCAAACCTTCCTCTCTCAGGAGAATATATCCAAGTTGTAGGTGTTTCAAACCAACAGATCAAAGCGCCTCTTACCAAACCAGTAGAGGTGAAAGTTGGACCATTCAAAGAGATGCATCGGTTTGTGGTATGTGATTGCAGTCCTGTAAATTTGCTAGGACGCGATCTGCTTTGTAAAATGAATTGCACCATCTATTGTACCCCGGATGGTATTGCTTTCCAGACACCAGATGAAGATGTCCTGTATAAAATGACAATGGCAGAACTAGAACCAGGAGTAAATGACATGTTTCCTGTGTTTGATGCAGAAAATCCCAATTGAATTGAAAGGAATAGTCAGATCTGATGTATGGGATTTCACAGGCGAAGACATTGGGTTAATGAGAGGAGTAGACCCTGTAAAAATTACTGTAAGAGAAGGAACAAATTACCCAAATACTCCACAGTACAAATTAACGCCAGAAATTATTGAAGGAATAACACCTGTAGTTAATAAAATGATCGAACAAGGAATTTTGAAAGAATTAATGAGTAGCCCATGTAATTCACCTATAATGGGATTGAAAAAGCCGAATGGGACATATAGGATAGTGCAGGATTTGAGGAAGGTAAATAAAATCGTTATTCCTTGTTGTCCAATTGTGCCAAACCCCGCTGTAATACTGTATCAGATTCCACATGATGCAGAATGGTACACAGTTATTGATTTGTGCCATGCATTTTTCTCTATTCCGTTACACCCAGACAGCCAGCCATTATTTGCATTCCGGTTCGGAGAGCGTATTTTGGCATGGTGCCGAATTCCTCAAGGGTATACAGAAAGTCCCTCAATCTTTAATCAGATCCTAAAGAAATCATTGGAAGATTTAAAAATGCCTGAAAAATCTGTGATGGTCCAATATATTGATGACCTATTAGTGGCATCAAAGACCAAAGAAGCATGTGTTACAGACACAATTGCTTTACTGAATCATTTGGCAGAAGGAGGGCACAAAGTGTCCCCGTCAAAACTGCAATTTTGTCAACAGGAGGTACAATACCTAGGTCATAAGATTGAGAAAGGGATGCGAAAGGTAACGACAGAAAGAATAAGGATTATCCGAGGAATGAGAGCTCCGATGACACAGAGAGAGGTGAGAATGTTCCTTGGAATGGTTGGATATTGCCGACAGTGGATAAGTGGATTTTCATTAATTGCAAAACCTTTACAGCGATTGACAAAAAGAGATGTCAGAGATCCGATTGAGTTGAATGAGGAGGAAATGAAGGCTTTCAAAGAACTGAAAACAAAGTTGTGTGAGGCACCGGCATTGGGAATGCCTGATTATGAAAAAGAATTTGAGCTGTATTGTAGTGAGAGAGATGGATGTGCACTTTCAGTGTTAGTGCAAAGGCATGGAAAAATGAAAAGACCAATTGCTTATTTTTCAGCTGTTTTAGACCCAGTAGCAAAGGCATTGCCTGGATGTCTGAAAGCAGTAGCTGCTACTTGTGTGAGTCTGGAACAGAGTGAAGGCATTGTGATGGGATATCCACTGAGAGTATATGTTCCACACTCTGTTGAAATTCTTCTGACTAGAACCAAAACCCAATTCATGACACAGTCGGCTGACTAGGTACGAGAAAGTGATTTTGAGTGCAGACAATGTAACCATTGATAGATGCCCAAGTGTGAATCCTTCAACTTCACTGCCAGATGAAGAAAATGTAGGAGTCAAGGATGAAGTTGATCATAAGTGTCTGGATGTGCTTGAATTTTGCACAAAGCCTCGCCCAGATATTAAAGATGAACCCTTAAAAGAATCAGATTATGTGATGTTTGTGGACGGGTCATGTCTGAGAACGAGTGAAGGAGTTTTAAGTGCTGCGTATGCTGTGTGTACAGTAGCAGCTATAATGGAAGCATCTTGTTTAAGAGGGATACGTTCAGCCCAAGTGGCTGAGCTGATTGCTTTGATTCAGGCATGCAAACTGGGAAAGAACGTCCGAATTACGGTGATCACAGATAGCCAGTATGGCTTCGGATTGGTCCACGATTTTGGACAGATCTGGTCCCAGAGAGGTTTCTTGACGTCTGCAGGACTCCTATTAGGAACGGTGAGTTTGTGAAGAAATTGCTTGAGGCAATATAGCTACCTAAACAGATTGCAGTGCTGAAGTGCGCTGCACACAAAAATGGAACTGACTATATTACAGTGGGAAATCAATACGCAGATGAAATAGCTCAATATTGTGCCAGAAATATGGTCTCGATGAGTAGGAGGAGAGAAAAAGAGAATGTTTCATGTCCCTTGCTGTTTAATAACATGGTCGAAACCTGGGATGAGGTAAGGCAATTGCAGGAAGAAGCAGATGACGGGGAGAAAGATAGTTGGATAAAAGCAGGTTGCAGACAAAGAGAGGAAGATGACGTTTGGGTTTATAGATATGATGAAAGACCAGTTATGCCTGATAGCATGATTTCTAATATGGCACGGATGTACCATGGACAAGCTCACATTGGTAGGGATGCCATGATCAGACTTTTCAGACAGACTTGGTACAACCCAAAATTTAGAGCTATAGCTGAGAGTCTCTGTCAAAGATGTCTTACATGCCAACAGATAAATCCAGGAAGGAAAACAGTAGTGAGTTTAGGAACAATAGGACGTGAAGGAGGTCCTTTTACCAGAATGCAATTAGATTTTATTGAAATGCCCCTGAGCAATAGACTGAAATATGTCCTTGTGGTCGTTTGTTTGTTTTCTCGTTGGGTGGAAGCCTATCCGACAAGAAGGAATGATGGAGTTACTGTGGCTAAGCTCCTACTGAGAGAATTCATTCCGAGATATGGTTTTCCAGTAACGATCGAAACAGATAGAGGAACACATTTCCAAAATGAACTAATCCAATTGATATGTGAAGCACTTGACATTCAACAGAAATTGCACTGTGCCTACAGACCAGAGGCTTCTGGAGTGGTAGAACAAGTAAATGGAACAATAAAGAATAGGTTAGGGAAAATGTGTCAAGCCACAGGACTCAAATGGCCCGATGCCCTGCCATTGGTGCTGATGACTATCAGAAGCATACCTGACAGAAAAACAGGTCTGAGTCCTCATGAAATAATCATGGGACGAGCAATGAGACAAGCACATGTACCTGTCAACAAACTGCTGACTATAACTGATGATCTCGTATTGGACTATTGCAAAGGATTGGATGATGTGGTACATTCTGTGTTTCATCAGGTTGGACCGGATGCGACCACTCTTGAAAGAAAACCAGCTCATGATTTGAGTCCAGGAGACTGGGTCCGCATAAAAGTCCACAGAAGAAGAAACTGTTTGGTTCCTCGCTGGGATAAGCCATGTCAAGTGATCCTGGTGACAACGACTGCTGTAAAATGTGCAGGTGTGAAAAATTGGGTTCATGCCAGTCATACCATCAGAGTTCCAGACCTGAAGCTCGACCTGTAAGTCGACATCTGGAAGAACCAGGTACAAGTTTGACAACTGAAGAAGAACCTGAAACGATCAGAGTTCCAGATCTTGAAGCTCGACCTGTAAGTCGACATCTGGAAATATCGGATACCAGTTCAGAATCTGAAACAGACCAACCTGAATCTGATGAAAGACAAAGAGAAAACAAAACTGACATTATAAAAGAAGAAACTGAACCAAGAGACAGTGACAGCGAACAACCAAGTACAAGTTATGGAAAAATTCCTCCAGAGATAGTTGAGTTAACTGAGGGAGACTTAGATTCAGACAGAGAGATAGGGGAAGAAGCGGAAGAAACCCGAGGAGTAGTAGGGACAGACCAACAAATAGAAGAAACACAGGGAAATTTAGATTCAGATAGAAAGATTAAAATAAATGCGGAAGACAATCGAGGAGGGATAGAATCAAATGTCCCAGCAGAAGAGACACAAGAAGGTTCAGATTCAGACAACGAAACTGAGATCATAAGGTTCAAGGTTAGAGGAAGTGAAGTAAGGTCTGAGACGGAATCAGAAGAAAGTGAAGAAGAAAGAAAGCAAAGAATAGGACCAAGAAAGAGAACTTGGAGAGCTGAACGAGAGGAAGAGGAAAACGAACTAAAAGGCCAAGAAAAGGAGACAATTGGCCCCACGAAGTTAAAAGACTGAGATATAAGATAATAAATTTGAACAGAGATGATGCGGAACAAGTAAATGAAATAACCAGTCAAAAGGGACAAGGAAAACAAAGTGGAAAACAATTACAGAAAACAAAAAGAGTGAAGAGACCTAACTTGAAATATAAGTCACCTGAGTGGCTATACATCGCATTGACCGACATTAAAGAAGAAGATAACAGTCACGAAAGCCCAGACGAAAGCTGTAAACCAATGGGTGAAAGTGAATTGCACCAAAGCTGAAAAGACAAAGCAAGAAACCCGGGCTGTACACAAAAACCGAACAAGACAAGAAAGAGTTCTGAAAAGAGCTGAAGAAAGCACCGAAACGAGACAAAGTAAAGGGTAGAGTGGCTAAAAAGTCATTCTGAGGTGTGGTGACACATTTTCTGTACATATATATATATATATATATATATAGAGATAGATAGATAGATAGATAGATAGATAGATAGATAGATAGATAGATAATAGTACAACATGGTAGACACTGAGAATAGAAGATCTAGATGTGAGTTTCTACATCGGTGGTGTAGAATGTGTTTCTTTTGTACAGGATTGCTAATGTTTATTTGGCTTATTTTAGCAATAATAATTCCAGTTAGGTTAGTTGTAGAGGAAACATCCGTAATAGGGAATAACACGAAAAAGGACAAAGAAGCTAACACACAAAACACTGCAGCATTAGTAGATAGTACTGATTTACATAAGGATAAGTCTATAACTGATTTCTCCAAGAATGTCTTCACGAAACTGTTGTATGAATATGTGGAGACAATGGACGTGAGGGATTGTTATGTCTGTATGCAGTTACCTGCGTCTGTCACAGAAGGTGTGACCTATCATCACCTTCCTTTGACGTATGGGATAACTTGTAGCGTTCTAGCTAGTTTATTTTATAAAACAGGTAGATTAGAATATTATTACACTGACATAGACACTGTTTTTGCGAACGTTCCCGTAATCCCTGAACTAAATAAGGTGAAAAATGCAAAAATGTTTGGAGAATTTTTCTTAGAAAATAAAAAGTTAACGTTAGAGTATATAGTTAGACACAATCTTACCTGTTAATTAAAGAAAGAGGAAAAGATTTTCTTGGATATGGTAGAAAACAGAAGAGTTAAGTTTCAAAGAAAGGTAGTAGAAGAAAAGACAAAAACACCACTTTGGGCGTTTGAAGAGAAAAATCATGACAAAGGAGAAACAAATGCAGCTATGGTTCTGGATTGGCCCCAACAGGGAAAATTGTGTATTAGTAGAAATAAGACTATGTATGATAACTATTTCGTGGGTTCCAGTGAATGCCGAGATACATATAAAATTTTAGGAGGATGGGGATTTAAAGGAGGAAAAGATCCAATATTTCCAGGGATCTATTATATTTGCGGAATTAGAGCTTATTATAGGTTGCCGGACCATTGGTACGGAACGTGTTATTTAGGCCTGGTCTTTCCAAAGATTTTTCATGTGGAGAGAGGAACAAAAGGAATACACGAGATAGGTACAATATTACCACGTAGGAGGAGGGAAAGCTTTTCAGAAATAGTAGGTGACATTTTTGGAGCATTGATACCAGCAGTGGGTATATCTTTGAATGCATTCAAGATTCAGAAATTGTCCACAGTAGTAGATCGTTTATTAACGAATACTGCTGGAGGGTTCTTGATGGTAAATACCGAAATGGTTGCCATGAGAGCTATGGTAATGCAAAATCGACTTGCCCTTGACATTCTTTTGGCAAAAGAGGGTGGAGTCTGTGGAATGCTGAAAGTCCAACATTGTTGCACTTACATTCCAGATAAAAGTGAGAATATACAGAAGTATATAAAGAATATTACTGATTTGCACAAAGAAATTGCTCCACTGGAGGTTGAAGGTGTTTGGGAGAGACTTGGTAAGAGTTTTTCCTCAATGCAAAAATGGTTCACAGAGATAGGTGGTTCTCTTATTGGAAAAATACTAATATCAGCAACAGTGATAATATTAGTAATGTTGTCAGCAAAGTTTTTTTTTTTTAAACTTTATTTTCAAATTTTGCATTGAAACAAAATACAATTACATTTACCCTGTGGAGGACATTCAGAGTCTTGATAGAATATTCAATTAAACAATGACTGTCAACATACATTTGTAGTACCTTCTGTTAAGTATCATAAACCCAAGCAGCATTCCTTTGTTAACAATACAGTGGTTAGCTCGTACTAGCTGGGCAGTTTTGTCCCTGTACTTCGGGTGACGATCATAAACCATTGTAACACAAGCAAATCACAGTTTCCCTCTATGGAGGCACATTATGTATCAACATTCCTTAACACGTTATCCCACACCACTGCGCAGTTCAGCAGCATCCTCTACATTCACTGCCGTTTCTAACAGGTAAGCCCTATATGGCCCCATATATCTTTTGGTGCACATCGCACCGGTAGCAGTTCATTATAGACATCCGATTGGGTAGAACAATAGGCTAAGTCAGTTCTCCAGTCAGCAAGCGTTGGTAATGGACCCTTCATCCATCTCATTGCTACTCTCCTTTTAGCGAGCATTAATCCAATAGCCGCTAGCCTACGCACCCCCTTGGGGATTGGCTTATCATAACCCAGTAGTGCAGTTAACGGCGTTTCTGGAATGACACATCCCAGCATCGTAGTAAGGATCCCAATCACTCCCCTCCAAAAGTTACGGATACCAGTGCAATCCCATGCCAGATGCAGAAAGTGCGCGCCCGGGGCATTACAACGCAGACAGTTATCTGTATCTCTAAGCCCGTACCTACAAAGTCGGGCCGGTGTATAATATGTTCTATGTATATACTTAAAGTGAACTAATCGATGACGGCCGTTGGAGGAAATCGTTTTAATCCTACTAAAGCACCAGGACCATTGTGCCGGAGTCACGTCCACTCCTAATTTTTCCTCCCAGTCCCTTTGGTACTTTTCTTTGGCCTGTACATCGTGCGGTTTTAATAGTTTATACAATAATGTAATACCGTGTTGTGTAGTTGGGGCCTGTAATAGATTTGTAAGGGAAGGCAATGCCTCCGGTTCTTCCGTGCTGTTGCCCAAACTGTCCCGCAGGGCAGTACGAAACCTATGAAAGTGGAAGACATCAAGGTGTGTGGTCAATACTGTAGGGGTCGATGCCCGATCCCATGTTTTAGCTTCCCCATTAATGAATAAATCTTCGAAGTACACTATGTTCAATTTAGTGAGGGTACGCATCACATCTTTATCAGTGCGCAAGGGCAGCCAGTTGCACCATCCCAAAGGCAATTTAGGAAAATAGATCACAGGTAGATCACATTTCTGTGCCATTTTGGAAAATTGCAGTCCCGAGCAATGCACAGGGTCAATCTTCCGTAGTGAGGGCCGTGCAGCCCCTGTCAGAAGTAAAGGCAACGGTGCAGGAGAAATTATGTTCTGCTCTATCAGAAGATGTGGAGGTTGCGAGGCCCATGTATCCAGCAATGTGTATGCAACGACTGGGCAGCTCTGTAGTAGCTGCCCAGATCGGGAGCATTCAGCCCTCCTTCAGAGTAAGGTTTAGTCAAAGTATCCCACTGCACTCTGGGTTGTTTTCCGGCCCAGACTAGTTTTATTAATAACGTGCGTAGCGTACTAAAAAATGATTGTGGAATACCAATAGGGATGTTGACAAACAGGAACAAGAAACGTGGGAGCACCACCATCTTTGCCAAGGCAATACGCCCTAAGAGGGAAAGCGGCAACTTTATCCATTTGTCTATTACCTCCGCCAACCTCTGTATAGCGCATCCATAATTTGAGGATATGACCAGGTCTGCATCCGTGTGCACCTTTACACCAAGGTATCACACTGGGTCAGTGGTCCACTCTAGCGGGTATGTGGTCTGTACCTGGGTGGTAGCTGGGGTTAATGGAAATATAATTGATTTATGCCAGTTGATGTGGAGACCGGAGTGCTTACTGAACGTTTCCACTTCCTGCAACATGGGTATTAAGTTTTTGTCGGGATCCCGGATGTATAATACCGTATCGTCTGCATAGGCCGCTATTGTCAGGTTATATTGCGGGGATCGTATGCCGCGGAATGCATGATATTCACGTATCGCACATAGTAAGGGCTCTGCAACGAGAGCATACAGCAAAGGGGAAAGTGGGCAGCCCTGTCTTGTGCCCCTAGTGATATCAATAGTACGGGACAGTGCTCCATTGATTCGCACTCTTGCAAGTGGATTTGCATAAAGCACCTGTACCAGTTGAATATACACCTCCCCAATTCCCACTTTCCGGAGCACTGCATACAGAAACCGCCACTCAACAGAATCAAAAGCCTTTTCTATATCTATAAACAGAGCCGCAGCTTTGATTTCTGGCTGTATGTGTGCTATCGTCCCAAACAGTGTACGGAGGTTGCCCGATAAAGCTCTACCAGGGACAAAACCTGTTTGTTCAGGTCCTACCAGTTTGGGTAACAGTGGGGACAATCTATTTGCCAAAATTTTTGCAAATAGCTTCGTGTCAATATTGAGAAGTGACAATGGCCTGTATGACGAGCACTCTTCTGGGGATTTGCCCGGTTTGAGAAGAGTAATGATTGTAGCTTCCCTCATCGAAGGGGGCATTTGCCAAGTCTTAGCCATTTCTTCAAATAGGTTAACTAAATGCGGGAGTAGTTTGTCCTGAAAAGCCTTATAGAAGGCCACTGTCAAACCATCTGCCCCCGGAGCCTTCCCATTGGGCATGTCTTTCAGGGCCGCTATAATTTCAGTAGGTCTGAGCGGTCCAATAAGCCGTTCTCTATCTACATTCGTCAACCAAGTCATAGTGCTATATGTGAGGTACTCAATCTCAGACTCCGTGGTAGCTGTCTCCCTGGAAGTGTAGAGGCCCTGATAATAATCGGCAAACGCGTCCAGTATTTCTGGGGTAGTATCAACCAGTGCGTCACCAGTAGTACGTATATTTAATATGTGACTATTGCTACGATGTGGTTTAATAGTAGCTGCTAGTGTGGCACTTGGCCTATCACCCTCTGCGTAGGCACGGGCTACTGCATACTTCCCCAAATGTTTTACCTCATCGTCCGCTAACTCATTAAAGTCTGTGACCAATGCTCTAATTTGTTCCAATAGACGTGGGTCAGCCGCCGTCTGGTGCAGCCTCTCTAACTCTCGAATCTTGGCTTCAAGTGCGTGCATTTTGTTACGTATCGATTTGAGCACCCCCGCATGTTTGGATATCGTAACCCCTCTAATATATAATTTGAAAGCCTCCCAGACTGAAGCCATTGTAGGCACACTCCCCAGGTTGGTCATAAAGTATTCATCAATAGCATTGCCTAGCTCTGCACTAAAGACGGGGTCCAAAAGTGAATATTGCGGGAATCTACAGGAGTGCGTATTTAGGGCCTCTCGGGGGAGTGTTAAACTAAACGAGACCGGGGAATGATCCGACAACGTACGTGCCCTATGTTGAAAATTCTTGATTGAGGAGAGTAGTGTACATGAGGCATACCAATAATCTATCCTGGTGTGTATATTATGCGCTGCTGAGTAGTGTGTATACTCCCTGCCTTGTGGAGCAAGATATCTCCAGACATCCCGCAACCCTTCTTGCAGTGCAATATCTGCCACCGCACGAGCTGCTCTGGAGGGGGATCTAACATGACCGCTGGACCTGTCCAACTCTGGATCTTGTATACAATTGAAGTCTCCCCCCCATAACATAGGTATATGTGCGTATTTTACAAGTTTCTGATGCAACTTCTGATAAAATGCAGGATCATCATAATTGGGTCCGTAGACCCCCACCAGCAGTATCATGAATCGTTCTTTTTGACATTTGACAATAATATATCGACCACCTGAGTCCGACTCTAGTGTATGCATTTGTATACCTGAGTTTCGACGAACCCACACTAGCACCCCCCTGGCATGAGATGTAAACCCCGCAGCTGCACAGGTGCCTCTCATGCGACGACTCGATAATAATCCAGTTGTGGGAGCCAAATGAGTTTCTTGCAATATCGCCACGTCTATTGAGTGTCTAATTAAGTATGTTACCACCTTCCGAATCTTCCTATGATCATTCAACCCCCGTACATTCCAGGACATAAAGTTTATAATACTTGCATTTGTGTTTTGCTCAGTCAGTTGTCGACTTTAACATCCCATTCGCAACAGTGGTACCTCCATATTGCTCTAGCAGCACCTACTAAAACCTCTTTATTTGTATGTTCAGTAATGCAAATGCCCTCCAAAGGCCCCTCCCCATAGCCCTCCCACTCCATATCAAAAAAGGTAGATACGAAATGACAACATGACCCTCCCTTCCCACCCAACAATAAGACCAAACCCCAACCAATGATCACCCCGGAGATTAATAACATGTGGTGTACACGTGAAGGCGTAGGCCGCCTGACCCACAGAGTGTCTAACAAATGACCGTCGGAAAGAATTAGGCCGGGGCCGCTCCTATATGGCTACACCAATTGGGCTACACAGTTAAGAAATATATAGAAATAACAGGTCCGTCACTGGCGGACAAGAGTTCTAAACCATAAGCGATCCTATATAGGGGTGCAGTTCTGCAGAACTATTATAACAGCTAAATCTCTACTTATCGTAAGGATCAGCAAGAGTCTCTGAGTCCTTGTACAGGTCGATCATTCATCTTCTGTTTCATTGCGCACTGCGGCTGCATTCAGGGACGTTCCCGCGGTTGCCTGCGTCTCCTTCGATTTATCCGACCTGTTCGAGCCGTACTTTTTCAGGTCCTGCTGCAGCTGGTCCGGGTCAGTGTAGAAACGTGGTTTATCCTCAAATTTGACTCTCAGTTTGGCCGGGTACAGCATAGCATACTCGAGCTGTAGATCTCTCAGCTTGCGTTTCACCGGGCCGAATTTCTTTCGCGCCTCCTGCACCAGTGGCGTAAAGTCAGGGAAAATGGAGAGTTCAGATCCCTCGTAGCGGAGTGTTTTCAGTTCCCTCGCCCTCCGTAGTGCAGCATCCCTGTCCCTGTAATTAAGGAGACGAGCTATTACCGGGCGCGGGGCTGCCCCGACAGGTGGACGAGCCGCCAGTGCCCTATGTGCCCTCTCCACCACGAAGACTTCGGAGAATGTCTCTCTGCCCAGCAATTGAATCAATAGTTTTTCAACAAATAACTCCATCACACCTGTGGGTGTGGTCTCAGCCAGACCAAGAATGCGCACATTGTTCCTGCGCGAGCGAGCTTCAATATCCTCCGCTTTATCACTTATCGCTGCCAACATTTTATCCATACGTTTTTGTGTTGCTCCCATTGCATTCTGGGTATCTTCGGTGTCGGAGATACGGCGTTCCGCCATATCAATCCTCTCGGCGTGCTTATCCACTCTTTCGGACATTCTGTCCATTCTATAGGATAAGGAATCCATTTTCGTGTCTATTGATGTAAGACTTCGTTGCATGGACGCTAGAATTTGACGAATGTCCCCTTCCTGGTCCATATTATCCGGGGATGTTAATGTTGGCGTCGCCTCCAAGAGGATTGCTGCTGAGGGAAATGAAGTTTAGGTTGAGTCTTGTCAGTTTTCCCCATTGCGTAATTCCGGCAGTAGGGTATGTAAGCGTCCTCAGACCAGCCTGGCCCTCCACCGATGTGGTTAACAGCTAGGAATATCAACAGGCTCCACGACAGAACCAAGCAGGCGGGTCTCGGGTCAGCCCCAATTCGGCTCCCCACAAGCCAGTTATGTCACGATCGAGTTGCCGCGTGGCTCAGAGCCCCACACTCTCGCCTGGTTTCTCTGCAAACGACCTGATCCTCCGGTTGTTATATTCTGAGTCACCACAATGACGCGGGAACACTCCTCATAAGTACAAGGGGTAATGTGGCATTCTTCGTACACCTCCACAGAGGCGCAAAGCTCTACACAGGTTTCAATCGCCCAGCAGCCACCTGCTCGCAGGCCTCCAGTGGTCTCTCACCACAGCGCAATCTGTATATCCCAGGCGTTGCGGCAGTGTGAACGCAATCACTCGTGCGGGGAACATGACCCCACCACCACTACGCAGCCAGAGGCAGCAACAGATGAAGGGAACACCACACAGCTGGTTATCGTTCCGTTCCACTCGAGTTCCCAGCCGGTGCAGGCAGCTGTATCCTAGGTCGTGGCATACGCTCAGTGGGGGCTCAGCAAAGATCGTGCCAACTCTCGGACCCCAATCCGTGCTCTCGAGCGGCAGATCGGCACGGCGGTGCTCCCGTGCACCCCGCCCAAAGGATCATCAACAATGCGGCACCACCGCAGACCAGGCCCAGCCGCACCACGGCACTCGCGCAGGACGGCCGCCGGGGCCTCAGCGCGCAGGCAGGGACCAGTGGCAGATGCACACAGTACCTTCAAAGTGGGCGCTCTCCTCGGCAGTCTCCCGCGCCTACCCAGTCCGCACACACGAACACGCCGGGTCCCACGGCCAGCCCCGGCCAGCAGGTCTCCAAAAGCACCGGCAGTCACTGCAATTCTGTCTCGTGACCCGCGCCCAATGCAAAATGGCGGCGGTACTCCGTACGGGTCTTCAGCTCGCAACTCGCTGTATCTTCGGATCGCAATCAGCTGCCGCCTGTTAAGTCCGCCAGTACGTGCATTTATTGTTCCGCCACCCCAGCAGGGAAGCGTACCGTGAATACAGCCCAATTACTTCAGGATCATGTAGGATTTCTAGGAGCGGCCGCCGGAGCTCGTTCAAGTTGCTGCCATCCGCGAGACAGGCAAGCCACGCCCCCCTGTTGTCAGCAAAGTTAGCATATGTGTGTATTAAAAGGAGAAAAAGACAATATAGAATAAAAAGAGAAAATGAGAAAAATAAAGAAAGAGAACGGGAAATGGGAGAGATAGAATTAGAAGCATTGAAAGAGAACATATTCAAAAGGTCTAAAAGACAAGATGAGAAAAACACCGTTGTATGAACTAACAAACGCAAGTGGACAAGAAACATTTATCTGAAAAATTGTAGAATAGGTTTTTGTGGTGATAATAAAAATCACCAAAGGGGGAATTGATGGAGCAGGGTAAATAAAATAATTTGTACCCCCTTGGAAAATTAATGAGCTTTAATAAATTAACGATACTAATTGTTTGATGGAGCATGAGGTAATCAACAAATGCACCTTTAGTAAACACTACATAAGGGTAACCCGCAATTTGTGCAAAATCTAATTTATTTACAATTGTGAAGTTGATTAACACTAAAATTGTGATTTGCGTACTAATTAGAGTAAAATCGCATGATTTATGCTATGTAGTAGAATTGTATAGTGGCAAAGAATGCGGATGGTAAGTAAAATGGCTTTAAATGTTGCTTCTGCTAGGTAACACCTAACATGGGTCTTTAGAATGGCGGGTGGTAAACAGAAAGGCTTATTTTCTTTGTTTTAATTTTGGTTGTGTTTGTTCTTATGATAGTTCGTTCAAGCCTGTTAGGCCATGCTGCGAAAATGGCTGCCGAGACAGATGAGGTCACGTGAAAAATCAAAGATGGCCTCTAAGCGGAAGAAACAGAAGAGCTGAACCACGTGGGTACGGCCCGTGCACGGAGTGAGAGATGTCAAGGTCGCATTGACCTGCCATAAGGAGGGTGCCAAGAAAGACTCAGCACGTATTCGTGGGAATAAATGAGAAAAGTACTGAGCGACAATGGACTAACTAAATTGTGACCATCGGGATTGCAACAAAATGAATGGACAAATTGGACTGCTTTTACCCAAAGGTCATGAGAATCATTGTACTCTTAACTGTCCCCAAAACCAGTTTGAACAAGGAAGGCGATGAGGTGATTGTCACCACCACTCAAATGGACCAATTAGCGTGATTCTTGCCCCTAAGGATTGCAACTTTTTGTGTAGTAAGCTAGAAGTAGGGTATAAGAGGGACTGCTCTTATGTGGGAGGTGCTGCTTCTATAGGCTGCTTCTTTGGGTTGCCTTTCTGCTGCTGCTGTGGCCGCTGCTATTGATGCTACTGCTGCCGTTGGTATTTCTTGCCATACCATTTTTCCTATTTTCCATTTTTCCACCTCATCTACTACGAGAGGACTCTGTCATTGATGGACTTCGAATTTGACTGGGGAAGGAACGAGACCGTTGCGGGACATCTATAAGGGAGGTCCGATCGAGGAGGCATTTAGCGGGACAGTCAGTCAGTTTGGGAGTCTATTCTGTGATCTACGGTTTATCTTCTTTTGGTGAACCATTCCTATCTGCATCTAAATGGGTAATGCATAATTTTCAATTCTTTATTAGAACTTTTCATAAAAAATGTTATTAATGTATTAAAGTGATTAATAAACTAAGAATCTCACCCGTGCAATTGAGAAATTAGATAAAAATTCATTCTAATTAAAAATGAGTCTGTGGTTCTTTAGTTCATTAATAAGTTTAAAGTTTAACAGGTTTTAAAGTGATTGAGCTGGTCTTAATCACCATCAACTTATTCTACTAGTTGGTCCATCGACCAAAGAGCGGAATACCTTGATGTTTGGAACCCACAGGATCAAAAGCTAATGTATATGATGTCCGAGGTATTATTCTGTCAGATTTAACAAGGTATCCCGTTCCTCCAGCAACACATTTCTCCTTGGTGTGTAATTCAGTGAATGAATGAGATATATGATATGCGGTGTTATGGGCCCCACCGTCATATGGTTTAATAGATGTGAATGATTTACCTGAATTCGTGTCCTGAGGAGAAATTTATATTAGCCGCGCTGGATCATAGTCATAGAGCACAACACATGGGCTAGGAAAATGCCTCCCCCTTTTCTAATCTAAACTCTATCATCTCCAAGATTATCTGAAATTTCAAATCTAGACAGCAAAACAGATGGAGAAAGACAGAGAGAGCCTGTCTCATGGAGAGAAATAATTGCAGTTTCCAAACAGCAGCATGAGTATTCCTACCTCTTTTGCGTGACTGTATGTGATTGAGTGATAACTGCTCCAGCTAGAAAACAGAGGTAAATACGACTGACTTCCTATCGTCTCTAGTTTGTCCGCTCCTTTGACAGACCTTTATCTTCATGATCATGCATTTGTGGCACTTGTCCAGCTCCAAACCTTCCGCGCTCTGGTGAGATCCCTTGCTCAAGCACCACACACCCAGTGTTTTCCTTTCTGCGGCGTGACGGGTTGTGGGGCTGATTCATTTCATCACCTTACCGTCTGCGCAGGGCCCAAATCCCTGTTTCTTTCTTCCAGTGGGAAATTGGAAGTTGGACTTGACGTGGTCCTACTTAAACCATGCCTCTCCACCTCTGTCACCCAGTCTCCCACCAATGAGATACTTCTTGTGCTATGGGTAGCATCTTCCTCCATGTGCCTCTTTCACTCACTTCTCCCTCTGGCTGTGCACCTCTCCCTCACAAATGGGAAGCTTTCCCAGTCACATTCAACATTTGCTTCACATCTTTGATTCACAAGCAGACCATGTGCAGCCAGCAAACTATAACTCCAGGATGGGGATGGTTTGTCCCGAGGATAGTCAGTGATGGGACAGACACTGGAACACGCGCACATTCCTCAAGAGACTGGAGGGTGCTGAACTCGTTTACATCCCTTTAAATGTGATGTTACTTTAACATTCTACTAAACTCATTGAGCCTGATCATATTTAGTATAAAATCAGTGATGATGATGATGATAATAAACATTAGAATCGGATCCTAGTCTGTAGGCCTGGGCTGGTTCCCAATAGTCGTTGTGTCCTAGAAAATATATGGGTTAAAAAGTTTCAAAAGTGATCATAACACTTTCCTTCAAGGGAGTGCACATCCCAGAGTGGTCTCCACAGCACAACTCTACTTCAGCTCCCATGGGCAGTGCAGTGAGGGTACCAAACGCTAGAAGTCCTGGAGTAAAAATGCTGCATAAGTGGGGCAGGGGTACACTCAGGGTACAATGCCCGCAGTGTGATGATGGTGTTGGGACCTAGAAGTATTCCTAAAGAAAAAATGCTGCATAGGTGGGACAGGGGTACAGTCAGGGTACAATGCCCGCCGTGTGATGATGGAGTTGGGACCTAGAAGACATCCTAAAGTAAAAATGCTACATAGGTGGGGCAGGGGTACAGTCAGGGTACAATGCCCGCAGTGTGATGATAGAGTTGGGACCTAGAAGACATCCTAGAGTAAAAATGCTGCATAGGTGGGGCAGGGGTACAGTCAGGGTACAATGCCCGCAGTGTGATGATGGAGTTGGGACCTAGAAGTATTCCTAAAGTAAAAATGCTGCATAGGTGGGGCAGGGGTACAGTCAGGGTACAATGCTTGCAGTGTGATGATGGAGTTGGGACCTAGAAGACATCCTAGAGTAAAAATGCTGCATAGTTGGGACAGGGGTACAGTCAGGGTACAATGCCCGCAGTGTGATGATGGAGTTGGGACCTAGAAGACGCTCATAGTGTAAAAATGCTGCATAGGTGGGGCAGGGGTACAGTCAGGGTACAATGCCCGCAGTGTGATGATGGAGTTGGGACCTAGAAGACATCCTAGAGTAAAAATGCTGCATAGGTGGGGCAGGGGTACAGTCAGGGTACAATGCCCACAGTGTGATGATGGAGTTGGGACCTAGAAGTATTCCTAAAGTAAAAATACTGCATTGGTGGGGCAGGGGTACAGTCAGGGTACAATGCCCGCAGTGTGATGATGGAGTTGGGACCTAGAAGTATTCCTAAAGTAAAAATGCTGCATAGGTGGGGCAGGGGTACAGTCAGGGTACAATGACAGCAGTGTGATGATGGAGTTGGGACCTAGAAGTATTCCTAAAGTAAAAATACTGCATAGGTGGGGCAGGGGTACAGTCAGAGTACAATGCCCGCAGTGTGATGATGGAGTTGGGACCTAGAAGACATCCTAGAGTAAAAATGCTGCTTTGGTGGGGCAGGGGTACAGTCAGGGTTCAATGCCCGCAGTGTGATGATGGAGTTGGGACCTAGAAGACATCCTAGAGTAAAAATGCTGCATAGGTGGGGCAGGGGTACAGTCAGGGTACAATGCCCGTAGTGTGATGATGGAGTTGGGACCTAGAAGTATTCCTAAAGTAAAAATGCTGCATAGGTGGGGCAGGGGTACAGTCAGGGTACAATGCTTGCAGTGTGATGATGGAGTTGGGACCTAGAAGACATCCTAGAGTAAAAATGCTGCATAGTTGGGACAGGGGTACAGTCAGGGTACAATGCCCGCAGTGTGATGATGGAGTTGGGACCTAGAAGACGTCATAGTGTAAAAATGCTGCATAGGTGGGGCAGGGGTACAGTCAGGGTACAATGCCCGCAGTGTGATGATGGAGTTGGGACCTAGAAGACATCCTAGAGTAAAAATGCTGCATAGGTGGGGCAGGGGTACAGTCAGGGTACAATGCCCACAGTGTGATGATGGAGTTGGGATCTAGAAGTATTCCTAAAGTAAAAATACTGCATAGGTGGGGCAGGGGTACAGTCAGGGTACAATGCCCGCAGTGTGATGATGGAGTTGGGACCTAGAAGTATTCCTAAAGTAAAAATGCTGCATAGGTGGGGCAGGGGTACAGTCATGGTACAATGCCCGCAGTGTGATGATGGAGTTGGGACCTAGAAGACATCCTAGAGTAAAAATGCTGCATAGGTGGGGCAGGGGTACAGTCAGGGTACAATGCCCGCAGTGTGATGATGGAGTTGGGACCTGGAAGTATTCCTAGAGTAAAAATGCTGCATAGGTGGGGCAGGGGTACAGTCAGGGTACAATGCCCGCAGTGTGATGATTGAGTTGGGACCTAGAAGACATCCTAGAGTAAAAATGATGCATAGGTGGGGCAGGGGTACAGTCAGGGTACAGTCAGGGTTCAATGCCCGCAGTCTGATGATGGAGTTGGGACCTAGAAGACATCCCAGAGTAAAAATGGTGCTTTGGTGGGGCAGGGGTACAGTCAGGGTACAATGCCCGCAGTGTGATGATGGAGTTGGGACCTAGAAGACATCCTAGAGTAAAAATGCTGCATAGGTGGGGCAGGGGTACAGTCAGGGTACAATGCCCGCAGTGTGATGATGGAGTTGGGACCTAGAAGTATTCCTAGAGTAAAAATGCTGCATAGGTGGGGCAGGGGTACAGTCAGGTACAATGCCCGCAGTGTGATGATGGAGTTGGGACCTAGAAATATTCCTAGAGTAAAAATGCTGCATAGGTGGGGCAGGGGTACAGTCAGGGTACAGTCAGGGTACAATGCCCGCAGTCTGATGATGGAGTTGGGACCTAGAAGACATCCCAGAGTAAAATGCTGCTTTGGTGGGGCAGGGGTACAGTCAGGGTACAATGCCCGCAGTGTGATGATGGAGTTGGGACCTAGAAGACATCCCAGAGTAAAAATGCTGCATAGGTGGGGCAGGGGTACAGTCAGCGTACAATGCCCGCAGTGTGATGATGGAGTTGGGACCTAGAAGTATTCCTAGAGTAAAAATGCTGCATAGGTGGGGCAGGGGTACAGTCAGGGTACAATGCCCGCAGTCTGATGATGGAGTTGGGACCTAGAAGACATCCCAGAGTAAAAATGCTGCTTTGGTGGGGCAGGGGTACAGTCAGGGTACAATGCCCGCAGTGTGATGATGGAGTTGGGACCTAGAAGACATCCTAGAGTAAAAATGCTGCTTTGGTGGGGCAGGGGTACAGTCAGGGTACAATGCCCGCAGTGTGATGATGGAGTTGGGACCTAGAAGACATCCTAGAGTAAAAATGCTGCATAGGTGGGGCAGGGGTACAGTCAGGGTACAATGACAGCAGTGTGATGATGGAGTTGGGACCTAGAAGTATTCCTAGAGTAAAAATGCTGCATAGGTGGGGCAGGGGTACAGTCAGCGTACAATGCCCGCAGTGTGATGATGGAGTTGGGACCTAGAAGTATTCCTAGAGTAAAAATGCTGCATAGGTGGGGCAGGGGTACAGTCAGGGTACAGTCAGGGTACAATGCCCGCAGTCTGATGATGGAGTTGGGACCTAGAAGACATCCCAGAGTAAAAATGCTGCTTTGGTGGGGCAGGGGTACAGTCAGGGTACAATGCCCGCAGTGTGATGATGGAGTTGGAACCTAGAAGACATCCTAGAGTAAAAATGCTGCTTTGGTGGGGCAGGGGTACAGTCAGGGTACAATGCCCGCAGTGTGATGATGGAGTTGGGACCTAGAAGACATCCTAGAGTAACAAGCATTGGCATAGCCAAAAGGTCTCGCCTTTGGGACCATGCAACAGTTGATGTCCTTGGTGCAACATCAACTGTTGCATGGATAAACACTTATAAGGTCCCAAAGGCGAGACCTATCGGCTATGCCAATGTATGTTTTATAGTTGATATAGCATTTCAATGTCTACGTTCTTACAAGCACCTTAACACTGAAAATGTTTCACATTTCTTTTAATATTAGTGTGGAAGCTCCAGACAGCAAATTGTGTCTTGAATTTCAGGAAATGTTGTCTCTGGTGTTAATTCAAGTTCCTGCAACATTCAAAATATTGGTATAGGAAATGTTTATTACGACTATATTATCGAAACTGGAGCATGAGCTCAAAAGGACATTATTATGCCTGATTGTATGCTGAAGGCAGCCACTGTTATTACAGAAGGGGCCACAATTGATTGTGGATACCCTTTGCCACCAATGAATGCACATGCTCAAAGTTTACATGTGTGCATTCTGGTGTAGAAAGTACCACTTTCGCATGCAGATAATCACCACACAAATGAAGAAACCCCCTTGGCGATCATGCATGCGCCCATTGCTGGGTAGGGGAATGGGGGAACTGAAGGGGGGAGGGAATTTTGCGCGCTACTCTAGGCTCGACCTAAAAAGCACGTTGTTAAAGATACACCTTACACAGCCGGACCACATCGACCCTTCAGCACACCTGCAACGATCCTCGTACGCGGCACTTTATGTGTGCGATTATCTTGTCTCACAAAACTTTACCTTAGCCCGATCCCCTGCACTCCTCCGAGTATAACGGCATCCTGCCCTACTCCAGTGCCTCAGGGCCAGGCGCGGCTGCTTCTTGGCGCGTCTAGCTCGGTGTGAGGCCCGGCCGGCACTGTATTGACATTGTTTCCCTGATGTTCAATTGCTGCAGATAAGCACTGGCAGGCAGGAGGCTTAATTCTACAAATCCTGGCGGCTTCTGCAGTAGGGTGGTTTGATCCTCATTGCGCCTGCGCTGGTCCCTGCTGGTACCGCCGCCGTGCCTGGGACAGTGCCGGTAGTCACTGTGTCAGCTCACACGCCTCACAGCCAAACTCTGTGCCAGGTTCTGCCACTACTCACTGTGTTTGGAGCCGCGTGCTGCCTGTTGCTGGCCCTCGCCTGCCTGGCGCACTGTGCAGCGTGCGCATGCTATCTGGAGCAGTTGCTTTTAGTCACTGCGCCGCGGCATGGCTCTCTTGTACTCACTATGTTTGAGGAGGTGCTGCAAGAGAGCACTGTGCCTGTGCTGGCTGGGTGACACGCGGAGTCTGGGAGAGGTCGATGCTGGTACTCACCGTGTCTGGGGCAGTATGGCGCTGGAACTCACTGTGCACGAGAAGGGCAGTGACGACTGTGCCGCGTGGTACTCAGAGTCTGGGGTCAGTGTACTGCTGGTACTCCCTGGGTACGGAGCAGTAGCGTGTTGGAACTCACAATGGGTGCGAAGGGCAGGACTCGTGTTTTGACACAGTTCTCTGCATGTAATGACTGTGTGTGTGCAGCGTGGAGTTCGGTGTGCAACTAAGGGGCTTTTTCACCCAGTTTATTGATTCCATGCCGATTACCGGTTCATCTTGAACGCCTCCAATTGAAATTGTAACTGAAACAAGAGAGGAGCGGGAAGAGAGGAGCGGGGGCGAGCGAGCGCTGCAGTTTAGCTGAGCTGACCACACACTGTGGCACCATGGTTTTGCTTGCTGGTACCACGCACGGCCGCCATGTGTTTTCAATTATCACGCCCGCCTGGGCACGATAATTGGAAACAGATGGCGGCCGTGCGGGTAACCGCAAGGAAAAGGCCATAACGCACGAGCGTCTGGTCAGCTTTTTGAAGCCCCTACATAAAGTCTTCGCCAGAGCAACGCTTGCGCGCTACTCTAGGCTCGACCTAAAAAGGTACGCAATGATGGAGAGAGTGAACAGGCGGACAGCAAGTGGAAGGGAGTTCCAATGCTGGGGGTAAGCAGGAAAGAGGAGCGAAAGGGGGATTGTGCACCAAGGAAGAGGTGAGAGGCAGCAAAGAAACACTTGGAGGCAGAGCAAAGGGTGCTCGTGGGAAAATATTGAGAAATACCAACAAGATAGGCACGGAAGAGCCAAGCCATAAAGTCCTTGGAAAGTAAGACACAGGAAATGGATCAGAAGAGATGTTAGGTAATAACTCCTTGCGCATGCTTGTCTGTCTCCTCCAGACTTGCCCCTGGCCCGGCACATGCTGGTCTGTCTCCTCCAAACTTACCCCAGGCCCAGTGCATGGCGGTCTGTCTCCTCCAGACTTACCCCCTGGCCCGGCACATGCTGGTTTGTCTCCTCCAAACTTACCCCAGGCCCAGTGCAAGGCAGTCTGTCTCCTTCAGACTTACTTCTGGCCTGGCGCATGCCACTCTGTCTCCTTCAGACGTACCCCTGGCCCAGTGCATATCGGTCTGTCTGCTCCAGACTGACTCCTGGCCCAGTGCATGCTGGTCTGTCTCCTCCAGACTAATTCCTGGCCCAGTGCATGCTGGTCCGTCTCCTCCACTCACGCAGTGCTCTGAGACCAGAAAACATGGAGGGACGGGTACAGGTGACCCGGATACAGAGGGGGTCTCAGGCCTTAGGGCCAGACAACCACACAGGGGACCACAAAGGGCTGCTTGCTTGTCAGGAAGGGGGGCCTTAGTGCCAAACACCCCTGCAAAGCACGTTGAGGGGATCCTGGTGTGGGGTAGTTACAAAGAAAGGGGGCGGGAACAGAGCAGGGGAAACTGGCAGACACCAGTGCGAACGGTTAGAGTGGGTGGAGGGAAATCTGAAACAACATCCGAGACTGAGTTCAAAGCTGATGGAGTCTCATGTCACGTGGCGAACCCCCTTTCCTCCATCTCCAAACTCACCTCTTTCTCGAACGCAGCTCTCAGAGCCTCCTCTGCGAAGTTGTGAAAACGGAGCTTCTTGTGACTGAAGAGCACGGCGGACTTCAGCATGGTGAGTGTCTCTTCTAGGCGCTCTCCACAGGCCACCACAGCAAGGTGCATGCAGCCGTCGGATGCACCCAGAGGCGCAGGCCTGCGCTCCGGGCGCCTTCTGCAGCGAAGAAGGGAGATTGACAGAGATGAAAATATGAACTCGTGACCTTAAGAGCACATTGCCAACAGCGTCACAAGCGTGCAAAGCGAGCAACAGACTAAAGGAAGGCAAGTGTGCGTAACCACTGTGCACAAAGCAGCGGTAGTGCAAATGTGCAGAGCCTGAATGTGCAAAGATAGCAGCAGTGTAACAATGAAAAGTGAACAGCACTGTGAATGAGTGAAAACGTGCAAAGCATGCAGGAGTGCAAATGAGGCAAATGGACAGCAGCCCACGTGTTCAAAGGGTGGTAATATCTGTGTAAATGAGTGAAAATTGGCAAAGGGAGCAGGGATGCACACATGTAAAGGAGCAAACATTGCAGGTGTGCTAAATGGAGAGCAGCGCAAAAGTGCAAAGAGACCAGAGTGTAAATCTACAAAATGAAGAACAGTGGAAAGAGTGGGAGTGTACAAAGTGAGTACCGCTGCAAACGTAGCACTGTGTGGTAGCTGCCCGAATGTGCAACTAGAGTATCAGAATAAAACTGCAAACTGAATATCAGAATAAAAGTGCAAATTGAATATCAGTGGAAATTAGTGTAAATGAATAGAGCCATCAGCAGTGCAAATGAACGAAGTAGGCAGTAGAGAAAATGTGCAAAGAGAGCAAGAGTGTACAATGGAAAAGTGAACAACATTCTAAATGAGGGTACATTTATAAAGTAAGCACGAATGTAAAAGTGAACAAGCCGCGCGCCGCGCACGGCAGCAGGGGGAGGGAGAGAGGAGGGGGCCTGCGCGATTTCCCTTGCGGGAGCGAGCAGCAAGGCGCGATACATTGCTGCACATATGGCGGCAGCTGCTCGCTCCCGCAAGGGAATCGCCAAACGTGCACACGTTGCCATTGAAGGCAATGGAACGCGTGTACGTTTTTGGCTGAAAAGCCGAAGCGATTCCTAAAGGTCTTTTTGCCTATGCAGCACATGCGCGCTGCGTAGGCGAGACCTAAAAATGCTGCATAGGTGGGGCAGGGGTACAGTCAGGGTACAATGACAGCAGTGTGATGATGGAGTTGGGACCTAGAAGTATTCTTAAAGTAAAAATGCTGCTTTGGTGGGGCAGGGGTACAGTGTTATGTTATGTTAATTTTCATTTGTAAGGCGCAACAGCTACCCAAAAAGGGTTTCCCGGCGACAGTGAGGCGGGATGCCTGTGCTAGAGGCAGTGAGGCTATGCTCAAAAGCAGAATTGCAGGTGTGTGACACAGACTTCTTACTGAAGTTTAAGTCTGTGGAAACATTTGATTACAAGGAGCGGTTGCTCGCAGACAAACATCCTTCACCATTTATCATTGCATAAGGCACGTCATTGCATACATTTCACGGCCTTTGCCGGTCTTCAGGGGAGCTCGGCGTTTCTGCAGTTACTATTTTACACACAAGCAGGGGTTAGAGACCGCCACTCAGTGGGAATGTGTCACCCCCTCTTCAGCAAACCATTAGGCTACCCATCCAGCCGAAGAGGATGAAGAGGTTGAGGGTTACATTTAGACAAGCACAGTTCCCGTTTAGGCTCTGTCCCTCAATAACAGTCTGACAGCACTTACACTCGATTCTTGGCACCCACAGATCGGTCCCATGCCCTGCCTATTTCTGAACAAAGGAAGTCCTTTCATTTTAGGATTTTGGATTTGAGCACAGTGAAGCACAAGGGAAAACCTGGAGGTTCTATAAGCATTTAGAAGATGCTCACTGCTAAACTAAACATCTATCTAGAGAGTTCGAGGATGGCTCAGTGAGTTGAAAGCTCGCCGCTGACTATGGTGGTGATCTAAAAGTCCCAATTCTGAATCCCAGCAAGGCAAAGTCACCCTTCCATGCTTCCAGGGGCCGTGAGCTGAGTATTATGAATTGGGTACTAGACTATCTGTTACTTGCAGCCATTATAAGTGGCACCGGTTTGAAGTACTATAATAAAAAAGTTATTATCTGGGGTCGTAATGCCCACTGGGGAGTCTTGATCTCAAAAACATGTCTCTACTAACCAGGAAGGATTAGGTAAATGAACCCCACAACTTTACGAAGATGAACTCCAGAAATGTTATCCCCTCTTCCCGCTCACTGAGCGCCACCATTTTCCTGGTCTTCGAGGAATTGATCATTACAAGAAAGACTTAAAAAACGATTAAATATATGCGTTTATAGTTTACAATAGTTTGAAAATGCTGGCTGTTTTTTGTTGCCTACCCTGGGGCCCTTATCAATACCCACATTTGGAATTTCACACATATTCTCTTGCTAATAGAAGTCCGAAACTAAAAATAAATAGATTTTACACAACCAATTAGCCCTCTACTTCCTGTAGAGATGGGGCGAAGGTGATACGTGTTGAGATCTCAGCAGTGAATGAATCCCCTTTCACTCCTCATCAGGACCACTTCAAACTTTTGCACTGTTCAAATCTGACTTTCTTTCCCAAGTGATGACCCAGTGTCTCTGGTGTCCAGACTCTCGACTGACTTCCCTTCGTGAGTGATGACCCAGTGTCTCTGGTGTCCAGACTCTCGACTGACTTCCTTCATGAGTGATGACCCAGTGTCTCTGCATGGTGTCCTCGCTCTCAACTGACTTCCCTTCATGAGTGATGACCCAGTGTCTCTGGTGTCCTCACTCTCGACTGACTTCCCTTCATGAGTGATGACACAGTGTCTCTGGTGTCCATATTCTCGACTGACTTCCCTTCATGAGTGATGACCCACTGTCTCTGGTGTCCACACTCTCGACTGACATTACTTCCGGAGTGATGACCCAGTGTCTCTGGTGTCCTCGCTCTCAACTGACTTCCTTTCGTGAGTGATGGCCCAGTGTCTCTGGTGTCCTCACTCTCGACTGACCTCCCTTCATGAGTGATGACACAGTGTCTCTGGTGTCCATATTCTCGACTGACTTCCCTTCATGAGTGATGACCCAGTGTCTCTGGAGTCCACACTCTCGACTGACGTTACTTCCGGAGTGATGACCCAGTGTCTCTGGTGTCCACACTCTCGACTGATGTTACTTCCGGAGTGATGACCCAGTGCATCTGGTGTCCACGTGCTACAACACAGATACCAGTTCTCACCTTTCTGTGACATTGCTGAAACCGAGCCGTATGCTGAGTGCATCCCTGCTCCATAATGCCGATATCGGCAACCCCCCCCCCTCCCCAGTCAGCAGTAATTAGTCGCGCTGCGCAAAATAAACAGTCCACACAAGATTTTGTTGGAGAAAGTTTGCTGCAGGTTTATTACATACAAGGAGTATGCCAACTTGGTGGGTTAACGTACGGGTGATCCAAGGGCAGGCAGCGGTGACTAACCTAAGCTGCCCTGCCCTGCCCACCTGATGAGTCAAACTGCACCGTGGCCAATCCAATCGGTGCCACCATTTATGTGGGGGTATCCCCTTTACATATCATGGACCACCAGTCCATACCTTTTACTCATGCCATTTATGGGGCAGAGCGTAACCAGGCAAGCCCCCGGTTGCTCAGGCTTACATCCGCCCGAAGGACTAGTGGGGTGCCATCGTTTTCAAACAGGGTCCTGCCGTAAAGACTCCTGGGAATTTGGCATAATGCACCCTTATTGTGCTCCTGAAAGGGTACCCCTCGTACCAATCAGTCTCCGGATCGCCCTGTAACTCCACCAAAGCCCTGGATGTGGCCACCGTCATATCCAGGGCCCCCCACCATGGCAGGCTCCATAACCTCCTGCAACGTGTTGGTACCAGTCCTTCTGGCTGGACAATTCCTATCTAACTCTGACAGGTTACCACTCCTTCTAGCTGGACAATTCCTATCCACCTCTGACAGGTTACCAGTCCGCCCGTCTTCCCCGCCCTAAGGGGGAACCTTGTGGCGTATGCACTCAAGAGACCACGCCTTATTTACCAAGCCCGCTTATTTTATTTTATTTTGAATATATTTGAATCAAGCCCTCCTGCTTGGAGGGCTTGTGCATAGCTTATTTGCCCCATAGTAGGCAAGTTTAAAGTTCTCCACTCAAAAATGGGAACTACTGTCCTCTGTTTTAACCACAGTTTTATATACCCATCCGTCGGCATGTTCGACGGCCTGCCCGGTAAAGAAACAACTGCTCTCTACTTTACCCGCAGTGGAGGGTGAAGTCCCCATGGTGCACTGTGCCAAGAAGGGCCTTCTTGTTAGGTATTGCCAGGTCGTGCATTTACCCATCGCCACCCAGTCACTGATTTCAGAGTACGCTGGAAACATATTGGAGTTCGCCTCCCAGGCTAAGAGTGTATTTTTTGAACAAGCTATTGATTGTGGCCAACACCATACCCTTATCTCTGCCAGCTGGCCTCCTCCTATATAGGAGTACCACGCAGTCCAGAATTCTTACCCAAACGGGGATGCCAAACTACTGCTCTTAGTAACCCTGGAATGTCTGATCCAATCCATTGAGCACTGCGTGCAATATGTGCCTTACATTTAGGATTGACTAAGCCCTTGTTTCCCCTGTACTTGAATATTCCCAAAATTGGGGTTCAACTGATAACCGCGTACAGCACCAGCAGTGGAAAATGACCTGCTTCTTCCAAACTAGAATGCACGCTGTGTTCTAGTAAGTGTCAGCATAAGTGCACCGAATCCTTCTTTCTCCCCCTCATTGGAGTCGCAGCACTCACTGTTTGGAATGGAAAAAATATGCAACCCCTTTCTAAAAACCCACTCTATTTGCGGGTTCCTGGCACTGTACCCTTCTACCCGTGTATGGCCAAAGTAACGCCTATAGCATCGCGCCTGCCTCCCGTATTCTGCTTCAACACATGACCATATTGCATGTCAGCCACTCACCTTCTGACTGCGATATTTAGCTGCTGTGACGCCATGCTGATGTCCCCTCCCGCTGCAAGTCGTGCACTTCCTAACTTCTGCAAATGTGTAACACGGAGCAGACAAGTGAGTGGGGACCGGGGGGGGAATAATAAGTACAGATACCTGCCTTTTCTTGAATAATGGACACGCCAAATGTTCTTAATACATTGTAGCCTTTTGTGCATAAAGCCCATGTTTCCCCCAATTTTTGGGACAGCAGCATACTTGTAGCTGACAGCTACACAGCCAGCCTAGCTGCTATGGCTATCAGGGTGGGGAATTTTTTGCTTAACTGAAGCAACCTGTAACATGCCCTCGGTTCCAGGGTGCACATACTTTGCTGAATTTGACCAGACATTTGCACAGCTTTTTTGATTGCTAAACCATGGCGAACACATTAATGGTGTCAAATCTGGTTTGAGGGAATGTTCGTATTGTGCACACTATTGCAGTCACTGCACCCTTTTTGGAGTGACAACTTACGCAGCACACCAGGCTTGCTTAAGTGCAGTCCGATCACAGATGCATACTACCTGTTAACCAGCTGTACCCCGCATGGCCAGAGAGTCTTGCCTATTATTAAACCAATGATAATGTTGGAATCTAAGATTCCCAGTTTCATGTTTTGCCACAGCCCACCTTTTGTGGGTCCGCTGGGACCCCTCTGCCTCACTGTAAGAAACTTTGCTACTTAATACAGCTCCCCTAATGCACTTGCCTGTCACTCAAAGACACCTGGCAACAACATGACGCACTGCAGCTTGGTGAAGAGGGTTTTTGAGCCAAACGTACCCCAGTCTGTGTTTTCAGCATTTATCCTTTATAGAGGCTCCAGTTCGTATGAAGTGTGTGTCTATGTCCTGGCAAGGCATACCCAATAGCCTGTTCCACGTTGGTGACTATCCTACTATGATGTCCAAAGGCTCAACTATCCAATGAGCTTAGAAATATGTGACATTAATTAAGGGTGTCCTCGTGTACTTGCCATCTATCCCTCCTTTCTTACAGGAATCTTGCCTGTTCAGCTTAATCTGTGGTGTTTGCCCCCAGAATTCCCAGGCTGCTTAACTGCTAGCAATGTGGGCAGTTGCTGACATTAAAGGAGGAATCTCCCAGTTGCAACTTGAAAATTTTCACCGCCCACCTTAATGTGCTACGTTGTAATCAATTCGGTACCTAACATATATCTCTTCCCCTTGAAAAGATACAACACACCCCTTTGGTCATGAGAACCTTAATAAGGGCAAAATTTACCATGGCCATACCTCTAAATGTCTCAGAGGTGGGGCGGCCGGCGAACACAAGACACCGGCAGTGTGCCAAATGAGAATGGCTCTGCACAGCCATAAGACCAGAGATACACACACATTAAACCCACAGATACACCTTTGAGGTATGCTAACCTGCCCCCAAATCTGCGTCCCCCTGCTCCTTAACCTCCAGATTGAAAGCATGAAGCCATATGTCACCTTTACGGGAACCTGGAAGAGTCGGAAAATGGAGGACCCATGTGCCTCTCCTATGCCCATAGGGACTTTTGCATTCTAGGCCAACATGATACACCCTGTTATGGAGCCCCCCAAACAAACCGCCAGCTGTAGCTCAACAGACAGGTGAAATTGTATCCCAAGCCTGCTGCATGGTATTTGGGTGAATGTGCTGCAGTCAGGTGATCAATGAAAGGTGCCCTTGCCCTTACTTCTGGTGCTTGAACCCTTGACTTGGACAGGGCCCCTGACACCAGGTGCCTCAGAGCTGCTGGTCATGGATGCAGCCCAGTTTCTACCCGTGCTAGAGGCGAAGTGGTGGATTGCTGTGGACCTACAGCCAACTAATCACCCATGCTCCCTCTGGGTTTCCTAAGCACCAGTTTCACACGCCTCATAATACCACCATGAATTTAACAGAATTGACCCACCACCGATAGGTTCAGCTCCACTTTTCCCATCCTCTGCAGTCCTTTTGCCTATGCGAGAAAAGGAGTTGTTAACTTCGGCGCTCCTTAAATCACTCACTCAACCATGGTGTTACTTGAAATTCAAGTAAAGGTCTGGAACCAGTCCTTCCACCTGTCCTGATCCCAAAACCTGACCCAGACTGAGCACTCCTTAAGACTTTCACGCTGGGCCCACCTGGCCACAAGGATGTTGCTCTGTTATCTACATTAAGGAACAAGTCCGTCCAGCTGTTTTGATAAAGATGTTGCCCATCTCCAGCACCCGAGAGTCACGCAGCCATTCCTTGGCCTGATACTCAACCCGGTTAAGTTTATGGTGTTGCATAGTATCGAAAAAAATACATCTCTCGGTGCATGCCTGCAACAATTCCATTGCATAACCCTAGTCAGTTGAACCAAACACAGGGTAGCCAGCAAGGCTAAGCCCGCGAAGAAATCACCTGCCCATGCGAGCAGGCCAAGCATCTCTTGCTCCACGAGCCATCTGAACTGTGAATGCAAGATAACAGCTATTGGGTAACTCGCCCCCACACAACTTGGACAAGCAGGACCTGAACAAGTTACAAGTCGAAGAATAATTGTAAGGGGAGCATATCTGAATTAGACAAATCATCCCTTCTAACTGAAACAAAGTATTGATTAAAACAAACATGTCCATCTCTGTACAACTCGCCCCACCCAGCTCAATAAGCTGGACATGACCCAGTTCAAGTCAAAGAATAGACCAGGGCCTGTCAGAAAAAGGCCAATAATCCCTCCTAAATGAAACAAAGTATTGATTAAAACAAATGATCATCTATTGTAGAAGCCGTCCCCGTATGACTGTCCCAAGGTGGACCTTAAAGGAACAATTATCCTGCACCATTATCAAATGTGCCATCTGTACGCTTGAAGGTACTTGGTCGAGCCACCCTCTGGCATTGCATTAAAACATTTAAGCTGAAATCTTTGCTTGGCATAGTGTGCCGCATAGTTCTGCCTCTTCTGTCATTGTATCCATCTATTTAAATCAACCAGTAACCTTGGACTTATCAACAGCCAGGACTATTGACTTTGTCAATGGTGATAGTTGCATATGGTAAATAAGCAACATCTCTGGCTTCCTTGTAAGGCTATTGAAAATGCTTCAGTTCTGAAATGATGAGACTGTGCAAGATCTATAACGAGTTTCTTAGAAGTTACATCACAGTCACAAAACTCCACCAACTACAACTTTATCGCAGTGTCACTCATGTGCACGCATGCTGCACGTGGGCCACTGCCGGGTAATTTCCCACGCAAAACGCCGCCCCCTGTGTTGCATTCTTTTTTGATTAATTATATATCTATATCCTGTTCTATATTGCGAGGGCATGTCCAGCAGGTGTTGGAGCACTCTACATGGGCAACGATTGCCTCACACAAAGCCATTGGTCACTTCGGTTTTGGTCCTCATGCAGCGCAGTGCACACGAGGCAGACTCTCCAAGAGGTGTGGTCGATGCATTATGGCGTGGCTTAAAACACAAGCTGAAAATTTGTGCTTAGCTTAGAGTGCCGCTGACTGGTATTTTGACACTTCTGTCATTGCCCCCAGTTATATACTACAAAAGTAACACTACATCTACAACAAGCTAGAACTGTTGACTTTGTCAATGGGTGATAGTTGCATAAAGTAAATAAGCAACAACTATGGCTTCGTTGTAAGAATATTGAACATGCTTCAGTTCTGGAATGCTGAGACTGTGCAAGATCTATAATGCGTCACTTTAAAGTAGTATCCCGTCACAACAGTCCACAAAACTACAACCTTCTTGCATTATTACTCTAGTTCGGCGGTACTCAAAGTACGGCCCGCGGGCCACTTGCGGCCCGCCAGGTCGCTCCATGCAGCCCCCATGAAAAACAGCAGGCACGGACTCGACACCATTTTCTCACTCGGAGCACCCCCGCCCTCAACTGCCTCTCTGACGTCACTTGCTCACCCTGCCTTTGAGAGCATTCTCTGTGCTGCCTGTGCATGCTGCTCACAGTGTGGCCTCTTATTAGTGCTGCTAAAACAGCTGTCTTTGTAATTAAATTTATGTTTTTATGGCCCCCGGGTTAGGTTTCAGCCAAGCCCGGCCTTTCCTTCCTCAAGCTCCCAATGCCTGCACGTGGTGTAAACAAAATAAATAAAACGACTGATCCAGCAGTGTCCTCATGTTGATCTGTGGGCTATGCCTAGCCTTTTGTTTTATGGCATGGCTTTACATGAGGTACCTACAGGCTCACTGTTGACAACAGTGGTGCTAGGAAAAGTTTACAGGTGGAATTGGGGGGGGGGATGCAGTTTATACACAAAGTTATATGCCTTGGAAGCAGCCGGATAGCTATGTACAAATCCCAGCTTCCCCACATTTCTTACAGGAAATTCAGCTTTGTGCATTACTCAAGAAATCGTATTAATTTATAGTCATGGCACAGATGTAGCATCAGGTCTTTTATGCTGCAGAATTGAAGAGCAAATAGTTATTGGTTTTGGCGCTCATTAGGTAGAGTCAGAGCTGAGGGGACAGGGGCACAGTGAGCTACATAGAGATGAATGGCAGAATGAGATGGTAGAGGTAAGGGGAAGGGGCAGAGAAAGGAAAAACATAGGTACTGGTTGACTCCGTATGAGTAAAGCATAAAAACAGAATGAGAAGCGCAGTGAGGAGGTACAGAAAGGTTAGGGGTTAACAGAAGAGAGTGAGGGAGTAGGGGCAATGTGAAATATGAGCGCAGAGTAAGGGTATTGCAGGTTATGAGTGTGAGGGGGCAGGAGCAGAGTAAGGACAGGAAGAGTGGGCTGCTTTACACATAAGGACTATATTGAGCGATATATGGAAGGTGAGTGATAAGTCAGGGACATGGGCAATGAAATAATGAGGGGTACAACACAATAATGGAAGCAACAGCTATGAGCTGGCAGCAGAGTGAAGGGAAGCAGTGGAGTGAAGGTGTAAAGCAGAACTGCAGGAAGGACAGAGGGACTGGCTTATCAGTAGAGTAAACCTTCAGTAGAGCGAAGGTGTACAGGCACAATGAGTGGGTAGGCGCTGAGTAGGGCATCAGAGTGGTGCATTAGCGTGCAATGCAAGGTTAGGCATAGGATGAGGTCTTAGGGCACAATTAGAGAGTAGGCAGTTTGAGAGCTTATGAGGAGAGTGAGAGAAATAATGCTGAATAAAGTAGACAAGTGTGGCACCAAAACAGTGTGACCAGATAGGGGTAGAGTGTGGTGGAGGGAGAGCAGGAGCAGCATTAAATCGTCAAGGTGTGGAGAGAGAATGCAGTTTAAGAAATTGGGGCCAGAGTAAGTGCAAAATGACAGGCTATGAGCGTAGTGAAATAGAAGGGCCAGGAAACTAGTATAAGCAGAGTGAAGAGGGGGGGAATAATGAGGTTGGAGGGTCAGACAGAGGAAGCTTATGAGCTGAGCAAATAGGTACTGGGTGCAGATTGCGATGATGGTAATAGAAAGTGGGGGTAGGGAAAGTGTGAGGGGCATTTATGAGATAAGGAAATAACCATGGGTAGGGAGAGAGGTATACTAAGTGGCGTACATTGAGGGTAAAACAATAGAAGTGTAAAGTTATGACAGAGTGCCAGGCTGCAGGACGGGTCAGGAAAAGAGTGAATTATAAAGGCCAAAGTGGTGGGTAGAGGTAGGATGAGGGGGTAAAGTAGAGGAATATGGCAAGCATGAAACAGACATAAGGTAGAGTCCGGTAGGGTCAGAGTGCAGGGACAGAGTGAAAACCTAGGATCACAGCGGACCCTAAGAGCAGAGTAATTGAGTGTGGGGCTCAGGGAAGAATAGGGAAGAATAGTAGTAGACGTGCTGCCTGATTTATGCATCATTATTAAGTGACATGCACCTACCTGAGATGATAGTCATTTTGGAGATGACACTACAATACCTCTGCTGCATTGTTGGGCCAGCTCATTGACTAAGAGAAGGCAGTATGAGGCGGCAGCACGTCTCTTGCCCATTATGCCGGGCATTGTGCCGGGAATTGTGCCATTGTAAATGTGCATTACAGCCCAAGTACATGAATGCATGTATTGTGTGGGCCCAAGCATGCACATTACAGCATGGGACCATTTATGCATGTACTGTCTCGGTCCATTAAGAATATGACAGCATGCTGTCACTGATGCTTGTATTGCCTGGGGTTACATGCATGTGGTAAGTTTCATGAGCTGGGGTGTGCACAGCTGGCTGGACAGAGGACAGAAAACCTACCTCTAGTTTTGCTGGATGATGTTGGGGCATGGTACTGTAAACTCTCAACAGGGCCATTAAGGGTTGTTCATAGCGACTTTAAGAGGCATAGGGGTATGAGTTGTGTCTTCTGAGAGACAAATGAAGGGTGTGTCCAAGTATCTGCGCAACTGAGGGCCTAAGAGCAGGGAACTGGGATTTTGTCAAAACAAGGCAAAGATAGAAAACTATGGTCAGAAACACACAGACCCTAATAAAAATAAAAATATTGACAGCATTTATTCAAGTTACATACACACATATATCGCATTTCGAAATACAGCGTTGTCTAGTCATGTTTTGAAAAGGGTGTGATTTTATTTTCACCCAAGCCCTGCCCCTACTGACCCCGCCTCTCCCACCGACCTCACCTCCATCACGCAGGTCCATCTGTGCGGCCCTCGGCCACAAGCCAGACTGTAATTTTGGCCCCGAGAAAAAGTTTGTGAGTACCCATGCTCTAGTTCATCCTTTTTTGTTCTTATCCCATTCGGATTCTTGTAGTTTGTTTTACAAGTGTTTGTGCTCTTCTTTGTCGCCCATGCCTCTTATCCCCCTAGCCCCCCTCAGTGCATCTGCTGCCCTGCATGAGTTCGGGCCATACTCCTCGAGTGACTGACGAGATGTGCAGTGGTGAAAAGGGGACAGTGCCCACCCGCAGTCATCTGAACCCGCAAATGTATTTGTTTTATTGCATTATGACAGCTGTAATGCTGCCAGGAAAATAAATAGAGGCCTTAGCCCTCCGACACAGAGATGGGAAAAGTGGAAAAGTATTCCGAAGACAGGGGACTGCACCATGGGTGCAAAGGGACAGCCAGCTACAGCACACCTCCTCCCATTAAGGTGTCAAGTGCAGGGAACGGCCCGCACCATGCACTCTTGCTGCCAACCTATTTATTAATAGGACAAGCCTCAGCCAACAACGCACAAGGGTGACCTTTCCGTAGCAAATGGGGCTTATCAACCCCGGCCCGCGAGGGACTGGTGCTCCCAATATGCTGGGCACCCTTCACCTGGAGAAACCGGACTGTTGAAGGACCTCGCCCCTCAATTCTACTCGAAATGTAGCCCCCCTGTTGCGTGGTGGGGTTTGAGAGGTGAGGGAGTGACCCGCTAAAGACGCTGCTCCCGCGCAAACATTTAAAAGCGTCAGGCCCGGAGACAGACACCGCGGGCCCTGCCGACCCCGGACCCACCCCCCCCCCCCAACAGGGATACACCAACTGGTAGGATCGGCATCCTGCTGATGCGCAGCAAGACTTTGGCGCCAACAAACGAAGACCCCGCCACCACCGCTGGAGCAAAAACCCTTATCCCAGCCTTGGGCGGTGAGACCAGCCCTGAAAGCACTACCTCTGAGCCCAGACGGCCCTCCCACAAATGGCCGCAGGTGGGGGTACTTGGACCCACACCTCCGTGACCAACAGCACAGCCTCCGAGCCACACCAACGAGACCCAGTCACCCGTGATCGCGGTGAGCGTGGGGACCGCACACCCACACCCCAAGCATGCAGCGACCCCATCACAGCCCCTGGGCCGTGCTGCTTACGCAAGCGAAGCCCCTTTGATGCATTCACATAACGCCCAGAATCAAGAGCAGTCCTGCCCGCTCCTTCGCCCTACAACGAGGCTCAAACCCGGGTCCACTGGACCAAAATCGGCAACTTAGTTAATTATTGTATTGTATTGTATTGCGTATTTATATAGCGCAACTGTCACCCTACGGGTATCCAGGCGCTGTCACATAACAGAGGAATTCATCAGTCTACAGAGCATCACACGTTTAGGGAATGATATTGGCATTCCTGGGGAAAAGCCATGTTTTCAGATTCCTTCTGAAGCATAGCAGAGTGTCAGCTTGTCTGATCTCTTGTGGGAGTTCGTTCCATAGGCGAGAGGCCGTATTACTAAAAAGCTCTTCCTCCCATCCTAGATTTTTTGAATCTGTTGGTATTAACTAGATTGGCACCAGAGGATCGAAGGGATCTGGTCGGTTTATACCACGTAAATCTATCCTGCATAGGAAGGGGGCCCAGGCCATGTGCCGCTCTATACACTATGCATAGAGATTTAAAACTCACTCTTTCCTTAACTGGTAGCCAGTGTAATTCTCTTAGAGCCAGCGTAGTAGAAGCCCTACGTTGTCTTCCTAACGCCAACTTAGCTGCCATAGACTGGACTCTCTGCAACCCCTGCAGGATATATTGCGGGGCTCCTAAATATAGGGAGTTGCAGTAGTCCAGTCTGCATAGAATGGTACTTCTAACTACCAAGGGTCTAGTTTCCGCTGGCAGTAGGGGGAGGATCTTCCGCAATGCCTTCAAAAGGGCAAAGCAGACATTAGTTGTTTTGTTAGCCTGTGATGCCATCTGGAGGTTGTCATCAATTAGGACACCTAAATTTCGGACCGTTTTGACTGTGGACAAAGATTTATCCCCAGGTGAAAATTTAATTTCCATCGGTATCTGGTGTGTCAATTTGGCCCCACCACAGTATACCACTTCAGTTTTTTCCTTATTAAATTGCAAGGAGTTTTCCTTAAGCCAGCTAGAAGTTTGGCACATACATTCTTGGAAGATGTCCGTAGTCACTGCATCTTTCCCTTCTATGGAGAAAACTAGTTGAGTGTCGTCAGCATAATTGACCAGGTCGATCCCAAATGATTTTATTAGGGCAATCAGTGGGCGCAGATATATATTGAAGAGGAGACAGACACCGCGGGCCCTGCCCATGCCACACACGCACACCCCAAACTGAGACAAGTAAGCACTCCCTACTTACAGCCTCATGGCAACGGAGGGGACCCGACTGACTGCAGCTGCTCCACACCCGCAAACTGCAGGTACGCACTTGCACCCGAGGCGCCCTGCTGCCGACCAGTAGTGCAGTGTACAGTGCGGACAAACAGAGTGCACAACAAGGGGCAGGCCCCGCCAGGGTATCTCGGTATTGGGCACCGTCAATGCTCCTTAAACAGTGGGAGCCCATGCACCCACGGGGCTGTGCGCCACCCACGACTGTGGAGACAGAAGCAAGACCCTGAAGATGCCCACTAACTTTAACGAGGTGATCGCCCCATGGGTACAACAAAGGCAGTGCCCGGCCGCGGACACTCAACCCCTGCCGCTTCCCCCTGCAACACACATATTTCCAGACTTGGGGCCTCGAGCCACAGGGTATCAGGGGAAAGACTGCACTCACCATGGAAGAACGACGCCAGACCAGGGACACGACAGCGTGTCCAGCAGGGGACAAAGAGGGTGGCCAGTGGGTGGGGGCAGGTATAAATACCTGTCCCCAGCCCACCGCACACCGGAAATGATGCCGCAGACGCCAGACCCGAGGGGGGGACTCCCAGAGGGGGTCCCAGCGACAAGGGGCGGGGAGGTGCCGGAAGCGGCACTAGGGGGCCACCCTCTTACAGGGCCCACTGCGTGTGCCGCGGGCAGCCGCATTTTCACTGGCCCAGCAGCCATGTTGTGGCCTTGCACAGAGGGCAGCAGCACCCAGGGTGGTTTAGCAACATTTTCCTCAGAAGATCAATTTGCTAATGGAAAGTCAGGGAAGAAACGCAAAGCCGGAGAGTCAGGGAAGAAACACAACGCGGGAGGAGGAGGGGGCCTCGGATGGAGCCTGCCATGGGCATCTCCTGCCTTAATATCACAGTAATCATTAAGTCTTCATCAACCCCTTACAATCAATGAGTCCTGACACTGCCTTTCCCAGAAATTACAGGTCTGTGGCTAGCAGCCCCCTCTCCGCTGAGATCCTGGAGTAGGCAATTATAAGGAGCGCTACCTACAGCGCGCTGTGAATGTCAAGGTTGGAGCCCGCGCAGCCGCAGTGCCACATCCAACGCATGCCAACGATTAATTAGAACACCGATGCTTAAGTCCTCATCCACAGCATTATGTTGTCACCGGGTTGGATGTCAGAATATTGAGTACAAAAAATATATACCTTCAAAAACATACTGACTACCAAGATACTGTAAAGTTAGTATTTACTTCTTAACTCCACATCTACATACCATGAAGGCATATATAATGTTTAGGTACATCTATTTGGACTTGTGTAGTAAACCGAATACCTACTCAAATGTGCTTACCATCACATTATTTTGCCTTTTGATAATCTTGTCACAGTTATTTTTTTTGTTCAATATTCAAATCTCGATATTCTTGTGGAAAACTTGTTATTGCCATTTGGCACCTATAAACAGGACCAGTGGAAATATGCAACACTGAAGGGCCACGTTATGCAGCAAGAAATGTCAGATTAAGTGGCATAATGTAGCACATTGTGTGTCAGCATGATCTTATTTAATCATTTTCACACATTCTAATGCTGTCTGGCCTCGTTCTCGTTAGTATCTTTAGTAATAGAGCAATCATTACCTGAAAGGCGAACAGTTAACCTTTGCAAAGGGTATACCACTGCTTAGCACCACCTGTTGTGTTTTGTAGTAACTTTTGATCTGTCTGAACGATTTTTTGTGTTGAAATCTGCAAATAATGCAGCACATAGAGGAATGTATCCACATCGATTGCAGAAAGCTTCCTTGGGTCAAATCTTGATGGAGCAAGGACTCGTACGTGAGATTTGCTCGTAAGCAATCCTCTCGTTTAAACTCATTAACGAATTACTAACAACGTGTTTTGTGAATAATAATACACAATTTCATTATACGCGGGAGAAAAAGAAGCTTGCTAATGTGTTTATTAACTGCAATAACATGAACGTAGGACTAGGATGCATTTTAACACGGGATCTTTACTGCGCATGCGTCTACTGCATCTACGTAAGTATGACGTGTTAATGCTTGGAGGGAAATTCTGGCGCTTGCGCAAAGAACTCTAAAATGGCTGCTTGGAAGCTCACATGCATGGCACCTGCTTGCAGAAATTAGAAAATACGTTTTATACTAACGCAAATGCATTAAGAAAAATAATAAAGGGTACGGGTTAGAGTAGAGGTTGGTGGTATACAGTGAAATCATTTATTTTTTAAAATAACATTTTTCCTTTTGACTTTATTATTAGTGCATATTTGGGCCTGTTAAACTTGTCTGAGTCGAGCAGTCTGACGTTGTGAAACGCATGCGCCCTGATGTGGAAGTCTGCAAAGATGACTAAGGACTTGTCACGCGTCCAAGGTCGGCGTAGATGTGACCTGTGAACATGAGGGTGAAGAGTTCATATGAAGGAACTGTATTCGGGAAAATTTTACATTTTGTATTAATAAAGTTTAAAGATGTATGGGAAAGGAAGGGCGGAATAAAAGTTTGAGGGGAGGAGTTTGAAACAATGGATTAAAGAAATAAATGGAGTATAAGCATGGTGTGATGATCACCCCCCCTTGCCTGTCCAATCAGAAGTTAGTCTTTGGCGAAATTGAAACATTAATGGGTGGTACTTGGAAATGAGAAGGTATAATTGAAGTAGTTAGTTAGTTAGTGTGGTTGCTTTGCTGGGAAGATTCCGGAAGGAGAGTGCGTTTTGCTGGGGTGGTGCGATGCTGAGAGATGCTGATGGAGAAAATCGAATGCTGAACCATCTACTTAACTTAATTGGGTTAGAAAGAAGATCGCGGAAGAACCACGAGGAGGAAGAGAGTGCCAGAGAGGGGTGCGACGCAGTCGTCGGTATCTAGAGAGGTGAAGTATCTCTGTCCTGATTTCCTGTCCTGAAGTCTTTGTCTCCTGATCTGTCCTGGGGACCCTTACCAGCCCTTTGGCCAGGGGGTTGGTCTTCACACCATACTTGGTAAATTCATAATTTTATCGTCTTGATAAATGCTCTTCTCTCTCTATCCTCTTCTTTCTAGGTATAGTTGTTGTGTGGATCTGAATTGTTATATCTAATGAAGGTCTTTCATTGAATTGACACACTTGTGAATGAGGGTGTTTGTACTGAAACGTTGAGATGGTTCACACTCACTTAATTTAGATAAAGATTTAAAAACTTCCCGAGTCTGTGATTATTTCTTCAATAATGAAGGAATGTTTAACAAATTATGTTAATTATCACCATCAACTAGCTTTACCTAACTGGTCCATTGACCAGAGGAAAGAATTATTATTCCAAAAGAAAAGGTTTAGTTAAAAGGAGTAATAACTAGATCTTGAGGTATGAAATTATAAAACTAAATAGTTTCCATCGGTCTACTTGGTCTTTTAAGTGTGAGAGAGTTATATGGGCCCAGGTGAGTATATGGTAGTGGAGTATCTGTTGCTAGTATGCCGCTGGATCAGTTTTCTGGTAGCAGAGCTATGGTTGTTAGTAACTAGTTTGGTGATAAGTATAGACTATTGATTAATTATTGATTATGTTTAACAACAAGAGTCAGTGTCCTTGTTTTATGTTGTCTGGAAAATTCCCGGGGAATGAATAGCGGGTGGCGATAGAAACCACACTGCAGTGAGTTTACTCATCTGTTGGAATAACACTGAGGAATTCAGTGTTGAAGTAGGGACTATTTTCTGTGTAAAAGTGAGAGTAATTGATAGCAAGGAGGTTCGCTGATGAAACTTTAGGCGTTATATCACCTAGAAAGGGTAACCCTGAAGGAGAAGTAGGTCCTTTCAAGCTAGATTGACAGCAAAAGGGGTTCACTGGTGAAACTTTGGTCTCGAAATACCCCGAAACGGGTGACACTGGAGGAGTAGCAGGTTCTCTGGAGCTTATTTGAAGAGTAAGCGGAAGGGTTTTACTCGCAGTGAAAAGTAATGAACTATCCTTTGATTTAGTGGAACAGACAGAGTAGCGAATGTTTTTATGTCGTTAATAACAAAGAATGTAAAAAGAAAAATATTGAGAAAATAAGTTTTTCGTATTACCTTGTAAAGGGAGGGTTAGTCGCCGGAGTGATACTGACGTCACAGTGAGCTGCGCTGGGATTGGTAGAAGCAGCGGGCGTGTGACAGGAGCAGCCTTGTAAAGGAGGGGTCAGTAGAAAGGAGCAGAACTATACCGCTAGTGGGGAACAGGAAGATTCAGATACATCAAGTGGCTCCAACTCTAGAGGGGATTGCGAGGGTTGATCTAGTTGGGACTAAAGCTGGGATCTGGCGCTGGGCCTGGTGTTTCCCTCACACTGCTGGATCTTTGTATGACTTACCTATGTACTTTGTCCTTTTTATCACTGGTGCGGTATTAGAATTTATTAATACTTACTGTAGCCATGTCATGCCTGCATATATGTTACAGATGCCATCGTATTGTTATGCAAAATTGAAAAATAAAGTTTCTAAAAAAAAAAAAAGAAAGGAGCAGAACTGACGTCAGGAAAAGGCCGCGCTGGCATTGGTCAGGTTGCGGGCGAGAACTTGATTCGATTGGCTAACTAGTTAGAAGCCGCTCTAGGATTGGTAGAGAGAAAAAGTGTATGCGGGATTTTGATTTGACTGTTAGTGCAAGACGTACAGGTAGAAGATTTCAAGGGTTTGCGGAATACAATTTCCTATACCGATCCTCAAGAATGCATGGAGAGAAAAGAAAGATGTCAATTTTTAAGAAAATAAAGAATTTATTTGTAAAGGATAAGCCTGTGTTGACTAGAGAGGGAATACCTATTCCGCCACCAAAGACGCCTGCATCTTTTATGATGATGGAAAGAGGATATCATACCTGCGTGTGGTTGGAAAATTGGGTAGAGTATACAAAGGATGATGGTGTGTTAGCATTTCCTGAGGATGGTACATTTAATGGGAGGATTCTTCAGAATTTGAGATTGAAAATGAATGATTTAGAGCAGACCTAGGTTAACTCAATATGAGGCTTTCGAAGAATGGGAGACTGAGTCATATGAAAGAGAGAAATGCAGAGGTGGAAGATATAGAGGATTCTTTCCAAGACACTTGCATGAGTCACGCGAGGGGCAGATGAAACAGTGGAGGAGAGCTATGGTATCAGAAGGGTTATATCCAGTGTTGATGGCTGAAGAACACTCTGGAGGGAAGTGTAAGGAGAAAACAAAACATTTGAATACAGCAGGATATGGTGAATCAGATGATGAGTTACTAGAGGATATTTTAATTAAAAATCCACCATCGTACCAGGAAGCAGCTAGTAAGGTTGTCCCAAGTGCGCCAGTGATGGGGATACCATTAACTCCACAGATTTTACATGAGACATCATACAACAGAGTGTTGCAAGATAATGAAAGAGAGGCTTTAAACAAAACTAGAGAAGAACTAGTTCAGAGGATAAGTCAATTGAATTTAAATACTGAAGCTTTGACAGTACCAGTAACCATTGGCCCAGTAATCCCATTATATGGAGATAATAAGATATGCCAAAAAGCACAAGTTGTGACAGCTCCATTAAATAGTCCCAGAAAAGAGATAATAATCACGGATGATCAAGTTAGCGAAAGCGAGTCAGTTATTTCATTAATGGATCTCCCTATTGTAGAATCTCATACAGAAACCCCAAAGAAAATTACGCCTATGAATTTGAGAGAAAGAAGACCTTTAGTTCCTGTTGGAACCGGAAGCACAGCTGTAGTCACCTCTGAAGAAATAGAAAGATGGGCTCAGGAAAGAGATAATCAGAACCCAATACCAAAGATTTTAGATATTAGCAGATTGAAAGTGGAATTGGAAGAAATGATGACAGGATGTGTAGGTACAGAGAGTTTAAATGTCTACAATGATGAGGAGTTATTGTTTTTGTGTAAGAGTATAACTAGAAGAGCAAGAATATTTCATGAAAGACTGACTGAGGTTGCTTCAGAGATTGGAATAGACATAGGGAAATCAAAATTGTTACAGAAACACTATCGAGTGGATTTTACTGACAAAGATTTAGAAAGTGTGAATGCTTCTGGAAAAAGGCTACAGATAAAAGAATTAATGAACATTTTGCGAAAATGGGGAGACATTGATAAATGGAGAATTAGATGGATAAGAAAGAAAGAGGAAGTACAAGCGAGAGAAGCAGCATCTGCATTTCCAGTAAGAGAAACAAGCAAGGTGGAAAAATTGTGTCCAATGAGAGAGGTTCCAGAAGGAGGATATGTTCATGTTCCATGGAGTAGGCAAGATATTTTGTCATTCACAAATGATTTCCCAAAATTGAGAGAAAAACCAGTTGAGTGGTATCAACAGGTAGAAAGGTTTGTGAAAGTTTCAAAGGTTTTATTAAAAGATTTAGATGGTCTGTTTGATATAGTGGTACCTACTGATTTATGGACGGAGTGTAAGATCACAATTGATTGGCCAAATGAGGAGTATCCTAGAGATGCAAAAACAGGAGCACCTTCGGGAGAGGTGATGAAAAAGTATCACCAAGTGATTACGTATTTGAAAGGGAAAATTTCTCCTAAAGAAACAGATTGGGTAAAAATAGATAGAACAACACAGGAACCAAATGAATCTGTACATGCATATTATGAAAGACTACTACAGGTGTTTAAGCAGTATAGTGGTTTTGAGAATATTGGTGACAAAGATATGGGACATTTTGTGTATCGGTTTGTGTATGGTTTGAAACCAGAAATCAGTCAGATGATACAGCAGCACATGTTGTGCTGGCAAAGCAAGACAGTGGATGAAATTCTAAAGTACGCGAAATATTGCGGAGATGACATTGAAGCCAGGCGTAGGAAGCTAAAGGAGAAAATGATGTGGGCACAAGTTAAAATAGCAGAGCAACAGGAAGAGAAAATAAATTACCAAAATAATAATCAAGTGAAAGAGCAGAGTCAGAATAATCAAGGAGCGAATGGTAATAAATATAAGGGACGAATGGACAGAGAAGAGGCAAAAAAGAAGTTTCCTTGTCATGCGTGCGAAAAGCTTGGACATTGGAAGAACGAGTGCAAGAGTATTCAGAATAATAAGAATAATATTGGGCCAAATCAAAATTTAATTCCACAGATGCAGAATGAAGTACTTATGAATCAGCAGCAGAAGGTAGTTACTTCACAATATCAGGTGCCACCAGCTCCTATGCCAAATTTTGTGAACCATCAAAGTTTCAGTGCGAACACCGGATTTCCAGGCGAAAGTGGTAAGAATAATAAGACAATTGCACAATATTTTTTGCAGAATGATGAAAAACATTTGGATGCCGCACAATGACGGTGCCTGAGGGGGGAGGAAGAGGAGTGCGTGCTTGGCGCATCCTTGCCGGTAGATCAGTCAGGTCCATTTGTTGATGGGAGAGTAGAAGGTAAACATTACTTTCCTATTGGATACTGGTGCTACCAGGTCTACTGTGAGAACAGCAGACATCCCAAACCTACCCCTCTCGGGAGAGACAATCCAAGTTGTAGGCGTATCTAGCCAACAGATTAAAACCCCAATCACAAAACCAATGGAGGTGCACATTGGGAACTTTAAGGAAATGCATCGATTTGTAGTTTGCGATTCCAGTCCAGTAAATCTATTGGGAAGAGATCTTTTGTGCAAGATGAATTGCACGATCTATTGTACACCGGATGGTGATGCTTTCCAAACCCCTGATGAAGACATAGTTTATAAGATGATGCTGGCCAAACAGGGAACAGAAGTAGATGAAATGTTTTCATTAATAACTGAACGTGAATTGCCAGAAGAGTTAAGAAAGACAGTCAACCCAGAAGCATGGGATTTTACAGGAAAAGACATTGGGCTAATGACAAATATAGACCCAGTTAAAGTGACAGTGAAAGAAGGTGCGGTGTATCCAAATACCCGACAGTAAAAAATGAGTCCAGAAGTAAAAGCAGGAATTATTCCAGAAATTGAACGAATGGTTAAACAAGGTATTTTAAAAGAGGTGATGGGTAGTCCCTGTAATTCGCCAATAATGGGACTGAAAAAGCCTAGTGGAAAGTACAGAATAGTGCAAGACCTACGGAAAATAAATAAAATTGTAATTCCCTGTTGTCCAATTGTGCCAAATCCAGCAGTAATCCTTTATCAAATACCCTGGAATGCAGGATGGTTTACAGTAATTGATTTATGCCAAGCGTTCTTTTCTATTCCTTTGCATCCAGACAGCCAGTATCTTTTTACGTTTAAATTTGAAGATCGTATTTACTCATGGTGTCGTGTTCCTCAAGGGTACACAGAGAGTCCTTCAATTTTTAATCAGATTTTGAAGAAGTGGTTGGAATCATTGATCATGCCTAGAAATTCTGTCCTGGTTCAGTATATTGATGACCTATTGGTGGCATCAAAAACACGAGAAGATTGTGTCACAGATACAATTGCACTACTGAACCATTTGGCTGAAGGAGGACACAAGGTGTCTCCAGAAAAATTACAGTTCTGTCAACAAGAAGTAAGATATTTAGGGCATAAAATAGAAAGAGGAGTTAGAAAAGTGACACCGGAAAGAATAAAAATAATCAAAGAAATGCAATTACCACAAACGCAAAGAGAAATTAGAATGTTTTTAGGAGTGGTTGGATACTGTAGGCAATGGATTAATGGTTTCTCTATGTTAGCGAAGCCATTAATACAGATGATCCGGAAACGAGCAAAAGATCCGATTGATTGGAATGATGACTGCCTAGAGGCATTTGTGAGATTAAGAAATTGTGTGAAGCTCCTGCTTTGGGTATGCCTGATTATACGAAAGATTTTGCTTTGTTCTGTTGTGAAAGAGAAAATTGTACACTTTCAGTTTTGACACAGTGACATGGATTGAGTCGACGTCCAGTGGCATATTTTTCAGCCACATTGGACCCAGTGGCTTCAGCATTGCCTGGCTGCTTAAAAGCAGTAGCTGCTACTTGTATGAGTCTGGAGCAAAGTGAGTCAATAGTGATGGGACATCCAGTAAAAGTCTTTGTTCCACACTCGGTTGAGATTCTTTTGACCAGAACAAGAACACAGCACCTTACCCCTAGTCGTTTGACAAAGTATGAAAGAGTGATTTTGGGAGCTGAGAATGTGACTGTAATAAGGTGTACGATCTTGAACCCAGCCACCCTATTACCAGACCCCTGCGATGAAGAGGTGAAAAACGAAAGTGATCATGATTGTTTGGACGTGACTGAGTTATGCACGAAGCCCCGCCCGGATATAAGAGAGTCACCTTTGAAAGAGGCGGATCATGAGTTATTTGTAGATGGCTCCTGCCTTAAAACACAAGAAGGGGGACTAAGTGCTGCATATGCTGTTTGCAAAATTTCTGGGGTAATTGAAGCATCCTGTTAACCTGGGGTCAAGTCTGCACAAGTAGCTGAATTGGTGGCCTTAACAATGGCATGTAAAAAGGGGAAAAATTGGAGAGTAACCATATTTACGGACAGCCAATATGGTTTCGGAATTGTGCATGACTTTGGCCAGCTTTGGATGCAGAGGGGATTTCTGACTTCCTCAGGATCTCCTATCAGAAACAGCAAAAATGTGAAATTTATTGGAAGCATTGCAATTGCCAAAAGAAATAGCAGTTGTGAAACGTGCTGCACATCAGTCAGGAAATGACTATGTGACTGCTGGCAATAATTATGCTGACCAAGTGGCAAAATACTGTGCTAAAAATGCAGTAGCCATAAACAGAAAAATTGAAACGGGTGAAACCAGATGCCAACTTATGTACTTCTTAGTACCAGAAACATGGGATCAGATTAGACAATTTCAGGATGAAGTTGAGGAAAGGGAAAAAGAAATCTGGATAAAGGCAGCCTGTACAAAGAGACCACATGATGAGGTATGGGTGTATTTAGATGGAAGACCAGTCATGCCAGATTGTTTGCTTTCAAAAATGGCGAGAGTGTACCATGGAGCAACACACATAGGGAGAGATTCAATGATCAGGCTATTCTGACAGAGTTGGTATAATCCGAAGTTCAGGGTAGTCGCAGAGAGCCTTTGCCAAAGATGCTTAACCTGTCAACTGCAGAACCCAGGAAGAAAGACAGTGGTAAGCTGGGGAAAGATAGGAAAGGCAGAAGGACCCTTCACCAGATTACAGTTAGATGTTATTGAATTGCCCCCATGCAATGGACTGAAATATGTACTTGTCATAGTATGCCTTTTCTCAAGATGGGTGGAAGCCTATCCAACTCGAAGAAATGACAGTCTTACAGTTGCAAAATTGTTGTTGAGGGAGTTAGTGCCGAGATTTGGTTTTCCAGTCACTTTGGAATCAGATAGAGGCCCTCATTTTAATAATGAGATAATTCGATTAATCTGTGCTGCGTTTAACATTGAACAAAAACTGCACTGTGCTTACCGTCCAGAGGCTTCTGGAATTGTTGAGCAAATGAATGGCACAATCAAGTCAAGATTGGGAAAGGTGTGTGCATCTACAAAACTGAAATGGCCAGATGCATTACCTCTTGTATTGATGGGTCTCAGAAGCATTCCAGACAGAAAAACTGGAATGAGTCCACATGAAATTCTCATGGGAAGGGCTATGAGACAGGCATTTATTCCTGGAAATAAACTAATGAGTATAACTGATGATCTGGTATTGGACTATTGCAAAGGATTGGCTGAAATGATGCGTTCTATCTCTCACCAGATTGGAGAAGCCGCAGTTGAAAGGCAGCCAGACCAAGGGCATGATTTGAATCCTGGAGATTGGGTGCTGGTAAAGAAACACGCAAGAAAGTCGTGCTTAGCACCAAGGTGGGATAAACCACAGCAAGTCATACTAGTCACTACCACAGCAGTGAAGTGTGCAGGTTTGCCCAATTGGATTCATGCCAGCCATACCAGAAGAGTTCCGAACCCATCAGATCAACAAGAGCCATTACTGACTGAGCAAGCTGAAGCGTCAGGAGTTGTAAACTGTGAAGTTGAAGAATCTAGAGTGATAGATTCTGAAAGACAACCATATGACGAACAGCACGAGATAAGTCAGGAAGAATGGATCCCAGTGATTGAAATAACCGATGACGCTATAAAAACCAGAAGAAGAACAGAACTGATAAGACAGGAAAGTAGTCAGGAAGAGACAGGGGAAGAAGAACACACTCAGGTGAAAATACAAAAAGACACAACCAAACCTAGGAGGGAAAAATAGAAGAACACGTTCAGGCGGAAGAAGAAAGGTTTGAATTTAGACCTGAACAGGAACAGATAGAATTAGAAGAACAAGCTCAGGAAGAAGTGGAACAAAATATAGTAGAACTTGAGCAGGAAGAAGCAAAAGAAGGTACAAGCACAGAAAACGAAGAAACAGAACAGATTGTGCCTAGAATAAATGAAATAAAAAGAACTTTACAAAGAGACAAAGAAGGTGAAAACGCAGTACAAACAACAAGAGTCAGAAAGGGAGACAATTGGCCAACTGGAGTAAAGAAACTAAAATATCATCTGAGAAGATCTGAAAAGAAGCCAGAACAAGTGAATGAAATCACAAGTCAAACAAGACCTAGACAAACCTTAGCAAAAATAACTCGAAGAAGTCCAAGATTGAGAAACGCAAACAGAAATTACAAGGCTCCAGAGTGGACATACGTGATTCTCGAGGAATTAAAAGTCTCTAGATCTATCTGATGAAACAGAAGAGGTCCATATTGCACAGATTGATGAAAGCAAACTGAGGCCTCCTTAAGAACGAAAAGAAAGTCAAAACTGACGAAGAAAAAAAAAAGATAAGGGAAAAGAAATTTTCTCTGGAGAAAAATGGCAGAAACTGAAGTAACGGGAAAACCAAAATGTGAATTAAAAAGAAAGTGTTTGAGATTTTGTTTTTGTAGTATTTTATTAGCAGTATTAGGATGGTTATTCCTAACAGTAGGAGTACCTTTAATAATAAAAACAAATGGCAAGAATAATACAGATACTAATGTTAAGGTAGGAAGATTAAGAGAAACTAAATTAGAAATAGGGGTAGAAGATGAAGCAAACTATCATAATGAGTCAGATTATAATACGTCCTCTAATGTGTTTATTAAATTGTTATTTCAGTATGTTAGCACCATGGAGATTAACAACTGCTATGTATGTATGAAATTACCCTCATCAGTATCAGAAGGGATTACTTATCACCATATACCTTTAACTTATGGTGTGTCATGTAGTATTTTATCAAGTTTATTTTATGCTACAGGGAGACTTCAGTATTTTTATTCTAATTTAGATGTAGTATTTTCTGATTTACCTATTAGAAGAAATATGAATCCAGTAGTTAGTAGTAAAAATGCACAGTTTATGGGTGAATTCTTCTTAAAAATGAATTCAATAGATTTAGTTCAAGTACGTAAAGATAATCTAACATGTACATTAAGAAAAGAAGAAAAGGACTTTTTGAGTTCGGTAGAAGAAAGGAGACAGGATTTATTGAGGAAGGCAATTACACAGAAAACCCATGTACCTCCATGGGTTGAGAAGGAGGGAATCTATGCAAGTGGCAAGGCTCATGCTGCGATGTCCCTGGACTTTGTGAAAAGGAGAAAAATCTGCCTCCATAGATTAAAGACAGATTATAACAATAATTACATTGGTTCCAGTGAATGTGAACATAACTTCCTAATATTAGGAGGATGGGGACTAAAAGGGGGAACTGATCCTGTATTTCCAGGAGTGTATTATGTTTGTGGGAGCAATGCCTATTATAGGTTACCTGCAAGATGGTACGGAAGCTGTTATTTTGGAATAGTTTTTCCAAAAATTTACCATGTAGATAAAATCAGGGGAACCAATGGAAATTCTAATGGACTAACACGTATAAGAAGAGCTAGTTTTTCTGAAATTGTAGGAGATATTTTTAGTGCACTGATACCCTCAGTTGGAGTCATTCTAAATTCACAGAAAATTTGTAAGTTATCAACCATAGTTGATCGTCTTTCTACAGATACTGCAGGAGGATTTCTAATGATTAACACAGAAATGGTTGCAATTAGGTCTATGGTTTTACAGAACCGTCTTGCTCTTGATATATTGTTAGCAAAAGAAGGTGGAGTTTGTGGCATGTTGAAAATTCAACATTGTTGCACTTATATTCCGGACAAGAGCGGAGAAATTAAAGGATATATCGAAAACATTACGAGAGTACATAAAGATTTGACCCAACTGGAGGTTGATAGTGTGTGGGGAAGACTAACCAAAAGTTTAACATCAATAGGGAAATGGTTTGTTGCTTTTGGAAAAGGTTTTCTAGGCCAAATAATAATACCATTAGTCACAATAGTAACGGTACTGATGTTAATGATGATTATATATAAATGTTCTAGAAAAGGAAGAAAAGAAAAAGTACATTTTGAAAGAGAAGGAAAGGGACAGAAACGAAAAAGAAAATATGATGAAATACAGCTGGAGGAAATGAAAGGCAGATTATATAAGAAAATAAGGTATATAGAAGGAAATGACTTGACTGTTGAAAAATCAAGAGCAGAATTAGAGAAAAACTGAGAAGTGTTAAAGTTAGTATCTGGGATGGATGGGTAATTTTGTGATGGCTTAATATGCCATCAGAGAGGGGATTGATGGAGCAAGGACTCGTACGTGAGATTTGCTTGGAAGCAATTCTCTCGTTTAAACTCATTAACGAATTACTAACAACGTGTTTTGTGAATAATAATACACAATTTCATTATACGCGGGAGAAAAAGAAGCTTGCTAATGTGTTTATTAACTGCAATAACATGAACGTAGGACTAGGATGCATTTTAACACGGGATCTTTACTGCGCATGCGTCTACTGCATCTACGTAAGTATGACGTGTTAATGCTTGGAGGGAAATTCTGGCGATTGCGCAAAGAACTCTAAAATGGCTGCTTGGAAGCTCACATGCATGGCACCTGCTTGCAGAAATTAGAAAATAAGTTTTATACTAACGCAAATGCATTAAGAAAAATAATAAAGGGTACGGGTTAGAGTAGAGGTTGGTGGTATACAGTGAAATCATTTATTTTTTAAAATAACATTTTTCCTTTTGACTTTATTATTAGTGCATATTTGGGCCTGGTAAACTTGTCTGAGTCGAGCAGTCTGACGTGGTGCAACGCATGCGCCCTGATGTGGAAGTGTGCAAAGATGACTAAGGACTTGTCACGCGTCCAAGTCCGGCGAAGATGTGCCCTGGGAACATGAGGGTGAAGAGTTCATATGAAGGAACTGTATTCGGGAAAATGTTACATTTTGTATTAATAAAGTTTAAAGATGTATGGGAAAGGAAGGGCGGAATAAATGTTTGCGGGGAGGAGTTTGAAACAATGGATTAAAGAAATAAATGGAGTATAAGCATGGTGTGATGATCACCCCCCTTGCCTGTCCAATCAGAAGTTAGTCTTTGGCGAAATTGAAACATTAATGGGTGGTACTTGGAAATGAGAAGGTATAATAGAAGTAGTTAGTTAGTTAGTGTGGTTGCGTTGCTGGGAAGATTCCGGAAGGAGAGTGCGTTTTGCTGGGGTGGTGCTGATGCTGAGAGATGCTGATGGAGAAAATCGAATGCTGAACCATCTACTTAACTTAATTGGGTTAGAAAGAAGATCGCGGAAGAACCACGAGGAGGAAGAGAGTGTCAAAGAGGGGTGCGACGCAGTCGTCGGTATCTAGAGAGGTGAAGTATCTCTGTCCTGATTTCGTGTCCTGAAGTCTTTGTCTCCTGATCTGTCCTGGGGACCCTTACCAGCCCTTTGGCCAGGGGGTTGGTCTTCACACCATACTTGGTAAATTCATAATTTTATCGTCTTGATAAATGCTCTTCTCTCTCTATCCTCTTCTTTCTAGGTATAGTTGTTGTGTGGAACTGAATTGTTATATCTAATGAAGGTCTTTTTTTTTAAGTTTAGGTTTATTCATCAAGAATGAAACAAGGTACAAGAAATATAGCAAGTAGCATAAAATACATGACATTAAGATAATAATTTTCCAAGAAATCATTCTATGAAAAAGTGGGGAAGGAGAAAGGAAAAAGAGGAGGAGAAGAAACAAGAAAAGAAGGGGAGCAAGGGGAGGGGGAAACATATACTGTTATAGTCTTAATACGATTATAATCATAAAAAGAGAAATAACACATGAACTAGATTTCTATATACATAAATGGCAATTTAAGAGATACAATCAACAAGTTATATATGTAAAAACATCAAAGGGAATATTGATGAAAACTTGTTTAAAACAGATTAAAAACAACAAGTATATCAAGGAGGTTTCCGAACTTCATCAGAAGTTTTAACTGATGGGTCAGTATGGGAAGCGATACGAGTTAAGTACGTGGAGATAGGGATCCACAAAAGGTCTCTTTTAATGGACAGAGAAGTAGGGGTACAGTAGTTAGTATCAAGTCTGTGATGAAAACAAACGGCATTCCACCAGGCTCTAAAGGTGACTTTGTCGGCCTGTTTCCAATTGGAAGTTATAAGGTGAAGAGCTATTGCCAATAACAAATCTACTAGTTTAAAATTAGATGGAGATTGGGGCCAGGAAGGTGATAGGGAGCCTAGAAAAACGTTAGAGGGGGAGAAGGGAATTTTTATTTGAAAAATTCTGTTAATTTGAGACCACACTAATTGCCAAAAGCGGTACACCGAGGGACAATCAAAAAGCATGTGTTTTAAATCAGCATTTATGCAGGGGCAAGACCAACAAGTAGAGGTAGAGTCTGTAGAAAAGGAGGCTAGTTTTGCGGGAGTAAATAAGAGGCGCTGATAAACAAAATAAAGAGTTTGAGAAGTGTTAGCTGCTCTGGAAGTTTTATGAATTTTGAGCCACAACTTATCCCAAAAGGGGTTGTCCAGCATTCTATAAGATCCTTTTCCCAAGCCAATTCAGCCTTTGTTTTGCTCCTATCAGACGTAAGGGATAAGCATTTATATAGAGATGAAGCTGAGGAAGAGATAGATAGTAAGGGAAATATTTTGGAACATTTGGGGGAAGGAGAAGGCGTTGATGGTAGAGATCGAAGGTATTGAGAAAGAGAAGTGTATAAAAGGTTATATTGAGTTTTACAAGAAGATGGTAAGGAAAATTGTGCTTGAAGATCTGAAAAGGATAAAGGGATATTATTGAGTAATAATTGTGAAATCCAGAGTAGTCCCTTAACTCTCCAGGATCTCCAGTAAATGGAACGATTTTTAATGCGTAATAATTTATTATGCCAAATGGGTTGTTTATCTAGCGAAGAATACGAAGGGTAAAAGGAGGGTATTAGTGGAGCAAGAATTTTACGAGCATGTGAGATGGTTGGAGTTCTAAGACCAGAAACATTGTTGGTAAAAGCAAGAGATTCTTTAAACTTGAACGGTGTTATAAAGTAATTTTCTATGGTCAACCAGATGGGAGGATACGGATTCTGATCAAGAGAAAGCCAACGGGAGGATTGTTTTAAAGAAAATGCATAATGATATTTTTTAAAATCAGGAAATTTAAGACCACCAGAAGTTTTGTCTGCTTTCAAGGTAGACAGAGCTATTCGGGGAGATTTGTTTTTCCAAAGGAATTTTGTTAAAAGAGAATCAATGTTTTTAAAGTAAAATCCAGGAATATGTACAGGAATCATGGAAATAATATATAGAATTAAAGGAGAGAGCATCATCTTAATGGAGTCTAGTCGTCCCCACCAAGAGAGAAAAAGAGGGTGCCAGCGATCAATAGATTCAGACAAAGTTTTAGTTATGTGGGCAAAATTTAGTTTTAGCGTTTCCGGAATGTTCGTAGAGAACCATAGGCCCAGATATTTTATCTTGGAAGTTTGCCAGGAGAAACCGGTAGAAATGAAATCTTGTTTAAGACAAAGCACATTGAGGGGAAGAACTTCACATTTGTCTGAGTTGAGACGATAACCGGATAACTGAGAGAACATATCAACTTGTTTTATAAAAGAGGGGATAGACGTAGAAGGATTAGAGCAGTATAAGAGTATATCATCTGCATAGACAGACATTTTAATTTGAGAGGTGTCAAGTTGAAAACCGGTGATCTGATCGTCCTGTCTAATTCTAGTTAGAAAGGGTTCTAGTGCTATTATAAATAAAAGAGGAGAAAGGGGACATCCTTGACGTACTCCTCTAAAAAGAGAAAAATAATCTGAAATTCCTCCATTAACAAAAATAGAAGCTTTAGGACCCGAGTACAATAATGAAATAAAGGATATTAGTTTAGGAGGAAATCCTATCCATCTTAGTGCGCGAAACATAAAATCCCATCCAATTCTATCAAATGCTTTCTCTGCGTCTAACGCTATAGCTGCAATTGGGTACTGAAGAGAGGAAGCCTTACTAAGGATATTAAAAAGACTCTGGAATTATCAGAAGATAAACGACCTTTTACAAAACCCGATTGTTCGGGACCAATAAGAATAGGTAAAATGGGATCAATACGAAGAGCAAGAATTTTTGCAAAAATCTTATAATCAAGATTGACTAAGGAGATCGGACGATAATTTTTGCAAAGAGAGGGGTCTTTGTTATCTTTGGGTATTAAACAAATCATGGCTTCTTGAAATGTTCCAGAAGATGCACCAATTGTGATAAAAGAATTAAAAAGTAATAGAAGACGGGGAAGAAGTAGATTAGCAAAATGCGCATAAAATTCAATAGTGAATTCATCTGGGCCCGGAGCCTTTCCCCTTTTTAGGACTGAAACTACATGCGTAATTTCAGAAAGAGTAATATCCGTTTCCAAGGATGTAAAGTCAATACCGTGAGAAGGAGGAGGGTCAATAGATTGAAAATAAGTCGAAAGATTAGTTGAGGATACTTGTTGTTCGGGAGTGTATAATGTTTTATAAAAGGAAACAAATTCATTTAAAATGTCATTATCTTTAAATAAGGAAATACCAGCGTTATTTCGTATAGACTCTATTTTAGTCCGATCACGTCTTATTTTCAAATAATTAGCTAATAATTTTCCCATCTTATTTTGACCTCCATAATAACGAGCACTGCTCTTTAAAAGATATGAAGAAGCAGCTTCAGTGGTTGACTTATTAAACTTAAATTTTGCGGTGATAAGTTTTTTTAATGAAGATTCAGAGTTTGAGAGATAGTAAGTATACTCAAGACGTTTAATTTCAGCAAGCATTTGGGAGTTTTTAGTTTCAAAAAATTTCTTCTTCTGAGAGACAAACTTGATAATAAAGCCTCTAGTCGCAGCTTTAAAGGAGTCCCAGATCATAACGGGAGAAGTATTCGGAGTAGAGTTTAAGGAAAAGAATTCAGAAGCAAAAGAGGTGAACTGGCTTGTAAAATTAGGATCGGACAGTAAAGTATTATTGAAACGCCATCTGCGTGCATGAGGAGTAAAAGGTAACAGATCAAAATCAACAGAAACTGGAGCGTGGTCAGATATTAAAATGGATCCAATTTCGGAATGAGAAACTAGTTGAGATAGGGATTTACTAAAGAAAAGATAATCTATTCGGGATTGTGAGTGATGTGAAGGGGAATAAAAACTATATTCTCGAGTATCAGGATTACAGAGTCTCCAGATGTCTACAAGGGATTTGCTTCTTATGGTGGAAGTAAATTGGGAATGCATCTTAGTGTTAGAGAATCTGACAGAAGAGTGTCTATCTAATATAGGGTCAAAAACCTGATTGCAATCGCCACCAAAAATAATATATTCATTGTCAAATAAGAGGAGTTTCTCAGAAACATGAGTCCAAAAAACATTGTCAACAGTAACTGGTGCGTAAATGTTAAAAAGGACTAAAGGAATTTGATTTAAGAGAAGTTTAACTATTATCCAACGACCTTCCGAATCACATTCTTGATGGGTGACTGATATATGGTATTTTTTATGACACAGGATAGAGACTCCATTTTTCTTACCGAGAGCTTGGGAAGAAAAAACATTACCCACCCAACATCGTTTCAATTTCAACGCTTCAACATCAGATAAATGCGTCTCTTGAATTAGTGCTATGTCAGCATTTAACTTAACTAAATGGGTTAATACCCGTTGTCTTTTTATAGGGTTATTTATTCCCTTAACGTTCCACGTAACAACTCTAAATGTAACCAATCAATTTAACTTGAACATTTATCATGCAAACAATAAGAAAACTAGAATCCTTATTGAGTAAAGGATAAAAAATAGAACGAAAAAGCAACCAATTCAATTTAACTTGTACAGTTATTATGCAAGCAATAAGAAAACTAAGCTCATTAATGAAAGAATGATAGAAAATAGAACGACAAAGGATGAAATAGAAAATCCAGACCAGATAAAGAAAAGAAGGAGAAATGAGAGAGCTAACTCCAGATGAAAAAAGGAAAAAGGAAAAAGGAAGAAAGAGATGGAAAGAAAAGAAAAAAGAGGAGGAAAAGAAAAAAGGACAGGGAAGGAAAGGACACGAAACAGGGATATACAACAAGTCAGACGACAATTGAAGATGTATATAAATGTCAAAAAGACATACCACAAAAAAACAATGAGAATGGGGAAGGAGGAACCACATAGGGGGAGCAGCACACCGGACGGAGGACTCCAAGAGGGCGCAGCACAGGGGAACAAGCCTCCAGGCGAAAATGAAGAGGTCATAAAAGAAGGGATCACAGAACCGCATCTGATAAAAAGAAAAGGAAAACATTAGGAGGGTGTCTCAAAAAACGTAACAAAACATAGCAGGAAGGAAGATAATACAAACAACAGCAAACATTGCTGGGACAGACAAACCAATTATAACAGTCATAACAATCATAACAATTATAACAATCATAACAATTATAATCGGGGAACGTCCATGGAGTCATCTCTGCAAGTGTTCAGGAATTGTTGAAGAAGCACAGGATCTTCATAATTTGTCGTTTTATTGTTGTAAGTCACTTTGAAGAGACAAGGGTGGAACAATCCATAACGTGCATTCAAGTTACGTAGAGCAGGTCTCATGTCTAAAAACTGTTTCCGGCGGTCTGCAGTAGCTTTAGCGTAGTCTTGAGCAACAAAGATATTGGAACCGTTCCAAGTAAGTCTCCCCTTCTGTTTGGCAGCTTGGACAACTTTAATTAGGTCTGTGTATTCCAGAAAATACAAGATGACACCTCTAGGTTTCGTTGAAGAGGAGGAAAAATTGGATGAGCGAGAAACGTGACCTAAGCGATGGGCTCGTTGAATGTTCATTGGAGGGGAGCTTGGAAGATCAAGAAGAGTTGGCAGGAAGGATTGAAAAAAGGATATAGGATTTGGACCTTCAAGTCCTTCTGCAAGACCATAAATTCTTAGGTTATTGCGTCTATTGCGGTTCTCCAAATTTTCAACCTGCTGTTTAAGATATTGTATTTCTCTGTGCATACCTGGGACTTGGTCCGAGACCACCTGCATTGAAGTCATTTTTCTCTCAAGGTCCGCAACTTGTTGCTCGGTATGAGACCAGTTGTCTTCAAGGCTCTGAAGGCGAGCATTTGTTTCGGCCATATATGGTTTAGCGAGCGTATTTCTTCAAGTAAAAGCTCCATGGAAATGGAAGAGGAAGAGTTGGTGGGAGAAGGAGGATTTGTCTTCACTCGTTTTCCTGATGTAGAGGGTATTTTAGAATTAAGTTTGGAGCTTGGACGGGAACCATTAAGAGCAGGGCCTTTCATTCCGGCAGAGTCCTTAGGTATTTCATCCATATCTTCCTGTAACACACTAAATGGATTAGTATCCTCTAATGATGTGCATTTAGTGTCAATTTGTTGGGTATTACTACGATTAGAACGAGCCATTGTCGCAGAAAAAGAAAAATTGGGTCAAGAAGATCGCTAGCAGGTGGGCTCAAGGCTCAAATAATGGCGTCGAGAGATTATTAGATAAAGCTGAGATGAAGTGAGAAGTCAGCCAGTACGCATCCAAGATAAGTTATTCTCCATATATAGTATCAGTGGCAAAGAAAAACCAGGAATACCCACTGGCTAAACCTCCCTAAGCAGATTCAGGAACCTAAGATGGCGCCCAGACATACACTGCTCATTTCTGAGGAGACATGAGGATTCAACCCCGGAATGTCACGTATAACCTCAACTGTCCCAAAAAACGGTGAAAAACTGCCATATATAGCGCAGTTAGCATTGTAGACACACCTCAGAGCGAAACATCAGTAATAATGATCTGCGCACGGGGAGCGGCAAATCCATAAAATGGCGGCCGCGACTCAGCGCCGAGCCGCGTTCAATCGCAGGGGACGAGAAAACACTCTGCCCGCTCACCCCGTGCCTCCGCAACCATCCTGGTGTAAGTAGGAGAGGTTCCGCTGCATAACGATGCTTCTCCGGGAACCCCACATCCACGTTGAGAGCCCGGAGGAGTCCCGTCGCACTACGCTCTTCCGGAGCTCCGCAGAGCGGCGGCCATTCCCTCCGGCTCCTAAGCCACGCCTCTAATGAAGGTCTTTGATTGAATTGACACTCTTGTGAATGAGGGTGTTTGTACTGAAACGTTTAGATGGTTCACACTCACTTAATTTAGATAAAGATTTAAAAACTTCCAGAGTCTATGATTATTTCTTCAATAATTAAGGAATGTTTAACAAATTATGTTAATTATCACCATCAACTAGCTTTACCTAACTGGTCCATTGACCAGAGGAAAGAATAATTATTCGAAAAGAAAAGGTTTAGTTAAAAGGAGTAATACCTAGATCTTGAGGTATGAAATTATAAAACTAAATAGTTTCCAGCGGTCTACTTGGTCTTTTAAGTGTGAGAGAGTTATATGGGCCCAGGTGAGTATATGGTAGTGGAGTATCTGTTGCTAGTACACCACTGGATCAATCTTTTCCTGGAAACTTCTTGGGACTGCGGGATTCCACAGGGATCCCCTTTGCTGCCTGCGACCTTTAATGACAGTTGTTGACATCTTAAAACACGCCATGGTCGGAGCACACTCTTTTGCGCCTGACACATAGTTTTGCTGCAGGTTTATTTCATACAAGAAGTATGCCAACATGGTGGGTTAACTTAAGGGTGATCCAAGGGCAGCCAGCGGTGACTAACCTAATCTGCCCTGCCCGCCTGATGAGCCAAATTGCACCGTGCCCAACCCAATTGGTGCACCCATTTATGTGGGGATCATCCCCCTTACATACCATGGACCACCAGTCCATAACTTTACTCACGCCTTTTAGGGGTGGAGCATTGCAAGGCCAGCCCTCGATTGCTCAGTCTTACAACTGCCTGAAGGGCTAGCGGGGCGCTGATGTTTTCATCCAGGGTCCTGCCGTAAAGACTCCTGGGGTTTGGCATAAAGCACCACTCTGTGCTCCTGAAAGGGTACCCCTTTGTACGAATCAGCCTCCGGATCGCCCTGTAACTCTGCCAATGCCCAGGATGTGGCCATCGTCATATCCGCCCCCCCTTCCCACCGTGGCATGCTCCATAACCACCTGCAACCTGCCATTAGTCCTTCTAGGTAGACCATTTCCTTATCTACCTCTGACAGGTGTGCCCCGTCCCTATCGGGGTACCATGTGTGTAACACGAAAGAGGCCATGCCTAATTTACCCAGCCCTTCTTATTTCTTATTGAATTTGAGTTGAACCATGCCCTCCTGCTTGGTGGGCTTGTCCGTGGCTTTATTTTCCTTTCTGTCGGAATGTGATGGCCTCCCCGGAAGGGGGATCTACTGTTGTTTTCTTTAACCCCAGCTTTATTACCCTTCAAGTTATTGCAACCTCCTGCAACCTGCAGTTACCGTCCTTCTGGTTGGACTATTTCCCTATCTACCCCTGTTAGGTGCGATGGACCTACATTTACTATGCATTAGCAGGGGATTGGAGTTTGAGAGGAGGTCCAAGTGCTAGTAATACAAATACCCCTTCATTCCTTGCCCTGACATGCTCCTGTTCATGTGGGATGGAAAAGGATGGACTGCACAACTTCAAAATAGGGAGATTATCCGGCACCCCTCAAGCAGACACCTCCAGTTCCCGCACATGAAGACAGAAGTGCTAATAACCAATGGTACTTCTTACCCAAATATGGGCTTCCTCAGCCCAAAGGGGACAGCAGCATGTACCCTCAAGCCCAAAGGGGACAGTAGCAGGTACTCCCAAGCCCAAAGGGGACAGTACCAGGTACCCCCATAGCCTAAAGGGGACAGCAGCAGGTACCCCCATAGCCTAAAGGGGACAGCAGCAGATGCCTTCAAACCCAAAGGGGACAGCAGAAGATATCCCCAAACCCAAAGGGACAACAACAGATACCCCGCAAGCCCAAAGGGGACAGCAGCAGATACCCGGGGTACAGCAGCAGATACCCCAAGCCCAAAGTGGACAGCAGCAGATACCCCCAAGCCCAAAGGGGACAGCAGCAGGTACCCCCATAGCCAAAAGGGGACAGCAGCAGGTACCCCCAAGCCCAAGGGGGACAGCAGCAGATACCCTCGAGCCCAAAGGGGACAGCAGCAGATCCCCCCAAGCTCAAAGTGGACAGCAGCAGATGCCTCCAAGCCCAAAGGGGACAGCAACAGATACCCCCAAGCCCAAATGGGACAGCAGCAGATACCCCCAAGCCCAAGGGGGACAGCAGCAGATACCCCCAAGCCCAAGGGGACAGCAGCAGATACCCTCAAGCCCAAGGGGGACAGCAGCAGATACCCCCAAGCCCAAGGGGAGAGCAGCAGGTACCCCCTATAGCCTAAAGGGGACAACAGCAGATACCCCCAAGCCCAAGGGAGAGAGCAGCAGGTACCCCCCATAGCCTAAAGGGGACAGTAGCAGGCAGTCCTGCCAATTGCCATGCATCACGCGTTAGCCTAATGCATTTGAAGGCAAGTTCCCACATCACTGCATAAAATAAAGTCTCTGCTGCTCGAGGCTTGAGGGCCGGGTGAGATGCGCTAGCTCTGGATACATTCACTGGCAGCATTCTGATTTACGTGATGTTATGTCACAAGAGTGATTTCAATAATTTCCCAATGGCTGCGCAGCCAAGACAGGGCAGTTAAGACGGTCCGGGTTGGCGGCAGTTATGTGCACTTTGACAGCAGCAAGTCACTGCAGTTGTAGTGCTTGCACCGTTTCTGCTGGTGCCAGTAATATGATACAGCCTCATTGATCGTGCCGTGCAAGAGTACCTGCAGCTATGCCTCATGAATGCGGCCGCGGGAGCAGTAGTGGTGGCTCAGCTAAGGTGTTTCCCTCCTTTTAAAACTGGCTTCATCACGTGACAGTTGCGAAAAAGCCCTGTTCAACTAGTGCACAGGGCTCCATCGGAACATGCACTCCTTGTTATTTTAGTAGTTGGAGCAGAACCCCTTCACTTTTCATGTCGCACCTAAACTTGGATTTTTTCATCACCTAAAATCTGCTGGACTCAGACTCTCGTCCTGGTGCTTGGCATGCCTACCTACCCTTGTTCTACCGGAGCCCTGATCTATTCCACCACCGCCCCTTCTTTCTTGTCTTTCAATTATGGCGGTTATATTATAAATATTTTATAGATTGTTAGAATGCGCCTCCTGCGTGAGTGTTCCTTTGTTACAATTGCGGTATTGCTGTATCGGATGCCAGCCCTCAATTAAGTGTACTCTACGTCTTCTTCTCCTGAATAAATGGAGAGTTGTTGAGTGGTGTACGAAGATCCATTATAATTTCCCTCTATCCTGTCACAGCTTAGAATCTTGCTCACCAGCTTCGAAGTGCGTCATTCCATCGATTATTTGCACAGAGGCCATTCCTAGCCCTGTCAATGGTTGCAGTCCCGCCTCCTCACCATTGCAGTGTCGGAAACTCTTCTCATCCTTTTAAAAGTGACACCGATCTGATGGAGTGAGGTTTGTAAAATACATCCTCATAAAGTCAAGCAACTCTATAATAATGTATTGACTGCATGAACTAATCAACTCCAGATACACCCATCTACACAGGGGGCAAACGCGTATTATATAATACACTAAACCATGTTGGCATGAGTACGTATTAATTGTTTGCACATTGAAAAACCGTACTACTGCATGTTTATGCTGTGTTGTACATTGCACATTTTGCATGTTGTGCACAAATAACAACAAGGTTGCTTTAAACTAATAGCTTTCGCTAGGATTTATTTAACACATGGCATTAGTATGGTGGGAGGTAAACATAATGGGTTTATTTTCATGAATTAATATTCTTTTGTGTTTGTTTATTTTAGTACGGGATTGGGCCTGCATGAAAATGGCCTCTCGTTGAAACCAGCATGTGGCTGGCCTAGTCGGTGTGGAGTGCGCATGTGCCAAATTGGGTTGCCTGCTCGCAGACTACAGAGTGTTCCCGATGATGCAATCCGTGTGAAGGCCATGTTGACCTGTGTCTTATTGTTTATGTGCCAAGATGCGGCCGCGACTGTGGGAACAGCCATCACTACGTGCAATTCGAATGTGAAGACCGATGTTGATATTAACAATGTAGCCGAATGTATAAAGATGAATACTAGTAGTGCATGAAATGAATTTGTCTTAATCCTTCCTTTGTTAGAACCGGTATAGGATGGATTTGTGGGGAGAACTGGATGAGGCGACCCTAGTATGATTTACGACAACCAATCACAGTCCAAGTTTTTTACCGATACTACAACATTGTAAAATAGTGTGCTTGAGAAAAGAGTATAATTGATATCCCAATAGGGGTGTGGCAAGGCAGTACGGCGAAGCAGTGCGGTCCTGTATAGCAGAGCAGTCTGATGAGACAGATCAGAGAGAAGATCCAAGACAGAGAGAGCAGATCCGCACAGAGACAGAGAATCTTTAGGTACGAGAACGTCACGGGAGTGCTTGGGAGGAGACTGCGACCGAGGAGGTAGATTAAGTGGGAGATAAATTTAATTGTTAGTATAGTAAACTTTGCTGCATCTGTCCTGTTATCTTTGTCCTCAGAGCCTATCTCTGTGGACCTCTTGCCACAACCTCGGCCAAGGAAGTGGGTTTCCTGATTCTTTGGTGGGTATTACCCTCTTTGATTGCTTTAATTTGCAAGTATATTTCTGCAAGTTTTATGCTGTTCCTTCTCTCCCCCCATTCCTGGTGCGCGCTTTGATTTCGAAGCAAATAATTCATTTTGATTACATTGCTTGATAATTTGTTCTCTTATATTCAATCTTGTGTATGCACTGATGATTAATTCAAAGAGCATTTAATAATATAAAACATTAACTGAAAAAGTGACTTTGGGGTTATTTAGTTAAATATTAAACTGTTTAGTTAATCATAGTCACCATCAACTCTTCAACTAATGGTTCATCGACCAGAGGAAGAAGGAAGTTGATATTACAAATAGATAGAAATAAATAATAAAACTGACAAAATAAACCCCCCAAATCCAGCGCCTGTCCTTAGGGATCATTTATGGGTAATGTGTGATGGGCCCCGTTGTTTGGTAAAGAAATTTTCTGTGTGATGAGATTTCCCTTGGTTCCTGGTTTCAGAATTTAGGGGTTGCGTTGGATCAGTTTTTCTGGTAGCAAAATGATGGTTATTATTGAATCGTTTGGTGATTTATTGATTATATGTTAACATTCTATGTAAAGTGAGTTAGTGTTACGTTTTTTATTTAGTCTTTGGAACACAGGTACGGAAGGGTATCTGGGAAGCCGGCAGAGTAAAAGTTAGCCTGAAATAAGGCAGAGGAAAAGTGTGAGAAGTGAAATCACACGGGAATAGGTACATTGTCTGTTTAGGTTATTTTAGGGACTATTGAGTGTGTATGTGATAAGTGAAGGGTCCACCTGTGAAACTTTGGCCTTATCCCTAGAAGAGTAGTGAGACCTCCTTTTAACAAAAGGGTCCTCTCATGAAATTTTGGCCTTATCCTTAAGGAAGTAACAGGTCCTCTCCTAGCTTGAGTGAAGGGAAGGATAGCGGAATTGTTATACTTGCCCGTATTGAAAGAAATATTCTTGAGAGTGAAAAACTATCTCTCTATCTAGTAAACAGACAGTGTGGTATTGTTTAAATGTTGTGACTAATAAGTTATTTTAAAGAAAATCGGACTTAGAAAGTGCTGATAATTTTGTAAAGGGAGGGTCAGCAGCAGGAGGAGAAGCTGACGTCACAGAAAGCCGCGCTGGCATTGGTCAGTCTGTGAAGACAGAGCGAGCACCGATTGGTTAGTTGGTGAGCCGCGCTGGTATTGGACAAAATAGCGGAGAAGTAGAAAGCTCCGATTGGAAGAGTTAAGAGTGTGTCGCGCTGACATTGGTCAGGTGTTTAAGGAAGTAAAAGAGTTCAACTGGTGAATTATAGTGAATTGTATTGATAAAGATTTGTATCGAGTGAAGGTGTTGATAAGTAGCGAAAATGTATTTCGAACCACCGCAACAGGAGAAATTGACTTTGTTTGGCAAATTAAAGATTCTTAAAAAGGACAAACCAGTAATAACGAGAGAAGGAGTTCCTATCCCTCCACCAAAGACACCAGCGTCTTATATGATGTTAAAATATGGTTATCACACATGTATTTGGTTAGAGAACTGGGTAGGATATACGAAGAATGATGGTACACTAGCTTTCCCAGAGCATGGTTCTTTTAATTTGGCAGTGTTGCGTAATTTAAGAGATAAAATGATGGCATTAGATCCGAGACCTAGACCTACACAATTTGAAGCACTAGTAGAATGGGAAGATGAAATGTATGAAAGAGAGAGACACAGAAGTGGTAGAGTTCATAGATTTATGTTTGGACGATTTCATGATGAAAAACACGAAGATAGAATGAAGAGGTGGAGAAATGGAGAGATAACTGAAGGATTGTATCCAGTTTTAATGGTAGGAGAGACTGCAGGAAATAAGTGTAAGGAAAAGAAGAGACATTTAGAGCAATTTGGTTATGGATATAACCCGAATGAAACTGATGATGAGCTGCTGGACGACATATTAGTTAAACGACCACCACCATATCAAGAGAATTCCGTGATGGTGACACCAAATGCACCGTCAATGGAAGCCCCAATGACACCTCAAACGACACCAGTTCCAACTGTAAGTGATGTAGAGCAGGAAGGAGAAGCAGAATTTGCCATACAAACTAAAGAATTAGTTGAAAAATTAAATCAGATGAATATGAAAATAGATGCAATAACTGTGTCAGTAACTATAGGTCCAGCGATACCTGTATTTGAAAATAGACTTGTCCATGAACCTTCCTTAACTGTGCCATTAAATTCTGCTATAACATCAGCTAGTAGTAGAATTAATGCTGTAAGTGTCCAAAGTGAACAGCCCACTACAGTTACTAGATCTACACCTCTGACTAATTTAACAATTATTGAAACACCTAGGGAAATAATGCAGTTACAGCCCAAAAGGATAGAGTTAGATGAGATTCCCAGAAGTGAGGTTTCAATAGGTCTAACCACTGAAGAATTAAATAATTGGGTGAAAGGGTTACAAAGGAGAAAAACACAACCACAGCCTATAGATGTATGTAAGTTAAGAGTAGATCTGGAAGAAATGATAATTGGAACCATAAGTCCAGACAGGTTAAAGACTTATCAAGATGATGAATTGATGTATCTGTGTAAGAGTATTACTTGGAAAGCGAAAAATCTACATGAAAGGTTAGTGGAGACTGCAGAGGAGTTAGGAATGGATATAGGAAGATCAAAAGTGTTGCAGAAGACATATAGAGTGGATTTTACTGAAAAGGATATAGAAAATATGAATACGTCTGGTAGGCGATTGCAGATAAAAGAGTTAAAGGTTGGTTTAAGAAAATGGGGAGACGTTGAAAGATGGAAAGGTAGATGGATGAGGAAGAGGAATTAGCTGCTATAAAAATACATTTGCATCCCGTAAGAGAAGTGGAAAATGTAGCTCTGGAATGTCCCATGAGAGAAGTTCCAGGAGGAGGTTATGTGCATGTTCCTTGGACTAGACAGGATATATTGTCTTTTACCAATGAGTTTCCTAGGTTGAGAGAAAAACCTGTGGAATGGTATAAACAAGTTGAGAGGTTTGTGAAAGTATCGAAAGTATTGTTAAATGATCTAGATGGATTGTTTGAAATTGTTGTCCCTGCAGATCTATGGACTGAATGTAAGATTACAGTAGATTGGCCGAAAGACGAATATCCTAGAGATGCCAAAACAGGAGCACCTTCCGATGAGGTGATGAAAAAATATCATCAAGTGATTACTTTCTTGAAAAGCAAAATTTCCCCTAAGGAAACGGATTGGGTAAAAATCGATAGAACAACCCAAGAGCCGAAAGAATCTGTACATGCCTATTACGAGAGGTTGTTACAAGTCTTTAAGCAGTATAGTGGTTTTGAGAATATTGGAGACAAAGATATAGGTCATTTTGTGTATAGGTTTGTGTATGAATTAAGACCTGAAATTAGTCAGATGATACAGCAGCATATGTTGTGCTGGCAAGTCAAAATGATTGACGAGATCTTGAGGTATGCGAAGTATTGCAGCGATGACATTGAGTCTCGCCATCGCAAATTAAAAGATAAGATGATGTGGGCACAAGTAAAGGTAGCGGAGCAGCAAGAAACTCAGTTGAATTCTCAGGCTATAAACCAAATGGGAGGAGTTAGTCAGAATGCTCAGAAATCTACTGGAGGTAGAGGTAGAGGACAAATGAGCAGAGAAGAGGCGAAAAAGAAATTTCCTTGTCATGGGTGTGGAAAGTAAGGACACTGGAAGAATGAGTGTAGATCAGTGAAGAGGACTAATGGAGGAAATCAAATTTTAACCCCAAAGGTGCAGAGTGAGATAGTTGTGCAGCAGACACCACAACAGCAGGTAGTCACTACCCAATATCAGGTCGCGCAACCACCGTTACCACATAGTGTAAATGCTCAAAGATACAGTGCAGATACAGTGTTTCACGGAGGAGACCAGGTTGGTAAAAATACTAACACAAATGTGATTCCCCAATTTTGGATGCAATGTGATGGAAGTGATGCTGAATCGAGTCAATGACGGTGCCTGAGGGGGGAGGAAGAGTGCGTGCTTGGTGCTACTCTAGAGGTAGATCAGTCAGGTCCATTTGTTGATGGAAAAGTGGAAGGTAATGATATCACCTTTCTTGTGGACACTGGTGCTACCCGTTCTACTGTGAGAGCAGCAGAAATTCCAAACCTACCCCTCTCGGGACAAACTATCCAAGTAGTAGGAGTCTCAAACAAACAGATAAATACTCCAGTTACTAAATCAATTGAAGTACATATTGGTCCCTTCAAAGACATGCATCGGTTTGTAGTGTGTGACTCGAGTCCAGTGAATTTGTTAGGAAGGGGTTTGCTGTGCAAGATGAATTGCACAATTTACTGCACACCGGATGGTATTGCATTTCAGACACCTGATGAGGATGTCGCGTTTAAAATGGTGTTAGCAAAGCAAGGAACAGAAGTGAATGAGTTATATTCGCTTCTTACAGACAAAAGTATGCCTGAAGAATTAATGAAGGTAGTGAATCCGGAAGTATGGGATTTCACAGGACAGGAGATTGGGTTGATGAAGAAAGTGGATCTGATTAGAATTACAGTGAAAGATGGTGTTGACTATCCAAATACACCACAGTATAAGATGAAACCAGAAGTAATAGCAGGAATAACTCCTGTAATTGATCAAATGATTGAACAAGGAATTTTAAAAGAGTTAATGAGTAGTCCTTGTAATTCAACTATTATGGGATTGAAAAAGCCAAATGGAACTTATAGAATAGTACAAGATTTGAGAAAGGTAAACAAAATTGTTGTGCCTTGTTGTCCAGTTGTGCCAAACCCAGCAGTGATTCTATACCAAATCCCACATGATGCGGAATGGTATACAGTGATTGATTTGTGTCATGCATTCTGTTCGATTCCCCTGCATCCAGATAGCCAGTATTTGTTCGCGTTTCGGTTTGGGGATCGTGTTTTGGCATGGTGCCGAGTTCCTCAAGGCTATACTGAGAGTCTTTCAATTTTTAATCAGATATTGAAAAAGTGTTTGGAGGAATTGAGAATGTCTGAAGAGTCTGTTTTGGTTCAGTATATTGATGACCTACTGGTGGCATCAAAGACTCGAGAAGCCTGTGTTGCAGACACAGTTGCTTTACTGAACCATTTGGCAGAGGGTGGACATAAGTTGTCCCCTGCAAAATTACAATTCTGCCAACAAGAAGTCCAATACTTAGGTCATAAGATTGAGAAGGGAGTCAGAAAAGTAACGTCAGAGCGTATTCGAGTGATCAGGGATATGAACCCTCCAACGACACAGAGGGAAGTGCGAATGTTTTTGGGAGTGGTTGGATATTGCAGACAGTGGATCAGTGGATTTTCCCTGATGGCAAAACCTCTACAAAGGTTAACAAGGAATGATGTGAAAGATCCAGTTAAATTGGATGAAGAAAGTATGGATGCTTTTGTTAAACTGAAAGAGAGTTTGTGTAAGGCTCCGGCATTGGGAATGCCTGATTATTCAAAGGATTTTGCATTATATTGCAGTGCGAGAGATGGATGTGCACTTGCAGTTTTAACCCAAAGGCATGGAATGTCAAGACGACCTGTGGCATACTTTTCAGCTACTCTAGATTCAGTAGCTGCCGCATTACCTGGATGTTTGAAAGCAGTAGCTGCTACTTGTGTGAGTTTGGAACAGAGTGAAGGGATCATAACGGGTCATCCTATGAGAGTGTATGTGCCACATTCAGTTGAGATTCTTTTAACCCCTTGCATGCTCGGGATGGCCCCCGGCCGTCATGCGTCACGGTGGGCGTGTGCGGAGGACGGCTGGGGGCCGTCCGAATCCCGCCCACTATTCAAATCGTCAAATCGCCCGCACAGCGCGAATATTTGCGCCGCATGGAAGGGGTTAACAAGAACACGGACTCAGCATCTCACCTATAGTCGGCTGACTAGGTATGAGAGAGTGATTCTGGGAGCAGGAAATGTGACCATAGTGAGATGTACAAATGTGAATCCTTCTACTCTATTGCCAGATGTATGGGAAGAAGAAGTAAAGGATGAAGCTGAACATGATTGTTTGGATGTGACTGAATTTTGTACCAAGCCCCGTCCTGACATCAAGGACGTTCCTCTCGAGGAATCAGATCGTGTGATGTTTGTTGATGGTTCATGTTTGCGAACTGAAAGAGGTGTATTGAGTTCTGCTTATGCTGTTTGTACTGTAGCAGAAATCCTGGAAGCATCCTGTCTAAAAGGGGTAAAATCTGCACAAGTGGCTGAATTGATAGCTCTAATTCATGCCTGTAAATTGGGAAAATGTCAGAAAGTGACCATAATTACTGATAGTCAATATGGCTTTGGCATTGTGCATGATTTTGGAGAACTATGGATGCAGAGGGGATTCCTGACCTCTTCGGGGTCCCCCATCAGGAATAGTCAATTTGTAAAAGAATTGCTGGAAGCATTACAATTGCCAAAACAAATTGCAGTGGTCAAATGTGCCGCACATAAGTCAGGAGATGATTAAGTGACTCAAGGCAACAGATTTGCTGACCAAGTAGCACAATATTGTGCAAAGAATGAGACTTCCATAAATCGGGGAAAAGCAAAAGAACATACGGTTTGTCAACTTATGTTTACTAACACTATTGAAACTTGGGATGAAGTGAGACAACTGCAGGAAGAGGCAAGTGATGAGGAAAGACAGGAATGGGAGAAAGCAGGATGTAGAAGACGAGAAGATGATTATGTATGGGTATATATTGATGGAAGACCAGTCATGCCAGATAGTTTACTTTCTCATATGGCAAGGATGTACCATGGAGTGACACATGTGGGACGAGACGCCATGGTCAGATTATTTAAACAAACATGGTTTAATACTAGGTTCAGAACTATTGCAGAGAGTCTTTGTCAGAGATGCCTAACGTGCCAACAGAAAAATCCAGGAAGCAAGACAATAGTTAGTCTGGGAACAATAGGGAGGGCAGGTGGTCCTTTTACCAGACTACAACTCGATTTTATCGAGTTACCTCCATGTGAGAAGTTCAAATATGTTAGTGATTGTGTGTTTGTTTTCCCGATGGGTAGAAGCTTACCCCACAAGAAGGAATGATAGCCTGACAGTGGCAAAACATTTGTTGAGCGAATACATTCCTAGATATGGTTTCCCAGTCACTATGGAAACAGATAGAGGGACACACTTCACTAGTGAATTGATCAAAACTGATTTGTGAGGCCTTGAGCATTCAACCAAAACTTCATTGTGCCTATCGTCCAGAGGCTTCTGGAATTGTAGAACAGATAAATGGCACAATCAAGTACAGGTTAGGTAAAGTGTGTAGATCCACAGCACTGAAATGGCCTGATGCTTTACCCCTAGTTTTGATGAGTCTCAGAAGCATTCCTGACAAAAAGACAGGATTGAGTCCGTACGAAATATTGATGGGAAGAGCAATGAGACAAGCATTTGTACCTGTGAACAAATTGATAAATATATCTGATGATCTCATCCTTGACTATTGCAAAGGATTGGCTGATGTGGTACGTTCTGTGTTTCATCAGGTTGGAGCAGACGCGACCACAACACAGCAGACTCAAGCTCATAATCTAAGCCCTGGTGAGTGGGTTCACGTGAAAAGGCATAGAAGAAAAACTTGCCTAGAACCCCGCTGGGAAGGGCCATATCAGGTTATATTGTTGACGACTACAGCAGTAAAGTGTGCTGGTTTAACAAATTGGATCCATGCCAGTCACACTCAGCGAGTCCCAAGTCCACTTGAACCACGAGTAGAGCGGCATCTGGAGATCTCAAGTACAAGCTCTGAATCAGATGGTGAAGCACAAGAAATTGGTGAGGTTAGAGCAATAGAATCTGAAACTAGCGACCCTGAACCAAAAGACTCTGAAGAGCAGCTTGATGATGAATTGCTTAGCACAAGTAAAGTGGGCACCAGCTACTGGGACTGAAGAAACTGCTGTTGAACAAGAAGAAAGACAAATTTTAGGTGAAAAGGGAAAATGTAGAGAAGAAGTAGGTGAAAGAAATACCGAAGAAGAAGAAGAAGAAAAAGAAAGCAAACTTAGAGTAGGTACAAAGAAACGGAAGTACAAATTGAATAAAGAAGAAGAAGTAGTTCAACCAAAGAGAGCAAGGAAAGTCGAGCAGTGGCCAAGTGGAGTTAAAAGACTGAAATATAGAGTAGTGAAAGGAAGACCAGAAAATAGGTTAGAACAAATAAGCGAAGCTTCAGATCAGTTAGAACAGGGAGAGTCAGATGACGAATCAGTGCTGCGACCAAAGAGAGTGAGAAAACCAAACAAAAAGTTCAGGTCACCTGATTGGATATATATAGTGTTAGAAGAAATTGAGGAAGAAGATTTAAACCAAAGAAGAAACAGCACTGACAACGAACAAGAAGAGAAAAGTGATCTAAATCCGCCTTAAGAGACTGTAAACAAACTAAGGTGTCGCGTTAGGAACTGAAAAGTTTCTCTGAAGATTCATAAGACGTCCTGGAAATTGGATTAAGTTAAAATAAAAGAAGGGGTAAAGAAGAAAGCTTTTGAAGTGTGGGATCACACTACATTTTATTAATATTATGGCAGATACACAAGTAACTAGACCTAGATGTAGCCTTATGTGTAGATGTTATAAGGTTTGCTTATGTTTAATGTGTATATTGATAGTATTCTGGATAATATTGACAATAGTAATACCTTTACATTTGATAGAAGAAGATACACCACGTCCTAGCAATCTAACAAGTCCAAGGATAGATACTGATATTAGACAAACACAAATTACTCACTTGAATCAAATAGATGCTAGTAGTTTACATCACGGCAGATTGGTTACTAATTTTTCCTCAAACGTTTTTACCAAACTACTCTATGAATATGTAGAAACAATGGATGTGAATGACTGCTATGTATGCATACAGTTATCATTGTCTGTTTCTGAAGGTGTGACTTACCATCACCTTCCTTTGACTAATGGTGTGACCTGTAGTGTTTTATCAAGTTTGATGTATAGAATAGGTAAACTAGATTATTATTATTCCCATGTAGATACAATATTTTCTAAGGTTCCTGTAGTACCTGAATTTAATAAGATAGCACATGCAAAAGTCATGGGAGATTTCTTATTGACAACAAAGTATTTAGATATAGCCTATGCTAAGAAAAATAACTTAACATGTAGACTGGAAAGAGAAGAGAAAATATTTTTAGAGATGGTAGAGGAAAGAAGGGCTAAGTTTCAGAGAAAAGCTGTTGAAGAGAAATTGAAAACACCACCTTGGGTTTTCAGAGAAGGCAACCATGACAAAAGTGAGACTTATGCTGCAATGGCTTTGGATTGGTCACAGAAGGGAAAATTATGCTTACGTAGGGAGAAGACTAATTACAACCACTATTTCATCGGTTCCAGTGAATGTGAAGATACCTATAAAATTATTGGGGGTTGGGGATTAAAGGGAGGAACTGACCCTGTCTTGCCTGGCATATATTATGTCTGTGGGAGGAAAGCCTATTATCGATTGCCAGATCACTGGTATGGGACATGTTACCTTGGGATTGTCTTTCCAAAAGTCTATCATGTAGACAAAAATACAAATGGAATCGATGAAGTAAGGCAAGGACTAAACTGTGTAAAAAGAGAACGTTTTTCAGAAATTGTAAGTGATATATTTGGAGCATTGATACCTGGAGTTGGAGTTACACTGAATGCATACAAAATTCGACAATTGTCCACAGTGGTTGATCGTTTATCTACAGATACTGTTGGAGGATTCTTAATGATTGACACCGACAATGATTGCCATGAGATCTATGGTTATGCAAAAAATCGACTTCCCTTGATATATTGCTGGAAAAAGAGGGTGGAGTCTGTGGAATGCTAAAAGTTCAACATTGTTGCACTTACATTCCAGATAAAAGTAAGAATTTGGAAGGATACATTCAGAATATCACTAAATTGCATAAGGAAGTAACTCAACTAGAGGTTGATGGTGTTTGGGAGAGACTAAGTAAAAGTTTCTCTACTATAAGCAATTGGTTTTCTTCTATAGGTAGTTCCCTAGTTGCAAAAATAATAGTACCAGTAGCTTTTGTAGTCATCATGGTACTTATGATACGAATGACTTATGTTTGCGTGAACAAGAGTCGCAAAGAAAAGAAAGAAAGGAAATTGAGTAAAGAACATAAAGAAAGGGAAAGAGAGATAGAGGAGATAGAGATGGAAAGGTTTAAAGAAAAATTGTATGAAAAATGTAAAGAGCAAGGGTCAAAAGACAAAATAACAACTATATAACTTGAAAAACCGTATGTTTTGGGATTTTATGATGGTAAAACAATCAAAGGGGGATTGATGGAGTGAGGTTTGTAAAATACATCCTCATAAAGTCAAGCAACTCTATAACAATTGTATTGACTGCATGAACTAATCAACTCCAGATACACCCATCTACACAGGGGGCAAACGCGTATTATATAATATACTAAACCATGTTGGCATGAGTACGTATTGTTTGCGCATTGAAAAACCGTACTACTGCATGTTTATGCTGTGTTGTACATTGCACATTTTGCATGTTGTGCACAAATAACAACAAGGTTGCTTTAAACTAATAGCTTTCGCTAGGATTTATTTAACACATGGCATTAGTATGGTGGGAGGTAAACATAATGGGTTTATTTTCATGAATTAATATTCTTTTGTGTTTGTTGATTTTAGTACGGGATTGGGCCTGCATGAAAATGGCCTCTCGTTGAAACCAGCATGTGGCTGGCCTAGTCAGTGTGGAGTGTGCATGTGCCAAATTGGGTTGCCTGCTCGCAGACTACAGAGAGTTCCCGATTATGCAATCCGTGTGAAGGCCATGTTGACCTGTGTCTTATTGTTTATGTGCCAAGATGCGACCGCGACTGTGGGAACAGCCATCACTACGTGCAATTCGAATGTGAAGACGGATGTTGATATTAACAATGTAGCAGAATGTATAAAGATGAATACTAGTAGTACATGAAATGAATTTGTCTTAATCCTTCCTTTGTTAGAACCGGTATAGGATGGATTTGTGGGGTGAACTGGATGAGGCGACCCTAGTATGATTTACGACAACCAATCACAGTCTGAGTTTTTTACCGATACTACAACATTGTAAAATAGTGTGCTAGAGAAAAGAGTATAATTGATATCCCAATAGGGGTGTGGCAAGGCAGTATGGCGAAGCAGTGCGGTCCTGTATAGCAGAGCAGTCTGATGAGACAGATCAAAGAGAAGATTCAAGACAGAGAGAGCAGACCCGCACAGAGACAGAGAATCTTTAGGTACGAGAACGTCACGGGAGTGCTTGGGAGGAGACTGCGACCGAGGAGGTAGATTAAGTGGGAGATAAATGTAATTGTTAGTATAGTAAACTTTGCTGCATTTGTCCTGTTATCTTTGTCCTCAGAGCCTATCTCTGTGGACCTCTTGCCACAACCTCGGCCAAGGAAGTTGGTTTCCTGATTCTTTGGTGGGTATTACCCTCCTTGATTGCTTTAATTTGCAAGTATATTTCTGCAAGTTTTATGCTGTTCTTTCTCTCCCCCCATTCCTGGTGCGCGCTTTGATTTCGATGCAAATTATTCATTTTTATTACATTGCTTGATAATTTGTTCTCTTATATGCAATCTTGTGTATGCACTGATGATTAATTCAAAGAGCATTTAATAATATAAAACATTAACCGAAAAAGTGACTTTGTGGTTATTTAGTTAAATATTAAACTGTTTAGTTAATCATAGTCACCATCAACTCTTCAACTAATGGTTCATCGACCAGAGGAAGAAGGAAGTTGATATTACAAATAGATAGAAATATATATAAATGTTATTCATGAGAAGTGTAGTGTTGTACTTAATAAAACTGACAAAATAAACCCCCCAAATCCAGCGCCTGTCCTCAGGGATCATTTATGGGTAATGTGTGATGGGCCCCGTTGTTTGGTAAAGAAATTTTCTGTGTGATGAGATTTCCCTTGGTCCCTGGTTTCAGAATTTAGGGGTTGCGCTGGATCAATCTGTTGTTTGCTGACCATACAGCAAGCTCACTAGCGGCACTGACTGCTAGTACAGTCCAAAAAGAAAACATGAAGCCAAGGCCCAGGAAGGCACTTCAAAAAAAAATCTGAGCTATCTGAGTTATGTGTATCTCAATTTCCTACCAGCTGAGCCTGCAAGAGTTAATTACCCCCCCCCTCCGCACCAGTAAAATAATTCCAGGAGGAAGCCGGTGTTTGACCTGTCACCTCCTGACCTCGACACTTGCTGCCTTACCTGCCCAGCCACTGTCTTGAGTCTGAGAGCAGGTGCTGTGTCTTCCAAAGGCACAAGCAGGGTCTTTAGAATGTATCCCGATTGCCAGCAGCTGTCTGCAGCCAAGGAGGGTGACGGACTCCAAGAAACTAGAAGATCCATGGCCAGCAAGCTTTATATTACCAGCTGCAGCACTGGGAGTCAGAGACTTGGTAAGTGTAAAAAAATGAATGCTGCTGACATAAATGTTCCTGCTAAAGTCGGAGTTGAAGTTTTAATATCATGGTTAGATATTTGTTTTACAGGTCAATTAGGTGGCAGCAGTTTCAAGATCTTTTTAGAGTTTCTCATGGCTCAAATGAGTGTAACTTCTGATAATTATATGTTTCCCTCATCTTCATTGCTTGATTTTGCTTGCGAGAAGGTGTCACTCATAGTCGTTGAATGTCACTCATAATTACACTAAAACTATGAAAATGTCACACATACCAATCTGAAACCTTGGCAGCTATGAGCAGGTACCCCCAAAGTCTAAAGGGGACAACAGCAGATGCCTCCAAGCCCAAAGGGGACAGCAGCAGATGCCCCCAAGCCCAAAGGGGACAGCAGCAGATACCCCGAAAGCCTAAAGGGGACAGCAGCAGATGCCTCCAAGCCCAAAGGAGACAGCAGCAGACACCCCCCCCCAAGCCTAAAGGGGACAGCAGCAGATACACCCAAGTCCAAAGTGGACAGCAGCAGATACCCCCGAAGCCCAAAGGATACAGCAGCAGATACCCCCAAGCCCAAAGGGGACAGCAGCAGATGCTCTCAAGCCCAAAAGGGACAGCAGCAGATACCCCCAAGTCCAAGGGGGACAACAGCAGGAACCCCCAAGCCCAAAGGATACAGCAGCAGATACCCCCAAGCCCAGGGGGCAGTAGCAGATACCCCCAAGCCCAAAGGGGACAGCAGCAGATTCCTCCAAGCCCAAAGGGGACAGCAGCAGATACCCCCAGACCCAAGGGGGACAGCAGCAGATACCCCCAAGCCCAAAGTGGACAGCAGCAGATGCCTCCAAGCCCAAAGGGGACAGCAAATACCCCCAACCCAAGGGGATCAGCAGCAGATACCCCCAAGCCCAAGGGGCGCAGCAGCATATACCCCCAAGCCCAAAGGGGACAGCAGCAGATACCCCCAAACCCAAAGTGGACAGCAGCAGATTCCTCCAAGCCCAAAGGGGACAGCAGCAAATACCCCCAAGCCCAAGGGGGACAGCAGCAGATACCCCCAAGCCTAAAGGGGACAGCAGCAGATACCCTGCAAGCCCAAAGGATACAGCAGCAGATTCCCTCAAGATCAAAGGGGACAGCAGCAGATACCCCCAAGCCCAAGGGGGACAGCAGCAGATGCCCCCAAGCCCAAGGGGGGCAGCAGCAGATACCCCCCAAGCCCTAAGGGGACAGCAGCAGATACCCCCCAAGCCCAAAGGGGACAGCAGCAGATACCCTCAAGCCCAAAAGGGACAGCAGCAGAGACCCCCAAGCCGAAGGGGGACAGCAGCAGATGCCCCCAAGCCCAAGGGGGGCAGCAGCAGATACCCCCAAGCCCAAAGGGGACAGCAGCAGATACCTCCAAGCCCAAAGTGGACAGCATCAGATTCCTCCAAGCCCAAGGGGGACAGCAGCAGATACCCCCAAGCCCAAGGGGGGCAGCAGCACATACCCCCCAAGCCCAAGGGGGGCAGCAGCAGGTACCCCCAAGCCTAAAGGGGACAGCAGCAGATGCCCCCCAAGCCCAAAGGGGACAGCAGCAGATACCGCCAAGCCCAAAGTGGACAGCAGCAGATTCCGCCAAGCCCAAAGTGGACAGCAGCAGATACCCCCCAAGCCCAAAGGGGACAGCAGCAGATACCTCTAAACCCAAGGGGGACAGCAGCAGGTACCCCCAAGCCCAAAGGGGACAGCAGCAGGTACCCCCATTCCCTTCCTGGAAAAAGAGGCATTCAACTGAAGCCTAAAGAGAAGAGAGGTGACATTCAAAGTTGTGGCCTCCAGATTTTCAGGAGAATCCTGGAAAAACACAATCCAACGGAACCTTGGCCTACGACAGATGTCAAAGGTTGCTGGAATCAAAGAGGAGGGGATGAGGGTGTCACCGTATCCTGGCAATTCCATGCTTGGATGTTGACTAAAATCTAGCGTCCCTTGTATCCTGCACAAGTATTCTAGGAGTCATTTTGCAGAAAGTAGTCACAAATTGTGCACCGACTTTATGCGAAGACTGATTTTGCGAAGCGACCACTTTGTTAATAGGTCGTGACGCGAAATCACCATTCAGGGCTCATACAACGACCTAATGAGTATTAATTGGGCAGGTCGCAATTTGGGACCCCCTGTGGTTGACTAAAAAAACACAGGGATGGTGGACTGCAAAGAACAGCAGACCACCACTGTGTTTGTATTTCCAAATGGATTTTTTTTTTTAAGCAGCCAGTGTGTCTTAAAGGAACCAGTTTTCCTTTAAAAATGTTTTCCATTGGGAAAAACATCAGGGGGGCAGGCAATGGACTCCTAGACCACTGTTTACTCCACTTAGGCTGCCAACATGATTTCCAAAGACTATTAGGCCCTCTTCTCCTTTACAAAGTAGTTACCACATTCTTTGAGTTCTCAGTAATAGATCAATGGCTTGGAAGAGGAGATGCTGTCGGTAATCAGTGATACATTGCACATCTATTGCAATATGGGAAGAAGACTCCTCTTCTGCCCTTTCCAAATTGCGATTCAACCTGGGTCACAAAACTCATTTTACAAGCCGGAAAAACTATTCTAACTCCTAAAATGGGTTTTGTATATTTGAAAAAAAGCCATTTTAAGGCGGCAAAGTCAGTGATTTTGTGAACTGTAGGGTATGCAAGTTAGAGCACCAACACCATAATACTCTTTGGGCATACGAATGCAATTGAGGCAGAAGCAATCACTGCATTGATGACAAAGGTTGTGAATGACAGCCAATGATGGTGAAATGGTTTTTAGCATTATTTGTACATACTTAAAATGCTGCAGCAAGGGTACACCTCCAATTGCTCAAGTTTTTAGGTCTGCTGCCCCAGCCAGTCTCAGCCTTTTGCCTCAAGGGAAATGTTTCCTGTCCTTTTCTCCCTGGGCTCTAAGGGCTTGGAGAAGTTTTTGCCTCGACAGGGCTGCATGACAATCAATGTATACGTGGAGAATGACAGGATTGAATGTAGTGCCACCAATCATGGTGCAAAAAACGAAAACTAAAAATAAAGATGGTGAGTGGGCCCAGGAATCTTGGACAGCCATCATCATTGACCCATGAGGCACAGGGTCAGACTGATTTGCATATGGCCATGTCTGAACTGGGGTGGTGGAGTGAGCTAAAGAATGATGATGGATTAAACCCAGATCAGTTGACTGGGGGTGAGTGTTTGATTGGCTCAAACGTTCCGTCCATCATCCCCTTTTGTATCGCTTTGTTCGCTCTAAGTTGGCGGGGGTATGCCCAGACGTGGGTCCCTTGCTCACTTTGCCACTGGATTCAAGCAAGCCTGGCTGATGACGGCTGGAATGCCAGAAACCGGTCCTAGGATGCTTGTTTCCGGTCCAGGGAAGACATGGCTTGGCAGTTCGGGCTGGACTGTTCCCATGAGGCACAGGGTCAGACTGATTTGCATATGGCCATGTCTGAACTGGGGTGGTGGAGTGAGCTAAAGAATGATGATGGATTAAACCCAGATCAGTTGACTGGGGGTGAGTGTTTGATTGGCTCAAACGTTCCGTCCATCATCCCCTTTTGTATCGCTTTGTTCGCCCTAAGTTGGCGGGGGTATGCCCAGACGTGGGTCCCTTGCTCACTTTGCCACTGGATTCAAGCAAGCCTGGCTGATGACGGCTGGAATGCCAGAAACCGGTCCTAGGATGCTTGTTTCCGGTCCAGGGAAGACATGGCTTGGCAGTTCGGGCTGGACTGTTCCCATGAGGCACAGGGTCAGACTGATTTGCATATGGCCATGTCTGAACTGGGGTGGTGGAGTGAGCTAAAGAATGATGATGGATTAAACCCAGATCAGTTGACTGGGGGTGAGTGTTTGATTGGCTCAAACGCTCCGTCCATCATCCCCTTTTGTATCGCTTTGTTCGCCCTAAGTTGGCGGGGGTATGCCCAGACGTGGGTCCCTTGCTCACTTTGCCACTGGTTTCAAGCAAGCCTGGCTGATGACGGCTGGAATGCCAGAAACCGGTCCTAGGATGCTTGTTTCCGGTCCAGGGAAGACATGGCTTGGCAGTTCGGGCTGGACTGTTCCCATGAGGCACAGGGTCAGACTGATTTGCATATGGCCATGTCTGAACTGGGGTGGTGGAGTGAGCTAAAGAATGATGATGGATTAAACCCAGATCAGTTGACTGGGGGTGAGTGTTTGATTGGCTCAAACGTTCCGTCCATCATCCCCTTTTGTATCGCTTTGTTCGCCCTAAGTTGGCGGGGGTATGCCCAGACGTGGGTCCCTTGCTCACTTTGCCACTGGATTCAAGCAAGCCTGGCTGATGACGGCTGGAATGCCAGAAACCGGTCCTAGGATGCTTGTTTCCGGTCCAGGGAAGACATGGCTTGGCAGTTCGGGCTGGACTGTTCCCATGAGGCACAGGGTCAGACTGATTTGCATATGGCCATGTCTGAACTGGGGTGGTGGAGTGAGCTAAAGAATGATGATGGATTAAACCCAGATCAGTTGACTGGGGGTGAGTGTTTGATTGGCTCAAACGTTCCGTCCATCATCCCCTTTTGTATCGCTTTGTTCGCCCTAAGTTGGCGGGGGTATGCCCAGACGTGGGTCCCTTGCTCACTTTGCCACTGGATTCAAGCAAGCCTGGCTGATGACGGCTGGAATGCCAGAAACCGGTCCTAGGATGCTTGTTTCCGGTCCAGGGAAGACATGGCTTGGCAGTTCGGGCTGGACTGTTCCCATGAGGCACAGGGTCAGACTGATTTGCATATGGCCATGTCTGAACTGGGGTGGTGGAGTGAGCTAAAGAATGATGATGGATTAAACCCAGATCAGTTGACTGGGGGTGAGTGTTTGATTGGCTCAAACGTTCCGTCCATCATCCCCTTTTGTATCGCTTTGTTCGCCCTAAGTTGGCGGGGGTATGCCCAGACGTGGGTCCCTTGCTCACTTTGCCACTGGATTCAAGCAAGCCTGGCTGATGACGGCTGGAATGCCAGAAACCGGTCCTAGGATGCTTGTTTCCGGTCCAGGGAAGACATGGCTTGGCAGTTCGGGCTGGACTGTTCCCATGAGGCACAGGGTCAGACTGATTTGCATATGGCCATGTCTGAACTGGGGTGGTGGAGTGAGCTAAAGAATGATGATGGATTAAACCCAGATCAGTTGACTGGGGGTGAGTGTTTGATTGGCTCAAACGTTCCGTCCATCATCCCCCTTTTGTATCATCATTGACCAGCAGCTGCTTCAAAGTCTCACCTCACTACTTTGGTATGGCACCTCACCTTTTGGGCCTTCTGTGTGCAGGGTGCAGGTTGTAACTTAGGAGTATTTGTTGACATTGGTAAGATCCGTGTTGCGATATTCTGAATAGTTAGTAAGGGACTGTACATGGTCAGCGGCAGCATCTAGCCAGGTAGGGGCTGGATTTGGCAGGCCCTAAAGATTTATGAGCTCGGTAAAATCATGCATGTCTGAGGACGGTTAGCCACAGCAGCAGCAAAGAGGAGAGCAGCCGAGTGTGAGCCTGACAGTCAGTGCTGAGAAGTTGATGTTGTCTTGCACAACTGCCTATGGCTTGTCACACTGCGGCATGGTAAAAGTCTTCAGCTATTCCTCAAGGCTTCCCCCAGATAATGCAGTCACCCCCCCTTTATTGGAAGGAGGTGGTTGTAGGGGCAGTCTCTTGCTGCCACTTACTTTTCTCTTGCAATGCTAGTGGTTGTCAAGACTGGACTGGGCCAGCAGCGAGCAGCCGCCCTATTGTGCTTCGAATTACATGACACCATTGCGCCCCCAGTGGTGCTGAAAGAGCACTGCTGCGGGCATCACGCAGGAGGACGGACAGGCAACAGTATCCCACACCGACTCAAGTCCTGTCAGGACGATTCCTTACGTTGAGACAAATGAGATTCAGACCGATAAAATGAATGCTCCAAAATGATGTCTGTACCGCTCTAATCACATTATACCCTCTTCACACCACACCAGCCATGTAAAGGCTCCACTTGCTTCCCTTTACTCCCAGAAGGACATGTCAACTGCTATCCGTATTGTTATTCCATGGCTGCCAAGTTTTCAGGTTGCCCACGAGCGATTTGGATGTCTACAGTGTACTTCTGTGTCTCATTTCATGTTAAATGCCTTGCATATGATCCTCTAAGTCACAAGAGTAGAACTTGACAGTAAAGTCCATACATGTATTTATAGCGTCCTCCCCAGCCCGAGTATTCACCAATGACTACGCCACACACGGAGCTTAGTATAACACGTCTTTATTCTTCTTCGCGTAACTGCGAACCCACATTCTAAACCTGCATTCAATTCACTGCGCTCTAATGCTTATGTCACAGTTCTATGGAGTCCATCAGGAGCCGAAAAGGTTCCATCATTAGAAACTAACACAACACTATATCTCCCCATTTGCTAAATAAAAAATGTAAATTATTTACAGATATATACAATTAGAGCTCTTCAATGAGTCTCCGTGGTGCTTGACTCACATGTCCTGACCGTGTCTTTGGAATGAGCTGCGGCGGCTCCTCCGCTATGGCGGAGGAATGTCGCCCCCCCCTCCGCCAGCACTTTAAAAAATGAGAAAAATAAAACGATAATAAAATGGGTTTAAAACCAGTTTTTTTTCTTTTTTTTTTTCCTTGTGCCAAGTCTTTGGGGTGGGGCCACAGTGATGAAAGGCATTGAGTGGAGTGGTAGTGCACTGCCTTCACTGTGTATGTGGGTTTGGCCGGCCGTCTCAGGACGGCCAAACCTACATGTCCCGTGAAGCTCTCTCCAACCCCAGCTACATTGCTACACAGCACTGAGACTGCCCTTATCGCCGCCACCGACGACATCAGGATCCTGCTGGACAACAGTGAGACCGCAGCCCTCATCCTGCTGGACCTCTCCGCCGCCTTCGACACTGTCTGCCACCGCACTCTTCGCGCACGCCTCCACGACGCAGGGATCCGAGACAAGGCCCTGGAATGGGCCACCTCCTTCCTCGCCGGCAGAACCCAGAGAGTCCGCCTCCCACCATTCCGATCCGAAGCCTCTGAGATCATCTGCGGCGTACCCCAGGGATCGTCCCTCAGCCCAACACTGTTCAACATCTACATGGCCCCGCTCGCACGCATCGCCAGACAGCACGACCTCAACATAATCTCCTACGCCGACGACACTCAACTGATCCTCTCCCTCACCAAGGACCCCCTCGCCGCCAAATCCAACCTTCATGAAGGGATGAAGGCCGTCGCCGACTGGATGAAGATCAGCCGACTAAAACTGAACACGGAGAAGACAGAGGTCCTCATCCTCGGCTCCAACCCCTCAGCCTGGGACGACTCCTGGTGGCCAACGACGCTGGGAGCAGCCCCGACACCCACCGACCACGCACGCAACCTGGGAGTCATCCTCGACTCAACGCTCTCCATGGCCAAGCAAGTCAACGCAGTCTCATCCTCCTGCTTCAACACCCTCCGCATGCTTCGCAAGATCTACAGGTGGATCCCGACAGACACGAGAAGAACAGTCACCCAGGCCCTCGTCAGCAGCAGACTTGACTATGGGAACGCCCTCTACGCGGGAGCCCCGGCCAAGCTCATCAAGCGACTGCAACGCATACAAAACGCCTCTGCACGCCTGATCCTCGATGTACCACGCCACAGCCACATCACCCCCCACCTGAGGAACCTGCACTGGCTCCCCGTCGACAGGAGAATCTCCTTCAAACTCCTCATCCACGCACACAAGGCACTCCACAAGACTGGCCCAGCCTACCTCAACAGACGACTCCTCTTCTACGTCCCCAACCGCCAACTCTGTTCCGCCGACCTCTCCCTCGCCACCGTCCCTCGCATTCGAAGAACCACTACCGGCGGCAGATCCTTCTCCCACCTCGCCGCCAAGACCTGGAACACCCTTCCACTAAGCCTACGACAGACCCAAGACCTGCTGACCTTCAGGAGGCTACTCAAGACCTGGTTGTTCGACCAGTAGCAGCACCCCCCCCCTTTTTTTCCCCCAGCGCCTTGAGACCCTCGCGGGTAAGTAGTGCGCTTTACAAATTCTGTGATTGATTGATTGATTGATTGATTGAGCTAAAGAACCACTGAGTCATTTGTTTAAAGAATAATAAAGTTTATATAAAGTTTCGAAGCAAGAAATGAGGTTAAGCTTATTATTCAGATCTTTACATTTATAATCTATATAAGAATAAAATGAAATTGCAATGCATATCTATTAGACGGAAAAATAAGGTTGTCATAGTAAGAACTCTAAAAGATCAATCTATCTGTCTGGGGAAAATCTAATAGTTCTAAATGAAAAATCTATCAGGAATAAAAAGGTTCTCCTAAAGCAGCATCTTATACTCAACTGGAAATAAAAAATAGCAGCAGCAGCATCAGCTCGTCAGCATCAGCAACCGCAACTTCTCCCATCTACAGCATCTAACTTCTCCAGCAACCTGCTCTCCAGCAACTCACTCTCCAGCAACTCACTCTCCAGCAACTTACCCCTCCCACCAAGAGTAGGTCTTCTTATACCCTAATTCTAGCTTACAGAATAAAATGTTGCATCTTCATGGCGTGATTCTTTCTCATTGGTCCCCTCAGGCCCATATACATTTTAATCAAACTTCCTGGTCTTAACCAGTTCCTTGTGGAATGTCCATGCTTGCATCGTTTCCCACAGTTTATGTCATTACTCATCCGCTTCGATCAGTCCAATTTGTATCTTTTTCTGCTACTTTTTAGATTCAACAGTTCCGTCCATTGATTCAGTTGGACTTCTCACGCTTCTTGCTGATCATCTTGGCACACATCTGCTCAGAAAGGTCACAATAGCCTTGACCATACTTCCATCTTAGCCTCTCAGCACCAGCACGTGATCATCCTTTTTCCACAGCCTCTCTCCTCTATCACATGGTTCCCTGCTCATGCGTACTCTAGCAACTGGTGGCCATTTTATATCGCTGCTCGACAGGCCTAAGCGCACTATTTTCAAAGATAAACAAAATATTGTTAAAACAAAGAAATATAAACCCTTTCGTTTCCCTCCCGTCTTTCTACGTACCCCAATTAGGTATTACCTAGCAAAAAGCAACATATAAAGCTGTCCCTTACTTACCATCGCTTTATTTTGCAACCACACGTTTTATTTAAAAGCACGGATCATGCGTTTATTATTTTAATTAGTGCGCAAATATTATGTTATGTTAGACACGTAAACAATTATAAGTTGATTATTTTGCACACGGAATAGCGTGTTACCTTTAACCCTTAACATGTAACATACATTGTTGGTTATTTACTTAAACGAACATGTTTATTAATTATTTAACGAAAATATTAGGAGGTTAAAAAAAATTTCATTTACCCTGCTCCATCAACTCCCCCCTTTGGTGATTTTTAATATCACCACAAAACCCAAGTTATACAATTTTCTCAGACAGCATATATCTTTTATCAGTTTGCTTTTGTTAATTTACACAACTGTATCCCTTTCAACTTGTCTCTTCGTTTTCTTGTACCTGTTCTCTTTTATTTCTTCTAACTCTATTTCACCCATTTCTCTCTCTCTCTCCTTGTTTATCATGTTTTCTTTTTCTATTTTATTCTGTCTTCTTCTTCTCTTTATACATGTTATTACAAGCTTCAGTACTAATATTATTATTATTATCACGGTTGCTATTATTATAACTTTCCCTATTATTAATCCACTCATTCTTGTTAACCAATTTATTACTGAAGAAAACCCTTTACCAAGTTTTCCAAAAGCACTTTCAACCTCCAGTGGAACAAGTTCTTTGTGCAAACTTGTAATATTTGTTATATACTTCTGTATATTTTCGCTTTTATCTGGAATGTAAGTGCAACAATGTTGGACTTTCAGCATTCCACAGACTCCGCCCTCTTTTGGCAAAAGAATGTCAAGGGCAAGTCGATTTTGCATCACCATAGCTCTCATGGCAACCATCTCGGTATTTACCATCAAGAACCCTCCAGCAGTATCTGTAGATAAACGATCTACCACTGTGGATAATTTCCGAATTCTAAATGCATTCAAAGATATTCCCACTGCTGGTATCAATGCGCCAAAAATATCACCTACTATTTCTGAAAAACTTTCCCTTTTTCTATGTGTAAAGGTATTTATCATTTTGTGTGTTCCTTTTTCTTTTCTATCCATATGAAAAATCTTTGGAAAGACCAGGCCTAAATAACATGACCCGTACCAATGGTCCGGCAACCTATAATAAGCCCTATTTCCGCAAACATAATAGATCCCTGGAAATATTGGATCTTTTCCCCTTTGAATCCCCATCCGCCTAAAATTTGATAATTGTCATGGCAAATACTGGAACCCACAAAATAATTGTCATATCTTGTCTTATTTCTTCTAATGCACAACCTTCCCTGTTGGGGCCAATCCAGAGTCATAGCTGCATTTGTCTTTTTCTTGTCATGATTGTCTTCCTCAAACGCCCAAGAGGTGTTTTTGTCTCTTCTATCACTTTTCTTTGAAATTTCACTCTTCTCTCTTCAACCATCTCTAAAAATACCTTTTCTTCCTTCTTTAACTCACAGGTAAGGTTGTACCTAATTATATTATCTAATGTTAAAATCTTATCTTCTAGAAAATATTCACCAAACGTTTTCCCCTCTTTTATTTTGTTTAGCTCGGGAACTACAGAAACTTTCGCAAAAATCTTATTTATGTCAGTGTAATAATATTCTAATCTACCTGTTTTATAAAATAAACTTGCTAAGACACTACATGTTATTCCATACGTCAAAGGGAGGTGATGATAAGTCACACCCTCTGCTACAGATGCAGGCAACTGCATACAAACATAGCAATCTCTTACAACCATTGTTTCTACATACTCATATAATAATTTAGTAAAAACATTTTTTGAAAAATCTGTTATTGATTTGTCCTTGTGTAATTCTGCACTACTCTTTAAAATAACTGGTTCTTGAGTGTTAGCTCCTTTTTCTTTCTCAGTGTTATTAGATGTTTCTATTACAGCTAAACTAATTGGAATAGTGATTGCTAAAACCACCCATACTGTCATTAATAATCCTGTACAAAAGCAGCACATCTTGCACCATCTACTTAAAAACCCACATTTACATTTTCTATCTCTAGTATTGTATTCTCCATTTTGTTTTATAACCTTATTTATTTGTTTTCCAGAAAATTGTGTCACTACACCTCAGGAATGACTTATTTGCCACTCTGTACTCCAATGTTTTGTCTTTGCTTGGTACTTTCTTTTAATTCTTTCTCAGAATTCTTTCTTTGTCATATCCAGTAAAATTCGTCAGATCCAGTGTTTTGTCAAATCCGGTAGAAACTATTTAAACTTCTTCAGGTTTGTTGCACTTCACTTTTTCCCATCAGGTTTCTTTGTTCTGGGTTCTCGTGAGTGTTCTTTTCTTCTTTGTTACTAGTCAAAGCAAGATACAACCATTCAGGCGATCTATACTTCGGATTTACCTTCTTTACTCTTTTTGTTTTCTGCAAGTGTTTTCCACCTTGTTTTTCTTGCTCTCTCTGACTTGTTATTTCATTCACATGTTCAGCACTTTTCCCATCTAACCTTATGATTCTGTATCTTAATTTTCTTACTTCGTTGGGCCAATTGTCTCCTTTTCTTGGTCTTTTTGCCTCGCTTCCTTTTTCCTCTCTTTCTGTTTTCCAATTTCTTTTTCTTGACTCTAGTTTTTGGTTTCTTTCTTCTCCACTTTCTTCAGACTCTGTTTCAGTTCTTTCGTTATTGCCTCTTATTTTGAAACTTATAATGTCATTTTCTTCCTCTACTTGTGGTTCTTTTCTTATCTTCCTTCGTTCACCTATTTCTGTCCCTCCTCGAGGTTCTTCCGAATTTGTGTCAGTCTCTCTAGCTGCTTCTAAATTTCCCTGTTCTCGTGTTTGACTATTTGTCCCTATTGCTCCTCGGGGATCTTCCGATTTTTCTAGCTTTTTGTTTGAAACTCTCCCTTCTTCATCTATTAATATTATCTCCGAAGGATTTTCACCACAACTTGTACTTGGTTGCTCACTGTTACTATCTTCTGGCTCAGTTTCTTCTCTTATGCTTTCAAATTTCCAATTTCTTTTTAGAATTTCTTCACAATCCGAATGATCTGTATCAGATTCTGAACTGGTATCTGATATTTCCAGATGTCGACTTACAGGTCGATCTTCAAGTTCTGGAACTTCAGCTATTTCCTCTACTTCTTCTGTCGTTGCACTTGTAGTTGGGTCTTCCAGATGTCGACTTGCAGGTCGATCTTCAGGTTCTGGCACCCTGTCTGTTTCTTCTTCTGCTTCTGATGCTGAACTGTTATCCAATACTTCCAGATGTCGACTCACTTGTCGATCTTCAGGTTCTGGAACTCTGATGGTGTGACTGGCATGCACCCAGTGTTTCACTCCTGCACACTTGACTGCAGTGGTTGTCACCAGGATCACTTGTCGTGGTTCGTCCCAGCGAGGAACCAAACAGTTTCTTCTCCTGTGGACTTTTATGCGGACCCAATCTCCTGGATTCAAGTCGTGAGCTGGTTTTCTTTCAAGAGTGGTCGCATCCGGTCCAACCTGATGAAACACAGAACGCACCACATCAGCCAATCCTTTGCAATAATCCAGCACTAGATCATCAGTTATAGTCAGTAGTTTGTTGACAGGTACTTGTGCTTGTCTCATTGCTCGTCCCATAATTATTTCATGGGGACTGAGTCCAGTTTTCCTTTACGGAATACTTCTGATTGTCATTAAAACTAATGGCAAGGCATCTGGCCATTTGAGTCCTGTAGCTTGACACATTTTTCCTAACCTGTTCTTAATTGTTCCATTCACTTGCTCTACTATTCCAGAAGCCTCTGGTCTGTATGCACAATGCAGTTTCTGTTTAATACTAAGTGCTTCACAAATCAGTTTAACTAATTCATTTTGGAAATGTGTTCCTCTATCTGTTTCAATCGTGACTGGAAAACCATACCTCGGAATGAATTCTCGCAGCATAAGTTTTGCTACCGTTATTCCATCATTCCTTCTGGTTGGGTATGCTTCCACCCAACGGGAAAACAAACAGACGACCACTAGGACATACCTTAGTCTGTTGCAAGGTGGCATTTCAATAAAATCCATTTGCATTCTAGTGAACGGACCTCCTTCTCGTCCTATTGTTCCTAGACTCACTACTGTCTTCCTTCCTGGATTTAACTGTTGACAAATAAGACATCTCTGACAAAGACTCTCATCTATGGCTCTGAATTTTGGATTATACCATGTTTGTCTAAAAAGTCTGATCATTGAATCTCTCCCAATATGGGCTTGTCCATGGTACATCCGTGCCATGTCAGAAATCATGCTATCAGGCATAACTGGTCTTTCATCTCTGTAAACCCAAACATCATTTTCTTCATGTTTTCTACATCCTGCTTTTATCCATGTATCTTTTTCCTCATCATCTGCAGCTTCCTGTAACTGTCTCACCTCATCCCATGTCTCAATAGAGTTAGTAAAAAGCAAAGGACAAGAAATATGCTCTCTTTCCCGACTTTTATTTAATGAAACCACATTCTTTGCACAGTACTGTGCCATCTCGTCAGCATATTTATTACCAACAGTTATGTAGTCTTCCCCATTTTTATGTGCATTGCACTTCACAACAGCAATCTGTTTAGGCAGCTGTATCGCCTCAAGCAGCTTTTTCACAAAATCTCCATTTCTAATTGGCGTTCCTGCAGACGTCAAGATACCCCTTTGTGACCAAATCTGACCAAAGTCATGCACCACCCCGAAGCCGTACTGGCTATCTGTCACAATCGTAACCCGTACATTTCTTCCCAACTTGCATGCTTGAATCAGAGCTACTAATTCTGCGACTTGGGCAGACCGTATCCCTTTCAGACAAGATGCTTCCATTACAGTTGCTACTGTGCAAACTGCATATGCTGCACTTAGAACTCCATCATCTGTTCTCAAACATGAGCCATCCACAAACAGAATATAATCTGATTCTTTCAAAGGCTCATCTCGTATGTCAGACCTTGGTTTTGTACAATATTCAAGCACATTCAGACAATCGTGATCTACTTCATCCATTTCAATCACACTCTCTTCATCTGGCAATGATGTCGAAGGATTCACATTCATACATCTGTCAATGGTCATATTATCTACACTCAAAATTACTTTTTCATACCTAGTCAGCCGACTATGTGTCATGTATTGGGTTTTCGTTCTTGTCAAGAGAATTTCCACAGAATGGGGAACATATACTCTCAGTGGATATCCCATAACTATGCCTTCACTCTGTTCCAGACTCACACAAGTAGCCGCAACTGCTTTCAAACATCCAGGCAACGCTTTCGCTACAGGGTCTAAAACAGCTGAAAAATATGCAATTGGTCTTTTCATAGTTCCATGTCTCTGTACCAAAACTGAAAATGCACATCCATCTCTTTCACTGCAATACAGCTCAAAATCTTTCTCATAGTCAGGCATTCCTAATGCTGGAGCCTCACATAATTTCTTTTTCAGCTCTCTGAATGCTTTCATTTCTTCATCATTCATTTCAAAAGGATCTTTAACATCCTTCTTTGTCAGTTTCTGCAATGGTTTAGCAATCAGTGAAAAACCGCTTATCCATTGTCGACAATATCCAACCATTCCCAAAAACATTCTTACCTCTCTTTGTGTCATTGGAGCTCTCATTCCTTGAATCATTTTTATTCTTTCAGTCGTTACCTTTCGCACTCCTTTCTCAATTTTATGCCCTAAATACTGGACTTCTTGTTGACAAAACTGCAATTTTGAAGGGGACACTTTATGTCCTCTTTTTGCTAAATGATTCAGCAAAGCAATTGTATCATTGACACATGCTTCTTTCGTTTTTGATGCCACCAGTAGGTCATCAATATACTGAACCATCACTGACTTTTCTGGCATTTTTAAATCTTCCAACGATTTCTTTAGAATCTGATTAAAGATTGAGGGACTTTCTGTGTACCCTTGAGGAATTCGGCACCATGCCAAAATACGCTCTCCAAACCTAAATGCAAATAATGGCTGGCTATCTGGATGCAATGGAATAGAGAAAAATGCATGACATAAATCAATTACTGTGTACCATTCTGCTTCACGTGGAATCTGGTATAGAATCACAGCAGGGTTCGGTACTATTGGGCAACAAGGCACAACAATTTTGTTTACCTTCCTCAAATCCTGTACAATTCTATATGTTCCGTTTGGCTTTTTCAGTCCCATTATTGGCGAATTACATGGACTGCTCATGATTTCTTTTAAAATCCCTTGTTCAATCATTTTGTTTATTACTGGCGTTATTCCTTCAATTATCTCTGGTGTCAATTTATACTGGGGCGTATTTGGGTAACTCGTTCCCTCTTTCACTGTTATTTTAACGGGATCTACTCCTTTCATTAATCCTACATCTTCTCCTGTAAAGTCCCACACTTCTTCTTTCACTGTCTTTTTCAATTCAATTGGGATTTTCTCTGCATCAAATACAGGAAACAAACCATTTACTTCTGGTTCTAAATTCACCATTGTCATTTTATACAGCACATCCTCATCTGGAGTCTGAAATGCAATTCCGTCTGGGGTACAATAGATAGTGCAATTCATCTTGCACAATAAATCGCGTCCTAATAGGTTCACGGGACTACAATCGCATACCACAAATCGGTGCATTTCGCTAAATGGACCAATTCTTACCTCCACTAATTTAGTAAGAGGCGTCTTAATTTGCTGATTTGAAACTCCAACTACTTGGATATGTTCACCTGAGAGAGGAAGGTTTGGTATTTCCACTGACCTAACAGTAGAACGGGTAGCTCCAGTGTCAACAAGGAATGTTACATTTGCACCATTCACTTCTCCATCCACAAATGGACCAGACTGATCTACCTCTAGAGTTGCGCCAAGCACGCACTCTTCCCCCTCTCCTAGGCACCGTCAGAAACTTTCATCCGTGTCATCCTCATCCTGTCGTAACCAATATTGAGAAATTGCAGCTGCACGCGGCAACTGTGTTACCTGTTCTCCTCCGTAGAATCCTGTTTCTGCACTGTATTTCTGTTGGTTAACACTCTTGGGAAGTGGTGGTTGTGGCACCTGACCTTGTTGAGTAACTACCTCACTCTGCACCTGTGAATTTAATGATTGATTTTCCACATTAGGTTTTGGAGGAAATTTACACTCGTTTCTCCAATGTCCTAACTTTCCACAGTTGTGGCATGGCCACTTTTTCTTTGCCTCATCTATGCTCATTTGTCCTTTTCCTTTACCTATATTAGGTCGGGATCTAACCTGTCCTGTTTCATTACCAGTATTACTCAATTGAGCTTCTTGCTTCTCTGCAACTTTCACCTGCGCCCACATGGCCTTTTCTTTCAATTTACGCTGTCTACTCTCAATATCATCACTGCAATACTTAGCATATCTCAAAACCTCATCCACTGTGCTATTCTGCCAACAAATCATATGCTGCTTAATCATTTCACTTATTTCTGGTTTCAATCCATACACAAATCTATATACAAAATGACTCATATCCTTCTCATTTAGTGTCTCATAACCACTATACTGTTTGAAAACCAACAACAATCTCTCGTAATAAGCATGCACTGATTCTTTACTTTCCTGCGTTGTCCTGTCTATTTTTACCCAATCTGTTTCTTTAGGTGGAATCTTATTCTTCAAAAAGGTAATTACTTGGTCGTACTTCCTCATCACTTCTGGTCCTGGCGCTCCTGTTTTAGCGTCCCTTGGATATTCTACAGTTGGCCAATCAATAGTAATCTTACATTCTGTCCACAAATCAGCTGGCACTACTATATCAAACAATCCATCCAGATCTATCCACAACACCTTTGAAACCTTCACAAATCTTTCTACTTGTCTGTACCATTCTACTGGCTTCTCTCTCAACTTTGGGAAGTCATTTGTAAATGACAGTATATCCTGTCTGGTCCATGGAACATGCACATAACTACCACCTGGAGTTTCTCTCATCGGGTACTCCCTTACAACTGGTTCCTTATCTGTCACTGCAAAAGCCAAAGATGCTTTATCTGTTGTTTTCTCATTCCTTTTCGACCATCTATTTCTCCATCTATCCACATCACCCCATTTTCTCAATAAAACAATTAACTCTTTTATTTGAGTCAGTCTTCCTGATGTGTTCAAATTCTCTATATCCTTCTCACAAAAATCTACTCTGTATGGTTTCTGCAACGTTCTCACTTTTACAAACTCCACTCCTAGTTCACTCGCTGTCTCTTCCAATTTGTCATGTAAATTTCTAGCTCTCCATGTAAGACTTTTGCACAAAAACATAATCTCATCATCCTGATAATTTTTTTATTTTTCTGTACCAATTGTTCCTAAAATCAATTCTTCCATGTCTATTTTCAACCTAATTACATCTAATGGTTTCACTTCCGTTTCTTTTGTTTTTAGCGCTTTCATCCATTCATTTAACTCATCTGGAGTCGGACCTACAGGCGTACTATTTAATTCTATCCAATTGCTACTTCTTTCTGGTGTCCCTGATGCAGACTCCGTCACCATAGGCATTCTCCTAATCTCATTCTCATTTATCGTCAAATTAGTAGGTGGGCTTGGTCTATAGGTACTAGCCAAATTGTGTGCACCTTCATTATTCAGTTCCATCCCTTCTCTTTTTCTTTGCAAATGTGAATTCATGGGAATCACTAAAGAACGTTCATCAATTTTCTGATTCTCAAAAATTGGCATTACTGGACCTATCGTTACTGGTACAGTTACAGCTTCCATATTCTTTGTCAATGCTCTTATTTTCTCAGTCAATTCTCTTGTCGTTTTTGCTAATTCAGTTGCATTGTCACTTTCTATCTCTTCATTTTGTGAAGTTTTTAATTGATCTTGTGACCTATTTGTCTCATCTCTTCGTTCGGGATTTTTATTCCTCCCAGTTTCCATTGGCGGTGCATTAGGTGTCACCACCGCAGAAGTCTGTTGGTATGGAGGTGGGTTTCTGTTTAAAATATCTTCCAGCAATTCGTCATCTGTTTCACTACCACCATACACATACTTTTCTACCACTACATGTTTCTTTTTCTCTGTACACTTTCTCTTTGCTTCTTCCTCAACTGTAAAAGCTGGAAACAAACCTCCTGTCATGTTAGCACATCTCCAACGCTTTATTCTGTCCTCATGATTTACTCCCCATAACCTTCCAGGCACAAACTCATGATTCTTTAATCCTCTGAATCTCTCTCGCTCATACATCTCATCTTCCCATTCCGTTAAAGCTTCAAACTGTGTCGGTCTAGGTCTAGGTTCTAACATTGCCATCTTTTCTCTCAAGTTCCGTAGTACAGCTACATTAAATGAACCATTCTCAGGGAAAGCCAATGCTCCATCATTCTTGGTATATTTTGTCCAATTTTCTAACCATATGCATGTATGATATCCATATTTCAGCATCATATGCGAAGCTGGTGATTTCGGCGGAGGAATTATTTGTCCCTCTCTAGTCACTACCTTTTTGTCTTTCTTAAAGAAATTCTTAACTTTCGTCATCCATGACGTTTTCTCTCTACCATACTCATAATACGACATGATTCACAATCTCTTTTCTCCTCAAATGATCCGTAATTCAACACTGTTCTGTATGCGTTATTCCAACCAATCCTAGCGCGACTCACACTAACACTTCAATCAGAAACTTCCACGTCACTAGGTTATTTGACCAATCCTGTCGCGATTCACACCAAAACTCCAATCAGAGCGATTTCTGTCTACCGCGCACTGACCAATCCCAGCGCGGCTTCTGTCTACGTCAGTTCTGCTCCTGTTTCCATGTGACTAACGCACTGTCCAATCCCAGCGCGACTCTTGTCTACGTCACTTCTGCTCTTGACCCCTCCTTTACAAAATTTATCGGCAATTTCTTTTTCAACAATTCTTCGTTAGTTACAACATTTAAAACACATTTCCATTGTCTGATTCGCTAAACCAAAGAGATAGCTTTGACCATTTACACAAGAACTCTGTATTTTCCAGTAGGCAGCGCTTACCTCTACCCTACCACAGAATTTTCAGTTTCGCCGATAAAGTAGTACTTCCCTCTACCTTACCCTTCTTTCAAGCAATCAGTAAACCCGTTTCTCTGGGGATAAAACACATGTGGAGACTATACTGCTCCTGAGAATTAAGGCCAGAGTTTCACAAGAAAACCGATCACTATTTCATTTACACACCTTTTATACAGAAAATGTCCCTATCATAACACAACCTGCGTTATCACCAATATGAATTCAGACAATGCACCATTCCATGTGACTTCTCTTGCCACACGTGTTCCACTTCCTACTTCCCGGAAGCGTGAAAACTTACATATAACATAACGCGACTCAACAAAAAGTGTTAGACATGAACTTATCAATAATTACTAATCAATAATCACCAAACTAATCTATAGTAACCATAACTCTGCTACCAAGAAATCTGATCCAGCGCTAACAATAAAAATTATTCTCCTATATACTTCGGTCATCCAGGTGCAATTATTCCTTCAACACACACACTATATCCATATGACGGTGGGGCCCATAACACCGCATATACATTCACTTACTCATTTATTCCCTGGATTTCCTTCGTCAACAACCTAGGAGAAAAACGATTCGCTGGAAGGAGACGGGATACCTCTTTTAACATGACATAATACTTCTCATTTGCTTTAAGGTATTCCGCTCATTGGTCGATGGACCAACTAGTAGGAATCAGTTGATGGTGATTTAAGACCAGCTCAATCACGATAAACTCTTCATCAATTTACTTTAATCATTGAGCTAAAGAACCACTGAGTCATTTGTTTAAAGAATAATAAAGTTTATATAAAGTTTCGAAGCAAGAAATGAGGTTAAGCTTATTATTCAGATCTTTACATTTATAATCAATATAAGAATAAAATGAAATTGCAATGCATATCTATTAGACGGAAAAATAAGGTTGTCATAGTAAGAACTCTAAAAGATCAATCTATCTGTCTGGGGAAAATCTAATAGTTCTAAATGAAAAATCTATCAGGAATAAAAAGGTTCTCCTAAAGCAGCATCTTATACTCAACTGGAAATAAAAATAGCAGCAGCAGCAGCATCAGCTCGTCAGCATCAGCAACCGCAACTTCTCCCATCTACAGCATCTAACTTCTCCAGCAACCTGCTCTCCAGCAACTCACTCTCCAGCAACTCACTCTCCAGCAACTAACCCCTCCCACCAAGAGTAGGTCTTCTTATACCCTAATTCTAGCTTACAGAATAAAATGTTGCATCTTCATGGCGTGATTCTTTCTCATTGGTCCCCTCAGGCCCATATACATTTTAATCAAACTTCCTGGTCTTAACCAGTTCCTTGTGGAATGTCCATGCTTGCATCGTTTCCCACAGTTTATGTCATTGCTCATCCGCTTCGATCAGTCCAATTTGTATCTTTTTCTGCTACTTTTTAGATTCAACAGTTCCGTCCATTGATTCAGTTGGACTTCTCACGCTTCTTGCTGATCATCTTGGCACACATCTGCTCAGAAAGGTCACAATAGCCTTGACCATACTTCCATCTTAGCCTCTCAGCACCAGCACGTGATCATCCTTTTCCACAGCCTCTCTCCTCTATCACATGGTTCCCTGCTCATGCGTACTCTAGCAACTGGCGGCCATTTTATATCGCTGCTCGACAGGCCTAAGCGCACTATTTTCAAAGATAAACAAAATATTGTTAAAACAAAGAAATATAAACCCTTTCGTTTCCCTCCCGTCTTTCTACGTACCCCAATTAGGTATTACCTAGCAAAAAGCAACATATAAAGCTGTCCCTTACTTACCATCGCTTTATTTTGCAACCACACGTTTTATTTAAAAGCACGGATCATGCGTTTATTATTTTAATTAGTACGCAAATATTATGTTATGTTAGACACGTAAACAATTATAAGTTGATTATTTTGCACACGGAATAGCGTGTTACCTTTAACCCTTAACATGTAACATACATTGTTGGTTATTTACTTAAACGAACATGTTTATTAATTATTTTACGAAAATATTAGGAGGTTAAAAAATTTTCATTTACCCTGCTCCATCAACTCCCCCTTTGGTGATTTTTAATATCACCACAAAACCCAAGTTATACAATTTTCTCAGACAGCATATATCTTTTATCAGTTTGCTTTTGTTAATTTACACAACTGTATCCCTTTCAACTTGTCTCTTCGTTTTCTTGTACCTGTTCTCTTTTATTTCTTCTAACTCTATTTCACCCATTTCTCTCTCTCTCTCCTTGTTTATCATGTTTTCTTTTTCTATTTTATTCTGTCTTCTTCTTCTCTTTATACATGTTATTACAAGCTTCAGTACTAATATTATTATTATTATCACGGTTGCTATTATTATAACTTTCCCTATTATTAATCCACTCATTCTTGTTAACCAATTTATTACTGAAGAAAACCCTTTACCAAGTTTTCCAAAAGCACTTTCAACCTCCAGTGGAACAAGTTCTTTGTGCAAACTTGTAATATTTGTTATATACTTCTGTATATTTTCGCTTTTATCTGGAATGTAAGTGCAACAATGTTGGACTTTCAGCATTCCACAGACTCCGCCCTCTTTTGGCAAAAGAATGTCAAGGGCAAGTCGATTTTGCATCACCATAGCTCTCATGGCAACCATCTCGGTATTTACCATCAAGAACCCTCCAGCAGTATCTGTAGATAAACGATCTACCACTGTGGATAATTTCCGAATTCTAAATGCATTCAAAGATATTCCCACTGCTGGTATCAATGCGCCAAAAATATCACCTACTATTTCTGAAAAACTTTCCCTTTTTCTACGTGTAAAGGTATTTATCATTTTGTGTGTTCCTTTTTCTTTTCTATCCATATGAAAAATCTTTGGAAAGACCAGGCCTAAATAACATGACCCGTACCAATGGTCCGGCAACCTATAATAAGCCCTATTTCCGCAAACATAATAGATCCCTGGAAATATTGGATCTTTTCCCCCTTTGAATCCCCATCCGCCTAAAATTTGATAATTGTCATGGCAAATACTGGAACCCACAAAATAATTGTCATATCTTGTCTTATTTCTTCTAATGCACAACCTTCCCTGTTGGGGCCAATCCAGAGTCATAGCTGCATTTGTCTTTTTCTTGTCATGATTGTCTTCCTCAAACGCCCAAAGAGGTGTTTTTGTCTCTTCTATCACTTTTCTTTGAAATTTCACTCTTCTCTCTTCAACCATCTCTAAAAATACCTTTTCTTCCTTCTTTAACTCACAGGTAAGGTTGTACCTAATTATATTATCTAATGTTAAAATCTTATCTTCTAGAAAATATTCACCAAACGTTTTTCCCTCTTTTATTTTGTTTAGCTCGGGAACTACAGAAACTTTCGCAAACATTTTATTTATGTCAGTGTAATAATATTCTAATCTACCTGTTTTATAAAATAAACTTGCTAAGACACTACATGTTATTCCATACGTCAAAGGGAGGTGATGATAAGTCACACCCTCTGCTACAGATGCAGGCAACTGCATACAAACATAGCAATCTCTTACATCCATTGTTTCTACATACTCATATAATAATTTAGTAAAAACATTTTTTGAAAAATCTGTTATTGATTTGTCCTTGTGTAATTCTGCACTACTCTTTAAAATAACTGGTTCTTGAGTGTTAGCTCCTTTTTCTTTCTCAGTGTTATTAGATGTTTCTATTACAGCTAAACTAATTGGAATAGTGATTGCTAAAACCACCCATACTGTCATTAATAATCCTGTACAAAAGCAGCACATCTTGCACCATCTACTTAAAAACCCACATTTACATTTTCTATCTCTAGTATTGTATTCTCCATTTTGTTTTATAACCTTATTTATTTGTTTTCCAGAAAATTGTGTCACTACACCTCAGGAATGACTTATTTGCCACTCTGTACTCCAATGTTTTGTCTTTGCTTGGTACTTTCTTTTAATTCTTTCTCAGAATTCTTTCTTTGTCATATCCAGTAAAATTCGTCAGATCCAGTGTTTTGTCAAATCCGGTAGAAACTATTTAAACTTCTTCAGGTTTGTTGCACTTCACTTTTTCCCATCAGGTTTCTTTGTTCTGGGTTCTCGTGAGTGTTCTTTTCTTCTTTGTTACTAGTCAAAGCAAGATACAACCATTCAGGCGATCTATACTTCGGATTTACCTTCTTTACTCTTTTTGTTTTCTGCAAGTGTTTTCCACCTTGTTTTTCTTGCTCTCTCTGACTTGTTATTTCATTCACATGTTCAGCACTTTTCCCATCTAACCTTATGATTCTGTATCTTAATTTTCTTACTTCGTTGGGCCAATTGTCTCCTTTTCTTGGTCTTTTTGCCTCACTTCCTTTTTCCTCTCTTTCTGTTTTCCAATTTCTTTTTCTTGACTCTAGTTTTTGGTTTCTTTCTTCTCCACTTTCTTCAGACTCTGTTTCAGTTCTTTCGTTATTGCCTCTTATTTTGAAACTTATAATGTCATTTTCTTCCTCTACTTGTGGTTCTTTTCTTATCTTCCTTCGTTCACCTATTTCTGTCCCTCCTCGAGGTTCTTCCGAATTTGTGTCAGTCTCTCTAGCTGCTTCTAAATTTCCCTGTTCTCGTGTTTGACTATTTGTCCCTATTGCTCCTCGGGGATCTTCCGATTTTTCTAGCTTTTTGTTTGAAACTCTCCCTTCTTCATCTATTAATATTATCTCCGAAGGATTTTCACCACAACTTGTACTTGGTTGCTCACTGTTACTATCTTCTGGCTCAGTTTCTTCTCTTATGCTTTCAAATTTCCAATTTCTTTTTAGAATTTCTTCACAATCCGAATGATCTGTATCAGATTCTGAACTGGTATCTGATATTTCCAGATGTCGACTTACAGGTCGATCTTCAAGTTCTGGAACTTCAGCTATTTCCTCTACTTCTTCTGTCGTTGCACTTGTAGTTGGGTCTTCCAGATGTCGACTTGCAGGTCGATCTTCAGGTTCTGGCACCCTGTCTGTTTCTTCTTCTGCTTCTGATGCTGAACTGTTATCCAATACTTCCAGATGTCGACTCACTTGTCGATCTTCAGGTTCTGGAACTCTGATGGTGTGACTGGCATGCACCCAGTGTTTCACTCCTGCACACTTGACTGCAGTGGTTGTCACCAGGATCACTTGTCGTGGTTCGTCCCAGCGAGGAACCAAACAGTTTCTTCTCCTGTGGACTTTTATGCGGACCCAATCTCCTGGATTCAAGTCGTGAGCTGGTTTTCTTTCAAGAGTGGTCGCATCCGGTCCAACCTGATGAAACACAGAACGCACCACATCAGCCAATCCTTTGCAATAATCCAGCACTAGATCATCAGTTATAGTCAGTAGTTTGTTGACAGGTACTTGTGCTTGTCTCATTGCTCGTCCCATAATTATTTCATGGGGACTGAGTCCAGTTTTCCTTTACGGAATACTTCTGATTGTCATTAAAACTAATGGCAAGGCATCTGGCCATTTGAGTCCTGTAGCTTGACACATTTTTCCTAACCTGTTCTTAATTGTTCCATTCACTTGCTCTACTATTCCAGAAGCCTCTGGTCTGTATGCACAATGCAGTTTCTGTTTAATACTAAGTGCTTCACAAATCAGTTTAACTAATTCATTTTGGAAATGTGTTCCTCTATCTGTTTCAATCGTGACTGGAAAACCATACCTCGGAATGAATTCTCGCAGCATAAGTTTTGCTACCGTTATTCCATCATTCCTTCTGGTTGGGTATGCTTCCACCCAACGGGAAAACAAACAGACGACCACTAGGACATACCTTAGTCTGTTGCAAGGTGGCATTTCAATAAAATCCATTTGCATTCTAGTGAACGGACCTCCTTCTCGTCCTATTGTTCCTATACTCACTACTGTCTTCCTTCCTGGATTTAACTGTTGACAAATAAGACATCTCTGACAAAGACTCTCAGCTATGGCTCTGAATTTTGGATTATACCATGTTTGTCTAAAAAGTCTGATCATTGAATCTCTCCCAATATGGGCTTGTCCATGGTACATCCGTGCCATGTCAGAAATCATGCTATCAGGCATAACTGGTCTTTCATCTCTGTAAACCCAAACATCATTTTCTTCATGTTTTCTACATCCTGCTTTTATCCATGTATCTTTTTCCTCATCATCTGCAGCTTCCTGTAACTGTCTCACCTCATCCCATGTCTCAATAGAGTTAGTAAAAAGCAAAGGACAAGAAATATGCTCTCTTTCCCGACTTTTATTTAATGAAACCACATTCTTTGCACAGTACTGTGCCATCTCGTCAGCATATTTATTACCAACAGTTATGTAGTCTTCCCCATTTTTATGTGCATTGCACTTCACAACAGCAATCTGTTTAGGCAGCTGTATCGCCTCAAGCAGCTTTTTCACAAAATCTCCATTTCTAATTGGCGTTCCTGCAGACGTCAAGAAACCCCTTTGTGACCAAATCTGACCAAAGTCATGCACCACCCCGAAGCCGTACTGGCTATCTGTCACAATCGTAACCCGTACATTTCTTCCCAACTTGCATGCTTGAATCAGAGCTACTAATTCTGCGACTTGGGCAGACCGTATCCCTTTCAGACAAGATGCTTCCATTACAGTTGCTACTGTGCAAACTGCATATGCTGCACTTAGAACTCCATCATCTGTTCTCAAACATGAGCCATCCACAAACAGAATATAATCTGATTCTTTCAAAGGCTCATCTCGTATGTCAGACCTTGGTTTTGTACAATATTCAAGCACATTCAGACAATCGTGATCTACTTCATCCATTTCAATCACACTCTCTTCATCTGGCAATGATGTCGAAGGATTCACATTCATACATCTGTCAATGGTCACATTATCTGCACTCAAAATTACTTTTTCATACCTAGTCAGCCGACTATGTGTCATGTATTGGGTTTTCGTTCTTGTCAAGAGAATTTCCACAGAATGGGGAACATATACTCTCAGTGGATATCCCATAACTATGCCTTCACTCTGTTCCAGACTCACACAAGTAGCAGCAACTGCTTTCAAACATCCAGGCAACGCTTTCGCTACAGGGTCTAAAACAGCTGAAAAATATGCAATTGGTCTTTTCATAGTTCCATGTCTCTGTACCAAAACTGAAAATGCACATCCATCTCTTTCACTGCAATACAGCTCAAAATCTTTCTCATAGTCAGGCATTCCTAATGCTGGAGCCTCACATAATTTCTTTTTCAGCTCTCTGAATGCTTTCATTTCTTCATCATTCATTTCAAAAGGATCTTTAACATCCTTCTTTGTCAGTTTCTGCAATGGTTTAGCAATCAGTGAAAAACCGCTTATCCATTGTCGACAATATCCAACCATTCCCAAAAACATTCTTACCTCTCTTTGTGTCATTGGAGCTCTCATTCCTTGAATCATTTTTATTCTTTCAGTCGTTACCTTTCGCACTCCTTTCTCAATTTTATGCCCTAAATACTGGACTTCTTGTTGACAAAACTGCAATTTTGAAGGGGACACTTTATGTCCTCTTTTTGCTAAATGATTCAGCAAAGCAATTGTATCATTGACACATGCTTCTTTCGTTTTTGATGCCACCAGTAGGTCATCAATATACTGAACCATCACTGACTTTTCTGGCATTTTTAAATCTTCCAACGATTTCTTTAGAATCTGATTAAAGATTGAGGGACTTTCTGTGTACCCTTGAGGAATTCGGCACCATGCCAAAATACGCTCTCCAAACCTAAATGCAAATAATGGCTGGCTATCTGGATGCAATGGAATAGAGAAAAATGCATGACATAAATCAATTACTGTGTACCATTCTGCTTCACGTGGAATCTGGTATAGAATCACAGCAGGGTTCGGTACTATTGGGCAACAAGGCACAACAATTTTGTTTACCTTCCTCAAATCCTGTACAATTCTATATGTTCCGTTTGGCTTTTTCAGTCCCATTATTGGCGAATTACATGGACTGCTCATGATTTCTTTTAAAATCCCTTGTTCAATCATTTTGTTTATTACTGGCGTTATTCCTTCAATTATCTCTGGTGTCAATTTATACTGGGGCGTATTTGGGTAACTCGTTCCCTCTTTCACTGTTATTTTAACGGGATCTACTCCTTTCATTAATCCTACATCTTCTCCTGTAAAGTCCCACACTTCTTCTTTCACTGTCTTTTTCAATTCAATTGGGATTTTCTCTGCATCAAATACAGGAAACAAACCATTTACTTCTGGTTCTAAATTCACCATTGTCATTTTATACAGCACATCCTCATCTGGAGTCTGAAATGCAATTCCGTCTGGGGTACAATAGATAGTGCAATTCATCTTGCACAATAAATCGCGTCCTAATAGGTTCACGGGACTACAATCGCATACCACAAATCGGTGCATTTCGCTAAATGGACCAATTCTTACCTCCACTAATTTAGTAAGAGGCGTCTTAATTTGCTGATTTGAAACTCCAACTACTTGGATATGTTCACCTGAGAGAGGAAGGTTTGGTATTTCCACTGACCTAACAGTAGAACGGGTAGCTCCAGTGTCAACAAGGAATGTTACATTTGCACCATTCACTTCTCCATCCACAAATGGACCAGACTGATCTACCTCTAGAGTTGCGCCAAGCACGCACTCTTCCCCCTCTCCTAGGCACCGTCAGAAACTTTCATCCGTGTCATCCTCATCCTGTCGTAACCAATATTGAGAAATTGCAGCTGCACGCGGCAACTGTGTTACCTGTTCTCCTCCGTAGAATCCTGTTTCTGCACTGTATTTCTGTTGGTTAACACTCTTGGGAAGTGGTGGTTGTGGCACCTGACCTTGTTGAGTAACTACCTCACTCTGCACCTGTGAATTTAATGATTGATTTTCCACATTAGGTTTTGGAGGAAATTTACACTCGTTTCTCCAATGTCCTAACTTTCCACAGTTGTGGCATGGCCACTTTTTCTTTGCCTCATCTATGCTCATTTGTCCTTTTCCTTTACCTATATTAGGTCGGGATCTAACCTGTCCTGTTTCATTACCAGTATTACTCAATTGAGCTTCTTGCTTCTCTGCAACTTTCACCTGCGCCCACATGGCCTTTTCTTTCAATTTACGCTGTCTACTCTCAATATCATCACTGCAATACTTAGCATATCTCAAAACCTCATCCACTGTGCTATTCTGCCAACAAATCATATGCTGCTTAATCATTTCACTTATTTCTGGTTTCAATCCATACACAAATCTATATACAAAATGACTCATATCCTTCTCATTTAGTGTCTCATAACCACTATACTGTTTGAAAACCAACAACAATCTCTCGTAATAAGCATGCACTGATTCTTTACTTTCCTGCGTTGTCCTGTCTATTTTTACCCAATCTGTTTCTTTAGGTGGAATCTTATTCTTCAAAAAGGTAATTACTTGGTCGTACTTCCTCATCACTTCTGGTCCTGGCGCTCCTGTTTTAGCGTCCCTTGGATATTCTACAGTTGGCCAATCAATAGTAATCTTACATTCTGTCCACAAATCAGCTGGCACTACTATATCAAACAATCCATCCAGATCTATCCACAACACCTTTGAAACCTTCACAAATCTTTCTACTTGTCTGTACCATTCTACTGGCTTCTCTCTCAACTTTGGGAAGTCATTTGTAAATGACAGTATATCCTGTCTGGTCCATGGAACATGCACATAACTACCACCTGGAGTTTCTCTCATCGGGTACTCCCTTACAACTGGTTCCTTATCTGTCACTGCAAAAGCCAAAGATGCTTTATCTGTTGTTTTCTCATTCCTTTTCGACCATCTATTTCTCCATCTATCCACATCACCCCATTTTCTCAATAAAACAATTAACTCTTTTATTTGAGTCAGTCTTCCTGATGTGTTCAAATTCTCTATATCCTTCTCACAAAAATCTACTCTGTATGGTTTCTGCAACGTTCTCACTTTTACAAACTCCACTCCTAGTTCACTCGCTGTCTCTTCCAATTTGTCATGTAAATTTCTAGCTCTCCATGTAAGACTTTTGCACAAAAACATAATCTCATCATCCTGATAATTTTTTTATTTTTCTGTACCAATTGTTCCTAAAATCAATTCTTCCATGTCTATTTTCAACCTAATTACATCTAATGGTTTCACTTCCGTTTCTTTTGTTTTTAGCGCTTTCATCCATTCATTTAACTCATCTGGAGTCGGACCTACAGGCGTACTATTTAATTCTATCCAATTGCTACTTCTTTCTGGTGTCCCTGATGCAGACTCCGTCACCATAGGCATTCTCCTAATCTCATTCTCATTTATCGTCAAATTAGTAGGTGGGCTTGGTCTATAGGTACAAGCCAAATTGTGTGCACCTTCATTATTCAGTTCCATCCCTTCTCTTTTTCTTTGCAAATGTGAATTCATGGGAATCACTAAAGAACGTTCATCAATTTTCTGATTCTCAAAAATTGGCATTACTGGACCTATCGTTACTGGTACAGTTACAGCTTCCATATTCTTTGTCAATGCTCTTATTTTCTCAGTCAATTCTCTTGTCGTTTTTGCTAATTCAGTTGCATTGTCACTTTCTATCTCTTCATTTTGTGAAGTTTTTAATTGATCTTGTGACCTATTTGTCTCATCTCTTCGTTCGGGATTTTTATTCCTCCCAGTTTCCATTGGCGGTGCATTAGGTGTCACCACCGCAGAAGTCTGTTGGTATGGAGGTGGGTTTCTGTTTAAAATATCTTCCAGCAATTCGTCATCTGTTTCACTACCACCATACACATACTTTTCTACCACTACATGTTTCTTTTTCTCTGTACACTTTCTCTTTGCTTCTTCCTCAACTGTAAAAGCTGGAAACAAACCTCCTGTCATGTTAGCACATCTCCAACGCTTTATTCTGTCCTCATGATTTACTCCCCATAACCTTCCAGGCACAAACTCATGATTCTTTAATCCTCTGAATCTCTCTCGCTCATACATCTCATCTTCCCATTCCGTTAAAGCTTCAAACTGTGTCGGTCTAGGTCTAGGTTCTAACATTGCCATCTTTTCTCTCAAGTTCCGTAGTACAGCTACATTAAATGAACCATTCTCAGGGAAAGCCAATGCTCCATCATTCTTGGTATATTTTGTCCAATTTTCTAACCATATGCATGTATGATATCCATATTTCAGCATCATATGCGAAGCTGGTGATTTCGGCGGAGGAATTATTTGTCCCTCTCTAGTCACTACCTTTTTGTCTTTCTTAAAGAAATTCTTAACTTTCGTCATCCATGACGTTTTCTCTCTACCATACTCATAATACGACATGATTCACAATCTCTTTTCTCCTCAAATGATCCGTAATTCAACACTGTTCTGTATGCGTTATTCCAATCAATCCTAACGCGACTCACAATAACACTTCAATCAGAAACTTCCACGTCACTAGGTTATTTGACCAATCCTGTCGCGATTCACACCAAAACTCCAATCAGAGCGATTTCTGTCTACCGCGCACTGACCAATCCCAGCGCAGCTTCTGTCTACGTCAGTTCTGCTCCTGTTTCCATGTGACTAACGCACTGTCCAATCCCAGCGCGACTCTTGTCTACGTCACTTCTGCTCTTGACCCCTCCTTTACAAAATTTATCGGCAATTTCTTTTTCAACAATTCTTCGTTAGTTACAACATTTAAAACACATTTCCATTGTCTGATTCGCTAAACCAAAGAGATAGCTTTGACCATTTACACAAGAACTCTGTATTTTCCAGTAGGCAGCGCTTACCTCTACCCTACCACAGAATTTTCAGTTTCGCCGATAAAGTAGTACTTCCCTCTACCTTACCCTTCTTTCAAGCAATCAGTAAACCCGTTTCTCTGGGGATAAAACACATGTGGAGACTATACTGCTCCTGAGAATTAAGGCCAGAGTTTCACAAGAAAACCGATCACTATTTCATTTACACACCTTTTATACAGAAAATGTCCCTATCATAACACAACCTGCGTTATCACCAATATGAATTCAGACAATGCACCATTCCATGTGACTTCTCTTGCCACACGTGTTCCACTTCCTACTTCCCGGAAGCGTGAAAACTTACATATAACATAACGCGACTCAACAAAAAGTGTTAGACATGAACTTATCAATAATTACTAATCAATAATCACCAAACTAATCTATAGTAACCATAACTCTGCTACCAAGAAATCTGATCCAGCGCTAACAATAAAAATTATTCTCCTATATACTTCGGTCATCCAGGTGCAATTATTCCTTCAACACACACACACTATATCCATATGACGGTGGGGCCCATAACACCGCATATACATTCACTTACTCATTTATTCCCTGGATTTCCTTCGTCAACAACCTAGGAGAAAAACGATTCGCTGGAAGGAGACGAGATACCTCTTTTAACATGACATAATACTTCTCATTTGCTTTAAGGTATTCCGCTCATTGGTCGATGGACCAACTAGTAGGAATCAGTTGATGGTGATTTAAGACCAGCTCAATCACGATAAACTCTTCATCAATTTACTTTAATCATTGAGCTAAAGAACCACTGAGTCATTTGTTTAAAGAATAATAAAGTTTATATAAAGTTTCGAAGCAAGAAATGAGGTTAAGCTTATTATTCAGATCTTTACATTTATAATCAATATAAGAATAAAATGAAATTGCAATGCATATCTATTAGACGGAAAAATAAGGTTGTCATAGTAAGAACTCTAAAAGATCAATCTATCTGTCTGGGGAAAATCTAATAGTTCTAAATGAAAAATCTATCAGGAATAAAAAGGTTCTCCTAAAGCAGCATCTTATACTCAACTGGAAATAAAAAATAGCAGCAGCAGCATCAGCTCGTCAGCATCAGCAACCGCAACTTCTCCCATCTACAGCATCTAACTTCTCCAGCAACCTGCTCTCCAGCAACTCACTCTCCAGCAACTCACTCTCCAGCAACTTACCCCTCCCACCAAGAGTAGGTCTTCTTATACCCTAATTCTAGCTTACAGAATAAAATGTTGCATCTTCATGGCGTGATTCTTTCTCATTGGTCCCCTCAGGCCCATATACATTTTAATCAAACTTCCTGGTCTTAACCAGTTCCTTGTGGAATGTCCATGCTTGCATCGTTTCCCACAGTTTATGTCATTACTCATCCGCTTCGATCAGTCCAATTTGTATCTTTTTCTGCTACTTTTTAGATTCAACAGTTCCGTCCATTGATTCAGTTGGACTTCTCACGCTTCTTGCTGATCATCTTGGCACACATCTGCTCAGAAAGGTCACAATAGCCTTGACCATACTTCCATCTTAGCCTCTCAGCACCAGCACGTGATCATCCTTTTTCCACAGCCTCTCTCCTCTATCACATGGTTCCCTGCTCATGCGTACTCTAGCAACTGGCGGCCATTTTATATCGCTGCTCGACAGGCCTAAGCGCACTATTTTCAAAGATAAACAAAATATTGTTAAAACAAAGAAATATAAACCCTTTCGTTTCCCTCCCGTCTTTCTACGTACCCCAATTAGGTATTACCTAGCAAAAAGCAACATATAAAGCTGTCCCGTACTTACCATCGCTTTATTTTGCAACCACACGTTTTATTTAAAAGCACGGATCATGCGTTTATTATTTTAATTAGTGCGCAAATATTATGTTATGTTAGACACGTAAACAATTATAAGTTGATTATTTTGCACACGGAATAGCGTGTTACCTTTAACCCTTAACATGTAACATACATTGTTGGTTATTTACTTAAACGAACATGTTTATTAATTATTTTACGAAAATATTAGGAGGTTAAAAAAAAATTCATTTACCCTGCTCCATCAAGGTCGAGGGTGCTGGTACCAAGACTGATGTGTAATAATGTCTTTCAGTTTCGGCATTTCACTATCTTGGCTTGTGGCAGTGACAATTTGTTCCAACTAAATGGCAGCTGCAGTGCTTGATTTCACTATGGAATGTATGTAAGCTTCAGCTGTCTTAGAATTGGTGCCAGGGCATTGTAGAGGCACTCATGAGAAGTAGTCGGCAGAGTTCTGATCTTTCCCTGGACGATGCACCATGGTGTAGTTGTATTCTTGCAATAACAAACCCCCATTTTCAAAGCGAGGAGTCATTTTTGCTTTTGGATTTCCAAAGATAGTCAACAATGCTTGATGATTGGTCACAAGCGTGAAGGGCTTCCTATACAAGAATACGTGGAAATGCTCACAAGCCCACACCACTGCTAAGCTTTCTTTCTCAGGTTGTGAATAAGCATGTTCAGTTTGGGACAAACTTCGGCTTGCGTATGCCACAATATGTCTTCGAACATTTGGGTGTCCGCTGTGCTGTGCAAGGATGGCGCCCAACTCGACAGGGCTAGCATCAACAACAACCTCAGTATGAAGCTCTGGATCAAAAGATTGCATTTCACTAGCATTTTCGATAGCTTGCTTGATTTTCCAGACGCTTTGCTCGCAATCATGTGACCAAAGAAAAGAAATATTATTTTTCATCAAGTCTCTTAATGGTGCACTAACAATGGCAAAGTCTCATATGTATCTAGAGCAATAGCTGGCCATGCCAAGGAATGAATGGAACTTGGAAACATCTTGTGGCGGACAGGGAGTTGACAGCCCTTGCACTTTAGCAGGATTGGGTGTCATATGTCTTCTGGAACTCACATTTATCGGCATTCAAAGTTAAACTGGCATCAGTGAGCAACTGACACTCTTGCGTGAAACCTTTGTCATGCTCCTGTGTAGCTCCGAAAACCAAAATGTCATCACTGTAATTGAAAGCATTCATGACAGGGTGTATGATACGTCAAATGACATCTTGGAATAGCTCTGCAGCTGATCACACACCAAAACTTAGTCTCTTATAACGGAACAGACCAACATGTGTAGTAAAGGTTGCACTGTACTTGCAATTCTCCTTGGGTTCCAACTGATGATATTCTTTATTCAGATCCAGGCGAGAGAATACCTTTGCACCATTCAATTGTGTTATCATGTTGGTAATACGCAGATCTGGATGTCGTTCTCTTTCAATTGCCTTGTTTGCTCGACGCATATCCACACAGATGCATACAGCTCCTTCACTGTCCTTTTTGGGCACTACCACTATGGGAGAAACCCATGGAGTTGGACCTGTAGAATGCTCAATGGTATCATGTTTGAGTAAAGATTCAAGTTCTTTTTCAACAACTTCCTGTAAGTTAAAGACAATTTGTCTGTGTTGTTGAGCAATAGGATGGACGTCCCCATTAACGTATAATTGAACTTTCATAGTCTTGAGTTTTCTCAACCCATGAAACAATGAAGGGAATTGACTTACTATTTTGTGATGAGCATTCATGTTATAGTTCACAGATATCAGTGCCATATCAGCGGCTGTGCTGAAGTTGAGTAAACAGGCGCTTGACGCCATACCTTGAAGTACATGAATGGGTGCTTGTACTTTTGTTTTGTTATGCTTCATTGTTGCCCCAAATGAACCTTGACTTTCTAGTGGCATCGATGCAGCCCACGTATACACTTTATTTTCCATGGCTTGACTCAGGGCACTGGAGACAGGTCATTATATTTCTCCTCAGGCATAATATTTATTGACATTCCACTATCGATAATGAAAGCTACTGAACAACCATTGACTTTTTGTGTGATCTTCGGACAATGTTTGAATAACTTTGGTGCTTTGTCATGCCGGTTTCTCTTGGACCAGTGTTTTTCCTCACTGGCGGGCAGTCCAACACGTGCAGGTTTCTCTGAGACAAACATCGACATTGCGCAGGAATGCCCTCTGCGCAGGAATAACTCGTCGCCATAATTTGTAGTAAACAAACAACTCCAAATAGGTTCTTGAAGTACTTTTTTATTGGAGGTAAATCACATGCAGCAACCTTCAGCAATACAATCCTATTACTGGTTATTTCCTGGAATCTTAGCTGTGATGCAGTTCCACAGCATCACAGTTACATCACACAATTCCAGGTATTACCACACACACCCATCTTCTTCACTTTCACTTGATATGGAAGAACTATTTGACAAAGATTTAGATATCGGTCGACTTTGTTTGGTGTTGATTCGCCTCAGCCGACGTGGTCACTTGACCTTATGGGCATGCGTCAAATGTCGCTTCTGGAACGTTTGAGCGGCCATTTTGTCTTCCCACTGTGACACACTTACTTTTTCTTTCACCTTGCACACCATCACCAAATGGTTCTCCTTTCCGCAGCCTTTGCAAATCTGCCCAAGGGCGGGGCATTTACCTTTGTGTGGATTTGAAACTCCACACCTGAAGCGCATCATCTTTTTCTGTGGAGAATTCACTCTGTGTCCCTCGCCCTTGTGCTTTGGCTTATTTCCCACATTCATGACTGACTCGCTCTGGGCACCTCCGGCCTCCATGTCAGCAGCTTATCGATCAGCATGCTCTTCAGTTCTGGCAGCTATGAGAACTCTCTCCAGACTAAGGGCCACTTGCATCAAAGTAAGGAATTGCGATACCTAAATTGCGATTTTTAAGAAATCGCAATTTAGGAATCGCAATTCCTTATGCATGTAGGAATCGCACAAGATTTTGTGATTCCTACACATTCCTTATTTGCAACTCGCAAATTGCGAATCACAAATAAGGAATTGCTTCCCATTCATTCCTATCGGCCTACAGGCCCATAGGAATTAATGGGAATTGCATGCGCAATTTGCGAGTACCACATAGGTACTCGCAAATTGCGCATGCAATTTCAAGGGTGCAAGGGTGCCAAAAGGACACCCTGATGCACCCCTGAAATTGCAATTTAAAAACATGTTGCACACAGACATGCCCCAAGGGCATGTATGTGTGCAACATAGAACTTTGAAACATGTACTTCTGTGCATTTTTCAAAGTTCTCGCAAATTACCATCAACTTCGAGTTGATGGTAATTTGTGTTTCTTAAATGCGAAATTGCATTTTTTTTTTGTTGCATTGCATTTAGGGAATCGGAATTTGCGATTCCCTAAATGCAATCGCAATTTAAGTAATCGCAAATTTAGCGATTACATAAATAGCGATTTTTGCATTTGGGATGATGCATCCCAAATGCAAAAATTGCGGTCGCAAAGGGGCAGATTCTGCGAATTTGCCCCTTTGCAACTGCAATTTCCAATGATGCATGTGCCCCTAAGCGTTTCTCTCAGCATTCGTCGGCTGAACGAATCTGACAATCATCCATCAGTCACTCAGAAGCATATAGGTTCCTCATTATTAAATTCATTGATCTTATAGTGTTTGATGAGCGTATCCAGTCTCTCAACAAATTCATCGATGGTCTCACCAGCTTTCTGACATTCTTGACTGAAGATGTACCTTTTGTGATCTACATTTGGCATTGGATAGAACTTGGGATTCAAGGCTGCTTTGATATGATTGTATGTAATTATGTCAGATTGCACATTTTCTTTATGCTTCGATTCGATTCAAATACCCTTTATTTCGGTAGTATACCATAAAAGAGCTACAAAAAAGAAACACAAAAACAGCCATTAAAAACAACATCAGCATGTTAAAAGATAATAAGCATAGCACCACTTGTTGACAATTTCAGTATATTATATGCATGACCATTTCATTAGCACATAAGGGGGAATAAATACTAGTGGGAATGTGATTAAAAATTTACTTTATAGGGTGAACAGTGCACCAATTAGGATCGTCTCGTGCGTACTGTCCAAATCTCTTTATAGTGTAAACGGCAACAGTCCTAGACGGCATAATAACCGGCAACAGCAAAGTCTTGCCGGGTATTATGCCGTCTAGGACTGTTGCGTTTTAATATAGGGCGCGATGGGGTTCTCTGGTTAGCATGCCGTTTACACTATAAAGAGAATTGATTGGACAGTACGCACGAGACGATCCTAATTGGTGACGTCGCATACTGATGAAAATTTGAATTACTTTCAGGTCATACGTGTCCTGTTGTATTTTGAGTAAGCCCTGACGAAGTTCCCGTGGCACTAGGGAACGAAACGCGTTGGCTGTGTGCCGGTTTTAAGACTAAGTACGACAAAAAAGAGAAGAATTTTGGATAACTTATGTCTTCTGACTGACTTCAATCAGAGTGCACCTCCCTTCCTTGTGAAAAAAATAACAAGTGCGGAATGTCCTTGTTCTTGTAGCCACAGAGTCTATACTCCTGGGTGGAGTTACTCAGGGAGGTTGACCAATTAGAAGTAAAACAATTTAGAGGCAAGTTTCCATGACGAAACTGAATGTACAATTTTTTTGCTAAATTAGGTTCGATATCATCAAAAAAGGATTCATAGTTATGATTATCTTAAAAACTGGGTTGTTAAAGTGCCATGTGCCCGCATTAAAAGAAGATTGTGCTTATGGGTGCAATATTGTTTTTTTTAGTTCCTTAGCAGTGACGCGGGTATAGCAGCCCACTGGGTCACTCCACAGATTATCCAGACCCATCCCCATTAAAGAATCTTTTATGAATCTAATCCATGGTAAGGCAGTAGCATTTGGATGTTTAAGAATTTTAACCAGCCCATTTCAATAGGGCAATAGCTCGGGGTGTCCCAAATGCGTCTACAAAAGATTAAGGGACAGAGCTCGATCTTTCAATAATTCGTCTAAGCCCCAGATAACGCCTCAAAGGTACTAAAGGGATACTGGCCGGTAAACATAGGATTTGCCTTAAAAGATCTGTTTCCAGGGGTTTACTGTTTTTGTGTCCCCAGATCGCTGCACCATATAGTGCTACCACCAGTGCCTGGTGCAAGTATAATTGAGCTACCGGTGCTACGAATTTACAAAAAGATTTTTTATTCAGCTTCAGCAGCATTGCTGCTCTAGTTTTAATCGTCTTTTTGTGATGTGTGATGACCAATCTAGATTCTCATCTAGAGTAATCCCCAAATACTCATAAAGACATACCTGTTCTAGAGGGACACCATCTAGGGTTGGGTTGGCACGCCAGGATGAACGGGGATTGAAAACCATGTATTTTGTTTTGCTGATGTTCGTTTCTAATCCCCTCATCCCACAGAATCTGCTAAAGCCATCAAGTATTTTCTGTAGCCCCATGGGTGTTTTTGACAGCAAAAGGGTATCGTCTGCAAACAAGAGGGCCGGGTCCCTCTGGCTGACTAGACGAGGAGCATCATTATCACAGCTATTAAAAAAAAACTACCAGGCCATTTAAAACAACGTAAAAAGGGTGGGGGCCAAAATGCAGCCCTGCCTTACGCCGCCCTTCACTGGGATACGGTCGGTAACTTCACCCAATTTGCCACATCTATTTTGCGCATAGTTATTCTGGTGAAGTCTCTCAATTATATTGCACAAGTAAATTGGGATACCCAATTAGGCGAGACTTTTCCACAGCAAACATCTGGGAACAAGATCAAATGTGGCTCTTAAGTCCACAAAGACTGCATACAACCTCCCCGTTTCAAAATTAACGGTCTTCCAGTAGATCAACTGCAGTCTGAAGACCTGATCCACCATAGATGTATTCGGTCGGAAGCCTGCATGAAGAGGACAAAGAATATTGTTCTCTTCTAGCCAATGCTGCAATCGGCCCAATATGACCTTGCTAAAAAGTTTTTTCACTGTGTCAATTAAGCTAATTGGTCTGTCAAGGGACAACCCTTCTTGTACATGGGGAGGATCTCAGCGCTGGCCCACGCCTTTGGTATACTAGCACCCTTTAGAATAGCATTAAAAACCATTGTAAAATATGGTGCCCACACCTCTATTTCTTTCAAAAACACATCCCTTGGTATTTTATCGATTACGGGTGCATTATCAGGGGCTATCTTTCTAATACCATCTTCTATCTCCTTACAGGTTATCTGCAGAAAGCCTTTATCATCCCTCTCATTGCCGCTACCCAGTGGTGTATCAGGAAGTTCAAGAAGTAGGCTCACAATAGGCTTTTGTTGGTATAAGTTGGTAAAGTGGGCTATCCAAGCCTCTGCTGCTACACTACTGTTCAATTTTGCAACTTCCTTCCCTATTTCCGGAGGCAATTAGGTTCCAAAATAAAGTTTGATTGTTTCCCCTAGTTTCAGCTAACAGGAGGTCCCAATTTTGGCGGTCCCAGTCCCGTTGGGCCAATGTTAGAGCTAGCTTGTATTCAGTTCTTTTTTCCCGGACAACATCCCTCTTACAGCTCTTAATGGCAGTAATCAGAGCGCTTTTAGCCTGGCTACAATTTTTATTGAACCAGGATGGTACACTACTCCTTGGCCAATGGTTCGTAGCTTCCTCATAAAAATCCTCCTCTAGGCTAGAGAAGAGAGAGTTGTGAATTTCTTCTACCTTCTTTGCTGCTAGTTCATCATTAGTTCCAGACGTGATGGAGATAAGTTCCTCTATGGCTTTACCCACCTTACCATACATAGTGCTCAAAGCCCTATCGGACCTAGCCACACTGCCTGCCAGTGAATTCTACGTTTGCTAATGGAAAGTCTACACCTCCCATCCAGGGGTTGGAGGCTGGTTTGCTTGCTTCAGATATTTGGAAATTCTAAGGCCAATTACAGAGCATTATGGTCGCTATCGTGCCTGCCTACCACAACCATATCTTTTAGGAACTGCCACATTTTAATGTCTAGGAATATATAGTCTATAAGGCTAGTGCTTCCTATCCTATTAAAGGTATGGCTACCCAAACTATCAGATTTTGTTCGTCTGTTACATGCACGGACCATACGATTCATAGATAAGGGATTTAATTGTAGGGCCAGGGGAGACCACCTCTTAAGAGGGGGAATGCTGAGAATAGGGATTGACCATATCCTGTCATCCTCAGCCAGGGAGTGGTAGTTTGCTGGGTCTAGGGGTTCGAACTGACAGTTGAAGTTGCCCCCCAGTATGCTTAGCTTGTTAGGATGGAGACCTGCTATGTGCGCGATTAGCTTGTCAACCATGGGAGATTCCTGTCGCTTTGCGGAGGGTCTTAGGTGTACATTACATAAGTTTACTCGACATCCGTTTGGGAAATTTACAGTCACACAGAGAATATCATCCTCTATTGTGTCGGACCCCAATACCACACAACCCACATGTGCCCCGAACCAAATCATTAAGCCTCCTGATGGCCTTCCTTTCCGACAGGTCCTGGCATTAACACAATAAATAGCAAAGTTTTCTTTCTGACTTCTATTACACCATCACCAGCAAGATTCTTAAAGCACTTGATAAATTTCTGGTTATCTGTTTCTTCAATTGCATAAATGAAATCATCAAATGTCTCTATCCATGCAGTTCATCTGTCGCCAATATTCACCTTTTGGTGCCATCGAAGGTTTCAAGAAGGTGGCGGGATTGTAACCATTAGCAAGATTGGCTGACACGGAGGCTGGAGTTCCTTCTGACGCCGTCTGCTGTCAGATAGGACGTACTTCATCCATACCATCTCTAAGGCCTTGTGCTGTGCTGGCCTCTGGGTCATCTTTGACAGCCCTTGGGAGCATGGCCTCCCTCTTGGCCTCCATGGAAGCCCATTGCTTTTAGGAGACCTAAGAAGTTTTCCTGAGCCACCACCCCGCAGCTTTGGTGGTGGGCCGCTTCAGGCATGGACAGCTCCGCAAGCACAACCCCCGGTGCTTTCTCAGGGGTTGCTTTCCCCAGCACAGTGGCACAATGGCTCTCTTTACTCAGTACTGGTAAGCAAATTATTGTTTCTTGTATCACTTTATCTTTAGGCATATCTTTGTGCTGTCGGACATCTGGTTGATCTCTGACTCGCAGCACTTCTGTTCACAGTGTTATCTTGCACTTTGTTGCTCTTTCAAAACCTGGTTGCATCCACGTAAAGCATTGTCACTCCATATTAATGCATGGCTTTGAGTTGCGCAGTGGAGTAGTACTTCTTTGTGCAGCATTCCCAGCAGGTACTCAGCCACCGACTTCTCAGTGAAGCTTTCATTCACTTAAAATGCTTTACACGGAACTCGGGCTGTGCTTTGACTCCACATACGCCAAAAGTCGATTCCTCACCTTGCTGGAGGCACACGTGACATGCACGAGCAGTTTGCTGGACCACAGCAAATTCTATGGGAGAGCACTATCGATCTTCAGGTTACTTATTCCCTATCTCGTTGTCAGTTGTAGCATCCTACTCAGCCCGGGTACTCGCCAATGACTGCACCACACACAGAACTTAGTGTAACACGTCTTTATTCTTCGCGTGTAACCGCGAACCCAACATTCAAAACCGGCATTCAATTAGTTACGCTCTAATGCTTACATCACAGTTCTCAGAGTCCATCAAGAGCCACAAATGTTCCATCATTACAAACTCAAACTACACTACAGTATTGAGCTGGATTTGTGGAATGCAAGTACCTAGAAACAGCTGAATGCTGCACATGATGCACCAGGTTTGAGAAAAGCAGACCACAGGACAACCATGGGCAAAGGATGCAAAGAGAGGGGACATTTTCCATCTGCGGCCGCCCCCCCAAATAAACTCAGCATCTCAATTGAGCGTACAAAAGTCCTTTCACAGCTCCATCATTTACCAAACACTTGACTGTATCTTTATCTTGCCTATTTATTTTCAGCCAGTAACTAAGCAACACATAACTTGGTGGACCCCTTGATCTGCCATTAGCCCCTCAGCAGCTGAGCTGCTGTTAAGGGTATAGTGGGTGGGCCAGCAGTGTATTGTAAGGTGGATGAGATGTAAATTACCTCAAAAGCATGAAAACCAATGGGCATATTTGAAGGAAGTGACCCGATTAGGGCCACCCGGGTCACTCGCGACCACCTCTCAGCCTTCCACACAAATGAAGAGTCGGTCAGACAGTAGAGAATACAAACCAAGTATATTCTATTCAGGTACACTCGAGCGGAGTCCAGTCTGACCAGCCTCCTGGGATTGCTGCAGAGGAACTGACTTCTGCAAGCATGGCAATACATTATGTACAATTCAGAACCAGTAGAGACACGCCCTGACTGAAAATTTCCTGTTGGTAGCTGGTGAACAAAGGGGATACAGAAGGATGAGTTTCGATCCTGAGACCGGGCACATGCTATCTCAGCGCCAAGGTCACTCTGCCTGTGCCTGCCGCTCTAAGGGTGGGAGCAGGCCTATCTAGTGGGAAAGGTATGCACTAATATGAGCAGTGTATTCATTAGTATAGCAAGGCTCAACCTTGGAGAAACGAAAACTATTGCAGCTTCTTTCAGCTGAGGCAGAGAGACAGAAGTTAGTTTCGATCATGGCTCAAAATGGCAACTGAATATAAAATGGTGCCGCGAATGCTAACTTAAGACGTACAATGCATGAATAATACAGCTAAAACATTTTTATTCCAACAGACCCTCCTTTTAGCATTTGCTAAACCATTTTAGAATTGGGAACAGAAAAGATGTAATATGCAGAGAAACAAAAGACATCAACACTCAGAATTATCCATATACTCAGTATTGGAAATTGATGTTGCAAGGGATGATGTAGAACCAAAAATGCCCTTGTCGATCTGCATCATGTCAGCAATGTCTTTTTGCAACATGATGGCAGCACTAGTGTCAGGAGCTGGCTTTTTCTGTTTATGGGTGAGAACACTTATACAATAAGTGCAGCAGGTTGGGAGACAGTGTATACAAAGACAACATGTGAAGAAAATACCAACAATCACAGCTAGAAAGATAAGGATCTTCCAACCCCAGGACGTGAACATACCCCAGAACCACCCAGAGAGAGTCCAAGTACCATTTTCTTGGTGTATGTCAGATGAGAGTTTATGCAATTTCTGTATGGCAGCATACACATTGGGGGCGTGTTCAGGTATATACACACAACAGCTACTGCCAATTACGCGACAGGCCCCTCCCTGATCAGCAAGGATGACGTCTAACACCATCCGGTTTTGTAAAGTGACGAGCCTCGTAGCCTGGAGCTCAGCAGTAATATTGGTCAGTATCCCTGCTGTTGTATTAATAACCCCTTCCACAACACTTGTGAGCTGACGAATATTAAGGCTGTTGGACATGGGGCCCCAAAAAGGTATGATACCCTTCATGGCGTCCTCAAACTGTTGTAAGGTGGTGTCTGTCTGATCTATATCTTGCGTGTCAAGGACCCTTCTGACTCGGGGCAAGTATACACTCCTACGCTGCAGCTGATGATCTTTATGGTAACTGGATGGAGCTATATACACAGGGGGAAGGAGAAAAGAGAGATAACACCTGCCCGACCATCCCCTCAGGAGCCAGACATAATCTTGAGATCCACAGACAAGATAGACATTAGGGGGTGGTATTAAGGGCGTACTATCGGTCGTTCTCAATCTGTATGTGGAATTGCATCTGCTCTCCCCCACCTTTATCCTCCCGGTCCCCTGGACACAGAATCTAGCTGTTGTGTTGACCACTGACACTGGTATTGGCTGGTCCTCGGTAACATTACGAACCTAGAAAGATTGGAAGTACTCAGACGTGTTAAACCCTTGGAAATCAGCCATTTCCATTTGAAACCAGGTCTCGTTCCTTACTCTTTTGTATGCATTCATACAGGACCTTAAAAGCAATTTACCAAACGTCTCTTGTCCTGTCGGTCCTACGGGGGGAACCCTGTGATGGAACTGTACATTCTGTACCATAGTGAGAGAATCAACAGGTGCCCTATCCAGAGTAGAGATTTGGGGATGGGGACGCACCATACTGAGCAATTCAAACCAACCCTCGCAAATACTGGTGTATGACAGTGGCATGGTCAACAAATTATCACTTTTATGAGTCACTGAGGGAAGCAATCCACAAACCCAACAATTAGTGATATTAGACACCCCATGAGCCTGATGCAACATTTGTATAAATACATTATTTGTATAAGACTTGCGGTGCTCTCCTTTGTGAGGGGCCAAAGTGGCAAAAATGTGTTCAGGGGGAATGGGTGTTGTACCAACCAAAGAATGCACAGGATACTTCTCCTCCAGAAACCAAGATATTCCCAATACAATTATTAGTGCAATCGCAACTATTGATGCAAAAACTATTTTACTCTTTTTGGACCAGCCCTGTTGCGCAAGTCGCGGTGATGCAAATGGCTGTTCCTCCTCCTCAATGGGCCGACCAAACGGATACATTATGAAACAAGGAAAAAGGAATGCAACAAAACTGATGGCAAGGGCAAGTGTTCCCAGTGTCCGTCAGAGCCTCACTGGTAGACTCCTATTGATCATCAACATTGGCGCTCTTGAGCACTGGCGGTGGAGCTGCTCAGTCCTAGCTCTCGATGAATCCCACATCGTCCAGGATAATGTACCCCCCTCCAAGGGAGCACGTTCGATCTTTCCTGTCCAATGACAGAACAATGCACCAATCTTGCCTCACCCTAAACTAACACCGTTGGTACTATTGTCAAAGCACACCCTGACTTGCACAATCCATCCCTAACTAATCTGACTTCTCCTTTGGTGCACTGTCCTTCATCCGAGGAGGCAAATTGTACCTGATGACTCCAGGCACAGAGGGGTCAACGAAAAGGGGCTCAGGCATAGAGGTGTCAGTGGAAAGGGGCTCCTTAATGGCTCTGATCTCAGGAGGGACTGCCGCATTTAGCACTTCATTAATTTCAGCATCCGTTTGGGTCCACGTTAAAATCGCGTCGCTGAATGGGATGAACTGAGGCACCTTCTCATGCTCAGAGTCCCCAATGCCCTCCCTTACCCACTGATCATAGGGCAAGGGCAGGGGTACTCTGCGGCAGTTGCTTGTATGTATCCAATTCTTTCGGCCGGCGGCTTTTACGGCTGTGCGGGTAGCAAGGAGGACCTGGACAGGTCCCTTCCAGCGGGGCCCCAAACTCTTTTTCCGCTGGAAGTTCTTTACCAGGACAAAATCGCCGGGCCGAATATCATGTTCGGGCCCCTCTGGTACAGGTTGAAGAGACTCGTGTATCTGTTGGTGAATAGAACGCAAATTTTCAGTTAACTGGCACAGGTAATCAGTTAATAAAGGATACTCGATCTCAGAGAATCTACGCGGACGCAGGACGCCCCAGACATTCGCCGGGTTTCCGAACACGACCTCGTAGGGTGACCACCCTGTCCTAGAATGTGCTGTAGTTCTTGTGGACAAAAGAGCTAGTGGTAAGGCATTTGGCCACTGCAACCCTGTAGTCTTCTGAATCTTTGCCAATTTGAGCTTGAGAGTACCATTGTACTTCTCAACCAAACCGGCGGACTGGGGGTGATTTGCAGCATGAAACTTCTGTCTGATGTGTAGTCCCTCGTAAACTAGCTGGATAACCTTGACATTGAAATGACTTCCGTTATCACTCCAGATCAAACGGGGCAAGCCGAAACGAGGGAAGAACTCCTTTAGGAGTATCTTTGCAGTCACAATGGCTGTATTTTCTTTAGTGGGGTAAGCCTCAACCCATTTACTGAACGCACAAACAACCACCAACCCATACTTCAAATTATTGACCCTGTCCATTTCAATAAAATCCATTTGAAGAACCTCAAAAGGGAAAGTGGGAGGTGCAAAATTACTGGGTAGTGTGGGGGTACCCTTGCCAGGATTGTGCATCATACACACCATGCGGCATTTCACCAAATGAGTAGCTGTTTTCGAAATGTTGTCATTTTGCCATACAGGGTCTAACAACTTGCAGATACCCTTAGCACTGATATGAGCTGGCCCGAGAGCCATAGTGACTACAGGAAGAACATATGCATCTGGCAACATCCATCTCTGCTTCCCTGACTTATCAATCCAACATTACTCATCATTCAAAGTTGCTGTACTCTCTTGCCACACCGCTAATTCCTCCATCGTGGCCTCACTCTGGATTTCCTTTACATTTTCAAGTGTATCCTCAAACATGGAGAACTCGGGCACCCACCTGGCGGGACCTGCTACAAACATTCTTTTCATCTTTGTTCGGGCTGTTTCCTTAGCTGTCTGATCTGCAAAAGCGTTCCCCTTACCCACATCGTCAGTAACTTTCTTATGGGCGCTGCACTTCATTATGGCCAATTTCTTAGGAAGTGTCAAAGCGGACAGAAGCCTATATATACGAGGACCATGCTGAATACGTGTCCCGTGGGAAGTTAAGAACCCTCTCTCTGCCCAGAGCCGCCCAAAATTATGGGCGACCCTGAAGGCGTACTGGCTGTCAGTATTAAATATTAACAACCAGTCCCTCGCTCAATTCACAAGCTCGAATCAGGGCGACTAACTCAGCTACCTGAGCGGACTGATAAGGAACTCGTGATGTCTCAACTACCGTGTGCAGCGTAGTAATTGTGTATCCTGCAGTGGTGGTGCCATCTGGTAATTTGAAACAAGAGCCATCGACATATAGTTCCCCTTGGGGGTCAGATAAAGGAACATCAGTCAGGTCTACCCGTCCTTTCGTCTCTTCTTCCGTTCAGAATATACAATCATGTATGTCAATCTCCTCATTCTCAGAAGAGAAGGGTAGTAACGTGACTGGATTCAGAGTGGCACAGCGTTTGATCGTAATGTGCTTTTTAAAGAGCGTTAGCTCGTAACCTGTCAGACATGCACTGGTGAGGTGATGTGTCCTTGTCTTATTCAAAAGTGTGTCCACAGTATGGGGTACCATAACTGTGAGGTCAGTATTGAGTATGAGTCCTGCCGATTGTCGTATCGAGACGGCCACAGCCGCAACCGCTCTTAGACAGCTCGGGAGGGCTCGGGCAACAGGGTCAAGTACAGCAGAGAAATAAGCACAAGGTTGTTGCTTATCCCCGAATTTTTGTGTTAAAACAGAACGCGCACAACCACCCAGCTCATGGACGTACAACACGAAGCATTTTGCATAATTAGGTGTACCAAGCACTGGAGCCGAGCAAAGCGCAGTTTTTAATTGCTCAAAAGACTGCTGGCACTCTGGCGTCCAAGGCAGGGGTTCATGCATATCTTTTAGTGTTAGGGCAAGCAGGGGCTTAATAAGCAGCGAGTAGCCAGGTATCCATTGCCTGCAATAGGAAGTGATACCTATGAAAGCACGCACATATTTCTGGGTTTGCGGAATAGGCATTTTCACAATGGTACTGATGCGCTATGGGGTCAATCTCTTACCCTCCTTCGACAGTAGGTGACCTAAATAGGTGACCTCCTGTCGACAATACTGAAATTTGGAAAGGGATAACTTATGACCATGGTCAGCTAGATGGAACAACAATTTAACCGTACTATCTCTGCAACCTTGTTCTGTGTCTGAGGCGTTGAGCAGGTCGTCGACATATTGGAGTAATACATTACCTGTAGGGAGCGACAAGGAATCCAGTTGACTCTTCAATGCCTGACAATAAATACTCAGACTTTCTGTATAGCCTTGAAGAGCGCGACAGAATCTAAAGCTTCTACCAGCTAGGGTGAACCCGGACAAACACCTGCTGTCAGGATGAATGGGGATACTGAAGAAGGCATTTTTCAAGTCAATGACAGAAAAGAATTTAGCAGAAGAAGAAATCATTGTCATAAGAGTGGTAATGTCAGGAACCACCGGAAACTGGGAAATCACTATTTTGTTAACTTCGCGCAAATCAATCACAAAGCGATAAACATCTTCTTGATACTCAGAGGGACCCGATGTTGTCCTTTTAAGAATGGGAAGAAAAGGGCTATTACAAACATTAGCAGTCGCCTCCTCAACCACTCCTTCCTCAATCAAATCCTGCACAATCTTTATCAAAGCTCACTCACTTGCCTGCGGTATCTTATACTGAGGAATACGGGGTAAAATAGCACCCTCCTTTACACGAATTGAAACAGGCGATATCTGCAACAAACCCACATCTGTGTCGCCCGTTGCCCACAGTGTGGGTGGCACATCTTTAAATTCAGCAGGGAGAGGCACATATTTAGACAGACACTGTGTAGCGCGCACAACATTCGGACCCATTGACATGTAGACACCCTCCGGGGAGCAATAAATTGTGGCATGCAATTTCTTCAATAAATCCAGACCCATCAAATTTTCTCCACAATTGGACGTCAATAAGAATGGCGAATCCACGGTGAAAGGACCAATAGTCAACGCAAGGGGTTTTTAAATGGGGCTCACAACCGGTACACCAGAAAATCCTACGAAACATTATTATGGCCAGACAGAGCCGCCCCAGGGACCAAGGAATGAGAAATAGAGCTGTTCGTTGCACCTGCATCCACCCAAAACTCCTTCGTTGAACCATGCACGTCCGCACTAACGTACGGACCTCATTGGTCTACAGGTATCAAAACTGGTCCCTCACCCTGTCCCCGGCTGTCCTAGCTGTAAGACATCCCGGTCACCTCATCCGTATCATAGTCATCATGATAATATTGTTTGCCCCTAGGGTTGTCAAAGTAGTTCTGATCAGTACAACCCTGCAATGTCCCAACGGTCTGAGCCCTCTCCTGGCCACCATCTCCACGACCCCGTCCACGAGACCCTCATCCTCTTGGGACCGCCACCTTCTGCAAAAGCACAGGACACTCGCTGCGCCAGTGTCCCACTCCTTACAATACGCACACTGATTCGGCCCTACCGGCGTAGTATTCCTGCTAGTACGGGGAAGCTGTCCGCTAAACCACCACGTCCTCTACCATTCCCTCGAGAAGCCTGCTGCAACAACACCTTCATCTTCAAATCCTTATGCTTTTTTTCCATCTTCTCCTTATCCTCATTTTCCCGGTGCTCATAATACTGCGCCATATTCAAGATAACAGATGGAGAAGATGTGGACCAGGTACTCTCGGAAGCCTGTAAACGAGTCGCGATCTCGGGGAGCAATTTTGAAACAAATCTACTAACAAACAAACGCACACCACCTTCAATCGACAAGTCCTGTCCACTATAATCCAGAAACACACTTTCAAACCGGGTGAAAAAATCAGACACACTCTCATCTTTCTTCTGACGACAGGCCAATAGCTTGTCCCAATCAATCTTTCGGGGCGGAATAAGGGAATCCATATACGTGATAATTCAGCCAGGCAGAGCAAGTATCTCTGCCTTAGGCTTCTCACCAGGCTTCCTCTCCTGGTCCCATACTTTAATTTGATTCCAGCTACCATCCAATTCTGCAACGTGATGCTGTGTGTGTACCTGTCTCCAAATATCAACAGGAACCAACAAACCAAAGAACATTTCAATATCCGCAAGCGTCATTACTGTCGAAGAAGCGGCCTCAGTCAATTCTTTATAATATGCAGTAGGATTTTTCCTAGGGTCAGGTAACTGAGTTTTAAGGGACAATACCTCAATCCTTTTCCATGGGGTATAAACCCATTGTTCTTGAAAACGGGCCTCCACCTTTGGCCTAGTCACATTATCATGCTGATCCCATATCTCTGGTATCTCAGGATGGTATATAGGAGGCACCTCCCTCATCGGAAACTGAGATACCGGGGTGGGGCTCTTCTCCAGCAGCCTTCCCCGGTAAGCAACCAATGTTGCAACATTACCAAAAACATGGGCAAGCCCCATATCAGTAACATACACATGATCCCTAATATCATATATGATCTGCGGTGCTGCACCCTTGAAATGCTGTTCCCTAAGACCGATCAGAGTAGCCGACATGTGCTCAAGGGCATGTTGCTGCACAAAAAGCTCATAATCTTTCATCACACTCCACACATCTTCCACACTGTAAATGGGGTTACGAGCCCACTGTGCGGCCTGATTTGCCACCACCTTTTTCTCTGCATCTCGCACATCAGATCAGACCAATGTCCGCCCCAAGCGCTCCTTAAATTTCGTCCAATCTCTATCTTCAGGGCCGTGCACCGGTGACTCACTACTCAGTGATGTCAGGGAATGGAGGAACACAGTGGGGGTGACAACAGAGGGAGCAGGCACTAACGTCATTGTCTGTTGCATCATGGGTTCAAGAGCTGGAGAGAAAGACGCCAAAGCAATAGCCGTTGCAGGAGTACTAACAGTCACAGATGCCACAGACGGCGAAGACAAAGAAAGGACAGGAGGTGCCGTGGCCAAGGCAGTTTGATCAACAGTAACAGAAGCAGAAACAGCAGAGACAGAAGAACCGGGTAGCTGGGCCTGTTGGGGAAGAGCGGGATATACCCTCTGCGGGGCATACGGAGGTGGGGGTTGAGCATCTAGCAATTCTTCTACAAAAGAATAATTTTCTTCTTGGGCTACATAAGATTTATCAATATTCAGTCGAAACCTCCCATCTTCACGTTCTATTCCTATCTCCTGCTTCTCTCTATCATGCACTACAGCTTTCTGAGTCAATGTTTGCATTCTCCCCCTCCGGGCCTCTTTCTCTGCTTTAATTCACCTCTGTTTAGCCTCTTTTTGCCATGTTCTGAGGAAGTCAAACATAGACTGCCTACTTCTTCTCGCAAACAACTTATCCTGTAAAAACTACATTTTTTGTTCATCAAAAGTGCCCGTCAACGGCCACTGCAACTCGGCACTGTCCCTCATATATTTGTGCCAAAACGTACTAAACATAATAGGGCCAAGACCATGTTTTACATACATATAAAAATTCGTAGTGCCTTCCGGAGGCGCCGGCTGACTTTCTTCCAGTCGAGGATCAACAGAACAACAACAACAACAAGAGACCAAAAAGCGACAAAACACCGGCATTTTCAAAAGTAAGCCAAATTCGTTATATTGCCGGGCAAAGTGTTCAGAAACACTTTGTATCCAAAGCGGTCGTCAGACCGTCCCACATGCAAACCAAAATCGGTCCTCAGACCGTACCAAAGACAAATCAAAATGGTACTATATTCACAAAGAACCAAAACAAACTCACCTGGTGCACACAGTCAAACTTATTTATTCTCCACTGCCGATTCTTCGGGCCAAACGGTCAGATCCAAGGGTTTTGCCGTTCAGGACCCCAGTCGGGATAACCGCTGGGCGAGGCACCGACCGGTCAGACAGACGGGACAGCTGCGAGTTCAGGACTCTCTCTGTGCAGGGATCCCTGGTCCGCCCGTCCGACCCGACGATAGCCCCGACCTCCTCACCCATCCGCGGGCGAGGATGGGTCACCCGATGGAGTCCATGTTCGGGTGCCAACTGAAGGAAGTGACCCGATTAGGGCCACCCGGGTCACCCGGGTCACTCGCGACCACCTCTCAGTCTTCCACACAAATGAAGAGTCGGTCAAACAGTAGAGAATACAAACCAAGTATATTTTATTCAGGTACACTCGAGTGGAGTCCAGTCTGGCCAGCCTCCTGGGATTGCTGCAGAGGGACTGACTTCAGCAAGCATGGCGATACATTATGTACAATTCAAAACCAATAGAGACACGCCCTGACTGGAAATTTCCAGTTGGTAGCTGGTGAACAAAGGGGATACCGAAGGATGAGCTTTGATCCTGAGACCGGGCACATGCTATCTCAGCGCCAAGGTCACTCTGCCTGTGCCCGCCGCTCTAAGGGTGGGAGCAGGCCTATCTAGTGGGAAAGGTATGCACTAATAAGAACAGTGTATTCATTAGTACAGCAAGGCTCAACCTTGGAGAAACGAAAACTATCACAGCTGCTTTCAGCTGAGGCAGAAAGACAGAAGTTAGTTTCGATCATGGCTCAAAATGGCGGCTGAATATAAAATGGTGCCGCAAATGCTTACTTAAGACGTACAATGCACGAACAATACAGCTAAACATCTTTATTCCAACATATTCTCAAGGGCATTGCGCCACCGCAGAGTCGCTTCTTTGATTCTACGGTGGTGCAATTCCGTCCTCCATATTTACAAAGCGGTGCTAAGCCAGATTGCGTGGCTTAATGCCGCTTTGTAAATATCGTACCCTTTCAAGCCTGTATCTGCATGATAGGGACGTGCAATTGGTGTTGCTGTGGGCATTCCACTGCAACACCCAATGCTTTTTGATGCTGCCCCAGATTTACAAGGATCTGGCAAGGAGTAGGAGGGTGATGTGCAATGAGCCCCAGAAGGCTTATCGGGCATGGCCTTGGAACTTCTTGCCTATGCCTGATTTTGAGTTTTCTTCAATGCATGGATGTTACCATCTAGACCTAGTCTGCACATAAAATGTGTTACATTAATGAAATAAACCTAAAAGACTGATTATTTTGTATTAATGGGGAATATGCATCTGGTTACAGGAGGCCCGTTTTAGTACAATTTCCATAAGGTCAATTTATTTCTATGAGTGGATGATTGAGTGTCAACTGTTAAAAATTTTGGCGTAGGCGGGCAGAGTGGCCTGACCACGCCCTGTTTCATCACAATGCACCACATATTGTATGCATTTGCATGCCTATACATAGTGTTCTTCAAGCTGCAAGGCTGAAGGCTGTGACTCGTCACATGATCGATGATGAGTTCTTTCAGGAAGGAGGTTATTTACAGGAACACAATTATTTTCAGTGCCATCACATGGACAGGGAATAAAATCAGACCTAATCTGACAGGAGGTTGCAGGTAAATCCAATAGGTCTATATTTTGAGTTTTAGCCCCATGTATGGACAGGAGCAGCACAAGCTTCTGTCAGGCACAGGGAAGAGATCTGCAGCCATTTTCCCCATCTATCACCATGTTCCATAATGTCATACATCCCTGCCAATACGGACAAGCGGAGTCCTGTCCTGAACCCCAGACTCAGTCTGCGATGCCAAGAGGAAACGCTTTCAAAGACACAGGCCACAGACCTGTGGGTGTGAAAAGAAATGCACCAGTCTGTGCCTGCTTTGCCTCTTGACTCCAGAGCGCTATCTCTTCAAATGGTGCTGTCTGTTTAAACTCTTCTTGCATCGCTACATTTAAAATTGGATAGCACCAAGTAAAGGAGGGGGTGCTCATCAAACCCTGCGGACTGCTGTGGATGATGCTGATGGTATTGCCCAGGGTTCAGCTTCACAAGTTCCTCTTGGTTCTACAGTAGTTGCATTGAGAGTATCCCCTCTGATGACATATGCATAAAGGAGCAGGGTCCAACTGCCATGTTTTGTCCAGCGTTCCAATAGCAATGAAGCAGAAGTGGAGAACTAAGAGACCATGAATATGCGACCAAATCCCTGGTCACACTTTCTTACTGAGCCTTCCAGTTCAAAGGCTAAAATTGGTTGTTGACATAGACGCCCTTCGGGTATGCTTGTGGCACACCACTACAGTTTCTGTCTGATTGCTGTCTCCATGACATTCTATTTTCCAGGTATTAAATGAGAGCAGTTTAGCTAATGTCCCCAGTGGATGAGAGTGACATAGGGTCTACTCACTCGTTGGGAATTTATCTACAACATCCGTGTATTGGTTTATATGATAGGATGTAAACCACCTGATGCGTTTGTAAAGCTTTTTCACATTGTCCTTAGTAGAGGAAAGCAATGACTAATCTACAGAAGTGGACTCAGAATACCAGCGATTCTTTAGCTGAGAGCATCTGTAAAATGTGTACCATGCATATTTTAACAGCCATGCATGCAGGCCCTACCGGCCATTTTGAACGACATTTATCACACTGCTTCCATGTTGCTGCCCAGTGGCACAATGCTTACATTGTACAACAATAAGCAATGTGATGAATAATGTCAGTGTGTCAGCACAAATGTAAGGAACAGCTGCACTTATGGAGAGCAACTACTGTTCTTACCAATCACCCATGTAAACTGTGAAAAATGTAAACACCCATGATGGGTCTTGGGCTGATGCTAAATGTGATGGACACCCCATCAAGCCAGTGCTAGAAGGGCATTAACACAAACAAGCCAATTACTGATGTGGGATGACCCAAAGCCCCATTGTGTATATTGAATTATTTATGCTGTATGTTGTGTTGACATGTCCTCCGACAGACCGCTAAAGCTGTCTTTAGCAAGACCCAAATGATCTTGGAATTTAAAACCACGATGGAGAAGAACAATCACATTTATCTAAATGGAACATCAAGATAGAGATACAGGTATTACCCTATATAAACATTTATTGATAAACAACACTACAGAACAGGACCTTATTTAAGAAAAAAACCATGTTGAATCTGGGCATCTTGTGCGGTGTTGCTGAACGGTCACACAGAGTAAAAGTGGTGCAAAGGGACACGCAGGCACTTTAAAATACCCCCCTGCAGCAGACCCCAAAGTTTGGATCGAGCAATACCTTAAAGGGAATTTCAGGGCTGGTTTGTGAATGGACAGCTTGTAAATTCTACAGTTTGCTCTTTGTAGACCTCGTTATACCAGAGTGAAGCTACTTAAGTCAATCCCTCTTAGTGACTGCACGAAGCTTGTGATTTGTTTTAGATCAGGCAAGTATATGAGTCTTTGTTTTTGTTCAGAATTCTGGTTGGCTCGAGTCTTAGAAGCATGAGGCGAGTACTGTGATGTTCAAGAGTGGTGAAGCCTGACAGTGCTTAATTTGTAAAATATTAAGTGCCAGGGCTCTGACCGGGAGGCCACTGCAGCTTGCACCACCCATCGCCCTTGTCATCGCTGCCAAAACAACTACTAATCATCTCTCTTGCATGTAAATGCAACAGTTCAGATTATTCCAGGTCCACAAAGCTAAAGGAATGGCTGGGGAGCCAGGTATTAGCGATTTTAATGTATATTGTATTCCTAAACAGCCGTTGTTCTGCTCATCTCTAAATTAGATGAGCAGCGCCACCATGTGGTAGACTGTTCTATGTATGGTGTTGACAATTAAGTGCCGGTGCTTAGCACCGGAAAGCCCCGGCTCAAATTAAGCACTGCCTGAACATCTTTTCCTTGTTGGTGAAGATTTGTTCCCCCCCATTGTTAAAGTGATGCAGTGGGACGTCCTTGAATTTGGTGCTCCTTACCTTGAGCACAAGCACCCATTAGATCCGGGCTCTTCGGAGAATGTTTCATTTTCTTACCTTTAGCCACATAATGATGGTGGTTTGTGCTCTTATATGTTCCAAACTGACCTACAAAAGTTCCACTTACCTTGGACTACCAAAAAAAGCAATAACAGGCTACAAAAAAATCCAAAATACACTAGTTAGATGTGTCTTCGACTTAAATAGGTTTTACCCAGTATCTAGCCGTTTAAGATAATTGCATTGGTTATCTGTACAGAAACACACCTTCTTCAAGGCATCTTGCATTATGTACAATATTTTTCACAAAACAGTTCAAGTTTGTCAGAAATATATTCAAGATATACAGTCCCTGATGTAACCTGAGATCGCGCAATAAAGTCACTTTTGAAATTCCCCATTCTAAAGGGGGAGCTAGCACACTCGGGACCATGGAGCCCAACTGTGGAATAAATTCCCGATGGAAATACGCGCAGAACAATCCCAAATTAAGTTTCGAAAGTCACTCAAAACCTTGCTATTTTCAAACTAAATTGCTTTCCAGAGTCAATGTTCCATCAGCAAGAGACACCAGGAGTCCAAGATGCACTTAAAAAGTAACATTTAATAATAACATCAACAACAACAATAATAAGAATAATATACTAAGGGATATTATTAAGGAAGATGAAGGTCATTTTTTGGTCCGCCAGAGTGACCAGAATTATTGCTCTGCAGCATGTGTGTGTCAAACACAAATACTCACTGTAGAAAAGGGCAATACACAGAAGACCATGGGCTGTTTTTAGGAGAAAGACAGAGTTCACGTTTCATTGTGTCAGAGCAAGAACAGTCATAATCATAAATCATTTGCCATGAGAAATAACTCCTAATTAAAAAGATGAGCCAAAAGACAATATGTCCACTATGGTTCACATGCGAGCGAACAACTCATCAATAATTTCTTTAAGATGCTGCCGTTTCAAGAAGAGGTGGTGGCATCATGGATAAAGGTGCCCCCAGACTATACATGACTGCTACTCAAAGTATTCCAGAGGGCACACAAAAACATTAGGGTTTTACACTTAAACAATCCCAGCGTCTGCGAATTATCTCATATTGCTAGTCGATTTGTCAGTCTATGCTGTACTGACCATATGTATCTAGTCCTGATGTCTCAAATCATCATAGAGGTCAAAATGCCGTCAATACTTTTGACATGCAGACTTGGGGGCCTATTTATTAAACATTCATGCAGAGGGCAGGAATGCAAAGTATTTAACATTATACTGCACATTTCTGCTCTCTGCCTGCGCTGGCTCACACACTGCTGCCAAGCATCAACACAGGCACCCTTGCACCATGGTGCAAGGGTGCCTGCGCTATAGGCAGGATTGGTTTGTTCAGGAAAGGAAATCTGGGCATGTGTCAAAATCCATGGGTGGATGCATGGGAACACCCACGCTCCACCCATGGAGCGCCTCCCTGGGGCAAAGTAACACAAGGCAGCAAGCCACGCAGGGCCACGCAAGGCAAATGCCATTCTAGATTTTCTCTATTTCTTTCTCTTGTGTAATCATGCAGAAGAATCAGTCAGTCAGTCAAATATACATTTATTTGATTTCATTAAAAAAAATCATAAAAGGGTGGAAAAACCACCATGGGTAAAACATACAAGAATATACATTTGTAATATTTTTTTAAAAGATGTAGAAAAGCGATATTTAAAAAAAAAATATTAACATGTAAGCAGGGCAGTAGTAGGATTTCAGAGCCAAATGTTCTAGCACTTGAGTTGGTTGGTGGGTTCTATTTTGGCCAGTTCTATTGCCGCATTTTTCAAAAAGTTTATAGCTCTGCAGGACAGTGGGATTGATGAGCCCCTGAGACAATGAATCACTGCTGCTCTGCAAGTTCTTATTTGGTCCTTCCTAAAGACCTCCCGAAGGTCCGTTTTGCGTGTTTCTAATAGAGCAGGACAGATGCATATTAAATGCAGTAAGGACTCATCCCCTACTCCGCATAGGCGGCATTCCTTTGATTGCCATGGGTATTTCCATTTCAGGATTAGGTCCTTTGATGGATATGACCCAAGCCTTAGTAGCATGAAGAAGTGCTTTTTTTAAAACGGAAAATAGTCTAGCAAATAAGGTTGGGGTTGCAACCTCTGGTATGTCTGTATCACGGTCCAGGCGTGTTTTTTTTTGCTAGGGCTGTTTTATCTAGTGATAAAGAACACCGTTTTATGGCTTTGTTGACCACAGATTTAAAGCCAGGGTAGGTAGGAGCAGTGAGCCAGGCCTCCTCTAGCTTCAGTGCAGAGAGCGAAGCCTTCAAAACTTCAAGATTGAATTTTAAGCCTGGCTTGCTTTTCAATTTCTACCCAATCAAGGATGGGCGAGCGTGTATATCCTCTGCATCCCGCATCCTCCAATAGTACTTGACTAATGCACCTTGTCTATCGGGGATCTGGTTTCTTAGACCATACTCAAGTCGGATTTGAGCTTGCGAAATATGGCGGGGGATTGCAAACAGTTTTTGAAGAAGATTGATTGTGCTAGGTTCAGACCTGTGGCGTCTTTGCTGCTCAAGATTTCTGTACCATATGAGATGGAGGGCAAGAATTTTGCTGCTATAACCTTTAATAGGTGACCAGTGGAGCCGCCTGCGAGCTTGTTTTTTAAAGATTTGAAAGGCAAACTGCAGCTGTTTAGATTTCGTGCGACCTTGGTCCAGATGTGTCTTGAAATTAAGGTTGCGGTCAATTTGAAAGCCTAGGTATTTGTACGAATCCACCTCGGTCAAAGGTCGCTTGTCCAAGGTCCAATTAAATTTACGATCAGCTTTACGGTGTTTGATAAAGTGCATCACCTTTGTTTTTTGGTGATTGATGGTTAGTTGGACCGAGGTGGTATAAGCTCCAAGTTCGGTGATTAATCGTTGCAAACCAACTGGCGTTTGCGCTAGTAAGACGATATCGTCCGCGTATTGAAGACTAGGTGTGGGTATTGTGCCAAGTTTTCGGAGGGTCAGATTGAATTGACCAAAGGTGCTCGTCCAGATCAGCGATGTAAATGTTAAAAAGACAGGGAGCCAGCACACACCCTTGTTTTAACCCGTTAAGAGTGTAGATCTTCTTAGTTATGCTGAGCCCGTCTCCTTTCCTGATCTGGACCCACGTCTGAGAATACAAGTTGATTATGGCCTCCAGCAACTTGGCTGGAACCCCCCAGTTGTACATTTTTGCCATAGCTTGGCTCTTGAGACCTTGTCAAAGGCCGCTTTAAGGTCGATGAATCATGCATACAGTGGCCTGCAGACTTGGGGGCCTATTTATTAAACATTCAGGCAGAGGGCAGGAATGCAAAGTATTTAACATTATACTGCACATTTCTGCTCTCTGCCTGCGCTGGCTCACACACTGCTGCCAGCATCAACACAGGCACTCTTGCACCATGGTGCAAGGGTGCCTCGCGCTATAGGCAGGATTGGTTTGTTCAGGAAAGGAAATCTGGGCATGTGTCAAAATCCATGGGTGGATGCATGGGAACACCCACGCTCCACCCATGGAGCGCCTCCCTGGGGCAAAGTAACACAAGGCAGCAAGCCACGCAGGGCCACGCAAGGCAAATGCCATTCTAGATTTTCTCTATTTCTTTCTCTTGTGTAATCATGCAGAAGAATCATGTGCACATAGAGAGGCTAGAGATGCAATTTTCTATGTTTTAATAAGTTTTGTTCAAACATTTGATTGCTCATACTCATTGATTTGCTATTCAGTATTTTGAATTCTCGTGCCGAATGAGCCCTTGGTGAACTATTATTTCCTATAGTCATACTTACTCCGGTTCCCATTGGCATAACGGGTTGCTCTTCTGCTCCATAAAGGACTGGCCATATAAGGCAGAGGGAAAAGCACCCAAAGGGCTGGACCAAAGGAAGCTGCTTTGAAGCCTGATTGGCTTGAGGGATATTACACATATGGAAACTGAAAAGTTGAAATATAGGTGCGGACCACAATGTCATGATTTGCTGCTGTGGAGAAATAATGCTCCTGGGTACTGTAAAAGGCCCTGCATATTTCCTATGGAGATTTAGCCAATATATTTGAAAAATTGTCTTGCTGAGTGAAACGTTTAGGCTGATTTGAATTAATGATGAGAGATCCCTTCCACCAAGGCCGGGACTGACTCACTCACCCGATGCAGGAGGCCTCGTGTTAATGTATTTTCTAGTGTTACTGTTAGTTCCCAGTAGAGTCCTGCTGTCTCCGACCTCCTTTGGCCACTGATTGAAACTCGGGTTCTGCTGTCCTTATCTCACAGCCTTCACTAGCCCTCGCAGGGGAATGAAAGGAAGGGATGGTGAAGAGTTAGTGGTGCAAAGCACTAAGGCAGAAGCTCTGACCAGGCCAAATTCATCCAAGCGAAAACCAGAGGTCAGGAGAAGAGAACAGGCCTGAAGAGGCATGGCTTAAGACGGGAACTCGAAGAATCCCAGTGGTAAGGTATCAGACATCGCAACAGAAACGTAAACCATGCAGGCACCCCCACACAATTTCTACGATCAGGAGCCAGGGCTCAGGGGAGCTTGAGCGACCCCTACCATGAATGGATGGTTGCCATTATCCTGCCTCGTTCCACCCGTTCAGCAACAAACCACCATACTGCATCACTACTACTTGCTTGCAGTGGGTGTTGCACCTCTGATGTGACTAGTAGCCTCCTACCGTCCTGCTCCATCCTCATGGGATTCAGAGGGCACAGCGTGTGGGCAGACACTCCCAGATGAATTATCCCAATGCCTTCTGCAGGGCAGGGCAGGCTCACCGGCTCTCTTCTTGTGCTCACCCACACAGTGCATTGTGCCCGCCACACTTCAGCCCCAGAAGCCAGAAAACAGGACCAAGGAAGAGGACAGACCAAAGCGAACTTCCGTTTCTGTTGCCACCTCAATGACGGCCCCTCATGTAAATGCATCTGTGTTGACAGCTGTTGCGAGTAGTTTTTAGACCTGTTCACTCTCAAGCAGCTCCCAATGCAGCCTTTCGCCACCAGTTTTCATACAAAGGGATGGCTTGACTTGGCACAGGTTTGATTTGGGATTATTATGCTGGCAGATATATTTTAAAGACTTTACATTATTGACTATTTAGGTCCACGTCGTGATCCCGCCGTTCAGTCAATGAGGGAAGAGCTTGGTTGCAGGCAGCCCCCCGCGGAAAAGCGGCAAGCGCGGCCGCCATTAGTAGGCGGCCGCAGTGAGAGCGAGCCCTCGGCGGTGTCACGGAGGCGGCCCGATCATCCCAGGTCAAACAGGATTACTTTAGAAGCCATCCCAGAGTCATCGGATGATCATCGAACTACTGTAGAAGTCATTTCCACGTCATCAGACATCATCAAGCTCTTGAAGTCATCAGCAAAGTTTAGAAACTTGAGCCTGATGATTTCAGGATGACTTGAAAATAACCATTTGATTACTTCACAAGATAAGAATCTTCCTGATGGCTGAGGATGATTTGAAACTTAGTTTAGGATTACTTCTTAGGCTGAGATTGTTCCTGATGACTTCAAGATGATTTACAAATGACTATCTGATTACTTCAGAGGGATTAACAAAATTGCATTTTCTGTTCTCTCTTTTGGTTGCATTTTCATCAGGAATGCTGAGCCTTTTGGCTGATTACTGAACAGTGAAAACTATTTAGCTCCTACACGAGTTGCCTGTAACAACCAAATAAGCAAACAATGTGCTTCAGAAAAATGTGTGATATTTTTATGTTTTTATTAGATTTAGGTAGACCAGGGCGGAAAATAAAATGTATGACTGCAGGCGTACTTTACAGTAATAAAAATTATAAATCTTGATTATTTGGCTGTATTTATTGAAATTCTTATTTTCCTTACATTATAAAGTAGTTTTCACTTGCTGTGGACTAATTAAAGCAGAAAATGCCTTGCAGCATCATCCACCAGCTGCTGCATTCCTAGACCTGGCATCTTTTGGCGTGTTTCCCCAGTCTTTTTGCTTTCTGATCTCCTGTTTTGATGGAATGCTGGACTTTGTTTTTGCTGGTTTAGTGTCTCTGCGCACTTTTTCACTGCTATTCAGTGCTAAAGTACAAGTGTTCCTACTGTAAAATTGTGTTATGATTGATTTTCCATGATTAGCATATTTGATTTACTAGTAAGTCCCTAGTAAAGTGCACTGTGTGTGGCCAGGGCCTTGATATCAAATGCTACTAGTGGGCCTGCAGCACTGGTTGTGCCACCCACACAAGTAGCCTTTCAAAGGTGTCTCAGACCTGCCACTTCAGTGTCTGTCCGTAGTTTTTACAGCCATGTCGACCTGGCAAGTGCACCCTCTTGCCAGGCCCTAACCCTCCCTCTTACTACATGTAAGGTACCCCTAAGGTAGGCCCAATGTACCCCCATGGGCAGAGTGCAGTGTATGTGAAAGGTAGGACATGTGCTGGTGTGTTTTACATGGCCTGATAGTGAAATACTGCCAATTTAATTTTCACTATTGCAAGGACTAGCTCTCCCATAGGCTAACATGGGAGCTGCCTTTCAACACTTATACAAGTGTAACTTTCCATTGGGAACAGCTAGAGATGTGGAGTTTAGGCTCTCTGAACTCAGAATGTAATAACACACCTTTTAGTGAAGGTGGTTTTTTAATTGTGGTTGAAAATTCCACATTTAGAAAGTGGGTACCTTCTTGTTTAACCATCTTGTGTGCCTCTGCTTGTTTTTGTATTCACCATCTGGTTTTGGAGTGACAGGAGCTGGGGATGTGCATTCACTCTAGACAGACACCAGGGGGTGGTGAGGTGTGTCCTGCCTTTCCTGGGTGACTCATAGACAGGCTGAATAGACCTTTCTGCATTTAGAGTGGTGGGAGGAGTTTTCACTAGTACCTGAATAGGCTGTGTCTGCTCTGCACAATACTGTCTCCACCTCCTGTAGTGAAGCTGGACCAGGGAGGACAGAACTGGTTTTTACTGAGCCAAGAGACTTTCTACCAAAAATCTAAGGGAAAAGTGGTATAAATATTGGGGTTCTGACCCAGAACTTTAGAACACTTTTGGATTAAGGACCCTGCCAAGAAGCTGGAAGAGCTGCCAGGAGGAGTACTGCCCCTTTGCTGTTTATTGCTTTGTTGGATTGGCCTGCAGTTGCTGCTTCTGTCTGGGCAGTGAAAGGACTGGACTGAACTTTCTTTGAATCCTGCTGTTAAACGTTTCTCCAAGGGATTGAAGTAGAGCTTTTTTTTTAATTTTTTATTTTTTTATTACAGATATTACAGCAAAATGGTACATAAAGGTGTAGATAATATGATCCTTAGATACAGTTGCTGCATATGAAATACATTTCTATTAAGAACCTAATCGAAATCCACCCCCCCACTTTGCATACCTGCATGAGGTCCAAACGACTGTACCCAAACAGCATAACCCCGCAGGTACAATATAAAGCATATACAATACAGACTTCATAAATATCAATTGAAGATTGGAATGCTACAAAGACCACCAGACTGAGAGCACGTAAGGAATAGCTGGAGAGCTTATCACCTCGGGGGTCTCGTGTTACGGCATACATTAATGAGGTGTGGTGGCATCCATACCCCATTGCCCTGTGCGGGTGAAAGTGGCAGTGTCTCCCCATCCATCCCACGGGGAAGGGTCTCCGGGGCCACAGAACTAACAGGTAGGTCCGAGGTAGCAATGGAGTCATCCGTCATTGAAAGGAGATATGATTTGAGGGGGCCCCATATATCACGTGGCCTAGAGGAGCGTGGGAGCAGCTCAGCATAATTAAGTGAGTGTTCCTGCCATGTTGTAAGGTCGTGTACCCATTCCTTAAACTTTGGGGCCCTGCCCCTACCCCCACCTACATGCCAATCTACGTTTAGGCTATTAGGAGGCTTAGGGCTAAGTATTTCTTGCGTCTAGTGTCTATATGGTGCGTATAGCCTAGCAAAGCAACCTCTGGTGAGGCCTGAAGGGGCAAATCTAACATTGTTGACAGGCCCGTAAACACTTGTTGCCAGTATTGGTGGATAGCCGGGCACAGCCAGGCCAGATGGAGAAAGTCAGCTCCCTCTCTTCCACATCTGGCACACCGATCATCCTCCCGAAGTTTGTATTTGTGCAGCTTGGTCGGGGTGTAGTAGAGCCTGTGCAGGAATTTGTAGTGTATGAATCTCTAAACGACTGCTAGCTGCTATAGCCACTGTCTGCTTGCAGCAAAATTCCCATTGGTCGTCTGTTATAGGGTTCTCGAGGTCAGCTTCCCATTCATGCCTGGCCCTCGAGTTCTGGGAGATAGGTGTGTTCTGCGCATGGCGGTATAGGAGCGAGGTGACATGGCGAGGGGGCGCTGACTGTAGCAGGGCATGAAGGGGTGGCAGTGTGGGTGGTTCTAGAGGGAACGTAGGCGTGGCAGCTTTGACGCTCTGCCAAAGTCTAATATACATGAAGATATCCATTGTCGTGGGTACGTGTGTACCGAAGAATTGATCCCTGGAACGGAATGTGCCATTGGTGTACATGTCTCCCCATGTAGTATAGCTTAGTTTCTCAAGCATCGTGCGGCACTGTTTATCATATGTGACTTGCAAGGAAGGATGGTACACCAGGGGCATTTTGGGAGAATAAAGCATGGGTGCATCAAGTCTGGCAGCAATTTTCTTCCAGGCTACCACAGTGCAATTGACAGTGGTGGGGTAATGCTCTCGTTCCCGGCAGGAGGTGTACAGGCCATATATCCCTCCTCTACCGCTAGGTGAGGCATAAAGGGTGGTGGATGGAGCCAGTATATGGCAAAGTGGGCTTGGGCACAGTAATAATACAGCTCAAAATTAGGGACTTCATATCCTCCATGTGAGAATGGCAGAGTAAGTGTATCCAAGGCGAGGCGGGCGTGTTTGCCACCCCAGACTAAGCGTATGATTTGCATCTTGAGCGCATTGAAAAAATGCTTGCCAGGGTGATATGGTATATTAGTAAATAAATAAAGAAATGTTGGTAATAATACCATTTTAGCCAAGGAAGCCCTCCCAGCCATGGAAAGGGGCATTGATAACCATCTCGTGATTGAGTCTGTCGCTTTGTCTAGTGCTACACCATAATTAGCTCTTATTAGTTCTTCTCTATTTCTGGTAACTCTAATACCTAGGTATTTGATTTCCACGGCCTGCCATGTAAGGGGATAGTCCAGGGGGTACTCAAGTGTGGAGGGGGTAAGTGGAAATACCGCAGATTTAGCCCAATTGATATTAATACCCGAAATGGTCCCAAATTTCGTGACCTCTCGCAGTACAGGGTTGAGATTTTCCTGTGGGTTCTTTATATATAGGGTAACATTATCCGCATAGAGCGATATTATGAGCTGTCTGGAAGGGAAGATCAGTGCTCTTTCCTTGTGGTGTTGCCGGATTTTTGCCGCCAAAGGCTCTATCGCCAGGGCGAAAAGGATAGGGGATAAGGGGCACCCCTGGCGAGTACCTCTAGTGATACCAAAGCTAGGAGATCGTGCTCCATTTAGGAGGACCGTGGCAGTAGGTTGTTGATACAGCAATTCTATCCACCCAAGGAACGCCGGGGGCATGCCCATATAGCGCAAGGTACCCAGAAGATAGTCCCACTCAACAGAATCGAACGCCTTCGTGGCATCCAGAAACACCGCAATCGCTGAGCTGTCGGGGTCGATATCCTGCAGGACAGAGAGGAGGGTCCTGAGATTATGAGACGTCGCTCTGTTGGGGACAAATCCGGACTGGTCGCTCCATTAACAAGGCCAATCGGTTGGTCGCAATTCATGAGGGAAAGGGGGCGGTAGGAGTCACACTGAGTAGGGGGCTTGTCAGGCTTAAGGAGTGATGTGATCAGAGCTTCCCGCATGGTGGGGGGAAGGCGGCCTTCCTCTCGGGCTTCGTAAAAAACTGCCTTAAGTACGGGAGCCAGTTGTGCCTGGAAAATCTTATAGAATTCAATGGGGAGTCCGTCTGAACCCGGAGCACGCCCTGATTTCATTTGCATAATTGCTGTGGTAATTTCGTCTAGCTCCAGCTCAGCACTTAGGAATTCGTGTTGTGTATCACCCAGCCATGCGAGAGCAGTGTCCTCAAAGTACGAGGGAAGGTCAAGCGGCGTTCCTCTATGCGTAGAGTACAGGGATTTATAGTGTGTCATGAACGTATGGAGTTGCCCCGGAGTATGACGGTGTACCACACCCTCAGGGTCGCGGATTTCCGTGACATGAGTTGAGAACCAGGGCCGTCTGGTCAAGTTCGCGAGGACCTTTCCCGGGCGATCACCCTCCCCGTATGCCCGGGCAATGTGATATTTACTTCGAAATTTACATTCCCGTTCAGCAGTCTTAGTGTACTCTGTGATCTTATCCCGTAGTTGAGACCTGACTGTGTCCTCCCCAGTGTTATCATTTATGTGGCGTTCTAATGCTTTAATGTCTTTCTCCAGCCTGTTGAGTTCATTGCGGATATCTTTAAGGATGCCACCGCCTTTAGCAATGCAATAGCCTTGAACCGTCACTTTAAAGGCCTCCCAGACTGTGGTGAGGCTCGGTACAGAGTCTACATTACGTTCAAAATAGTCATGAATTTCTTGTTCAAGTTCAGCACGGAAGACTGTGTCTAAGAGGTGCAGTGGGTTAAGCCGCCTGCTGATGTAGGGGGATGGGTCTATAGGGAATTTCAGCACCATTGCCACGGGGGAGTGATCAGATAATGTCCTGGCCATATGGGTGACTGCATCTATCCAACCCGACATACCTAGTGACACAAACCAATAGTCCAAGCGGGACCAGGAGGAGTGAACGGCTGAATAGTGTGTGCCTTCCCTAAGTGATGGGTGCATGTGTCGCCATGCATCTAGGAGACTATGTTCTGCTACGATGTCTGCCAGCTGTCTTTGCATGGCCGTGTAGTGTATTGCAGCAGGGTTAGATCGGTCCATTGCTGGGGATATAGCTGTATTAAAATCTCCGCCCCAGAGGAGATAGGTGTATCCTATGGAAAGAATTTTGCCCCAGAGGGACGTGAGGAAAGCTGGATCGTCGACATTAGGCCCATAGCAATTGACTATGGTAATGTCTCGGGAGGATAAGCGTCCCCACATTAGGCAATACCGGCCTTGGGGGTCCGTAGAGGTGCCACTTAATACAAAGGGGGTGGTGCGCTTGATCAGGATCGAGACCCCGCGTGAGTAGGTGGAATAAGATGAGAAACAGCGGTAGGATGCCCACCTGGCAGCAAAGTTGGGGGCCGCTGATGGGTCGAGGTGGGTCTCCTGAAGGAGAGCTATCTGGACGTGGTGTCTCTCCAAGTATCCTAAGACATGACGTTTTTTGCGCGGGTCATTTAATCCTCGAACATTCCAGGTCATACAGTGTATATTATTCTGTATATTAGTGAGGTCTGGCATTGTATGGCATATTGGATTCTAAAGACGGGCATGGTACAAGGTTTCGTGGAGTACGGACTAGTATACTCGTAGCATAGCAAAGTGCAGGGCTAACAACCCTCCCTCCCACCCACTCCGACTTCCCCAACTTGTCGGGCATTTGTTCCCTCCCAATCGTAACTATAGGAAATAGACCAAAAAGAAAAAGGAAATTTAAGTGTTCCAGTGAAACCGGGGTATTCCCACGTGGGTGCGGCTAGGGGCCTGGGACACGCCTATGTCCTCCCATGATCTCACCCGTCAGACACCAGACCCAGCCGGGCTGGTTCTATTACCGGGGGGAGGACTGGGGCCAGGCGATACAATTCAATAAGTCAATGTCCACTTTATCTGAAGAGAGAATATGGGTGGCAGGAATCAGTAAAAGGCATAGCAGCCAGCGTCTGAGGTTAGGCGTAAGATATCGTCCTCCGAGGAGTAAGATCAGTCCTGTGTCGACAGTGGAGACACGGATCTGGAGTGGTGACCGTTGGATGTCGGGGCCGGAGATGACTTTCGGCAAGTTTTTAGGTAATCTTCAGCCTGTTGCGGGTTTAGGAACATATGTTGCTGCCCCAGGTGTGTAATGCGGAGACGTGCTGGATAAAGCATGGCATAGGGTATGTTCAGGGAGAGCAATTTCTTTTTTACGTTGAGGAATTTACGTCTAGCGTCTTGCACATTTTGTGTAAAGTCCGGGTAGAATGACAGGATTGTATTTTCATATTCCACCTTCTTTTTTCCCTTGCAAGGCATAGCACTGCGTCCCTTTCCCTATAGTTAAGGAATCGGACAATGACAGGTCGCGGAGGCACTCCTGAAGGGGGACGGACGCCCAGGGACCTGTGGGCTCTTTCCACCACGAGGTGCCTGGAGAAGGCTTCAGCCCCTAAGAGGTCGGTGAGCAGTGTCTCTATAAAGTTCTCCATACGCCCAGTGTTGGCGGATTCAGCCAGGCCCATGATGCGGACGTTATTCCTCCTCGAACGAGCTTCCAAATCTTCATTCTTCTCCGCTATGACTTTGAGCAATCTGTCCATCTGTGATATTTGTTTCCTGTCGCTCGAGGCACCGTCCTCTAGTTCAGAAATTCTGTTTTCCGCCTCCTCGAGGCGATGGTCATGCTGCTTGAGTTTATGCACCACAGAATCCATACGCATATTCATGGCGTCTATTTTGGCATCAATGGATGTGAGACTTTGTTTCATAGTCATTAGTAATGCTTTCACGTCATCTTCCGAGCATGCTGGTGGTTCGGTTGCGGGGTGTTCCTCCGATTGTGACCGGGAAGTTTTGCGAGCCTCAAAGGGAATTTTTGTTTGCTTTTCCTCAATTCTACCCATCTTGGAGGCTCAGGGAGTGTCTGTGTCCCAGGCTGGACTCTCCGGAGGTGGGCAGATCAGCAGACGGGAAGCTCTGCGTTCTTATCCCTGTGGCTGTAAAGAAGAGATCCGCTTTAACGTGCCGTGTTGTAGGTGGCAATGGTGTGCTTCGGGGGGGGGACGTCACACCTGAGAAAGGACTGACGTGTGGATGCGGTCAGAGCAGCCTCGGGCCCCGGTCTCACGGGGAACTGTTATTGCAATGTCCTGTGTGTCTCGAAGGTTGTGTCTCGAAGGTGGTATTGGGGCAATGACTATGCAGGGCCGGTGGACACGCCGAACCCCTCGTGGAAATGTGCTGCTGTCTAGGGCTGGGCCTCTAATCCGCGAACATGCCGCATCGAATGGGGGGCATCTGCGGCTCAGCAGGCCCAAACAGACACCTTATTGGGGTTCTCTCTCTGCGAAGTCTCCTCTGTTGTGGGCCGGGGTGTTGTGTATGGAAGGGGGAGCAACAGTCCTGGTGGATGAATGCAGCCGCTAGTGCCCGGGGGGGGTGGGCACAACGCCGGGCAGATCTGTTAAGTAAATTCGGGCTTTCCCGCCCGCTGACCCCCTCCGGCTCCTCACCTCTTTGCACAGGGGCACTGTATGTTGCAGGCAGGCCTCCGTATGAGGATCTCCCCCCGCGGCGTCCAGGCAGCAGTATTTACAGGGCCTCTGCCAGCCGCAGGCACTCCAGCCACGTGACAAGGCCGCCGCACGCAGGGGCAACCCCAAGTCACCGATCAGTCGTTCAGCATCCGCAAGGCCGGTAGCAGCGGGGGGTACAATCAATCACCGCCCAGGAAGCTGCAGACCGCCTCCCTCTCAGCCCACCAGGTCTCGGTGCGGCGCGCGCGCCGATGCGGCAGAAGATGGCAGCTTCATGGCCTGCGCGACTTCCCGGAGCCACGGGCTCTAGTGAAGATGGTTGCCGTCCCACGCTCCAGTCGCCGCAGCAGGGATCGCCGGCCAAGACACCGCACGGCAGCGCTCCGCTCGCTGGCGATGCTGTGACTCGAGAAAGAGTTGCAGCGGGCCCTCAGGATGAAATGTAAGCGATTCCGCCACTTGTAGCAATGAATATATGACTTAGGATGGGATTATCGGGTATTATTTCGCCCGGCTGGCGAGAGCCTCACTAGTGCGCGGCCATCTTAGTC